>CAKXYN010000114.1:1570000-3970000 GCA_935064755.1 Tragelaphus eurycerus
TGAGAACCCAATGAACAGTATGAAAAGGCAAAAATATACAACGTTGAAAGATGAACTCCCCAGGTCGGTAGGTGCCCAATATGCTATTGGAGATCAGTGGAGAAATAACCACAAAAATAATGAAGGGATGAAGCCAAAGCAAAAACAACACCCAGTTGTGGATGTGACTGGTGATAGAAGCAAGGTCCAATGTTGTAAAGAGCAATATTGCATAGGAACCTGGAATGTTAGATCCATGAATCAAGGCAAATTGGAAATGCTCAAACAGGAGATGGCAAGAGTGAAAGTCGACATTCTAGGAATCAGTGAACTAAAATGGCCTGGAATGGGTAAATTTGACTCAGATGACCATTATATCTACTACTGTGGGCAGGATTCCCTTAGAAGAAATGGAGTAGCCATCATAGTCAACTAAAGAGTCAGAAATGCAGTTCTTGGATGCAATCTCAAAAACGACAGAATGATCTCTATTCGTTTCCAAGGCAAACCATTCACTATCACGGTAATACAAGTCTATGCCCCAACCAGTAATGCTGAAGAAGCTGAAGTTGAGGAGTTATTTGAAGACTTCCAAAGAATTGATGCTTTTGAACTGTGGTGTTGGAGAAGACTCATGAGAGTCCCTTGGACTGCAAGGAGATCCAACCAGTCCATTCTGAAGGAGATTAGCCCTGGGATTTCTTGGGAAGGAATGATGCTAAAGCTGAAACTTTGGCCACCTCATGCAAAGAGTTGACTCATTGGAAAATACTCTGGTGCTGGGAGGGACTGGGGGCAGGAGGAGAATGAGATGACAGAGGATGAGATGGCTGGATGGCATCACTGACTCGATGGACGTGAGTCTGAGGGAACTCTGGGTGTTGGTGATGGACAGGGAGGCCTGGCGTCCTACAATTCATGGGGTCGCAAAGAGTTGGACATGACTGAACGACTGAACTGAACTGAACTGACAAGACCTTTTAGAACTAACACTCAAAAAAGATGTCTTTTTCATTATAGGGGACTGGAATGCAAAAGTAGGAAGTAAAGAAACATCTAGAGTAACAGGCAAATTAGGCCTTGGAGTACAGAATGAAGCAGGGCAAAGGCTAATAGAGTTTTGCCAAGAGAACACACTGGTCATAGCAAACACCCTCTTCCAACAACACAAGAGAAGACTCTACACATGGACATCACCAGATGGCCAATACCAAAATTAGATTGATTATATGCTTTGCAGCCAAAGATGGAGAAGCTCTATACAGTCAGCAAAAACAAGACTGGGAGCTGACTGTGGCTCAGATCATGAAATCCTTATTGCCAAATTCAGACTTAAATTGAAGAAAGTGAGGAAAACCACTAGACCATTCAAGTATGACCTAAATCAAATCCTTCATGATTATACAGTGAAAGTGAGAAATAGATTTAAGAGACAAAATCTGATAGAGTGCCTGACAAACTATGGACAGAAATTCATGACCTTGTACAGAAGACAGGGATCAAGACCATCCCCAAGAAAAAGAAATGCAAAATGGCTGTATGAGGAGGCCTTACAAATAGCTGTGAAAAGAAGCAAAAGCAAAGAAAAAAATGTAAAGATATACCCATTTGAATGCAGAGTTCCAAAGAATAGCAAGGAGACATAAGGAAGCCTTACTCAGTGATCAGTGCAAAGAAATAGAGGAAAAACAACAGAATGGGAAAGACTAGAGATCTCTTTAAGAAAATTAGAGATACCAAGGGAATATTTCATGCAAAGATGGGCTCTATAAAGGACAGAAATGGTATGGACCTAACGGAAGCAGAAGATATTAAGAAGAGGTGGCAAGAATACACAGAAGAACTCTACAAAAAGATCTTCATGATCAAGATAATCATGATGATGTGATCACTGACCTAGAGCCAGACATCCTGGAATGTGAAGTCAAGTGGGCCTTAGAAAGCATCACTACAAACAAAGCTAGTGGAGGTGATGGAATTCCAGTTGAGCTATTCCAAATCCTGATAGATGATGCTGTGAAAGTGCTGCACTCAATATGCCAACAAATTTGAAAAACTCAGCAGTAGTCACAGGACTGGAAAAGGTCAGTTTTCATTCCAATCCCAAAGAAAGGCAATGCCAAAGAGTGCTCAAACTACCGCACAATTGCACTCATCTCACACACTAGTAAAGTAATGCTCAAAATTCTCCAAGCCAGGCTTCAGCAATATGTGAACCGTGAACTTCCAGTTGTTCAAGCTGGTTTTTGAAAAGGCACATGAACCAGAGATCAAATTACCAACATCTGCTGGATCATTGAAAAAGCAAGAGAGTTCCAGAAAAACATCTATTTCTGCTTTATTGACTAAGCCAAAGCCTTTGACTGTGTGGATCACAATAAACTGTGGAAAATTCTGAAAGAGATGGGAATACCAAACCATCTGACCTGCCTCTTGAGAAACCTGTATGCAGGTCAAGAAACAACAGTTAGAACTGGGCATGGAACAACAGACTGTTTCCAAATAGGAAAAGGAGTACGTCAAGGCTGTATATTGTCACCCTGCTTATTTAACTTCTATGCAGAGTACATCATGAGAAATGCTGGGCTAGAGGAAGCACAAACTGGAATCAAGATTGCCGGGACAAATATCAGTAACCTCAGATATGCAGATGAAACCACCCTTAAAGCAGAAAGTGAGGAAAAACTAAAGAGCCTCTTGATGAAAGTGAAAGAGGAGAGTGAAAAGGTTGGCTTAAAGCTCAGCATTCAGTAAACAAAGATCATAACATCCATCCAGTCCCATCACTTCATGGGAAATAGATGGGGAAACAGTGGAAACAGTATCAGACTTAATTTTTATGGGCTCCAAAATCACTGCAGATGGTGACTGCAGCCATGAAATTAAAAGACGCTTACTCCTTGGAAGGAAAGTTATGACCAACCTAGATAGCATATTAAAAAGCAGAGACATTACTTAGCCAACAAAGATCTGTCTAGTCAAGGCTATGGTTTTTCCTGTGGTCATGTATGGATGTGAGAAGTTGGACTGTGAAGAAAACTGAGCTCAGAAAAATTGATGCTTTTGGAACTGTGGTGTTGGAGAAGACTCTTGAGAGTCCCTTGGACTGCAAGGAGATCCAACCAGTCCATCCTAAAGGAAATCAGCACTGGGTGTTCTTTGGAAGGACTGATGCTGAAGCTGAAACTCCAATACTTTGGCCACCTGGTGTAAAGAGCTGGCTCATTTGAAAAACCCTGATGATGGGAAAGATTGAGGGTAGGAGGAGAAGGGAATGACAGATGGTGAGATGGTTGGATGGCATCACTGACTCGATGGACATGAGTTTGAGGGAACTCCAGGAATTGGTGATGGACAGGGAGGGCTGGAGTTGCAAAGTCAGACTCAACTGAGTGACTGAACTGAACTGAAGTGAACCAACAATTTAATGTTACTTACTCATGAGAAGAGTTGACTCATTGAAAAAGTCTCTGATGCTGGGAGGGATTTGGGGGCAGGAGGAGAAGGTGACAACAGAGGATGAGATGGCTGGATGGCATCACCGATTCGATGGATGTGAGTTTGAATGAACTCCAGGAGTTGGTGATGGACAGGAGGCCTGGTGTGCTGGGATTCATGGGGTCCCAAAGAGTCAGACACAACTGAGTGACTGAACTGACACTTTTTTCTAAATTAATGCAAAATTCCTAATAACTATAAAATAAAAAATACAAATATAGAGTTAAATATGTGAAAAATATACATTTTATAACATCTAAATAAAAGTTTTTATAAGTACATTCAATTAAAAAATCTGGCTTCATGTACCTTGTCAGTGATAGAAATGTAACATTTCTGAAAAGCAAGATGACACAATTCCTTGTTAGTACTCCTTTCACCCTGGAAAATCTGCTCAATATGATCACACTGTGAAATGACTCATCTGCTTCATTTCTACTTGTTTCTGTGGTATGTTTGCTTAACTTTGATAATTTTTACATAACACCAATAAGTTTCTAAGGACTCCCCAGATGACGCTAGTTGTAAAGAACTCACCTGCCAATGCAGGAGATACAAGAGCGATTTAATCCCTGGGTCACAAATATCCCTTGGAAAGGACATGGAAACCTACTCCAGTGTTCTTGCCTGGTGAATCCCATGGACAGAGGAGCCTGGAGGGAGACAGTCCATGGGGTCGCAAGGAGCTGAACATGACTGAGCACACCATCCAATAAGTTTCGAAGGCAGATTGAAGGCTATGTTGGTAATCTTCTAAATCAAATTCACTTTTATAATGAAGAAGTATCTAGAAGCACCAGAAGTTACTTATCCTCTCCTGGGTGCAATAAAATATCCTTTATAAATTGTAGAAATTCAGATAAATTGTGTCACAATTACTCTTCAGGTGAACCAAGTCTAGAAATTACTTGGGTTCCCTTGTGGGTCAGCTGGTAAAGAATCTGCCTGCAATGCAAGAGACCTGGGTTCTATCCCTGGGTTGGGAAGATCCACTGGAGAAGGGAAAGGCTACATGTTCCAGTATTCTGGCCTTGAGAATTCCAGGGACTGTACAGTCCATGGGGTCGCAAAGAGTCCGACATGACTGAGCAACTTTCACTCACAACTTCTCCCAACTCTAAGGCAAAACATCATTTGAAAAAATACTTACATGATCATATTTTACAGGAATATTCATATTTTTATTAAGCAAATGTAGAAATATCCAGGTCCTGCATCTAGATATTGATGATATTTCACTGTATTTATTACCTGGTACTCTGGATTTTTCAAGGCAACCAATTCTGAAGGGTATCCATTAGCTGATCTTCACATTTCTTAAAACATCCTTAAATTTTGACATTAGTGTGGTGATAGAATAGAGCAAAGAAGGAAACGATAATCAAACACAATTTCACTTGCTCTATAAGCAAAGATTCTGAGTTGATATCCAAGAGATGGGTTCATGCTCACTTCTAATATGTACTTTAGATCTTTCTATGCAGTTCTATACATCACAGGTTTCCAAAGACATTCGTTTAAATTTACCTGAGAAATTTTCTTTTCAATTTTGCCATCAATCTTCCTCACAAAACAAACTTAGATACGTTTTGTGGTCCTTTCTTGTTTCATTTAGCTGATATCCTAATGAGTATCGAGACCTTTTTTAAAACCACCTGATACTTTCCATGAAATCCAGGATTATTCTGGAAGATATTTCTCTTCTTTTTGGCACATTTATTGCTCACTGTAACAACCTAAAAGGGTAGGATGGGGTGGGTGGTGTGAGGGATGGTCGAAAAAGGAGGGAACACGGATTTACCCGTGGCTGATCTATGCTGATTTTTGGCAGAAACCAACACAATATTGTACAGCGATTATCCTTCAATTAAAAATAAATAAATTTTTTTAAAAAAGAAAAAAGTTTCCTTAGAAATGATGGCAACTATTTTAATAGCTGCTTTTAGTGGTAGTTTCATTGGCATTGAGTATATTTTAAAATAAATTTAAAATGTGATTAATGCACAGATGAATCATGAAAATGTACTGTGAGGTATGGGTTATGATTAATCAAATTCTGCATACCAGGGGCACATTTTTTTAAGATATGGAAGTCTCAATCTACATCATTTAAGAAAATAAGTCTAGCTAAATTATATTTAGCTACATGTGAAGTAAACAACAAAATGCTTTTATTGTGTGCATTTTTTTTTTTCTAAGCAGCCACCAACATTCTGCACACTCCTCTTGGTGTGCGCCTATGTCAGTGGTTGGTGGAAATAAGGACCTTCTGCAGTGGCTTATCCCCTCTTTCCAGGAGGGGAAATGAAAGGTCAGAACAATGATTTGCTGACTCCTGGAGAGTCAGTGTAACGGTGGCTCTCAGCTAATCTTAGTGCCAGAGATTTCCAGTCAGGAGAAAGTTCATTTCTAAAAGAAGGCCAAGTCCTTGGAGACTAGCCAGGTTTGTAAAAAATAATACCATTGGTCCTTTCTTTATACAGAAGTCTAGTCCACAGATTGCTTAAAGGTAATATTAGATCCATTAGTTTCCATTTAGTAAATCCCAGTATTTTGAGGCAGTCAGTGCAGAGAAAAAAAGAAATAATATAACAACAAATAAGGAGGAATCAGAATATGGTGTGTATAAAAAATGAAAAGAGCTGAAAAAAATAGTTTTCATTTACTTAGCATAAAGAATATTCAAATTATTTTTGCATATTATTTAAATTAGTTTAAAAACATAAAATATGGATCAGTTCAGTTCAGTTCAGTCGCTCAGTCATGTCCGACTCTCTGTGACCCCATGAACTGCAGCACACCAGGCCTCCCTGTCCATCACCAACTCCTGGAGTCCACCCAAACCCATGTCCATTGAATCGGTGATGCCATGCAACCATCTCATCCTCTGTCATCCCCTTCTTCTGCCCTCAATCTTTCCCAGCATCAGGGTCTTTTCAAATGAGTCAGCTCTTCATATCAGGTGGCCAAAGTATTGGAGTTTCAGCTTCAACATCAGTCCCTCCAATGAACTCCTAGGACTGGTCTCCTTCAGGATGGACTGGTTGGATCTCCTTGCAGTCCAAGGGACTCTCAAGAGCCTTCTTCAACACCACAGTTCAAAAGCACCAATTCTTCAGCGCTCAGCCTTCTTTGTAGTTAGTCCAACCCTCACATCCATACATGACCACTGGAAAAACCATAGCCTTGACTAAGAATGGTTACTTCATTTTACTGATGAGAAATCTACTGAAACTTAAATAGATTAAGTAACTTTCTCCTATTGCATGCACAGCAAATGGTAATTCTCGGCAACAATTCTGTGGTTCCCAAGTGTTTGCTCTTCCTAATAGGAAGCACCTATACTGTGCTTTCCATGTTCTGTACACTTGTCTCAGTGATGGAAATATTACCACCATCCCCATTTCGCAGGTGATATGCTGAAACTTAGAGAAACTTAGTGACAGGTGGAAGGCCACTTGGTGTGAGGAAAAGCCAGGACCCCGTCCCTGTGTTCAGCAAACCCCCAGCCTGAATCAGGGTGTGACAACTACTGTGAACCACTGTGCTATGCAGAGTTCTGTGGGGAGGCTGGAAGGGAAGGAATGGAGTCTGACAAACACAGGTCCCTGGGCGTACTCCCCGGTCATCGGCATGGTTCACGTTGATGCTCTGTGCCTGTCTGGTTGGCACAGCTATACCTCATTGTGAAATAAAAATATTTTCCCATCATTGACTGATTAAGGTGCTTATTCAATAAAACCAGTCAATCCTAAAGGAAATCAACCCTGAATGAATCCTTATTGGAAGGACTGATGCTGAAGCTAAAACCCCAACACTCTGCACCTGATGTGAAGAACTGACTCACTGGGAAAGATCCTGATACTGGGAAAGATTGAGGGCAGAAGGAGAAGAGGGTGATGGAGAATGAAATGGTTGGATGGCATCACTCATTCAATGGACGTGAACTTGGGCAAACTCTGGGAGATAGTGAATGACAGGTGTCAGGGGGCGTTCAACTTTAAGGGATCCAATATGTTTTCTTCCTTTGTGTGCCATTTCTCAAGGACTCTCTGTTCCTTATCAGTTCCTGGAAAACAGGAACAAGCAGAGCTGCACACAGTTCTTGGTACTGAGATCATGACAAAGGGCACCTGTTTGGGTTCTCTTCAGTGACTCTCTTCAGTGACCTTGTACTTAAAAGACTATCCATTTTATTACAACTGGTGAAATTTCATTCTTTTTAATGGCTGAGTAATAATTTTATTGAAGATATATAAACATGCGTTTCTGCAAATAAAGTACCCTTGTTCACTCGAGACTTGGGTCCCCTGCATCCCTCTTCTCATCAACTCCAGTCCTTAGGTCCTGGTCTATGAAGACCGTGACAAACAGGGAGGCCTGGGGTGCTACAGTCCATGGGGTGGCAAGGATTTGGACACGACTTAGTGACTGAACAACATTCAATAAAAGATCCACTGCTTGTAGAAACCCCAGTACAAATGGACCAGCCTGGAAAAGGAAGTGATCTTACAAATTTCCAACTTTTACGATAATGAGTTTCTTGATGCAGCCTAGAATAGTTGAATATTACAGAGAAAATACAATATAAGCCACAAACTGCATGCATAGAGGAAGGCAGATAATTAATACAGATTTTTGTTGGCTGGCATTTCGAAAGCCTAGTAGTAATCTTTGTGTATCCTTAGAGGACACGATTGCAAACTTGGTTTTAATCACTTGTGCTAATATGCCAGTTAAAAAAAGAATCCACTAAATTATTTACAAATGATAAATTATGGAAAGGCATGCTGGCATGCAAGAATGGTGATTTTCTGCCAGGGACATTAGGCAGCAAGTCATTAGTGAGACGCAGTTTCCAAAAACTTGGACTTTGGTCTCCTGCAGGAGTTAGTGCTTCTTCTCTGAGACTCAGCTCTTGAGTATTCACGTGACTCCATGTGTCTGTCTGTGATCTGCTACATGGAAACTGGGCTGGAGAAGGGGTTTCAAGGTGACTTTAACCAATGAGGGTGGTGATTATTTATTCATCAACCACAGATATCTTTCAGCACTCACTTTATGGTAAACACTCATCGGAGGCTGAATCTGCAAAGCTGAAAAAGATGCACACATTTCTGTGGATCCAGACTGTCCAGTGGAGTGGCCAGTCCTGGGAATTAATGAGTGATCAGAGTCAGCATCATTAGTTCAGCTGGATCACGGAAAGGGAAGATGTAGAAGGAGACACAAAAAAGTGGGTTATTCTTTAACATACTTTGGAATGAGAGAGTAAAAGTCGCTCAGTCATGTCCTACTTTTTGCAACCCCATGGACTATATAGCCCACCAGGCTGCCCTGTCCATGGGATTCTCCAGACAGATATACTGGAGTGGGTGGCCATTCTATTCTCCAGGGGATCTTCCTGACCCTGGGATTGAACCCAGGTCTCCTGCATCTCAGGCAGACTCTTTACCATCTGAGCTACCAGGGAAGCCCTACTTCGGAATAGATCATTTTTTAATTTTTATTTTATCACTGCAGTATTACCCTGAGCATAGAGCCCTGAACTACCTAGCTGAGGATCAATAAACATAGATTTGTGTCATTCATATTTGCCTGTATAATGTTTAACTTCAAAAGTCTTTTGGACTCTGTGGGAAAGGGAGAGGGTGGGATGATTTGGGAGAATGGCATTGAAACATGTATAATATCATATATGAAATGAGTCGCCAGTCCAAGTCCAATGCACGATACTGGATGCTTGGGGCTGGTGCACTGGGACGACCCAGAGGCATGGTATGGGGAGGGAGGAGGGAGGAGGGTTCAGGATGGGGAACACGTGTATACCTGTGGCAGATTCATGCTGATATATGGCAAAACCAATACAATATTGTAAAGTTAAAAAAATAAAATAATAAAAAAAAATCCAAAAAAAAAAGTGCAAGACACACCAAGAGCAAAATGAATGTCTGCCTTTTTTTTTTTTTTTTTTGCATGACAATTTCAAGTGGAAAATACTAGTGAGAATTCAATGAAGTTTAGGTCAAACCATTTTTTTTTAAACCTCTCTGGTAAACAATTGAGGATGTAGAAACAAATACTTTGAACACAGTGAGGCGAGGCTATTCCATGTACAGATTTTCTGCATGAATTTTCTGTAAGATATATTTGGTGGAAAGAACACCCACAACTGATTGAGGGAGGAGGCAATGTGTTGTGTCACCAAGTATGAAGCTCAGAGATGATGCAGGATCGCTGATGGCTTAAGGATCCAAACTCTTCCCATTGCTCCGCTGAGCTATCCCCAGGTGGGCTCTTCAGGCTGGTAGCAAAAGGGCTGCATCCATGCCTGGGTTGGTGGGTGTGGTTTGTACAGAGGGAGCACAAAGGCCATATCCTCTTGTAAACTTCCCTTAGACAAGAGGAACAATTTTCCAGAGTTCCCAGCAGAATTCTTCACAGATATTATCCCTGTCTAGAATGTAGTTATCTTACCTCTGGGAGCCAATTGCCATCAGGAATTTTGCTATCGTTGTTCAGTTGTTAATTTGTGTCTGACTCTTTGGGACCCTGACTGCAGCCTGCCTGGCTGCTCTGTCCTCTGCTGTCCCCTGGAGTTTGCACAGATTGAGTCAGTGATGCCATCCAATAATTTCATTCTGTTGTCCCCTTCTCCTCCCGCCTTTCATCTTTCCCAGAATCAGGGTCTTTTCCAGTGAGTTGATTCTTCGCATCAGGTGGCCGAAATATTGGAGCTTCAGCTTCAGCATCAGTTCTTCCAATGAATATTCAGGATTAATTTCCTTCAGAATGGAATGGTTTGATTTCCTTACAGTCCAACAGACTCTAAAGAGTCTTCTCCGACACCACAGTTCAAAAGCATCAATTCTTCAGTGCTCAGCCTCCTTTATGGTCCAACTCACATCTATACATGACTACTGGAAAAACCATAACTTTGACTAGCTGGACCTTTGTAGGCAAAGTGATGTCTCTGCTTTTAGTACGCTGTTTAGGTTTATCACAGCTTTCCTTCCAAGGAGCAAGCACCTTTTAATTTCATGGCTGCAGGCACAGTCCACAGCGATTTGGGAGCTCAAGAAAAGAAAATGTTCCATTGTTTCCACTTTTCTCCTTCTATTTGTCAAAAAGTGGTGGGGCCAGATGCCATGATCTTGGTTTTTTGAATATTGAGTTTTAGGCCAGCTTTTTCATTCTCCTCTTTCACCCTTATCAACAGACTCTTCTCTTTCTGCCACTGAGGTCCTGCCATATGCCTATATGAGGATGTTGATATTTCTCCTGGCAATCTTGATTCTGATTTAGCTTCATCCAGCCTGGGATTTTGTATGATGTACTCTGCATATAAGTTAAATAAGCAGAGTGAAAATATACAGCCTTGACATACTCCTTTCCCAATTTGGAACCAGTCCATTGTTCCATGCCCGGTTCCAAGTGTTGCTTCTTGACTTATTTTTCAGGAGGCAGGTCAGGTAGTCTGATATTCCCAGCTCTTTAAGGATTTCCCACAATTTGTTATGATCCACACAGTCAAAAGCTTTGGTGTAGTCAGTAAAGCAGAAGTTATGTTTTCCTGGAAGTCTCTTGCTTTTTCGATGATTGAACAGATGTTCACAATTTGATCTCTGGTTCCTCTGCCTTTTCTAAATCCAGCTTGAACATCTGGAAGTTCACGGTTCACATACTATTGAAGCCTAGCTTGGAGAATTTAGAGTATTACTTTTCCAGCATGTGAGATGAGTGCAATTGTGCACTAGTTTGAACATTTTTGTCATTGCCTTTCTTTGGGATTGGAATGAAAACTGATCTTTTCTAGTCCTGTGGCCACTGCTGAGTTTTCCAAATTTTCTGGCATATTGAGTGCAACAGTTTCACAGCATCATTTTTTAGGACTTGAAATAGCTCAGCTGGAATTCCACCACCTCCCCTAGCTTTGTTTGTAGTGATGCTTCCTAAGACCCACTTGACTTTGGACTCCAGGTTGTCTTACTCTAGGTGAGTGATCACACCATCATGGTTATCTGCATCATTAAGATCTTTTTTGTACAGTTCTTCTGTGTATTCTTGCCACCTCTTCTTAATGTCTTGTGCTTCTGTTAGGTCCATACAATTTCTGTCCTTTGTTGTGCCCAGTTTTGCATGAAAAGTTCTCTTGGTATCTCTAATTTTCTTGAAGAAATCTCTAGTCTTTCCCATTCTGTTTTTTACCTCTTTTTCTTTGCATTGATCACTGAGGAAGGCTTTCTTCTCTCTCCTTGCTGTTCTTTGGAACTCTGCATTCAAATGGGTATATCTTTCCTTTTCTCCTTTGCTTTTAGCTTCTCTTCTTTTCTCAGCTACTTGTAAGGCCTCCTCAGACAACCATTTTGCTTTTCTTGGTGATGGTCTTGATCACTGCCTCCTGTACAACGTCATGAACCTCCGTCCATAGTTCTCCAGGCACTCTCTCTATCAGATCTAATCCCTTGAATCTATTTCTCACTTCCATTATATAATCATAAGATATTTGATTTAGGTCATACCTGAATGGTATAGTGGTTTTCCCTACTTTCTTCAATTTAAGTCTGAATTTTTGCATGTCTGATAGGAGCAGTTTATTCCTGGCTGCAATGGTCATGAAGCAAGAGGATAGGAAGCTACTCACTGGGTGCCTGGCTGTGTGGTGCACAGGTGTGCAGGGCTCAGCTGAGTCTCCTTCTGGCATTCTGCCAAATGACAGCACTGTATACATTTCTGAGGTCAGATTTCAACTGACTTCCTCACTGAGAGTGTCCTTCAACTTATGATTATTAATTCTTAGCAATCTTCTCAACACACAAATTGCTCAAGTAATCTGCCCTCTTGGATTTCTACAGTAGATTTTGCACATCATTAAATCTTCATGTGAACTATGTACCCATTCACATCTCTGCTGGAATAAAACAGTTAGGCAGAACTATCCCCAATGCAAACTGATTTCAGTGTTATTTCTTTTCTATATAATTTTTTATTTTGTTTGTGTAAAATTGGCCTCAATGCAGACTCTGCCACATCATGCCCCCACCCCAGAGTCAACAACATTTCTGATTTGGTTCACAGCTGTTTTTGCTCCCCAGAAGCCATATTTTTATCCTCAGCGAATTCCACAGTATCTTTATTTCCTATGGGAAATGAGGAACTGTCCAGCAACACGGTCAAGAAACAGAAAAACATGTTATGGAAAAGCCGTGATTTGGTTGATAAGTTCTCCAAAACAGAACTTATTGAATAAGAGCAAAAAATTATGTATTATAAGACCTAGTGTTTATAGAACTACTTTTGAGAGTACTGGACAAAAAGAGCATCTCTAACAAACATTTCCTCCCATTTTCTTATTTTGCCTTTCATTTAAACTTTTCTTCCATTTCTGTTTTGCTTTTGTATTTTTGTTGTGTTTTGCATTGTTACTCTTGGGTGCTGGTGGTTACCATTTCCTACTGGCTCATCACTGATGATTCAGCCATATTCCAGCTTAAATATGAAGACAAAAATCAATGGATTTGGTAGACTTATTTTTTAAGTTTGTAGAAATATTCATGGATTTACAAGCTCTCACATCTGGGCTAATTCTGATTACAAATTATTAAGAGAGCTTTCCAAACGTCACATATGGAAATCTATATCATCTTTAGGGTCAGCATACCTCAAGTTTACCCAGACTGTCACCACCATCCGCCTTTTTGAGAACAAGAAAGCTTTGATTCCTGCTTTTGGTAAAATAGAAGCCCATTGTCTTGGTGTTTGAA
This sequence comes from Tragelaphus eurycerus, assembly GCA_935064755.1. Taxonomy (NCBI): domain Eukaryota; kingdom Metazoa; phylum Chordata; class Mammalia; order Artiodactyla; family Bovidae; genus Tragelaphus; species Tragelaphus eurycerus. The sequence continues at coordinate 1,583,242 of CAKXYN010000114.1, forward strand.
TAACTTTTGGTGACAGAGTTTCTCCCTCAACTGTCCTCGGAGTCTTTATGACATCTGTCTGTATCTTCTGGTTGTTGTTCAGTTTTTCAGCCATGTCCAACTCTTTGAGACCCTATAGACTGTAGCCGCCAGGCTTCCCTGTCCTTCACTATCTCCCAGAGTTTGCCCAAACTCATGTCCACTGTGTGAGTGATGCTATTCAACCATCTCATCTTCTGCTGTTATCTAAACACAGATCTGGGAATACAGATAAATTGTGCTTTTCAGGGAATATCTTTGTTTACAGGATTTTGTCCTTAGGCTCAGAATTTTCTGAACAATATCTCTCAAGAAAATTAATAATCACTCCCTTTGCTTTCAGAAAAGCCCATCCTGGGATTTTAGATAATATGATGATAAGGTGTTTGTTATAGTTACTATGTGCTAGAGAACATCAGAGCCTCAAATAGTTTTCCTAAAATAGTTTTGAAAGAAAATAACTTGAGGTTTCTCTTCACTAGAGCTTGAATTTTGTCAAGCCTGCCTTTGAAAGAGCTGCACTCTGTGCTGCATCTTCGTTATTCTTACTAAAGTGAAATATTATTCAGACCGCTGGCTGGTAAATGTTCTAGGAACATGATGTAAATGTTCTTCCTAGAAACAACCAATCCATTTCTGCATGGCTTTAAATTACACTTCCAATCCCTTCTCCTTTCTCATTTGATAATGTATCTTTTTCTCACTTCCTTCTGTTCATTAATATTTTCCTTTCCTATTATTTGTCATTATGGTCTATAGCTGTTGTTTAACTCTCTAAGGTGATTTATACCATTTGCATGAATAATGTTACACAAAATAAAATAGTACCGCAGCATAGATTAAGGAAACTCACTTTATAATATCTGATTAATTGTGACTACTCTTCCCATAATGAATTAATACAACATGTGCTCCATCATATGTTATGGAGATGTGTAATGCATGAAAAATTTTTGTGTGCTTCACTTTAATCAGCATTTTATACAAAGTTCCATTATCATCTATAAAATGCTTTAAAATTGTTCTTAGGCAATCCAGATAGCATAATACTTCAAGGAAAACAATTTAATATTTTAAGTTAAAATATTACATCTATGTGCCAGTAAATAAAAATTTATGGGACATAGCTTCTAATTATTTCGACCACTTCTAGGCAAGCCATTTTTTTTTTCCGTAAAATCAAAGCATATCTTTAATTAGGACAAGGTGGTATAAATTATCAAATGAAGAGACAGACTTAGAAAATCTAAAACCTCAAAATCCAGCCCAGTGGCTCAGTGTGTGGATGTCAAAAGTTGCTTCCCATCTAAGAATCTCAGTGATAGCGTTGACAGAACAGGAAGGACAGCGGTATCTCTTGCTCGTGTTGTAGGCTGTTGTCGGCATCAAATACTGTGTGTGTGTGTGTGTGTGTGCGCACTCAGTCATGGCTAACTCTGCAAACCCAGGGGCTGTAACCTGCCAGGCTCCTCTGTCCATGGGGATTCTCTAGGCAAGAATACTGGAGTGGGTTGCCATTCCCTTCTCCATGGAATCCTCTGACCCAGGGATCAGATCCACATCTCTTGCACCCCCTGCATTGGCAGGTGTGTTCTTTACCAGCTGCGCCACCTGGTAGCTACCCTGGGGATCTTGAGAAAACACTGTACACGTTAAAGCATCATGCACACTCAACACCTGAATCTAAGTCTCTGGAAAAAAGTGAATGTTCATGAACACTAGCCTTCTCTCTTGGGATCCTCAGGACTCCCATGCTGCTCTCTGCAAGACGGCTAAAGAGTTAGGCCCCTTGATGATGTAATTACTGAAGGTCCAAATCGACAGAGCTTGTTTTCAGTGCCCTTCGCCTCCCTTTGTGGGAACTTTGTTCTCTTTCTGCACCAGCAAGAAGCACACGGCCAGTGTTTGTCAACTTGATTTCATTCGTGTTGGTTCCCACATATTTTCCCAGGGCACCAATGGTAGCACTGAACAGTCCCTGGAGACCCTACCAGGCATTGGAACTTCCCCGTCTCCCTGTGCAATCCCAGCTGCTCCTCGCCCAGTCCATCAGCCCCGCAGCAGCAACACAGAGAAAACACTCAGTCATTGAGGTTCACACTCTGAGTGTGAACATACATTTACAACATAAATGTGCAGACTAGGGGCTTCCCAGGTGGTGCAAGTGGCAAAGAATCTGCCTGCAATGCAAGAGATGAACGAGATGCATGTTCACTCCCTGGGTTGGGAAGATGTCCTGGAGAAAGAAATGTCAACGCATTCTAGTGTCTTGCCTGAAAAATTCCATGGAGAGAAGAGCCTGGCAGTTTACAGTCCACTGGCCGCAAGAATCAGACATGACTGAGCGCGCGCGCGCACACACACACACACACACACACACACACACACACACACACACACACAAAGCTATGCAGATAACACTCAGTCTCTCCATGATCATATTTTTTGCGTTATTATAAACCTCCTTCAAGGATTGAATTGATCTTTTACGTTAACTGATGATGATTTCAAGGAATCCTACTGGATTGGTGGAAACTCTCATCCAGGGCTGGAAGCAGTCACGTTTGTCTATGTTTGTGTCCTAGGCTCAGATTTTAGCAGGAGAGAGGACTTTATTCTTATCAGTTGTATTCATCAGGGAAAGACTTGTGTATGTAATAGTGGTGAAGAGCCCACAGTGCTGAGTCTTTCCCCCCAGCATGTAACTTCTCCCTCTGGGAACCCAGGATGCAGTGCAGGGTGGGGTGTGGTCATTCAGGGCCCAGGGCAATGGACACCCCCTCACCAAGAGCATCACCATGTGCTATGGCCAAGGTCAGAGAGGTGAGGGAATCACTGGGGCCGACGTCACCTCCACTTACCATTCTTGGCAAAAATTAGTAACATGCCCTCGTCCATCTGCAAGGGACTTCTCTTTTCCCAGTATAAAGAGAGAATCGGATGCATGAAACAAGGATAAAGTCTACCTCTCCCACCACTCACCCCAGGCAGAGGGGCTAGGAAGGGGCCCTGGAGTGCTGAGAGGTGCTCACTCAGTCCAGTCGCTTTATAAGTAGATGCCCCCCAGTTCATGGCCTCATCCCCCTCTCTACCTTCAGACTCTCCATGGATGGGGGCGGTGCTGGCAGAGCAGCTGATGGCACAATATACCTTTGTATGTGGTCAGTGCCCACATCAAGGGCCTCAGGCAGGAGATCACACCAGTGGGCTGCCACTTTTTCAGCAGAGTTTGTGAAGCAACGCAGACTGCTTCTTCCAGCTTTGTTTCCGGCACAAACAACTGCTTTTTCCATGGGGGCTTCAGAACAGAGTTGGCCAACTTTCTGCTGGAAACCCAGAAAGGGTTTTCAGCAGGCAGATATATGGAAAGGGGAATTGCCTAAATGGAGTTTCCCAACCTTTAGGGTGTCGGGAGTTGGGATGGCAATCCACCCACCCTGGACCACAGATGGCATGAGTACCCACCTGCCCACCTGGCTGCCCAAGCTGGAAAGTGGACGTGTTGACCATCACTGTCACATGTTCCCATTCTGATGACAATGCTCTCTGATTTTGACACTTGAACCTATGATTTTCAAATTCCTTTCCAAAAAGACACTCTTTAGAAAGTATGGCATGGCATGGCATGAGCAAGTGAAGTCACTCAGTTGTGTCCGACTCTTTGCGACCCCATAGACTGTAGCCTACCAGGCTCCTCTGTCCATGGGATTTTCCAGGCAACAGTACTGGAGTGGATTGCCATTTCCTTCTCCAGGGGATCTTTCCGACCCGGGGCTTGAACCCAGTCTCCCGCATTGTAGACAGACGCTTTGCCGTCTGAGCCACCAGGGAAGTCCATCTTTAGAAGGTATACACATGAGCAACTTTTAAATTTTTTGTCCCCCAAGAAGATTTTCTCTATTTTACTTTATTATTCTATTTTTTTCAAATTCTTTTCCCATTTATGTTCTTACAGAATATTAAGTAGAGTTCGCTGTGCTATACAATAGATGCCTGTTGGTTATCTATTTTAAGTATAGTAGTATATAGGTGTCCATCCCAAACTCCAAGTCTGTCCACCCCCCATCCTTCCTTCCTAGTAATAATAAGGTCATTCGCAATTTTAAAACTTCATATGGTTCTAACTCTTGAACTGAAAAAAAAAAAAAAAAAAAACTTTCAGCATCAATTTAGCAGAATTGAAAGGGAACAGGAAAATACAGAGAAAATTCACAGGAATGGGTATTAATATTTCATTGTCTCTGATAAGGTCCTTTCAGAACACGTTTTCTCACTAACTCTCCACATGTCTGCTGAAAATATTTAACTGTCTCACTCTCTCCTGTATTTCATGTATATACGTCAAAACCCCATAACTCTCTGATTCTTTCACACAGGTTAAAAAACTTTCCTTTTTAATTCTAAATTTGATTTATTACTGAGCAGGAATTGGTAGCAAAGGACTTCATTCTGCATGGGAATTATGCCTTCAGTAAAACAGAGAGGGGCAAATATAAAGAGAGAGAGAGGCAGGTGGCAGAATACTGGAAATTTGTCACTTGAACACCATTGAATTTTTCATCCTAAAGTAGTTTTTTTAATTAATGCTTTTAATTTTCATTTTAAATTCAACCTTTAAATGGCCATATGAAATAATAAATATTTGCAAATACAATAGAAAGATATTTAAAATAGGAGCATTTTAAAGGGTTTTTATTTTTCAAAAGAAAATACCCTGAAATTAAGATCTGTGACAACTAAAATGTTAACGTTCTGGCAACAAATCAAGCTTCTGTGATCCTTATTAACTGCCTTGTACAAGAACATGGTAAACCGTGTGGGGACAGCCTGCCTGCAAGTCACACACTGATCTATCAGAGGGGACAAGTTCCCAGGCTAACACACATATCTGTTTTTAATGTAACATGAAATTTAAAAATAATGTTACAAATAACTACAGGATTTACTGCAGAAATCTTTCAATGAGCATTTATTTGTTAAAATTTCAATCTGTTTCCTACAATTTCTTGCAAGAAATTTAACCATTTCTTTTTTTTTTTTTTTTTTTTTTTTGGTTAAGGCTGCTCTAACATCTGTTCTTCTGTCCCTGCCGCTGCATCCAGAGGAAGTGCACAGGACCTTCTGCTTTTGTGCAGTCCATGCCCAGCCTGGATATGCCATGATTACGGACCCCAGGGCACAACCACAGCCTGAGCAGGCACTGATAATAAAGGACCATGCAGATTCCTTGAGGTGTCTATTTGCTTCAAGCATCAAAAAAAAATTTTCAGGCTGTAGTTATGCCCTGAGTCCCTAGTAAGGGCTCTGTAGACTGGGCTCACCCTTAGACATTCATGTATATAATGAAATATTACTCAGTCATAAAAAGGAATTAAATAATGCCTTTACAGAGATGTGGATAGACCTCGAGACTGTCAGACAGAACAAAAGAAGTCAGAAAGAAAAAAGCAAATATCATATATTAAGGCGTGTATTTCGTTCAGTCACTCAGTTATGCCTGACTCTGCTTCCCTGTGGACTGCAGCACACAAGGCTTCCTTGCCTATCACCAATTCCCGGAACTTGCTCAAACTCATGCCCATCAAGTTGGTGATGCCATCCAACCATCTCATCCTTTGTCACCCCCTTCTCCTCCTGCTTCAGTCTTTCCCAGCATCAGGGTCTTTTCCCAAGAGTCAGTTCTTCGCATCAGGTGGCCAAAGTTTTCCAGCTTCAGCTTCAGCATCAGTCCTTCCAATGAATATTCAGGACTGATTTCCTCTACGATGGACTAGTTTGATCTCCTTGCAGTCCAAGGGTCTCTCAAGAGTCTTCTCCACCACTATAGTTCAAAAACAGCAATTCTTCAGTGCTCAGCTTTCTTTATGGTCCAACTCTTACATCCATACATGAATACTGGAAAACCATAGCTTTGACTACACAGACCTTCGTTGGCAAAGTAATGTCTCTGTTTTTTAACATGCTGTCTAGGTTGGTCACAGCTTTTCTTTCAAGGAGCGAGATTCTTTTATTTTTACGGAAATGGTCACCATCCACAGTGACTTTGAAACCCAAGAAAATAAAGTCTGTCACTGTTTCCAGTGTTTCCTCATCTGTTTGCCATGAAGTGTTGAGATTGGATGCCATGATCTTCATGTTTTGAATGTTGAGTTTCAAGTCAGCTTTTTCACTCTCCTCTTTCACTTTCACCAAGAGGTTCTTTAGTTCTTCTTTGCTTTTTGCCATAAGGTTGGTGTCACCTGCATATCTGAGGTTATTGATATTTCTCCTGGCAATCTTGATTCAAGCTTGTGCTTCATCCAGTCCAGCATTTTGCATGATGTACTCCGCATTTAAGTTAAATAAGCAGGGTGGCAATATACAGCCTTGACATGCTCCTTCTCTACCAATTTGGAATCAGCCCTTTGTTCCATCTCCAGTTCTAACTGTTGCTTCTTGACCTGCATACAGATTTCTCAGGAGGCAAGTAAGGTGGTCTGGTATTTCCATCTCTTTAAGAATTTTCCACAGTTTGTTGTGATTCACACAGCCAAAGGCTTTAGTGTAGTCAATGAATGTTAATTCAATTATACTTTCCAGATTAAGTCAATTTCTAAGTTAACATTCTTTGACAATACTCAGCTATCCCTTATAAAGTACTTAATATGGATCCCAGACACTTTTACAAGTCCTTTGCATGTATTAGCTTATCTATTCCTTGTAATAACCATGAGGTCAATTCTGATATTGTTCCCATTTGACTCAATATCAAATGCAGAGAAATCTTGGAAGTGGCCTAAAGTCACATGACAAGTCAGAAATGAAACCAGGATTCAAACCACAACATGCCTTCAAGTGTTTGTTTACAACTGAAATACCATCCTCCCTGGAGGTCGTTATGAGTCACTATACTTGGTCTAGGTTGATGCCTGGAAACACATCTACTAGAGCCAAGTCTGGGGAAATGTGTGCAGTGAATGTTCTTGCTGCCTTCCTAGTCCATTCCTTCAATATGACTCTGCTTGGTGGACGCCCTCTGCCCTCAGCCCTTCTTCCCACATTCATGCATCCACCCCAAAAAGTCACTCATTTCTTTGTCTTTGCCCTTTAACTCCTGCCTCTGCTCTCCCTAGACCCAAACTCCCTGCCTTCAAAAGTCTCTCCCATCTCCTGTGTTCTTACATTGTGTTCTCATTTAGAGAATCTGCTGCTGGGAGCTGCAGGAGTGCAAAGTCCGAGCCCCTTCCAAGAACCGGGATCTCTCCCAGAGGGGTTGGGCTTGGGACGTAGCAGATCAAGGTCTCTGGAAGAGAGCAGCAGACAGCCTCTGTGGCCTGGCCTGACCAACAGAGAAGGCTGCAAAGGTTGAGCTTATAAGGTGGTAACTGAGTCCAGGTTTGGAGTGAGACTTACAGGTCAGAACAACGGCTAGCATCACAAGCTACACAGACGTCCCGAATATAAACATCAAATTGTACGGTCATAAAGGAGGACTTATCTACAGTTCAAGGGTAAGAGACATGCGAATGACACCTCTCACCGGATGTGAGAACTACAAGTAATTTAATTTTCCTTTTTGTTCATATCTTATTTTTTCCCCCATGATTTTCTTCAATACCCAAGTACTTTGTAGTCAATAAAACTAATCCTGTAAGAGCTCAATGTTACCTGTAGCACTACATATGGAGATGTTAAAAGACAATTGAGGGGCTTCCCTGGCAGTCCAGTGGCTAAGAGTCTGGATTCTGAGTGCAAGGGTCCCAGGCTTGATCCCTGGGCAGGTAACTAGGATCCCACAGGCTGCAACTAAGAGTTCAGTTCAGTTCAGTTCAGTTGCTCAGTCGTGTCCGACTCTTTGCTTTAACATGCAGCTAAAAGGTCTCACATGTCACAACTAAGGCCTAGTGCAGCCATAAAATAATAAAATACATATTTTTAAAGTCATTTTAAAAAGACAGTTGAAAGCTACACTATATAGAAAACTTCTTTTTAACTTAATACAGATATTCAAATTGCATGATCCTTGGCAGTAATGAATTCCCAGCCACAGTAAGTGTTAAGCAAGTGTGAGACACTCATCTTTTGTGGTTGCTTTACAGGAGATTCTTGCATTCATCCACCCAGCCCTCAGCTCAGATGTTGCTGGAACTCCTGCAGTGCTCCATGCCTTGTGCCTTCATGGTGATGTGACTGAGATTACATGACAGTATCCAGTCTTTTATCCACTCACACTCTATAGAAGAGACAAAAATAATTATGTGCTAAAACAGCATATAAAATGTGTTGTAATGGATCAAGGGAGAGACATTTAAAGTAAACAGGAACTCTTCAAGCTTCTAGGCTTTATCACTCTTTCACGGCAACTGAGGAAAGGATGATATTGAGGCAGGTTTCAGGACACATAAATAGGCCAGAGATCGTCCATCCAACCATGCCAGAAGACCGCCTGTTCTCTGAAGGTCAGCCAGGATGCCAGAAGTCTTCCAGGTGATAAGCCACCAGCTATTTGATCTATAACTTATTGATGACTTCCCAAATTAGGTTTTAATATAATATGAAATGAAATATTAAAAAGGAGAGACATTACTTTGCTGACAAAGGTCTGTCTAGTCAAGGCTATGGTTTTTCCAGGAGTCATGTATGGATGTGAGAGTTGGACTATAAAGAATACTAAGTGCTGAAGAATTGATGCTTTTGAACTGTGGTGTTGTAGAAGACTCTCGAGAGTTCCTTGGACAGCAAGGAGACTGAAGCTGAAGCTCCAGTACTTTGGCCACCTGATGTGAAGAACTGACACATTTGAAAAGATCCTGATGCTGAGAAAGATTGAAGGTGGGAGGAGAAGGTGCCGACAGAGGACGAAATGGTTGGATGGTATCACTGATTCAAAGGACATGAGTTTGAGTAAGCTTCAGGAGTTGGTGATGGACAGGGAAACTTGTTGTGGTGCAGTCCATGGGTCGCAAAGAGTCGGACACGACTGAGCGGCTGAACTGAATTGAAATCAAATCATACAAGCTTATCTTCTGTGTCTGTCTTCTTTTGCTGAGCTTGATGTTTTTGAGGTTCAGCCATGAGTTGTGGTAAGTATAAATATTCGTCAGAATCATCAGACTGTACCCTGATAATGTGTGCATTTCATTTTATGTAAATTACAACTCATTAAGGTTGATTGTTAAAAGACAAATGCCATCTCGTATTTTGTCTTACTTTCAACAAACACAAAACTGCTGTCAACTTGCTATTAAAATTTCTAAATACACATTAAAATATCCTTAAAGTAAAATGAAATGAAATAGGTTGAAACTGCTTTTCAGTAAAAGACTTAGAGTCAAAGACAATCATAATCTTTGTAGAAGAAGCAGGCTAATCAGAATTTAAAAACCTGAAGGTTTTCCTTTGAATATTAAAGGACTATATTTTTGGAGACTGTAGATCGTGTATATTTTAAATATATTTTAATTGCTGTGTGCACATAAAAATGTACAAAAATTACATGGGCAGTTCAACATATTTTTAAAATATTAACACAAAACCCTAATCGAGAAAGAAAATACAAGCATTCCAGAGGTCACTGTCAAGTCTTCTCCGGAAGGGGTGTGGTGTCACACTATGTGTGAATTACATAATTTATTTACTCATTCTTCTAGATTTGATGTCTACTGAGTAACTTCTAGCTTGAGGATCTAATGGGTAGTGCTACCAAGATAATTTTTGCATTGCTACTCATATGTTGCTATTTACCTTGGGTGTATATCTGAAAGAATAAAAGTTAAACATAGGATGCTAAAGTATTTGGTCTAATTGTATGTTGCAAAATGGTTTTCTAGACTGATTTTACCTATTTACCCTCCTACCAGCAGTGTAACATAATTCTACATTGTCCACATATTTTCCAAATTTTAATATTATTGGCAGTCATAAAAATTTAACCATGTGTAGCAATACTATATTTGCTTTTCTCTGGTAACTAGTGAGATTGAAAATATTTTCCCCTTATGTACACTACCATTTGTGTATTCTATTTTGAAAAGTGTTTGGTTATTAATATTTGGATTCACTTTTCTATTGGGCATAAGTGAAAGTCGCTCAGTCGTATCTGACTGTTTGCCACCCCATGGACTATCCAGTCCATGAAACTTTCCAGGCCAGAATACTGGAGTGGATAGGCTTTCCCTTCTCCAGGGGATCTTCCCAACCCAGGGATCAAATCCACGTCTCCCGCATTACAGGCAGATTCATGACTAGCTGAGCCACCAGGGAATCCCAAGAATACTGGAGTGGGTAGCCCATCCCTTCTCCAGGGGATGTTCCCAACCCAGGAATTGAACTGGGGTTTCCTGCATTGCAGGTAGATTCTTTACCAGCTGAGCTACCAGGGAAGCCCCTATTGTGTATAACTTGTTTCTTTTTTTTAACTGATTTGTAGGAACTCTGTTCAGGATGACATTCACTTTTTGTATTATAAATATCTTCCAATTTGTGCCTGGCATTTTTATTTTGATAGTGGTGTTACTTGATGAATGGAAGCTCTTGATTTTAATGTAGCCCAATTTATCAATTCTTTTCTCAAAGGTAGGGATTCTACCTGAGAGAGATGCATACCTAAGGCCATGAAGACTGTTACTTTCTAAAAGCTGTTTTTGTTGTCAATGTTCACCCTTGGATTAACAGTCCATCTAGACTTCATGTTTGTATATAATGTGAGGGATGAATCAATATTACTTATTTCCATATGAATGCAGTTGGCTATGCATCATTTATTGAAAATGGCATCCTTTCCTCCAGGGAATTATAGTGATACTGTTGTCATAAGTGAAGTACCTAGTATGTATGGGTCTGTTTCTGGATTCTAAATTGTGTTCCATGCATGGATAGGTCAGTCCTATGGCCTGTGCTGTGACACATTGATTACCCATACGCTATTGATCACATAGAGGCAGGTCACTCAAAGGACTACATGAGTTCCGAATACATTCCCACAGGCCTTCATAAAGATAAGTGATGCAGAACAGCAGGAGAAGGAAGGTACAGGAGAGATCAGAGAGGCCCCAGTCCTCTACCTCAGGGCCCTTTCTCAGGGCAGACACGTGTTTCTTCTTCAGATTTTGTACAGCCAGCCTCATGCCAGATCCCTGGTCCCAGGGGAGCCAAGGTGCGAGTCTTTTCCTTTGTTAGCTGGAACGTCTGTTCAGCAGTACTGGCTGAAATCCAGCTGTCCTCCTCTGAAGGGCCATTTGCACGCTCAGTGGTGTTGGCAGAATTCACGTCTTCAGATGTGGGGCTGACATCTTTGTTTTCTTGCTGACTGTTGGCCACGGGCTGCTCTCGGACCTCCAGAGCCTCTCTGCCCACCAGCAGTTCACAGCAGGACTGTTTGCTCTCTTCCAGGAGGGCAGCAAGAGACTGTCATCTGCCTTCTCCAGCCTTTTAAAAAGCTCGGACAGTTAATTCAGGCCCACCTGGGTAATCTCTGAGTCTTAAGGTCAACTGACTTGGAACTTTAATTTCATCTGTGGAAACCCTTCACAGAAGTACCCAGATTGGTGAAAGTCACTCAATCGTGTCCAACTCTTTGCAACCCCATGGACTACACAGTTCATGGAATTCTCCAGGCCAGAAACTAGAGTGAGTAGCCTTTTCATTTCCAGGGGATCTTCCCAACCCAGGGATCGAACCCACATCTCCCACATTCCAGGTGAATTCTTTACCAGCTGAGCCACAAGTGAAGCCCAAGAATACTGGGGTGGGTAGCCTATCCCTATTCCAGCATATCTTCCCAACTCAGGAATTAAACCAGGGTCTCCCCACTTTGCAGGCAGATTCTTTACCCATTGAGCTATCAGGGAAGCCATTAACTGAATAGCTAGGAGACAAGACTACTGGGAGGGAGGCAAAGAGCAAGAGGCATCTCCAGAATCCTGCCTACCACACACATGAGATCCTGGTCCTTTCACGACACGACCTCCATTTTCATCTAGAAGCATGTGCCAAATGGCCTTTCCTGGGTCAAGGTGGATGGACTTCATTGTCTTTTCCCCATATCACACTAAGTATCTCTTGGGTTTATCAATTCTTTTAAGTCTCTTTACTAGGATGCTCATCATTCTTCCCTTCCACCTGAAATGATATCTCTTTTAAATAAGCAATATGACAAACAAGGCTTTTTCCTCAACATTCTCTTCCTAGTAAATAAAAATTAAAATTTTCCAGGACAACTAGAGCTACACTAAATTTCCCTGAGTCTTTTAGAGCCTTTCTGCCAATGCTTGTTTACCCAACAAACATGTTGCAGTTGAGTGCTTTTTGTTTGAAGGCACCTCGAGGAGATAATTTGGGCCGCAAAACGTTGAGTTCTCCAAGATAGTGTCATATAAGTAGCAATCATCCTCAAATATATTTTAGTTTGAGTGTGCCAAAGCCTTTCACAGGCACAAATTTTGCAAAGATTTTCCCTATCAGTTCTGTATATGTGAGCCCACTGAGTCACCTGCAAATTAAGTCGGCTTTGGTTTTCCAAATATTCTTTACCTTAACTATAGTCTTAGACCAAAAAATAAATGATCTACAGATTTTAGGATAAAATGTACTATGACAAGTTGGCTATGAAGAGGGTATTTTATGTTCATTGCATCTAGGTAACTTCTCAACAGAGCATTCCTTAGCTCAGCATTGACCAAATCAAAACACATATTAGCAATCATCTTTAGCTAGTTGCACAGCATGAATTCTTAGCACCATTGTGGGCATGCCATCGCTATTGAGGTTACTTTTTTTTTCAGTTCTTGAGAGTCTATAACTAATCTCCTGGAGCCATCAGCTTTTCTCCCAGCCCATAGAGGTCTATATTCGAGACAGCACTCAGTCCGACATGACTGAGCGACTTCACTTTGACTTTTCACTTTCATGCATTGGAGAAGGAAATGGCAACCCACTCCAGTGTTCTTGCCTGGAGAATCCCAGGGACAGGGGAGCCTGGTGAGCTTCCGTCTATGGGGTCGCACAGAGTCGGACATGACTGAAGCGACTTAGCAGTAGCAGCATAGAGGTCTATTGAAAAATGGATTTGCATGTAGAAATACACTTGCATCCTTAGTTAAATTGAAAATTTCTTGATGATCCTAGGTATTCTAAATTGCTTTACATTGGCCCCTCAAGATGGTGTAGGTTTCCCTCTGCCATGGTCAACTGAAACAGGATAAGGAAAGTTGTACAACATCCTCTTTTCCTAGTGTTTTCTATAAGGGGAAAGCCCTTCATTTGGGCATCATGTCTACTCCTATAATATGTTCTGGTAGGAGGAGGCAACTCCATACGCTCTTAATTTAGTCAAATTCCCTTTGGGCTTTTCGTTGGAAGGTTTTAGTATGACAATACATTCTTCATATTACTGGCATCTGAATAAAGTATTTTGTTTGTTTACCATCCACAGAGTCTTTCTCCAAATCAAAGCGAATGGTCTCGGGTCTTCTTCTGGGAGTTGCCTAGAAGACAGTTGCCAAGAAACCCTGTCATCCTTTCACACACACCTTTCTTTACCTCATAGCTATTAAAATTGCCCCTGATACGAAAGGTTAGGGATTTGTTTTTTGTGCCACCATTAGATGCTTTGAAGTTGTTAAGGCTAGGATAAATTAAGCAAATCTCTCACAATCCCCCACGACACACACACAATTGGCCTGCTGATAGAATAGCCAGAGAACACCTAGTCTCTTTTAGTGGTTATTACATATTAGTAGTCATGCCATCTAGGCTTCTTAGGTGGCCCTAGTGGTAAAGAATCCTCCCCAGAGTGCAGGAGACATAAGAGATGAGGGTTCAGTTCATGGGTTGGGAAGATTTCCTAGAGGAGGGCATGGCAACCCACTCTAGTATTCTTGCCTAGATAATCCCCACGGACAGAGAAGCCTAGCAGGCTACAACCTATAGGGTTGCAAAGAGTTGGACATAACTGAAGAGATTTACCATGCACTCACAGTCATTGCCATCTACTTTCTCCTTTTTCATATTGTATTTAATTAAGCATCTGAACCCAGTTTAATTTTTCTGAGATTCTTGAGTTCTTTTATTCTTACTGTTTGCATTTTTTGAATAATTCTTATCTTTATTTTCTACAGATCAACCCTGTTTATGAGTTCAGCAGCCTTACGTTTAGTGTTTAAAAGTAGAGATGGAAAGCATTTATTTTTTTTAACTTATTTATTTTAATTGGAGGCTAATTACTTTACAATATTGTATTGGTTTTGCCATACATTGACATGAATCTGTTACGTGTATACATGTGCTCCCAATCCTGAACCCCCTCCCACCTCCCTCTCCATCCCATCCCTCTGGGTCATCCCAATGCACCAGCCTAATCACCCTGTATCATGCATCAAACCTGGACTGGTGACTCATTTAACATATGATAATATACATGTTTCAATGCCATTCTCCCAAACCACCCCACCCTTGCCCTCTCACACACAGTCCAAAAGACTGTTCTATACATCTGTGCCTCTTTTGCTGTCTCGAATATAGGGTCATCATTACCATCTTTCTAAATTCCATATATATGGTTTAGTATACTGTATTGGTGTTTTTATTTCTGGCTTACTTCACTCTGTATAATAGGCTCTAGTTTCATCCACCTCATCAGAACTGATTCAAATCTATTCTTTTTAATGGCTGAGTAATACTCCATTGTGTATATGTAGCACTGCTTTCTTATCCATTCATTTGCTGATGGACATCTAGGTTGCTTCCATGTCCTGGCTATTATAAACAGTGCTGCGATGAACATTGGGGTATACATGTTTCTTTCAATTCTGGTTTCCTCAGTGTGTATGCCCAGCAGTGGGATTGCTGGGTCATAAGGCAGTTCTATTGCCAGTTTTTTGAGGAATCTCCACACTGTTCTCCATAGTGGTTGTACTAGTTTGCATTCCCACCAACAGTGTAAGAGGGTTCCCTTTTCTCCACACCCTCTCCAGCATTTATTGCTTGTAGACTTTTGGATAGCAGCCATCCTGACTGGTGTGAAATGGTACCTCATTGTGGTTTTGATTTGCATTTCTCTGATAATGAGTGATGTTGAGCATCTTTTCATGTTTATTAGCCATCTGAATGTCTTCTTTGGAGAAGGCAATGGCACCCCACTCCAGTACTCTTGCCTGGAAAATCCCATGGACGGAGGAGCCTGGTAGGCTGCAGTCCATGGGGTCGCAAAGAGTCAGACATGACTGAGTGACTTCACTTTCACTTTTCACTTTCATGCATTGGATAAGGAAATGGCAACCCACTCCAGTGTTCTTGCCTGGAGAATCCTAGGGATGGGAGAGCCTGGTGGGCTGCTGTCTCTGGGGTCACACAGAGTTGGACACAACTGAAGCGACTTAGCAGCAGCAGCAGCAGCATGTCTTCTTTGGAGAAATGTCTGTTGGGTTCTTTGGCCCATTTTTTGATTGGGTCATTTATTTTTCTGGAATTGAGCTGTAGGAGTTGCTTGTATATTTTTGAGATTAATTCTTTGCCAGATGCTTCTTTTGCTATTATTTTCTCCCATTCTGAAGGCTGTCTTTTCACCTTGCTTATAGTTTCCTTTGTTGTGCAAAAGCTTTTAATTTTAACCAGGTCCCATTTGCTTATTTTTGCTTTTATTTCCAATATTCTTGGAGGTGGGTCATAGAGGATCCTGCTGTGATTTATGTCAGAGAGTGTATTGCCTATGTTTTCCTCTAGGAGTTTTATAGTTTCTAGTCTTACATTTAGATCTTTAATCCATTTTGAGTTTATTGTTGTGTATGGTGTTAGAAAGTGTTCTAGTTTCATTCTTTTACAAGTGGTTGATCAGTTTTCCCAGCACCACTTGTTAAAGAGATTATCTTTTCTCCATTGTATATTCTTGCCTCCTTTGTCGAAGATAAGGTGTCCATATGTGCATGGATTTATCTCTGGGTTTTCTGTTTTGTTCCATTGATCTATATTTCTGTCTTTGTGCCAGTACCATACTGTCTTGATGACTGTGGCTTTGTAGTAGAGCCTGAAGTCAGGCAGGTTGATTCCTCCAGTTCCATTTTTCTTTCTCAAGATTGCTTTGGCTATTCGAGGTTTTTTGTATTTCCATACAAATTGTGAAGTTATTTGATCTAATTCTGTGAAAAATACCATTGGTAGCTTGATAGGGATTGCTTTGAATCTATAAATTGCTTTGGGTAGTATACTCATTTTCACTATATTGATTCTTCCGATCCTTGAACACAGTATATCTCTCCATCTATTTGTGTCTTCTTTGATTTCTTTCACCAGTGTTTTATAGTTTTCTGTATATAGGTCTTTAGTTTCTTTAGGTAGATATATTCCTAAGTATTTTATTCTTTTCATTGCAATGGTGAATGGAATTGTTTCCTTAGCTTCTCTTTCTGTTTTCTCATTGTTAGTGTATAGGAATGCAAGGGATTTCTGTGTGTTGATTTTATATCCTGCAACTTTACTATATTCATTGATTGGCTCTAGAAATTTTCTGGTGGAATCTTTAGGATTTTCTATGTAGAGGATCATGTCATCTGCAAACAGTGAGCGTTTTATTTCTTTTCCAATCTGGATTCCTTTTTTTATTTATTTTTTTCTGCTCTGATTGCTATAGCCAAAACTTCCAAAACTATGTTGAATAGTAGCAGTGAGAGTGGGCACCCTTGTCTTGTTCTTTTAGGGGAAATGGTTTCAATTTTTCACCATTGACAAAAGAGACCATAGTAAAAATCAACAAAGCCAAAAGCTGGTTCTTTGAGAGGATAAATAAAATTGACAAACCATTAGCTAGACTCATCAAGAAACAAAGGGAGAAAAATCAAATCAACAAAATTAGAAATGAAAATAGAGAGACCACAACAGACAACACAGAAATACAAAGGATCATAAGAGATTAGTATCAGCAACTATATGCCAATAAAATGGACAACTTGGAAGAAATGGACAAATTCTTAGAAAAGCACAACTTTCCAAAACTGAACCAGGAAGAAATGGAAAATCTTAACAGACTCATCACAAGCACGGAAATTGAAACTGTAATTAGAAATCTTCCAGCAGACAAAAGCCCAGGACCAGGCGGCTTCACAGCTAAATTCTACCAAAAATTTAAAGAGAGCTAACACCTATCCGACTCACACTCTTTCATAAAATTGTAGAGGAAGGTAAACTTCCAAACTCATTCTATTAGGCCACCATCACCCTAATACCAAAATCTGACAAAGATGCCACAAAAAAAGAAAATTACAGGCCAATATCACTGATGAACATATATGCAAAAATCCTTAACAAAATTCTAGCAAACAGAATCCAACAACATATTACAAAAATTATACAACATGACCAAGTGGGCTTTATCCCAGGGATGCAAGGATTCTTCAATATCTGCAAATCAATCAATGTAATACACCACATTAACAAATTGAAAAATAAAAACCATATGTTTATCTCAATAGATGCAGACAAAGCTTTTGACATAATTCAACATCCATTTATGATAAAAACCCTTCAGAAAGCAGGCATAGAAGGAACATATCTCAAAATAATAAAAGCTATATATGACAAACCCACAGCAAACAGTATCCTCAATAGTGAAAGCATTTATTTTTCAAGATACATTTATATGCTTCCACTTCTGTCTAGCTCACCAGATTCAGGGTTTGTCCATCCAATGAGTTCTGAAAATTGTATAGCTAATTGACTGCCCTCAGCAATATAAGAAAAACAGCTTCTTGACCACCAATGTAAAACACCCATTTCAGTGGTGTTCTATTAAGATGTGATAGATACTCATCCAAAAGTGATTTTCCTCTCAGACTGAATATCCAATGATTCAGAGACATGTGTATTCTTTTTGTGGTCATTATTCAGAGGTCATAGTCTACCCAGTGCCCAGCTCCCATCTGATGTCACACTCATGTCCACTACAGGCGATATTATCAGCCGTAACTTTCAGGAACAGGCAACACTGGGGCCATTCTCAGCTACTTTCATTTTCACCAAATCAGCTGAAGTAGCCAAGGTTCTGAGTTCTTGACTGAATTCCATTCTCTCTGAATTTATTTTTTGGTCACTTAGCTATTTTCCCATTTCTGGTTTAGCATTTCTAATTTCAACTGATATAAATTTTACTTATCAGTAAGTAATCAGCACTTGAGCAACCTCACCCAGAGGTCTTCTGGGATTCAGCAGCTGTCCAAGTTTCTGGACTTCTTGCTTCATCCTTCATCTCCCCAAACCCGGCTCTGCTTTGGGAGATATCCTCCACTTCCTGCTCTTTCTTTGCTTTTTCAGTGGGTCTCAGCTCTATTCCCAATGAGCACCTGGAATGCCCCAGAAGATTTGTTTCTGTCCCTCTCTCTGTGGAGGGTTTCTCCACTGCAGTGAAGACCTGTAAATCCCTGCAGGAATTCCTCTGTGGCCATGGCCCTGCCAACAGCATTTTGTAGGCTGCATCTTTGCACATGGTGAAGCCCCAGGATGCATTAGAGGAATTTCACTATATTTGCTGCTTCATTGTGTAGCTTTTTCAGACTGCTTGCTTGCTTCCATTTGGTAAGGGCCTTGGGCATGTTTATGGGGCTGTCAGCAATCTTGCCTAATTTCCAGCTTTCCTCCAAAGGGCCTCCTTAGCAACTGCCATGCCTCCCCTGTAGCCTTCAGCAGCAGATGATTTGCAGGAGAAATGATTCTAGCCTAGAATCATCTCTCTATATACTTTCTTAGTCAGCAGTCTTCCACGCACCACTGCTTTAGACTTCAGGAATGTTGTGTTTCCCTTAGAGGGAGAACATACAGCTGTCCCGCTCTGTTTTCATTCTCCAGCACACTCACTTCACAAACTCAAATTAGGCCCACAGGAAATAACTGACAGGAAGCAGCTGACCTGATCTGACTGTTGCTCTTCAAGAACCCAATATTCCATCAGCCATGAAACACTCATTAAAAATGTGAACGGTTTCTCCTTACCAATGTTTAAGTACTTCTACCTCCTTCTACTGCTCTTCCAAAGCCCCTTTATGCCAGAAAAGGAAATAAGACACATACTTCACAACTCATTAAGAAAAACTAATTCAAAATGAATCATAGTATTAAGTGTAAAATGCAAAACCATGCAACCTCTAGAATAAAACATACAAACATTATTCATGACCTTGGGTTTGGAGAACAGTTTTTAGATACTGCAACAAAAGCACAATCCATAAGTGGAATATATTAGATTTTGTCAAAATTGAAAACAATTACGATGTTCAAGATACTATTAATAAGACTAAAAGACTGAGAATAAATCATTGCAAATCACATTTCTGATAAAGGACTTGAAAGTTATGACCAACCTAGATAGCATATTGAAAAGCAGAGACATTACTTTGCCAACAAAAGTCCATCTAGTCAAGGCTATGGTTTTTCCTGTGGTCATGTATGGATGTGAGAGTTGGACTGTGAAGAAAGCTGAGTACTGAAGAATTGATGCTTTTGACCTGTGGTGTTGGAGAAGACTCTTGAGAGTCCCTTGGACTGCAAGGAGATCCAACCAGTCCATTCTAAAGGAGATCAGCCCTGGGATTTCTTTGGGAGGACTGATGCTAAAGCTGAAACTCCAGTACTTTGGCCACCTCATGTGAAGAGTTGACTCATTGGAGAAGACTCTGATGCTGGGAGGGATTGGGGGCAAGAGGAGAAGCGGATGACAGAGGATGAGATGGCTGGATGGCATCACCGACTCGATGGACGTGAGTCTCAGTGAATTCCGGGAATTGGTGATGGACAGGGAGGCCTGACGTGCTGCAATTCATGGGGTTGCGGAGAGTTGGACATGACTGAGCGACTGAACTGAACTGATACAGAATATAAATAGTAGTATTAAAACTCAACAATAGCCAATCAAGCAACCCCTTTTAAAAACTTAAGATGATAGAAACACATAAAATATAAAACCAAGACCCAAAATGTGATGACCTTTCATAGAAGAGAAGCTCTGTTGCTAGGTACACATGCACGCATCCTAAGACACTGCAGTTGTGTCTGACTCTTTGCAGCCCTGTGGACCATAACCCCCCAGGCTCTTCTGTTCGTGGAATTTTCCAGGCAAGAATACTGGAGTGGGTTGTCATGTCCTGCCGCAGGAGATCTTCTCAACTTAGGGATCAAACCCGTGTCACTTACATCTCCTGCATCGGCAGGCAGGCTCTTTACCACTAGTGCCACCTGGGAAGCCCCATTAGGTATACACAATGGCAATTAGAACATCTGCTTAGAGAATTGCCTTCTTTATCACTATGCAGTGTCTTTCTTTAGAGCCAATAAACCTCCTTGTCTTGAATTTTACTTTGAAATATCCTATGATTGAAGATTTCATGATGTACCTTAACCTCTTATTTTACTTTTAACCCTCTTAAAAAATAAGCTTTTTATATAGTAGACAAACTATGTGTAAGTATTATTTTTTAAATACAATCCTACAATCTTTGTATTTTAAATAATACATTTAGACCATTCACATTTAAAGTTATGATTGATACAGTTAAATTACAATCTACTGTATAGTTAACTGCTTCGTGATTGTTCCATTTGTTCTTTGCTTATTCTTTTTTCAATTTAGGGCTTTTCTTGGTTTTTAATTGAGTAATTTTATGAATATATTTTATATATTCTATCAACTTATTATTTATAAATATTTTTAAAATATTTTAGCACCTGCCCTAGGGCTTATAAGATAAATGTAGCACATTGTTAAATAATAGTATACGGTTTCATGAATAACACAAAGACCTTATAATAACGTATTTTCTGTATCCCCTTTTCATTCCTTACATTACTGTCATTACATATTTTAGTTTTACATATTGTGTAAGTAAGCAACACTTTATATTCATATTGCTTTAAATAGCTCTTATGTTTTGGAGCAATTAAAGTAAAAATAAAACATATACTTTATCTTCATTTAGTTGCTTTATAATGTTCTTCTTTGTGAAGATTCAAGTTTCTGGCATATATTTTCCCTACTTGGAAAAATTCTGCCAGCATGACTTACAGACAAGGTCTGTTGTCTTCAAATTTTGTTTGTCAAAGTATTTTTTTCTCCATTTTTAAAGAATAACTTATGTGTGCATAGAATTCTCAGTTGACAGCTTCTTTTATTGATGTTAGCATTTTAAAGATGCCTTTCAGTTGTTGTCTTCCCTGTGTAATTTCTCACCAAAAGCATGCTTATGTTTTGTACAGATAACATGTCCCCGCCACCCCCCACCACTCCAACCCTCTGGCTTCCTTGAAGGTTTTCTCTTTTTCTTTGGTTTTCAGCAGTGTGAATATGATATGCTTATTGTCAATCTTTTCCTACTTACCCTGCTTTGTATTCTCTTAATTTCTTGAATCTATGGTTTGTGGTTTGCCACAAACTTTAGAAATTTCTGGTCATTATGTCTTCAAATGTTTTCTCTCTTGTTACAGTTGACCCTTGAAAAACATAGATTTGAACTGCATGGATCCACTTATCTGTGGATTTGTTTCAATACATGCATACTATAGTCTACAATCTGCAGTTGGTTAATCTGTGGATCAAGAACTGAGAAAGTGGAGAGCCAAAAGTAAAGTTTTATGCAAATTTTCAACTGCATGGGGGGTCAGCACTCTTAACTCTGTTGTTCAAAGATCAACTGTGCCTGTACATGGATCTGTTTTTCCCTCACAGTCCTGAGAGGTTATGCCTATTTTTTCTTTTTGAATTTCAGTTTAGGTCATTTCTATTCACTTGTCTTCAGGTTCATTCATTCTTTCCTAGACTGTGTGGAATCTACTGAAGAACCAGTTGAAGACAGCCTTCATCTCTCTTCCTGTTTTTGATTTCCAGAATTTCAATTTAATTTTATTTTTAGTCTCAATTTCTGCTGAAATTACCCACCTGATCCTGTGTTTTGCCTACATTTTCCATTAATCTTTAGTGCAACAATCATAATTATTTTTAAAATTTATATTTCTAATTTTGTGTCACTTTTAAGTATGTATATGATAACCTTTTTCTAATTGTGTTTTATTACTTTTTTGTATTCCACATAATAACACTAAAAATTGCAAATGTATATGACAGATGATGATTAAATTAAGTATTTTTTATACGTGAGCATGCTTTTCCTTCTACCATTTTTAATTAATTAATCATTGAAAAATAATTGCTTTACAGAATTTTGCTGTTTTCTGTCAAACCTCCACATGAATCAGCCATAGGCATACCTATCTCCTCCCTTTTGAAACTTCCTCATAGCTCCTTGCCCACCCTACCCCTCTAGCTTGATACAGGGCCCCTGTTTGAGTTTCCTGAGATACAGCAAGTTCCCATTGGCAATCTATTTTACATACGGTAATGTAAGTTTCCATGTTATTCTTTCCATATATCTCACCCTCTCCTCCCCTCTCCCCATGTCCATAGGTCTATTCTCTATGTCTGTTTCTCCATTTTTGCATTGTAAATAAATTCTTCAGTACCATTTTTCTAGATTCTGTATATATGTGTTAGAATACGGTATTTATCTTTCAAAAATCTTTCTGACTCACTTCACTCTGTATAATAGGTCCTACATTCCTCCACCTCATTAGAACTGACTCAAATGTGGTCCGTTTTATGAGTGACTAATATTCCATTCTGTATATATACCACAACTTCTTTATCCATTCATCTGTCAATGGACATCCAGGTTGCTTCCATGTTCTACCTATTGTTAATAGTGCTTCTGTGAACAATGGGATACATGTGTCTCTGTCAATTTTGGTATCCTCAGGGTATATGCCTAGGATTGGGATTGCTGTGTCATATGGTTGTTTTATTTCAAGTTTTTTTAAGGAATCTCCATACCGTCTTCCATAGTGGCTGTACCAATTTACATTCCCACCAACAGTGCAAGAGTGTCCCCTCTTCTCCACACCTTTTCCAGCGTTTATTGTTTGGAGACTTTTTGATGAAGGCCATTCTGACTGCTGTGAGGTGATATCTCATTGTAGTTTTGATTTGCATTTCTCTAATAATGAGTGAAAGAGTTCCAGAAAAACATTAACTTCTGCTTTATTGACTATGCCAAAGCCTTTGACTGCATAGATCACAATAAACTGTGGAAAATTCTAAAAGATATGGGAATACTGGACCACCTGACCTGCCTCTTGAGAAACCTGTATGTAGGTCAGGAAGCAACAGTTAGAACTGGACATGGAACAATAGACTGGTTCCAAATAAGAAAATAAGTACGTCAAGGCTGTATATTGCCACCCTGCTTATTTAACTTCTATGCAGAGTACATCATGAGAAACGCTAGGCTGGAAGAAGCACAAGCTGGAATCAAGACTGGTGGGAGAAATATTAATAACCTCAGATACGCAAATGAAACCACTTTTATGGCAGAAAGTGAAGAAGAACTGAAGAGCCTCTTGATGAAAGTGAAAGAGGAGAGTGAAAAAGTTGGCTTAAAGCTCAACATTCAGGAAAACGAAGATCATGGCATGTGGTCCCATCACTTCATGGCAAATAGATGGGAAAACAGTGGAAACGGTGTCAGACTTTATTTGGGGCGCTTCAAAATCACTGCAGATGGCGATTGCAGACATGAAATTAAAAGACGCTTGCTCCTTGGAAGGAAAGTTATGACCAACCTAGACAGAATATTAAAAGCAGAGACATTACTTTGCCAACAAAGGTCCATCTAGTCAAGGCTATGGTTTTTCCAGTGGTCATGTATGGATGTGAGAGTTGGACTATAAAGAAAGCTGAGTGCAGAAAAATTGATGTTTTTGAACTGTGGTGTTGGAGAAAACTCTTGAGAGTCCCTTGTACTGCAAGGAGATCCAATCAGTCCATCCTAGAAGAGACCAGTCCTGGGTGTTCATTGGAAGGACTGATGCGGAAGCTGAAACTCCAATCCTTTGGTCACCTGATGAGAAGAGCTGACTCATTTGAAAAGACCCTGATGCTGGGAAAGGTTGAGGGCAGGAGAAGAAGGGGACGACAGAGGATGAGACAGTTGGATGGCATCACTGACTCAATGGACATGCTTTTGGGTGAACTCTGGGAGTTGGTGATGGACAGGGAGGCCTGGCGTGTTGCAGTTCATGGGGTCGCAAAGAGTCAGACACAACTGAGTGACTGAACTGAACTGAACTGAATAATGAGGGATGTTGAGAATCTTTTAATGTGTTTGTTAGCCATCTTCATTGGAGAAATGTCTGTTTAGGTCTTTTTCCCACTTTTTAATTGTTTTTTTTTTTTTTTTTTTTTCTGGTATTGAGCTGTATGAGCTGCTTATATATTTTGGAAATTAATCTTTTGTCAGTTGTTTAATTTGCTATTATTTTCTTCCATTCTGAGGGTTGTCTTTTCACCTTGCTTATAGTTTCCTTTGCTCTGCAAAAGCTTTTAAGTTTAATCAAGTCCACTTGTTTACTTTCTTTTTTATTTCTGTTACTCTAGGAGGTGGATCATAGAGGATTTTGCTATGATTTATGTCATTGAGTGTTCTGCCTATGTTTTCTTTTAAGAGTTTTATAGTTTCTAGTCTGACATTTATGTTTTTAATCCATTTTGAGTTTATCTTTGTGTATGGTGTTAAGAAGTGTTCTAATTTCATTCTTTTACATGTAGCTTTCCAGTTCTGTCCCACCACTTCATGGGAAATAGATGGGGAAACAGTGTCAGACTTTATTTTTCTGGGCTCCAAAATCACTGCAGATGGTGACTGCAGCCATGAAATTAAAAGATGCTTACTCCTTGGAAGGAAAGTTATGACCAACCTAGATAGCATATTCAAAAGCAGAGACGTTACTTTGCCAACAAAGGTTCGTCTAGTCAAGGCTATGGTTTTTCCTGTGGTCATGTATGGATGTGAGAGCTGGACTGT
Organism: Tragelaphus eurycerus; assembly: GCA_935064755.1. NCBI lineage: Eukaryota > Metazoa > Chordata > Mammalia > Artiodactyla > Bovidae > Tragelaphus > Tragelaphus eurycerus. The sequence goes on from CAKXYN010000114.1 coordinate 1,608,126, forward strand.
GAAGAAGGCTGAGTGCCAAAGAATTGATGCTTTTGACCTGTGGTGTTGGAGAAGACTCTTGAGAGTCCCTTGGACTGAAAGGAGATCCAACCAGTCCATTCTGGAGATCAGCCCTGGGCTGTCTTTGGAAGGAACGATGCTGAAGCTGAAACTCCAGTACTTTGGCCACCTCATGTGAAGAGTTGACTCATTGGAAAAGACACTAATGCTGGGAGGGATTGAGGGCAGGAGGAGAAGGGGACAACAGAGGATGAGGTGGCTGGATGGCATCACTGACTCGATGGATGTGAGACCTCCAGGAGTTGGTGATGGACAGGGAGGCCTGGCACCTGTGATTCATGGGGTCGCAAAGAGTTGGACACGACTGAGTGACTGATCTGACCTGATCTTCCAGTTTTCCCAGCACTACTTATTGAAGAGGCTGTCTTTGCCCCATTGTATATTCTTTCCTCCAATAAGGTACCCATAAATGCATGGGTTTATGTCTGGGCTTTCCATTTTGTTTCATTGGTCTATATTTCTGTTTTTGTGCCAGTACCATACTATCTTGATGATTGTAGCCTTGTAGTATAACCTGAAGTCAGAAAGCTTTACTCTTCCAGCTCCATTCTTCTTTCTCAAGACTGCTTTGGCTATTCAGGGTCTTTTGTGTTTCCATATGAATTGTGAAAGTTTTGTTCTCATTCTATGAAAAAGGCCATTGACAATTTGATAGAGATTGCATTAAGTCTGTAGATTGCATTTGGTAGTATAGTTATTTTCACAATATTTTTTCTCCCTACACAGGAACATGTAAAATCTCTCCATCTATTATTGTCATCTTTGATTTCTTTCATTAGGGTCTTGTAATTTTCTGTGTACAGTTTTTTGTCTCCTTGAGTAAGTTTATTCCTACATATTTAATTATTTTTGTTGCAATGGTGAATGGGATTGATTTCTTAATTGCTCTTTCTGATTTTTAATTGTTAGTATATAAAAATGCAAGTGACTTCTGTGTATTGATTTTCTAACCTGCAACTTTGCTAAACTCACTGATTAGCTCTAGTAATTTCCTGATACTATCTTTAGGATTTTCTATGTACAGTATCATGTCATCTGCAAACAGTGAGTTTTACTTCTTCTTTTCTGATCTGGATTCCTATTATTTCTTTTTCTTCTCTGATTGCAGTAGTAGGACTTCCAGAATGATGTTGAATAATAGTGGTGAAAATGGACACCCTTGTCTCGTTCCTGATCTTAGGGGGAATGCTTTCAGTTTTTCACCTTTGAAAATAATGTTTGCTGTAGGCTTATCATATATGGCGTTTACTATGTTGAAGTAGATTCCTTCTATGCCCATTTTTTGAAGAGTTTTAATCATAAAGAGACGCTGATTTTGTCAAAGGCTTTTTCTGCATCTATTGAGATGATCATATGGTTTTTCTTATTTCAATTTGTTAATATAGTGTATTGCATTGATTGATTTCTGCATACTGAAGAAGCCTTGTATCCCTGGAATAAACCCAACTTGATCATGGTGTATGAGCTTTTTGATGTGGTGCTGAATTGTGTTTGCTAAAATTCTGTTGAGTATTTTCACATCTGTATTCATCAGTGATATTGGCCTGGGTGTGTGTGTGTGTGTGTGTGTGTGTGTGTGTGTGTGTGTGTTGCTTTTGTGTGGTTTTGGTATCAAGGTGATGGTGGCCTCATAGAATGAGTTTGGAAGTGTTCCTTCCTCTGCGATTTTTTGAAAGAGTTTTAGAAGGATAGGCATTAGCTCTTCTCTAAATGTTTGAAAGTATTCTCCTGTGAAGCCCTCTGGTCCTGGGCTTTGGTTTTGTTTTGTTTTCTTTTGGAGATTTTTGATCACAGCTTCAATTTCAGTGCTAGTAATTGGGTTGTTCTTAATTTCTGTTTCTTCCTGGTTCAGTCTTGGAAGACTGAACTTTTACAAGAATCTGACAGTTTCTGCAGTTATCTATTTTATTGCCATATAGTTGTTCATAATAGTCTCTTATAATCCTTTGCATTTCTGCATTGTCTGTTATAACCTCTACTTTTTCATTTCGAATTTTGTTGATTTGATTCTTTATTTTTTTCTTGATGAGTCTGGCTAAGGGTTTGTCAATTTTGTTTAGCTTCTCAAATAATCAGCTTTTATTTTTATTAATCTTTACTATTGTTTCTTTCATTTCTTCTTCATTTATTTCTGCTCAGGTTTTTATGATTTCTTTCCTTCTACTAATTTTGGGTATTTTTATTCTTTTTCCAGTTGTGTTAGGTGTAAAGTTAGGTTGCCTATTTGATGTTTTTCTTGTTGCAGGATTGTATTGCTATAAACTTCCCTCTTAGAACTGTTTTTGCTGCATCCCATAGGTTTTGAGTTGTCATGTTTTCATTGTCATTTGATTCTAGAATTTTTTTATTTCCCTTTTGATTTCTTTAGTAACCTGTTGGTTATTTAGAAAGATGTTGTTTAATCTCCATGTATTTGTGCTTCTTACAGTTTTTCCCCCTTGTAATTGATATCTAGTCTCATTTAGCATTGTGCTTAGAAAAGATGCTTAATACAGTTTCAATTTTCTTAAATTTACTGAGGCTTGACTTGTGATGCAAGATGTGGTCTATCCTGGAGAATGTTCCATGTGCACTTGAGAAGAATGTGTATTCTTCTGCATTTTGGAATGTCCTGAAAGGAGAAAAGGAAAGATATAAACATCTGAATGCAGAGTCCCAAAGAATAGCAAGAAGAGATAAGAAAGCCTTCTTCAGCGATCATTGCAAAGAAATAGAGAAAAACAACAGAATGGGAAAGACTAGGGATCTCTTCAAGAAAATCAGAGATACCAAAGGAACATTTCATGCAAAGATGGGCTCAATAAAGGACAGAAATGGTATAGGCCTAACAGAAGCAGAAGATATTAAGAAGAGGTGGCTAGAATACACAGAAGAACTCTACAAAAAAGATCTTCAGGACCCAGATAATCACGATGGTGTGATCACTGACCTAGAGCCAGACATCCTGGAATGTGAAGTCAAGTGGGCCTTAGAAAGCATCACTACGAACAAAGATAGTGGAGGTGATGTTCAAGCTGGTTTTAGAAAAGACAGAGGAACCAGAGATCAAATTGCCAACATCTGCTGGATCATGGAAAAAGCAAGAGAGTTCCAGAAAAGCATCTATTTCTGCTTTATTGACTATGCTAAAGCCTTTGACTGTGTGGATCACAAGAAACTGTGGAAAATTCTGAAAGAGATGGGAATACCAAACCACCTGATCTGCCTCTTGAGAAATCTGTATGCAGGTCAGGAAGCAACAGTTAGAACTGGACATGGAGCAACAGATTGGTTCCAAATAAGAAAAAGAGTACGTCAAGGCTGTATATTGTCGCCCTGTTTATTTAACTTATATGCAGAGTATATCATGAGAAATGCTGGACTGGGAGAAACACAAGCTGGAATCAAGATTGCTGGGAGAAATATCAATAATCTCAGATATGCAGATGAAACCACCCTTATGGCAGAAAGTGAAGAGGAACTAAAAAGCCTCTTGATGAAAGTGAAATGTTGGCTTAAAGCTCAACATTCAGAAAACAAAGATCATGGCATCCGCTCCTATCACTACATGGGAAATAGATGGGGAAACAGTGGAAACAGGGTCAGACATTATTTTTCTGGGCTCCAAAATCACTGCAGATGGTGACTGCAGCCATGAAACTAAAAGATGCTTACTCCTTGGAAGGAAAGTTATGACCAACCTAGATAGCATATTCAAAAGCAGAGACATTACTTTGCCAACAAAGATTCGCCTAGTCGAGGCTATGGTTTTTCCTGTGGTCATGTATGGATGTGAGAGCTGGACTGTGAAGAAGGCTGAGTGCCAAAGAATTGATGCTTTTGAACTGTGGTGTTGGAGAAGACTCTTGAGAGTCCCTTGGACTGCAAGGAGATCCAACCAGTCCATTCTGAAGGATATTAGCCCTGGGATGTCTTTGGAAGGAACGATGCTGAAGCTGAAACTCCAGTACTTTGGCCACCTCATGCGAAGAGTTGACTCATTGGAAAAGACTCTGATGCTGGGAGGGATTGAGGGCAGGAGGAGAAGGGGACGACAGAGGATGAGATGGCTGGATGGCATCACTGACTCGATGGATGTGAGTCTCAGAGACCTCCAGGAGTTGGTGATGGACAGGGAGGCCTGGCGTGCTGCAATTCATGGGGTCGCAAAGAGTTGGACACGACTGAGCGACTGATCTGATCTGATCTGATCTGAAGATATCAATGAGATCCATTACATCTAATGTACCATTTCAGACTTGTGTTTCCTTATTAATTTTCTGTTTTGATGATCTGTCCATTGGTGTGTTAAAGTCTCCTACTATTAGTGTGTTACTGTCAATTGCTCCTTTTATGTGTGTTAGTGTTTGTCTTATGTATTGGGGTGCTCACATGTTGGGTGCACAGATATTTACAATTGTTATGTGTTCCTCTTGGATTGATCCATGGATCATTATGTTCTGTCCTTCCTTATGTCTTGTAATCTTCTTTATTTTAAGGTCTATTTTGTCTGATATGAGGATTGTTACTTCAGCTTTCTTTTGCCTTCCATTTGCATGGAATATATTTTTCCATCTTCTCACTTTCTGTCTATATGTGTCTTGAGGTCTGAAGTGGGTTTCTTGTAGACAACATATATATATTGGTCTTGCTTTTGTATCCATTCAGGCAGTTTGTGTCTTTTGGTTGGAGCATTTAATCCATTTAAATTTAAAGTAATATTGATATATATGTTCCTATTGCCATTTTCTAATTGTTTGGGGATGATTTTGTAGATCTTTTTTCTTCTGTTGTATTTCTTGACAATATAAGTCTGTTTAACACTTGTTGTAAAGCTGATTTGGTGGTACTGAATTCTCTTAACTATTGCTTGTCTGAAAAGCTTTTTATTTCTCCATCAATTTTGAATGAGATTGTTGCTGGGTACAGTAATCTTGGTTGTAGATTTTTTCCTTCTCAGTACTTTAAATATATCCTGCCATTTCCTTCTGGCCTGCAGTTTCTGCTGAAAAATCAGCTGTTAAGCATATGGAGTTTCCCTTGTATGCTGCTTGTTGCTTCTCTCTTTCTCCTTTTAATATTCTTTCTTGTGTTTAGTCTTTGTTAGTTTGATTAGTATGTGTCTTGGCATGTTTCTCCTTGAGTTTATCCTGTATAGGACTTTGCACCTCTTGGACTTGATTGGATATTTCCTTTTCTATGTTGGGGAAATGTTCGACTATAATCTCTTCTAAAATTTTCTCATACCCTTTCCTTTTCCCTTCCTCTTCGGGGTCCCCTATAATTCAAATGTTGGTGCATTTGATATGGTCTCAGAGGTGTCTGAGGCTGTCCTCAGCTCTTTTCATTCTTTTTACTTTATTCTGCTCTTCAGAAGTTATTTCCACCATTTTATCTTCCAGCTCACTGATTCCTTCTTCTGCTTCAGACATTTTGTTATTCATTCCTTCTAGAGTATTTTTAATTTCAGTAATTGTGTTATTTGTCTCTGTATGCTTATTCTTTAATTTTTCTAGGTCTTTATTAATTGATTCTTGCATTTTCTCCATTTTGTTTTCAAGGTTTTTTATCATCTTTACTATCATTATTCTGAATTCTTTTTTAGGTAATTTTCCTATTTCCTCTTCATTTATTTGAGATTCTGTATTTTAGTTTGTTCTTTCATTTGTACAATATTTCTCTGTCTTTGTCTTTTTTTTAAGTTATTGGATTTGAGGTCTCCTTTTCCCTGGCTTCAAGGAAAGTTGAATTCTTTCCTTGAAGAAGGTTGAATGTTTTCTTCCTTTGGTTTTTGCCCTCCTAAGGTTGGTCCAGTGGTTTGTGTGAGCTCCATATAAGGTGAGATTTGTGCTGAGGTTTTGTCTGTTTGTTTTTCCTCTGATGGGCAAGGCTGAGTGAGGTGGTAGTCCTGTCTGCTGATGATTGGGTTTGTATTTTTTCTTTGTTTGTTGTTTAGATGAGGTGTCCTGCACAGGGTGCTACTGGTGGTTGGGTGATGCTGGATCTTGGATTCAAGTGGTTTCCTTTGTGTGAATTCTCACTATTTGATACTCCCTAGGGTTAGTTCTCTGGTAGTCTAGGGTCTTGGAGTCAGTGCTCACACTCCAAAGGTTCAGGGTTTGATCTCTGGTTAGGAACAAAGATTCCACAAGTGGTTTGTTATGGCATTAAGGGAGAGTAAAACATATCGAAAAATGAGAAACCAAAGATGAACCCCAGACAAATTGCAGTTACAAAATAGGTAAATAATAATTAAAATAATGGACTATACACATGTACATATACACCCATTAGCAAAGTGAAAATAGTCCAACAAAAATAAAGTACAGTAGATTGATCTGGTGAATAAAGGAAATCAAAAATTGTATTTATAAGTTAAGAACAAAACTAACTTAAGCACAAACTCAAAAACAAAACTAAAGCAAGGTGCCAAGTGGGAAATAAAGAAATGAAAACAAAACTGACAAATACGTTGAGAGGAAAGGAAAGAAAGAAAGAATAGATATGCAAAGTTAAACAGAAGTAGATGGAGAATATTTATATACATTAAAGACTAACTGCAAGGGGAAAAGAACAGTAGGAAAAGCAAAGAAAAGAATAAATGTAGAAAAAAACAGGCCTTAAAAATTAAAATTTAAAAAAAAGGGAGGAAAAAAGGGCGGGGGGTGGGTACTCCAAAGAACTGCAAAAGCCCATCTTAGAGGCAGAGGTTTATGACAACATAAAAAATGAGGAAAAAGAAAAACAAAACAAAAAAAAGCTCAAAAGCTTGATTGGATTTATTAGCGCCAATAAAATTGACAACAACAATGGCAGGGGTGGGGGAGGAAAAAAAATCCAAAAGCAGCTATAGAACAAGTCAGAACATAAGAAGAATAAATGCTTTTCTTGAGTCACTGCTGTCAGAGTCTTTTCCAGCGCTGGGAATCACAGTCCACCTCACCTCCCTAGGATGCCCTCCAACGCTATGCTGATCTCTGGACCTGCTGTGGGGGGCAGCTCATATCCTTATCTAGTCCTACTCCTGTCTGTTCTTGTCTGCAATGTCCACAGCTATCAGAGCCACTTTGTTTTCTTTTGTGGGAGCTCTCAGTGTCCTTTTATATATTCCATAGACATAGAGTCTGCTTAGTCGATCATGTGTATTTAATCTATAGCTTGTACAGCTGGTGTGAAGGTTTTGGGTCTTCTTTCTTAGCCACACTGCCCCTGGGTTTCAATTGTGGTTTTATTTCCACCTCTACATGTGGGTTGTCCACTGGGATTTAGCTCCTGAGGCTTCCCTGGAGGGCTTGGGTCTGTCCCAGTGAGGGCCATGTGTGGAAGTGGTACAGCTGCTTGGGTTGCTTGGGTTCTGGCAGCACCAGGTACTCAGCGGGGGGTGGGCGGGGGGCGGTTGGCGGCTAGGGCAGCAGAAAATACAGTGCTCTAGACGGGTATGGCAACCACTGTTGGCCGATACGCTCCAGTGTTCTTGCCTGGAGAACCCCTTCTCTGAAAGAGAAGTATGGCAGGCCACAGTTTACAGGGTTACAAAGAGTTAGACAGGACTGAAGCCACCCTGCGTGCATAAACATGATTCCCCCACCCCCACCCCCACCGCTCCCCGCCCGGCAGAGGTGAGTGTGAAGGTCGTGCAGCTGCTTGGCTTGCGGTGACCTTGGTGGTGCCAAGTGTTCAGGGACACAGACTTACTCTGCTGTAGGAGTTATGGCCCTATCAGAGTCTTTTTTCGAGCCTCTTGTAGCTGGTGATCAGAAGACCTCTTTGGCCAGTCTTTCTCTGTAGCTCCACTCATTCAGGCACTTAGAGGGCTCCCTTGTCTGGGGTCCTTCTCTGTTGTTCGGCACATCAGGCACAGAGAAGGGCCCCCTGACTGGGGTCCTACTCTGTAGACTGACGCATCAGGCACTTAAGGGGGCACCCTGGGTGGGGTCCTACTCTATAGTTTAGTGTATCAGGCATTTGATGGGCCAGCTTCTCTACTGTTCAGCTGCCAATGCTGGCCTGTGGGGAAAGAGAGGCTATGGCGATGGCTCCGCCCACTCTGTGTGACGCAGCAGTATCACCTCGCTTCCACGGCTGCCTGGCTTTCCTCCACAGGCATTTCCCACCATGAATCCTCCCTCACATCCCCTCCATCCGTCTCTCTGCAGTCAATGGCAGCCCTCACCCTGGGATTGCTCCACAATCCCTAAACTCCAGCTCCCAGCCACTGCCCCTTCCAGAAGACCCGTGTTCCTGCCCATCATATGTATGGCTGCGGCAAGGGCTGTCTGATTCCCATTCCATCTAGGCTGCCACAGAGCAGCTGTTTCACTCTCAGCCTTAAATGTTCTCCTCTGACTCCAACAATTGGCCTGCTGTGGGGATAGGACTCCTGTTTTAGTTCCCCCCACCCGCTGAGGGTAGGTCCAGTGCTACTAACACTCCTGTTTTTCCCCTTACTTCCTTTGTCTTACAGAGTTTTGCACAGTTGTATATATTCTTTTTAGAGAAGGCAATGGCACCCCACTCCAGTATTCTTGCCTGGAGAATCCCATGGACGGAGGGGCCTGGTGGGCTGCAGTCCATGGGGCCGCACAGAGACGGACATGACTGAAGTGACTTACAGTACAGTATATATTCTTTTCCACTGGTTGGGTCCTCCCCTCTGTCCACCTACAGCTGGTGTTCTGCATTTACTTCTGTGTCTGAAGGTGTATTCCTGACGTATCTGTGGAGAGAGATGTACTCCATGTCCACTTACTCCCCCACCATCTTGTTCTCCCTTCTGCCATTTTTAAAGTCACTAAACACTTATCCTTTTAGTTTTATCCTTGTGGTCCTATACTTAACACACTCCACACTGTAATTCTTTTAATTCGGCCTAAGAATCCACTTCCGTGTTTATTGCAGTATAGGTCTTCTGTCAATAAATTCTTCTAGCCATTGTTTGTCTGATAGTGCCCTTTATTCTTTTGGTTTTGAAAGACACTTTCTTTGGAAAGTGAGATATATTATATTGTCAATACAATATTTACATATATAATTAATTCTTGGTATATATAGATTCAATATTTACAAACTCACCTACTTGCTAAATTTAATTTGTAACTCAAATGTAATATTTATGATGCTTTCATGATCACTCACAAACATGTATAGTATGGCAAAAAATTTAAGTCACTTGGCATACATAGTCCCATCTGATGTACATGGCAATGGTCTATCATTTTGTTTTCAGCTGACTACTATAGACAAGTGACTCTTTTGTGATATTTTTAGTACCATGTGTGTAGTTGTTTTTTTTTTTTTTTTCTTTTTGGCATTTTTGTGCTTCTTCTTCTTCTTTTTCTTTTATGATTTCATTGTTTAAAATAGTGCTGGAGTGTTGGCTAGTATTTCTAAGCACAAGAAGACTGCGATGTGCCTTATAGAGAAAATCCATGTTAGAGAAAATTTTCTTTCAGAAATGATTTATAGTTATGGCTGTAGTGCTGTTGACCATGATCTCAATGCCAGTACATCAACAATACATTGTAAATAAGGCATATTTAAGCAGAAATACACATACAACAAGGTTATGTATTGATCAGCTGACAAAAATATTATGATCAGGGGTTTGAAGGAAGCTAACTCTATGTTTCCCTTAGGAGAAACGGCTCAGTAGCCACTATTTCAGTGTTCCTGCTAGCATTCTAGACTCCAATTACCATGAATAATGAAAAACAGCTGCATAGTTATAGTATATATAATTTAATTTTTATATATATATATATATATATGTAAGTTCCAAGCTTTTCATTATTCTGAGTGTTTGTATTGATCTACTTGTCTCTGCTCTGTTACAATCAGAAGCAGAAGTTTCCTGTTTACTTTTGGTTCTTAGTTTTTAAGTCAAATAAAGTAGCGGTGCAAGAACATGACAAGTGGGTGACCAGCATTTGTTACGTATCTGCCACTAAATACTAATTAAGAATATTAGCTAAATAAATGACATTTTAAAAACATTTCTGTTGTACAGATAGTCTTACTTTATCAACAAGTAAATTGTGGCTCAAAGATATTAAATAACTTGCTTAAGCCTAGATTTGAACTTAAGTCTGTTTTGGCTTCACAGCCCATAATATAATGTGATTGTCATTTCACTCACTGATTCAGTTTTCTCACCCAAAAAATAATTGCTAATAATCTTACATGTGCAAGTCTGTTGTGAGTATGAATTAGAGAATGCCAGTGTCAGAGACACACAGTAATTGCGAAACAGTGCTTGTCACATCAGATCTGTCACAGATCCTCTCTAAAATACATTTAGCCTAGGAAAATGGCATGTGATTTCAGAAAACACATCTACAATGTTTGTTAATGAAGATCCAGTGGTAGCTAAAAAAAAAAAAAAAAAATCAATTTGTGACACACTTTTCATTATGATGTGTTGTGATGATTCTATTTGTAATGTTTCATGGAGGACAGTTATTTTAGTGCTTATCAGAGTTGTTGGAAAGGCCCTTTGGGAGTGTTAATGCTTACATTTCTTCATTAACTAGAAAGACGAAAACCTGCCACTGGGCACTAAACATATTTTAACAAATCACTCAAGAGGATAAGGTCACTTCTCCAATTTTATTCTCTGACACTTGGGTGTTTCAGTGTGATGACAAGGGGAAACATCTTCTTTACTCAAAACTGGGGACCTGCTATGGTAGCCCAGCAGTACTTCAGAGCAAAAATTAAAAGCCCTACCACTTATCCACAGTCCAAACATGAGTGGATCATTGTAGACAGTCCTGAGATGCCTCAAGTCAACCTGCCAAAGTGGTTTGTCATATGTTAAACTAATGATCTGTCCTCTAAACCAGTGCCTTCTCCTGAATGACTGTCACAGCTAGGATTGCTAACCCCCTAATCACCCACACTGGAATCGTGGGAGTGATTTTTAATTTCTCCCTTTGCCTCACCCACTTTACTAAACAATAAATATGTGTATTTTATTTTCTGTTCCTCAAGTGCAATTAGCTCCACTTGATCCATATTAAAGATGCCTTTCAGGATGCAGGACCATCACCCCTTCCTTGAATAACTATGAGAACCCCCTAGTGAATCTCCACACCTTTGCTTGGCCCTTAAATTCAACCTCTACAAAGTCACTGAGTGATCCTTTGTAGAGCAAACGGTCATGGCACTGAGCTGTTAGAACTTTTTTTTCTTTTTCTTTTTGTTTTTACCACAGCAGATTACCTGGCATACTGCAGTCACACAGTAAAGATCCATACACTAATGTGTTGAAGGGATTGATGTAGGTAGATTCCAGCCATGACAGCTCACAACTTCATTTAGTAATGAAACCCCATGTCTATTCCTGAATTTAGGAGAAAACTCAGGGATGGAGATCTGTTACAGATTTGGCTGTAGTCGATTTACAGGTGGAAAGTAAGGCCGTGGAAGTGTGTTTCGTTAAGAATCTAGAAATGTTTGAATTAAAAGAGACGTTCATCCCCAGAATCTAAATGGTTTCTTACTTGATTTGGAGATATTATATTATAAAATTGCAAGGTTATAATGCCTTATAATTCATAGAGAAATAGTTATATATATATATATATGAAAGTGAAAGCATATATGTTTATATACCACACATATGTATATATACACACACAGAGTGAGCCCAGACTTGCATCTTCCCATACATAGAGAAAAACGCTGAATTCCTTGACTTGGGATATCTGGTTTTCAATTAATTAACAATAATCTTTTGACATTCAGACTACTTCCCCTTTGTTGCAAAACGTTTGTATAACCTGGCTTCACCCCTCGCCTCCTCAGAGCAGTCCTCTCAGAGTTACTTGAGATGTTGTATCCCAGGCTTAAGATCCTAAAACTTCATGCCAAATAAAAGATAGCTTTCAACTTTTAGGTCATGAATACTTTTTAAGTCAAGATTACAACCGAAACTTCTAATAACCTTGTAAAGTAGGGTTCATGTTATAAATGCAAGGTTGGCTCAGAAAGGTTGAGTAAGTTGTCTAGGACATTATGACTTGTAATTTGTAGAACTCATACTTGACTTCTAGGGTGAAGGGATCTTTCTAATAGATGGCATTGTCTTTTCTGTAAGAGTGTTAATAACAGTCTTGAGTTTGGTACTAGTTAGCCATACCTGCCGACACTACTGTGTTCCTCGTATTGTGTTTGGATGTGTATTACAAAAATGAGCATGGTCCTGCTCTTCCAGAATTGATGTGAAGAAAAATACAATAGCAAAAGTCATTCAGTCATGTCTGACTCTGCAACCCCATGGAGCCCACAAGTCTCCTTTGTTCATGGAATTCTCAAGGCAAGAATAGTGGAGTGTGTAGCCATTGACCCACTCTCTCACACTGCAGGTAGATTCTTTAACCTCTGAGCCACCACGAAAGCCCAAGAATATAATAACTAAATATAAAATGGTGTGCCAAGTGTCATTATACAGATACAAATAGAAGACTGCGGAACCCAGAATGGTACCAGTGGTGATATAAAGAGGGAGAGACATAGAGGAAGGCAAAGTAATGTGTCTCCACTTGAATGAGCTTAAGGTCCACAGTTTCCTTCTCCTTCCATACTTACCATTCATACAGTAGGCATGGTCTGAGCAAGTGTAAGTCTGGCACTGTCCTAGGTGCTGAAAAAACAGTCATAACTAAATAGCATTTCTGCTCTCATGGATACATAAATTCTAGTAAGATGGGGGAAATAAGAGAATAAACAAGAGGTCAGATAGAAGTAAGAGAAAAATAAAGTCTGAAAGTAAGGCACAGAAGATAGGAATAAGCACTTGCAATTTCAAATGGAGTAGTCACAGAATTTGGCTGAAGTTTATGACTTTTCAACAAATAATTTGTATTATATTCCTATTGCTTCTGCAAGAAGTTACCACCCATTTTTAGCCTAAAGGGACTCAAACTGATTATCTCACAATTCTAAAGACAGCAGTCCAAAGTCAGCTTCACTGGGGTGAAACGTCAAGGTCTCAGCAGACAGGATTCCTTCTGGAAGCTCCAGGGGATATTCCATTTCTTTCCATTTTCCAGATTCCAGAGGCTACCTGTATTTCTTGACATTAGGCCTCTTCTTCCATCTTCAACTTGAATAAAAACATCTTCAAACCTCTCTGATACCTGCTTCCATAGTCACATATCCTTCTCTGACCCCAACTGCCTCCCTCTATAAGGATCGTTGTGACTAAATTAGGCCTGGAAAATCCCATGGACAGAGGAGCCTGGTATGGCTACAGCCCATGGGATTGCAAAGAGTTAGACACGACGGAGCACATACACAAAGATAAACCAGGATAACCTCCCCATGTCAAAAAGTTTAATTTAATCACATCTGCAAAGTTTTTTTTTTTTTTTTTTTGCTATGTATTGTAATATATTCACAAGTGCCAGTAAGTGGAACATGGACATCTTTACAGAAATTTTTATATCTTTTTATTTTACTTAATGAAGTAAAATAAGATGGAGCAACTATAGAGGATTTTAAGTAATCATCCAATGCCATGCTTAAAATTACGGCTTCTGTTTTAATTAAGAATTTTTAGAACAGCCTAAAGTTCTTAGAAAAATTAAAACTGCAAAGATTTCTCATATAACCCCTGTCTCCACATGTTCATAGACTCCTTTGTCTTCAACACTCCCCACCACAGTGGTATACTTGCTCTAACTGATCAATCTACATTGACATCTCATAATCACTGAAAGTTATTATTGAAATTATGAAAGTTAAACATTAACTCTAGATGTCTTACATGCGATCGGTTTGGGAAAATGTGCAATGACAATCCCATCATTGTGATGTCATGAGAAACACTTTCGGTTCAATTCAGTTGCTCAGTCTTGTCTGACTGTGACCCCATGAACAGCAGCATGCCAGGCTTCTCTGTCCATTACCAACTCCCAGCGCTTACTCAAACTCATTTCTATCAGTCAGTAATGCCATCCAACCATCTTGTCCTCTCTCATACCCTTCTCCTCCTGCCCTCAATCTTTCCCAGCATCAGGGTCTTTTCAAATGAGTCCGCTCTTCGCATCAGGTGGCCAAAGAATTGGAGCTTCAGCTTCAGCATCAGTCCTTCCAATGAATATTCAGGACTGATTTCTTTTAGAATGGACTAGTTTGTTCTCCTTTCAGTCCAAGAGACTCTCAAGAGCCTTCTCCAACACCACACTTCAGAAGCATCAATTCTTCTGCTGTCAGCCTTCTTCACAGTCCAACTCTCACATCCATACATGACCACTGGAAAAACCATAGCTTTGACTAAATGGACTTTTGTTGGCAAAGTAGTGTCTCTGCTTTTTAATATGCTGTCTACGTTGGTAGTAGCTTTTCTTCCAAGGAGCAAGAATTCTTTAATTTCATGGCTGCAGTCACCATCTGCAGTGATTTTGGAGCCCCCCAAAATGAAGTCTATCACTCTTTGCATTGTTTCTCATCTATTTGCCGTGGAGTGATGGGACCAGATTCCATGATCTCAGTTTTCTGAATGTTGAGCTTTAAACCAACTTTTTCACTCTCCTCTTTCACTTTCATCAAGAGGCTTTTTAGTTCTTCTTCACTTTCTGCTTTAAGAGTGGTGTCATCTGCATATCTGAGGTTATTGTTATTTCTCCAAGCAATCTTGATTCCAGTTTGTGCTTTATCCAGCCCAGCATTTTGCATCATGTACTCTGCATATCTTTTCACTGTCCTAAAAATCTTCTGTGTTATGTCTATTTATCCTTCCTACTAAACCCCCAGCTCCTGGTGACTGATGATCTTTTTACTGTCTCTACAGTTTTGCCTTTTCCAGAATGTCAGAGTTGGAATCAGAGTATGGAACCTTTACAAGGTGACTTCTTTCACTTAGTAACAGGCATGAAAGTTTTTTCCAGGACGCAAGGTGACTGGCTGATAAGAAGAGGGTGCCAATGTTGATATTTTGAAAAGAAAGAATGGAATACTGATTGCACAGAAGTGAATAGTGAATGAACTAATAATAAGGACATATGTGTAAATAATAGTTTAGATTAAAGATGTCAGTAGGTCATCGCTTCTTAATTTAAAGTGACACCAGTTCTCAGGGCTGTAGGCTCTTCCCCAGGCTCATTGTCACCACATGAACAGGCACAGGGGGACAGTTGCATTTAAGTGGGTTGAGATTTGTCAAGCAAGTGCAATGCAGGCTTTCAATCTGGGTCTTTGCACATTTCCTCCTGTCTCATCTTTAAATCAAGTACACAATTCCCCAATTTATATTTGTCATAATCTAGAGTTAGTTTGGACTTAACAGGTGGTAAAGAACCCATCAGTCAATGCAGGAGATGCAAGAGATGTGGGTTTGATACCTGGGTCAGGAAGATACCCTTGAGTAGGTAATGGCAACACACTACAGTATTCTTGCCTGGAGAATGCCATGGACAGAGGAGCCTGGCGGGCTACAGTCCATGGGGTCACAAAGAGTTGGACACAACTGAAATGACTTAGTACACATGCACATAACATGCAGAGATAGTTTAGGGCAGAAAGAAAAGTCAAGACCATTCAAATACAGAAAAGCTGATTCTAGAATACCCTGAAATATTTTCATAAAACCTTGGTTAATTTTTAGAACTCTGTATCATGAGAAGAATTTTCACAGATATGATAGTTCATACCTGCAGTGATGGATCGATGATAGGAGGAAATACTGAATAACAAACCAAGTAAAGAAGTTGATTCATTTTCTGGATTTTTATAATCCATTGATTTAAAGCTTAGAAAAAGCTATATAAATAACTTAACAATAGGAAGGTACATAAATAGTGATATGCTGAGGCATCATCTAATATTTTACCAAAACAAGATGATCAATAAGAAGAAACCATGTCTTTAAAAAGAGTGAAGAGAGAGAACGTACTTGTTGATACACTTGTAGGCAATAGATGAGCAAAAATATATTTCCTGTTATCTATGCCTACATCTTCGTTGACAATTATGCCTAAAACAGTGACAGTGATTCATGTCTTGTCATTGTATCATCTTACATAATAATCTCAACATTTAAACTTATAATGTGTTTTAACTGTCATAGATTTTTAAAATAGCAACATAAACTTTTAAAAAATAGATCTATGAGGCATCATTATTTTTAAGCTTTTTTTAAAATTTTATGCAGACAAAATAATTTATGGTAAAATCATTTCTAATTTTATTGAGTCAAAAAATGAGATATCAAAGGTAAAATTTAGAGACATATAACTTTTCTTAAGCTTAAATCAGTCCCATATAGAGAAGCAGGCACATATTAGAGACTTCCGTGGTTTAGTCAAATATATGCAACCAGTTCAACATCTGTGATCCCTCCTTGTCGACAGCTTGATTCTGCTAAGATTTCTTGTGTGATTGCTCTAGACACTGTTGTTTCTAAGAGTCTAAGTATCTGAGTTGAATTTTTTAAATTTAAGAGTATAAGTACAGGGCTACCCCATTTGACATACTGATAAAACCAGGTATAAGTAAGAGGCAAAGAAAAATAAAGTCACAAAAGATCAATAGACTTTAGAATAAAATATAAAAAGGAAACTAGACCTACTTTTTAATATGTTAAATTCAGTTACATCTCTTTGAATTAGAGTTAATATACTCAGGTACCTGCAGCTCCACATCTGGGTAAATTCTAATTTAAATTTCAAAGAGAACTTTGGTTCTCTGGCTAAAGCTCTAGTGTAAAATCCAGTGGTCTTTACACAGGGAATCATTGCTGGAATCAAGCTGTGCTATACAGTTTGGTCACACAAATAGCTCCATCAATTCAGTTCACTTCAGTCGGTCAGTCGTGTCCAACTCTCTGTGACCCCATGAATCGCAGCACGCCAGGCCTCCCTGTCCATCACCAGCTCCCGGAGTTCACTCAAACTCACGTCCAGTGAGTCGGTGATGCCATCCAGCCATCTCATCCTCTGTCGTCCCCTTCTCCTCCTGCCCCCAATCCCTCCCAGCATCAGAGTCTTCTCCAATGAGTCAACTCTTCACATGAGGTGGCCAAAGTACTGGAGTTTCAGCTTTAGCTTTGTTCCTTCCAAAGAACACCCAGGACTGATCTTTAGAATGGACTGGTTGGATCTCCTTGCAGTCCAAGGGACTCTCAAGAGTCTTTTCCAACACCACAGTTCAAAAGCATCAATTCTTCAGTACTCAGCTTTCCTCACAGTCCAACTCTCACATCCATACATGACCACAGGAAAAACCATAGCCTTGACTAGACGGACCTTTGTTGGCAAAGTAATGTCTCTGCTTTTGAATATGCTATCTAGGTTGGTCATAGCTCCATATTGCCCCTTTTAAAATATAGTAAGTAGGTGTTAGTCGCTCAGTCATGCCCGGCTCTTTGCGTCTCCACAGACTGCAGCCCAATAGGCTCCTGTGTCCATGAGATTTTCCAGGCAAGGATACTGGAGCCGGTTGCCATTTCCTTCTCCAGGGGATCTTCCCAACCCAAGGATCGAACCTGGGTCTCCCGTACTGCAGGTAGATTCTTTACCGACTGAGCTACAAGGGAAGCCTTTATGAAATATATGTGTGTCAATTACAGATGCTGCTATCCCATAGATTCAATGAGTTCCAACACTAATTTCACTGATGTGTAAACTGTGACAATTTGACAGCTGGCTTTAAATACTCTGTGCTCATTGGGAAAAGCAACCTGTAGTTAAGACTGTGCAACATGTGGGAACTTCTCTGTAGATATTCCACAGACCATGAGCAACCATGTGGCATCCTGAACCTGCCAATGACTCATATATGGAACTAACTCATATTGACGTTGGCAGAGGAGAGAGAGGTGGCTGCAAACAGTAAATAAACAGGGCAGTTTCCAATTGGAACTGACTCTCATTGAGAGGATCTTCCTTGTGGCTCAGATGGTAAAGAATCTGCCTGCAATGCAGGAGACCTGGATTCAATTCCTGGATTGGGAAGATCCTCTGGAGAAGGGAATAGCAGTCTGCTCCAGTATTGTCTGGAGAATCCCATGGGTTGCAATTCATGGGGTTGTAAAGAGTTGGACATGACTGAGCGACTAACACTCTTGCTACTGCTCATTGAGAAGCTGAAGGGCCCAACTATCTCATTTCCTGGCTACCTGCGCAGGAGAAGATAGTCTTTAATTGTGACTTGAGCTTTTGTTTTATTTTGCTTTGTTTGCGAATGAAAAGCATTATAAATCAACCCAATGAAAAGGTGCTGCTGAAGACACACAGCTCTTCATTGAATACCGAGTGACCCATTTTCGCTCCTACAGTACCCACCCACGACTTTTAGTACCTACCATATGCGACCTCCTGTGGAAGACCAGAGCTTATGGGCATAAGCCTGGTGGGGCTGGGACCCCTGCCCTTTCCTGCTATTATTCCTCAGGGAGACCTGGGTTGGAAAGTTAAAAGCAGAGGGTGGAATCTATCATGCAGCTACAGCATCGATCTGGGAGGGGTTCCGTCGTGCTATAAGACATTCTCTTGGGTGATGGCATTTATACTAGAATTTTCTCAGCTCCCACAGAAACCAGGGATCTGATCATTAACCTCAGGAGCAAAAGAAGGTCTGAACAAGGTGCCGTGGGAGGGCTCTGCCTGCTTAGTGTCAGGCAAGCAGAAAGCATTTTCCTAAAGGAGGTCTCGTATAAATTTAAATTACAATATGGCTGGCATTTCAGGTTTTAACAACCAAGTTTTTAAAGAGAAGCAGGGCTAGACTTAGAGAAAGGAAGGTAAATTTTGCATGCAAATGAAGGCCAGCTGCTGCAGTGGTGGGAGGGACCGCATGGAGATGGACAAGCCTGCAGAATTTGTAGGAGGTCATTTCTTTCACAGTATTTGTGGATCTGGAAGAGCCCTCCACAGGAGTACCTACAAGCAATGGAGATGCAGTGTGATTGTCAGAGAAGGGCAGGCTAGTGGTTTTCTTTTCAGAGCTCACATCGTTAAGTCCAGGTTTATTGTTATCAGAAAACAAAAATGTGGCTGTCAGTTCAGGATAAGGGAATACTTGGATTCAGAGCTAATCAGCCTGACTGTGAACCCAGAGGATGCTCCGTGGCCAGGGTACAGGGGTGGAAAGCAAGCCAGCCGGCTGCCCTGAACTGCAGCTGTGCCTCATGCAGAACTGGGGGTAGCCTGGCTCACTCCTCCTCCTTGCACGCTTCCCTTTTTGGATTACTGGGCAGTGGGAGCTGTCAGGTAAGATTCAGAAAACAAGAACCATCATGCATATCTCTCAACAAGCCAAACCAGTAGGAACCTTGAAAAATTGATTTGCTGCCCTCTGAGGCTCAGTGGAGTGAACCAACAATACAGTGCATTACTCAGTAATCTTCACAGTAAGGCCAAGTATTCTAAGCAAAGATGTTTCTAACAAAGTAGACAGCACTTTTCTCCCAACTTCCTTGGAAACAAAGTTGATGAAGAAAGACACAAGTCGGCCTGTGCTGCTGTCGAAGTAATGGGCTATAAATAAACCACCATTCAAAGAAATATTCAGTATGATCTGTGCTGTGTACCTAATCCTACGTACTAATCGGACAGTCATGTCCGATTCTTTGCAACCCCATGGACTGTAGCCTGCCAGGCTCCTCTGTCCATGGGGATTCTCCAGGCAAGAATACTGCAGTGGGTTGCCATACCCTTCTCCAGGGAATCTTCCCAACCCAGGGATTGAACCCATGTCTCCCGCATTGCAGGCAGATTCTTTACCATCTGAGCCTCCAGGGTAGCCCATTCAGTATGATCTACAGAGACCAAAACTAAAGGAAACCTTATAAGACCATGATGCATAAAAATAATAACTGGCTAGGCAATGAAATGACCATCTCACATCTCTCAGGTGAACACAGAACATTTAAAGTAATTAAAGCCATTCTGTTTCTAGAGAGACAGACGTTTCAGCGGGGCCTTCGTTTGGAGTATCTGTGCCACAGGATTAACATAGAGAGCCTCTTCTCCAAGGTGAGCAGGTGGTTCATTGCGAGATGTCAAGGTCAGTCAGCAAGGGCCTGAGCCACCCCGCATCACCATCTATAACAATTAGATCAGGCTGGCGCTCCCTGACTTGATCAAACTGGATGGTCTTGAGAGGCATTTAGGAGGTAGAATCAATAGGACCTGGGTGACTGATTGGATGTAGAGAGTGAAGGATGGAGAAACGTTAAGGATGATGCCACTTAAACTTTCTGGCTTGTGGAGCACAGTAGATGGAGGTGCTCTTTACTGGAACACATTCGGAGGGAAGCTCACTAGTCTTAATAATAATTGCAATTTTCAACATCCTGCATTTCAAGGGTTTTTGAAATAGGACAATGGATAAAATTGGAAATAAATTGTATATATTATGTCTTTGGTTATGAAAAAGATAAGATAGAATAAACAATGTAGTGTGAGAAAAGAAAAGGGCATCTTTCTAACGATAATTCCATATAATGTGACTAATCTGAACCCCTTGTTGCCCCGGGGAACTGCATCCTCCACTTTTGACTCTCAGTGAAGGATGATTGCTTGGTGAAATCTTTCCTAAATGTCTTTCCCTTGTAAAGTGGATTACTGTGTACTTTATGTCACAGCAGCAGGGACTCCTCCTTGGCGTATGGCTCTGGAGACATAGCCTCTTTCTTACTCTCTCATTCTCATAGTTTCATCTGCACAGTGAAAGTTGCTCACTCATGTCTGACTCTTTGTGACCCCATGGACTATACAGTCCATGGGATTCTCTAGGCCAGAACACTGGAGTGGTTAACCAATCCCTTCTCTAGGGGATCTTCCCAACCCAGGGATCGAACCCAGGTCTCCCGCATTGCAGGCGGGTTCTTTACCATCTGAGCCACCAGAGAAGTCTTGCAAAATTGGGTATAAAAATAGTAATAACATCATAGAACTATAATGAGAATTAATCAAGATAATATTTGGAGAGCTTTTCAAACAATGCCTCAACCTAGTGAATATAAGGCATCACTCAAGT
This sequence comes from Tragelaphus eurycerus, assembly GCA_935064755.1. NCBI lineage: Eukaryota > Metazoa > Chordata > Mammalia > Artiodactyla > Bovidae > Tragelaphus > Tragelaphus eurycerus. The sequence goes on from CAKXYN010000114.1 coordinate 1,629,147, forward strand.
TTAGAACAAACTAGAAAAAAACTATAATATTATTTTGTAAAATTTGGATAACATAGTATTAAGAACAAAGTTATAAATATGGTTTAGTTACTTTTGAAAAAAGAACACTCTTCTCTTTTTCCATATTATTTGTTTTTTATTTGTCTCATCTTAAATATGAGGCAAATTTTCCTGTGTCTTTGCAAAACACATGTCATATATACAGTATTTTTCAGAAAATGAGATTCATTTTTGTTGTATACATATAGTGCATATACTATGAAAACTTTCCCAACTTTGTGATATATACCTCAAATATATTTTTCAATGCCTATTTTTTACTCTACCATAGAGATATAATTACTTGAGTAACTAAATATTTGAATTTTGCTCCAATTTTATACAAACTTTAAATTAAATTATGATTAATTTATGTGTAGCAAAATATCTGCATAGATACTTAATGTTTCATTAAGGAAAATTTCAAGATATAGAAATTTTTATTAATGATTTTAAAGCTCTCAGTAAATATTATTAATTGTTCCAGAGGAATTGTACCAATTTATACTGCACACCATCTTCCCCAGAAACTGTAAAAATATGCCTTTTCTATATGCCTTCCATATGCTTGGTATTATCACTGAAAACATTTTGATAAATACTAAAAGTTGAAAATTTTTCCTCTGATTTTAAGAATTATCCATCTGGTTAAAAATTTTTACATATTTTCAACTATTGTACTAATTTCTTTTATATTATATGTTTGTGCCCTCATCACTCTCTGTTAAAAATTACACACACACACACACACACATATATATACAAACAAATTACATGTTGTAATAATTTTTGACAATTTATGGTTGATTTATATTTCTTTTCTTTTTTAATGATGGAACTTTTATGTTCACGAAATTTAGCTTTGCAAGTTCTCTTCTAGGTGTTTATGCAACAAAATACAGTTTTACTTTTTTATATTTTCACCTTTTGCATGTAAGTTTTTCATGTGAAAACTTTATTTTTATGTAAACTGTTTGAAAGAGTTCTTATTTTATCATAAAATAATCAAGCATGCATCTCCTCTCTAGTCACTTAACAGATGACAGTGTAGTTACAGATTTTTAGAACTTTTACCCCAACACCAAAAAAAAAGGAACAAAAATAAAAGCAGCAAATTATACACCATTGATGCTGATACTCCTCAATGGCACCATTGTCTACCCAATCAACCACCCAGTCACTTCTCCCTTCTTTATTCTTGGCATATAGTCCATCATGAAATCCTTGAGTTTCTACCTTGAAGAAATCTCTCTATTCTGTTTATTGTTTTCCATCTCTTACTAACAACACCTTCATTTGTCACCATCTTCTCTGACTAAATTCAATTGCCTTCACTGGTCTCTGGACACTTTTTTTTTTTTAATCAACTATAGTTTTTGCCACTATGCTTTTGCGGGACTATTATTTCATCAAATCAAGTTTTTCCTGCACCGAAATTTGCAGATACAAATATGTACAAAAATACCTGAGTGCCATTCATTTTTTGAAGTATTTTTACCAAACCTCATTTGTTCTATACTAGCTTTGGCTGTCTTCAGTGCCACACGTACTTTGGCAAAGAACAGGGTTCGTCTAGCTTTTAAAAGTCTTCCTTCTTTTTAAAAGCAGTGCCCTGGTGAAAGCACATCAATTTTGACATGTTGGCAGTCCACCCAAGGCCTCATTTTTCCTTCCTTTTTTCACTCTCCTTCCTCTTTATCCTTCTTTTCCCTCTAAGTCTAAAGCAGCATCTATTATTGGCTCAAGACACCAAAGAAGTGCTGGCTAGGCCTCCACAGAAGACATGACAGATAACTGATTTTTAAAATCTGTATTCTATAGCAGATAGATAGGCAAATATTCATAAAAATCTAAATGAAATTTAGAATAAATTGCTTACTGAAAATGCCTAGAATTCCATAATTTCTATTTTTCCCACCATGAAGGCATAAATATTATTAATAATAGATTATATTACAAAAATATTTTTATTTTAAAGTAAAAGGTGTTTTAACTTCAAAGTATATATTTTAGATTTACTCAAAGCCAAATCACTGTAAATCAATATATTATATCATCAATCTTGAAATATTATAATTAATACTAACTAATATTTCCTTTTAATAAAATAAATTCAATACATTATCAAGTATGGATGATATTGAAATCAGTCTTTTAGTTACAAATGTTTTCAGAACATTCACGTTGAATGTGCTTCCTGCTTAGCCACTCAGCCGTGTCTGACTCTTTGCCAACCCCATGGACTTTAGCTCACCAGGCTCCTCTGTTGATGGGATTCTCCAGGCAAGAATACTGGAGTGGGTTGTCTTGCCCTCCTCCAGGGGATTTTTCTAACTCAGAGATAGAACCCAAGTCGCCCTCATTGCTGGCAGATTCTTTGGTATCTGAATCACCAGTGAAGACCAAGAATGCTGGAATGGGTAGCCTATCTCTTCTCCAGGGAAACTTCCCAACCCAGGTATGGAACCAGGGTCTCCTACATTGCTGGCAGATTCTTTACCAGCTGTGCTACCTGGGAAGCCCATGTTGAATAACTAACAGTAAATCAATGTAAACAAAATGTCCAGCTACAGTAATACATTTTGGTGGGGGAACCTTTCCAAGAGGCCCCCAGAAACCTCTCCGAAAAGTCCAAATGATCACAATTCAGCCACACACTGATGTCTTGGCTTCTAGAGAGTCCAGAACTCTAGTCCAGGATATGTTCAGCCACTAATGTGGGAGAATAGCCTTCCAGGAGGCACCAGAGTGTCCTGAGAATCTTTTGTAAATGGATCATTTGTAAATGGATCATTTACATATGTAAATGATCATATGTACTCAGTATATATGATTGCCCCCAGTAGGCATGATTTTCTCTGGATTAACAATGCTCCTGGAATTTAGATACCTGATATTAAAAATAATGATGGAAAGCAATATCTTAATACCTACAGTATAATAAGTATTAATAATATAAAACTTTATATATGGAAAAATTATAAGCATTTATATTTTAGAACACATTTTTATATTACAGACATATTGTTTAATCAAAGAATAGATTAATTTTTGTAATAATACTATATATATATCCCTACCTATGTGAGGAACAGTAAATATTTCATAGTTAATGATGTAGACATAATGAATACATTTCCTTAATATTTTTCCTAATCTTAGAGCATAAATTTTATGCGTTTACTTAAAAAGATATAATATAATATTAATAAACACAGACATCTTTATTTACATGAAAGTCTTCAATTATCATCAGGTAATGATGTGGCAAAAATAGTTTTCCAGCAAGATTTCCTCTGATAACACCTGTAGACAAAGAAGGAAATGGCGATGGGTGAAGACTTCTGAAAGGATCTTTTGGTGTCATCTGTTTGCTGTTGAGATGCCATTTGATCACATTTTCACTTCAATCAGTACCCCTGGTGTATCTCCCCATCAATAGTAAATGATCTCTGCTCCGTGTAATTTAGAGGATTTTCTCAACATGAAATCACCCTCGAGTGAGCCATTTTCTGCCCATCTGCTGGGACCAGTAGCCCTCTGTCTATTTCGTGAAATTACCAAGCAGGGCATTCTTAGGTTGTTAGATTACATCACTGCCACATATCAAACGTTGGGAAAAATTTTCCTACATTTCTAAAATATTGCTTTTAAGAATGACTAATTTTTCTTAAAATCCCTTTTCCTGGGGACTTTCCAATATTGATGCCTACATATAAATAATCTCTTATCATGCATACTTTTAAAGATATAATTTGACAACATATATCAAAATATAAAAAGAATATATAGCCTCTGATCCAGGATTCAATTCCAAGTGTTTTAAAGAGGTATTTGTCCTAGTCAACAAATATATGAATTGATGTTTGCATGCGTTGGAATAGAGCTGGTTGAAGAGACTATGATGAAGTAACAGACAGCAAAATCTCAATGCCTTAAAAATGACTAAGTTTCCACTTTGCCCATGCTGAGGTGGGGACTCTGCTTCATATGTTTACACACCAAGACCCTAATCTCAAATGTCTTTGTTCCCATAGCAGAAGAAAAGGTTGCTCATGAGGAACATAAATTTGCTGTAAATATAAAAATATAAAATATTGTAGCTGAAAGGTAACAGCATTTTCATTAACAGCTCACCCTGAGGATCCTACCAGTAATGACATTCTGTTCTCTGCTTAGAATGAGGAAGAGACAGAAAATTTTGGTGAATAATGTCACTGACTACTATCAGTGCATCCCTGAGTTTTCTCATTATGTTAAAGACTGACAACCATCAAAATAATTATCAATGAGGGTTGGTTAAGTAAGTTATTGTATAGTCACACATTAGAATACTTCTCAACATTTTTGAGGTGATTAAAATTTACTGATAAAGCAGTAAATACTGTTTCCAGGGATGAAACACTGTTAGTTTGTGTATGAGACTTATCCTCATTTAATTAAATTCAGCCATGAAATTAAAAGAAGCTTGCCCCTTGGAAGAAAAGCCATGACAAAGTTAAACAGTGTATTAAAAAGCAGAGACATCACTTGGCTGACAAAGGTCTGTATAATCAACGCTATGGTTTTTCTAGTAGTCACGAACAGATGTAAGAGTTGTACAATAAAGACAGCTGAGCACTGAAGAAGTGATGCTTTCCAACTGTGGTGCTGGGGAAGACTCTTGAGAGTCCCTTGGACAGTAAGGAGTTCAAACCAGTCAATCCTAAAGGAAATCAACCTTAAAGATTCATTAGAAAGTCTAATGAATATTAGAAGTTGAAGCTGAAGCTCCAATACTTTGGTCATCTAATGTGAAGAGCCAACTTATCGGAAAAGACTCTGATGCTGGGAAACATAGAAGGAGGCTCAGACACACTGATTGCTATCAAGGAGAAGGTGACTAAATAAAATATTGATTTCTATATTCAATTTTCTAAAAGTTTTTCTATTTTCTCAGAAAAGTTTATCTTTTTGTAAGCAAATAATCCAAAGTGGCTGGAATCATTCCTATTGTGACTGCGAATGGCTCTTCTTAACACTGTATTTCCAGATGTTTTCTCCTCGCATATGGGAAGCCTATTAATTTTGCATATTTTTGTGTTATCAATTAAAAATACTCCGTTATTATTTTAGTAGGCTTTTTTTGACTTTTGAGCAAAACTATCCTACATTTCAAAATTAATGGTAATTGTACTAACTCCGTATAGTCATCCCTTTTACTTCTTTTTTTTAATATCTATTTTTATTTGTTATTTGTCTCTATAGGCATATGGGATCTAGTGACCCAAACAGGGATCAACCCTGGCCCTGTGCATTGGGAGTGCAGTCTTGGCCACTGGACTACGATGAAAACTCCATCATTCTTTTTACTTTAACTTACTATCCTGTTGAAATAATTTGGGTTTATGGAATACAGTGGGTAATAATAAGGATGGGGCAGAGATTGGTCTAGCCCTCCCATCAAAAATTAGGCTATAACTATACAAAACACATGAGATAACCGTTTCCATCATTGGGCATAGGTAATATATAAGAAAAACCCCGTGAAATAAAGAGAAACTCTAGTGGCAAGCTTTCCAATTAGCCCATCTCTCTGCCTGAGAACACTTTCCCTAACATCATGCAAAGAGCTGCTGTCCAGGCCAAGCCACACGGCTGACAAGGCAGGTCAGGGGTTGAGTGGAAAACCCACGAGTCCTTGCTGTAGGTGAGTCCTTCTCAAAGTTTTTCTTACATATGTACAGGGCAAAATATCAGAGGCTTAAAAGAGCATGGCTGCTGCAGGCAGAAAAAGAACCAGAAACACCAGAGTTCAGACAGTGCTAAGAAATGTTGGCCTTCAAGCCTCACCCGAGTGGACAGAAGTCACTGACCCTTCAATAATACCAAAGTGAAATACCAGCTGAAGTATCACTCAGGCCACATCTTGGGAGCAAGAACCTCACCAGAGATAAGGCCTCTTCTGGACCCACTTCATAAACAACAGTCCACAGTAAAGAGAGAAGTAAAGTGTGAAGTAGGGGTTAGTAATACCTGGGGTCTTCCACAGACCCTTATTCACAAAGTGTAAAGAGGACCCATACAAGTTAAAGGAGAGCAGTTAGTAACTCCCCAAAAAAGTGAAAGAAAAAAAAATCAGCACTCTTCAGAGGAAGATAATCAACTCTAGGCTCTCTAAAATGTTACTCACAACACCTGTACGTGCAAGCCCAGTCGCTCAGTAGTGTCCACCTCTTTGTGACCCCATGAACAGCAACCTTCCAGGCTCCTCTGTCCATGGGATTCCCAGGCAAGAATACTGGAGTGGGTTGCCATTTCCTACTCCAGGGAACCTTCCCAACCCAGGGATTAAACCTGTATCTCCTGCATCTGTCTAACAAACAACAAAATGCTACTAGATATCATATATGCGTGCTTGTTTATAATGTATAGTATTCCAAGTGAAGAATGAAAGCAGAAAAAAGAAGTCAAAAGCAGCCATGAGATGAGTTAGGCAGACTATAAAGCAATTAAAAATATATAAACAGAGAATTAAAGAAAGATATAGCCTTAAGTTGTAAATGATAAAGGCCATCAGATAAATGAAAATTTTTCAAAGAATCAAATGTCAAATGTAAGAATTAAAAGTTCAATAAGTAAAAATCACTGAAAAATCACTGAAGGGACTTAACACTGGACTGGAGATGGCTGAAGAATTAGTCACACGCCTTGAAGACTGATCTATGGACATTTTTGAACTAAAGAAATGAGAGAAAACAAGTTGAGAAGAAAATAAAGAGATCCTCAGAGGCCTGTGGGGTAATCTCAAACATTCTAGTGTCAAAGCCATTAAAAGGCCAGAACAATATGGTAAGAGTGGGGCAGGAAAGAGTTTGGAGATACAAAGAATAAGCATTTCCAAAAATTGATTTCCAAAAATCCTCCCAGAGTTCCAAAACCTCAGAACCTCAGGCAGGAAGAGACAGAAAGAAACCACCTGGGTCCCTCCTACTCCAACTGCTGAAAGCTGAAACAAAGGAGAATTCTGGAACTAGCAAGAGAAAAAAAAGAATCCCAGCATCTAGAGAAACAGTGACATCAAGTGGCATTTTAAAGAGCTAGAAACAGCAACAAAAACGACCATCTCAGAATTCTATGTCCAGTGAAAATACCCTTCAAAATGAGGGTGTGAAGACAGTCTCAGATAAGAGAAAGCTGGGTGGTTTGTTGGCTCAGACGCACACAGAAGAAACGCTAGAGCCTGTCCTACTGAGGGCTTCCCTGGTGGCCCAGCGGTAAAGAATTCGCTGGCCAGAGCAAGAGACACCGGAGTTGTGGGTTCGATCCCTGGGTTGGAAAGATCCCCTGGAGAAGGAAATGGCAACTCACTCCAGTGTTCTTGCCTGGGAAAATTCCATGGAACAGAGGAGCCTGGCGGGCTACATCCATGGGTCACAAAGGGTTGGACACAAGTCAGCACTCATGAATGCCTTTCTGCTGAAGTGACAGGATACTAGTTGGAAATGTGGACCCATGGGAGGAATGAGGAGCAGAATCTAGGAGTGCTTGGGAGGCTGGCCCTTGGGACCTGCCGCAGACGGAAGGGATGGAAGCAGAGGCAGAAACGAGGCCCAGGGCTGCCTATCCCCGGCTGTGTTCACTCCATACAGACCTTTCTGAGGTGGAAACCAGCTACACTCTTGGCCTGCTCAGAATTCCTGGGCCCAGAGAATTTTCTCTTCACAAATAGACTCAGAAATTATAATGCAACCACTGACTGTGCGTTTGGGAATACTGGTCCCAAACCAGGTCCCCTGGTTCAGACATTTAAACCACCGTCTATTCTTTCTGTCATGCAAGGGCCTGACTTAAGCTTTGATTGATGGAATCCACTTTAAAGAGGCATTCTCTTCAAAGAAGATAATCTCAAATAAATACCTCGCCAGCCACACCACCACACCACTGAGACACCTTTGTTTTAGAGATCTAGGTTGATTTTGATAACTGACTATTTGGGCCACTCATTTTTTCTATTCCTGGGCTTGAAATTCTCACTTTTTTGGTTTTCAGTTCACTGGTAAAGAGTGAGCCCATGAAACTCTAGACCCAGTAAAAGCAGAACCTCTCTCTGTGCCTCTCTTCCTGCCTCTGTCTCTCTCCTTTAATCTCACTGTGTGCCCCCAGGCGTGCTTTATAATTTCCACATCCTGTAAGTAATAAAAGCATCCTCATAGTTATTGCTGAAAGATGTCTTGATGTCATAATATGAACCACAAGTGTCAGTCCCGTGGCAACCCTGGTTTGGAGATGTCTGTGGAAATCTCAGGGGGGCTCAAGTGAGCGCCCCCAGACATTTCTAGCCATAAAATCACCCTTGATCATCTGAGACCAGCACAAAATACAGCTCCTCTCTCCTGACTCCTGACATTTTTACTGTAACTAATTTTACTGCAGCCACTTAAATGTATAAATTCCTCAAAAAGCTACTGAAAGCACCTACAACTAGGGGTTTGGGAAACTGTACGTCAAACAGTAGAGGACATGACAACCAGAATCTCTGTCTTTCAAGTTTAAGGACAGCTCTAAAGCACAGTACATGGAGAAGGAAATGGCAGCCCACTCCAGTATTCTTGCCTGGGAAATCCCAAGGACAGAGGAGCCAGGTCGGCTACAGTCCATGGCGTCACAAAGATTTGGACATGACTGAGTGACTAACACAACACAACCAGAAAGAACCTACACCCAGGAGTTTGGGAAACTACATCAAATATTACAGTGTCTACCAACCAAGAACCTCTGTCTTTCAAGTTTGGAGACGGTTCTAAAACACACTAAATAAACTCTAATTACCTTTGAAGAGCTAAAAAAATGCAGCAAAACCAGTAATAGTAGTAGTAGTTCAGTTCAGTTCAGTTCAGTCACTCAGTCGTGTCCAACTCTCTGTGACCCCATGAATCGCAGCACGCCAGGCCTCCCTGTCCATCACCAACTCCCGGAGTTCATTCAAACTCATGTCCATCAAGTCAGTGATGCCGTCCAGCCATCTCATCCTCTGTCGTCCCCTTCTCCTCCTGCCCTCAATCCCTCCCAGCATCAGAGTCTTTTCCAATGAGTCAACTCTTCCCATGAGGTGGCCAAAGTACTGGTTTCAGCTTTAGCATCATTCCTTCCAAAGAAATCCCAGGGCCGATCTCCTTCAGAATGGACTGGTTGGATCTCCTTGCAGTCCAAGGGACTCTCAAGAGTCTTCTCCAACACCACAGTTCAAAAGCATCAATTCTTTGGCGCTCAGCCTTCTTCACAGTCCAGCTCTCACATCCATACATGACCACAGGAAAGACCATAGCCTTGACTAGGTGAACCTTTGTTGGCAAAGTAATGTCTCTGCTTTTGAATATGCTATCTAGGTTGGTCATAACTTTCCTTCCAAGGAGTAAGCGTCTTTTAATTTCATGGCTGCAGTCACCATCTGCAGTGATTTTGGAGCCCAGAAAATTAAAGTCTGACACTGTTTCCCCATCTTTTTCCCATGAGGTGATAGGGCCAGATGCCATCACTTTGTTTTCTGAATGTTGAGTTTTAAGCCAACTTTTTCACTACTATTATAAACAATGAGGACAGCTGATCTCAGATGAATATTCTTCATATTTTGAGACTATGCTTCTCTCTCCAGGTTCTCAGGAGTTACCTGGTAGCTCAGATGGTAAAGAATCCACCTGCAATGCAGGAGACCCAGGTTCAATCCCTGGGTTGGGAAGATCCTCTGAAGAAGGGAATGGCTACCCACTCCAGTATTCTTGCCTGGAGAATATCATGGACAGAGTAGCCTGACAGGCTATAGTTCATGGAGTCACAAAGAGTCAGACATGACACTGACTAACACTTTCACGTCACTCTAGCTTATTTAGTACTTTATTGGGAGTTTCAGAAACATAAAAATTTAGAAGAGAGTATATATTATATTATATACAGGCATATATTATATATATATTGTATATATTATATTATATACAGGTATATATTATATTATACAGGTATAATATGTTGTATATATATATATACCAACTCATTAGAAAAGACCCTGATGCTTGGAAAGATTGAAGGCAGGAGGGGAAGGGGACAACAGATGACAGAGGATGAGATGTTTGGATGGCATCATCAACTCAATGGACTTGAATTTGAGCAAACTCCAGGAAATGGTGAAGGACAGGAAAGCCAGTCATGCTGCAGTCCATGGGGTTACAAAGAGTTGGACATGACTGAGCAAATGAACAACATATAGGACGTATATGTTACGTATAGGATAGGATAGCACATCTCTGTATGCATATATGCATATCTGATGTTTAACCAAGTGCACATTTATATATCGAGTCAGTAGAGAAAGGAGAGACCCCTGAGGTTGCACATCAAGAAGTACATTTATAAACTGATCCTTGGGATAAAAGCTGGTATAAACACTTCTGAAAAAAAATGACATTATCAATACATTTAAAAACTCACATATTCTGTTATTATATTTTTCACATGAAATATATTTAAGAGTAACTTGGTTATCTTTTTTAAGACAAAAAGATAAATGCTTAAAAAATTTGAAAGTATTTAGGTTAAAAAAAAAACAAATCCAAAAAAATAGTAACCAAAGGAAATACAGTACAGAGCTCCCTGGTGGTCCAGGGAGCTAGTACAGTAAAACTAAAATCTGAATAATTTTAGGCCCAAAACAATGATAAATATAATCATCACTTAATGAAGGAACAATTCATTGGGAAGATATAAAAATTCTACACTTGCTTCTGTCTAGCATAAAGGCCTATTTAAAAATTAAAATTTTAAGTAAAATTAACAATTCTGATCCTAATTGGATAATGTATCATCTTAATGTTAAAATGATCAATCAAACTGGCAAAAATAAAAATTTCAAAAGAATCAGATAAAATGATGAGCAAGCCTGGTATAATTAATATTTTCAATCTTCCATCCTACAATGAGAGAGCATGCATTTTTTTTTCAAAGACAGATGGGAAATTTGACAGCTGGTAGCTACAAAAACTTGACTACTAAAAATATATAACATGCAGTATCAGTTCTCTTACTAGGCAGATGAGTTAAAATTCAATAATAAATGATAGCTCCAGAGTCTTAGTATATTTGTTTTAAAAAAAAGAGTGAGAGAGAGTTTTAATGGTATGTCAATTTTTTTCAAATCTTTGAAATCTATCTTTTGACAAATAACCATTGATCTTTTGACTTGAGGACTTACACAAGTAGGTTTTCTAGTATTTTAGTATTATAATATTCATATAATAAATCCTTCCTAATCACAGCACATATTTCTCTTTATAATAAAGGATTCAGCTTGCTTCTATTTTATTTAGGGTTTCACTTCTATTATCTCAATATGTTTAGTTTGAAAAAACAAGTAAACAAATATTTGGTGGGTTTGTGCATCAAGTTTAAAGTAATGCCATACAATACATTTAAATTATTTATTCTTGTTTATATAGTATGTGGATCACTTGACTCTTGAATTCTTTGAGAAGCTAACATTTTTAACCCAGTCAAGTCTGCTAATTTCCCAGTCCCTCTCGCACTCTTCTAGCTGACTACTTCATACATTTCCTTTCTGTTTAGTCCTTCTGCGGGACCTCATTCTCTTCTCAGCTTGTGATGTTGTTCACTAAGAGATTTGGAGAAAATTTCTAGGCACTGACATCACCTTATCCCAACCAGTCAGCGCACTGGCTGTGTCTGTGGTCCTGCCTCCTGTGACTGGGATGAACTGAAGCCACAGCAAACCTTCCTGTTGTGAGCTCCCCGTCATGCTGGCAATCACTCCCTCTCTATCCTTCACTATCAGCTCTTCTGAGAGACGCTTACCTTGTAGAGCTAATGAACAGATACCATTGCTTGCTTCACGTCACGTTCTCTCCCACCCAGATCCCCAGTTCAGAGTCTTCCTTGACTCCTGCCTTTCCTCCCATCCCACATTCAACCCATCAGCAAATCTCAGCTTTTGGTTTAAATGCAATTACAGTCACCACCCTGAGTCGGTTATCTTCCTCTTGAACTGGTTCAACAGTTGCCTATGGTATCTCAGCTCCCTTCATTTGATACACACTCTATTTTTCAACCAGAAAAAAAAAAAAAACAGAGTGGTCCATATGCTGTTATCAGTTTGTGTTTCTCCTCTGCTCAGAACCCTTCAGTGACTTCCAATCTCCCTAGGATTAAATGTCATGGGTCATGGGACTTCCCTGGCAGTCCAGTGGTTAAGACTATGTCTTCCAGTGCAGGGGGTATGGGTTCAATCCCTGGTCAGGGAACTCACCAGGGATCCCATATGCCTCACAGCCAAAAAACCAGAACATAAACAACAGAAGCAATATTACAACAAGTTCAATAAAGACTAAAAAATGTCATGTGTCATGCATTATTCGGTCCCACTATATGTCTGTTTGATACGGACTGAGTTGTGCTCCACCCAAATTGATCTGCTGAAGCCCTAACCCCCTCGTGTGACTCTACTCCTGTTTGACCACTTCTAATTTACCCTGATTCATGGACCTAACTTTCCAGCTTCCTATGCAATATTGTTCTTTACAATCTCTAACATTACTTCCATCACCAGTCACATGCACAACTGGGTGTTGTTTTCAGTTTGGCTCTGTCTCTTCATTCTTTCTGGAGCCCTAAAAAAGGGAAAACTAAGTGAGGTTCGAGGACAGAGCCTTAATCCTGTACGACTGGAGTCCTTTTAGAAAGAAGAAGACGTCCCACTGCGCTCTCTCTCACTGCACAGAGGAGAGGCCGCGTAAGGATACAGAGCAAAGTTGACTGTCCGCAATCAGGAAGAGAGCTCGCCTGGAAACCAAACCCAAAAGTGCCCAGTTGCACCTCCAGCCTCCAGACCTGGGAGAAAACACATTCTGTTGTTTACGGCCCCTAGCTTGCAGTGTTCTTTCAAGAAAGCCTGAGACGACTAATACTCTGACCTAATTCTCTTTTTTCTTTTCTCGGTGTGTGTGTGTGTGTGTGTGTGTGCTTTCAGTACCTTCTTGGGAGAGTTTGATGCTTTCTATAAAAAAATTATGGGAGTATAATTGTTGTCCAATGCTGTGTTAGTTTCTGCTGTACAACAATGCGAATCAGCTATGCATGTATGTGTGACCCCTCCCTCTTGGTCCTCCCTTCCTCCCACCCCATCCCGTCCCTCAGTCAGCACAGATCACTGAACGGGGCTCCCTGTGCTCTGCAGCAGGTACCCACTAGCTAGCTATTTTGCACAAGATAGTGTATGTATTCTGACCAATTTCTGATTTGTTCTCCTGCCCTCGCTCAGCTCCATCCACACTTCCAGTCTCTGGATTTCTTTTTGCTGTCCACGCCCCATCCCAGTCCCCGTCTTCAAACCTTCCCTCCAGCTATGTCCACGCCCTGGCAGAGTGCCTCAGCAGCCACTTGTGAGCCAGCCATTTCTTTAAGCAAATGCTCTTTTTAAGGGAATGATCCTTTTAAGGGAAGGATCTTTTCATATTGTTAAAAAAAAAAAGTCACAAATGACACATCATTTGTGTCACAATTCTTTCCACAATTACCTGACCAGCTTCGTGGCAGTGCCAGCGCCAGCCCCAGCCCCCATCTTGCCCTCCCTGCCCACTGGGGAGAGGAGAGGGGCATCTGCCTTGTGGAGAAGCTGAACAGAGGATTTACGGTTGTTTTCTCTTTAGCTAGTTGTTTGGGTGAAGGAGCAACCCTGTGGCTTTTTCATATCATTAATGGGCTCGTTTTAGGGAATACAATTTGCAAATTTAAGGAGAGAGAAGACTGAGAGTTTAAAAAGTAAATTAAGGTGCTTCATCTTAAGAGCAATCAAGGATTTGCTGGTAGGTCCAAAATATAGGGTGCTTTCCTGGTGGGTCAGATGGTAAAGAATCTGCCTATGATTCAAGAGACCTTGGTTTGATCCCTGGGTCGGGAAGATCCTATGGAGAAGGGAGTGGCTACCTAGTTAATTATTCTTTCCTGGGGAGTTCCATGGACAGAGGAGCCCGGTGGGGAGGAGAGAGGGAGAGAGCAAAGGGGGAGGAGATGCAGAGTCCAAACACCTGACTGAGGGCTGGAAAGTGTTAGCACACACACACAAAATCTAAAAACGAGAGTTTTAAATGCAGTTTTAAGTTGTTCCCCAGATATTTCTCCAGCAGAAATAGGTTTATTTGGGGCCAGCAGAGAATTGAAATTCAGGGTTTGCAACCATGGTGTGAGCCAAATGCACACACAGCAGGGGAAAGAGAACTCCTTTATGGAGGGAAAGGAAATTTACAAACTGCAGGAAACAAAATCCTGGTTTTTCATTGGCTGAGACCTTGCAGGGAAGAAGATGCTTCCTTCTCCTCCTGTTGGGCTCTGCTGTCATCACAGGGCTCCCTCTTCTGGCTTCTGAACTCTAACGAGGTTTCTGTTCACTCATCTGCAGACCGTGGTATAGGATCTCTGATCCCTCCTCCCGACCAATTGGCTGATAAATCTGCTATCCTCACGCACATAGGAAAGTTTTGGTCTGTTTTTCTCTGTCTACATATACGGGATTGAAAGAAAGTGAAAATTTCTATCTGTTGTAACAGAACAGATCCAGTTCCTGTTTTACAGGATCAATACTTGAAGCACTTGAGGAGATCCACAACCTGCACTCTGGAAACAAGAGCTAGGAGGCAAAAGTGAGGTCGAGCATCCGGAAATGCAAAGATTATAGCAATAATATTTGTTTGCTCTGGGGTATAGTGTATGGGCATGTATGAATTTCATCTTTACCTCAAGGGGCAGAATTGACATCAGAGTAAATAGGCAACACAGACAAACTTTGATTAAATAAAGAGTGCAAAGGGAGATACAGATCCATTCTTTTCCTTTGACGTTATGAAAATACAAACTTCATTATATCTTATGTATATGGTACAAAGAACATTCACACACGTCTTCCCAGTCAGAGTGCTGTGTGCATGTAATACACAGCTATTAACTCCAAAAAGCACCCACTCCCTGAATAAAGACAGCTCACTTTGATAGTTTACAATACAAAAACAAAACAAATTCAGAAATGTTGAGTAATTCCTGACAGTAATTGTTTTCCTAAACAGTGAAGATAGACAGTTACTTGAATTGTAAATGAAATCTAAAGGTACCCTTTTATAATTGTTTGAATGTTAATAGGGGATAATGACATTACTATTTTAGAGAACAGAACATTCAAATTTATGAAAGTCAAGAAGTAAAAGCACATTTTAATTATTCATAAGCTGCATGTATTTATGTTGTTA
The DNA here is from genome assembly GCA_935064755.1 of Tragelaphus eurycerus. Lineage (NCBI taxonomy): Eukaryota > Metazoa > Chordata > Mammalia > Artiodactyla > Bovidae > Tragelaphus > Tragelaphus eurycerus. The sequence continues at coordinate 1,644,467 of CAKXYN010000114.1, forward strand.
GGCTGCACGTATTTTCTTTCCTAAATCTGTTATTTTAAAAGGTTTTTTGTTATATCAATATTTTCAGCTAAAAATTAGGAAACATATTTTTTCAAAAAAATGTGAGATGATCTTATCCAAAAATATTACCCACATCTGCCTTTCTAAATGACTTCATGTATTTTAATCTCTTATCTGGCAGAAGGGAGAAAGACAAGCTCACAGAGAATGATATTTTGACTGTTGTCGGTTCATAGTTTTATGTGCTGAGGGGAAATTAAAGCACCTTCTTTTTCACTTGGACAGTGGTCAAGTGGAAAGGATGTGGCTCAGGATCTTTGCTGCTCTCAACACCCTAAATGTGTGATGAGGTAGAGCCTGCTGCTGCTGCTGCTGCTGCTGCTAAGTCGCTTCAGTCGTGTCCGACTCTGTGCGACCCCATAGACGGAAGCCCACCAGGCTCCCCTGTCCCTGGGATTCTCCAGGCAAGAACACTAGAGTGGATTGCCATTTCCTTCTCCAGTGCATGAAAGTGAAAAAGTGAAAGTGAAGTCGCTCAGTCATGTCCGACTCTTAGCGACCCCCTGGACTGCAGCCTACCAGGCTCCCCCTAGCTGTCCATAAAATTCATATTTGTTCTCTCTTTTTTACAGTAACACATGCAGAGAAGAAAGACTGTTTGCAGCCCCATGAAATGAGCATTTAGGAGTACAACATCGTGATGCTTTCTGTTAAGACTGCAGTGAATTTTGTTTTCCCTTTTGTTTCTCCATCAGGTTTGTGTTTTAGACTCCACATATGAGTGAATGCAGACACTGTCTTGGTCTGACTTATTTCACTTAGCATAATGGGAGGGGAACTGGGAGGTGGGCAGGATGGAGGAAGAGGGTCAAGAGCACAAACTTCCAGCTTGTAAATCAACAAGCCATGAGAATGTAACGGACAGCATGATAACTATAGTCAAAATACTGTGCTGTGAGTTTGAAAGTTGCTAGAAGAGTAGATCTGGAAGAGTCTCACCTTAAGAAAAAATAAAAGTTTTGTAACTTTGTGGTATGGTGAATAAGAGCCACTTAATGTGGCCATTATCTTGCAATGCATACAAACATCAAGTTCCTATGTGTACACCTGAAACTAACAGGCCAATGATGCTTCGATAAAAGAAGACTACAGTGACCTGGGCAAACAGATTTATAATAATTATAGGAATAGTAATAGTGGTAATCTCTATTATCTAAGAATATACCAGGCAAATTTAAATAATCTCTCTCTTCTTAGTTTCTAAACAGCTTTGTAATGCACAGAATCCTTACTACTATCCACATTTTAAGATCAATGATTAGTTGAAGCAGATTTATTATTAAAGCAAGGAGGCAAAGAATGTTTTAGACCATAATATTTGAAGGATTCAAATTACAAATGGAAACTGACTAGGGATGAAAACAGTGGCCCTGATGATGACAACGGGAACAGAGATGCTACTAATAAGTGGTAACAGTGAGATTTGCCGTGTCATAGGCGAGTGGGAGAGTGAGAAGCGTGAGATTCATTCCCCATGTTAGGGAAGAGGAGGAGGCTCCAGCATTTAAACAGCTTGTCAAGCACATGCAGTCATGGGTGAGCACTGAGGCTTCAGTTGCATCCATTCTGAGGGAGGGCGTGGAGTGGATGGAGAGATAAGGTGTGAATGAACATGAATGATCTTCTGGTAGGAATTTGATGACTGAAGCAAGAAAGAATTTCTCAAGCATAGCAACTATTGAATCATGAAAGTGAAACTCCCTCAGTCAGACATGAGTCATATCTGACTCTTTGCAACCCCATGGACAATACAGTCCATGGAATTCTCCAGGGCAGAATACTGGAGTGAGTAGCAGTTGCCTTCTCCAGGGGATCTGCCCAACTCAGGGATCGAACGCAGGTCTCCCACATTGCAGGCAGATTCTTTACCAGCTGAGCCGCCAGGGAAGCCCAAGAATACTGGAGTGGGTAGCCTTTCCCTTCTCCAGCAGATCTTCCCAACCCAGAAATCAAACTGGGGTCTCCTGCATTGCAGGCAGATTCTTTACCAGATGAGCTATCAGGGAAGCTCGTTGAATGATGGGTACAACATAAATCTCAGAGTGGCACTGGTGGGATAAAGCATGCCTGCCTGTCCTAGCCCATGGAAGATGAGGAAAGTCAGATAGTGGAAGCCAGAAAAAGAAGCAGAGATTGGTGAAGTTTAAGCAGGAGAAATCATCAGAAGATTTTGTTTGATTTTTGTTTATTTGCATAGTGGTATATTAAAAATGTTCTATTATTGAATCTTCACCATTCTTCTCACCCTTATCCTAACCCATCTTACACAAAGAAAGGCAAAATGAAACAGTCAAATCAAGTCCACAGAAATGAGAGAACATAACAAAGCAAGGTGATAAAAATGAGTAGTCATGAAATATGTTCTTCATTTTTTTCTCTTTTCTATACCAAGATAAGAAATAATGCTACAAGTGTGTCAGAGTAGGCTGAATTCCTCCTCAGACAATCTGGGAAAACACACACACTTTAGATGGTAGGTGTCCTCCAATTCCAATGCCTCAAGTTATATAGCAAATAGCAGTCGATTCTCTATCATTAAAGGTCTAATTAACTGCTCTTTACACCATTAAGTGTCTTGATTTTCTTCTGGGAGCCTGGATTCTGACATCACTAGATAGCACCTTCCACAGAGGGAGAGAGAGCTGATAATTAGTCGATTTTGCATTTCGTGAACATTTCCTGTAAGTACCCAGTGGATGTTTTAGGTCAAACTAGCACCTAGGCTTCCACTGCCGGTGGCGGCTCTGCGTCCTCACATTCCCGCACTGCGGGTGCTGGAATCACCCACAGATGGAAGGAGCAGACGGGGAAGTCCTCTCCCAGCCTCCTTGCAGCTCTGGGTCCCGGGGTCTACAGGCCCTTAAGCTTTTCTAGTTGCATCAGGCAGCCACTGCTGACAAGAGAGCACAGAAATAACGAGCTTCAGAGTCTGATCCCTACAAGATGGAAGGGGCAGCTGGACACGAGGGGTCCTTTACAACATCTCTTCCACCAGAATGTGGACAGAGGAGCCTGGTAGGCTGCAGTCCATGGGATCATCGCGCAAAGTCAGAAACGACTGAGGTGACTTAGCGGTGGCAGCAGCTTCCACCAGAATGGCTATGAAATCTGTCGTTTTCACTTGTGCTTCTGCTCACTCCTTGATTGCAGAAGCGCTTCTCCAGGAATGCACGGAGAAGCTGCTGCCGCTTAGCGGGGAAGACTGAGGACTCAGCCCTCCACAGAAGCAGCCTGGCTCTCCTGACACCCAGGGCCAAGTTCTTGCCTCCTCTCTCTGCCAAGGAGCCATCTCTATGCAGTCTCCTGCCTGAGAACTGATTTGCTGAGCAGGATGAGCCCAGAGGTTGGTTTGCGCATTGCCAGGCTCTTCTGCACAGATCACCGCTCCACTTCCCGCCACAGTTAAAACCCTCGTGCATTTGCTGTTGGCTCCACCAGCTCTGTTCCCTGAGTTCTTCACATCAGTTCTGCACAGGTACCTGTCAGAGGCAGCATGTTCAGCCTCAGAGCTCTTGATGCCGACAGGTCCGGAGGCCTGAGAGTTCCTTTCTATTTTGGGCAGCCTACACAGAATAGATACTTGTCATCTTTATCCTAGCACTAATGTAAGAAGTGCACAACATTATGAAACTGGCTCTACCTTTAGGATTTCCGTGCCTTCTAAAACAATAAGGATCCCGCTTTAGTATTTAATATTTGGGATTTTAATAGCGTGAATTATTCTTTACAAAAAGAAGTTTCACAGAATCCCATTTATTATCAAAATTCTTTGGCATAAGGAAGCAAGATATAATTTCCATTTTACTCGTGATCAATCAATATCAGCAAAAAGCTGCAATCAACTGAGTCCGTAAGTTAGAACCTGTGCTCCTGCATTGCCCTAGCCTACGCCGCATGGGATCAGGGCTTCTTTATAGACTGTCATCCTCACTCCAGACCCTAAAACCAGCCTTGAAAATTCAGCACCGGTTATAACTTCTGTTTCCTTTACAATCAACATCCAGGTATCTAGCCAAGCGACACCAGCTAAACCGTGGCCTCCCTTTCATCCCAGCATCATTCTCCATCAGACTGATTTCCCAAGGGCAAGACTTTTACTACTGTAGCTCTTAGATATTACTCATTTGTCTGAAGTATGATTCTGATTATGTCATTTTCCTGGCTCATGGGTCTTCTAAAATCCTGTACTAGCCTCTGAATGTAAGTTCGAAGGTGACACTCAAGATTTTCGATAACTTGATCAAAAGCCTAAATGCCTAAAGTTCAGTATCTCTGCTGCTGCTGCTGCTGTGAAGTCGCATCAGTCGTGTCCAACTCTGTGCGACCCCATAGACGGCAGCCCAACAGGCTCCTCTGTCCCTGGGATAACCCAATAATACTGATCCTGCTAATATCAGGTAATAAATTATAGCACTCTCTGGGTCTCAAGCCTTACAGTAGATCAAGAATTCTCAGAATACCATTGCAGAGATAATATATTAGTGTGCTAGGGTGCCATAACACAAATACCCACAGGATAGGTAAACTGTATTTATCACAGAGGCTGGGGTCTAAGATCAAGGCGTTGTCAGGATTGGTTTCTCTAGTGGCCTCTCACTGTGACTTGTAGATAACTCCCTTCTCACTGTGTGGTCATATTTTTTTTTTTCTTCCTTGTGTATGCATTGTTTGAGTCACTTCCTTTTTCTAAGAACAATCCTATCAAATTGCAGCAAACCCTTGTGACTTCATTTAACCTCAGTTACCTCTTTCAAAGCTCCGTCTCTAAATATGGGCTTCCCTGGAGGCTCCGTTGGTAAAGAATCTGCCTGCAATGCAGAGACCCAATTTCAATCCCTGATTTGGGAAGATACCCTGGAGAAGGGGAATGGCTACCCACTCCAATATTCTTGCCTGGAGAATCCCACGGACAGAGGAGGCTGGCGGGCTCTGGTCCATTGGGTTACAAAAGAGTCAGACACGACTGAAGCGACTTAGCACATATGAACAAAACCACAAAGACAATCAACAGGACCGCTGCTGCTGAGTCGCTTCAGTCGTGTCCGACTCTATGCGACCCCATAGACGGCAGCCCACCAGGCTCTCCCGTCCCTGGGATTCTCCAGGCAAGAACACTGGAGTGGGTTGCCATTTCCTTCTTCAATGCATGAAAGTGAAAGTGAAGTCGCTCAGTCGTGTCCGACTCTTAGCGACCCCATGGACTGCAGCCCACCAGGACTAGAAGCTTAATATTTGCAGAAGTGGGAACATAGCATTGCTCTCTATCACCATAGTTTTTGACAAAGATAATCCCAGTAAAGCTAGTTTGTTTGTATTAAACTTGACCTAATTATTTTTATAAATGTGACAAGAATAGTAACCGGTCATATAAATTCCTTTTTAAGATGGCTTTGCTGAAACTTTTCATAGCTATTTTCAGACTTTCTTCTCAATACCATTTCAGTCCAGGCCTCAGTACCACGGTCCACCATATTTGCACTCTGTCCTGTCACAAGGGGCATGGAAATAATGCTCCCTGAGGATACTTGACTTCTGGAAGAACCAGGTAGGGAGAAAAAGTAAATTTTTCATATTTGGCCACAAGATGCTATGCTGTGCTAAGTTGCTTCAGTCGTGTCTGACTCTTTGTGACCCGTGGACTGTAGCCCACGAGGCTCCTCTGCCCATGGGATTCTCCAGGCAAGAATACTGGAGTGGGTTGCCATTTTCTTTTCCAGGAGATCTTCCCGACCCAGGGACTGAACCCAGATACCTCAATACTGCAGGTGGATTCTTTACTGTCTGAACCACCAGGGAAGCCCAAGAATACTGGAGTGTGTGTGTGTGTGTGTGTGTGTGTGTGTGTGAGAGAGAGAGAGAGAGAAACCACTTCAGTCATGTCCAACTCTTAACAACACTGTGGACTATAGTCTGTCAGGCTCCTCTGTCCATGGGATTCTCTAGGCAAGAATACTGGAGCGGGTTCCCCTTTTCATCTCCAGGGGATCTTCCCAACCCAGGGAGTGAACCCTCATTTCTTACGTCTCCGGCGTTGGTAGGTGTGTCCTTTATCACTGGCACCACCTGGCCACCAGGGAAGCCCAAGCCCACTGGAGTGGATAGCCGTGCCCTTCTGCAGGGGATCTTCCCAATCCAGGGATCAAACGAGGGTCTTCTTCACTGCAGGCATATTTTTTGCCAGCTGAACTACCGGGGATTGTGCGCAAGATAAAGCTTACCAAATCACTGAGTGCTTACAAGAAAGATTTCTTTAAATTTGGGAAAAAACATTAAAAGCCCAGAAATATTTTAAACACTTAAATAGCAATTATAATCATCTCATCAGTTCCTTCAGCCCCACATTATTCATTCTTGTTCTGCTTAAATCCAGTTTATCCAGTAGTTCTCCCAACTTTGCCTGGTGACTGAGGGTGATAGGAAGAGTGTTAATTCCAAGAAACTTGCAAGGTTTTTGTTAAGGCACATATAATTTTCCCAATTTTATCACTGGAGATTGTGGAAAGAATGCCCCTAGAAGGAAGCATATTTTCTAAGTTTTTTTTTCCTCTGTGAAGATGTTGGCTTTGCAGCAGTGGGAGGCTTCAACGTATCTGGCAAACATATGTACAATGATAAGAATATATTGAAAACTCATCCCAAGTGACAGTTGAAAGAAGCCCAGCTGTATGTGTCAAAGGGTGCAGAGTCAAGAGGCCTTAGCTTCTGAGAACAAAAGTAGTTTTTTGTTGTTATTGTTAAATTCACCATGGTGGGTGAAGGAGTGTAAGATCTGATAAATGGGGGGTTGACAGTATGTAGGGGTGAACCAGAGGCCATCTTGGATTTTCTATACATTCCCTGACTATTTACTTCATTTACAGCCACTGTTTATCCATCTTAATTTCTCCAATTCAGAAACAGAGTGATGCCACATTATAAGGACATTAGAATGGAAAAAATTGTCAATAAAGGGTAGTTGTTTTTTCTGGAGCAGAATGGCCTTCATCCACATGTGCCAACCACCTTTCTACACCTGCCCTTGGGTGAACTTGGGTGAAGAGATTTTCCTGATATTCAAGTCCATTCCTTGTAGTGAGAGCTCAGTTTTGATAGCAACATTTTCAAAAGCTACCAGAGTAACAATAGGAAGATATAGAATAGCAACGAGATAGATCATTTTCTTGTTGTCCATTTTTTGATAGGTGTGGCATCATCCAACATGTTAATGTTGATGTATGGCAAAACCAACACAATATTGTAAAGTAATTAGCCTCTAATTAAAGTAAATAAATTTAAATTAAAAAAAAAGATAGTAACTAGAATTACAAGTGATAATATTGTACCAGGGCATACTAGATTTCTAGAAATTTTACACAATTTCTAGAATATTTGTATTATTGACACCTATCTACACAAATATAAGTAAGGAAGGTTTGGCATCTCTTATTTGACAATGCCTTCCTTGTAATTTAATATACCAAGTACATCTCATTAGTTTAATAGCTTTCTTTTTATAAATACAGAGAATAAACCTTTTAAAGTATTTTAGGGTCCTCTGAAAAATCTTAAAGTTAGATTGTGGTCAAAAAGACTTCATTTAAAATTTTGTCAAAAATGTTTCTTTTAAAGTTTTAAAACGCTTGCCTAAATAGAATCACAGAACATTATAAAACTTAACACTTAACTACCTATTAATGAAACTAACTCTTTTAACATGAAGAGGACTCAGTTTTCCTAAGTAATCAAAGACCTGATGAAGACAGCAAACATAGAAAATTATTTTGATAAAACACAGAACCTTTGTTTTCAAGGCAAACCATATAAAGGGTAAAGAAAACTTTTGTTTACAATTTCTTATTAACAGCAGACCAGCAATCAAGAAAGCTCTCTCCTTTCAGCAGACGATAGAAAATCAAGTTTAGTTTTACATAAGTATTGGACTGGGTAAAAAGTTCATTCAGTTACCCTAAATCTCACTGAAAAGCCCAAACATATAATGTATGGCCAACCCATACATTATAGATACTAAAAATTATTTTTAACACTCCTATAATGTATATTCATTTGGGGCCATTTTGATTACACAAGATGAAATTCTTTTTTTCTCTGTCTTTCTTTCCATATCAATTTAGTTTGTCTTTAATTTTCTTCTTCCCATATCAAAATAATCAGAAGTTCTAGTTTAGACAAAATTACTCTCATTCCCTTAACAAAAAGCATCATCATTCCTCATATCTTTTCAAAAGCAAAAGCATATCCTATCTTTTCTTCATGCAGGGCTGTTTGCCTTATTATTCTAGTAGCTTTAATTACATATATTAGAATTTAAAACCTGAAATCCTTAATTTCTAGTCAAAAATAAAGAAGTAAACAATTATAAACTGTCTTTTAGGTTAGAATTCTGTGGTTTGCCAAGTTTATAAATACTTGTTATAATTTTCAGAAACATGCTCTTAGAAAATTTCTCAGCATGGCACCAGATATATATTCTTGTAGACCCAAATATCTAGTTCTTCTGTAATAAGAAGTCAAAAGTAGAGAACCCATATGTTCTGCCATTAATGTTTCAGTATTTTATCTTTACTTGGAAATGATGTAGATGTTTAACAAATTTCTATCATTTAGTTTAGCTTAGCAAAACTCTGACATTTCAAGTTACCAAAAAGATTTTAGAGGTTATTCTAAGTCTATATAATACATAATATAATAAGCTAAAAATTTCATCTAAAATGCTTATTCTCTCAAGTCTGTCCCTTGCTTTTAACAATCATGTTTAGATCATTCCCCTAAGCTTGATGAGACATTTGACAAGATCAACTGTCATTCTGAGTTATTTTTACTGACAAATTTTGTGACAGAGATTGCAGGAACTGCTTTGACTAATAAACTCAGAATAAAAGTTGTTTATTCTTCCCTGGTGGCTCGGTGGCTCAGAAGGTAAAGAATCTATCAATGGGGGATACCCGCATTCCATCCCTGGGGTGGGAAGATCCCCTGGAGGAGGGCACTACAACCCACGCCAGTATTCTTGCCTGGAGAATCCCATGGACAGAGGAGCCTGGTGGGCTGCAGCCCATGGGGTCTCGCAGAGTGAGACACAGCTGAGCGGCTAACACACGACACGGAAGTCCTTTCCCTGTGTTACCTCCAGTGTGATAACTATGATGCATGCTTGTCTGAGTTACACCAACCAGCTTCTACTGGCTTTTATTTACCAAGATTATGCCAGATCATAGGAACTTGAAAAGCATCTGGGTTAATTTCTGTTAATGCCCGCTCCTCCAAGAGCTGGACTTCAAATCAACTAGAGCTCTTTTATAAATTAATTTTAGCAATACCATCCAGCAGTTTAAAAACATCACAAATCTGCACCATACCTATAAAGATATGCACACCCTAACCCTAACCCAATAGGCAAATCTTGACATGGAACATGAAGCCTGTTACAGGCGTCCAAGGCAGGGCCACGGTGTTCTCAGCCCTGTGCAGCTCAGGCAGGAGGACAGAGGGGGCCCCCGACCTCCCCTCCTCCACCACTCCTTCTGTGCGCACCAGCCTCAGGGCGCCTGCCCTAGGCCACTGGGAAGGAAGCGGGCCGGCAGCGGGCGGGAGGGAGACCCAGGGATCCCTGGGGGGAAGACGGAGAGGAAGGCAACCCCAGGCGCGGGAGCGGGGGTAGCATCTGATCTGATCTGATGTATAACCAGATACAGAGACTTTATAGTTACTACTATTTGTGGAAATGTGAATATGGTAAATAAAATGGTAAATATTTTACCATATTTACCATTAGCCCAAAAATAAAAAAAAAAGACTCCTCTCTCTTTTTCCCTTCTGCCTAGAGAAATTTCTCCCTAAAGTTTGCATTTCAAAGAATGCTTCTTAGGTTCTGGAGAATACAGGCTGGAAATCCACATCCACCAAGGCTGATTACGTGCAGGAAAATTCTGTCTTCAATTCTGAATTTTTCAATTTTGAGAGAAATAGGTGCAATTTGGAGGACTGAGAAAACAAACAAACAAACAAAAGAAAGGCTTTAACTTTAGGATTCTAGAGCCACACTTTTGGCTTTGCAGAGATTTGCAAGACAAAAGCAGTGGTTTCCAATTCTCCAAAGAACTGGGTTGTAGTTTTTGTTTTAGCCATTTTTTATCTCTTTAATTTTTCATCAGTTTTTTGCAACAAATCTTTCAGTGAGGCCATTGTGGAATTCTGAAACATTCTGGAGGCTTCTGCAAACTTATTAAAACAGGTATTCCATTCTGCTTGACTTGGCAGTTCATGCTTTTAGGTGAATTTTAAAATTATCTTAGCTGTTTGGAATGTTCCTCTTAATGGTTATAATAATGCTAAGTTATTTTTAGTAAAATCTTGCCATCTTGTTGGATATGCACAACTTCTGGGGCTATAGTTGTCAAATATAAAATAAGCATAAAATATAAAATACATGCTCGAAGGTGGTTCACACAATTCTTTGGATATGAAGAATCTTGTTTCTTTTAGTTGGCTTTTGGTTTTCTCCTGCATGTGTGCTAAATCACTTCAGTCATGTCTGATTCTCTGTGACCCCACGGACTGTAGCCTGCCAGGCTCCTCTGCCCATGAGATTCTCCAAGAAAGAATACTGGAGTGCGTTGCCACGCCCTCCTCCAGGGAATCTTCCAGACCCAGGGACTGAACCCACATCTCATGTCTCCTACATTGGCTGGTGGACTATTTACCTGTAGTTCCACCTGTGAAGCCCTTTTGGTTGTCTCAGAGTCAGACTAATGCCTAAGCGGGGTGAGTCCCTGGCATCCTCTAAGTGCTTGGACTCCTGTGCACCAATGCTGCCACTTACTTTTCTTCAGAGATTCCTGTTAGCAACTGACCTTTATTTAGTATCTACCTGAGGCCTTGAGGACTCAGTCCAGCTCCAATTGGACTCAATCTAATACGATCCCAAACCTAGCCTAAATTTCAAATTGGACCCAGTCTGTTGCTGGACCCATTCCAGTCCTGGTCCTTACCCACTGCCAATTCCCATGAAACTGCAGACTAGGGGAAAGGAATGAACCAGCACCTCTCCAAGAATGGGGACTCTCAAACAAACCTCTCAACAAATCTCTCAACAAACAAACCTCTCAGGAAACAAACCTCTCAACACCTCTCAAACAAAGGGAGAACTGCGCATGCCACCCCCAGGTCCCAGCATGGAAGCTGGGGAAGGATTCCAAACAAGTGGAAAACTACAACAGTGCCCAGCAAGGAATCTGGGAATCAGGAGCTGAGGTTTTCCATTCAAAAACCAGGGAATCGAGGTATGAAATGCCAAACAGATCAGAAACTTGAGCACAAAGAAAGTGAAGCTCAACTGGGAGGGACTTACCACCAGCCCTTGAAAGTGCTGAGAAAGATGGCGAATTCAAAATGAAGTTCTCAACTGTCACAGCTGATCCCAAATACCACTGGGACTTGGCCTGAGATACCGTCACTGCTGTCAGTCTGTCGAGCAGAGATCCTCGGACAAGAGGCTCCCCGGGTTTCCAAATTCTCACACCAGCTCACTGCAATGACCAACGAACTGACTGTTTGTGTCCCTTGAAATCCATAGGTGGAAATCCTAACCCTTGATGTGATGGTTTGGGGACAGAGGTCGGGCCATGGGGAGCTGATTAGGTCCTAAGAGTGGAGTCCTCATGCATGGGATTAGGGCACTTATAAATGAGACCACAGGAAACCCCCACTCCCCTTCCTCCAAGTAAGGATAAAATGCAAAGGTAGTATCTGCAATCCAGAAGTCATCTCTCAGCAGAACCCGACCTTGTTGGCACCTTGATCTCAGAATTCCAGCCTCCAGAACTGTGATCAACGGTTATCCTTTATAAGGCTTTCTATCTATGGTATTTAGTTATGGCAGCCAAAACTATGAGACACTCAGTCTTGGCATTTAGAAACTCTTTAAAAATTGCATATGAACTCATTATTCATTTTTATGGTGCCCAGCATCAGTCCCTCTCATGCTCTGATGCAGGTAAGTGAATATTGCCACTCTGCTTCCTGGAAGGCACCTGGCTTTCATCAGATTACCTTGGAAGCCCTGCTGGCACAAGTCAATTTGAGGTTCAGGAAACATTATGAATTTGTAATACAAATTTGGAAAACAAAAATAGAGATCTATATTTATTTACACATTAATTGTAGTTAAGCTAACAGATAGGCATTTGGACAATCTTTCAACCTTTAATAAAATATAATCATCAAATTATATTTCTTACTCTCTCATAAGAAAGTAATATTCACATAAGAGACTCAGTTAAGTTGAGTTCCATCTCTCAGTTGTGTCCAACTCTTTGCAAACCCATGGGCTGCAGCACGCCAGATCTCCCTGTCCAACATCAACTCCTAGAGTTTACTCAAATTCATGTCCATTGAGTCAAAGATGTCATCCAACCGTCTCATCCTCTGTCTTCCCCTTCTCCTCCTGCCTTCAATCTTTCCCAGCATCAGGGTCTTTTCAAATGAGTCAGTTATTTACTTTAGGTGGCCAAAGTATTGGAGTTTCAGCTTCAACATCAGTCCTTCCAATGAATATTCAGGACTGATTTCCTTTAGGATGGACTGGTTGGATCTCCCTGCAGGCCAAGCGACTCTCAAGAGTCTTCTCCAACACCACAGTTCAAAAGCATCAATTCTTCTGCTCTCAGCTTTCTTCACAGTCCAACTCTCACATTCATACACAACTACTGGAAAAACCATAGCTTTGACTAGAGGGACCTTTGTTGGCAAAGTAATGTCTCTGCTTTTTAATATGCTGTCTAGGTTTGTCATAGCTTTTCTTCCAAGGAGCAAGCATCTTTTAATTTCATGGCTGCAGTCACCATCTGCCATGATTTTTGAATCCAAAAAAAATAAAATCTGTCACTGTTTCCATTGTTTCCCCATCTATTTGCTATGAAGTGATGGGATCAGATGCCATGATTCTGGTTTTCTGAATGTTGAGTTTTAAGCCAACTTTTTCACTCTCTTTCACTTTCATCAAGAAGCTTTTTAGTTTTTCTTTGCTTTCTGCCATAAGGGTGGTCTCATCTGATATTTCTCCCGGCAATCTTGATTCCAGCTTGTGACTCATTAAGTCCAGCGTTTCCCATGATGCACTCTGCATGTAAGTTAAATAAGCAGGGTGACAATATACAGCCCTGACATAGTCCTTTCCCAATTTGGAACCGTCCATTGTTCCATGTCCGGTTCTAGCTCTTGCTTCTTGACCTGCATACTTACTTCTCAGGAGGCAGGTAAGGTGGTCTAGTATTCCCATCTCTTGAAGACTTTTCCACAGTTTGTTGTGATCCACACAGTCAAAGGCTTTGGCATAGTCAATAAAGCAGAAATAGATATTTTTCTGGAACTCTCTTGTTTTTTTTGGTGATCCAGCGGATGTTGGCAATTTGATCTCTGGTTCCTCTGTCTTTTCTAAATTCATCTTGAACATCTGGAAGTTCATGGTTCATATACTATTGAAGCCTGGCTTGGAGAGTTTTGAGCATTATTTTACTAGGGTGTGAGATGAGTGCAATTTTGCGGTAGTTTGAACATTCTTTGGCATTGCCTTTCTTTGAGATTAGGAGAAGGCAATGGCATCCCACTCCAGTACTCTTGCTTGGAAAATCCCATGGATGGAGGTGCCTGGTAGGCTGCAGTCCATGGGGTCGCTAAGAGTCGGATACGACTGAGAGACTGAAAACTGCCCTTTCCGGTCCTGTGGCCACTGCTGAGTTTTCCAAATTTGCTGGCATATTGAATGCAGCACTTTCACAGCATCATCTTTTAGGATTTGAAAGAGCTCAACTGGAATTCCATCATCTCCACTAGCTTTGTTCGTAGTGATGCTTCCTAAGGCCCACTTGACTTCACATTCCAGGATGTCTGGCTCTAGGTGAGTGATCACACCATCATGATTATGTGGGTCGTGAAGATCTTTTTTGTATAGTTCTTTTGTGTATTCTTGACACCTTTTCTCAATATCTTCTGCACCTGTTAGGTCCATGCCATTTCTGTCTTTATTGTGCCCATCTTTGCATGAAATGTTCCCTTGGTATCTCTAATTTTCTTGAGGAGATCTCTAGTCTTTCCCATTCTATTATTTTCCTCTATTTCTTTGCATTGATTGCTGAGGAAGGCTTTCTTATCTCTCTTTGCTATTCTTTGGAACTCTGCATTCAAATGGGTATATCTTTCCTTTTCTCCTTTGCCTTTCACTTCTCTCCTTTTCACAGCTATTTGTAAGGCCTTCTCAGACAGCCATTTTGTGTTTTTGCATTTCTTTTTCTTGGGGATCGTCTTGATCACCACCTCCTGTACAATGTAACAAACCTCCGTCCATAGGAGGTTAATAAGGGACAAGTTAAAACTGGTAGAAAAAAAATATGATGATAGAAAGAGTCAGATTTTCAAACTCTGGATCTATTATAAATTCAACAATATAAAATGTCAATGCCTATTTCATCTACTTTTCACCATTACAAAAGCAAAGCTATCAACAGTACATGTATACATTAAATGACAACTCCTGAGAGTTTACAGAAGATGACTTATCTTCAAAGAGGTTGCAATAGACCAATTCTATGATGTCCCACATTATCTTCCTGGTGGATCAGCAGTAAAGAATCTACCTGAGAAGCAGGAGACTTCCAGGAAACACGGGTTCAATCCCTAGGTCAGGAAGATCCCCGGAGAAGGGAATGGCAACCTACTCCAGTATTCTTGCCTGGAAAAATCCCATGGATGGAGAAGCCTGGCAGGCGACAGTCCATGGGGTCCCAGATAGTTGGCCATGACTGAGCATGCAGCACACACACACATATCTTAATTTTGAACACGTCTCTTAATAGCTTTGTCTATCAGAATGCATCTTTTATCTCAAATAAGTTCCTTGGATGATTCATCTTTGGAAATGCTTCTCTTTAATAGTGGTTGTGTTGTTTAAACAGGCAGCACTGACACAGAAATTCATGTTTGGTCAGCATTTTCCCTGCCTGATTGAGGGCTGGAGGAAGGAAAGGGCGGGTCTGGGCTGGGCATAAAGGGCATTCAAGCACTCTGTTGTTGCAGTCTAAAGTTTCAGTGCCCTGGAAACACTCCATGGGTACTCACTCCTTGGAACTAGAGACAGGCAGTGCCCAGGCAACAGAGGACTTCATTGTCATCTCTGCCTTCTCTTGAGAACATTTAACCCAGTGGCAGAGTGCCACTGCCTTCTCCCATGGATCCAGGAGCCTGCAAGCAGGCAGTGTTATATTACTCCTGGGTGGGAACAAAATCATGTGGGAGAGATAAGAACAGCTCATGGAGAAAAATTACCATTTTGTATTTATTACTTTGGCTAGTTTAAGTGCCATAGGAATAGACTCTCTAATGCATTAAAGAGCAGATTCCCCAACAATTTGACTCTGTTGCTTGGTAAACTATTTTTAGAGACTGTCTCAGCTGGCTTTTAAAGGCACATGCCATCCCATTGTCAGAGGTTATTTTAGTGGTTCCTCAAAATGATATAAATAACATAAGCTCCCTCTTCAGATTAAAGAAATATGGGACATTCTTTGATGGAATTTGTATTCTTAAAAAATAAAACGGTTTTTCTTACTCAGTACTTTTCATTGCTAAGCTCTGACACTGTTCTGTTTCATGTCTTTGTTATGATGCTGATTATGTAGTTTAGCTTTGCTTAGTTGCATAATCAGATGATAGGATTTTCTTGAAGCCTCCACTTGGAAAGCAGCACCTACTTATGTCTGGTGGAGTTCTAGATGCTGGTAAATTTTGTTCTGCAGTTGCATGACCAGGTCAGCTTGCCGGAGAGCAGTACAGCTGCCATTGAACTTGAAATGCACTCAGAGTTCTTTCATCCTGACATACCTCGGGATTTATTTAATGTGAAATGGGGTAAAGAATCTACATTTCCATATTTCCTCTTTTTCCACAGGACAAAATAGTAAGGTTGAGACTTTTGGGGGGATATTTACCAGAATGAGGCATTCCTAAGAAGATTAACTAACACCACAAGGCAATTTGAATCCTGCATTTTCAGCTGAAGAAGCTACTGGTTGTTGAGGGTTTTTGTTTACTGATCAGCTAGAAGCCCTTCCCCCACCAAGAAAGCTTACCATTTATAGTTATTATTTTTATCAATTAAATCCCTTTTCTCCAGGGAGGTAACTCTGTTAAGTATATCACAAAGGAGAAATCAAGCAAAGCAGGTTTTCTTATAACTTTCATTGAATTCTTGGAAGATGTGTGGCCTTTTAAAAATATATTCAAATAAATATATTCTCTAGCAGACAGAATTAATGTGATTCTGGAGAACTGTGTTAGCGATTAACTCTTATTTCTTCCTGAGAATAAATGGTTTGAATTTTTAATGTTGTTCACAGCTTTCTAACTATTGTATAATGCTAATGTGTTAGTGTATATTATCATCTTTTCATTGCTGGACCTTTAAATATGCTAGATCAAGAAAACCAAGAATAATTTCAAGTAGTAGGCAAGTATTAATAACAGTTGGCATGTTGAATTTGCAGGCATGTGGTCCTTTATTTGAATATTGTCATAATGAACAGAGTTATTTCCTCTGTTCATTATGGAAATTAAACGTATTTTAACTATCCTGTTTTAAACTTCTTGAAAGTTGGGGCCTTATTTATCATATTTTAAGTACTTGGCATTATAACTAGCACCTAATTAATGTTCAAGAAAGGTTTAATAAATAAATGAACTAACGTATGCATGGCAAATGGTTGAGACAAAAATCTTTGATTTGCATAAGGGCCCAAGGAGGCCTGAATGGGAAGAAGTTTTCTTCAGTCATTAGTATTGTTGGGAACATTAACCTGGGAGGCATGGAAACTTGCTCAGGACAGGTTTATTATCTTCTTCAGCTGAATGTGCTTGAAAACATGGATTAAAGGTTTTAACTTACTTGATAAATGTATTATATTTTTCAGAAAACATGCACCTTAAAATATATGTAATATTAAGTAAGATTCTCTTATCCAAACATTGATCTCTTAAATTTAAAAGCAAAGATACTGTTCCCAGCTGAAAAGTCCGGAATGAGGTGCATGGACTTCTCCGTCCTCCAAGGTAAATGATGAGAAGAAGAGAGCCTTTGAAGACAGGGGGCATGCTGTGTGTCTTCTTGCATTGTCCATTGTACTCTAAAAGTTGGGGAAATCCACACTATCCTTCATATTAAAAATTACAACATCTATATAACACAGTAAAGTACACATTCTCACCTGATGTGAAGAGTCAACTCATTGGCAAAGAGCCTAATGCTGGGAAATACTGAGGGAAAGAGGAGAAGGGGTGACAGAGGATGAGATGGTTGGATGGCATCACTGACTCATTGCATATGGTCTGAGCAAACTCCGGGAGATAGTGAAGGACAGGGAAGCCTGGTGTGCTGCAGTTTATAGGGTGGCAAAGAGCTGGACATGACTTAGCAACTGAGCAGCAACAGAAGTTGCTTGGCTGAAAGATGTGATTTCAAATAAACACTGAAATCAGGGTAGGCCAGTTTTGGCCATAAGGCCAAAGATATCTAAGACATGCTTGTTCTTTTTCCTTCTGCTTGAAGTCACTTTCCTAGATTTGTGAAGAAGCACTAATATGACATAAAAATTTTGCAAAGTTAGTATTGCATAGGTTAAGTCTCTTAAAAAGAGAGAAATGAACAGAAAATATAAGTATTATTTTGTTTTAATATTAGTCTCAAGTGTATGTGTGTACAAACGTGTATGTGTGGGTCTGGTGGTCTTTGCAAAGGCAACTGCCTTTTAGGAATTGAGTAATGTGGCATTGTTAGCCAAGTTTTTTAAATACTTTATCCATTGATCCTTCACTCAAGCTCTAGAAAAAAATTGAAAACACACAAAATAAAATAACTTCTGCAGGGATCCTTCTTCCATAGGTTGCCCGGTTCTCCTCTTTCTTCCAACCAACCAGAACAGCTTGTCTTCAACAGCATCTCCCAGTATTCATCCCCAGGTTCCCAGATGCCCCTGATGTAACGTATCTGCTTAGCACCTGCAGAGTTGCAACACCCAGTGGGGCTGGACCACAAGGTGGGAGGCCTCAACCAGCCTGGAGTCTCTCTCCTCTCTGTTCCTGCTTTTCCTTTACTTGTCAGCACCTGCCTCCTTCTCTGTTACTCAACCACACCATTTATGTGGGGTTCACGGTCATTAAAATCATTGCATAGACTATGCAGAGAAAGAAAACTGAGAAGCACATTTAGTTGTAATCAGCCCACCACCTTTCACAATCATGAGTCAAATTCTTCCAAATTTACAATTTCTTTTCCTCTTGTTCATAAGACAGTGCCCATTAAAACTTTGATTATGAGTTACTACAAAAACGGAGGTAAGCGATGGGGGACAGTTCACTATTTAAGTCTTTCTCCAAATACCTGATTTTCATTTAAGCAAGAAAACTCTTCCTTTCTCAGCATTCTCAGAGCACTTTTTATCTTGACTAAGACACAGTGAAGTTCCCCTCAGCTTGACTAAACTTTAAACAGTTTTCTTCTGACTTTTATAGGGCCCCTTGCCTCCCTTTTCTTCAAGAATTTAATTTAGAAAACTTTCATTTGTAAGTTACTTTGTTGCCACTTCAAGATGTAAGCATCCCCCTGGCAACCAACCTCCCCTAGTATCCCGTAGTGTTTACTTTTCCACTAGTTCATTCCAGCTTACAACCATCCTGCTTTTTATTTCAGCAGAGTTGAGTTTTGTCTCATTCCCCTGTCACAGTAGCATTTAATAAAATCTCCCGTAAATTCAGCCAGTGAAATTCTTTTACAGGGCAGTCTTAGTGAGGAAGGTAACTATTGGTCTCTGGATCTGATCACTGAGAGTGGTAGATGGGTGGATCTTCTGAAACTAAGGAAAAGAGGAAAATGAGCAAGTATCTCAAAGAGGTAAAACAATACAAACATGTGTGTACTACACCCTGGCGAGTTTCTCCAGTTCTTCTGTGCAGTAGTAAACTCAAGACTCTGTGTGTATCTGTTGAAGACAAAGTAGCAGATCCCACAAGTTCTGCAAAGACTGGATTTAAGAAGTGAAATAATGAAAAAAAGTTGCAAGAGACACAAGCAACCTAGATGTCCATCCACAGATGAATGGATAAGCAAGCTGTGGTACATATACACAATGGAGTATTACTCAGCCATTAAAAAGAACATTTAATCAGTTGTAGGTGGATGGAACTGGGCACAAAGTAGCAGATCAGAAACAAAAACACAAATACAGTATACTAATGCATATATATGGAATATAGAAAGTTGGTAAAAATAACCTATTTACGAGACAGAAAAGAGACACTATGTATAGAAAGTGGGGGGAGGGGGGGAGGGTTTTAAAAAGTCACAAGTGGTCTTTTGCTAAATGGTGTATTGGTTTGAAATATGAATAAGTCTTTATTATTTCCCAAATGAAGAAAAGGTTACTTGTCTCCTCTGACTACTTGCATTACCTATAGAGTTACTAGGACTGAAAGCAGCTTGATTTTTTTTTTTTTTTGTAGTAAGCCATGAGGAAGAGGTCATTTTCCCCTCCACATAACTGTCTAATTGACTCAGTGCATGCATATTCACTTGGGTCTGACTCTTTTTGACCCTGTGGACTACAACCCTCCAGGATCCTCTGTCCAAGGGGTTTCCCAGGCAAGAATACTGGAATGGGTTGCTTTTCCTTCTCCAGGGGATCTTTCTGACCCAGGGATTGAACTGGCATCTCCTGAACAGCAGATTCTCTACTGCTTGGGCCATCCAGGAAGCTGGGTTTCCCAGGTGGCACTCACTGGTGGTAAAGAACCTGCCTGCCAATGTAGGAGACACAGGAGATGTGGGTTCCATCCCTGGGTCTGGAAGATCCCCTGGGGAAGGAAATGGCAACCCACTCCAGTATTCTTGCCTCAGAAATCTCATGGACAGAGGAGCTTCCCAGGATATACAGGCCATGAGGTTGCCAAGAGTTGAACATGACTGAAGCCACTTAGCACGCAGACGCAGAAGCCTGAACGCAGCCCGGAAGATGTGGGTCCAGAGTCCTGGTTTCATGGATTAGAAACTGGAGCCCTGAGGGTCTGTGTCCTTCCTCAAGGTTACAGACCTAGCGCTCCCGCCCTTTATTCAGAGCCCTTTCACCAAACAGTGCTAATGCATACAACAGCTTAGGGAAGAGAATCCCATGGAACTAAATTTAAATCGTATTAGACCTGACTGTATTGTTGAATGTTAGCAAAGTCATGTTAAGCAATCACTGACCAATTCAAGTGCATTAAGTTTATCCAAGTCTATCTGAATTCAAGATAGTTTTATGAAATACATTTTATTGTACTCAAAACTCTATAAAACTGTCTCCTATGTATATAGGCATTCTGGATTTAACTTTATAGTATTTTATATGGTTTTAAATATCAAAATAAATGATAACAAATGGAGAAAATTGCACCAACACAGTTGATCAAAACCTGTTTAAGCTTGATGTGAGCAACATGCAACTTGTGAATTTCACTTCTGCTCCGGCAGATGGTGACTGCAGCTGTGAAATTAAAAGACACTTACTCCTTGGAAGGAAAGTTATGACCAACCTAGATAGCATATTCAAAAGCAGAGACATTACTTTGCCAACAAAGGTTCGCCTAGTCAAGGCTATGGTCTTTCCTGTGGTCATGTATGGATGTGAGAGCTGGACTGTGAAGAAGGCTGAGCGCCAAAGAATTGATGCTTTTGAACTGTGGTGTTGGAGAAGACTCTTGAGAGTCCCTTGGACTGCAAGGAGATCCAACCAGTCCATTCTGAAGGAGATCAGCCCTGGAATTTCTTTGGAAGGAATGATGCTAAAGCTGAAACTCCAGTATTTTGGCCACCTCATGCGAAGAGCTGACTCATTGGAGAAGACTCTGATGCTGGGAGGGATTGGGGGCAGGAGGAGAAGGGGACGGCGGAGGATGAGATGGCTGGATGGCATCACTGACTCGGTGGATGTGAGTCTGAGTGACCTCCGGGAGTTGGTGATGGACAGGGAGGCCTGGCGTGCTGCGGTTCATGGGGTCGCAAAGAGTCGGACACGACTGAGCGACTGATCTGATCTGATCTCTGAGAGGACGACTTTCCACAGCCCACCCAGCGATCACTGCTGGTGCCCGAGCTCTTTCGAAAATGCTGTCATCATCACTGAAGCACAGAGGCACCAGCACCATGAAGATATTTCCACAACTTTTAATTAGCTCCCAGGATTTTTCTTTTAGAGACTGCATTGTTTTAGGAGTAGCAATTAGCGGCTATTTTGGCTCCTTGATTCGTGGCTGTGTTTCTGACTGTCTCTCGTGGATTTAGGAGAGAGAACAATTACGTTTGGAAAAGGGCAATGATAGGGTTCTTGCTTGACAGTTTTAACCCAGCCCTGGTCTGAGTCACCATGCTCCTGGAAACAAAGGAAAGGAGTGGGAGCAAGATTTCCACTCTGCTCGTCACATCGCAATTTCAGGGCATTTCTCTTTGACCCATCTCTGCTTCTTTCTTAGTTCAAACTAGCATCTTCGAGGCACAGCAATGAAAAGTTTCTCATTTATAGCTAAAGATTTTTGACAAAAAAAAAAAATCTGAAAAGTCTTCAGAAATAGGGAGAGCACAGTGTCCTTTCCCTGTTGAACATTCAGATAAGACCTCGCATGAGCCTTTCAGCCTGTTGGATATTTTTGCCTGTTTCCACTGGAATTTTCCTTCTTTCTTTCCTTCTCTCTTTTCTTCCTTCTTTCTTTCTTCCTTTCATTTTATTGAAGCATAGTAGATTTACAGTGCTCTGCCAATCTCTGTTATACAGCAAAGTGACTCAGTTATACGCATTCCTTTTTCATATTCTTTTTCAGTATGGTTTATCACAGGATACTGAATACAGTTCCCTGAGCTATACAGTCGGACCTTGTTGTTTGTCCATTCTAAACATAATAGTTTGCATCTAATAATCTCAAACTTCCAGTCCAACCCTCTCTTTCCCTGTTCCCTGCTTTACAAATACTATGAGGAACAAGTGCAAAGCAAATGGAGAAAGGTTATCCAACTGGTCAAGGACTGTATAATCATCAGAGGCTTAGGTAGGATGTGGGTTCAGCCAACCACTACGACACAGTGTCTCATCTATAGTTCACTGTTTATTCAGGCTTGAAAAGATCACACTGAAAATTAACCAAGACAGAGGGCCTTTGAGTACAACCTCCAAGACTCAGGTCTGTCGTTGCTTCCCTTATAAAACCTTCCTTCCCTTTAGTAAGAAGATAGCACTTCCTTCTCTTTGCTTATAAAGTGTTTTGTTTGGTTCTCTTTTATACAACTCTTGACTGTCAGATCATAATGAATGGAACCATACTTACTCAAGGGTGGAAACTGTCTTACTAATGCTATTGTTTAATTTCTGGGGGTATGCCTTGACCACAGCAGGTTTCCAATACAGGTTTGCCTAATTAAGTTAAGAGAGTCCTTTGGACAGCAAGGAAATAAACCAGTCAGTCCTAAAGGAAATCAACCCTGAATATTCACTAGAAAGATCAATGCTAAAGTTGGAGCTCCAGTGCTTTGGCCACCTGATGTGAAGAGCTGACTCATTGGAAAAGACCCTGATGCTGGGAAAGTCCATGGGGCCGCAAAGAGACAGACACAACTGAGCAACTGAACGACAACAACCAAGCCAAACTGCAGACACACAAGTATTTGTTCATTAAACGAGGACCCATTGTCAAGAACTACAAGTTTTGGTAAATTGTAGTTGGAGAAACATTACAATGCAGCCATCCTAAGAACTATTGCTGTATTTCGACAGTTCTTGTATGTTTTTATTTATCCTGGATCTCTTTGTTTTGATGTGAAAAGTATACACAAGTGCCTAAAAGCCCAGATCCATTCAGTTCCATTCCAACTGAATTCAAATCCAAACCTTGATGCTACGTAACTGAGAATTTGGGCATGTTTTGATCTCCTTAAATCTCATCTCTCAAACTGGAGTACAAACAGTTATCTCAGAGTGTTGAAGAATCTGAGAATGGTTGAACATTATATAAAAAAGTCACAACTTTGCTATCAGTTTCTGTCACTGACCAGATACTATAATGATTGCTTTCATTATTTCTCTGTTTTATAAGATAAATAAGAGAAAAAAGCTTTAAATTATTTTATATTATTCATACATAAATAGGAGAGTTTCTAGGCTCTGTAGCTCTCCATTCTCAACTGTCATACCTCCAAAAGGAAGAAAACGACTCAAAAATAATTACCCATCATCTTCTCTAACGGAAAGGAGCAGCTCTTAATTCTGAACATAATAATTGTGCTTTGAAATTCTCAGAATCTAAGGGCTATGTAGAATGACCCTACCTCTCCAGGGATATAGAGATAAGATTGGGAAAGACCAAATATAATTTAATGTTACAACCAGAAGAAAGTGGGAATAGATGGGGTTGCACACGTCACAGCAGTAAAATGTAGTAAAAAATTATAGAATCCAGCCAAATGCCAGGAAATACATAAATTACATGTTGAAGATTAATAATAACCTCACTCAATTTTTTTGCCTTGCACTGATGATATTTCAGATTTGGTAGCAAGTTTTGATATAAAAATTTGTATAGAGTTCAATATTTCTTTTGTGTTTTCCTTTAATTCACACCTAAAATGAAAGTCAATTAACATGCAAATATCTGGAGATGTGTCTATTTCTCCACCACTCATGCAAAGAGGCATGTTTAAGTCCATGAAGGGAAAATACAAGTTGAAAAAAATTGACCGTGTGCTAATAATCACTGGCCACTTCCAATAGCTTCAGTATGTTTACAAGGCATTTTAAGTCACTTGAAACTGTGTTTGCACTACGTGTGCATGTGCTCAGTCATTCAGTCGTGTCTGACTCTGTGCGACCCCATGGGCCGTAGCCCACCAGGCTCCTCTGTCCATGAGGATTCTCCAGGCAAGAACACTGGAGTGGGTGGCCATGCCCTCCTCCAGGGGATCTTCCCAACCCAGGGATCAAGCCCAGTCTCCCACATTGCAGGCTGATTCGTTACCATCTGAGCCACCAGGGGAGCCCGCATACACACACACACACACACACACACACACACACACACACACACATATATATATTCTGCTTTCTTCTCTCAAGGAAGAGGAAAATATAATGATATGTTTGGAAAAATCTGGAGGTTATGAGATAAATATCTTTGCTTTTTTCCTCTTAAATTAAAAAGTAGTTTGAGTAGTATTAGTACGGAAAAGGATGTAGGGGGTTATCAAATTCTAACACTTTGCTTTACAGATGAGTAAACAATAGTCCATAAAAGCCAGGTCACAGCACAAGCTACCACAAGGCTATGACAGAACCAGGAATGGAGGTGTCTTCTCAGCTCTGGTCCAGGCTCTTCCACCACTTATCCTGGTTTTGCATAATTTTGGATGAGTGGTCATCACACTTGTACACAGCATTCCTGGGAGTTCCTGTAAAGGGCCCGTTGGAACAAGTTAGTTTTAATGTGAGGAGGGAACACTCCTTTGGGGGTGCATTCCAAATGTGAAGTAAGAGTATTTTTTTAGTACACACACATGCACAGACAGACAAAAACACACATACTCACGTTATGTTTGCAGCCACTTCTACATTTGCCAGAAGAACTAAAGAGCCTCCTGATGAAAGTGAAATAGGAGAGTGAAAAAGCTGGCTTAAAGCTCAACATTCAGAAAACTAATATCATGGCATCCGGTCCATCACTTCATGACAAATAGATGAGGAAACAGTGGCTGACTTTATTTTTCTGGGCTCCAAAATCACTGTAGATGGTGACTGCAGCCATGAAATTAAAAGATGCTTACTCCTTGGAAGGAAAGTTATGACCAACCTAGATAGCATGTTAAAAAGGAGAGACGTTACTTTATCAACAAAGGTCCATCTAGTCAAGGCTCTCTGGGAGTTGGTGATGGACAGGGAGGCCTGGCGTGCTGCGATTCATGGGGTCACAAAGAGTCGGACATGACTGAGCAACTGATGTGATCTGATCTGATGTATGGATGTGAGAGTTGGACTATAAAGAAAGCTGAGCACCCAAGAATTAATGCTTTTGAACTGTGGTGTTGGAGAAGACTCTTGAGAGTCCCTTGGACTGCAAGGAGATCCAACTAGTCCATCCTAAAGGCGATCAGTCCTGGGTGTTCATTGGAAGGACTGATGTTGAAGCTGAAACTCCAATACTTTGGCCATCGGATGCGAAGAGCTGACTCATTTGAAAAGACCCTGATGCTGGGAAAGATTGAGGGCAGAAGGAGAAGGGGACGACAGAGGATGGCATCACTGACTCAATGGACATGGGTTTAGGTGGACTCTGGGAGTTGGTGATGGACAGGGAGGCCTGGCATGCTGTGGTTCATGGGGTCTCACAGAGTCGGACACAACTGAGAGACTGGTTTGAACTGAACTGAACTACATTTGCATTCATATTTATGATTTTTCTGTTACTTCCTTATTGATATTTGAGATTCCAACAATTAAAAAAGAATATTTCATATACCCTAAAAAAAGAAAGCTTACTTTTTTAACAATATGGCACATTTACAGTGTAATCAATGCAATCAAAACTGCAAGAGGACAGTTGACCAGATTTCATTTGAACAGTTCTACTGAAGTTTCACTAATAGAACCTTTGCACAACTTATCAAGTGCTAATATCTACCCAGGGTTACACCTCATCCTGCCTTTAAGTTGGGGTACCTGAGTGATAGCTTTACAAGACCTTATTTGAAATATCTAAGGAGTAGCAAGGTCTTCCCTGGTGGCTCAATGATAAAGAACTTGCCTGCCAAGTTCTTGCCTGCAGAAGACATGTTTGATCCCTGATCTGGGAAGATCCCCTGGAGAAGGAAATGGCAACCCACCCTAAGACTCTTGCCTGGAAACCCCCTTGGACAGAGGAGGCTGGCAGGCTACAGTCTGTGGGTCACAAAGAATAGTATATTATTACATACTCAACTGCACTCTGTCCTTAAAAATTGTGAAAAATGCTAAGTGTATTCTTTAACTTTCATAGGGAAATATCAGATTATAAATAACAAATCCTAGGGAGAGTAGGGCTTGGCTATACTAGTAATATTTATGACTTTATACAAATGTATTTTGATATAAAACTTTTAATATTAGATGAATAAGTAGTAAAATGTAAATATCAATCTTTATTATGTTAGGACTTTTTTTTAATATAGAACTTTTATTTCAAAATCAAAGTCAGCTGATCTTCATTGGTTACTGATGTGCAAAATCTGTCAAGTTATCTGGTAGTGATGACAAGCAAGGTACGTACAATGATGCCCAGTTAGGTAGTGTCAAATTCAGTGCTATAACTTGACGGGATGTTGGGATCCGTAAAGGATAGGAAAAACAGCCCATCTTGCGTCCACACCCATCTCTCATAATGAAAACCCAGAAAAGCTGCTGTCTTTCCCAGACCAAAGCTGAGATGGCCAGTTCACATCATGGCCAGTTCCTTGAGAAATGGTCTCACCCACTAACGGTAGATTGTTTCTAAGACAATGTAATACATCTCGCAAAACCCCTATTTTATTGCCTTTGAAGCTGTTGAAAGTTCCTCTGATGCCCGTCCACATTTTTTTTTTTTTTTCTGGAAAATAAGATACCTTCAAGTTCTAAAGACTACAGAAAACAGTTCATACTAAGCTTAGAGTTGTTTCCACCAAATCTCCACTTGGAAACTAGAAGTTAGCAAATCTTACTCCTCTTCCTCCTGTGTCATCTTGGGGTTCAGTTCAATACAATCCCTTGTCAATGCTCATCTTTCCCGTTCCACTTTTCCCATTTCACATTTCTCTGGAATTTTCCTCCATGTTTCAACTTCTCACTTTTTACTTCCTCCAGCCATTTGAACTCTGTTGGACACCATTCTATACTTAAAAACAACAACAACAACAACAAAACACCCAACCACAGAAACTGTCAAACATCATTTGACTTCAGTCACCTGATTATGTGACCATATTCTTGACCATCTCTTAACCCAGAATTACCACTTCTCTGACATCTTAGGGTTAGGGTTAGGGTTAGGGTAGACTTGACTCATTGGAGTGACTCTGATGCTGGGAGGGTTTGTGCTGGGGGGGGGGGGGGGGCCCTCTGCTCACTGCATCTCAGTCCACTTCCACTGGGATCACTATTCTTCCATTGTGGAGAACCACAGTCTCTTTCTCCATTTCAACTCAATACTTTAGTTCTGTCCTGGCTTCACCACCCTCCCTGATCAATTTAGTCACAAAGGTTCAGCACTTCAATCATATTATCTATATTTTTGTTTCTGATGACCTCTTATCATGTGATTACCATGTCTATCAACATCCTATGAATCTATTAATTAAAGAATCCACCTTTCCTTTCCTATAACAAGGCTGCTTGGTGATGAAAAACCATAGGACAGAACCACTATGAACTCAGAGTCTTCAGTCTCATGATTACTTAAAACTCAACTGCTCTTCTTTTATGTATTCCTAGCTGCTTATTTCTGTCTCTCTGAAAACTCTCAGGAGGGAACATCTACTGCAAACAGAATAGAGGCTAAAAGTGGAGGATGGGAAAAAACTGCACTCCTTGTCACTTCAGAACCTGTGAGTTCAGAACCTGTCACTTCAGAACCTATAGAGATCTGTCTCTGTTCTCCTTTTTCTAGCTTCAGTGGAAGATTCCATTTCCCCTCTTCATGTGCTGATGTGTTTAAAATAAGCCCCCCGTAGCCCTTCTGGGGGCTTATTAAACATTAGCTACTGGAATGGCTCCCAGGACCTAAGATTTATCTCCGTCAGTTCTTACCCATTCCCCATAGTAAGTAGACAGGCATTTCTCTCCTGTCGTGAAACAAAGACTTTCTGTTGACTCTCCTACTCCTCCACTCACTCTCCTTCTCTCTCCTCAGTGAAGCTTTATAAATAAAAGTCAATACTTATTTCTTGCATTTCCCCTTCATCACATTGAAGTCTGATGTCTGATTTTCCCACTCTATGACCATTGTTACTATCCAGATTGTAAGTGGTCAGATGACTTAATTCAGTGATTTTTTTTTTGGTTCTTATATTACTCATTCTGTTTATGGTGTGTAAAACTAATTGCTTCTTATAGGTTTTAAAAGTCTCTCTGTCCTCATTGATAGGATTCTCTCTGGCCTCAATTTCTCTTCTTCCATCTCTAAGCTAATTGTGAAGCAGATTCAGAGCCAGTGACGGCAGGAAGCAGGAGTGCTGAAGACCATTCTGGCGATGCTGGTGGGACCACACAAACTTCTGCAAAAGGCAGCGTTGGCAGTGCTAAAAGTAGCACTTCCAGGGCTAAGAGGATTTTCAGGATAAGCTGTGGAGTCCGGTCCTCAAGGCTAGAGGCAGCAGATCCTAAATAGCAGTTGAGAAAATTGTGGTTTTTTCCTCATGGAATTGAAACAGTGGGAAAAAAAAATAGACAAATATATAATGAAACCTCAAGTAGTGATAAATGATAAGAAAATTTTTAGAAAATGACACTGTGATAGGAAGTGGCAAGTGTAGACATGTAATGTTTTAACTACAGGATCAGAAATAAAGCTGAAGAATCACACTGAGGCCAGGTACTAACAGTGAAGCACAAACCATGAAAATATCTCGGACAGTCCTTTCCAGTCATGGGAAGGGCTGATGCCAAGGCTGCAGAGCAGAGACAGGCCTGGCAATTTCCAAACATGTTCAACACAGCAGGAGAGATGAAGTCAAAGCTTAGACAAGGGCCAGGACTTGGAGGAGCTTGGATTTAATTCTGTGTGTGATAGATGCAGTTAGAATGATTTCAGCAGTGATGAAACATGGCCTGGTTTAATTTGGGGAAATGCTGCTTTGTGTTCTGAATGAAGTAGAGAGTTTCAGAAAATTGGAACTGGAAGCAAAGAGAGAAATAACTGAGTTGAAGGTCTTGGTGACTTGCAGTTAAGTCACAGGAAAGAGGATGACAGGATATAAGTAGGTCCAGGAAATATTTTGAAGGAAGAGCTGATAACACTGGATGATTGACGGCAAATGAAATATGACTTCTAGGTTTTGAACATTAGCTCTGAGATAGAGATTAGTGACATTTATGATACTGGGGGCTTGATGGTGCAATGAAGAATTCCTCTGGGGACAAGTTAACATGAATAGGCCTACAAGACATCAGAGAGGAGAGCCTTAAATTGAAGAACTTGACACAGTAGAGATTGAGCTGGAAATGTAAACTTGACAGCTACTCCAGGTAGTAAATGTGTATAGAGAAAAGAGAAATGCCAAGCAACTTAAGTTCTAGAGGCCAGGGAAAGGATGATCCAGTAAATAAAGCTGAGAACAGAGAAAAGAGAAACCATGACTGTGGTGCTCTGGAAGGGTACCCGCGGATCGTGTTTCAAGAAAGACCAAATAAAGAAGAAATGGTGCAAACTGCTGACTAGATGTGGAAAGATACAGGGCATTGGTGCCTTCGACATGAACAGGTTTATGAAACAGGAGCGCTGGAGATGTGGAGTGTAAAGAGGGCTGAGAAAGTGGGGGCAGGGGTTGGAAGGAACCCTACTAATGAGCTGTGGTATGAAGAGGAACAGGTATAGGAGTTACGACATATTCTGAGAACAGACGATGTCTCCGTATTTATATATTTGTTTCTTTAGGGACATGTTTGTTTGCTGCAGTAAATGAGATCCAGTAGAGAGGGACAAAGCAAGGATGCTACAGGAAGAAGGGAGAGTTAAAGGACTAAAGGGTAAGGGAGAGCAAGAATCGATGAATCCAGAGCAGAAATAGGATGGTGGGAAACGCACCTGAGCAGCTATCCACTTTAACAGGAAAGGAAGCAGAGCACCTTGGTGCCCAGGGAGACGGGCTTTTGAATTTCCTGCAGCTCCTGTTTTCTAAGCAAAAGTAGATGAAATGTCATGAACTAATGGTGAAGTGGAAGCAGGAACGCTGGGCATTTGAGAGGAAGGAGAAGATGTAAAATAGATACATCAGAGAGAAGCAGTGTACTTTAGATAAATGCATAGAATTGCCAGGAAATAGGAAGGACCCACTTGGGAATCACAGGGAAAAGTCTAAGAAGGGACTGGGTAACACTGCTCTAAGTTTTCACCTCTTGCAGCGTAGTGCCTGTGCTTTATTTTCTCGGTCTCTCCTGAGCTTTGTGTGTGTGTGTGTCTTAGTCGCTCAGTCATGTCCAACCTTTGCAACTCCATAGACTGTAGCCCGCCAGGCTCCTCTGTCCATTGAGTTCTCCAGGCAAGAATACTGGAGTGGGTAGCCACGCACTTCTCTGGGGGATCTTCCCAACCCAGGGATCGAACCCTAGTATCCCACATTGCAGACAGATTCTTTATGCTCTGAGCCTACCATCAGATCAGATCAGATCAGATCAGTCGCTCAGTCATGTCCAACTCTTTGCGACCCCATGAACCGCAGCACGCCAGGCCTCCCTGTCCATCACCAGCTCCCGGAGGTCACTCAGACTCGCATCCATCAAGTCAGTGATGCCATCCAGCCTCTCATCCTCTGTCTCCCCCTCTCCCCTGCCCCTCCCTCCCAGCACAGAGTCCCCGAGCCGTGAGGTGGCCAAAATACTGGAGTTTCAGCTTAGCATCATTCCAGAAATCCAGGATGATCTCCTCAGAATGGACTGGTTGATCTCGCAGCCCGGCTCTCCAACATCACAGTTCAAAAGCATCAGATATTAAATATGGAGAAATAGACATAGAGAGAAGACTTATGGACATGGGAAGAAGGGAGGAGAGGATGAGATGCATGGAAAGACTAACCTGGAAACTTACATTATCATATGTAAAATAGATAGCCAATGCAAATTTGCTGTATGGCTCAGGAAACTCAAACAGGGGCTCTGTATCAATCTAGAGGGGTGGGACGGGGCAGGAGAGGGGAGGGAGGTTCAAAAGGGAAGGGATATATGTATACTGATGGCTGATGCATGTTGAGGTTTGACAGAAAATAGCAAAATTCTGTAAAACAATTATCCTTCAATAAAAATTATAAATTAAAAAATAATGGAAATAAATGAGTTCATTGGACAACACTCTAAATGAGAAAATGTTTATTTATATGTAAATATATCTCAGACTATAAAAAATGCAAGTGCATAATTCATCTAAAAGCTTCTTTCACAAGTCATGATTATCCTCAAGATTATTACCATTCTTATATTCCGTAATACTTTTCAGTCTGTAAAGTTTTCCTTGCAAAACTGTGTGTTTTAAAACTTCGCTCTTAAGCTATTTGCATAAGTTATGACTATATTTAGGTTATTATATCACAGATGTTAAAAGTAAGCTTATTTTTGAATTAGGCCATCATCCATTTGAATTATGGCTCTGAACTCTGTTAGCTGTATGACCTGACACATATTACTCAAACTATTTTTTGCATCAATTATTTAAAAAATAAAGTGAAAATACAAACACCTATTTTCTATGCAAAGTGCACAAGGAGAAAAATCATTATAACTGCAAAGACCACAGGAGAGAAAAGATCAGTGTAGGTATCTCAATGCATCAATGTAGCAGGAGAGAAAAGAATCAATGTAGGTATCAAGTAGATAACCATGATGATGTGATCACTCACCTAGAGCCAGACATCCTGGAATGTGAAGTCAAGTGGGCCTTAGGAAGCATCACTACAAACAAAGCTAGTGAAGGTGATGGAACTCCAGCTGAGCTATTTCAAATCTGAAAAGGTGGTGCTGTGAAAGTTCTGCACTCAATATGTCAGCAAATTTGGAACACTTGGCAGTGGCTACAAACTCGAAAAGGTCAGTTTTTATTCCATTCCCGAAGAAAGGCAATGCCAAAGAATGTTCAAACTACTGCACAGTTGCACAAATCTCACATGCTAACAAAGGAATGCTCAAAATTCTCCAAGGTAAGCTTCAACAGTATGTGAGGCAAGGACTTCCAGATGTTCAAGCTGGTTTTAGAAAAGGCAGAGGAACCAGAGATCAAATTGCCAACATCCATTGGATCACACAAAAAGCAAGAGAATTCCAGAAAATCATCTATTTTTGTGTCATTGACTACACTAAAGCCTTTGACTCTGTGGATCACAACAAACTGTGGAAAATTCTTAAAGATGGGAATACCATACCACCTTACCTGCCTCCTGAAAATTCTGTATGGAGATCAAGAAGCAACAGTTAGAACTGGACATGGAACAAAGAACTTGTTCCAAATTGGGAAAGGAGTACATCAAAGCTGTATATTGTCATCCTGCTTATTTAACTTATATGCAGAGTACATCATGGGAAATGCTGGGCCAGATGAAGCACAAGCTGGAATCCAAATTGCTGGGAGAAATATCAATAACCTCGGATATGCAGATGACACCACCTTATGGCAGAAAGCAAATAGGAACTGAAGATCCTCTTAATGACAGTGAAAAAGAGTGAAAAAGTTGGCTTAAAACTCAACATTCCGAAAACAAAGATCATGGCATCTGGTCCCATCACTTCATGGCAAATAGATGGGGAAACAGTAGAAACAGTGACAGACTTTATTTTCTTGGAGTCCAAAATCTCTGCAGATGGTGAAATTAAATCTCTGCAGCCATGAACTTAAAAGATGCTTGCTCCTTGGAAGAAAAGCTATGACCAACCTAGACAGCATATTAAAAAGCAGAGACATTATTTTACTGACAAAGGTACATATGGTCAAAGCTATGTTTTCTCAGTAGTCATGTATGGATGTGAGAGTTGGACCATAAAAAAAGCTGAGAGCCAGAGAATTGATCCTTTTGAATTGTGGTGTTCAAGAAGACTCTTGAATGTCCCTTAGACTTCAAGGAGATCCAACCAGTCAATCCTAAAGGAAATCAGCCCTGAATATTCATTGGAAGGACTGATGCTGAAGCTGAAACTCCACTACTTTGGCTACCTTATGTGAAGAACTGACTCATTTGAAAAGACCCTGATGCTGGGAATGATTGAAGGCAGGAAGAGAAGGAAACAGTAGAAAATGAGATGGTTGGGTGACATCACAAACTTGATGGACATGAGTTTGAGCAAGCTCCAGGAGTTGGTGATGGACAGGGAATCCTGTCTTGCTGCAGTCTATGGGGTCACAGAGTTGGATGTGACAGAGTGACTGAACTGTTCTCAAATCAGATCAGATCAGATCAGATCAGTCGCTCAGTCGTGTCCGACTCTTTGCAACCCCATGAGCCGCAGCACGCCAGGCCTCCCTGTCCATCACCAGCTCCCGGAGGTCACTCAGACTCACACCCATCGAGTCAGTGATGCCATCCAGCCATCTCATCCTCTGTCGTCCCCTTCTCCTCCTGCCCTCAATCCCTCCCAGCATCAGAGTCTTTTCCAATGAGTCAACTCTTCGCATGAGGTGGCCAAAATACTGGAGTTTCAGCTTTAGCATCATTCCTTCCAAAGAAATCCCAGGGCTGATCTCCTTCAGAATGGACTGGTTGGATTTTCTTGCAGTCCAAGGGACTCTCAAGAGTCTTCTCCAACACCATAGTTCAAAAGCATCAATTCTTCAGCGCTCAGCCTTCTTCACAGTCCAGCTCTCACATCCATACATGACCACAGGAAAGACCATAGCCTTGACTAGGCGAACCTTTGTTGGTAAAGTAATGTCTCTGCTTTTGAATATGCTATCTAGGTTGCTCACAACCCTCCTTCCAAGGAGTAAGCGTCTTTTAATTTCATGGCTACAGTCACCATCTGCAGTGATTTTGGAGCCCAGAAAAATAAAGTCTGACACTGTTTCCACTGTTTCTCCATCTATTTCCCATGTAGTGATGGGACTTCTCAAATATGGATATGTTAATACAGACTCACTGGTGTCTGAACTGTCGTAAACAATTAGAAAACTTGACAAAATATATGAAATAACTTTTTCATATATTGCACTGCAGAAGGGAAAGGATTCAACCCTGGGAAAAGGGAGACCAGTGAGGTGTGTCCCACCATCACTCCGATTTTCTGCTACATGTCCTTTAGTACACCACTGTGGGAGCCGTTCTTAAAGTAGAGTCTGGAGTTTTGCTGACTTGACAAGGAGGAAAGGGGGTCTAGGGGAGTGCTGATGGCTGGAATTTGAGTTGCAGAGTTCCACAGAGGAGGATGCAGTGCAGAGGAAGAGCTTCAGGGACCCACACTGTGGCCCTGTGATTTCTTGCCTGGATCCTGAGACGTGCACTTGTAGAATAGAATGCATGAGACCAGCAAGGAGAAACTAGCCTGCAGCCATAAGCGGCCAGATCAGGCAAACGCGTGGGGGTCTGAGATGTCTGAGTTCCCCTTGACCAGTGTGGGTGATGAAAGACCATTCAACTCTGTTGAGATCCCAGGAGGGTCACACTTCAGTGTCAGGTTTAACTAGAGGTAACATACGGCTAGTCCAGAGTTGCCTTATCAGAACATGAAAAGAAGCTGCAAAAGTTTTAAGTTTCAGCGTTTACTTCCTGGGATTAAGAGTATCTGTGCCTGGACTTGTCCCTCCCATAACTATAGCTTCACATTGGATGAAAAACTGAAGTAAGCAGATCCTCTGAATGAACTTATTGGAAAAGAACCTGATGCTGGGAAAGAAGAATGGGGTGACCGAGGATGAGATGGAGAGATATCATCAGCAAGTCAATGGACATGAATTTGAGCAAGCTCTGGAAGATAGTGGAGGACCGAGGAGTCCGGTGTGCTGAAGCACATGGGGAACGAAGAGTCAGACATGACTTAACAGCTGAACAATGACAACCTACAAGTAACTTAATCACCTGCCAACTCAAACTGAAGCCCAATTTGAAGAAAGACAACAAAAACGCAAGCATTCAAAATTGTAATATCACAATATTCAGAATCTATTTTAAAAAATCACTTGATATGCAAAGA
Source organism: Tragelaphus eurycerus (assembly GCA_935064755.1). Lineage (NCBI taxonomy): Eukaryota > Metazoa > Chordata > Mammalia > Artiodactyla > Bovidae > Tragelaphus > Tragelaphus eurycerus. The sequence continues at coordinate 1,679,470 of CAKXYN010000114.1, forward strand.
AACAGAAAAAGGTGAACCATAAATGGAAAATGTTAGGTAATAGGAACTTAGAAATTGCAGAGATAATATAATAAGAGATAAATTCTTTAAAATAGCAATTAGAGCTATAGTCAAGTATTTAAACAAGATAAATAAATGATATAAAAAGAAATATGTGGGACTTATAGGGAAGAAAAAAATATGAGTTGAAATGAAATTTTCAGTAAATTGACTTTATAGAATCTTAGAACCTGCAGGGGAAATATATAATGAGTTTGAAGACAGCAATCAAAGTTAACCAAAACAAAGGATGCTGGGAAAAAAGGGTGAAATAAGCAGATCCTCAGAGACTTGCATACAATGTCAAGGAGTGTAGCCTGCTATTTAAAGGAGAGGCAAAAGGGAGGAGCAGAAACAGTATTTGAAGGAATAATGACTGAAATTTTTCCAAATCAGATGAGAACTATAAAACTGTAGATGCAAAAACACTGACAAATCCAAGCAGGAAAGATAAAAATAACACAAAAGACATCATAGTCAAATTGCCCCAAGGGTAGGGCATAGCATTTCTCCATCTCATCTTCTTCTAGAACCTGTTCCAAGCCACGGGGTGTGATGCAGACAATGGGGATGATGGGGAGCAGCCAGTGATTGGTAAGTGTCCTTGTTTGTGGAAAATAGGATGCATTGGTCTTACTCTACGTGCTATTAGGCTTTCTATTGGTTATAAATGTCTTTCTGTACTGAAAGAAAAATAAACAGAGCCTTTTTGACAAAAGATTTTGCACCAGGCTTCAGGATCTGAAACACAAGGCGGGAAGTTCCTCTGCTTCAAGTGGAAGCAAGTTTTTGGTGCCCCTTCCCTTCTAGTTTTGACTTGAACCAGATCTTTTGTTGCTATAGGCCTTTCCTTCTCTGCCCTATCACAAAACACCCTACGCACAGCTACATTTTACTCTCAGAATAATGCCATCATTCCTAAAATATCGGTAAAATCTGGAGAAATTAGAACATCCCACCCTTCATTCTCGGCCCTCTTGGTCAAGACCACTCCTTGCTGTCATTCACGCAAAACGCCTGTACTGCCGGTTTTGCTGTTGTTGTTCAGGCCCATAGTTGTGTCCAACTCTTAAGATCCTGTGAACTGCAGCACATCAGACTTCCCTATCCTTCAGTGTATCCCAGAGTTTGCTCAGACTCATGTCCATGGAGACAATGATGCCACCCAACCATCTCACCCGCTGTTGCTCCCTTCTCCTCCTGCCCTCAGTCTTTCCCAACATCAGTGTCTTCTCCAGTGAGTCAGTTCTTCGCATCAGGTGGCCAAACTGTTGGAGCTTCAGCTTCAGCATCTGTTCTTCCAATAAAATTCAGGGTTGATTTCCTTTAGGATTGACTGTTTTTGGTTTTTTTTTTTTCTCTTTGCAGTTCAAGGAACTTTCAAGACTCTTCTCCAGCACCACAGTTTGGAAGCATCAGTTCTTCAGCACTCAGCCTTCTTTATGGTTCAACTCTCACATCTGCACATGACTACTGGAAAAGCCATAGCTTTGCCCATATGAACCTTTGTCGGCAAGGTGATGTCCCTGCTTTTTAATACATAGTCTAGGTTTGTCATAGCTTTTCTTTCAAAAAACAAGAGGTTTTGTTTTGTTTTAATTTCATGGCTGCAGTCATTGTCCCCAGTGAGTTTGAAGGCCAAGAAAAGAAAGTCTGTCGCTGTTTCCCTTTTTTTTTGTTATTGTTGTTTTTCCCTGGCATGGCACAGTTTGAGTCCAGTTCTGGAGGAAACAGAGATAGTGGATGCCTTTACGTGGTAACTGAGGATGGAGTGTGCTCAGTTTATTCAGCACTGCTGTGTAACCTCAAGGGACTTGTGTCAGTGGCCACACAATTTTCCAGTTGGGGGCAGACTAATGTAACTCCATATTTATTGCTAGAAATCAAATGGAATCTCAAATTAGTGACAGCAAAGAGAAATAAAATATTGAGTTATTTGTGTTTCTTTTTAATTAACGTTAGAATCTTTTCTAATGAGTTTTGATGGCTTTCCCATCATAAAAGCCCTCCATTGCTTTATATCCCATCTTTTCATGCTGCAGTTTCCTTCCATAACACTAGCCGTTAGAGCTGGGGCTGTAAGAGTCCTCTCTTTAGCACTCAAAGTCACCTGGCACAGTTTTCTTCTCTTGATTCAACTGCTTTCCATCCATTCTGAGCTTGCTAATATAAAAGAACCACCTGTTCTTTACCATTTCATAATTACCTTTTCTTTTTCCTACTTGAAACCATACTAACTTGTCTTACTCCTGGGATAGATGTCAAATGTAAAAGCTACATAAAATAAAGTGCCATATTAATGTGATACTCACTGTTCTTGATTTCTGTGTGACTTATATAAACTAGTGTCAAAGCCTTATTGTCAGCAGTCAGAAAAGCTACACATTTCCTACTATGAAATATATTGCTATGTACCTACTCAAGAATGTAGAAGTGATTTTTAATTGTTCTCTGGTTTGCAAAATAAAACCAACTCTGATAGAATTTGTCACAATCAGGAAAGACAAGAAAAAAAAAAGAATAAAAATAGATAAACAGTGACAGTGATAGCTTTTGGCTTGGGATTCTGTGTTTGCAATAAACCTTAGTGTCAGGCTACTGAAAATTATAATTTTATTTCTGAGTGGTTGAGAAGTAGATAATAAATATACACACATGCTTAGCCTTATGTAAAATTTCAGAGAATACTATCAACAGGGAGATGTATTGGAAGACTCAACGTAGTTTACAGTGAATTAATAACCCTTTATAATAAGCATGCAGTTCTATTAGAGCAAGGAACATGCATTCTTTCTTATTTAATTTATGAAATGATGAATAAAATAATTTGTTACCTGACACTACTTCTGCCGAGATTATATGGCTGGTTTATAATCAAGGCATAGCATAAAGAAAAAGGAGCACTCTAAGATGTTTTTGTTTTGTTTTTTGGCGTAAGCAATCTTTACTGGCAGTGTTAAGAATGCAGAAAAGAAACAAGTCCAGAGGGACCATGAGGGAGGCAGGCATGGCTCTCCTCCCCGGGTTAGGACCTGTCACCAGGCCAGTGGAGTGGAAGTGCTTGACTGTGGATACTCTGAACCCAGAACCTTCCCCCAAAACAAGATCTCAGGTAGGAGGAACCGTCCATGGTTAAAGATTGCAGAAGAATACTTCACTGGAGAAACACAGTGAGAATCTAGCTTCAACCATTTAAGAATACACTTTATATTAACTAGAACTTGACCCAGGAAGTTTCTAATTTTAAATTTGCAATGGTAAATAATGTGGCTACCTATGATCTTGACTTTCTACTTTTCAAAAAAAAAAAAACAAAAAACCTACTCTCTTGGTTCAAATTTCTAATAACATATGGAAGATTGTTTTAGTAAAGGATTACTAGAGGTCAAGAATCTGCCTGTCAATGCAAGAGATGCAAGAGACATGGGTTGGGAAGATCCCCTAGAATAGGAACTGGCAACCCACTCCAGTATTCTTGCCTGGAAAATTGCATGGACAGAGGAGCCTGGCGGGCTACAATCCAATCTACAATCTGAAGCTGCAGAGTTGGACATGGCTGAGTTCACACACACACACACACACAGAGCCCATCAGACAATTCCTTACTTGGGAAGGAAAGATCCAGTTGTATTGAAGATTGCTTAACTCCTTGCAGGAGAAAGGGACATGGAGATGTTAACGTCCAACATCTTGCCGTTAATATGATGGGTGTAATAGAAAAATAAAAAAACCTGAGCAAAATCAGATTAGGCAGCCACTGATGCCTATCACCTTAAACAAAGTTGCTATTAAATCACCCCTAAAAAATGACGTATAGAGCTCAGGGTAAGTCAGGAAGACTCTCTATGGCCTGAGTGGAGGCAGAGCCCTGGGCAGATAAATTATGGGAAAACATTAAAAGAAAAAAACTGACCAAAATCCAGACTGACTGTCTGACAGCCTAACCAACATGTGCTCCAACTCTGCCTTTCTCCACACTATTTATTAAAAGATGAGCCACACTTTGAAAATAACCTTGAATTATGCTACAGCCAAGCAAAGTCAGACAGCAGAAATGAGGGAAAATAGTTTGGTGATTTTCATCAGTCTTCAAAGTAGGAAATCAATACATAATTTTTAAGAAATATAAGTAAAATTATATAAGATATTAAGGGTAATACAAAACAAAAATGCAATATTTGATATTCTAATATTTCATAAAGTAACACAACACAACAAAGTATTGACCATATTATAAAGATAAAATACAAAGAATCTATAAGAAAATAATCAAAACATTCTAAATGAATAAATATATTTATTCTGTAATAAAAATATCAGTAAAAAAATAACAAACAGTGCAAAGATGCCTATTAAAAGGACAATTGATCACGTCAGAAAAAATTTTTTTCAAAACCCATGTTCCCAAGTCCTTTTTAAAATTATTAATGTAAAACTTACAGAAAGTTTCATAATCATGAATCCTTAAATGCTTAAAATATTACAAATATTTCAAAAGAAGTTAGACATTCAATTTAAAGAGTTGGAAAAACTTTAAGAACTAAATGAAACGAGAAATAATAATAGCAAAGCAGAATTAAGTTAATAATTAGAACCTGGATGTAATAACTAAAAAATAAATTTCTTCTTCTAGAAATAAATTGCCTATAAAATCAATTTCTGCTTCTCTATGAAAAAATAATACTGAGATAGAGAAGGTACTAGCTATCTTAATCAAAAATAATTTCATAAATTTATAACTGAGAATGAGCTGGTAAATCACAGAATTAGAGGTAATTCAAGCATAGATATTAAGTCGTTCGACCAATTGTCTCCATATTTTTTTGAAAACCTGGGAGAAATGGACAATTTCCTAGAAACATGTAACCTAATGAAAGTAACTGCTGATAGTCTAAAGTGACCAAATACTATTTAAGGCATTGAGACAGTGTCAAACAATACCCAGGTATATTCAGTTTCTCAAGTAGATGCTATTAAAACTTCAAAGAACATTTAAATATTCATCTAAATGGAATAGAAAGACTGGAGATAGAAAATAAGTCAGGGAAGCAATTGAGATGATGATAATTCGGAAAATTTCAGAACTGATGAGACACTTTAATTCCAATTAAAACTGTATACAACACAGCACACATCAAAATATCTCATGATGTTAAAAACTGAACACTGTTTTAAAATACGTGAAAAAACAGCACGTGATCCTATAGGGCATGACGGGGCAGTAAGTCCCAACTTGGTACTTACTGGAACGCATAAGGACTTCGATAGTATTAGACCTTGTAGAATGACCAGCACAGGAATAGCAATAAAAAGTGTAGTTTTAGAATTAATAAATCAAAAATTTGCTAGGAACTAAAATTCTAAATTCAAAAGGAAAAAAGATGGTTTTAAAATATTAGACAACAGATCTACTTTTAGGAAAAAAACACAAAGACAACAGTAAAGATATATGTAATTGGACTAAATAATGCAGCTAAAAGGCAAAATTTTGTCAAGAATTTGGTAAAGAAATTCCCATAAATAATGGAAAAAGCTCTTCTATATGTTGTTTACAAAAATATATCTAAATTATAATGTTATCAAAATGTTGAAAGAAAAAAGCTAGGAAAAAATCTACCGAGAAAATACTAAGCAAAAATAAAGGTGGTATAAGTCTTTCTTACTGGAATAAAATAGAGTTTAAGTGTAAACATTGCTGCATATTTCATAATGACAAATTCTAATATAGCTGAAAGATGTAATTGTAATTAAGTATAATATATGAATATAATTAATGAATAATTATAATTATAGTGTGCATTTAATAACACAGCTTAGAGATATAGAAGAAAATCTGATAGATTGAGAACTCTTTCAGTAACTAGTAGATCAGATCAGATCAGATCAGTCGCTCAGCCGTGTCCGACTCTTTGCGACCCCATGAACTGCAGCACGCCAGGCCTCCCTGTCCATCACCAGCTCCCGGAGGTCACTCAGACCCGCATCCATCGAGTCAGTGATGCCATCCAGCCATCTCATCCTCTGTCGTCCACTTCTCCTCCTGCCCTCAATCCCTCCCAGCATCAGAGTCTTCTCCAATGAGTCAACTCTTCACATGAGGTGGCCAAAATACTGGAGTTTCAGCTTTAGCATCATTCCTTCTAAAGAAATTCCAGGATTGATCTCCTTCAGAATGGACTGGTTGGATCTTCTTGCAGTCCAAGGGACTCTCAACAGTCTTCTCCAACACCATAGTTCAAAAGCATCAATTCTTCGGCGCTCAGCCTTCTTCACAGTCCAGCTCTCACATCCATACATGACCACAGGAAAGACCATAGCCTTGACTAGGTGAACCTTTGTTGGTAAAGTAATGTCTCTGCTTTTGAATATGCTATCTAGGTTGGTCATAACTTTCCTTCCAAGGAGTAAGCGTCTTTTAATTTCATGGCTACAGTCACCATCTGCAGTGATTTTGGAGCCCAGAAAAACAAAGTCTGACACTGTTTCCACTGTTTCTCCATCTATTTCCCATGCTGTGAAAGTGCTGCACTCAATATGCCAGCAAATTTGGAAAACTCAGCAGTGGCCACAAGATTGGAAAAGGTCAGTTTTCATCCCAATCCCAAAGAAAGGCAATGCCAAGGAGTGCTCAAACTACCGCACAATTGCACTCATCTCACACGCTAGTAAAGTAATGCTCAAAATTCTCCAAGCCAGGCTTCAGCAATATGTGAACCGTGAACTTCCTGATGTTCAAGCTGGTTTTAGAAAAGGCAGAGGAACCAGAGATCAAATTGCCAACATCCGCTGGATCGTGGAAAAAGCAAGAGAGTTCCAGAAAAACATCTATTTCTGCTTTATTGACTATGCCAAAGCCTTTGACTGTGTGGATCACAATAAACTATGGAAAATTCTGAAAGAGATGGGAATACCAGACCACCTGATCTGCCTCTTGAGAAATCTGTATGCAGGTCAGGAAGCAACAGTTAGAACTGGTCATGGAACAACAGACTGGTTCCAAATAGGAAAAGGAGTACGTCAAGGCTGTATATTGTCACCATGTTTATTTAACTTATATGCAGAGTACATCATGAGAAATGCTGGACTGGAAGAAACAGAAGTTGGAATCAAGATTGCTGGGAGAAATATCAATAACCTCAGATATGCAGATGACACGACTCTTATGGCAGAAAGTGAAGAGGGGCTAAAAAGCCTCTTGATGAAAGTGAAAGTGGAGAGTGAAAAGGTTGGCTTAAAGCTCAACATTCAGAAAACTAGTAGATCAAGAAAACAAAAATCAGTAAAAGTATAAAATGTTCAGATTTTATGGCAAGGAACCTAATCATAGTACATATATAACTGAACCCTAAAACTATGAACTCTGAAATTATGAGCTTTTTTCAGATCAGTTCCATTCCGTTGCTCAGTCATGTCTGACTCTTTGCGACCCCATGGACTGCAGCACGCCAGGCCTCCCTGTCCATCACCAGCTCCTAGAGCTTGCTCAAACTCATGTCCAGTGAGTCGGTGATGACATCCAGCCATCTCATCCTCTGTCTTCCCCTTTTCCTCCCGCCTTCAATCTTGCCCAGCATCAGAGTCTTTTCAGATGAGTCAGTTCTTCGCATAAGGTGGCCAAAGTGTTAAAGTGTCAGCTTCAGCATCAGTCCTTCCAATGAATATTCAAGACTGATTTCCTTCAGAATGGACTGGTTGGATCTCCTTGCAGTCCAAGGGACTTCTCAAGAGTCTTCTCCAACACCAGAGTTCAAAAGCATCAATTCTTCAGTGCTCAGCTTTCTTTATAGTCCAACTTTCACACCCATACATGACTACTGGAAATGAATGTGCATATCAACCATAAATGGTATATTACATACAATTTGCTCTATTTTGGATTATTTAGTAAATTCAGTAAGTTTCAATTTATTTCAAAGAATTAGTGTCATATAGATATTATCTTTTATCTCACTTTCCATATCCAAAATTCTTGTATATTGTAAAACTAAGAAATTATTCTAAATAACTAACAAATTAAAGGAGAAATAATAATAAAAATCAGAAATATCAAAACCAAGGTATCATTAAAAATGCTACACAGAAAAAACAGATGATTTTTTTTATTGGCAAAATTGCTCTCTCAAACTTTAAATGAGAAAATAGTAAGAGGTAATAAATTAAGCAACAGACATGGGGAGATATTATGGAAAGGCAAAGCCAATCTAAAGGAAACAGGCAATTTGGCACTTTTATCAATAACCTCAGATATGCAGATGACGCCACTCTTATGGCAGAAAGTGAAGAGGAACTAAAAAGCCTCTTGATGAAAGTGAAAGAAGAGAGTGAAACAGTTGGCTTAAAGCTCAACATTCAGAAAACGAAGATCATGGCATCTGGTCCCATCACTTCATGGGAAATAGATGGACAAACAGTGGAAACAGTGTCAGACTTTATTTTCTGCGGCTCCAAAATCACTGCAGATGGTGACTGCAGCCATGAAATTAAAAGACGCTTACTTCTTGGAAGGAAAGTTATGACCAACCTAGATAGCATATTCAAAAGCAGAGACATTACTTTGCCAACAAAGGTCCATCTAGTCAAGGCTATGGTTTTTCCTGTGGTCATGTATGGATGTGAGAGCTGGACTGTGAAGAAGGCTGAGCACCGAAGAATTGATACTTTTGACCTGTGGTGTTGGAGAAGGCTCTCGAGAGTCCCTTGGACTGCAAGGAGATCCAACCAGTCCATTCTGAAGGAGATCAGCCCTGGGATTTCTTTGGAAGGAATGATGCTAAAGCTGAAACTCCAGTATTTTGGCCACCTCATGCAAAGAATTGACTCATTGGAGACGACTCTGATGCTGGGAGGGATTGGGGGTAGGAGGAGAAGGAGACGACAGAGGATGAGATGGCTGGATGGCATCACTGACTCAATGGACATGAGTTTGAGTGAACTCTGGGAGTTAGTGATGGACATGCAGGCCTGGCGTGCTGCAGTTCAGGGATCGCAAAGCGTCAGACACAGCTGAGCGACTGAACTGAATTGATAGAAACATTTCAAATAATATCAATAAAAACTCATAAAAGAACACTTTCTTAAAACTGAGAACAATGCTAAGTGCTTCCACCACTGCTTCTATTTCCCTGGTGACTCAGAAGGTAAAGCGTCTTGGTTACAATGCGGGAGACCTCAGTTAGATCCCTGGGTCGGGAAGATGCTCTGGAGAAGGCAATGGCACCCCATTCCAGTACTCTTGCCTGGAAAATCCCATGGACAGAGGAGCCTGGTAGGCTACAGTCCATGGGTTCGCAAAGAGTCAGACACAACTGAGCGACTTCACTTTCACTTTCTATATTTCTAGCTAGTTCAGTAATGAAGGGGATGGGAAACTATAAACGTAGGAAGGAAAGTGACATTACTTACCTTTTGTCTCTATAAAAAACCCTGAAGAATCTACAAATAAATTAGTAAAATTAATAAGGGAAATTAGCACAATTCCTGGGTGTAATACCAAGATTCAAAAGAATGTGTTTGTATGTATCAAAAAAAAACAGGAAAATAATTAAGTAAAATATTTTAGTAGCCCTTCTCTTAATATTAACTAGTGCTTAGTCACTCAGATGTGTCTGATTCTTTGAGATCCCATGGACTGTTACCCACCAGGCTCTTCTGAACATGTAATTCTACAGGCGAGAATACTGGAGTGGATTGCCATGCCCTCCTCCAGGGGATCTTCCCAATTCAGGGATCAAACCCAGGTCTCCAGCACTGTGGGCAGATTCTTTACCGTTTGAGCCACTGGGGAAGCCATTTACCTGGAAATAAATCGTCAACAGAAGAGGAGATGCAATGGTTAAGCAACATTGAAAAGTATGTTCAAATTCAGTAATACTCAGAAGAGTACAAATCAACAACATAATGGATTGCTATTCCACAATGTCCAGATTGGCAAAACGTTTAAGCTGTTAAATATACCAAATGTTCGTGAAACTGTGGAACCCTAGAGCTCACAGGCATTGCTAATTGGAGTGTCAGTGGTACAAGCAAAGTGGAAAATATTTGGGATAACATGTAAGTACGAACTTATGATTATGCTACTACTCAGTAGTAAACTAGAGAGAGATGCTCTCACTTAGATACCAAGAGAGAATGGAATAATGTTCATCGCTGCACTGTCTATAAGAACTAAATGTGGGACATCCTACATGGCCTTCTAATGAATACAGGATGCAAAGAATCCATTCGATAGAATTCTGTCATCAATGAAAATAAAATTAGCTTGAAGAATTAGATTGGCTACCTGTAAAATGACCTAATCTCAAACATGAAACACTGAGTGAAAAGGCAAAACTCCATGAGTGCAGTTGCATTCCTATGTAGCTCAAAATCAAAACTAAACAACATATCTTTTTAATCTCTCTCACACACTCACACATACACACACGCTTAGCTATTAAAACTGTAGAGAACAGTAAGGGGATAACTAACACAAGAATCAGAATTGCAGTTACTTCTGGGGAGAACTAACAGTTGGCATTCGCAAGTGGCAAATAGGAGGCGTTAGTTTCTAACAATATTCCAATTTTATTATTTATCACTCTTCAATCATTCAAGCCATTCCTCAGCATTTTGGAATATGTTTTGTTTCTATCACAGATTTTGTAAACAAGAAAATAATGGAAAGAATATTTAGGAAGAATGAAGTTTATTATAAAATAACATATAAAAATAAAACAACTCTGTGATAATTTAAGTGAGTAAATGCGATTTTGTGAACCCCATTTGAATGGCAAAAGAAATATAGTTTTGAGCTAAGAGGAAGAATTCAAATGGAAAATATTAATATTTAAATACATAAATTGATATTAACAAGTTTGTACATATATGTATATAAATGATTATTGAATAGTTTAAAAGTAATGACCACTCACAATAAAATGTTTATCAAATGCCTTCCCTGTAAAGTGCAATGGAGCTTCATAATTTACATGCAGCCTCTTAGTTAACGTAAAATCTCCATAAAGTCAGTAGTATTTTTTTGTTACTGTTATAGGTTATACTGTGCATATATTCCTATTTTTAGGAGCTTTAATAAACATTTAAGAATAAGTAGTATTGCTTACTCTTTTTTCATTAATGTATGTTTTAGAGCTTTATTGAGAGAAAAATTACATAGCATATAATTCACCCATTTTCTATGTAGAATTCAATGATTTTGGTAAAATTATAAAGTGTGCAACTATTACCACAACAGTTTTAGAATATTTCAAAATGCCCTTGAATCTATTTTCAATTACCTGCTATGAGTCTAAGCCCAGGGCAACCATTGATCAGTTGTCTGTCTCTGGAAATTTGCATGTTCTGTATATTTCATACAAAGTGATTCATATAATCCATTCCCATATATTTATTTTATTTTTGGTTTATATCACTTTCATTTATCATAATAGTTGTGAGGTTAATCCCCATTGTAGCATTTATCAATAGTTCTAATTTTTGTGTGTGCAGCTGAATAGCATGCCATTTTATGAACACACCACACACTGATTTGTGTTTAACTTTTTAAAAAAACTGCCACACTGCTTCCAAAGCAGCTGTAACATTCTTTATTTCTGCCTGGAATATGCTGAAGTATTCATTTATCCTCCTCCTCAGGAGCAGGAGGCATTTTTTTGGTCTTTAAATTATGGTCCTTTTCGTGAATAGACATGAAGTGGTATCTCATTTAATTTGCATTCCCTGCAAATACATTTGAACACATCTTCATGCATTAATAGCCATCATTGTACCGTCTCTGGTGAAATATCCATTCAAATATTTTCCCCATTTTAACTGAATTACTGTATTCCTTTGCGTTGTTAAGTGCATTATATAGTCTGGATACAAGTTATTTATTAGAGAAATGCCTTGTAAGTGTTTTCTTTCTGTGTGTGACTTGTCTTTTCATTTTCTCTATAGGCTCTTTTGAAGTGCAAAGATTTTAAATCTTCATGAAATCCACTTTGCCTTTTGTTTTTGTTTTATGGATCATGCTTTTGGCGTTACATCTAGTTCTTGACCAATGCACAGTCTTGAAATTTTTCTCATAAAAATCTTTGCTCTTCTATTTACTTTCCCAGTGGACACTATCATTATCCTCGTTTACCAGAGAGGCGTAAAGATACAGGGTGACAGTCCCCAGTCGCAGTGATGGAGCCAGGATTTCAAACTTGCCTGCTGGCACGAGCGTCTAAACTTTTCAAAACTGTGCGGTGCTGCTTACTGCTTACTTTAGATCTGCTCTATACATGCTTATGGCATCCGTGAGGCTCAAAAACAGCAGTAGTCACGAACATCATGAAGGTGTGCAGTTTAGAGATGGGCAGCAAGAGCAGCCGCAGTCTTCATGAGTTTGGAAAGAGAGCTAGTTTAAAATTTTAAAATTAAATAATCCTGAGCCTGCACTGAAGATCTACCGCTGCCTTTACGCAAAATGAACACTCCTTCTCAGTTCACTTTCCTATGCTGCCTCACCTGTGCGTCTGTAGACTCCCACCTCTCTCCCTCAACAGCCTCTTTACCCATTTCAGAGCCTGAAATGCTGCTCACAATCGTGCATCTCTCTGTTCTTCCTCTGATCTCACCTGGACCATTTCATTCATTAATATTCTGTGATGTGAAGGGCAGTTTATAGACATAGTTGAGCGGACCAGGTTTAATGTCCAGTAGCTATATTCTACTGGCGGAGGCAGATGTTCTAAAAAAAGCTCCCTGTCCCTCTAATGAGCTTTGAGTCATTAGTTGTCACTTTAATGCCTTCACAGGGTTACTACTCTCTGAATTTAATCTGTGACCTATAATAGAGACACAATATGTAGAACGGAGCAATCGATTATACCTATGAAGATCCCAGAAACCTTTGCAGAGGTGATATTTGAGCTGTGACAAGTATTTGCAGCCTCTTTATTGCTTTTAAGGCCCATTTTCTTATAAAGACCTTGGAAAATGTTTAAAGTTTATTGCTAAGCAGATCCTGTGAAGCTTCACCATGGTCTGTCTTCCTGATTTACAGGTGTCTAATGAGATTAAAGGCTTGATGGATCACTGTGCTTTCGTGATAAATAATAATAAAGTCCAGGGATGTGACAAGCCCTGTGTTATACTTCACTCATGGAGGCACCTTTGTTTTATTCTTCTTTTCTCTCCCACTCAATGTAAAGGCCAAATCAGTAAAAGGTCAAGCTGACTGGTATGGATTATTATAATATTGTTCTCAACCTGTCCAGAGATCAATAGTGAATGTCATCATCCATTTTCCAGAAACATAGACACTAACTTCATTATCCTAATACATTAAAGAAAGCAGAGCCTGAAGCTACATTTCCACAACTTTCAAACTTAAAAAAAAATCTGGGTGTTAACTGTTTTACAGGTAAATGTTTTTCATCACAGCTGCTTTAGCATTGATCTGAATCAAGCCCTCCCAGTTTACTTTGATAAGTTTGTGAATTTCAGATTTATGTCTTTAAGAAAACTATACTCCAATAAAAACCTTTTTAAAAATAAAAGGCCTAATGATTATGCTCTCACCATAAACATCAGTGAATGAGGAATGTCCGTTCCATGTGCCCTCTCTAAGGGTCTTAGATACAGGTGCTGACCACCATACTCACCACGATAAGCAGCAAGTGAAAACAGTCCCTTCTCTGCTCACATATCCTACAATCCCCTAGTGATTCTGGCAAGATGAGCAATTTTAGTAAGAATGAAAATATTACCTGAAAAGTAGTCTTAGCACAAAAGAATAAAATTGACTCCCACCTAAAAACAACCTTTCAATATATGAATTATCATTATAGTCAAACTTAAGGGAGTAAGGTTATACAAAGTACAATCTATACCACATTTCTTATTTCCATAATGCACCTTAAATGTCTTAATGACTTGATCTCTGGATGCATGTTGATGTATGGCAAAACCAATACAATATTGTAAAGTAAAACAAAAAAATAATAATAATAAAAATAAATAAAATATTTAACCCATGTCTATATGAAATTAGATCTGAAATTTACTAGTTATAGTCAGCATCCATGATTCAAACATCTAAAATTTGACTACCTTTTCTGTAATATTGGGACTAACACTATCTACTTTGTAAGCTTTTTGAGAAGAATAAATGTAAATCTACTCATTTCTATTGGGATTCCCTGGTGGCTCACAGGGAAGAACCCACCTGCCAGTGCAGGAGAAGTGGGCTCAGTCCTTGAGTCGGGAAGATGCTCTGGAGAGGAAAATGGCAACCCACTGCCTGGGAAATCCCACGGACAGAGGAGCCTGGTGGGCTACAGTCCATGGGGTTGCAAAGAGTCGGACATGACTTAGAGGCTAAACAACCATAACAGGCAACTCTTGTCAATGCCTGGATACACACATATTTTCTCAATACAGTTTGGCTTTGTTTGCTTAGATTGTAGAATATAAATTTCAAGGGTCTGTTAGGGCCAGTACAAGCATCAGTATTGATGACATCTCATTAACGATGAAGTAAAAGTATTACACAATGTATAAATTAATGTCATTTTATACATTTTCTACATTTAGATTTTTATATATTTGGAGACTATGATTATAAAAATGCCAATACACAATATACTGCAATACACTTTAAAGTGTTTTCAGCTTTACAACAAAATTTCTATCTTTAATAATTTACTACCAAATCAAAAAGAGCTTAAAAATATAGACAGAGGGTTATATATAATGGTTCATATATTACACTGGATAATAGTCTAAACATAAAAGAATAAAATCGACTCCCACCTAAAAGCAATCTTCCAATATATGAATTATAGTCAACATTAAGGGAGTAAGGTTACACAAATTACAATCTATACCACATTTCTTGTTTCCATAATGCACCTTATGTTTCTTAATGACTATGATCTCTTGGTACCAAGATCAATGACTGATTCTTTTTTATATATTGTATAAAAGTAGCATATAGCCTTGTACATTTCTAATGAATGAATAAATTGATGAGCAAATAAACTTATAAAGGTATGAATGAATCATAGCAATGTTATATACACCAAAGAATAGCATCTTTATCTCAGTTCTTTCTGATATTTCAATACAGGAATGCAGCCTAGGAGATAAACTACCAATTATCAGATCATTGAGATTTAAAACAAAACGCAAATATTTTTCTAAAAATTCTGGCATCTCCAATGATTGTTGTTAGAGAACACATTTGAAGATGAAGATAGGAAAATTGAAACATATTTTAAATACCAACACCAGCATGATGAAGCAACACATTTCTTCCTATAAGAAGCTTTTGAGATAAATGTTTGCAAAAAAGGTCATGTTGGGGGAATATGAAAGGCCCCCCCCCCCATACAAGGGAATTAGCCTTTTGCATTGTCCTAAGAGGCAGGGCTGTTATCTGCAGGTCAGAATTTACATATAGGGAGATGTGCTTTGAGTGAATTTAAGAACTTCCTATAGACATAGCTACCTCATGGGAAAATACGTTGTCTCCAGTACTCCCAGTGTTAAATGTAGACAAGATACTCATGATGGATGAAATCCAAGCTTAACAAGTGTAGCTTTAGGATTATTTCCCACCCAATAGTGGGTTCAGTCCCTGGACAGGAAGGGAGAAGGAGAAGGAAATGGCAACCCACTCCAGTATTTTTGCCTGGAAGATCCCATGGACAGAGGAGCCTGGTGGACTGCAGTCCACAGGGTCACAAAGGGTCAGACTTGACTGAGTGACTAACGCTTTCACATGATTCATGATAAGGTTTTTTTTTTTTTTTTTATTCCAACGCTGATTCCAAGGAATTGAGCATTAATGAAGTACATTTATCAAGGAAAAAGTTGGTAAGGAAAGGAGATGAGGAGACCTCCCTCTGCAGCTGAACCCTAAGGCCAAGCCCTGCTCCTGTGCGTATGTGAGAGTGGGAATGTGTGTGGGAGCTGTCTATGTGGGTATGAGTGTGCTGGGAGTTTGATGTCTTCTTGTTTTGCGCTTGAAAGGAGGTGTATAATGGGAGAAAAATTCTTGTGTTTTTTCTGAATTGTGTAAAGAGTGCAACTCTGAGACTCACTCAGAAAACCTGATGAAATGAGGTAGCATGTATTATTCCAGCAGGTAGATTTTATGTTCCATATTCTAGAAGTAGTTACCCTTCCTCCATCCCCCCAGTAAATGGTGACCATTAGAAAGATATCAGAGGAAACAGTGTCAACCACAGTGTTGCAAACGATCATTCTGATCCTCTTTAGACAGCTGTGTCTAAAGAGGAGGCTGGCAGGCTACCAGGGGGTTGTGAAAGAGTTGGACACAATTTAGAGACTGAACAACAACAACAACAACGTGGATTTGTCAGTTTCCGCTAAATGAATACTAAAAGAAGCTAAGTAATTAAAGGCAGTATCTGTGATTAAAAAAAAACCCACTGTATTCCAGCAGTACATCTTGGAGAGATATCAGAGCAGCCTTGTCTAGGCTGCTTGTAGTAACCAGCTAAGATGCTATCTGAGAGCCAAAGACCATTTAAGACAGATTTTTAAAAATTATTCTGAGGTTGTAAGTGACACACATAAATAAAATAAGTAAAAATACAAATCCAATATTCAGTTAGCAATTATACTGTAGACAGAAAGCTAAGTTAGTGTTCGATACTTCCTCTCCTGCAATAGGCAATATAGATGCTCATTTACTGTTGAACAAAATTAAGTGCCAATCCAATTTTCTCCAATGAGATATTCTATAAAATGTCCATTAGAGCATTTCAGTATTTTAATCAGTTGAGCGCAGAGCAGTTACAAAGACACTATTTGAGAATGATATTTTTTTTTTCTTTTAACAATGTAAAGCATTGATTTGTTTTAATAGATTTTTGTGTTTAAGAAAACTATCAATGTTGATGTTTGACAGGAAACAACAAAATTCTGTAAAGCAATTATCCTTCAATTAAAAATAAATTAATCTAAAAAAATGAAAAAAAAATTACTAAAAAAGCTCTGCCTAAATGACAAAGTCTGGCCATGTCTCTCCAGCTGGTCAAGGTCATTAGTGTGGACACTCACCCCCTCCACATAAGGTTTGCATTTTAAAACCTAAGTTTGTACAGTATATTTGGGAAGACAATCTGAGGAAAAAACTGGATATTGGAAAAATATAAATTATGAGACAAGATTAAGAAAAAAATAGAAACGACTAAGGTAAATTCTACTGTGTGTTAATACCATCAAGTTATTAGGGAGCTATTTTGGTGGCATTTTCATTTATATGGATTCCTCCTTCCATCCTTACCATTGATAAAAGAATAAAATGAGGAGTATTTAAAAACATCTCTTATATATTTGTTATATTTGTACATATATTCTTATATATGCAAATGTATAAAAGATGCTTTCAAATGCTCCTTATTTATTTGTAGGGCATAAATAGAGGCACAGACATAGAGAACAAATTTTGGATACAGTGGAAGGAGGGGAGGGTGGGACACGCTGAGAGAGAGGCACAGACTCATATACACCACCATGTGTGAAACAGAGAGCCGGTGGGGAGCGCTCTATAATGCGGGGAGCTCAACCCAGTGCTCCGTGATGGCCTAGACGGGTGGATGAGACAGTGGCTGGTGGGGAGGTTCAAGTGCCCAGTGCTCCACGATGGCCTAGATGGGCGGATGAGACGGTGGCTGGCGGGGACGTTCAAGTGGGATGGGACATATGTGTACCTATGGCTGATTTACGTTGTTGTATAGCAGAAGCCAAAAGAGTATTTTGGATCAATTATACTCCAATTAAAAGAATTTAAAATCTCTTATTCATGAAGCATTGTAATTTTGTGAAATAAAATATTTAGGATATGATGCATTCATAACTATCTTTCCAGGAAGAAAATATCTTTCCAACATTCTGCAACCAATTTAACTATATCTTTACTGGTATTTTTAAAAATTAGATAAAATTAAAATTATGGTGTAAATTATGCTAAGCCATTGATGCAAAGGTATCATTTTGCAATCAACTAAACAAGGAAAATTTAAAGTGTAAAAGCTTTGCTCCACTAATGGATAAAAAGAAACAAATTCCTTACTAAACAGTCAGTTTTAACTCCAATCCCAAAGAAGGGTGTTCAAACTATTACACAGCTGTGCATTTTGCATGCTCATAAGGTTATGCTCAAAATCCTTCAAGCTAGGCTTCAACAGTACAAGAACAAAGAACTTCCAGATGTATATATTGGATTTAGAAAAGGCAGAAGAACCAGAGATCAAATTGCCAACATTCCTTGGATCATAGCAAGGGAATTTCAGAAAAATGTCTACTTCTGCTTCATTGACTATGTTAAAACCTTTGACTGTGTGGATCACAACAAACTATGGAAAATTCTTAAAGAGATGATAAATACCAGACCACCTTATCTGTCTCCTGAGAAACCTGTATGCAGGTCAAGAAGCAACAGTTAGAATGTTACATAGAACAATGTATTGGTTCAAAACTGAGAAAGGAGTACAACAAAGCTGTATATTGTCACCCTACTTACTTAACTTATATGCAGAGTGCATTGTGCCAAATACTGGGCTGGATGAATCACAACCTGGAATCAAGATTGCCGGGAAAAATATCAACAACCTCAGACAGATGATACCACTCAAATGGCAAAGAGTGAAGATGAACTACATAGCATCTTTATGAGGGTGAAAGTAGAGAGAGAAAGAGTTGGCTTAAAATTTAGCATTCAGAAAACTAAGATCATGGCATCTGGTCCAATCACTTCATGTTAAATAGATGGGGAAAAAATGGAAACTGTGAGAGATTTTATTTTTTTGGTCTCCAAAATCATTGCAGATGGTGACTGCAGCCATGAAATTAAAAGACACTTACTCCTTGGAAGAAAAGCTATGACCAACCTAAACAGATCATTAAAAAGCAAAGACATTACTTTGCCAATAAAGGTCCGTCTAGTCAAAGCTATGGTGTTTCCAGTAGTCATGCATGGATGTGAGAGTAGGACTATAAAGAAAGCTCAGCATCAAAGAATTGATGCTTTTGAACTGTGGTGTTGGAGAAGACTCTTGAGAGTCCCTTGGACTGCAGGAGATCCAACCAGTCTATCCTAAAGAAAAACAATCCTGAATATTCACTGGAAGGACTGATGCTGAAGCTGAAACTCTAAAACTTTGGCCACCTGATGCGAAGAAGTGACTCATTGGAAAAGATCCTGATGCTAGGGAAAGATTGAAGGCAAGAGTCGAAGGGGATGACAGAGGATGAGATGGTTGGATGGCATCATGGACATGAGTTTGAGTAAGCTCCGGGATTTGGTGATGGACAGGGAAGCCTGGCATGCTGCAGTCCATGGGGTCACAAAAAGTCAGACACAACTGAACAACTGAACTAAATTGGTATCATTTTGCATCCCACACAATAAGAAATGAATCCTAGTTGTTCCACATCTCCAAGCATGGGCATTGTCAGATTTCTAAACTATCATGAAAAAGTAATCTTAAATTTGCATTCTCTTAAACACTAAGGCAGCCCAGGAAGCAACAGTTAGAACTGGACATGGAACAACAAGACTGGTTCCAAATAGGAAAAAGAGTATGTCAAGGCTGTATATTGTCACCCTGCTTATTTAACTTCTATGTGGAGTATATCATGAGAAATGCTGGGCTGGAAGAAGCACAAGCTGGAAGATAGCACAAGCATCAAGATTGCATGGAGAAATATCAATAACCTCAGATATGCAGATGACAGCACCCTTATGTCAGAAAGCGAAGAACTAAAGAGACTCTTGATGAAAGTGAAGGAGGAGAGTGAAAAAGTTGGCTTAAAGCTCAACATTCAGAAAACGAAGATCAGGACATCCAGTCCCATTGCTTCATGGCAGATAGATGGGGAAAGAGTAGAAACAGTGGGTGATTTTATTTTTCTAGGCTCCAAAATCACTGCAGATGGTGATTGCAGACATGAAATTAAAAGACACTCCTTGCAAGGAAAGTTATAACCAACCTAGATAGCATATTCAGAGAAGGCAATGGCACCCCACTCCAGTACTCTTGCCTGGAAAATCCCATGGAAGGAGGGGCCTGGTGGGCTGCCGTCCATAGGGTCACTAGGAGTTGGACACAACTGAGCACTTCACTTTCACTTTTCACTTTCATGCATTGGAAAAGGCAATGGCAACCCACTCCAGTGTTCTTGCCTGGAGAATCCCAGGGACAGAGGAGCCTGGTGGGCTGCCGTCTATGGGGTCGCACAGAGTCGGACACAACTGAAGTGACTTAGCAGCAGATAGCATATTAAAAAGCAGAGACATTACTTTGTCAACAAAGGTCCGTCTAGTCAAGGCTATGGTTTTTCCAGTGGTCATGTATTCATGTGAGAATTGGACTATAAAGAAAGCTGAGTGCTGAAGAATTGATGCTTGTGAACTGTGGTGTTGGAGAAGTCTCTTGAGAGACCCTTGGACTGCAAGGAGATCCAAGCAGTCCATCCTAAAGGAGATCAGTCCTGGGTGTTCATTGGAAGGACTGATATTGAAGTTGAAACTCCAATACTTTGGCCACCTGATGTGAAGAGCTGACTCATTGGAAAAGACCCTGATACTGGGAAGGATTAAGGATAGAAGAAGAAGGGGATGACAGGATGAGATGATTGGATGGCATCACCGACTTAATGGACATGGGTTTGGTTGGACTCCAGGAGTTGCTGATGGACAGGGAGGCCTGGTGTGCTGCGGTTCATGGAGTTGCAAAGAGTCGGACATGACTGGGCAACTGAACTGAACTGAAACACCATGGATGTATACTTCAGATTCTACTATGCCATTTGTTTCTTTTAATTCATGAAGTGATTGTTCAATTCTTTGATAATTTTAATCTCTCTCCATTTTTCCCTTTAATATTTAGTCATGAAAGTTCTTTATACCTAATTTTTTGTAGGTATGCTCTTGTTGTTTGCTGTTCCGAAGTGTCTGACACTTTTGAGACCCTATGGACTCTATCTAGCCCACCAGGCTCCTCTGTCCATGAAATTTCCCAGGCAACCATACTGGAGAGGGTTGCCATTTCCTTCTCCAGGGGGTCTTCCCCACCCAGGGATAGAGCCTGCATTTCCTTCATAAGCAGGCAGATTCTTTACCCCAGAACTCCCTGGGATGCCCCAGGTATGCTCTTAGGCATAGGTATTTACTGTGGAAAGAAGTTCAGAATACAAAGCATGTCTGTCAGGCTGCTGCTGTAATCTGAGCGAGGTGGAACTTCCGCCGCCCCCCCCCCCCCCCCGCCCACACACACACCCACCCATGCACTTTCTGTCACTTACCCAATGTATTCATCTTTCTTCCTGCTTGGCTTGCTTGTTAAAAGTAATCAATGGACACAAGCAAACATGCGTAGACATCACAGAACATATCTCTTCCCTTCGAATTCACTTTGTGCGAGTTGGAATGATGTGCAGATGTTGCGGAATCATGGCGGCAACTTGTAAATGATGCATGAAAAGGAAACAAAATATCCCAGCTCAGTATGCACAGGGCAATCAAAGCTTTAGGGTGTGTGTGTGTGTGTATGTGTGTGAGTATGCACAAAGCCGAGTACAAACAAAGCTGTGGTGTGTGTGTCTGTGTATGCACAAAACTGAGCGCAAGCAAAGCTGTGGTATATTTGTGTGTGTGTGTGTGTGTGCGCGCGTATGCACAAAACTGAGTACAAGCATGGCCTCCCATAGTTTCCCCTTAAATTAAGAAAATCCTCAGCTATACCTTAAAAAGACGTACTCCAGATGCCCACTTCCTCATTGGCAGTGCTTTAGAAGCCAAATGAAATCCTAAAACATGGACAGTAACTGTGCAGCTGTAATGAGTCATAAAATATGTGAAGTGTTTCTCCACATTTTAAAGGACACTTTCTAATCTGGAAGGAAGGATTAGTGAAAGTGTCTCAATTTTATGATCATCTGGCACCTAAAAATTTCCTTGCAAACTAGTCCTGACATATTTCATGATTAAGGTCATGCTGTGTAACCTGTTACTCTGAGATGTAGGCTAAGGCTCCTGTTTATAATAACACATTCACAGTCCACTTTCGGTAAGGAGAGACATTCTCACATTTCTTGAAAATATGGAAATTAAAAGAGTAGACTCCATACAGCAATATTACAGAGAAAAATTCTCAAGATGACTATCTGATTTTGCATTTTTAAGAAGAAGCCATTGTTTTTTGTTATATGATAGAACTAGAAGCTTAAATTGTCAAGATTACTAAACAGATGTAAACTTTGAAATATATTATGTGTAAATTTTCTCAATGTCTGAAATAAAAATAAAAAGCAGTCTTTTATAAATGAAATTATTTAAAATTTTCCAAGCTGGTTATTCTGTCTCTTACAGAAGAAAAAACTATGGTTTCTTTCTTTTGAGCAAACTTCTCTCTGAACAGTGATGGACTATTCCCTTGGATTCTAGTTCCTGGAATTGATGTATCCTCAGGTTAAACACATTTTCCTTCTTTACCAGGCTATTCAGAGTTTAATTGAACACCAGACTGTGTCATGCAGGCCACTTTACGCAACATGCATTTTGGCTTATTTTCCATCTATTGGTTGTCTATCTACATAATGAGTGCCATAACCAGGAAATATTGTTGTGAATTTTATACCTATGATATTGAGGAAGATCATGGAACAGATGACTTATCAACCCAGATTAATCAAGAATATGGTTTTGTACTTCATATTTAAATGTACTGATGAAATGGAAAAAAAAATGTGATATTTTTACCATAGTGGAGAAGAGAAAGGCAGAAAACTCTATTTTCATTGTCTCTTTCTTAAAAAAAAAAAAATCAGAGAATGAGATAGAATAAGCATTTTAATTTGTTGAGGTATTTCTCTGTGTGTTATTATTGGGTTTTCAGAGCCCTGTAGCAGCAGATTATTAATAGACACTGGAGTCATAAAACCATGATGTGAAGGAATGGATGAGGATTTAATTAAATGGGAAGTCAAAACTCAGCTAAAGTTCTCCCTCAGGGTCAGTGGTAAAGAATCCACCTGCCAATGCAAGAGACACAGGAGACCCAGGTTCAATTCCTGGGTCGGGAAGATACCCAGGAGGAGGAAATGGCAACCCACTCTAAAATTCTTGTCTGGAAAATCCCGTGGACAGAGGAGCCTGGCAAACCACAGTACAGAGGCCACAAAGAGTCAGACAAGACTTGGTGACTGAGCCACAAGCATGCAAAACTCAGCTATACTGTACTATCCTTCAAAAGTGCTTGAATGTTTTTCTATGTATTACTTTTCATTTATCATAGACAATCTTTTGTAGCTTAAAAATCCTGAGAATTAAAAAAAAAATCTTTGAATTCTATATCTTTTCTTGAAATTATCTTGAGAAAAATCTGTTATGTTCTGGAAAGTAGTTTTCCAGTCACCCAAAAACTCATCAGACATTATGACTACTGATAGGAAGCCATTAGGTAAATTTAACTTTCTTACAAATAAGCTTCTAATAATCATGTTTAGCTTCTGACAACTTCACATATTTTTACATTATTCGTAATATACTCATATCTTGAAATTGACTTGGTTTAGAACTACAGCAGACGGAAAGCCAGATTTCTCCTGGGACTCTGCGCCATCCTTAAAGACATGTCAGGCACCCACCCCTCTCTGTCATTTTGATCTCAAAAACCCAACTAAAGAATATCTACTTAAATATATGGGTTATTAAATATACACATTCTTACTTTGGTATATAGGTTCTCCTGAGAAATTCATTCCCTCATAGTTATAGAATTTTTGATAGAAACTTACTTGGCTGTGTCAGAAACACAGTCTCAGAACCTCATGTTATTTCCTTAGGGGCTAAATTTTCCACAGAAACATTTTACATAATTAGAAAGCTTCTCTCCAGTGACATATTAAGTGTTTCTCTCTTGTTCCCATCTCCTCCTTCTGGATTTAATGTATTTCCAGGTCAATTCCCATATAGTTCCAATTATTTCTACTTCACTTACTTAGGAAATTTAGCCAACACAACTCTCTCAGCCTACACTCTCTGGAATATAGCTTAGGTTTTATCCTCATGTAAATGGTATATTTCATGGGTAACATATAAAACATGTATTGATCCACTAAAATGACCCTGATCATTCCCAAATATTATTCTTAGGACAATTTTCAGAAACCAAAACCAACATTTGGTATAAATCTCAGTGTTTCAACTAGCTTCGCTTTAAAAAATATTGTTTCAATTTTCCAAATTAAAAATATTGCTGTCCTTAGTGAAAACTTTGACAAATGACTTAATGAAACTTTTATAAATCAGAAAAGAACACAATGCAAAATTGGAAGATTAAAAAAGTATCAGTTTCGGAAAGATCATTTGGATATCCTTAGAATTGTGAGCTTATAGTTCTGAAAGGATTTTTGACACTTTTAAAATTCTTACTTATCTATTTTCTTACCTGTGTTGTATCTTCCTACAATATGTAGTCAATAACAGTATGTCAATATGTCTACTTAATAGCAGAATGAAAGATGAGTGAATAATGCTAAAAGGTGTTCTATTCTTAGAACAGATTTCATTATAATAGGAAATTTGGGGAGAAACAGCAAAGAGTGTACTCAAAGAATGCAAAAAAAAAAATACTTATGAGGATAAATTATGAGTAAGGCAGTCTTCTTCCTTGTCTTATGCAAAATCTAGACTGTATATTTACCCTTATTCTAAGGGATTTTAGCATGTACAGAACTTGGATAACACCAAAGGCAAACTTGACATGTGGTATGCAAAACCAGTGACTCTGGGAAAAGCTTATTCTACAGAAACAGGCAAAGCCCTGTGCAGAGTGTATATTGGTACTGCCTGAATATGACCAAATAGCATTACTCTTGGGAGGCTCAGGAGCTCCAGGTCAACTGAGCTGGACCTTGTAAGACCAATAGAAAAAAAGTGTGCTAGTTGCTCAGTCATGTCCAACTCTTTGCAACCCCATAGACCATAGCCCACCGGACCCCTCCATCCAGAAAATTCTCCAGGCAAAAATGCTGGAGTGGGTTGCCATTTTATTCTCCAGGGGATCTTCCCAGCCAGAGATTGAACCTGGGTCTCCCACATTGCAGGCAGGCTCTTTACCATCTGAGCCACCAGGGAAACGCAACAGAAGAAAAGAAGGGGGAGATGAGTGACATTTTTTGGCTGTGTTGTCATCCTACCCGTTTCACTCTTTCAAACTAGAAGAATCTTACTCTGCCTTTCCCTGCTTTTGAGCCTTCCACTCTTGGATTACTTAGTTACTCCTGTAAACAAACGTGAGCCCCAGTGAGTCATCTGGGAAAAACATCATATCCCAGAGGATCCAATAGCAACAAGAGAGAAAAAAATTGGAACAAACTCAAGAACTGGCAAAAGATGGCAGCTATAGGAAATTGCGTAAGGTAGGGTTCTCCAGAGAAGCAAAAACTATAGCTGGAGACCCAAGGGAGAGCCTGTTTTGGTTCTAGTTTAAAGGCCATTAGCCTGCAGAATCCCCTCTTTCTTGGGGGATATCTTTTGTGGAGCCAAGGTTTCAAGTTATTGTATGAGACTACACATTACAAAGAACAATCTGCCTTACTAGAAGTCCACCAGTTAAAATGTTAACCTCATCCAAAATATCATAACAGAAACATTCAGAATAACGTTTGACTACATATCTGGGCACCATGGTTCAGCCAAGTGTTGACACATAAAATAAACAGAAACAATGCATTCAGCAGATTAAAAAAGAAAAAGAAGGTTTAAGAGAATCATTAAAAAGACAGGATGTAGATAAAAAACACATATGATTTTTCAGATATAAATTCAACTGAAAAAATGTAGATAGGAATCATCATTCTTCATACCTGTGTAACCTCAAGAATCACATGAAATTTGTATTTCATTGAACAAAGAGAAAATATAAAGTGATGAAAATTATAAGATTCTTAGAAGATGTAAAAGATTGTGAGTAGTTGAAATTCCAGGAAAAAAGAATACATATGTGGAAGATAAGAATTATACAAAGAACAGAGGAAAATACCCATGAGTTGAAGAAATAGCTACATCTATTTCTTCAATAGCTACTTGAAGGATCCACCTGAATCTAAACTGAAATGATGAGACGATCGTAAATACAGACTCAACTTGGTTAAAAAATATGCCAATTTTCCAGATAAAAGTTCATGTTTTCTATAAAGAATGCAATATCAGACTCTGCATGAGGAATCCACCTACTGAAGGATGCGTGTCAGAAAAGCAAAGCGAATGAAGAATCTTCAACATCAGGACTTATGAAGTGAAGTCGCTCAGTCGTGTCCAGCGCTTTGCGACCCCGTGGACTGTAGCCCACCAGGCTCCTCCATCCATGGGATCCTCCATGCAAGAATACTGGAGTGGTTTGCCGTTTCCTTCTCCAGGGGATCTTCTTGACCCAGGGATCGAACCTAGGTCTCCCACACTGCAGGCAGACTCTTTAACCTCTGAGCCACCGGGACAAGAGGACTTATGGATAGCATTAAATACAGAATTGCTTACAGAACTAAGATTAAACGGGAAGGAAATGGGAGATGATAGCAGGCAGAAAACCATATGATCTGAAAATACAGTACACAAATGTAAAAATAAAGAGAATATGAAGATAGAGTATATAAACTAACCTACTTCAGCTATCAAGATTAGTGAGATAGTATTGGTATGGTTATTTTGAGAGATTGTATGTGTGATGATGAGATATTCCAGTTCTGTCATCTCCTGTGACCCTGACAACTAGAATTCTCAATGTAAGTGAAACAGACACAGATGTGATGTTGAAGATATAGAATAGAAGCTGTGCTGTTCTGGGAATTAGAAAAGCAAGCATAAACTGACAAGTTATAATAGGGGTAGCTATTAGGTAAATACATATTTGTATTATATATGTACATTATAATTTATGCTATATACATAACATTATACATTATCTAATTATGTGTTTGTTATACATTATATGTTATACATTATATATTATATACATATCATATATGTTATATGAAGCTCTATACAGTCAGCAAGAACAAGACCAGGAGCTGACTATGGCTCAGACCATGAACTCCTTATTGCCAAATTCAGACTGAAATTGAAGAAAGTAGGGAAAACCACTAGACCATTCAGGTATGACCTAAATCAAATCCCTTATGATTATACAGTGGAAGTGAGAAATAGATTTAAGGGCCTAAATCTGATAGAGAGAGTGCCTGATGAACTATGGAATGAGGTTCATGACATTGTACAGGAGACAGGGATCAAGACCATCCCCATGGAAAAGAAATGCAAAAAAGCAAAATGGCTGTCTGGAGAGGCCTTACAAATAGGTATGAAAAGAAGAGAAGCGAAAAGCAAAGGAGAAAAGGAAAGATATAAACATCTGAATGCAGAGTTCCGAAGAATAGCAAGAAGAGATAAGAAAGCCTTCTTCAGCGATCAATGCAAAGAAATAGAGGAAAACAACAGAATGGGAAAGACTAGGGATCTCTTCAAGAAAATCAGAGATACCAAAGGAACATTTCATGCAAAGATGGGCTCGATAAAGGACAGAAATGGTATGGACCTAACAGAAGCAAAAGATATTAAGAAGAGGTGGCAAGAATACACAGAAGAACTGTACAAAAAAGAGCTTCAAGACCCAGATAATCAGGATGGTGGGATCACTGACCTAGAGCCAGACATCCTGGAATGTGAAGTCAAGTGGGCCTTAGAAAGCATCACTATGAACAAAGCTAGTGGAGGTGATGGAATTCCAGTGGAGCTATTCCAAATCCTGAAAGATGATGCTGTGAAAGTGCTGCACTCAATATGCCAGCAAATTTGGAAAACTCAGCAGTGGCCACAAGATTGGAAAAGGTCAGTTTTTATCCCAATCCCAAACAAAAGCAATGCCAAAGAGTGCTCAAACTACCGCACAATTGCACTCATCTCACACACTAGTAAAGTAATGCTCAAAATTCTCCAAGCCAGGCTTCAGCAGTATGTGAACCGTGAACTTCCTGATGTTCAAGCTGGTTTTAGAAAAGGCAGAGGAACCAGAGATCAAATTGCCAACATCCGCTGGATCATGGAAAAAGCAAGAAAGTTCCAGAAAAACATCTATTTCTGCTTTATTGACTATGCCAAAGCCTTTGACTGTGTAGATCACAATAAACTGTGGAAAATTCTGAAAGAGATGGGAATACCAGACCACCTGATCTGCCTCTTGAGAAAACTGTATGCAGGTCAGGAAGCAACAGTTAGAACTGGTCATGGAACAACAGACTGGTTCCAAATAGGAAAAGGAGTACGTCAAGGCTGTATACTGTCACCATGTTTATTTAACTTACATGCAGGGTATATCATGAGAAATGCTGGACTGGAAGAAACACAAGTTGGAATCAAGATTGCTGGGAGAAATATCAATAACCTCAGATATGCAGATGACACCACTATTATGGCAGAAAGTGAAGAGGGGCTAAAAAGCCTCTTGATGAAAGTGAAAGTGGAGAGTGAAAAAGTTGGCTTAAAGCTCAACATTCAGAAAACGAAGATCATGGCATCTGGTCCCCTCACTACATGGGAAATAGATGGAGAAACAGTGGAAATAGTGTCAGACTTTGTTTTTCTGGGCTCCAAAATCACTGCAGATGGTGATTGCAGCCATGAAATTAAAAGACGCTTGCTCCTTGGAAGGAAAGTTATGACCAACCTAGATAGCATATTCAAAAGCAGAGACATCACTTTGTCAACAAAGGTTTGCCTAGTCAAGGCTATGGTCTTTCCTGTGGTCACGTATGGATGTGAGAGTTGGACTGTGAAGAAGGCTGAGTGCCGAAGAATTGATGCTTTTGAACTGTGGTGTTGGAGAAGACTCTTGAGAGTCCCTTGGACTGCAAGGAGATCCAACCAGTCCATTCTGAAGGAGATCAGCCCTGGGATTTCTTTGGAAGGAATGATGCTAAAGCTGAAACTCCAGTATTTTGGCCACCTCATGCGAAGAGTTGACTCATTGGAGAAGACTCTGATGCTGGGAGGGATTGGGGGCAGGAGGAGAAGGGGATGACCGAGGATGAGATGGCTGGATGGCATCACTGACTTGATGGATGTGAGTCTGAGTGACCTCCGGGAGCTGGTGATGGACAGGGAGGCCTGGCGTGCTGCAGTTCATGGGGTCGCAAAAAGTCAGACACGACTGAGCAGCTGATCTGATCTGATTAAAATATGTGATGATTGGACTCTAGCATATTTCTGATGAGCCCCACCTCCTGGAGATAAGCATGAACCTCCAGATAAGCATGCAGCCCAGAGGCCTCTCAACTCTACTTTGTAAGATCCTAAATAGAAGATACAGATTAGCTTTGCACTGGAGCTCAGTCCAGTGAAGACCTTAGAGTTCATGAGAGTCCAAAGACAAAAGCATGTCATGCCCATAGACTTTAGATTTGAATATGAAATGCCATTTTCTATGTAAAGAAACCAGAACTTCTTGAAGAAACAGATGAACTTAAATTTTGAGAAGGAAATGTGCATGAAGAACATGAGACAAAGAAATGATCAAAGATTGCTAGGTTTATGTCAAAAGGAGTAAGAAGCCAGCTTGAAAGAGCCTTCACTGACAAAGATACAGAAATGTCATAAATATAATAATAACAATATGTATAAAGAAAGGGTTTTGGCTTTCCTTATGTGTAAAGGATTTTATTGGACTAAATATATTTAAGCCATAAGTTATATTAAAAAAGATGAACTAGCTGCTTCTGAAGATGCTAGAAAAATAATTCACTTGCCTTAAAATTGGGCATTCATTTTGACTTTCCTATATGAACTGTATGAATGAGCAAACAAATAGATAAAGGAAAGACTCTTATTAGAAAATTACTCTAACAAGTATTAATAAAAATATTATAGGAGAATTATAAAAGCGACTACTTTGCAATTCCCCAATAAACTGAGGATACAGAAACTAAGGGCTTCCCTGGTGGCTCAGGCGGTAAAGAAACTGCCTCAAATGCAGGAACGTGGGTTTGATCCCTGGATCAGGAAGGTCTCCTGGAGATGGAAATGGAAACCCATTCCAGCATTCTTGCCTGGAGAATTCCATGAACAGAGGAACCTGGTGGGCTACAGTCCATGGGGTTGTAAACAGTTAGAAATGACTGAGCGACTTTCACATACACACACACATATACACAGAAATTAAGGAGGAACACTACCAACGTCAAAAAAGCATGGAAACTAGAAATCCTGCATCAATATACTGGAAATCATAATACTGTTTCTTTGTAAGGCTATTGTGTGCTTTAGTTAATGCATAGAAGAATTTCTGACACCAAGAAATCACTGTACAAATTTTAACTATTAGTGTGTGTGTATATATATATATATATAGACTCGGGGAAACATACACTTACAAAGAAATATTCTTGCACGCAGTGCTCAGTTGTGTCCAACTCTGTGTGACCCATGGACTGTTACCTGCCAGGCTCCTCTGTTCATGGCAAGAATATTTGAGTGGGTTGCTATTTCCTTCTCCAGAGAATCTTCCCAACCCAGGTATTGAACCTGTGTCTCTTGCATTGGCAGACAGATTCTTTACCACTGAGCCACCTGGGAAGCCCTTACAAAGAATTATAATCACCTTTTTATGAATATAAAATGTATTATTTAAAATACATGCCTCCAGGAGGCTGAACAACACGCTGCTGAATAACCAACAAGTCACAGAAAAAATCAAAAAAGAAATCAAAATATGCATAGAAACAAATGAAAATGAAAACACAACAACCCAAAACCTGTGGGACACTGTAAAAGCAGTGCTAAGGAGAAGGTTCATAGCAAAACAGGCATACCTCAAGAAACAAGAAAAAAGTCAAATAAATAACCTAACTCCACACCTCAAACAACTAGAAAAGGAAGAAATGAAGAACCCTAGGGTTAGTAGAAGGAAAGAAAGCTTAAAAATTAGGGCAGAAATAAATGTAAAAGAAACAAAAGAGACCATAGCAAAAATCAACAAAGCCAAAAGCTGGTTCTTTGAAGTGATAAATAAAATTGACAAACCATTAGCCAGACTCATCAAGAAACAAAGGGAGAAAAATCAAATCAATAAAATTAGAAATGAAATTGGAGAGATCACAACAGACAACACAGAAATACAAAGGATCATAAGAGACTACTATCAGCAATTATATGGCAATAAAATAAAAAGTTCAGTTCAACTTTCCAAAACTGAACCAGGAAGAAATAGAAAATCTTAACAGACCCATCACAAGCACGGAAATTGAAACTGTAATCAGAAATCTTCCAGCAAACAAAAGCCCAGGGCCAGACAGCTTCAAGGCTGAATTCTACCAAAAATTTAGAGAAGAGCTAACACCTATCCTACTCAAACTCTTCCAGAAAATTGCAGAGGAAGGTAAACTTCCAAACTCATTCTATGAGGCCACCATCACCCTAATACCAAAATCTGACAAAGATGCCACAAAAAAAAAGAAAACTACAGGCCAATATCACTGATGAACATAGATGCAAAAATCCTTAACAAAATTGTAGCAATCAGAATCCAACAACACATTAAAAAGATCATACATCATGACCAAGTGGGTTTTATCCCAGGGATGCAAGGATTCTTCAATATCCATAAATCAATCAATGTAACACATCACATTAACAAATTGAAAAATAAAAGCCATATGATTATCTCAATAGATGCAGAGAAAGCCTTTGACAAAATTCAACATCTGTTTATGATAAAAACTCTCCAGAAAGCAGGAATAAAAGGAACATACCTCAACATAATAAAAGTTATACATGATAAACCCACAGCAAACATTATCCACAATGGTGAAAAACTGAAAGCATTTCCCCTAAAGTCAGGAACAAGACAAGGGTGCCCACTTTCACCACTACTATTCAACATAGTTTTGCAAGTTTTGGCCACAGCAATCAGAGTAGAAAAGAAATAAAAGGAATCCAGATTGCAAAAGAACTAAAACTCTCACTGTTTGCAGATGACATGTTCCTCTACACAGAAAACCCTAAAGACTCCACCAGAAAAGTGCTAGAGCTAATCAATGAATACAGTAAAGTTGCAGGATATAAAATCAACACACAGAAATCCCTTGCATTCCTATACACTAATAATGAGAAAATAGAAAGAGAAATTAAGTAAACAATTCCATTCACCATTGCAATGAAAAGAATAAAATACTTAGGAATACATCTACCTAAAGAAACTAAAGACCTATATATAGAAAACTATAAAACACTGGTGAAATAAATCAAAAAGGACACTAATAGATGGAGAAATATACCATGTTCATGGATCAGAAGAATCAATATAACAAAAATGAATATACTACCCAAAGCAATCTATAGATTCAATGCAATCCCCATTAAGCTACCAACGGTATTTTTCACAGAACTAGGTCAAATAATTTCATGATTTGTATGGAAATACAAAAAACCTCGAATAGCCAAAGCAATCTTGAGAAAGAAGAATGGAACTGGAGAAATCAACCTGCCTGACTTCAGGCTCTACTACAAAGCCACAGTCATCAAGACAGTATGGTACTGGCACAAAGACAGAAATATAGATCAATAGAAACAGAATAGAAACAAAATAGAAATAGAAAGCCCAGAGATAAATCCACGCACCTATGGACACCTTATCTCTGACAAAGGAGGCAAGAATATACAATGGAGAAAAGATAATCTCTTTAACAAGTGGTGCTGGGAAAACTGGCCAACCACGTGTAAAAGAATGAAACTAGAACACCTTCTAACACCATACACAAAAATAAACTCAAAATGGATTAAAGATCTAAACATAAGACCAGAAACTATAAAACTCCTAAAGGAGAACATAGGTAAAACACTCTCCAACATACATCAGAACAGGATCCTCTATGACCCACCTCCAAGAATATTGGAAATAAAAGCAAAAATAAACAAATTGGACCTAATTAAAATTAAAAGCTCTGCACAACAAAGGAAACTATAAGCAAGGTGAAAAGACAGCCTTCAGAATGGGAGAAAATAATAACAAATGAAGCAACTGACAAACAACTAATCTCAAAAATATACAAGCAACTCCTGCAGCTCAATTCCAGAAAAATAAATGACCCAATCAAAAAATGGACCAACGAACTAAACAGACATTTCTCCAAAGAAGACATACAGGTGGCTAACAAACACATGAAAAGATGCTCAGCATCACTCATTATCAGAGAAATGCAAATCAAAACCACAATGAGGTACCATTTCACGCCAGTCAGAATGGCTGCAATCCAAAAGTCCACAAGCAATAAATGCTGGAGAGGGTGTGGAGAAAAAGGAATCCTCTTACACTGTTGGTGGGAAGGCAAACTAGTACTCCTCTATGGAGAACAGTGTGGAGATTCCTTAAAAAACTGGAAACAGAACTGCCTTATGACTCAGCAATAAACTGTGGAAAATTCTGAAAGAGATGGGCATACCAGACAACCTGATCTGCCTCTTGAGAAATTTGTATGCAGGTCAGGAAGCGACAGTTAGAACTGGTCATGGAACAACAGACTGGTTCCAAATAGGAAAAGGAGTACGTCAAGGCTGTATATTGTCACCATGTTTATTTAACTTATATGCAGAGTCCATCATGAGAAACACTGGACTGGAAGAAACACAAGTTGGAATCAAGATTGCCAGGAAAAATATCAATAACCTCAGATATGCAGATGACACCACCCTTATGGCAGAAAGTGAAGAGGAACTAAAAGCCTCTTGATGAAAGTGAAAGTAGAGAGTGAAAAAGTTGGCTTAAAGCTCAACATTCAGAAAATGAAGATCATGGCATCCGGTCCCATCACTTCATGGGAAATAGATGGGGAAATAGTGTCAGACTTTGTTTTTATGGGCTCCAAAATCACTGCAGATGGTGACTGCAGCCATGAAATTAAAAGACGCTTACTCCTTGGAAGGAAAGTTATGACCAACCTAGATCACATATTCAAAAGCAGAGACATTACTTTGCCAGCAAAGGTTCGTCTAGTCAAGGCTATGTATCGGGAGCCGGCTTGGATCAGCGCTCCGCCCATGACAAAGGTCATGAGGAAGGAGGCTCAGCATTACGCAAAGGCGAGA
Organism: Tragelaphus eurycerus; assembly: GCA_935064755.1. Classification (NCBI taxonomy): domain Eukaryota; kingdom Metazoa; phylum Chordata; class Mammalia; order Artiodactyla; family Bovidae; genus Tragelaphus; species Tragelaphus eurycerus. The sequence continues at coordinate 1,713,641 of CAKXYN010000114.1, forward strand.
TTAAGCCTCAGGAGCCCCCTGGAAATTCTTGAGCATCTACCCCCAAAAACCAGAGTCTGCCTACTTTCTGCTTTGTGTTCTCACCTACACCTCTGACTTTATGGGGGGCTGTCCCCCACTACCTCTCTCTGAAAAAAGAGTTAACTTACAGCTCCAGTTAATAATTCCTGGGTGTGACAGTGTTTCAACCTACAAACTCCTTTGGAAGTCCTCTAGCCCACCTGACAGGCTTGTCCGGCCACATGTGCTTCTAAAATCAGGTTCTTTAGAGAAGTTAGAAAACTATTAGTGGGCTGATTAGAAATTGTATTGGTGAAGGGTTTTTCACTTGTTGGGCCAATGTTTGCTGCTAAGTCTCCATATCCCTTACCTACTGTGTCCTTGGCAGTGTATTGATTGATGTAATTGGTTTATAGAAATGTAAGTGGTAGCTTTAATGTTTGTAACCTTGGACCCTTGAGTTAATTCTTTCTCTTGTTATAACCCACCACACCTTTGCCCTATAGAAATGCAACTCCAATGCCTTTGGAGGGTGGTGCCTGACTAATCACCTAAACTTTGCATATGATAAGTTTGCAGGAAGAAAGCCTGGCTTACTGCATGACTCCGCCTTCCCCCATTATCCTCTATGCATAACTTAAGGTATAAAAACTACTTTGAAAAATAAAGTGTGGGGCCTTGTTCACCGACGCTTGGTCTCCCCATGTCGTTCTTTCTCTTACCTTCTGGCTGAATTATTCAGCCTCCTCTCTCCACAAAATGTTCTCACTGAGCTATCCCTATTTCATCTGCTTTTCTTCACTGAATTTCCTCACTGAGCTATCCTCATTCTATTATCTAATTAAAACTATTGTATCCTGATCCTCACCGATGCCATCTACACCTCGAACTCCCTGGATCAGCCGGGGCTGGACCTCGGCCGCTATGGTTTTTCCTGTGGTCATGTATGGATGTGAGAGTTGGACTGTGAAGAAGGCTGAGCACCGAAGAATTGATGCTTTTGAACTGTGGTGTTGGAGAAGACTCTTGAGAGTCCCTTGGACTGCAAGGAGATCCAACCAGTCCATTCTGAAGGAGATCAGCCCTGGGATTTCTTTGGAAGGAATGATGCTAAAGCTGAAACTCCAGTACTTTGGCCACCTCATGCAAAGAGTTGACTCATTGGAGAAGACTCTGATGCTGGGAGGGATTGAGGGCAAGAGGAGAAGGGGACGACAGAGGATGAGATGGCTGGATGGCATCACTGACTCGATGGACGTGAGTTTGAGTAAACTCCGGGAGTTGGTGATGGACAGGGAGGCCTGGTGTGCTGTGATTCATGGGGTCGCAAGGAGTCGGACACGACTGAGCGACTGATCTGATCTATGACCCAGCAATACCGCTACTGGGCATACACATCAACGAAACCAGAATTGAAAGAGACACGTGTACCCCAATGTTCATTGCAGCACTTTTTATAATAGCCAAGACATGGAAGCAACCTAGATGTCCAACAGCAGATGAATGGATAAGAAAACTGTGGTACATATACACAATGGAGTATTATTCAGCCATTGAAAAGAATACATTTGAATCAGTTCTAATGAGGTGGATGAAACTGGAGCTTATTATACAGAGTGAAGTAAGCCAGAAAGAAAAACACCAATATAGTACACTAATGCATATATATGGAATTTAGAAAGATGGTAATGATAACCCTGTATGCGAGACAGTCATATAGAACAGTCTTTTGAACTCTGTGGGAGAGGGAGAGGGTAAGATGATTTGGGAGAATGGCATTGAAACATGTATATATCATACATGAAACGAGTCGCCAGTCCAGGTTCGATGCAGGATACAGGATGCTTGGGGCTGGTGCACTGGGATGACCCAGAGGGATGGTACGTGGAGGGAGGTAAGAGGGGGTTGAGGATGGGGAGCACGTGTACATCTGTGGTAGATTCATGTTGATGTATGGCAAAACCAATACAATATTGTAAAGTAATTAGCCTACAATTAAAATACATAAATTTATATTTAAAAAATAAATCTAAAATATAAAAATAAAATACATGCATATGCATCCTTAAGTTCTTCTCCACTCCGAAAAATAAAAAGCTTAAATTATTATTCAATTTGTAGTAGTTGGATATCTACCAAGAATTTAGTTTACATTTAAGTTTAAATGTCCATGTCTATTTGAAAGTATGTGCATTTGTGTTCACACATAAACATTTGAAAAAGATCTTACTTTAACCTTCAGAAAAGCTGCTGTAATCAAGCTTTTGTGAACCATATGGGATTCCTCAAAGGGTTCTCCTTTAATGAGGCATTGGTGCTTTGAATACAAGGTAATGTGCTGTTTATGTTGGCTTGTGCCAGGATATCAGAAGCAAGTCTTAACTTACAATGATTTTTTTTTTTTTCCAACTGCGGCTTTTGTTTAAGGTTAAGACAAGGCAAAGAAAAATAATGAATATTATCAGGACATCTTTACAAGAGCCGTTAAACCTGAAAGTCCTTGCATGCTGGCTCCAGCTTTCCCCGCTGAATCCTCAGGACCCCCTTTCTCAGCAGGATCCACTCACGCCAGTGTTCTTTAATGTTCTGGATATGGCCTTTGCCTGTCTCTTGACTTTTTCTGTTTCTGATACCTGGAATTCTGAGCCTTCAACACTTTAATATCACTGTAATGCTAAAATGCAGAAATGGATAACTTGTTAAATAAACTGATTACTACCAGAGAGATGGCCTTCCCTAGTGGCTAAGCAGTAAAGCGTCTGCCTGCAATGCATGAGACACAGGAGACACGGGTTTAATTCCTGGGTTGGAAAGATTCCCTGGAGAAGGAATTGGCAACTCACTCCAGTACTACTGCCTGTAGAATCCTATGGACAGAAGAGTTTGGCAGACTTTCTTAAGACTTTAAGCTAAAGATTCAATCCACCACATACTAAATGGACAGGTATAGGGTATATAAATTTTAGGACTATACCTGCTGCCTAGGCATGCTTTGGGAGCTTGCCAGGTGGTCTAGTAGTAAAGAATCTGCCTGCCAATACGGGAGATGCAGGAGTTGCAGTTTCAATCTCTGGGTTCAGGAAGATCCCCTGGAGAAGGGCATGGCAACCCACTCCAGTACTGTTGCTGGGAAAATCCTATGCAGAGTAGCCTGGAGGGGAACAGTCAATGGGATCACAAAAAGTTGGACACGACTGAGTGACTGAACATGAACACACGGGAGATATAAAAAAATCCAAATAAATATAGTGAAGCAGTAATTCTTAAATTTGTATTTTTTTAATTGACATAAAGTTTATAGATAGTGCAATGCACATGTCTTAAGTGTGCAATGCACATGTCTGTGTACAATTCAATTTTGACAAATGCACATTTTAGCATCACCCAAAAAAGATAGAGAAGACATCCATCTCCTCAGATTTCCTTGTATTCCTCTTCTTTAATTTTTTACTCACTGTTTGAATTTTTATTACTAGAAAATAATCTTGTTCCTTCTACAGCTTCATATAAATATTTAACTTGTTTTAGATTCCTCCAAGTTATTGCTTATGCCAGTAGTTCATTTAAAAAAGAATTACTAAGTATTCCATCGTGTGTTTGGCTTTTTAAAAATAATTTTCTTGTTGATGAAAACTTGTCTCAGTTTGAGGATTGTTACAAATAGAATTGTTTTGAATAATTTTACATGAGTCTTCAGTTCAGTTCAGTCATTCAGTCATGTCCGACTCTTTTTGACCCCATGAATCGAAGCACGCCAGGCCTCCCTGTCTATCACCAACTCCTGGAGTTCATGCAGACTCACATCCATCGAGTCAGTGATGCCATCCAGCCATCTCATCCTCTGTCGTCCCCTTCTCCTGCCCCCAATCCCTCCCAGCATCAGAGTCTTCTCCAATGAGTCAACTCTTCGCATGAGGTGGCCAAAGTATTAGAGTTTCAGCTTTAGCATCATTCCTTCCAAAGAAATCCTAGGGATGATCTCCTTCAAAATGGACTGGTTGGATCTCCTTGCGGTCCAAGGGACTCTCAAGAGTCTTCTCCAACACCACAGTTCAAAAGCATCAATTCTTCAGTGCTCAGCTTTCTTCACAGTCCAACTCTCACATCCATACATGACCACTGGAAAAACCATAGCCTTGACTAGAGAGACCTTTGTTGGCAAAGTAATGTCTCTGCTTTTGAATATGCTATCTAGGTTGGTCATAACTTTCCTTCCAAGGAGTAAGCCTCTTTTAATTTCATGGCTGCAGTCACCATCTGTAGTGATTTTGGAGCCCCCTCAAAAATAAAGTCTGACACTGTTTTCACTGTTTCCCTATCTATTTCCCGTGAAGTGATGGGACCAGATGCCATGATCTTCTGGTAAGCATTTTTTCATTTCTCTTAATCAGATACCTAAAAGTAAAATTGTTGACTCATAACCTCAGTGTCAGAGAAGGCAATGGCACCCCACTCCAGTACTCTTGCCTGGAAAATCCCATGGACGGAGGGGCCTGGTAGGCTGCAGTCCATGGGGTGGCTAAGAGTCGGACACTACTGAGCGACTTCACTTTTACTTTCACTTTTATGCATTGGAGAAGGAAATGGCAACCCACTCCAGTGTTCTTGCCCGGAGAATCCCAGGGATGGGGGAGCCTGGTGGGCTGCTGCCTACGGGGTCACACAGAGTCAGACACGACTGAAGTGACTTAGCAGCAGCAGCAACCTCAGTGTGGGCTTCCCTGATGGCTCAGTGGTAAAGAATCCTCCTGCCAATGTAGGAGACACAAGAGAAGTGGGTTGTATCCCTGAGTTGGGAAGATCCTCTGGAGGAGGGTATGGCAACCCACTCCAGTATTTTTGCCTGGGAAATCCCATGAACAGGGAAGCCTGGCAGACTATAGTCCATGGGGTCATGAAGAGTTGGAAAGGGATGAGCAACTGAGCACAACCTCGGTGTATACTTAGCTTGGTAAGAATTTTGCAGATTGCTGCCCCATTTGTGCTCCCATTTATTCTATATTTCAGGAAACATTTATCTGAAGTTAAAGATTCCCAACCTTTTAGTATGCTTATCTAATCTATAGTTCTTATAGTTTTTTAAACATTAATAGATTAGCATGGTTAAAGTAAGTTTTGGATTATTACCTAAAGTAGTGCATGCTGTTTGTTATTGGTATATTGTCATTCTAATTATGTCTTTAAATCACTAGAGCAATATTTCTCAATATTGCATGCAAGTAAAAATGGGACATATACAGGTTGTAACTGCTCCACATTTTCCCAACATTTGGTTTAGTCATTATCTTGAATTTTGACATTCTCTTTGATGTGAAATGGCATCTCACAATAGCTTTCTCTTCTCTTTCTTAGATGACCAGTGACACTGAGTACCTGTTGGTATAACTATTGGTCATTTCTGCACTATCTTTGTGAACCTTCTGCTGGTTCCCATTTTAAATTAAAATTATATCTCTGTTACTGAGCACTGGGGGTTATTTGTGTGCGTTGTGTTGGTCACTCAGTCATGTCCGACTCTCTGCAATCCCATGGACTGTCGCCTGCCAAGATCCTCCATCCATGAAATTCTCCAGGCAAGAATAATGGAGTGAGTTGCCATTTCTTTCTCCAGGGGATTGTTTATACATTCTAAACATAAGTTCTCTAAAAGATATATGTATTGTAAACAACTTTTTCCCCAATCTCTGGAGTCAGCTTTGCTTTTAAAAATTCTCTGATAAGTTAAAAATGGAGAATAAATGCTCATTTAATTTAGTAATTTTTTTTTAAATTCATTGCAATGAATATTTTAACTAATTTAAAACATCATCAAATCAAAATTTATTCTGTATTTCGGGAAACATTTATCTGAAGTTAAAAATTTCCAGACTTTTAGTATGCTTATCTAACCTATGGTTCTTACAGTTTTTTTAAAACATTAATTAGGTTAGAATAGATAAAATAAATATTGGATTATTACCTAAAGTAGTGCATGCTGTTTATTATTAGTACATTGTTATTCTTATGTCTTTAAATAATTGGAGCAATATTTCTCAATATTGCATGCAAGTAAAAATGGGGATGTATTGCTTTCTTCAACTAAACTATTTTTCTTCATCACATTAACAGTTCTAGACAGTAAGTAAGGTTTTTATAAGTTCTTAAATAACCAGGTTAAGTATCTTCTGTGCTACTGAATATTTTATGACATTCCACTAAGAGGATATGTCTCTTAATTCTAACCTAACCCTAAAAAATTATACAAATTTTATTCTATGAAGAATCAAATTAGTCATTGTAATTTTAGCTATGTATATATATATTAAAATAATAACCTATAAGGCAAAATAATTTGAAAAAGAATATATATATAACTGAATTGCCAGGCAGTACACCTAAATTTAACATTATATTGTAAATCAACTATATTTCAAAAATATTATATAAATATTAATTTATCAATTAAGTCCATAGTAAACAATTAATAAGTTTGATATTAATTTTTTAATTTCAGACATTTAGCTTTATAACAAATTTCTCAAGATCTTTGTAAAATATTATTTTTGGAGGAAACCTTAGTCATTCCTGGCATAGCAAGGTCCATTTCAGAAGATTAAAATAATTGCTGACTAAATAACAGGATATCGTTTTTTCACATCTGTGCATTGGTGGTAGATATTAAGGTTGCTCAGCAGTGCTCTCTGTTCCTCTCCTTTCGAGCACAGGGTTGTAGATGCTCCCCACCATCTCCATATCAGGTATGGACGTGTGAACTGACCACACCTGATATGGTCATTGGATTGCTAGTTCATCAGATTGCTAGTTCTGGACACTCTAGCTTTCTCTCATCTTTGCCTTTTGGGAGCAGGTGTCTGTCCCTAGGTACCGTAACATTAAAGCCATCTGCTGCTGCTCCTGCAAAGTCACTTCAGTCATGTTCGACTCTGTGCCACCCCATAGACAGCAGCCCACCAGGCTCCCCCGTCCCTGGGATTCTCCGGACAAGAACACTGGAGTGGGTTGCCATTTCCTTCTCCAATGCATGAAAGTGAAAAGTGAAAGTGAAGTCACTCAGTTGTGTCTGACCCTCAGCGGCCCCATGGACTGCAGCTTTCCAGGCTCCTCCATCCATGGGATTTTCCAGGCAGGAGTACTGGAGTGGGGTGCCATTGCCTTCTCTGCAATGCTGAGCTAACAGACCCAGAAAGCAGCTGCCCTGCACAGACAGTGGAGGCAGGAAGTACATTCTCCTGTCGTTGATACCCCTTGACATTACATGGGCATTGTTACTGTAGCTTACACTGGTCTATCCTCACAATTAGGAATCCCATTATTTTTAATTACAACCCATAATGATAAACTAATTATAAGTGTTTGAAAAGTCATGCCGCAATTATCTGTGTCAAAATATAGGTTTTGATAAGCATGAGGGCCTCACAAGATGTGCTGTTGTGATAGGTTGAGATGTCCACAATGTCCATAAATATATCTCTCTTTTTTTTAAACTGAAAGAAAATTCTATGGATTTTATGTCTTGCCTTCACATAGAAAATTTGAAAAGGAAATGTTGTTTTGTTCAGTTGCTAAGTTGCGTCCAACTTTTTGTGACCCTGTGGACTGCAGTATGCCAGGCTCCTCTGTCCTCTACTATATCCCAGCTGCTGCTGCTGCTGCTAAGTCGCTTCAGTCGTGTCCGACTCTGTGCGACCCCATAGATGGGGACCCACCAGGCTCCCTTGTCCCTGGGATTCTCCAGACAAGAACCCTGAAGTGGGTTGCCATTTTATTCTCCAGTGTATGAAAGTGAAAAGTGAAAGTGAAGTCGCTCAGTCATGTCTGACTCTTCGCCACCCCATGGACTGCAGCCTGCCAGGCTCCTCTGTCCATGGGATTTTCCAGGCAAGAGTACTGGAGTGGGTTGCCACTGCCTTCTCTGACTATATCCCAGAGTTTGTTCAAATTCATGGCCATTGAGCTGGTTATACTGTCTAATCATCTCATTCACTGCCACTGCCTTCTCCTCCTGCCCTCAATCTTTCCTTGCATCACAGTCTTTTCCAGTGAATCAGCTGGCTTCTTACATCAGGTGGCCAAAGTATTGGAGCTTCAGCTTCAGCACCAGTCCTTCCAATGAATATTCAGTGTTGATTTCCTTTAGGACTAACTGGTTTGATTTTCTTGCAGTCCAATGACCTGTTAAGTGTCTTCTCTTGCACCGCAATTCAAAAGCATCAATTTTTCCATGCTCAGCCTTCATTGTGGTCCAACTCTCACATCTATACATGACTAGTGGGAAAAACATAGCTTTGACTATATGGACCTTTGTCAGCAAAATGATGTCTCTGCTTTTTAATATGCTGTCTAGCTGTGTCATAGCTTTACTTCCAAGGACCAAGTGTCTTTTAATTTCATGTCTGCAGTCACCATATGCAGTGATTTTGGAACCCAAGAAAATAAAGTCTGTCACGGTTTCCATGGTTTTCGCATCTATCTGCCATGAGTTGATGGGACCAGATGCCATGATCTTAGTTATTTAATGTTGTGTCAAGTCAGTTTTTTTACTCTCCCCTGTCACCCTCATCAAGAGGCTCTTTCATTCCTCTTCAATTTCTGCCATTAGAGTGGTATCATCTGTATATATGAAGTTGTTGATATTTCTCCCGGCACTCCTGATTCCAGCTTGTGCTTCATCCAGCCGGGCATTTTGCCTGATGTACTCTGCATGTGGTTTAAATATGCAGGGGACAGTATACAGCCTTGTCACAGATGTAAAAAAAAAAAAGCCATATTAATCCTATTGATGTGTACTTACTTTGATATCATTTCTTTTACTGAATTTGCTTTTCATTTTCCACATATAACTTAAAATTATTATCTACTACATAATGAAATCTGACTGCTCTGGAAGTAATTGCATATTTCTAAACTGCATATCATTGTCCCCCAGTTTATTAAATAATAAATATTATTTTATCTGTTCATTTGATTTTCTTAGGAGCATCACTATGAACAACAATTATTGTGCTGTAATATTCAGGACCCCAACAGGGCTGGAGGGAGCTGTTGTCTCACACCTAAGACCTTAAGTTGCTGCTCTATTATTGGAAGCACTTTTGATCACAGGTCCTTCTTTTACCGTCAGGATCATACAGCTATTAGCGTGTATCCTCGGGCAAGCTATTTCTCATTTAGGCTTTAGTTTTGCATTTTCAAATATTCCTACTTCATAAACTTCAGGAGAGAATTAGATGACAGTAATATAAGTACTGAGTAGGTACAGTAGGTGCACAGTAATTGGCATCTCTTATTACCAGTTTTGCTATGGGTATTATCTACACTTAAATTGTAACTTCACTTGTATTGTGAGCTTTCCAAAAGATGCAAACCCAGGAGAATTGCATGAAAAAAAAGAAAAAAACTACAAGCAAATTCCCCAGGGAATGAACACTGTGAAATTTATCTTGTGGCTCAGTGGTCATGGTTCATATGAATGCTGTGTTTTGCATATGCAAGACTAATGACTGCTTCCTTTTAATAAATGCAGGAGCTGTTGTGAAACATAAAATTTACCAAAATTTAAAGATTTTGGCTAAGTTGTCTTTCAGGAAATCCATGGCAGAATTCCACTTTTTCTTTTTTCCCCTGTATTATATATTGCTTTATATCAAAACATAATATGCAATTATTAAAAATAATAATTAAACAGAATACTAGCATTTATATTGTATTAGCACAATAGTATTTGATGACTGGAAGAACGGAGTGAAAGATTCAAAGCTAGAAGATCCCCAAAGACATAATTTATCTCGAAGGGACTTTATCTGAAGGATGGGGCTATCCAGTCTGAATGGCTGGGCCAGAAACTCAGAGCAACACTTCCTATTTCTGCTGGTGCCGAAGAGTCAGAGACACACTAGATGACTCTTACACTGTGGATATACAATTCTCGCTTCTAACACAACCCCAAGATTTTGAACTTGTGTGGTGCAGGAAGCAAAAGCAAACTTCAAGAACTCTGAAGAAAAGAGCTTTCAGTATCAAAAAGGCAGCGTTAAGTTGCTGTAGTCATGTTTGACTCGTTGTGACCCTATGGATTATAACCCACCAGGCTCACCTGTCCATGGGATTCTCCAGGCAAGAATACTGGAGTGGATTGCTGTGCCTTCCTCCAGGGGATCTTCCCAACCCAGAGATCCAACCCATGCCTCTTAGGTCTTCTGCGTTGGCAGGTGGGTTCTTTACCACTCGTGCCACATGGGAAGCCTAGAGTTTCTGGGCATTCCCTAGCAGTCCAGTGGTTAGAAAGCACAACAGGGAAGCAAAGTTAATCTCTCATCAACTTTGGGTGCTTAGAAGACGAAAACTCCGCAATGGGCCATAAACTTACAGTTCTTCCCCACAGACCATTTGGAATTAGAACTAGATGAAATTTAAATGAAACTTCACCCCAATTGTGGACAAGATATATTATTAATTGACTGATTGGTTCATCTCCTCATCCTGCCTGTGTAACAGGTAAAACAATATACACTGTCTGGGGAAGAATAACAATTTCGACTACTAGATATTATGAGACAAAGAAAAAATTTTCTGCAAGGCCAAAAAAAACAGCAAGAAAATAAAAACTGTGATCAAGAGAAAAAACATAAATAAAAGTGAATGCATAGACAGTCTATCTGCTGAAGTTAATAGGTATAATCTTTACTTCGAATACATATTTTTTAATAGGAGAAAAGACAAGGATTTCAGGATCTTAAAAAGGAGAGAATGTTAAAAGATAATTGCAATCTCTTAAACAAAAAGCAGGCATTCTATAATTAATACAAGGCCAGAAAGTTAATGATCATGAAATAGATTTAATTAATACCAAGAAAATAGGATTAGCAAATTTGAAGACACGTAAATGGAAATTATCAAAATTAAATCCTATAGGTAACATTCAAAAAACCTAATCAGGGTACAGAAGTATATAAAACTATCAGATTATTGATCATATATAGAAGAATTCTCAAACTACTGCACAATTGCACTCATCTCACACGCTAGTAAAGTCATGCTCAAAATTCTCCAAGCCAGGCTTCAGCAATACATGAACCATGAACTTCCAGATGTTCAAGCTGGTTTTAGAAAAGGCAGAGGAACCAGAGATCAAATTGCCAACATCCGTTGGATCATGGAAAAAGAAAGAGAGTCCCAGAAAAACATCTATTTCTGCTTCATTGACTATGCCAAAGCCTTTGACTGTGTGGATCAAAACAAACTATGGAAAATTCTGAAAGAGATGGGAACACCAGACCACCTGACCTGCCTTTTGAGAAACCTATATGCAGATCATGGACACGGAACAACAGACTTGTTCCAAGTAGGAAAAGGAGTACGTCAAGGCTGTATATTGTCCCCTGCTTATTTAACTTATATGTAGAGTACATCATGAGAAACACTGGGCTGGAGGAAGCACAAGCTGGAATCAAGGTTGCCGGGAGAAATATCAATAACCTCAGATATGCAGATGACACCACCCTTATGGCAGAAAGTGAAGAAGAACTAAAGAGCCTCTTGATGAAAGTGAAAGAAGAGAGTGAAACAGTTGGCTTAAAGCTCAACATTCAGAAAACTAAGATCATGGCATCTGGTCCTATCACTTCATGACAAATAGATGGGGAAACAGGGGCTGACTTTATTTTTCTGGGCTCCAAAATCACTGCAGATGGTGATTGCAGACATGAAATTAAAAGACGCTTACTCTTTGGAAGGAAAGTTATGACCAACCTAGATCACATATTCAAAAGCAGAGACATTACTTTGCCAACGAAGGTCTGTCTAGTCAAGGCTATGGTTTTTCCAGTGGTCATGTATGGATGTGAGAGTTGGACTGTGAAGAAAGTCGAGCACCAAAGAATTGATGCTTTTGAACTGTGGTGTTGGGGAAGATTCTTGAGAGTCCCTTGGACTGCAAGGAGATCCAACCAGTCCATTCTGAAGGAGATCAGCCCTGGGATTTCTTTGGAAGGAATGATGCTAAAGCTGAAACCCCAGTATTTGACCACCTCATGCAAAGAGTTGACTCATTGGAGAAGACTCTGATGCTGGGAAAGATTGGGGGCAGGAGGAGAAGGGGACGACAGAGGATGAGATGGTTGGATTGCATCACAGACTCGATGGACATAGGTTTGGGTGGACTCCGGGAGTTGGTGATGGATAGGGAGGCCTGGTGTGCTGCAGTTCATGGGGTCGCAAAGAATAGGACACGATTGAGCGACTGAACTGACTAACTGACTGATAGTTAAAGGACCAGAAAAAGAGGAGTTAGTGATTGGGATAGAATTAGACTTAGAAATATAAATAGAAATATATTTCCTAATGTTCATTGCTAGTATACTAAAATACATTAGATCTTTATACAATGAATTTGGAACATCTGATCCTGCTAGATAAGCATGTTTAGTCCTGCCAGCTTTTTGATGGGTTTGTTAAGATATTCTGCACATATGTATGCATCACCAGTGAATAAAGAAACTGATTGCTTTCTTTCTATTTGGTAATGCTTTATATATTTTTCTTATCCTGTTGCACTAAGAACTCAAGCACAAAGTTAGATAGAAGTAGTGAAAAGAGACATCTTGTCTTGTCTTACTATAGAAGAAAACATTCACTCATAAATGTGGCTTGAAGGTTTGGTAGAGAGCATGTATCAGGTTAAGCACACTTCTTCATATTATTACTTCATTGAGAAATTGTAAGATGAATTCATTTTAAATTTTGTCAGATGTGCTTTTGTAAAAATCTATTCATTCATTATGTTTTTCTCCTAAATGCCCTTAATTTGGTGAATTGAATTTATTTCTTTTCAGTTCAATTCACCGTGTCTGACTCTTTGCGACCCCATGAATCGCAGCAGATTTGTTGAACAAATGTTGCATTTCTATGATAAACTTCTTTAAGTATAACATATTATTCATTTTATATATCACTGATTTTAATTTTCTAGCTTTTTGTTAAAGGTTTTTGATTTTATATTATGAGTGATGTTGACCTGAATTATTTTTGCAATACCTTTTGCTGGTTTTAGAAGCAAGATTATACTTGTCTCATAAATGTGTCTAGAAGTGTCCCTTCCATGTCCATTTTCTGAATAAAAAAAAGAAAAAGATTGCATAGACTGACACTTTTCTTCCCTAAGTGTTTGACATATTTCATGAGCACTGACACCTTAGTCCGAGATTTATTTTGTATGAAAAAAGAAAAATTCACTTATGCAATTTTAATAGGATTTAAATAGGGCTACTTATTTATTAATATATAACAAGCTTTAATAGGCTTTCGAAGAGCTTATGTTTATGAAGCTAATTGTCTATTTTATCTAAGCTGGTGAATGTACTATAATACATTTTTTAATGCTCTTCTCTATTTCTTTAAAAATATTTTTATTGTCTATACTGGTGTCCAGTCCTTAATACTGGTCATTTTTATCTTTGCTCTTACTCTCCTTATCAGTCTAGATAGAAATTTCTTGATTTTATTGAGAGATCTTGACATCCAATGCTTCATTATTTTTTATTTTTTACTTCTTTTATATTTTACTTCACTGCTTTTGTTCTTTTAATTATCTCCTCCTTTTTCTATTCATAAGGTGGAAAATTAAATTTTTCTTCTGAAATCTTTATAGATTTACATAGCTATGATCAATATTGTTTGTTTTATTTTGTGTGATAAAAGCCAAATATTCTTTTTCATCTTTTTATATCAATATCTATTTTTCCAAGAACTATATGTTTAGAGACTATTGCTCATTAAATTATTTTGGCTCTCGAGGGGGAAAAAAAAGACCATATTTGTTTGGTTAAAGCCCACTTATCTACACTTTCAGTGACATCCAATCTCCTCTAAAATTTTGTATTTTCATCTAGGATCAGTCTTCACTCTGAAAATTGTCTTTATTTCTCATAGTGTAATTCCCCCATTGACTCGGTTTCTGCCTGAGAAGTCCTAATTTCACTAGCTCTAGAGTTTTAGGTTGACTATTATATTTTCTCTTAACTGAGCACAACACTAATTTATTCTCTTTATTAAGCACAAACTGTTTCTGGCCCTTTTAGTCTAACGTACCTGTAGAGTTTTCTTTTATATATCCTTCTTAAATCCTTTCTGGGCTTCCTATGAATGTAATAGAAACTTACACAGTGCTCCAAAAGGACCATCCATAAATCTTTTTGAGACACATTCTTTTATATGTGGTCTTTGTGTAAGGCAGTTGTAGTGCCAGGCACTGATGATTCTTAGAAGGGCTTTTGTCAATTTTAACTTAATTCTACTATCCACTGCCTTATATCTCTCTGAATCCTTGAAAGTAGATTTGATAGCCTCATCCTGATGTCATCTCTCCTCTGATGCCTTTCATTGCATACAGATTCTTCTAAGAGTAAAACTTCTATTAAAAAAAAACACAGAACTCCTTCAACCATATACGTTGTCCTCTATATTGCCACTAAATTGTGCTTACAAACTGAACACAACTGAAGAAAGGAATTTTCAGGCAAACAGTTGAGAATTTCAGAGAGGTCTTGAAAAAGGAAGTGTGAATCCCTCAGGAAAAGCTAAACAAACCTGGCTGTACATCCACCCTGCTTTTGCCATCCCATAGTTGCCTTCACTGTAACTCTCTAAACAAGAGAGATAGCTCTTAAATTCTTAAATAGAGGGAATCTTGGGATTCTAAGGTGGCTCAGACAATAAAGAATCTCCCTGCAATGCAGGAGACCCCAGTTGGATCTCTGGGTTGGGTAGATTCCTTGAAGAAGCTAATGGAAGCCCACTCCAACATTCTTGCCTGGAGAGTTCCTTGGACAGAGGAGCTTGTGGGGCTACAGTCCAGGGAGTCACAGAGAGCTGGACACAACTGAGTGACCAACACTTTCACTTTTCAGAGGACATAGTTCTCTGTGAAAAATCTGCTTCCATAAAGGAGAATGACCTAGAACAGTTCACACAGAGAAGATGAAGAGAATAAAAACATTTTGAAATAAGCACATTCTAGACTGCATCACTACAAACAAAGCTAGTGGAGGTGATGGAATTCCAGTGGAGCTATTCCAAATCCTGAATGATGATGCTGTGAAAGTGCTACACTCAATATGCCAGCAAATTTGGAAAACTCAGCAGTGGCCACAAGATTGGAAAAGGTCAGTTTTCATCCCAATCCCAAAGAAAGGCAATGCCAAGGAGTGCTCAAACTACCGAACAATTGCACTCATCTCACACGCTAGTAAAGTAATGCTCAAAATTCTCCAAGCCAGGCTTCAGCAACATGTGAACCGTGAACTTCCTGACGTTCAAGCTGGTTTTAGAAAAGGCAGAGGAACCAGAGATCAAATTGCCAACATCCGCTGGATCATGGAAAAAGCAAGAGAGTTCCAGAAAAACATCTATTTCTGCTTTATTGACTATGCCAAAGCCTTTGACTGTGTGGATCACAATAAACTATGGAAAATTCTGAAAGAGATGGGAATACCAGACCACCTGATCTGCCTCTTAAGAAATCTGTATGCAGGTCAGGAAGCAACAGTTAGAACTGGTCATGGAACAACAGACTGGTTCCAAATAGGAAAAGGAGTACGTCAAGGCTGTATATTGTCACCATGTTTATTTAACTTATATGCAGAGTACATCATGAGAAATGCTGGACTGGAAGAAACACAAGTTGGAATCAAGATTGCCGGGAGAAATATCAATAACCTCAGATATGCAGATGACACCACCCTTATGGCAGAAAGTGAAGAGGGGCTAAAAAGCCTCTTGATGAAAGTGAAAGTGGAGAGTGAAAAGGTTGGCTTAAAGCTCAACATTCAGAAAACGAAGATCATGGCATCTGGTCCCATCACTGCATGGGAAATAGATGGGGAAACAGTGGAAACAGTGTCAGACTTTGTTTTTCTGGGCTCCAAGATCACTGCAGATGGTGACTGCAGCCATGAAATTAAAAGACGCTTACTCCTTGGAAGGAAAGTTATGACCAACCTAGATAGCATATTCAAAAGCAGAGACATTACTTTACCAACAAAGGTTCGCCTAGTCAAGGCTATGGTCTTTCCTGTGGTCATGTATGGATGTGAGAGCTGGACTGTGAAGAAGGCTGAGCGCCGAAGAATTGATGCTTTTGAACTGTGGTGTTGGAGAAGACTCTTGAGAGTCCCTTGGACTGCAAGAAGATCCAACCAGTCCATTCTGAAGGAGATCAATCCTGGAATTTCTTTGGAAGGAATGATGCTAAAGCTGAAACTCCAGTATTTTGGCCACCTCATGCGAAGAGTTGACTCATTGGAGAAGACTCTGATGCTGGGAGGGATTGAGGGCAGGAGGAGAAGGGGACAACAGAGGATGAGATGGCTGGATGGCATCACTGACTCGATGGATGCGGGTCTGAGTGACCTCCGGGAGCTGGTGATGGACAGGGAGGCCTGGCGTGCTGCGGTTCATGGGGTCGCAAAGAGTCGGACACGACTGAGCGACTGATCTGAGATCTGAGACTGCATTCTCAAAGTTCTATGAACTGCTTTGGGACATTTGGGTTTCTTAATTCTATCTCCTTTTTTTGACATCACTAACACTTCATTTCTCCTTTCTCCTGTAATCTCTCATCCATCAAAAATGAAGAAATAAGGGATTATTTTGCCAAAGCAAGGAGCTTCTGGCTAAATGGAAAATAGCACGAGGCTGGAGTTTCTTCGTGGAAGAGTGCTGACAATATTTTGTATCTTCTGCGTGCATGGTTTAGAATTTACATCAAACTAGAGCAGCTCTTTGTTATCTCTATTCTTCAAATTAGTAAATTCTAAAGAATATGACACAAATACAAATCAAGTGACATAATTAGGACAGAGAAAAAGTAAAGACTAGTTATTAACCTGATTCTGATATGAGTTAAGTATGCAGCAAAGGGAAATGACATGATCATAAAGGTATTTGAAAGAAGGAGGGAAAGAAACATTTTAATTTTATTTTCTCTCTGTACCTCTCTTTTGCTCTTCTTTGCTTCCTTCTAGGGAGAGGTCACTATGATGAGATAGATGAGCAGAAATCAATGGCTCTGGCTCCTTGGTGGTCTGAGTCAATCCATCAGACAGACTGGTGGCAGTCCCTCAGCCTCCATAGTCACCCCCACCCCATGCTGGCCCCGTGTCACATTTGGAATTCATTTGCATAGCTGGGTAGCGCTCCCTGTGGAGTCGCATTGAGCAATTTTGCAGCTGTGACAGCTGGAAATAGAAAAGCTAATGCAACCAACCATTGACTTCCTCTTTTCCTAAGCCCTAACTGAGAATTCTTGACATGGAAAGGGTGAAGATCCTTTAAAATAGAAGGGAAAATGAATAAAGCTCTCAGGTATTGTGTGTTAAAATATCATCAGGCATTTTGCATTTCTAACTTAACATTCCTTGGCTCTGATTTCTGCATTCACCTCTGATTATACTTACCTACTTTGCTTTACTGGTTGAAAGGAGAACAGTACTGTTGGGTTCCTTAATAGAGATCTTCCCTTTGCCTTTTGGGAAACAAAGACTTGAGTAATTTTCATAAAGTTTAAAAATTCAGGAAAGCTTTTTTTCACTTCTCTTTTTTATGTTTCCTTCGATGTGTACTGGCCTCCTTATCTTTAACTCTCTCTCCAGCCATATCTCTCTGTGCAAACACGAACATGGACATATGCATGCATATGGCACAAAGCACTGTGAAACAGGAGCCTTTGATTCTCCTGAATTAATTGAATTTTAATGTTTCAGAACACTATGTGGAGAAAGTAAAATATTTCTCACACACAGACCTCTGTACATTTGTCTATTATATTTAACATTACCTTGCAATTTAAGCAATGATTTTTCTAAAATGTTAAAAATAATATACTCAGTTATCTTTCATTGGAATTTCTCTTCACATAAACCAAATAATGGATTACATGTTGATCATATTTCTTTTAAAATAAGTGAGCCACAGCAATACAGCCTCATTATTTTAGAATATATTAGCATGAGATACGGAGAAGGCAATGGCACCCCCCTCCAGTACTGTTGCCTGGAAAATCCCACAGACAGGGGAGCCTGGTAGGCTGCGGTCCATGGGGTCGCTAAGAGTCGGACACGACTGAGCGACTTCACTTTCTCTTTTCACTTTCATGCATTGGAGAAGGAAATGGCAACCCACTCCAGTGTTCTTGCCTGGAGAATCCCAGGGACGGGGAAGCCTGGTGGGCTGCCGTCTATGGGGTCACTCAAAGTCGGACACGACTGAAGTGACTTAGCATAGCATAGCATCATGAGATAGGTACTTGGGGAGGTGGGGAAAGTCAGTTTTTCTCACTAAAAAGGAATCAAGACCAAAAGTGCATTGGTTGGAGAAAGCTGGGTTGGTGAAGATTAAAATTTTTGTTAAAGTTTATTCCTTTAATATTTGTATCCAGAAAGGTCTTCATTAAAATTTATTAGCTCAACGAAATAGGTTTATATCAGATGCATTGACTTTTCCAAAATCTAATATAATGCCTTAAATTAACATTGCAAAACCCAGTAATTCTTTTATTTCATGCCAAATGTCAGTTAAAACATCAATAGCTGAGTGGTTTCCATGAATCAGATTTTGCTAAACTTTCTAGACCCTTCTGGAGGATATATTGCTTAATGACACATATGTACATTTGTGATGCTGTTGGGAACGTGGGGTGAGTACAGAGCCGCAGTGGTGGTTGACTAAAGCTGCTGTAAAAATGATCAGAGCATTTCATATTATTCTACACACACATATATTTAGGGAACCATGACTGGACATGAAAGACATTCAGGACTCACTTAAGGAGAATATTTCACTCTGTTGATGACTCCTGTGAAGCGTCAAAATCCCACCATGACTCCTGTATTATCAAGATCCAGGCAGCTTTCAAATTACATGCACGTAGAATTTCTTCTCCAATTACATCTCCAGGCCAACTTCTCTGAACAATGCCATCTGCTTATGCTGGCCAGGGGAAATCAGAACATCTGACGACTGGCACCAACCAGAAATCTCCCCGACACATATTATCGGGGATTATGTGATAAGTCTTTGGTGAGTTTTCCAAATTGATTGTGTATATTATCAGGTTTGGCTAAAACTAAGGCAAGAATTAATTTCTAGGTCAACTAATGGAAACATTTTTGCAGGAAAAGATGAATATCAAGATGATCCTACCAGAAACTCCCGTGTAGTTACAAACTCCACTTAGGTTTTCCCAGGCGGAAACTTTCTTCTCCAGTTCAGGACTCCTTGTTTGACGAGCGTGTGCGGTGTGCTGTCACTTCAGTCTTGTCTGACTCTTTGCAACCCCATGAGCTGTAGCCAGCCAGGCTCCTCTGTCTGCGGAATTATCCAGGCAAGGATCCTGCAGTAGGTTGCCATGCCCTATCATATAAACCACTTATAGATCTCTTGCTTCATTGTCACATATCATATGGTGTATGTGTTATGTCAGTCCTGAGGATCAAGCACTAATATGAGTCTTATTATTGAAACTCCAATACTTTGGCCACCTGATGCGAAGAGCTGACTCATTGGAAAAGACCCTGATGCTAGCAAAGATTGAGGGCAGGAGGAGAAGGGGACGACAGAGGATGAGATGGTTGGATGGCATCATCGACTCAATGGACATGGATTTGAGTAAACTCCGGGAATTGATGATAGACAGGGAGGCCTGGCGTGTTGCTGTTCATGGGTTCGCAAATAGTCGGACACGACTGAGTAACTGATCAGATTAGAAGTCGCTCAGTCGTGTCCAACTCTTGCGACCCCATGAATCACAGCATGCCAGGCCTCCCTGTCCATCACCAACTCCCAGAGGTCACTGAGACTCACATCCATCAAGTCAGTGATGCCATCCAGCCATCTCATCCTCTGTCGTCCCCTTCTCCTCCTGCCCTCCAGTCCCTCCCAGCATCAGAGTCTTCTCCAATGAGTCAAGTCTTCGCATGAGGTGGCCAAAGTACTGGAGTTTCAGCTTTAGCATCATTCCTTCCAAAGAAATCCCAGGGCTGATCTCTTTCAGAATGGACTGGTTGGATCTCCTTGCAGTCCAAGGGACTCTCAAGAGTCTTCTCCAACACCACAGTTCAAAAGCATCAGTTCTTGGGCGCTCAGCCTTCTTCACAGTCCAGCTCTCACATCCATACATGACCACAGGAAAGACCATAGCCTTGACTAGGCGAACCTTTGTTGGCAAAGTAATGTCTCTGCTTTTGAATATGTGATCTAGGTTGGTCATAACTTTCCTGAGTAACTGAACTGAACATAAATGAGTAATCTGGGAGAAATTAAGGTAGCAATGAAAAGAGGAAGAGAGAAAGATAATTCATTACTCTATGTAAAAGGCAATATATTGATATAATATTTTTTTCTTTAATCTTTGGTTTTCTTTACTTTCCCCCCCTTTTTGGTGGCAAACTCTAGAGCATAATTCAATGAGTTGAATATCATCTCCATTCTACATCTGAGGATAACAAAACATTATACAGGCAATTGGTGGAAGCAGTAATGTCCTTGGACACAAAGAGAAACCTGTACTTCAGAAGCCTCTATGATGGCCCTTCTCTGACCATGCTTCTGTCCTGGCAGAGAGTCTTAGGCAGCAAAGGGACATGCCCACAGAGCTACTATGCCCATCTGTAGACCAGGTTCAGGTTCAAGAATCCTGGATTCTTGAATCCTCAGCCAAATGATCTAAGCTCAGTTCCATCATCAGTATGGATCTTTGCTCCTCCCAAAGGTAATCCATACTGCTCAGGACTTTTAACACTGAGTCCAAGGGGATTCAGCTTGGGTATGCAGGTGGGCGTCCATGTCTATGCACATCAGACTCCTTGTGATACTGTATAAAGTCAGAAGTAAGAACAAGGGGTGTTAGGCCAGAAACTTGGGGAGAAATCTGAGTCTCAATGTGCTCCTAGCCTTTCAGAGTGCTATAAAAGTATATTTGTCAAGGTGAGAGGAGAGAACTTGTTTTATTTAACATCCTACTAGCTTTGTTTGCCATCTTCCAACCCTGAATATACATTGGAAGGACTGATGCTGAAGCTGAAACTCCAATACTTTGGCCACATGAAGCGAAGAGCTGACTTGCTGGAAAATACCCTGATTCTGGGAAAGACGGAGTGCAAGAGAAGGGGGCAACAGAGGATGAGATGGTTGGATGGTATCACCGACTCGATGGACTTGAGTTTGAGCAAGCTCCGGGAGATAGTGAAGGACAGGGGAGCCTGGCAGGCTGCAGTCAGCGGAGTCACAGAGTCGGACCTGACTGAGTGACGGAACAACAACAGCGATACTTGGATATATTGTACACGAACTTCTGGGGCCTCAGAAATAGTATGATTGACACTTGGTGCAGGAACCAGGCTTTAAACCAAAATCTCTTACTCTGAGTTCTAAGCCTTTTGCCCATAAACCAGATCTGTTGCTCTCCTTTCCCTTTGTGGGAGAAGTAAAGTAAAAGCCCTATAGATTCCCATCAACTTTGTTCTTCTTTTTATCTTTTTATGTACTTTAAGGACAGGAATTCTTTCAAACCTGCTGCAGACTGAATATTTTTCACCCCCATGTGGCAATTTTTGCAGGCAGGGCCTTTGGGAGATGTTTAAGTCATGAATTCAGTCCTCATGACGGATCAGCGGGCTTATACAAGAGCCCTCAGAGAGATCTCCCACCCTTCTGCTTTGTGAGGACACAGCAAGAAGAAAGGAGTCTAAACCAGGAACTTGGCTCTCACCAGACACTGACCCTACCAACACAGACACTGACCCTACCAGCGTATTGATCTCCAACTGCCCAAGCTGTAAAGCTGTGAGAAATCCTGGCTGGGCACAAAGCTTGCATCATTTTTTCTGTAAGATGTTGCAGACTTTTGGACAATCCAATATATTTCTGCTGTTTATAACTTGAGAAAGCCATTTCTGTTGCTTATAGTGTCCTGGATGGGCTCTGATATCATCTTTTCTTGTTTCTAGTCATAGAAGGAAAGCTTTCAAGAATTTACCATTAAGCATAACATGGACGTGAAGTCAGTCAGTCGTGTCCGACTCTTTGTGACCCCATGGTCTGTAGCCTACCAGGCTCCTCTGCCCATGGGATTTTCAAGGCAAGAATACTGGAGGAGGTTGCCATTTCCTTCTCCAGCTAAGCATAACGTGAGTCCATCCTAAAGGAGATCAGTCCTGGGTGTTCATTGGAGGGACTGATGTTGAAGCTAAAACTCCAATACTTTGGCCACCTGATGCGAAGATTCGACTCATTTGAAAAGACCCTGATGTTGGGAAAGATTGAGGGCAGGAGGAGAAGGGGACGACAGAGGATGAGATGGTTGGATGGCATCACCGACTCGATGGACATGGGTTTGGATGGACTTTGGGAGTTGGTGATGGACAGGGAGGCCTGGCGTGCTGCAGTTCATGGGATAGCAAAGAGTTAGACACGACTGAGAGACTGAACTGAACTGAACTGATAACGTGAGTTTTATTTTTGTATATCCTATTGTTGAGTTCAGAAAGTTTGCTTCTATTCCTAAGGGGATTATTCAGCTTTTTTTTTTTTTCCATAAAAGAGTAATGGATTTTATCAAATGATTGTTCTATGTCTATTACAATTGTATGTTTGCTTCCCTTTTACTAATATGGTATATTATATTGACTGATTTTTGTATGTTAAGACACACTTAGAATTGTGTGGCAAATTCCATTTGGTCATGCTGTATTATCATTTTGATATGTTAGATTCATTTTTTAGAAATTTGTTGATGTTTTTTATGTCAACATTTTTGTAATATTTTACTATCAGATGAGACTGATCTCAAAATTGAATCAGAAAGTGTTTTCTTTTTTTTCTTTTAGTTTAATATTAATTCTTCAAATCATCATTATAGTTTACCAACAAAGTAATGTATGTTTGGATTTTTCTTTGTGGAAAAATGGTTTCAAATACTCAATCTGTACACTCGTTACAGATCTACTCAGGTTTGTGTCTTCTGAGACAGTTTTGTTTTGTTTTTAATTAATTTATTTATTGGCCATGCAGTATGGCATGTGAGATCTTAGTACCCCAACCAGGGATTGAACCCAAGTTCCCTGCTTTGGAAGCAGAGTCTTATCCATTGGCCAGCCAGGGAAGTCCCCTGAGTCAATTTTGGGAGTTTGCATCTTTTTAGAAATTTGTTCATTTCACTTGCATTATATAATCTATTGCCATACACTTGCTCAGAGTATTTCCTTACGACCTTTATATTGTAAATCCAGCTCTAATTTTCCCTTTATCATTCCTGATTTTATTAATTTAAATCTTTTTTCTTGCTCAGTCTTGCTGAAGTCATCAATTTTATTGGTATTTTAAATGTTTCATTTTCTTCATTTTCTCTATTACTTTTTCTGCTTTGTAGGTGTGGTTTATATCTACAATCACTTGGCCTTCAGGATAAGAGATTATCCTTAATAATGTGGGTGGGTCTCATCGAATCAGTTAGAGGCCCTGAGAGCAACAAATGAGGTTTAAAGTGAAAAGAAATTCTGTCTCAAGACTGAAGTGCCAACTTCTGCCTGTTTCTAGCCTATGGGTTGCCCTGCAGATTACAGACCTGCCAGCTCTCATAATCATATAAGAGTGAAGTTTTTAAAAATTATATTTATATAGATATATGTATGTATACATATCATACATACACACACACACACACACATACACATATATACACACACACACACCATTATTCTGGTTTGGCTTCGGTGAATTTCCTAAATATGTAAATTGTATATAACAGAATTGGAAACATCTTCCAATTTGCCCTTCTCTCCTGTCCTCTATTATTTCTAACTGGAGTCTTCATATGGTGCTAGAATGTCTTACCCAACCTTATGTATCTTTTTAAGTCTCTTTAAGATATACCCCCACTCTTCTACAAAGCATTTCCTGTACAATTTCTTCAAGCCATCTGTTTAAGTTTTTCAAATCTATCTCTAATTCTCTCTTAAGTGATGTTTATTTTGGTGCATAGCTACTTAATTTCTATTTTAATTCTCATTCTATCAGATCAGATCAGATCAGATCAGTCACTCAGTCGTGTCCGACTCTTTGCGACCCCATGAACCGCAGCACGCCAGGCCTCCCTGTCCATCACCAGCTCCCGGAGGTCACTCAGACTCGCATCCATCGAGTCAGTGATGCCATCCAGCCATCTCATCCTCTGTCGTCCCCTTCTCCTCCTGCCCTCAATCCCTCCCAGCATCAGAGTCTTCTCCAATGAGTCAACTCTTCGCATGAGGTGGCCAAAATACTGGAGTTTCAGCTTTAGCATCATTCCTTCTAAAGAAATTCCAGGATTGATCTCCTTCAGAATGGACTGGTTGGATCTTCTTGCAGTCCAAGGGACTCTCAAGAGTCTTCTCCAACACCACAGTTCAAAAGCATCAATTCTTCGGCGCTCAGCCTTCCTCACAGTCCAGCTCTCACATCCATACATGACCACAGGAAAGACCATAGCCTTGACTAGGCGAACCTTTGTTGGTAAAGTAATGTCTCTGCTTTTGAATATGCTATCTAGTTTGGTCATAACTTTCCTTCCAAGGAGTAAGCGTCTTTTAATTTCATGGCTGCAGTCACCATCTGCAGTGATTTTGGAGCCCAGAAAAACAAAGTCTGACACTGTTTCCCCATCTATTTCCCATGAAGTGATGGGACCAGATGCCATGATCTTCGTTTTCTGAATGTTGAGCTTTAAGCCAACCTTTTCAATTTGTTTATTTCAAAATTTTTTTATAAGCAGAACACTCTTTATTTTTATTTTTTTTTTACTTTACAATATTGTATTGGTTTTGCCATACATCAGCAAATTTGTTATCACATATTATATCCTCCTTTCCTTCGTTATATTTTGTCAACTTTATTTCTTTAAGCATATCAAACGTTTATTTTATATAGTCTATATGATAGTTCTAATATCAGTTGTCATTGTGTATCTATATCTGCGATTTTTTCTGATAAATCAAATTGATTGGGACTTCTTTCATTCATATGCAGAAGACTCAGTGTAAGAGCTTTGCATTTTACCCGTGTCATCGTAAAGGACCTACTGGTTGAACTTTGAACCCTAGATGTCGGAGGCGCGTCCTCTGGACATGTGTGTCTCTCCCCTTGTGTCCCCTATATGCACACAATTTCTTTCACCTTTTCCTTTCTTCTTCAGGGAAATAGGAGGCACTACCGATTCCAAAGTGATGTAAACTAAATGTTTAGCTCTCATGTAAATTCTGGATTTTTCCTGTTTGATCTACAGAACATGCTACTGATCAGAGGTCCTCATGTTAGCAAGGTTCTCCTCAATAAATCTGTGTTTTAAACCATCAGAAACTGGCATTCACTGTTAGAGAAATATTGACTCCAGAGATTTTTGCTGAGTAGATTCACGACTTATTTTTGTTTCTGACCAGAACAGTATGTAAGAATCTTTAAACTTTGCTTTAAATTTTAACTCATTAGAAAAAAATTTAATCTACCATACATCGACAGCTAATATGTTTTTAATATTTATGGAATAAAAAGCAGTTTTATCTCTTATAAGAATATATTTAACAAAATACTTTTTAATATTTCGCATATTTAATATTCATATGTATGTGCACACATGACTATTGTAAGGGAAAGCTATATTAACATTACTAGTTAGCATATGGCACCCTACTCCAGTACTTTGCCTGGAAAATCCCATGGACGGAGGAGCCTGGTAGGCTGTAGTCCATGGGGTCGCTAAGAGTCAGACAAGACTGAGCGACTTCACTTTCACTTTTCACTTTCATGCATTGAAGAAGGAAATGGCAACCCACTCCAGTGTTCTTGCCTGGAGAATCCCAGGGATGGGGGAGCCTAGTGGGTGCCATCTCTGGGGTCGCACAGAGTCGGACACGACTAAAGTGACTTAGCAGCAGTTAGCATGTATTTCATATTGACTATAAATGTTTTAAAAGTTGAAATGTGGAATGTATATTTTAAATTATGTTACTGTACCTCTGGGCTTAGTGACATAGGCTGCAACTCATAAACTATATAATATGAATATTTATATACACACAGAATGATCCATATTTAAATATGGTGCTTCCTCTGATTATTCTAACTCTGAGTGAATAAGAATACCTTACCATAATAAGGATCTTGACTTTTTATGGAGACTATAGTGAGAATTCATTATATTACTTGTGAAACACTCATGAGAAAACCTTTTTGTCAAGAATTTCACATCCGTTCTAGTTACCAGTTCACCATGTTCAACCCTGAAACATTATCTCTTTGGAACAACATTCAAGAAGATGCCCCTGGGAAATACAAAAGGCCAGTGGTAAATGTTAAAGAATTGCTTTAAAAAGCTGCTCAAAAGGAGGCTTTGCTCAACTTCCTGGTGTTTGTGCAAGCTCCATGGATTTCCTGTCAGAGGCACAGGTTAAATTTGGTTGCCTTCTGAGTGAAATCTGGGGATAACTTGAGTGTAGAACAAGGGAGCGAATACAATATCCACAATCCAAATGCAGGATTGGTTCTAAGGTTTCTCCTGGGATTTTAGAATATGTCTGGGTTGAGTGCCTGTCTGAGCCACTCACCAACCACTGGGAGCCTGCCAGTCACGGCACACTGGTCTCAGCCATCACTCCCGAGCCACAGCTCACCTAAGCCCAAGAGCAGGGGAGAAACATAACTGCAAACATTTAGAGCAAGGATGAAGGGGGGAAAGCACTTTGGTTTTTAGGAAGATGAGAGCTAGTCTACTGCTGAAAAGATCTTTAAGAGTGTTATATCTGATATATGATTAAAGCTAAGATAGCATATTTTGAAAAATTATTATAGCATAGTTGCTTTACACTGTGGTGTTAGCTTCAGCTATACAGCAGAGTGAGTCAGCCATATGCTATCCCCTCTTTGGGGGATTTCCTTCCCATTTAGGTCACCGCAGAGCATTGCATGGGGTGTGTGTACGCCTATGTACCTACGTGTGTACACCCTCCGCTCTACAGCCTGTGCTCTGTGGCATCCATCCCTTTGCGACCCTATGCCGGGCTCCTCTGTCCATGAGAGTCTCCAGGCTAGAATACTGGAGCAGATTGCCATTTCCTACTGCAGGGGATCTTCCTGACCCAGGGATAGAACCTGTGTCTCTCACATTGGAGGCAGATTCTTTACCTACTGCGCCTCCGAGGAATTCTGTGTTTTATAGTGGATTAGTATATTTTTAACTGTAATCAGCCTTTCCTTGAAATACTGTGAATTCTACATATGAGCACATGCTAAGACTTAGAGGACTTTTCCATTTCCTTTTGCTGTTCCACGTAGGGTTTGCCTTTCTGTGGTTGGGGAATTACATTGCAGGAAACAAAACTTCATCTCCCCCCAATAAAAACCACAAATGCCAGGTTTCATGTCCCAGCCTCTCTTGCAGGCAAGCAGGGAACATGACATAGCAACCCAAACTGGACATGCCGACCCCACACTTTGAATCATAAGCAGTGTGACTGAGCAGGACCCATTCTTGCTATGGGTGGAAAACACTGACAGCAATTACCTCCAGGTCCCTGGTGGCTCAGACGGTAAAGAATCCACCTGCAATGTGGGAGACCTGGGTTCAGTCCCTGGGTTGGGAAGATCCCCTGGAAGAGGGAAACGCTACCCACTCCAGTATTTTTACTGGAGAATCCCCATAGACAGAGGAGCCTGGCGGGCTACACGCAGGGGGTTGCAAAGAGTCAGACATGACCAAATGACTAAGTACACACACTAGAGGTTAGATCTATATTGTGTTGTTCACTGTTGGTGAGATGCTTTTAGTAGAAAAAGTTACATCTGCAGCCAGTACTTCACTGACTTGATTTTTTCTTTCAATATTTTTTGATCACCCCATACCGTGTGGCTCCCCTGGAGGCTCAGATGGTAAAGCATCTGCCTGCAATGCGGGAGACCTGGGTTAGATCCCTGGGTTGGGGAAGATCCCCTGGAGAAGGAAATGGCAACCCACTCCAGTATTCTGGCCTGGAAAATTCCATGGACAGAGGAGCCTTGTAGGCTACAGTCCATAAGGTCGCAGAGAGTCAGACACAACTGAGCGACTTCATTTCACTTCATTTCACTTCATAGCATATGGGGTCTCAGTCCCTTGACCAGGGATCTAACCCCTGACCCTTGCATTGGAAGTGCAGAGTCAACCACTAGCCCACCAGGGAAGTCCTTTACTGCCTGGATTTAGATTATTATTCCTCTTTATGTAGCCTCCAAATTCTGTTCATTAGATTTCCTAGAGGATTTGTGAATCACTTAATATCCTTTTAATACATTCCTCCTCAGGTTAAATTATTCATACTTTATTTGTTGCCTTCAACTAAGTATCTCCTATAAAATGTGATAGGTAATATAGCTTATTTTGTTCCTTAGAATTTCATTTCAGAAAATCATGTAGAAACAATATCAACAGTCATTAGTTATTAGATTAAGATTTTGCAGGATGATTGTGATTTTGGCTAACTTTTTCTGAAGGCAAGCTATGTTAGACACTGCGTGGAGAGTTTTATATGCAATGTTGCCTATACTATTCAACATGGCATACAAAGTAGGTACTATTACGACTTTTCTCACACAGATATAAAACTCTTGTCAAAGACAGGCAGGACTGTGCGAACACTACGGTAAAGCCATAGCAAACACTGCTTTGTATGCAGCTTCGTGCTCTGCTGTGTGCCTGTTATATATCAGTTAACATGCTTAGAGCTAGAAATGCAAAAATTAATTATGAATATTCCTATCCTTGATTCATCTTTTAGGTAAAACAATAAAGTAAATCTATAACTATTATTCATTATGAAAATTTTATAATAGCATGATGGAAACTCAAATAAGGGCTCAATCATTTCTCAACACTAGTGTCCCAAAAAGCTGTAGACTGGAGGAAACAAGGATTCCCCCTTGTGCGTATATGGCATCTGCTGTTGGACAGTTTTGTCAGTGTTATTTATGGGCTGAAAGGGTAAGACTGTTGTTATTCAATCACTAAGTTGTGTCTGACTCTTTGTGACCCCAGGTACTATAGCACTCCAGGCTTCCCTGTCCTTCACCATCTCCCAGAGTTTGCTCAAACTCATGTCCATTGAGTCAGAGATGCCATCCAACCATGAGGGGCGACAGAGGATGAGTTGGAAAGGGTAAGATATGGTGCCTCAACAAAAACTAAATCCTGAAGACCACTCATGATGCCTAATACATCAGAGAAGAGTGTCAAATATCACTCCTGTGATTTCCCTCCTAAGACTGCAATATCAGGAATTTCTTGGGATTTTGTTTTACAAATGATGACTAACTTTGGGGGATAAGAAAAAGAAACAAGTATCAGATTTGTTTGCAATATTTAAATGATATATTAGCAACAGGAAAACAACTGACTTTATACGGGTCAATTTTGACCTGACTACAAAATATTTTAATTGTGTAGATACTTAATGATGTCTTTATATGTAATAGATGGAGAAGGAAATGGCAACCCAGTCCAGTATTCTTGTCTGGAAAATCTCATGGACAGAGGAGCCTGATCAGCTTTAATCCCTGGGGTCACAAAGAGTTGGACATGACTGAGTGACTGAGCACACATGTGTGTAAGAGAAAGCAATTTTCTCAGTAAGAATCAAGTCTGCACTTTTAATGAAATAGTTTTATGAATAAAGAGGTCAATAAGAAATATAATCTCCTACCACCAGAAACACACTTCAGATGTGAAACCTTTAAGGGAAATAGACCGGATAGAAGCTGCACCAGCTTCCTATTGTCTCTGAAACAAATCAGGCAAAAGTAGTGGCTTAAAAGAACACAAATGTATTATCATCATTTGGATGATAGCAGAAATCCCAAGTGGTGCTGGTGGTAAATAAAATGCTTGCCCATGCAGGAGATGTAAGAGATGTGGGTTGGACCCCTGTGTCGGGGAAATCCCCTGGAGAAGGGAAAGGCAACCTACTCCAGTGTTTTTGCCTGGAGAATTCCATGGGCAGAGGAGCCTGGTGGGCTACGGTCCACGGGGTTGCAGAGTCGGACACGACTGAGCGACTTGACACACACAGCAGAAATTCAAACTCTGTCTCTGCTGCTGCTGCTGCTAAGTCGCTTCATTAGTGTCCGACTCTATGAGACCCCATGGACTGCAGCCCACCAGGCTCCTCTGTCCATGGATTTTCCAGGCAAGAGTACTGCAGTGGGGTGCCATTGTGTTCTCCGAAACTATGTCTCAAGAGGCTCAAATCAAGGTGTCAGCAGTGCTCTGTTTCCTGAGGCTCCAGGGGAGACACTGTTTGTCTGCCTTTTCCACCTTCTAGAGACACCTCCGTCCTTGACTGCCCTTCATCTTCAAAGCCGTCAAGAACATCACTCAGCTTCTGCTTCTGTCATCACGGCTCCTCCTCTGACTATCTTTCCCGTCTCCCTCTTTCATGTTTAAGGACCTTTATGATTCCATTGGGTCTACCTGGGTGATCTCTCCATCTGAAGCTCCTTTCCCCAACCGCAAAGCTCCCTGTGTCATCGAAGTAACAGATTCACAGATTCCAGAGATGAGGGTGTGGAGCTCTCTGGGGGGCATTATTCTGTCAGCTGCACAATCTTTTTCCTTCTACTTTGGCTCCCAATGTCTCTCCTACTGAATAAACTTTTTCTCTGCTGATTTCTTTCCCTTAAATATGCAGGCCTATTTCAGAATGTCTCGTTGAAGCAAATAAACTTCTCTTTGGACTTTATATCTCTCTCCAATTACCATCTTACCAGGCTTTATTCTTTAACAGCAGACTTTTGAAAGTTTCTTTCACTCACTCTTTCCATTCCTTCTCTCTGAATCAATCACCAGTTCATTTTATTCCCCAGGGCGATTTTATAGCTGGTAACTCCAGAAAACAGCCCCTCCCCCTTCATATTCTGAACCCTCACAATAGCAATTAAGATGCCTTCCTTCTTGAAATGACCATTGAGCTTGGATTTCATGCCATCGCTTTTCCATAGTTTTCCTCTGATCCCTGCAGGTTAATCTTTTCCTAGTTCACTTATTTTTTTATTTATTTTTTTCTATCTAGGTTAGTCTTGAACTTTTCTCCATTCCTACACAACTGTTTCTCTCTAGGTAATCTCATTCACTTGCTTTAAGTATGGTCTATATGTCTTTTCTTTCTTCCTAGAAAAAAAGAAAAAAATATATATCTATATATTCTATTCAGTTAGACAAAATGGATGATAATTGTTCATGCCTATGTTTCAATGTTTTTGGGGAAGGCAATGGCACCCCACCCCAGTACTTTTGCCTGGAAAATCCCATGGACGGAGGAGCCTGGTAGGCTCCAGTCCGTGGGGTCGCTAAGAGTCAGACACTACTGAGCGACTTCACTTTGACTTTTCACTTTCATGCATTGGAGAAGGAAATGGCAACCCACTCCAGTGTTCTTGCCTGGAGAATCCCAGGGACAGGGGAGCCTGGTGAGCTTCCGTCTATGGGGTCGCACAGAGTTGGACACGACTGAAGCAACTTAGCAGCAGTAGCAGCAGCATGTTTCAATGAAGTTATATATGGAAATTTTCTGTGTCAATGAATGCATATCTATCTCATTTCTGTGGCAATGCAATATTATGGACATACCATAATTAATAAAACTAGCTTATTGAGAAACTCCAATTTTCTATTTTTACTATTATAGCATCATTTTGATAAATGTGTAAAATGTAGTGACAAACGTTTTATCAGTGAGGAACACCAGAGAAGGATATTGAATTCATTTCAAAAGAAAAATCATAGATGCTGTACTGTGGACAGTATTTTCATCTGAAGTCCTTTCCATCAGCAGAGTCCAGCAGTTCGCTAACTTACTTCCCTATGCATTAAGGACCCGAAGTCATAAGAAAGAGAGTAAGTAGTTATGCAGTTACATTGGAAAGTAGTCAGTTTCCAACTATGTTCTCTTTTTTTGGAGAGGAGATACTTCCTCTTTCCTTAGTGCTTTTCCATAAGAATGCCCCTTCAAGAAGAGAAAAAAAATTCCAATAATATACACATGTACAGTGAAAAATTCTTTCTATATGTTTTGTTAAACTTGTATAGAAGCGATGACAATTTTTTTGAGCAACAATATAGGTTAAAACTCAGGATTTATATGGTCACATCTCTGATGATATCTGCTTTTCTCATGAAAAGCAGTTGATATGCAGCATAGCAGTGGTTTTGCTAAAGGTACACCTTCTGCCCTGTGACTTAGGTTAGCCTTAGGAAGCCACCCTGTTTACCTCTGAGAAGGTTAGAAATAGTCCCTCCAAATTCCCATTCTTTTCCTTATAAATGATTATCTGAACTGTTTGTCCCCACTGATCAATGGGAACAAAAAGCTTGGAATCCAATTTTCCTTAAGATGCCCTTGAACTTGAACTTTGGCTGACTCAGCCCCAGCTGGCACAGTGCACCTCCTTAGGTGTCTTCCAGAAAAGCACGCTGACCTCAAGTGAAACATCCACCTTCGGAGAACACACAAGTTGAGGGAATTTCTGAACCTTTTCTCTTTTCCAGGATTACAAGGCTCAGGTAATAGTCAACATTGTCAAGAATAGAGATAGCTGAGCATGAAGAGGCACACACGATTTTTAAATAAAGTACCAGAAGCAATTTAATGAAGAAATGTATTAAATAAATCATATTGGGGAAAAAAATGGACATCTGTAAGCAGAACAAACAAGCGACAATCTTCATTAAAGCTACATTGTATTTAAAACATTGCCCTATAGGTCCAAGTGTAAAAAGCATAATTATAATTTTGGAAAACACTGGAGAAGACCGTTGACCTAAGATTAGGCAGAGTTCATCGATATGACTCTAAAGGTCACAGTCCATTAAAAACATAAAAACATAATACAGAAATTGTGCTTCAGCAAGATTAAAATCATTTGATTTCTGAAAGACCTTGTTAAGAGGATGAAAAGGCAAACCACAGATGGGGAGCAAATATCAGCAAATCACATAACTGACCAAGGACTTGTTTCCATAATTATAAAATATTTTCTAAATGATACGGTGAGAATACAATTCAGTTAGAACAGGAGCAAAAGGCATGAAAGACATCAGGGAAGAGAATAGGAAATACCAAGTGTTCACAGGAAAGTTGTTGATGTCATTGTCCATCATGGAAATGAAAATTAAAGCCACGATAAGATACCACTTATTCCTGAAGAATTACATGTGCTTGCATGCTAAGTTGCTTCAGTCGTGCTCGACTCTTTGTGACCCCATGGACTGTCATGCATCAGGCTCCTCTGTCCATGAGATTCTCCAGGCAAGAACATTGGAGTGGGTGGCCATGCCCTCCTCCAGGGCATCTTCCCGACCCAGGTATCAAACTCTTAAGTCTCCTATATTGGCAGGCAGGTTCTTTCCCACAAGTGAGTGAGTGTGTCTGTGCAGTGTGTGTGTGTGTGTGTGTGTGTATGATAAATATATATGATTCACACACATACACATATGCCAAGTTCTCATGAGGATATGAAACAACTAGATCCTAATGCCTTGCTTGGGAAATGAGAGATCATTACAGGTACTCTGGAGACTGCTTAGTGATTTTTTTTTTTTTTTTTTTTGCACCCACTAGAGTTCATTTCATTGAACTGATCTAAATATTTTATTTAAAGAAATATCTAAAGATTATGTTGTTAATGGAAAAATATAAACATACATATTTAAAGATCATTTTGTAGTGACATATGGGAAATAGATTTCTTCAATAACATGATTAGTTTTGTCATTCTACTAGTGGAATACATCCTGCAGAAACATGTTTTTACCTTCAAATCTGAGCACATTACCCTCACATAAATAAAGGAAAAAAAGATAATTGAAAAAAAAAAGGAAACTTTGATTAGTTTAAATTTGTGGTAGACCACATCTGATTTGTTGAAGAGCAAGCTCTTTTCCAGTCCCTAAGACATCCAACACCCATGCAGAGGAATTAAATTTAGATGCCCTTCTTCAGATGGCTGATAATTTACATGTGAATGAGTCCAGCAAGACTGAGAGTTTGAACTACTTTTGTGACCAGGAAGAAAAGTTTAGAGGTGAAATGGGGTTTATTTGGGAATTTGCTCCTGCTTCTGGAGATGTGTATGAGCTATCTACAAATGCATGAGAAAAGAAGCATTATGCAAATATTGTAAGGACGTGGTGAAAAAGCTCTTAAGAGAACACTCAAGGATGGACATTGTCGTCTATGGTATGTGGTTTTGTGTGGCTATATATCTGAATTTGAGGGCTTACAAAACAAAATCAAACACTGACAACACTTCAAGGAACATCTGGATAAAACAAGGGAAGATCTGCTACACTCTCTCAAAACTGAACTGGGTTGAGCAAAAACACGGCTGCTACTCTGTTTGGAAAAATACCATCCTCAGCTATACAGGAAGCTTTGCAAAATTTCCTTAAGGCCGAAGAACTACAACCTGGGTTTTCTAAGTCCAATTATATATTCTTAGCAATTTCTTATTGAGCTGAATATGTGCTATATGTTCCTGAAATTATATTCCTGGGTATTTATAATATAAAAATGAAAATATTTCTACTTTTCAGAGCATGAAGTTGAGCAAGATGTGATTTGCCCATAAAACGTGCAGTTACCAGATGACTCAGGCTTCCCTCATAGCTCAGCTTGTAAAGAATCTGCCTGCAATGCAGGAGACCCCGATTTCATCCCTGGGTTGGGAAGACTCCCTGGAGAAGGAAAAGGCTGCCCACTCCGGTATGCTGGCCAGGAGAGTTCCATGGACTGTAGTCCATGAGGTCGTAAAGAGCTGGACACAAATGAGCTACTTTCACCCTCACTTTTCACCACCAGACGACTCAACGAGTAGATAAGAGTGTTCAGTTCAGTTCAGTACAGTCGCTCGGTCGTGTCTGACTGTCTGCGGCCCCATGGACTGCAGCAGACACACGAGGTGAAAGCAATTGTTCACAGTGGTGTTAGCTGTAACAGCCCATAACTAAACAGATTTCCACTGAATGATAAATAAACAAAGAAAATATGGTATGTAGACATCACAGGATATTATTCAAAAATAAAAATGGAATGAAAGTCCGTAGCATGCTAAAATGTGAACTTTGGTGCCATTATTTTTCAGTTGAAAGAAGCCAGAAGACCATATATTGTACGGCTCCACTTATATTAAATACACAGAATAGAAAAATCCAGGGAGACAGAAAGTAGAAAGTAATTTCTGATTTCTTAATGCTGTATGAGCTTTTGGAGTATGGAAATGGGGGGAGGCCATGATGGGCACGGGGTTTCTTTTTGGGGTGAAAATGTTTTAAAATTAGTTTATGGTGATGGGTTATACAATTCTGTGAGTATCCTAAAATGCACTGAATGGTATATTCCAAATGGGTGACTTGAGGATATACCAAGTCTACCTCTGATAAGTTGTTTAAAACAGCTTATATGCTTTTTCATTTAATTTTTATAACATTCTTTAAATGACAAAATCGTAATGATGGAAAAAATTCCATAGTTGCCAGGGTGTAGGATTGGGAGGAAAGACTGTATAAAAGTGGTGTATTGATGTCATATTGCTCCTCTTGATACATGTACAATAGTTTTGTACAATGTTACTGCAGCCATGAAATTAAAAGACGCTTACTCCTTGGAAGGAAAGTTATGACCAACCTAGATAGCATATTCAAAAGCAGAGACATCACTTTGCCAACAAAGGTTAGCCTAGTCAAGGCTATGGTCTTTCCTGTGGTCATGTATGGATGTGAGAGTTGGACTGTGAAGAAGGCTGAGCGCCGAAGAATTGATGCTTTTGAACTGTGGTGTTGGAGAAGACTCTTGAGAGTCCCTTGGACTGCAAGAAGATCCAACCGGTCTGTTCTGAAGGACATCAGCCCTGGGATTTCTTTGGAAGGAATGATGCTAAAGTTGAAACTCCAGTACTTTGGCCACCTCATACGAAGAGTTGACTCATTGGAGAAGACTCTGATGCTGGGAGGGATTGAGGGCAGGAAGAGAAGGGGACGACAGAGGATGAGATGGCTGGATGGCATCACTGACTCGATGGATGTGAGTCTGAGTGACCTCCGGGAGTTAGTGATGGACAGGGAGGCCTGGCGTGCTGCAGTTCATGGGGTCGCCAAGAGTCGGACATGACTGAGCGACTGATCTGATCTGATCTTGAATTTAAACAATTTCAAATTTAAAAGTTTCTAAAAATCTAACTCTTTAAGAGACTGAACCTTATTTTTGAGAAAGAAACCTTCTGACACATTATGTGTCAACATTGTTTAAAGTCAAAATCCAGCTGAACAACTGTTTTACTGATATTTCAGTCTGTTAGTTCTCCTCTTTCACAGCTTAACTCTTGAGGTTGGTTCTGCTATGTCCACACTTTGATCTGTTAGAACTTTAAAGTTTTCAGCTCCAGAGAGCACCACTTTCAACACTTAGGGAAAATATTGTCAGAAATCCTGGAGATTTAAGGAAAGAATACAACATATTTAGCCACACACTCTCTAGTTTAAAATAAATAAATAAAAAGGAAAATATGTAACTCACATTCCCAACCTCATGAAAAGTCAGAAATTAAGTGGTGTGAAGCATCCTTGTGTTAGAAATATATCATTTCTTGTGTTTTGTCTCCTTGATGGTAGTTGGGTTGCAAAGTCATGTCTGATTCTTGCAACTTCATGGACTGCAGCCTGCCAGACTCCTCTGTCCATGAGATTCTCCAGGCAAGAACACTGGAGTGGGTTGCCATGACTCCTCCAGGGGATCTTCCAGAGCCAGGAGTCGAACCCAGGTCTCCTGCATTGCAGGCAGATTCTTTACCAACTGAGCTACAAGAGAAGCCCTTTGTCCCCTTAGGATATTTTAAAACAATAAAATGAGTTAGCTCATATATGTATCCTGTTCGTTAGACCTTCATGTTGATTTATTGATTAGCCCTTCATGGCATCTGTGTGATCCTGTGAGCTTGAACAAAAAAATAAAAAGGAAACTAAAAAGTGATACCTGCTGAGCCTGCCAATACAAAAGCAGCTTTGACAGTTACAAGAGAAGACTGCCACGCTGTCAGAAAGGCTTTGACGGAATTAAGTGAACCACATTGACAGCACATCGCGCAGCATCTGGTGGGCTGTTTCAGATGAACGCTCTCATTTCCTTGTCAATGTGCTTATGTGGGATGCATTCTGTGGACTGTCTTGGTTTCCCACTGCTCCTTGAAAGCAGGGGACCGGTACCTTGAGCAGAATCACTGCTCAGCTTTTTATCAACTGCCTTCCAAAGGAAACGTGACCATCGGAGAGGTGACAGTGGAATATTCTGAGTTTCAGCCCAAAGGAATTTCCATTGCCCCAATGCCAGGTTAACAAAACAGGCAAAAGGAATTTTTCCCTATACTTCTGTACTTTTTGGAATACTGTCTATTTTTTCAGGGACATTGTTATGGAAATTCACTTATCTCGGCTCCAAGAAAAGGAGAACACAGTTAAAAACTACTTTCCAAGTGTGATTTTTTTTTTTTTTTGACTGCTTACCTCAGTCCCTATCTTATGATAGACTCTCTGGTCCTTCAACACACAGAGAAGTAATAGTTACTGAACTACTGGACTCTGTGCTATGATCACAGGATCAGAATAATATTTGATATCGTAATTTGGGAATACATTAAATATTCTATGGCATTCTCCACTGACCAGTTTTTTGTTACAGCCTATTACATAGTTCAATTCAGAAAACGAAGATCATGGCATCTGGTCCCATCACTTCATGGGAAATAGATGGGGAAACAGTGGAAACAGTATCAGGCTTTATTTTGGGAGGCTCCAAAATCACTGCAGATGGTGACTGCAGCCATGAAATTAAAAGACGCTTACTCCTTGGAAGGAAAGTTATGACCAACCTAGATAGCATATTCAAAAGCAGAGACATTACTTTGCCAACAAAGGTCCATCTAGTCAAGGCTATGGTTTTTCCTGTGGTCATGTATGGATGTGAGAGCTGGACTGTGAAGAAGGCTGAGTGCTGAAGAATTGATGCTTTTGAACTGTGGTGTTGGAGAAGACTCTTGAGAGTCCCTTGGACTGCAAGGAGATCCAACCAGTCCATTCTGAAGGAGATCAGCCCTGAGATTTCTTTGGAGGGAATGATGCTAAAGCTGAAACTCCAGTACTTTGGCCACCTCATGCGAAGAGTTGACTCATTGGAGAAGACTCTGATGCTGGGAGGGATTGGGGGCAGGAGGAGAAGGGGACGACAGAGGATGAGATGGCTGGATGGCATCACTGACTCAATGGACGTGAGTCTGGTTGAACTCCAGGAGTTGGTGATGGACAGGGAGGCCTGGCGTGCTGCGATTCATGGGGTCGCAAAGAGTCGGACACGACTGAGTGACTGAACTGAACTGAACTGATTACATAGTTACTAAAATGCTTTTATAGTGGAAACAATAGAAAAATGGAACTACTCAATAGGAGAGCTGTTATACTTATAGTGAATCCAGAATAGCGCATTGCCATACAAATGAGGTAAATATCCATGTGCTAATATGGAAAATTTCCATGCTATGTTTTCAGTAAAAAGCAGAAGTAAATAATTATCATCTCTTTTCCCTAAGTAAGCAAGAAAATATGTTTTTTTTTTCCTTTCTTTCTTTCCAGGGAGAGTTACAAGAAAATTAAAACAGTGATCATCTTTAGGGGAATAAACTGGGAACTGGGGTAGGGTATTTCTTTCACTTTTCATCTCACTCCTTTCTAAATGGTTTACATATTTTAGCTATGCATGCATAACACTTGTGTATATTAACCAGCATTATCCAGGAAGAAAGAATACAGACACCTGTCCATTTCATTCACTGTGTTCTCTTTCTTCAAACAAAAACAAGAACCACAAGGCTGCTTGCTGCATACATTTGAGAGATTTTGTCTGTTTATTCACTGTTGGTCGCTCACACTTGGCACACATTAGGAACTTAATAAATGTTTGTTTTATAAATAAACAACAAAAATGAATAAATATATTTAAAATGACATTGAAGTTAAAATAAAAGGTCTCTTTAAGTGCAAAATAAACAGATTCAATTATACTTATTTTTAGCATGTACTTTCCCAGAGTGTTTACCCTGCCTGATAAGAAGTGAAGACATTCCGGTTAATGAAACACTTTTAATGCTGAACTCATTATGAAGTGTGTCATTGGCTCAGTCAGTAAATATGTCAATACTAATGCCTAGTATGAGCTAGATGAATAACTAAAGAGATAAGCATGCACAAATGTGTATATGAGCTTTAAACTATCATATGAATACAATTCTAAAATTAATTCGGGATAAAGAGTTGTAACAGAGTGAGAATTCACTTACATTAACCTTCCAAAGAAAGTCTTCCTGATTAAACTCTGCAGAGATTTAAATCTAGAGTCCACCTTTACATGCGGGGAAAGCCTTTCAGAGCCATGCCAGTTTTGGTTGAGAAGAGCTTCCCAGGTGATGCTAGTGGTAAGGAACTCCCCTGACAACGCAGGAAACATAAGAAACGCGAGTTTGACCCCTGGGTCCGGAAGGTCCCCTGGAGGAGGGGACGGCAACACATTCTAGTATTCTTGCTGGGAAAATCCCATGCACAGAGCAGCATGGAGGGCTACGGTCCATGGGGTCACAAAGAGTTGGACAGAACTGAAGGGACTGACCACGCACACACACACACACACACACACACACACACACACACAGCGTGTCCCCAGAGACTGTGAGCAGGGCCTGTAATTGAACTGTGGCATGTAGCACCAGAGAGATCACAGAGGCCAGTCCCGACAGTTACGGGACACTTGGAAAACTCGTTCTTCAGTCTAAGAGCAATCCGGCCAGCCATGGAAGAGTTTTAAGAACGGGTATAATTTGCCAAATGTCTTCCCTTTATTAATTGATTCAACCATGTGGGGTTTTATTCCTTAGACTGCTGATATAATGGACTATATAATTGATTTTTGAATATTGAAAACATTAGCATTTTGGAAAGAAACCTGACTTGTTAGTGGCATGTTATTCTCTCAGTTCATGGCTCAGTCGTGTCCAACTCTTCGTGACCCCATGGACTCCACGCCAGGTTTCCCTGTCCATCACCAACTCCTGGAGCTTGCTTAAACTCATGCCTATCGAGTCAGTGATGCCATCCAACCATCTCATCCTCTGTCGTCCCCTTCTCCCCCTGCCTTCAATCTTACCCAGCATCAGGGCCTTTCCAACGAGTCAGTTTTTCCCATCAGGTGGCCACAGTATTGAAGCTTCAGCTTCAGCCTCAGTCCTTCCAATGAATATTCAGGACTGATTTCCTTTAGGACTGACTGGTTTGATCTCCTTGCAGTCCAAGGGACTCTCAAGAGTCTTCTCCAACACCACAGTTCAAAAGCATAAATCTTCAGCATTCAGCTTTCTTTATGGTCCAACTCTTATATCCATGCATGACTACTGGAAAAATCAAAGCTTTGACTAGATGGACCTTTGTTGGCAAAATAATGTGCAGTGATTTTGGAGCACAACAAAATAAAGTGTCACTGTTTCCACTGTTTCCCCATCTATTTGCCATGAAGTGATGGGACCAGATGCCATGATCTTAGTTTTCTGAATGTTGAGTTTTAAGCCAGCTTTTTCACTCTCCTCTTTCACTTTCATCAAAAGGCTTTTTAGTTCCTCTTCACTTTCTGCCATAAGGGTGGTGTCATCTGCATATCTGAGATTATTTATATTTCTCCCAGCAATCTTGATTCCAGCTTGCACTTCATCTAGCCAGCCCAGCGTTTCTCATGATGTACCCTTAATATGAGTTAAATAAACAGGATGACAATATACAGCCTTGAAGTACTGCTTTCCTGATTTGGAACCAGTTCATTGTTCCATGTCTGGTTCTAACTGTTGCTTCTGGAATGGGTAGGTCAGAATACGGGAGTAGGTAGCCTTTCCCTTCTCCAGGGGACCTTCCCAACCCAGGGTTTGAAGCCAGGTCTCCCGCATTGCACGTGGATTCTTTACCAGCTGAGCCACAAAGGAAACATGCTATTCTTTAGATTTCTAGTTGTCTATGTATTTATGTATGAATGTGTGTATCCATCCATCCATCTAATTTATATCAATATAAATTTATATCAGTCTATCTATACATGTAAAACTGGATTTTATTTGCTATCATTTATGCTGAGGATTTTTGTGTCTAAGCTCTTACAGGATAATATTCTATAGTTTTTTTTTTCTTTGTATTTTTTTGTCTAGTTTTAAGATCAGGGCAAAGCTGGTGTCATGAAATGAGTTGAAAAATGTTCATTCCTATTCTATCTCTGGTGCAGACTGTGCTGAATTGCTATTTCTTCTTTTATGTTCGGCAGGATTGAATCTTCCTGAGGGACTTTGGTTATGTGTAGTTGTCAAGGATCCCTTTTATCTAAGCTGCTAAATTCATGTGCTGATAGGTGTTTGTAGTATTCGTGGTGATTCTTGTAAAGTCTCTGGGATCTCTTCTCATTATCCTCTACAGGACTCCTGATATTAGCCATTTGTGTCTCCTCTTTTTTTTTTTTTTTTATCAATTTTGATAAAAGGTCGTCATTTCATTGTTGTTTTTACAAAGGTAGGTTTCGGTTTGACTGATTTTTCTATTATTTTTGCTTTTGATTTCACTGATTTCTGTTCTATTTCATTTTCTTCCTTATGTTCGTTTTGAGTTTATTTTGTCATCCACTTTCTATTTCTTGATGTGGAAGCTGGTATTATTAATTTGAAGCACCTCCATTATCTTTTAAATGAACTTCAAATAAGAAGCTATGTCTTATTACTGACATTTATAGATCCTAGTGCTCTTAAATCCTTTGTATAGATCCACATTTCCATCTGGTCTAACTCTCTTTTGATTGAATGACTTTCTAAATATTTCATTGGTTACTGGTGATGAGTTTGTTAATTGTCTGTACATCAAACATTTAATATCACCCTTATTTTAAAAATTTGACTAGGTATAGAATTCTTCTTTTCTTCTTATTTTACCATAAATGTGCTCATCCTCAGTTTTCTAACTAGGATTTTTGATGAGACATCACCTGTAGTACTTTTCCTTTTTCTTATGTATGTAGGTCTTTTTGGATGATATTTTTAAAATAATGTTCCATAGACTTGAACAATTTTATTTTGACCAGTTCTGTATTTTTCTTCATATTTCAGCTGCTTATGGTTCATTGAGCTTTTTGCACCTGTGTATTTACAGCTTGTATTTTATTTTTGCCCATGCCATGCAGCATGCAGGCTCTTTGTTCCCTGTCTAGGGACTGAACTGTGCACCCTGTAGGGGAAGCTCAGAGTCTTAACCACTGGACTATCAGAGAAGTCCCAAGAAGAAGAACTAAAAAGAGCCTCTTGATGAAAGTGAGAGAGCAGTGTGAAAAAGTTGGCTTAAAACTCAACATTCAGAAAACTAAGTTCATGGCATCTGGTCCCATCACTTCATGGAAAATAGATGGAGAAACAATGGAAACAGTGAGAGACTTTATTTTGGGGGGCTCCAAAATCACTGCAGATGATGACTGCAGCCATGAAATTAAAAGACACCTGCTCCATGAAAGAAAAGTTTTGATCAATCTATACAGTATATTAAAAAGCAGAGACACTACTTTGTCCGTCAAAGCTATGGTTTTTGCAGTAGTCATGTATGGATGTGAGTTGAACTATAAAGAAAGCTGAGTGCCGAAGAATTGATGCTTTTTAAGTGTGGTGCTGAAGACTCTTGAGAGCCCCTTGGACTGCAAGGAGATCCAACCAGTCAATCGTAAAGGAAATCAGTCCTGAATATTCATTGGAAGGATTAATGCTGAAGCTGAAACTCCAATACTTTGGCCACCTGATGCGAAGAGCTGACTCATTTGAAAAGAGCCTGATGCTGGGAAAGATTGAGGGCAGGAGGAGAAGAGGCCGATAGAGGATGAGATGGTTGGATGGCATCATGGACTCAATGGACATGAGTTTGGATAAACTCTGGGAGTTGGTGATGGACAGGGAGACCTGACGCGTTGCTGTTTAGTTCAGTTCAGTCCTTTAGTCCGTGACCAGGCATGGGTGAGGGACTCAACTGAACTGAATTTACAGATTTTATTAATTCATGAAATAATTGGCCATATTTCTTAACACATTTTCCTGTATCCCCCTTTTTCTAGAGTTCCAATTTATTCAGTATATATTCAGTATATTCAATTCCAGTATATATTTGACCTCCTGATGCTTCCTATCTTACTGAGTCTGTGTACATTTTTTTCTCACTTTAGGTTTTTTCTGAGTTTTTTTTGTTTGTTTGTTTTTACTACACCCTAAGTTCATTTGTCTTTTTGGTCTTGAATGTCTAACACTTTTAATCCTACTCAAAATATACGTTATATGATACATTTAGCCTCTAGAATTTTGATTTGAGTATTTTGGGCATGCATATCTGCTCTTGAAATGCAACCTATATTCAAAATAGCTTCTTTACTGTCTTTACTCACTAATTGCGCTTTCTGTTCCTTTTTACAGTCTGTTTCTATTGACTGACTAGTCTTGTTGTGGGTCATCTTTCCTGCTTCATTGAATGTCTGATTTTTTGTATAAGTAATTCTACTTATTTGTGGCTGT
Organism: Tragelaphus eurycerus; assembly: GCA_935064755.1. Taxonomy (NCBI): domain Eukaryota; kingdom Metazoa; phylum Chordata; class Mammalia; order Artiodactyla; family Bovidae; genus Tragelaphus; species Tragelaphus eurycerus. The sequence continues at coordinate 1,757,348 of CAKXYN010000114.1, forward strand.
GCTGGGTCTTCGCTGTTGCATGGGCTCTCCTCTAGTTATAGTGAGCGCAGCCTACACTCCAGTTGTGGTAGCTGGCTTTTCTCACTGAGGGGCCTTCTCTTGTTGAGGAGCACGGGCTGTATGGCGTGTGGGCTTCAGTGAGTGCAGTGCTTAGGCTCAGTGGCTGTGGTTCCCAGGGTCTAGGGCGCAGGCTCAGCAGCCATGGTGCATAAGCTCGCTGTGGTTCCCAGGGTCTAGGGCGCAGGCTCAGCAGCCATGGTGCATAAGCTCGCTGTGGTTCCCAGGGTCTAGGGCGCAGGCTCAGCAGCCATGGTGCATAAGCTCGCTGTCGTTCCCAGGGTCTAGGGCGCAGGCTCAGCAGCCATGGTGCATAAGCTCGCTGTGGTTCCCAGGGTCTAGGGCGCAGGCTCAGCAGCCATGGTGCATAAGCTCGCTGTCGTTCCCAGGGTCTAGGGCGCAGGCTCAGCAGCCATGGTGCATAAGCTCGCTGTCGTTCCCAGGGTCTAGGGCGCAGGCTCAGCAGCCATGGTGCATAAGCTCGGTTACTCTGCAGGCTGTAGGCTCTTCCTGCATCAAGGATCAAACCCATACGTCCTGCATTGGCAGGTGGGTTATGTACCACTGAACCACCTAGGAAGCGCCCTTTATCATCTTAACTTTGTCATATTTTCTCAATCTGGTAAAATCAGAGCATTATTTTCCATTAATCTATATATATTTTTAAAATTTCTCTTTTGCCTACACACTTGTTTTGAAGATTCAGAATCATCTTGTCAAGAATTCATTTCTGACCACATATACCTTTTAACCCAGCCAAAACACACACTCTCCATAGAATGCTAATCAATAATAGTGAAGTTGGAAATTTAGTTGAAAGAATCTGCCTGCAATGCAAGAGACCCCGGTTTGATTCCTGGGTCAGGTAGAGCTGCTGGATAAGGGAAAAGCTACCCACTCCAGTATTCTTGGGGCTTCCCTGGTGGCTCAGCTGGTAAAGAATCCACCTGCAATGCGGGAGACCTGGGTTCAATTCCTGGGTTGGGAAGATCCCCTGGAGAAGGGAAAGGCTTCCCATTCCAGTATTCTTGCCTGGAGAATTCCATGGACTATATAGTCTATGGGGTAGCAAAGAGTTGGACACGACTGAGTGACTTTCACTCCACTTCACTACAGGGGTTTCAGGTACATCTTAAAAAACATAAAAAAGACTGCTACTCAGTCAATTCTTATGGCTTTACAGGTGCCTTCTTCCCTCCCATATTTCCATCATGCTATGCAGGCTCTTGCCAAAAGAAACAACCTCACATTCCTGGGCTTCCCAGCTAACTATATACTCTTCATCACCTTATTAAGGGAAAGCGTGTGCATTCTATTTTGCACCAACTTTAAAAGGGAAGGATGAAGCAGAAATCCAAAGCACACTGGAGTTAACAATTGTCATAAATAAAATTGGGAGGAGATGGGGAGAGTCCTGAAGCAGTTTTCACAGCCATTTGATAAAGAAAAGCTTCCCAGTTGACCCATATACTTATGACACAGATGAGTAAGGTGAGTATTCCCAATTCCTGGCAGTTAAAACTATACCACACCCCCACAGGATCCCGACACTTATTTTCTCTCTCTGAGTGCATTAATAACACTCCTTTTTCGTAGAAAAATGTCCAGCTTTAGTCACCTTTCCAAAATTGTACAATTGTACACCCACGTTCAGTGACAGAGTAAAGTTGCAGGTGGGTCAAAATGACCTAGGAGAGGAAGGGAGCAGTAGAGAGCACAGATGGCTTTTCTCTGTTTATTGGACCAGATATCCCGAGTGGCACTCAGAAAAGCACCCAGGGACACAGAAACACAGCTCCTATCGGCTGTGATGAGATCCATCTCCGTCAGTCCCTCACGTTGGGCAGTAATCTTCTGACGTGCTTTTGCACACAACAAGGTGTTTGATAGATAAAGTGAAAGCCCTGCATCCGCCACGTCATCGTCTTCTTAGAATAGCATTTTAAAGGATCTTTAGGATCTGATTGTAAGTGTCTGAGATGTCCTGAGGAAAACTGTCTGAACCAATGGCAATTCTTTAAAATGTTAACTGCATACACCACAAATATACTTGGAAATACGTATTTTTAAAATAAATTGGAGGTTTCCGGTTAAGATGGCGGAGGATTAGGACGGGGAATACACTTTCTCCTCCACAAATTCATCAAGGGGACATCTAAACGCCGAGTAAATTCCTCAAACAGCTTCGGAATGTCGGCAGAGAACATCGGATACTGAGAAAAGCAACTCACTCCCCTCTAAAGGAGGTAGGAAAGAATATAGAAGCCAGAGAGGGACAAAGAGGGAGGGACGGACCTCTGTCCGGGGAAGGGAGCCTGGAAAGGGAAAGAGAAGTTTCCAAACACCGGGAAACTCTCCCTGTAGAGTCTGTGCCAACCGAGAAAGCACGGAGAATATCATAACAGAGAGGAAAACAAATGAACAATTAAGACCCACAGACTACGAGCCCTGCGGTAGCTTCCGCGGCGGGAAGGCATCATCGCAAACACCCGCTTCCGCCAGTAGCAAGCCGGGGCTGGGCGGGGAGACGCTGTGGGCTGCTCCCACGCCGCCGGCGGCTCCCCCACGGGAAGCACCCACGAGGAGCGCTCCCCTCCCCCCTGCCGCCAGCCGCTCCTGCGCGGGCGCGCACCCGCCCCCTGCGCCGGGGGGCTCCCGAGCGGGTCGACCCCCACCGCCGACCGTTCCCGTGCGAACCACTCCATCCCCTCACCGCCGCTCCCCCGCCAGCCGTTGCCGCGCGGGCCGTTTCTGCCGGGAGTGGTTTGGGCTGGCAGACCGGACTGCGGCGAGGACCACAGGAGGGGCCGGCCCCGGCCCAAGACACTGCGGGGCCCGCGCACAGAGCAAGGGACTATAGCGCGCGCCCGCCCCCTGCGCCGGGGGCTCCCGCGCGGGTCGACCCCCACCGCCGACCGTTCCCGTTCCTGTGCGAACCACCCCCTCGCCGCCGCTCCCCCGCCAGCCGTGGCCGCGCGGGCCGTTCCCGCCAGGAGTGGGTCAGGCTGGCAGACCAGATCGCAGCGCCGTCCACAGAAGAGGCCGGCCCAGGCCCAAGACACTGCGGGGCCCGCGCACAGAACAAAGGACTATACAGACCAACTACAGAGAAAGGGGCCTATAGATCTTGAGAAACTTAAGCCGGAACAAGGAACTAGCCGAAAATGAACTGAACCCACAGCAATAAAAGAGAAACTCTTATACATATTGTTACTATTTTTACCAACATTATTTCCTTTTTTTTTCTTTTTTTAATATGTTTTTTTAAAAATTTTATTATTTTTTTATTGAAAGGAAGAGGAGGGGGAGGGGAAGAAAAGAAAAAAAATTTTTTTTTTTCTCTTTCCTTTTAATTTTTTTCTTTTTTTCTTCTTGTTTATGTTTCTTTTATTCTTATGTTTTTATCCTCTAGTACTTCTTTAATCTCCACGGTTAGATATAACTTTTGCGACCCTGTTTTGGTTTTTTGTGTGTGTGTTTTTTTTTTTTTTTCCTTGTTTTTGTTTCTTTTATTTTTATGTTTTTATCCTCTAGTACTTCTTTAATCTCCACTGTTAGATATAACTTTTGCGACCCTGTTTTGGTTTTTTTGTGTGTTTTTTTTTTTCTTTCTTGTTTTTGTTTCTTTTATTTTTATGTTTTTATCCTCTAGTACTTCTTTAATCTCCACTGTTAGATATAACTTTTGCGACCCTGTTTTGGTTTTTTTTGTGTGTGTGTTTTCTTTTTTTTTCTCTTTTTTCTTTTTGTCCTTGGCTTTTTTTCTCTCCTTTGTTCTTTTCTTTACTGATTACTGACTGGATCTGTCTCTCTCCTTGACACTCCCTCCTTTTATCCTCCTGACCAACTATATCTCCCTCCTCCCTTTCTCCTTCTCCGTATAACTCAGTGAACATCTCTGAACAGTCTAGTTGTGGAATGCAATATAGAAGACGAACTTTATGAGACTACTGCAAAAATAAGACAGATAACAGGAAGCAGGAGGCTTAAGTCCAAACCCTGACCCCACAAAACATTAATTGACAGGAGCTCATCAAATGCCTCCATACCTACACTGAAACCAAGCATCACACAAAGACCAGCAAGTTCCACGGCAAGACATACCAAGAAAAACCTTTAGAAAAACAAGAACACAGCCCTGAACTCCAAGTCACAGGCTACACAAAGCGACCTCAAAACCATAGACATCTCATAACACACCACTAGACACTCCACCGCACCCCAGAGAAAAGAAATCCAGCCCCACCCACCAGAACATCGATACAAGCTTCCATAAACAAGAAACCTCGACTTGCCACCGGTACAAACCCACATATAGGGCAGAAAAGCCACAATAAAGAGAACTCCACAGACTGCCAGAATACAGTAAGGACTCCCCAAACTCAGCATTTTAAACAAGATGAAGAGACAGAAGAATTCCCAGCAGGTAAAGGAACAGGATAAATGCCCACCAAACCAAACAAAAGAGGAAGAAATAGCGAACCTACCTGATAAAGAATTCCGAATAATGATAGTGAAATTAATCCAAAGCCTGGAAAGCAAAATGGAATCATGGATAAATAGCCTGGAGAAAAGCATCGAGAAGATGCAAGAAAGATTTAACAAGGACCTAGAAGAAATAAAAAAGAGTCAATATATAATGAATAATACAATAAATGAGATCCAAAACACTCTGGAGGCAACAAATAGTAGAATTACAGAGGCAGAAGATAGAATTAGTGAATTAGAAGATAGAATGGCAGAATTAAATGAATCAGAGGAGAAAAAAGAAAAACGAATTAAAAGGAATGAGGACAATCTCAGAGACCTCCAGGACAATCTTAAACGTTACAATATTCGAATCATAGGAGTTCCAGAAGAAGAAGACAAAAAGAAAGACCATGAGAAGATACTAGAGGAGATAATAGTTGAAAACTTCCCTAAAATGGGGAAGGAAATAATCACTCAAGTCCAAGAAACCCAGAGAGTCCCATATAGGATAAACCCAAGGCGAAACACCCCAAGACACATATTAATCAAATTAACAAAGATCAAACACAAAGAACAAATATTAAAAGCAGCAAGGGAAAAACAACAAATAACACACAAGGGAATTCCCATAAGGCTAACAGCTGATCTTTCAATAGAAACTCTTCAAGCCAGGAGGGAATGGCAAGACATACTTAAAGTGATGAAAGAAAAGAACCTACAGCCCAGATTATTGTACCCAGCAAGGATCTCATTCAAATATGAAGGAGAAATCAAAACCTTTACAGACAAGCAGAAGCTGAGAGAATTCAGCACCACCAAACCAGCTCTCCAACAAATACTAAAGGACCTTCTCTAGACAGGAAACACAAAAAGGATATATAAATTCAAACCCAAAACAACAAAGTAAATGGCAAGGGGATCATATTTATCCATAATTACCTTAAATGTAAATGGGTTGAATGCCCCAACCAAAAGGCAGAGACTGGCTGAATGGATACAAAAACAAGACCCATACATATGTTGTCTACAAGAGACCCACCTCAAAACAGGGGACACATACAGACTGAAAGTGAAGGGCTGGAAAAAGATTTTCCATGCAAATAGGGACCAAAAGAAAGCAGGAGTAGCAATACTCATATCAGATAAAATAGACTTTAAAACAAAAGCTGTGAAAAGAGACAAAGAAGGTCACTACATAATGATCAAAGGATCAATCCAAGAAGAAGATATAACAATTATAAATATATATGCACCCAACATAGGAGCACCGCAATATGTAAGACAAATACTAACAAGTATGAAAGGAGAAATAAACAATAACACAATAATAGTGGGAGACTTTAATACCCCACTTACACCAATGGATAGATCAACTAAACAGAAAATTAACAAGGAAACACAAGCTTTAAATGATACAATAGACAAATTAGAACTAATTGATATCTATAGGACATTTCATCCCAAAACAATGAATTTCACCTTTTTCTCAAGTGCACACGGAACCTTCTCCAGGATAGATCACATCCTGGGCCATAAATCTAGCCTTGGTAAGTTCAGAAAAATTGAAATCATTCCAACCATTTTTTCTGACCACAATGCAGTAAGAGTAAATCTCAATAACAGGAGAAAAACTATTAAAAATTCCAACATATGGAGGCTGAACAACACACTCCTGAATAACCAACAAATCACAGAAGAAATCAAAAAAGAAATCAAATTCTGCATAGAAACGAATGAAAATGAAAACACAACAACCCAAAACCTGTGGGACACTGTAAAAGCAGTCCTAAGGGGAAAGTTCATAGCAATTCAGGCATACCTTAAGAAACAGGAAAAAAGCCAAATAAATAACCTAACTCTACACCTAAAGCAACTGGAAAAGGAAGAAATGAAGCACCCCAAGGTTAGTAGAAGGAAAGAAATCTTAAAAATTAGGGCAGAAATAAATGCAAAAGAAACAAAAGAGACCATAGCAAAAATTAACAAAGCCAAAAGCTGGTTCTTTGAAAGGGTAAATAAAATTGACAAACCACTAGCCAGACTCATCAAGAAACAAAGGGAGAAGAATCAAATCAATAAAATTAGAAAAGAAAATGGAGAGATCACAACAGACAGCACAGAAATACAAAGGATCATAAGAGACTACTATCAGCAATTATATGGCAATAAAATGGACAATATGGAAGAAATGGACAAATTCTTAGAAAAGTACAACTTTCCAAAACTGGATCAGGAAGAAATAGAAAATCTTAACAGACCCATCACAAGCACGGAAATTGAAACTGTAATCAGAAATGTCCCAGCAAACAAAAGCCCAGGCCCAGACGGCTTCACAGCTGAATTCTACCAAAAATTTAGAGAAGAGCTAACACCTATCCTACTCAAACTGTTCCAGAAAATTGCAGAGGAAGGCAAACTTCCAAACTCATTTTATGAGGCCACCATCACCCTAATTCCAAAACCTGACAAAGATCCCACAAAAAAAGAAAACTACAGACCAATATCACTGACGAACATAGACGCAAAAATCCTTAACAAAATTCTAGCAATCAGAATCCAACAACACATTAAAAAGATCATACACCATGACCAAGTGGGCTTTATCCCAGGGACGCAAGGATTCTTCAATATCCGCAAATCAATCAACGTAATACACCACATTAACAAACTGAAGAATAAAAACCATATGATTATCTCAATAGATGCAGAGAAAGCCTTTGACAAAGTTCAACATCCATTTATGATAAAAACTCTCCAGAAAGCAGGAATAGAAGGAACATACCTCAACATAATAAAAGCTATATATGACAAACCCACAGCAAACATTATCCTCAATGGTGAAAAACTGAAAGCATTTCCTCTAAAGTCAGGAACAAGACAAGGATGCCCACTTTCACCATTATTATTCAACATTGTTCTGGAAGTTTTGGCCACAGCAATCAGAGCAGAAAAAGAAATAAAAGGAATCCAAATTGGAAAAGAAGAAGTAAAACTCTCACTGTTTGCAGATGACATGATCCTCTACGTAGAAAACCCTAAAGATTCCACCAGAAAATTACTAGAACTAATCAATGAATACAGTAAAGTTGCAGGATATAAAATTAACACACAGAAATCCCTTGCATTCCTGTACACTAATAACGAGAAAATAGAAAGAGAAATTAAGGAAACAATTCCATTCACCATTGCAATGAAAACAATAAAATACTTAGGAATATATCTTCCTAAAGAATCTAAAGACCTATACTTAGAAAACTATAAAACACTGCTGAAAGAAATTAAAGAGGACACTAATAGATGGAGGAATATACCATGTTCGTGGATTGGTAGAATCAATATAGTGAAAATGAGTATACTACCCAAAGCAATTTATAGATTCAATGCAATCCCCATCAAGCTACCAACAGTATTCTTCACAGAGCTAGAACAAATAATTTCTCAATTTGTATGGAAATACAAAAAACCTCGAATAGCCAAAGCTATCTTGAGAAAGAAGAACGGAACTGGAGGAATCAACCTGCCTGACTTCAGGCTCTACTATAAAGCTACAGTCATCAAGACAGTATGGTACTGGCACAAAGACAGAAACATAGATCAATGGAACAAAATAGAAAGTCCAGAGATAAATCCACGCACATATGGTCACCTAATCTTTGACAAAGGCGGCAAGAATATAAACCTAATGGAGTAAAGACAATCTTTTTAACAAGTGGTGCTGGGAAAACTGGTTGAACACTTGTAAAAGAATGAAACTAGAACACTGTCTAACACCATACACAAAAATAAACTCAAAATGGATTAAAGAGCTAAATATAAGACCCGAAACCATAAAACTCCTAGAGGATAACATAGGCAAAACACTCTCTGACTTACATCACAGCAGGATCCTCTATGACCCACCTCCCAGAATATCGGAAATAAAATCAAAAATGAACAAATGGGACCTAATCAAACTTAAAAGCTTCTGCACAACAAAGGAAACTATAGGCAAGGTGAAAAGACAGCCTTCAGAATGGGAGAAAATAATAGCAAAGGAAGCAACAGACAAACAACTAATCTCAAAAATATACAAGCAACTTCTACAGCTCAATTCCAGAAAAATAAACGACCCAATCAAAAAATGGGCCAAAGAACTTAATAGACATTTCTCCAAAGAAGACATACAGATGGCTAACAAACACATGAAAAGATGCTCAACATCGCTCATTATCAGAGAAATGCAAATCAAAACCACTATGAGATACCATTACACGCCAGTCAGAATGGCTGCGATCCAAAAATGCACAAGCAATAAATGCTGGAGAGGGTGCGGAGAGAAGGGTACCCTCTTACACTGTTGGTGGGAATGCAAACTAGTACAGCCACTATGGAGAACAGTATGGAGATTCCTCAAAAAACTGGGAATAGAACTGCCTTATGACCCAGCAATCCCACTGCTGGGCATACACACTGAGAAAACCAGAATTGAAAGAGGCACGTGTACCCCAATGTTCATAGCAGCACTGTTTACAATAGCCAGGACGTGGAAGCAACCTAGATGCCCATCCACAGATGAATGGATAAGCAAGCTGTGGTACATATACACGATGGAGTATTACTCAGCCATTAAAAAGAATACATTTGAATCAGTTCTAATGAGGTGGATGGAACTGGAGCCTATTATACAGAGTGAAGTAAGCCAGAAAGAAAAACACAAATACAGTATACTAACGCATATATATGGAATTTAGAAAGATGGTAACAATCACCCTGCTTATGAGACAGCAAAAGAGACACTGATGTATAGAACAGACTTTTGGACTCTGGGACTGGGAGAGGGTGGGACGATTGGGGAGAATAGCATTGAAATATGTATAATATCATATCTGAAATGAGTCAGTCCAGGTACGATGCCCGATAACAGATGCCTGGGACTGGAGCACTGGGATGACCTGGAGGGATGGTGTGGGAGGGGGGAAGGAGGAGGGTTCAGGATGGGGAGCACATGTATTCTGGTGGCGGATCCATCTCGATGTATAGTAAAAGTAATACAGTATTGTAAAGTTAAGAAAAATTAAAAAAATAATAATAATAATAAAAAAAAGTAAAAATAAAATAAAATAAATTGGAATATATTAGTGTAGCAGGAAAGTAAAGAGGGTTCCCAGATGGCAGAGTGGTGAAAAATCCACCTGGCATTGCAGACACCAGAGTCATGGGCTTGATTCCTGGATCAGGAAGATCCCTTGGAGAAGGAAACAGGAACCCACTCCAGTATTCTTGCCTGGAAAATCCCATGGATAGAGGATCCTAGCAGGCTACAGTCCATGGGGTTGCAAAGAGTCAGACAACTGAGCACAGGAAAGTAAAACTTAAAAAAATACATTTCATCTTAATATTTTTAAAATAGATTTCATCTTAATATTTTTAACAAAAAGAAAGAAAAAATTATTTTTTATGCATGGATAAAAATGGCAATAGACTTCAGCAAATGATAAAAACGAATTCTGTGGCCTGATGCTATCAAGACAATGGGAGAGGTCACCCCTAACTTCAATCGTCTCAATATAATAAAAGCCATGTATTACAAGCCCACAGCTGACATCACACTCCATGATAAATCTGAAAACCTTTCCTCTTATATGAGTAATGAGGCAGAAGCACTCACTGTCATCACTCGTGTTTCCCCAAGCACTGTAGGTTCTATCCAAAGCAATCAGGCAACAGAAGGCATCCAGAAGAAAGCAGGTGGCTAGCAGGTTTTTCTGACTAAATGGATGGAGGAAGGAGTTAAGAGCTTAGTCTATTTCCCTCGTTAATGAAGTCGAAATGTACTGCTGGCAAGGGCAGTGTTAAAATCATGAATCATTATAGCAAAAGTGCGATTACTGAAAAGATGGGAGATTAACCTTAGGACACACCAGGTCGCGGTCACCGAGATAAATGAAAAATGGATAATAAATGCACCTTGGTTAAAAAAAAAAAAAAAAAAGGCCAAATATCATTATAAAATACTGGAAAAATAATAGTTTCAAATTAGTCTAAAGGAACTTACAAGCCTCTTGGCTTATGCATTTATGGGTGCTTCGCACATAGCATATAGTGGGTTTGAACATGATTCCAAAGTTCAACTATTAATCTGCTTTATCTTTTAATATTCCAAACTCAAAAGAAAATATTGACTTTATATTTAGTTTACCACACAAAAAAATGCACTTAAGTGAAGTATATGTAGCTTCAATTGAATACAGAGGTTTCCCTGTGTAAGAATGCAGTAAAAATCTAGTCAAGGGGATATTTACCTTGAAATTTTTTTCCTAATAGTAATGATAAATTGCACTGTGCCATCTGCATTCTTGTGACATATCACTTTTATAACCTTTAATGTGCAGCTACGAGATGTCAAAGTGAGAAGCACAGGTGGTAGCTGTGTACAGAGACTTTTTCTAACTGAGAACCTAACAGGAACTAAAACCACAGCCCTGGCCTCATGGTCACCATTCTAACCTCCAGAGCTAAGTGACCCAGACAATAGAGACTACTGAAGATACTTGCTGAGCTATTAGGCTGATGAATGGGAAGTATTTCAGAATATGGCATCTTGTGAAAAATTATACAATAATACAAGTAGTTGTGCATCCCAGTGGTACCAATTTATAGACAAGGCTAACTCAATAGTCTTTTTTTGCCCAGAGGCCAAGCACTGCTGAACTACTTCATTGCCAGAAAACAAACACACCTAATATATAACAGTGTTGTAATCAGGCTAAGACAAAAGCAGATTCCAGGCAGAACTTCAAAGCTCCCCTTTTACCGCTACTATCAAAAATGAAAGAGAAAGAAAAATGTGCATTAGAATGCTATCCTAAATTACTATTTTTTATAAATTATTTATTTAATCAATATAAACGTGTCTATAACGATATGACAGGGTTTGTCATCATAAGAAGAATGTTAAATTTATTTTCTAGCATATATTAATAATGAACTATAGCAATTTTAAATTGTGTAGCAACTATCAGCTTACATAAAGTATATTCAGAGTGTTCTGCCTTGAGTTGTTAAAAATAAAAATTTTAACTCCTGAGTAATACGCATATTAACAATTACATTTGAGCCACAATGAAAACCTTCAGTATGGAATAGCTGTTAAACAGTATGTAAACTTATCTATTTGAAAGAAAATTTACTAAAGAATGTCTTTTGTTAGCATTGCTTGAATTTGGTTTTGCTCTGTTGCTCTCACAGCACTTTGATCAGTTCTTAATAGGGAGAGGCTAGAATTTAGGAGATTACCACTTAGCTGAAATCCCTGGTGGCATGACTAACCAGCTATATTTTCCAGAAAAGTCTGTAACTGAAAAAGAAATAAATTAAACAGAAGTATTTTTAATAATTCTGTCACTAACATTACCTAAATTACAAATGTTAAATACATATATAAAGTGTGCTTTATATATTTTGTATATATTTGTGTCAAATATATACATATGAGGAGAAGGCAATGGCACCCCACTCCAGTACTCTTGCCTGGAAAATCCCATGGATGGAGGAGCCTGGTGGGCTGCAGTCCATGGTGTCCCGAAGAGTTGGACACGACTGAGCGACTTCACTTTCACTTTTCACTTTCATGCATTGGAGAAGGAAATGGCAACCCACTCCAGTGTTCTTGCCTGGAGAATCCCAGGGACGGAGGAGCCTGGTGGGCTGCTGTCTATGGGTCGCACAGAGTCGGATACGACTGAAGCGACTTAGCATGTACATATGTATATGTGTGTATATACATATAAATACACATATATGTGCATATTTGCTGTGGTTGTTCAGCTGCTCAGTCACGTCCAACTCTCTGCAGCCCCATGGACTGCAGTACTCCAGGCTTCCCTGTCCTTCACTATCTCCTGGATTTTCCTCAAACTCATGTCCATTAAGTCAAGAGAGAAAATATGTAATAAAATGTCCATAAACATAGTTACATAGTCACAGATTACAGATGTTCTTCAGTGAAAAGGCAATCTTTTCCTCCTTTCATATATTAACAGATAGCTAGGCAAAATGAAAAGAAAGGAATACATCATTTGAACAATATTATTAAACACGTGACCTAATTGCTAGAATACCAATACAGAACAACTGTAGAAAACGTATTATTTCCAAATGCATGTGGTATTTGCACCAAGACAGATCATATTCTTGGCCATAAAGTATGTCTTAATAATTTTAATAGATTTCTGTCTTACAGAGTACATTCTCTCACTGCTGCTGCTACTGCTAAGTCGCTTCAGTCGTGTCTGACTCTGTGTGACCCAATAGACGGCAGCTCACCAAGCTCCCCCGTCCCTGGGATTCTCCAGGCAAGAACACTGGAGTGGGTTGCCATTTCCTTATCCAATGCAGGAAAGTGAAAAGTGAAAGTGAAGTCGCTCAGTCATGTCTGACTCTTCGCGACCCCATGGACTGCAGCCTACCAGGCTCCTTCATCCATGGGATTTTCCAGGCAAGAGTACTGGAGTGGGGTGCCATTGCCTTCTCTGACATTCTCTCACTACAATGTAATGAATATATATATAATCTTATATAAAAATTCCTGAAGAATTAATAAAATAGTAATAAAGTCAGTAAGTAAATTTAACTAAATTACAAAGCATAACATTGAAATTCAAAAATCATTTGCACTCTGTATACTAAGAGGCAGAGAATTAGACGGTTAGAGAGCATTACCGACTCAATGGACATGAATCTGAGCAAACTCCAGGAAATGGCAGAGGACAGGGAAGCCTGGCGTGCTGTAGTCCACTGTGGTCACAGAGAGCTGGACAGGACTTGATGGCTGACCAACAAAATACTAACAGTGCGAAGCTAAAAATGATAGTTTCAAAAGGTTTTATTACAGTTACATTGAAAATGTCCAATAGTTATGAATAGAATTTTTAAAGACTTTCGAGTCTTGAAAACTATAAAATACAAACTAAGAAAAATTAATTAGCAAAAAATCACGTTCATATATTGGAAATCTCAATATTTTCAAGATATCATACTTTAGATTGACCTACAGATTCAATATAAACCCAATAATAATCCCACCAGCCTTTTTCTTTACATTTACAGGCTGACTCTAAAACTTTTATTGCCATTCCAAGGACTTAGAACATCTTTAAAAAAAAAAAACAATCTTAAAAAAGAATAAACTCAGAAGACTTGCATACCTGTTCTTAAGACTCCCTGTAAAACTAACCAAGACAGTCTTGTGCTGATCAATGGAATGGGGCAGGGAGCCCACAGGTAGATCCTAAGGTAAACAGTCCTTTGATATAGACAAGCCATCAAATCAATCTTATGGAGAAAGAATGGTTTTTCAAGAAATGATTCAGAAACAACTGGATATCTACATGAAAAAAATAAAAAGCCAATGCGAACTTTCACCATTCACAAAAATCTGTGACAAATCTAAGTATAAGAGCTGAAAGGATGAAATTCTTGATTAATCGTACTGTGGCACATGACCAGGTCCATAAAGAAAATGGGCTGAAGCTGAGTCTTTAGTTTTTTTGTTTGTTTCTTTTCTGTTTCACAATGTCTTTCATTTGCTCTTGCTGTGATATTGGCCTAAAAGGTGTGGTGTAATGCTTTTTTTTTTTCCTCTTATATTTTCTTAAAGAGTTTGTTTATAATTTTTGTTATTTCTTTCTTAAGTGTTTAGCAAAATTTACCAGTCTGGTAAATTTGGGCTGCCCAGACAGTTCAGGAGCCACAATAGATATGGGTTTGATCCCTGGGTCAGGAACATCCCCTGGAGAAAGAAATGGCTACTCACTCCAGTATTCTTTCCTGGGAAACCCCATGGACAGAGAAGCCCGGTGGGCTACAATCCAGGGGGGTCACAAAAGAGGTGGACGTGACTAAGTGATTAAACAACAACAACAGCTGGGCCTTGACTTTGCCCTATGGAAGGCTTTTAACTACAGGTTTAATTTGGGATAGGTATGGGGTGCTCTGGTTATCTCTCCATATGTAAATTATTTCATTTCAGTTCAGTTCAGTCATTCAGCCGTGTCCAACTCTTTGTGACCCCATGAATCGCAGCACGCCAGGCCTCCCTGTCCATCACCAACTCCTGGAGTTCACTCAAACTCATGTCCATCCAGTCAGTGATGCCATCCAGCCATCTCATCCTCCGTCGTCCACTTCTTCTCCTGCCCCCAATCCCTCCCAGCATCAGAGTCTTTTCCAATGAGTCAGTTCTTCACATGATGTGGCCAAAGTACTGGAGTTTCAGCTTTAGCATCATTCCTTCCTAAGAAATCCCAGGGCTGATCTCCTTCAGAATGGACTGGTTGGATCTCCTTGCAGTCCAAGGGACTCACAAGAGTCTTCTCCAACACCACAGTTCAAAAGCATCAATTCTTCAGTACTCAGCTTTCTTCACAGTCCAACTCTCACATCCATACATGACCACAGGAAAGACCATAGCCTTGACTAGACAGACCTTTGTTGGCAAAGTAATATCTCTGCTTTTCAATATGCTGTCCAGGTTGATCATAACTTTCCTTCCAAGGAGTAAGCGTCTTTTAACTTCATGGCTGCAATCACCATCTATTATTTAGAGTAAATTTTAGAAGTTTCTGTCTTCCAAAGAATTTGTCCATTTCAACTGTGTGCTCAATTAATTTACAAAAGCTTATTTAAAATTTCCCCATGTCATCCTTTTAATTTCTGTAGTATCCAGCAGCATCATATCCCCTATTTCTTTTCTAATATTTTTGATAGATCATATTTTCACTTTCATTCAAACTATTTAATATTTTTTTTCCTGACAGAGGTCTGACATTGAAAGCTATGATTTTTCCAGTAGTTATGTACGGATATTAGAGCTGAACCATTCAGAAGGGTGAGCACTGAAGAATTGATGCTTTTGAGCTGTGGTGCTAGAGAAGACACCTGAGAGTCCCTTGGACAGCAAGGAGATCAAATCAGTCAGTCCTAAAAAAAAATCAACCCTGAATATTCATTGGAAGGACTGATGCTGAAGCTGAAGCTGAAGCTCCAATACTTTGGACTCCTGACTCAAACAGCTGACACACAGAAAAAGACACAGATACTGGGAAAGGTTGAAGGCAGAAGGAGAAGAGGGTGGCAGAGGATGAGATGATTGGATGGTATCACCGACACAGTGGACATGAATTTGAGCAAACTCTGAGAGATGGTGAAGGACAGGGAAGCCTGGTATGCTGCAGTCCTTGGGATCATAGAGTTGGACATGACTTAGCAGCTGAACAACAATTTCCGTTTGACCTCTGAGATACTTAGAATTGAATTGCACAGCTTCCAAGTATTTAGAGATTATCCAGATGCCTTTTTATTATTGATTTTTCATGTAATTTTATTTTGGACAGCAAACATACTTTATATGATCTTAAAATATTAAGTTGGTTGGTAATATTCCTGCAGGAAATTAGCTCACTGGAAAAGTGTTTGAGTTTTGTTCTCATGGAAGAGACAAGGACTAATGTGCCCCTGTCTCCTCAATGTGTCCTTTCAGCCACTACATGTCGAGTCTTCCTGTGCATGGCACCTCAATAAGTTAGTGGTCCTCAGCTGGGGAGTAAGGAAGATGGAAAGAGGAGGGAAGGGACTTCCCTGGTGATCCAGTGGCTAAGTCCTGCATTCCCAATGCAGGATGTGCAGGTTCAATCACTGATCAGGGACCTAGATCCCTCATGCTGCAGCTAGGAGATCCCACATGCCACGGTGAAGACTGAAGATGCCTCGTGCTCCAACTAAGGCCTGGTGCAGCAAAACAAATAAAAAGAAACATCACAAAATAGAGAAGTCAAGGTGTCTGCAGGAATGACGTCTGGAGCTTTTTCCAAATGCACACATATTATTGGCCTCGATTCCCTGGTTAATAGAAGGTGGGGGACACATCTCAAAATTTTCCTACAGGTAATTTTGACTCCACTGTCCTCAGACCTTCATTAACAGCCATGTGGTCCTACTTGTTTTTATTAAAATAACCTCTCTCCTTCCATTTCTCTTTCCTGTATTTACCCCTCCTTCCATCCATGCTTTTCATTAAGACTGATCCACTCTGTACCTTCTGAGTACTACAACTTTAACCACAGTCCTGAGGAGACTCCATGTGAAGAGAACACACACACACACACACACACCCCCACACACTCTTGCTAAGAAAACTTAGCAAGAGGGAATGGAATTCAATGGCAACTTAATTGGTACATGAGTTAATTGCTGACAAACTGTGTAATTCTATTACATACAAATCCATATATTAGAGGTAGATTTGCAAGAAAGACTGGATTAAGATTTAAATGCAGAATTTTAATTGATAAATTTGGGAATTAGTCATAAAGTTTAGGAAGTAACACACCAAGCAGGATGTGTTCAATACATACTAGACAGGTGCACATATAATCATGAGCATGACAGTCCTCCGAAACTGTAAAAAAAAAAAAAAAAAAAAGCAAGAAAAGCAATCAAATAATGTAAAATCTTCAAGTAATCAAAGAATCATACCAAAATACTCATGGTCTCCTTTTTCAGTAGTAGAGATATTTCAATTCAGTTCAGTCACTCAGTCGTGTTCGACTCTTTGCGACCCCATGAATCACAGCACACCAGGCCTCCCTGTCCATCACCAATTCCTGGAGTTCACTGAGACTCATGTCCATCGAGTCAATGATGCCATCCAGCCATCTCATCCTCCGTCGTCCCCTTCTCCTCCTGCCTCCAATCCCTCCCAGCATCAGAGTCTTCTCCAATGACTCAACTCTTTGCATGAGGTGGCCAAAGTACTGGAGTTTCAGCTTTAGCATCATTCCTTCCAAAGAAATCCCAGGGCTGATCTCCTTCAGAATGGACTGGTTGGATCTCCTTGCAGTCCAAGGGACTCTCAAGAGTCTTCTCCAACACCACAGTTCAAAAGCATCAATTCTTCAGTGCTCAGCCTTCTTCACATCTATACATGACCATAGGAAAAACCATAGCCTTGACTAGACGAACCTTTGTTGGCAAAGTAACATCTCTGCTTTTGAATATGCTCTCTAGGTTGGTCATAACTTTCCTTCCAACGAGTAAGCGTCTTTTAATTTTGTGGCTGCAGTCACCATCTGCAGTGATTTTGGAGCCCCCCAAAATAAAGTCTGACAATATTTCCACTGTTTCCCCATCTATTTGCCATGAGTGATGGGACTGGATGCCATGATCTTCGTTTTCTGAATGTTGAGCTTTAAGCCAACTTTTTCAATCTCCACTTTCACTTTCATTAAGAGGCTTTTTAGTTCCTCTTCACTTTCTGCCATAAGGGTGGTGTCATCTGCATATCTGAGGTTATTGATATTTCTCCTGGCAATCTTGATTCCAGCTTGTGTTTCTTCTAGTCCAGCGTTTTTCATGAAGTATTCTGTATATTTTCTGTATTTGCTAAATATCTTTCTATTGATTTATATTTGTGTTAATTTTTGCTCTTTTATATGGTTCTTCAGTACATGAAATATATACACAGACATTGTCATTGTTAACAAGTCATATGATATAAAGTGAAATTATTACATGAATCTTGACTTCTCATGTCTGAGTCCACTCCTTCATAGAACGCTTTGTTCAGACCTTTACTCCAGGTTCTGTCTTCAATTCTATATTCAAATGAAAATGTATAATCCCATGTTAAAAAAACAATGTGTTCCTATTATATCTGTGGTTCTAAAATGTGTGCTTTATGTTTTCTTCATGTATTTTCTTAGGCATTTTCATATCCATGTACGTGCAAAATTATGAAACAGAAATTGTACACATCATTCTGTGTAGTAATATCATTCTTCTTTATTTTATGCACGTGTATCCTTACTTTCCAGTGACCCACCATCTCGCTTCCACCCAGGGACACTGCTCTTTCCCGCTTGTCCACCTGCCAGCCTCACAGCTCATACCTGGCCCTCCCCTCCACTGGTCTCCTCTGCAGCCCTATTTACCTCCTTCTCACCTTTCAGACATTACCAATAATTCTGGGTCCCCTAAAGGCAGGCCATTCTCCCTTGCTATTTTGGATTTATCTCTCTAAACATGCCCCTCCACCCGCTCCAGAAGTTATATCTGGGGGAGACTGGTAGATTCATGAGTTCAATCATCCATCTGATCAATCCATATATTACATTTTATGGGAGAAATTAACTGCTTTCCACAATTTAAAAATGTTACAGCCTAGATGATCTTTTTATAATCTGTTTTTCCTCAGGCAGTAAATCCAATCAAATATTGAACACAGGAGGAACAAATTTCAGTTTAAGAAATAAACCAAAGGCATTTAAAGAAAAGGAAATAAGTCAATTACTTTCCAGAAGAGAACAAGATAGAAATGCACGAGTTTTACATAAGGGGCATGTTTACTGCACCGTCGTTAGGCTTTCCTGTTGTCAACTAATCTAACCACCTTAATAAAAGACAAGTTAATCTTAAGGGAAAACAAATCACCCACTCTTTCCTGTTTACTTATTTTGGAAAAGCCTTATCTTCACCCTAATTTTCTAACCAACTATAATTATTTCATCTATCATTTATCTTGAATTAATTCTCTCTCCTTGAAGTCATCATAAGGAAACTATGGTGTTCCTTTTCTTTCAAATCCTAAAAGATAATGCTGTGATGAAAATGCTGCACTCAATATACCAGCAAATTTGGAAAACTCAGCAGTGGCCACAGGACTGGAAAAGGTCAGTTTTCATTCCAATCCCAAAGAAGGGCAATGCCAAAGAATGCTCAAATTACTGCACAGTTGCACTCATCTCACACGCTAGTAAAGTAATGCTCAAAATTATCCAAGCCAGGCTTCAAGAGTACATGAACCATGAACCTCAAGATGTGTTCAAGCTGGATTTAGAAAAGACAGAAAAACCAGAGATCAAATTCCCAACGTCCCTTGGATCATCGAAAAAGAAAGAGAATACCAGAAAAATTTCTGCTTTGTTGATTATGTGAAAGCTTTTGATTGTGTGGATCACAACAAACTGTAGAAAATTCTTCAAGAGATGGGAATACCAGACCACCTTACTGCCTCCTGAGAAACCTGTATACAGGTCAAGAAGCAATAGTTAGAACTGGACATGGAACAACACTGGTTCCAAATAGGAAAAGGAGTACGTCAAGGCTGTATATTGTCACCCTGCTTATTTAACTTCTATGCAGAGTACATCATGAGAAATGCTGGACTGGAAGAAACACAAGTTGGAATCAAGATTGCTGGGAGAAATATCAATAACCTCAGATATACAGATGACATCATCCTTATGGCAGAAAGTGAAGAGGAACTAAAAAGCCTCTTGATGAAGGTGAAAGAGGAGAGTGAAAAGTTGGTTTAAAGCTCAACATTCAGAAAATGAACATCATGCCAACCAGTCCCATCACTTCATGGCAAATAGATGGGGAAACAGTGGAAACAGTATGAGACTTTATTTTCTGAGGCTCCAAAATCACTGCCAATGGTGACTGCAGCCATGAAATTAAAAGGCGCTTGCTCCTTGTAAAGAAAGCTATGGCCAACTTAGACTGCATATTAAAAAGCAGAAACATTACTTTGCTGACAGAGGTCTGTCTAGTCAAAGCCATGGTTTTTCCAGTGGTCATGTATGGATGTGCGAGTTGGACTACAAAGAAAGCTGAGAACCAAAGAATTGATGCTTTTGAACTGCGGTGCTGGAGAAGACTCTTGAGTCTTGGACTGTAAGAAGATCCAACTAGTCCATCCTTAAGGAAATCAATCTGGAATATTCATTGGAAGTATTGATGCTGAAGCTGAAACTCCAATACTTTGGCCAAGTGATGTGAAGAGCTGACTCATTGGAAAAAACCCTGACGCTGGGAGAGATTGGGGGCAGGAGGAGATGGGGACGACAGAGGATGAGATGATTGGATGGCATCATTGACTTGATAGACATGAGTTTGAGCAAGCTTTGGGAGTTGGTGATGAACAGGGAAGCCTGGCGTGCTGCAGTCCATGGGGTCCATGGGGTCGCAAAGAGTTGGACATGACTGAGTGGCTGAACTGACTGATTGACTTCTATCTACGTATGTGTAATATCTCCTTCTCTTTCACATCCCCCTTAAATAAATTGTTTGAATCTGGTAAGAAAAGTTAGATTAGAAGTGTATTGAAAAGATCAGGAAATGCTCTAATTTATGTAATAGTTTAGATTATTGCTCAGCAGGTTGCCACTAGCTTCTCCCACACCCATCCTGCTTCTTAACCATGTGAGATGGCGCTTGGCTACATCACTTGCTTTGATCAATGAAATGTTAGTAGATGTGAGCAGCGTCTCTAAGATGCTGTTTGGGGATGGTTTTGCTCTTGCACTACAGTGATTTACAATGGAAAACCACAGCCCAGGGAGCTGATGCATCTTCACTCTAGGTCCAGTAACAGGCATCTGGATAACACACCTGAGCCAGCTATCCTATGGAACCAAGCCTAGGAAACCAACAACCTGAAGTAGGGCTTAGCTGGCAAACACTTCCAGATCAGCCAAATGTCCTGCATATTCATGAACTCATTGAGTTTGGAAATGCTTTGTTATGAGATACTTCCGTGGCAGTTGCTGGCATTTACATGTGAGACCCATTGAATGCATTTAAAATGCTGAAAGCTTTTCCTAGGTATAGGTCTATGGGAAGCAGCAGCCACTCTCAGAATCTGGGCGAGAGACTCCAGTAATGTTTGTATTTCTTTCCTATTCTGCCACTTCTTTCACCTGAAATGAAAAAGAAAAGGAAGGAAAAAGAATATATAACTATCGTTTTGGCTCTCGACCTGCTGCAATGGACAAAGCAAAGGAAGCCCTCTGGTGACAAGACAGGAGAAATCCATCTGGAGTTTGTAGGCTGATAAGAACAAGACACTTTTCAGAGCTCCTGGAGGCACCATGCCTCCCAGTGGTGACCCATCGTGAGGTGGCAGCCACACAAGTTTACTGCAGCAGCTTTTCTTATCAAGGAGCAGTGATGGGCAAAAGTTCCTGGGCCATCACAGCATGGACAACGACATCATCTGTTTGCCCTTCCAGATTTCTCCCCACCTCCTCTCCTTAAAAACAAGAAGCCTGAAAATTGATGCTGCTTCTCACTGGACTTCCTAATAGGTTTTGTGGCTACTTGAGGATCAGTGAAAAAGCATCTGCTTGCAATGCAGGAGACTTGGGTTTGATCCCTGGGTTTGATCCTCTGGACAAGGAAATGGCAACCCACTCCAGTATTCTGAATTCCATGGACAGAGGAGCCTGGCAGGCTACAGTTCATGGGGTTGCAAAGAGTCAGACACAACTGATCCATTAACACTTTCACTTTCTAGGAACAGGCAATCTAGAACTAGGGAAAGTGAAATCTAGAATCTAGGGAAAGTGAACTAGACACGTTCACTTTCTAGGAACGTACTAGGAACGTGCTAGACCCTTCTAAACTGGAAGATAAGTTATTGACCCTGTAGTGACCACTGCAAAAGGAGACACAGCCTGGCTGAGCCTCTTCATATCAACATCAATATTAGCATGTTAACGGTTGGAAAAGCTGTAAAGAAATTCATTACCATCACCTGATTCTACATTTATTTTGCCATTTGATAATGAAATCCTTTGCTCACAGCAGTGGAATCATTTAAGCAACTTTAAGATCCTTTGGAAAAATCCCCTGGGAGACTTGTATGGGAATCTACACTGTAATTAAGACTATATTAAACTTATACATAGAGTGCAAAGCATCTTGCATTTTTAAAAGACAGTTATATAAATATCTAAGATGTTTAAAATATCTAAGATGCAAAGCATAACAAAAAACCTAAAGAGGAGATTTTCCATAGACTGTGAATAACCATCAATATATAGGTTCCAATTTATCCTTCCAGAATATTCTACCAACAAAAGCAGAAAACAGCTTCTTTCCAAGCACTGTTGGAACATTCACCAAGATAGAGCATGTTCTGGCTTATAAAACAAATCTCAGTGCATTTCAAAAAAATTAAGCCACATAAAGTATGTTCTTCTACCATAATGCAATAAAACTAAAAATCAGTAATAGAAATACAATGTAAAAATCTCTAGATACTTGGAAATTAAGCAAACACTTCTAAATAAGCCATTGGGTCAACCTATAAGAAAAATATAAAATATGAACAGTTGAACAGAAATGAAAATACAATATGTCAATTGGACTTTTTCCATTATTTTACATAAGGAAGTTTAAGATAGTCTGCTTGGGAGGTTATAATCAAATTAATGTACAAATAATAATGAGATACATGGTTATTGCACCAGGATTTTATGTACCTCTCTCATTTAATTTCCTCAGTTGTTTTTCATGCCTATATTGATCATGTCTTGATTTTAGGGCCCCTTTGTCTTATTTTATCAGCAGAATCACTACAGCTATTATAAATATGCTAATATTAACTGCTCAGGTTTGGAAATTAAATGTTGACAGTGTTGTCATGTCTGCATTTTCAATAATGGTGGGTCTAAATGCAGTTTTCAGAAGTGGTCCCTTTACTTGTTTTATTGAACTAGACGAGCATTATCAATTGGTCATGCTTCAAGCTACAAAGTGCTTCATTGGCGTGAAGTCGGGCATCATCCTTTCATCTTATAAAACTTGCAAAGATAGTGCCTATTTATCATAACACATAAAAGTAAACAAGAAGAAAACTTAGAACCAGTGATGAAGTATTAAAACAGAACTTTGAGGTAATGCATAATCACACAGTTACTCTCTGAGTTTGTTCTGAAATGAACCTGGCAAATGATGATAAATTATAATTGAACATCTCAATTTAAGACAGATGTGTTATTTCTGGGGCAGAGTATTACATTTCTAGAACAGTTTTGATTATTTCAGAGTTCTTTTAATTAACCTGAAACATATTTCAATTTCATTTTTAATAGGTGGTACTTTCTTAATTTGGCTTCTCAGAGTTGGGGGAAATTCTAGTAAATCTATATACATTTTCCCCCCTAAATTCTTCACTAGATTTTATGACTCAATCATAGTTACCTTAATGTCTTGTTATTGTTGTTGTTCAATCGCTAAGTCATGTCTGACCCTTGTGCCCAGGGTCTGCAGCACGCCAGGCTTCCCTGTCCATCATTATCTCCAGAAGTTTGCTCAAATTCATCAGATTCATGTCCATTAAGTCGGTGATGCTATCTAACCATCTCAACCTCTGCCATGCCTGTTCTCCTTCTGCCTTCTATCTTAATCTTTTCTTAATATGGGTAGCCTTAACCCTGGGCACAGTTGCTTGGGTCGCCCTCTCTCATCACTAGGAAATTTTTCTCTCTGTTGAGACCCTCATCTCATTCAAAGGAAGTATCCACTTGTCTCTTCATCCACCTTTTTGAATCAGAGGAACTTCTCCCTCCCTTAAGTGTCCCTGGCAATATATTTGTGATATATTGTTTGCTTAACCTGCATAACTTCTCTGTCTCTGAACACACTTTAAATAGAAGAAAGAAGAGAGCCAGTCCTGGAGCGTTATCATCTGTTTTCATGTGAAATTGCTGAACTCCATTTACTTTTGTCATTATCTCTTTGAGAAACATGTTTAAAGTGTCCTCTTGGTTTTTGTCAATCTCAAATCTGCAAATATGTATTTTACATATCATGATCTTTTAATTAGTTATTTAATGTCCTGGACTGGAAATTCCTTTGGAAATGATTTCAGATACAAAATCTATAGGTTAAGAAATCACAGAGTAACAGAATAAAAGTGAACTATATTTTAAATTGAGCCCTGGAATCAGTAACACTAAGAATCACAGCATCCTTGGTATCACACACCATAGACTGGATAAAGGCGTTCAGTCAGAACAGCTTCTTGTGAACTGCAAGGAGATAAATTATTGCACTTATTAATTCTGTACACAGAACTTCAGAAAGTCCCTAAAGTAAACAAAGCAAGTAGCTAGAAGGGAAATGCTGAATGTGGAAGGGATGATGAGCTAATTACATGATTATTGAAATACATGAAACAGCCAGCAAATCTAAAGGGGTTAAACTTTTCATCTGAATGCAACTTCTGGAAGGTTGTTCTCAAAACAATAAGGGAGTTAATGTTGCCGTATCAGGGAACTAAATATTTCATGCTTCATTGCTAGCTTCATTTAAATATATTTCTCTGAATAATGTTAAACATTTTAGAGTGTAAATATGATATTTCATTGCTATTTGCAAGCATTCTTTTTTTTTTCAATGTAAATGCAAGCATATTTTTCTCTGACCCATAACCTTAGGTTCAAGAAAAAAGAAAGATTAAAAATAGTATAATGTGGTCAGTATAGGAATGAGGAGTGCTTTTAAAATTAAGTACATTTAGAGTGTTAACTAACAGCATTTTCATTAATGTGGATGATAAGATCAGGCTTGTTAATATTTTAGTATACTGGCCTCACACATTAAAATTGGACTCACGTTGTGGTCTGGCTTCCTTGTTTTCATTAAATTGCTGCCTCTCCTCAGGAACCCAGACAAATGGGGTGCCTGCACCGCTCTGTGTGACTTTCTGTAGGAAGCTTCCATAAAAGGTTGCATAATTGTGAATAAGCCTTTTGGAAGAGATGTGAAAGCTTCCATTGTGGGAAAACAAGGAAGTTGGCCAATGTTTGAGAGTAGGTTGCTATAGTTTTGCCAAATTAAGGAAGGAAAAAATGCATGGGGCCAATTTTAAAGCCCAGTTGCATCTTTCTAATCTAAATATATAGAGAAATTGGGGTTCAGACTTTTAGATTTGAGTAAAATGACAGCTCTACTAAGGTGATGATTAAAAATATGCTTTAACTTTATGAAAATAATGTATCTTGGTCTGCATGTTGCTGCTGCTGCTAAGTCACTTCAATCGTGTCCGACTCTGTGTGACCCCATAGACAGCAGCCCACCAGGCTTCCCCATCCCTGGGATTCTCCAGGCAAGAACACTGGAGTGGGTTGCCATTGCCTTCTCCAATGCATGAAAGTGAAAAGTGAAAGTAAAGTTGCTCAGTCGTGTCTGACTCTTAGCGACCCCATGGACTCTGCAGCCTACCAGGCTCCTCCGCCCATGGGATTTTCCAGGCAAGAACACTGGAGTGGGTTGCCATTTCCTTCTCCAATGCATGAAAGTGAAAAGTGAAAGTGAAGTCGCTCATTCGTGCCGACTCTTAGCAACCCCATGGACTCTGCAGCCTACCAGGCTCCTCCGCCCATGGGATTTTCCAGGCAAGATATGACACCATAAAATCAACCACTCTTTTGCCAGTGTCTTTCAGTGAGTTGAACTGAAGCCTTATTGACACTGTCCATCCCCTAGTTAAGCCCAGCAATGACTCTCATTGTCTGCAAATCTTCATTCATCCCTATTTTCTTTCCCAATTTTGTATATACTACATCCAAAGCCCACACCTCTGCTTCACGGGGTAGAGCCCTGGGCTCTCCATGGAAAACGGAGTCTTGAGTAAATGATCAAGCTTGCAATATTCTGAATTAGAATATCCTCTCCAACTTCTGTTTCTCTCAAGAAGCTTGCACGCTTTCCTAAGTTCGGGTCTAAACTCATTTCTCAAGGATCTGTTGCTTCTAGTCACATGACATGGCATTTCCTCAGCCACCCCAAGTTCAAGTCCACAGGTGTGTCTTTTCATGCACTGCTTTGAACATGCGCTGACAGACCTTCTCTGTCACACAGCCCCAGGGGAGGGGTGTCAATCATATGGAACCAGAGCCCCCGCTCTGCCGTTTACCAGATGTGTATGCACTTCAGAAACTCAGTTTCTCAGAACCCTTAAAGCAGAGACTCTGGAACTTGCTTCGACTTACTTTAGAAAAGTTTTATGAGGCTCCCATGAGACAGAAGTTCTTAGTAAACTATTAAGTTCTGTGCAAAGTGAGTTTTCATTATGAAAACTGTTTTATGTGCACCTGGCTTGTTTCTTTAGCTAATTAAAAATTATTGATGGGGAGTACCCTTATGGCAGAAAGTGAAGAGGAACTAAAAAGCCTCTTGATGAAAGTGAAAGTGGAGAGTGAAAAAGTTGGCTTAAAGTTCAACATTCAGAAAACTAAGATTATGGCATCTGGTCCCAGCACTTCATGGGAAATAGATGGGGAAACAGTGGAAACAGTGTCAGACTATTTTTCTGGGCTCCAAAATCACTGCAGATGGTGACTGCAGCCGTGAAATTAAAAGATGCTTACTCCTTGGAAGTAAAGTTATGACCAACCTAGATCAGATCAGATCAGATCAGTCGCTCAGTCGTGTCCGACTCTTTGCGACCCCATGAACCGCAGCACGCCAGGCCTCCCTGTCCATCACCAGCTCCCGGAGGTCACTCAGACTCACATCCATCGAGTCAGTGATGCCATCCAGCCATCTCATCCTCTGTCGTCCCCTTCTCCTCCTGCCCTCAATCCCTCCCAGCATCAGAGTCTTCTCCAACGAGTCAACTCTTCGCATGAGGTGGCCAAAATACTGGAGTTTCAGCTTTAGCATCATACCTTCCAAAGAAATTCCAGGATTGATCTCCTTCAGAATGGACTGGACCAACCTAGATAGCATATTCAAAAGCACAGACATTACTTTGCCAACTAAGGTCGATCTAGTCAAGGCTATGTTTTTTTCCTGTGGTCACATATGGATGTGAGTGTTGGACTGTGAAGAAGGCTGAGTGCCGAAGAATTGATGCTTTTGAACTGTAGTGTTGGAGAAGACTCTTGAGAGTCCCTTGGACTGCAAGGAGATCCAACCAGTCCATTCTGAAGGAGATCATCCCTAGGATTTCTTTGGAAGGAATGATGCTAAAGCTGAAACGCCAGTACTTTGGCCACCTCATGGGAAGAGTTGACTCATTGGAAAAGACTCTGATGCTGGGAGGGATTGGGGGCAGGAGGAGAAGGGGACGACAGAGGATGAGATGGCTGGATGGCATCACTGACTTGATGGACGTGAGTCTGAGTGATCTCTGGGAGTTGGTGATGGACAGGGAGGCCTGGCGTGCTGCGATTCATGGGCTTGCAAAGAGTCAGACACGACTGAGTGACTGAACTGAACTGAACCATACTTTATACTCCATTGACTTATTGGAAGTTTAATAGAAACATAAAATATTACAGTCTATAGATGCTCAATGAATACTGTCTAAACAAGTGCTGCTACTGCTACTGCTAAGTCACTTCAGTTGTGTCCGACTCTTCACAACCCCATGGACTGCAGCCAACCAAGCTCCTTCATCCATGGGATTTTCCAGGCAAGAGTACTGGAGTGGGGTGCCATCACCTTCTCCAAGATGCTCAATAAATACTGTCTAAAGAAGTGTTAGTTCATATGTTATCAAATAGGTTAAACATTCAGTCAATCGAATATTCCCCAGCACATACAGTGTTGAAAGCACTGATAAATCCTATTGCCTGGATACCTGGGACATATCTGGTAACTTTCAGAAAATCCTGAATCCTTCTATGATGCCCAGGTGGGCTGCCCAGGTGGTGCTAGTGGCAAAGAACCCACCTGCCGATGCAGGAGATGCAAGAACACAGGTTTTATCTCTGTGTCAGGAAGATCCCCTGGAGAAGGAAACGGCACCCCACTCCAGTATTCTTACCTGGAGAATCCCATGGACAGAGGAGCCTGGTGGGCTACAGTCCATGGGGTTGAGAAGAGTTGGACATGACTGAGCACACGCCCAGGAACAAGAACATATAGATCCTGTCCTCCAGAATCTACTTGAAGAGGCAGGTCTCCCGTGGTTCATAAAACAGCAGAGTTATGCACAGGGAGCTCAACCCAAGGGTGGAATTCAACATGATTGAAGTGGTTGTTAACATTTTTGATTATGACACATAGCAGAGAGAACACACTAAGACGTGGTGCAGGGCTCCAAGAAGCCTAGTGAGGGCGAAGACCATATGTCTTTAGCCTTCAAGATGAAAGGGCTACCAAAGAAGAATTGAATTGCCCACAGATGCTATACAGAGGTTGGGTGCAGTATGCAGTTGGAATAGCTCTTAAATTTCTTTTAAAGCAAACAAACCGGCCTCATGAATAATACATGACTTTTTGGCTGAATGCCTAGTGATTGCAGAATCCTTTGGGGACAGTAGGTTGAGAGTTTGCATTTATTAAAACAAACACTAACAATAATAACAATAATGAATCTTAACTCTTGTTTTTTCATCTTATCTTTGCTTCAGAGATGCAGAATATTCAGATGCTCTAACTGCAAAAATAAATCAATAATAGACAGTCTCTTAAAAATGGCACTTAGGTGTTTAGCCTCTTTAATTCCCACACCAGGCGCCCAGACTCCATCCATCAGTCAGTACCATCAGCCACCGCTCCCCTTCTCCCCCCCCCCCCCTCCAGCATCAGAGTTTTCCGGGCAACCTTCGCATGAGATGGCCAGAGTTGGCATCTTTCTAGAGGATTGATCTCCTTAGAATGACTGGTACTCTTGGGCTGCCAAGAGTCTTCTCCAACACCACAGTTCAAAAGCATCATTCCGGCCTCAGCCTCTCACAGTCCAGCCTCACATCCATACATGACCAAAGGAAAGACCAGGTAGCCTTGACTAGGCCCTGGGTTGGGAATGATCTAGGTTGTCATAACTTTCCTTCCAAGGAGCAAGCGTCTTTATTTATGGCTGCAGTCACCATCTTCAGTATTCTTGGAGCCCAGAAAAACAAAGTCTGACACTGTTTCCACTGTTTCCCCATCTATTTCCCATGAGTGATGGGACCAGATGCATTTGGTTGGCGAATCTGATGAAGAGGGTGTCACTGCATATCTGATTTCTCGCTGATTGTTCCCAGCAGATTTTCATGGGATGCAGGGAAAGAGTGACGCCCCCAGGCACAGGAGACTTCGTCAGGTACCGGTGGATACAGCAGGATTCTGACTTGACTTGTACAGCAGGTTTCTGCGACCCTTAAGCAAGCACTAAATGTACACTTCCTCCTCACTGAAGACTGAAAATTTGGTTCCATAAGACACAGATGTTTGATTAGGTCTCCATTTATCTTCCAAGACAGATTGTAAGAATTTGGGTCTTCCTCACTATTCTACTTCCCTTGACATTTTCCAAACCCCACTTTTTCTATTACTACTCTTGATTTTTATTTGTATCTTAATATTTTTATAGCACTGTGCAGCTCTTAAAGACATTTTATAGATACTTTTTTTAAGATGGCATCAGTCTTGCAAGATGAACTGGATAAATAAAATAGGTGGGAAAACTGCCTTACAAAAAATTACGTTAACATGCCTGGCAATTCACCAGCCTTTTATATTAAGTGCACTTTCAGACATGTGAAGATTACTCGTTCTCAGACTTATCCATTCTGTCCAAACTCTCTTGAACCCTTACTTTACTGGCTGCCCAGTCTCCACTCTCTGTTGATGTTCCTCTTCCTTTGTGGAAAAAGCAGCAGAACCGTCTGGTTTGTCATCGGTGCATCTGCACGCTTCCATGCTTGCAGTTTCTCCTGTTCTCCCCATTAGAGCACTAACCAACACACGTGCAATGCATATTCTCCAAGGCTTGTGTCCTTGAGGTCAAATCTAACTCCTAAAATGCTCAAGGGTCAGAGGTTGAGAAAATAAGGAGAAAGCTGCTGCATAGAGGTTAGAAATCAAAGAAGAGTTTTAGGCATTGTCTCAGAGGAAAAAAAACAAACAAACAAACAAGTAAACAAATAAATTCTCTCAGATAAACAAAACCAGGCCTTCAGATCCACTGAAAGAAGAAGGGTCCTGCAAAATGCCCTGAGTTTTCTGCTGAGACCTCTCAGTGGCTTTTCTCTGAGAGACGGGGCCTGTGAAAACAGACTAGCACTCGTGAAGTCTGAAACTCAGATCCAAAACGTCCCAATTCTTGCTACTGCTGCTCAGTTGCTCAATCGTGTCTGACTCTTTGGGGCCCCGTGGACTGTAGCCCACCAGGCTCCTCTGTCCACGGGACTTCCCAGGCAAGAATAGTGGAGTGGGTTGCCATTTCCTTCTCCAGGAATCTTCCCAACCCAGGGCTTGAAACCATACCTCCTGCATTTCCTGCTAGCTGAAAGAAAATTAAATCCAACATCAGGGAAAATAACGAAAATGTAAGATACAAAAGGAAAAAAATGAAAAGTCCTTATTTGCATATGAAATATTTGTGTACATAGAAATCAAAAGACAGTCAATAAATCATAGATAATTTATCTGTAGATAAATTACAGTAATTCATATATGAATTTAACAGTATCATTGCATGTAAGTTCAACATAAAAATTAATTATAATTCCCTGTAGTAGCAATGGCAAATAAATTTAAGTATAAAGAAATATGCAAATTGAAGTCAATAAATGTGAATAAAATAAATTTTGAAATGTAATCAGTATCACTGACAATATCAAAAAATCTACAATGTCATAATGAATCTACAAAGTGATGGATGTAAGTTTTACTCTGAAATTTACCAAACATTACTAAAAATAGTCCAAGAAGACTTGAACTTATGAATGTACACATGTTATGCATTAAAATTTCAATGTTATAAAAACATCATTCCCAAAATAATTTGTAAATTCATGGCAATTCAAAACAAAATTCCAGAATTCTAGAATTTTAGAATTCTTTTCTAAAATTCTAGAATTTTTCAGGAAGAGTGTGGAAATTGACCAGCCAATTCCAACATTTTTATAGAAATCTAGAGGTCTGAGATAAGAAGCAGAAATGTAGAGGTTCTACACAAGTAGAAATGAGGACTTACATACCTACAGTCACTAAGAGAGTAACACCGCCTGTGGACAGACAAATAGAATGGGGGAATGGAAGTAGTGCAGTCACACACTTAACATGGTCACCAGATATATAGCAATGGTGGGAAATGTGAAACCAGATGCAAAACCAGCCTCTGCAGTAAGATGTTAGACAACAGGAGACAGTAAATCCATGAGCAGTCACTCCATTCACAGTTCAGCAGGGAAAGGCAATTTAAAACTAAAAGATACCCCTACCTTCCTATTAGAATCATTAAAATGAAAAAGGAAAATATCTTACAAAATTTTAGTAGAAACGTGAATCAGTTGAAGTCTTTCTAAAGCTGTCAGGAATTGAAAACAGTAGAATTATTCTGGAAATAAAGTTTGGCAGTGTCTATTTAAGCTGGATATACACAAACATTTGAGGAGTAATTTTGTACCTTGATGTTTAATCAAGAAAAATGAAAGTATTTTTCTATGAAAGAAAGATGTTAGAGAATATTAGAGCATCTCATTCATTACTGAACAAATCCAGAAATAACTTAATGTCTATCAAAATAGAATGCAACAGGAAAATGTGGTATATTGGGGGAAATGCATACGATATAGCAGCGAAAGTGAATGAAGTGTTGTATAAAATGCCATGGAATATAGGAACGTCACAAATAGAGGAATGGATGAAAGAAGCTAGACATAAGCAAACACATGCTGTATGATTTCATTTATGTAATGTTCAATAATATGAACTAAGTGGTGGTGATGGTAATATGGAGAGCTGACATTTTTGGTAAAAGGTGATGACCACAAAGAAGCTGGAAAGATGCTTCTGGATATTTTTGTAGTGGTGTTTGCCGAAATAAGCAAGATTGGTTTCACAGGTGTTTTAACTGTTAGAAATTACCTTCCCCCCACCATCTCTTATGGCCTCTTGGTACTGAATCTCTTATCTGTATCTCTGCACAGATAACGTCTAAGCTTCTAAAAATATAGATAAACTTCTAAAAAAGTGTTATCAGTGCAATCGGTTCATATCCTCACCTCTCATTTTTTATCCAGTTTTTTCATATGTTTTTTCTCCCAAAGTGCAAAAGAATACCACTTATAAAGATCCAAAGACCAGGCTACTTGTTTAAATCCAGTAGATCTGTCCTGTTCTTATCTTGTTCGTCTCTCAACAGAATTCAGTGTTTCTGAAATCTTCCTCCTAAACATGCTCCTCTGTTAACCTGTTAACTGCCAAATCTTTGTTGTTTTTTTAAAAATTTCTTGTTTCCTGTGTTCTTTTGAAATAATCATGTATTTTTAATCATTTCATTATATTTTTCTATTAGTGTTGCTTTATAACTTTTCATATCATTATTTTCTAATTGAAAGTCTAGAATTAAAATATATGTTTTAACATATTCAATGATTTACTAATTTATTATCTTCTCCACATGCAGAATACTGCAAGTATTTTATAACAGTTTAAATATTTTTACCTCCTTTGGATCTTTTCATTAATGTTGTCGTGTGTTTTATTTCTACAGCTTATAAATCTAAATAGATGAACTTATTGTTTTCTGATAAATAACCAATATTCTTTCATCTTTGTGTACAAATTTCCATTTTCCAGTGTCATTTCTTCCTGAAATTTACTTTTAATGTTCAACATTGACTATGATGTGTCTAAAAGTGGTTTAACATTTGATTATTATGGTACAATCAAATATTAGGTTTTCATTTTGCTTTAATCTATCTCTCAGCCTGTAATTGTGCATATGTGAGACCATTTTGAGCTTACCTTGTGGCTCAACTCTTAAAGAATTTGCCTGCAATTCGGGGAACCTGGGTTTGATCCCTAAGTTGGGAAGATACCCAGGAGAAGGGAAAGGCTAACCCCACCCCCATTATTCTGACCTGGAGAATTCCATTGACCATCACAAGATGGTCAATATTGAAATCAGATTGACTATATTCTTTGCAACCAAAGATGGAGAAGCTCTATACAGTTGCAAAAACAAGACCAGGAGCTGACTGTGGCTCAGATCATGAACACCTTATTGCCAAATTCAGACTGAAATTGAAGAAAGTAGGGAAAACCACTAGACCATTTCAGGTATGACCTAAATCAAATCCCTTATGATTATACAGCGGAACTGAGAAATAGATTTAAGGGCCTAGATCTGATAGATAGAGTGCCTGAAGAACTATGGATGAAGGTTTGTGACGTTGTACAGGAGGAAGTGATCAAGACCATCCCCAACAAAAAAAAAAAATGCAAAAGTGCAAAATGGTTGTCTGAGAAGGCCTTACAAATAGCTGTGAAAAGAAGAGATGGGAAAAATAAAGGAGAAAAGGAAAGATATACCTGTTTGAATGCAGAGTTCCAAAGAATAGCAAGGAGAGATAAGAAAGGCTTCCTCAGTGATCTATGCAAAAAAATAGAGGAAAACAATAGAATGGGATAGATTAGAGATCTCTTCAAGAAAATCAGAGATATCAAAGGAACATTTCATGCAAAGATGGGCTTGATAAAGGACAGAAATGGTAGGGACCTAACAGAAGCAGAAGATATTAAGAAGAGGTGGCAAGAATACACAGAAGTGTACAAAAAAAATCTTCATGACCAAGATAATCATGATGGTGTGATCACTGACCTAGAGCCAGACATCCTGGAATGCAAATTCAAGTGGTCCTTGGGAAGCATCACTATGAACAAAGCTAGAGGAGATGATAGAATTCCAGTGGAGGTATTTCAAATCCTAAAAGATGATACTGTGAAAATGCTGGACTCAATATGCCAGCAAATTTGGAAAACTCAGCAGTGGCCACAGGACTGGAAAAGGTCAGTTTTCATTCCAATCCCAAAGAAAGGCAATGCCAAAGAATGCTCAAACTACTGCACAATTGCACTCATCTCACACACTAGTAAAGTAATGCTCAAAATTCTCCAAGCCAGGCTTCAAAAGTACATGAACCGTGAACTTCCAGATGTTCAAGCTGGTTTTAGAAAAGGCAGAGGAACCAGAGATTGAATTGCCAACATCCACTGGATCATGGAAAAAGCAAGAGAGTTCCAGGAAAACATCTATTTCTGCTTTATTTACTACACCAAAGCCTTTGATTGTGTGGATCACAATAAATTGTGGAAAATTCTGAAAGAGAAGAATACCAGACCACCTGATCTGCCTCTTGAGAAATCTGTATGCAGGTCAGGAAGCAACAGTTAGAACTGGACATGGAATCACAGACTGGTTCCAAATCAGGAAAGGACTACGTCAAGGCTGTATATTGTCACCCTATTTATTTAACCTATATGCAGAGTACATCATGAGAAACATTTGACTGAATGAAGCACAAACTGGAATCTAGATTGCCAGGAGAAATATCAATAACCTCAGATAAGCAGATGACACCACCCTTATGGCAAGTGAAGAGGAACTAAAGAGCCTCTTGGTGAAACTGAAAGAAGAGAGTCAAAAAGTTGGCTTAAAACTCAACATTCAGAAAACTAAGATCATGGTATCTGGCCCCATTATTTCATGACAAATAGACTGGGAAAGAGTGGAAACACTGACAGACTATTTTTGGGGGCTCCAAAATCACTGCAGATGGTGACTGCAGCCATGAAATTAAAAGATGCTTTCTTCTTGGAAGAAAAGCTATGACCAACCTAGACAGCTTATTAAAAACCAGAGACATTACTTTGCCAACAAAGGTCCGTCTAGTCCTATGGTTTTTCCAGTAGTTGTGTATGGATGTGAGAGTTGGACTATAAAGAAAGCTGAGCACCGAAGAATTGATGCTTTTGAACTGTGGTGTTGGAGAAGATTCTTGAAAGTCCCTTGGACTCCAAGGAGATCGAACCAGTCCATCCTAAAGGAAATCAGTCCTGAATATTAATTGGAAGGACTGATGCTGAAGCTCCAATATTTTGGCCACCTAATGCGAGGAACTGACTCATTTGAAAAGATCCCAATGCTGGGAAAGATTTAAGGTGGGAGGAGAAGGAGAGAACATAGTTTGAGATAAGTGGGATGGCATCACCAACTCAATGGACATGAATTTGAGTGAATTCTGGAAGTTGGTGATGGACAGGGAGGCCTGGAGTACTGAGGTTCAGGGGGTCGCAAAGAGTCAGACAAGACGGAGCTGAAACTGAGACCATTTTACCATAGCAATCCATTTTTTTTACTTTCTTCTGTCTTTTATTTTATTTCTCCTTTGGTGCTTTAATTTGTGTATTTTCCATTGAT
This sequence comes from Tragelaphus eurycerus, assembly GCA_935064755.1. Taxonomy (NCBI): domain Eukaryota; kingdom Metazoa; phylum Chordata; class Mammalia; order Artiodactyla; family Bovidae; genus Tragelaphus; species Tragelaphus eurycerus. Next base: position 1,792,848 of record CAKXYN010000114.1, read on the forward strand.
CTTGCTTTCGTTTTACTAATTTTGTTTAAAACTATTTCCAGGATGATTTTAATACCACTCATTTCATATGTTTTACTGTTTAGTTCTATAATGTTCTTTTGGTCCATTTTTACAGATTGCCACTGCTCATTAAAATCAGTATTTTTAATCCATATTCTACAGCTGTCTCCATAGTTTGACAAATTTACATTATCTATTTTAAAGTCCTTGCTGGCTGACTTCTAAGCCAGGATTAGCCTCCGTTACTTGTTTCTTGCTCAAGTATATGTTTTGTTTTCCTACATCTTTGCATTTCTTGTAATTATGTACAGTGGATTTCATGTTTCAATAGACTATACAGAAGAAAATCAATGTTTTTTTTCTCCACAGGTACATTATTTTTTATTTATTCATTAGACAGATCAGATGAAGGACTGTTTAATTCAATAGAGTCATGTATTTTGTAGTGTCCACGTTGGATTTCAGTTTTAATTCGTTTCAGTCCAGTTCTTTTTTCAAATATCTTGAAGCTGAGTCTCTTTATTGAGACTTTGTTTCCTAAGCATTGTGAACAGGTAATTTAATCTCAATTTCCAGTCCATTCTGAAGGTTCGCATTTCTCCACGTCTACCAAATATTCCAGGAAGAAACATGGGTGGGCACTTGGAGTTCCTCTAATGTTAATTCATTATATCGGTCCTGGAGGTTGTCAAAACTTCTTTTTAGTGACCTTCGGCCTATAGCAAGCCTGATTCTCAGCCTGTTTCTATTTCAAGAAATTCTCTGAAAGAAAATGTTTCCAGTATTCTTTCTACTAAGGAAAAACATTTTTCTACCTGGAATTATAGTATTTCGATGGGTTTCCTACGTGGCTCAGTGGTAAAGAACTTACGTGTGTCACCGACTCAGTGTAGGAGACACAAGAGACATGGGTTTGATCCCTGGGTTGAGAAGCTCCCCTGGAGAAGGAAAGAGCAACTCACTCCAGTATTCTTGCTTGGAGAATCCCCATGGGGAGAAGAGCCTGGAGGGCTATAGTCCATGAGGTCATAAAGCGTCAGACATGACTGAGCACAAATGTTGTAGTATTTCTGTTCCTCTTAAATATTTAGACTTCCATATCTTCTAAAAATATTTTTTAAACTATGTTTACTTCTCTAATTGTTGCAAAGGAGTGATTTCCTCCACCTACAACATCCTATATAGTAAGAAAAGTCTTATTGCCATTTCATTTATTTTTATGCTAAAAATCTCCTTTAAAACCTTGTCACTCAGAAACTACCTCTGCCTTTCTCCTTGTCTTTGTGGGTGTGCATATTTCAAAGCTTTATAGTCCCAAGTAAGAATTATATATATATTTTTAAAGCTTCTCTACCAGTATAAGATATGCAAAATTTTCAATATGTTTTGAAATGTTTAAAGTGAAAGTGAAAGTCACTCAGTCGTGTCTGACTCTTTGCAACCCCTTGGACTGCAGCTTGCTCATACTCAGTCCCATCAAGTCCATGATGCCATCCAGCCATCTCATCCTCTGTTGTCCCCTTGTCCTCCTGCCTTCAATCTTTCCCAACATCAGGGTCTCTTCCAATGAGTCAGTTCTTTGCATCAGGTGGCCAAAGTATTGGAGTTTCAGCTTCAGCCTCAGTCCTTCCAATGAATATTCAGGACTGATTTCCTTTAGGATGGACTAGTTGAATCTCCTTGCAGTCCAAGGGACTCTCAAGAGTCTTCTCCAACATCACAGTTCAAAAGCATCAAGTCTTCAGCACCCAGCTTTCTTTGTAGTCCAACTCTTACATCTATACATGACTACTGGAAAAACCATAGCCTTGACTAGATGGATTGTTGACAAAGTAATGTCTCTGCTTTTTAATGTGCTGTCTAGGTTGGTCATAGCTTTTCTTTCAAGGAGCAACTGTGTTTTAATTTCATGGCTACAGTCACCATCTGCAGTGATTTTGGAGCCCCCCAAAATAAAGTCTCTCACTGTTTCCATTGTTTCCCCATTGTATTAGCCTTGAAGTGATGGGACTGGATGCCATAGTTTTAGTTTTCCGAATGTTGAGCTTTAAGCCAACTTTTTCACTCTCCTCTTTCACTTTCATCTGTAAAATTTTAATAATTTCTAGAAAAATTACTTTTATAACTTTTTCTCAGAGATAAACCATAAATTAAAAGCATAATCATATACAAATAGAAATGTAACAATATTCAAATATGTAATATAATTGCAATATTTAATTTAATTTATATATTTGATATCAAGTTTACTGTTCTACCCTAACAAGTATTATGAGTAAAAATATAACCCAATTTTTCCACGAGGTATATGATTTTTATTAGTGGTATCTAAATATTATTTGGTCTTCCCAGGTAGTGGTAAAGAACCCACCTGCCAAGGCAGGAGACATAAGAGATGTGGGTTTGATCCATAAATCAGGAAGATCCCCTGGAGTAGGGCATAGCAACCCACTCAGTAATCTTGCCTGGAAAATCCCATGGACAGAGAAGCCTGGTGGGCTATACAGCCCACAGGGTGGCAAGAATCTGTCCAAACATGCTCTTTATCTCACTCACTATCTGATCTTGATCTCTCCTTCTCCTTAAGAAGGCTGACTATCCTAGTAGAGGGACCACTGTCACCATCACATTCTTTGTTGTTGTTCTGCCTGGACAGGTGAGTAAATGAAGTCGGACAACCTTTCTGGGCACTGGAGACAACCCAGGGCTATGTGACAGCGCTGATGACATGCCCTTGCTCAGCAGTGACTGCTCAGTGAACGACAGCAAGATTCCCGGGGCTGGCCTGGAGCAGTGCGCCAGCAGAGCTGATGACCATACTGAACCCCTGGCAGCAGTGTCAGTAGGAGATGTCACTCCATCACTTCAGGGCCTGCCCTGAGCAACACAATTTGATTTGTCTTTGGTGGTTTCTCCCTTCTGCTCATTGATCATCCCTACCCATTCGAAACTCCCTTGCCTTTATATTACCTGTAAAGTGACTGGTTATCAAATGCCTCGTTATAAACACAATGATGTGTGTGCTCAGATTGAATCTAGTCCAGATGACTACTGACCTAACATATCATTGTTAATAAACTATGCTGCTGCTGCTGCTGCTAAGTCGCTTCAGTCGTGTCCGACTCTGTGCCACCCCATAGACAGCAGCCCACCAGGCTTCCCCATCCCTGGGGTTCTCCAGGCAAGAACACTGGAGTGGGTTGCCATTTCCCTCTCCAATGCATGAAAGTGAAAAGTGAAAGTGAAGTCACTCAGTCGTGTCCGACTCTTCATGACCCCATGGACTGCAGTCTACCAGGCTGCTCCATCCATGGGATTTTCTAGGCAAGAGTACTGGAGTGGGGGTGCCATTGCCTTCTCCAGTTAATAAACTATACTCCAATTTTAAAAAAAAAAAGAAATCACCTGCCTCAGAGCAGGATTTGGTATTTATAGTCCACTGTAAATTTTAAAAAGTAAATTAAAAATTAAAAAAACTTTTAGCAGAGAAAAGTAATAATATATGAAGCAAATTGAGAATATTAATATCATTAGAGATGGGCAGCAATACACTTTATTAATATTTTCCAAATTAAATATTTGATTGATGTCTAGGCATCCATCAAAGCAACAATATTCCCATTTTTACCACTTTTGTCATAGAAATACAAGTCATTATGCATTTTTTGGTTGGAATGCTTTAATTATTTATGTCATTTGGATGTGGATTTTAAAGTACCTATAAATTTATTATAAATTTATCATACAGCAACAGTGTGGGCCTCTCCTTAAAAATATTAACAACAAATTATATCCCATCTTCCATTTTTCCCAAAATTATTAAAAGTCTGATTTTACAATGAGGATAACTTGGAAACAGAATACATATGTATGCTATAGAAAATTAAGAAAAACTGATTAAAAAACATTGAAAAGTTGAATTATTGTGACACATTAAATTATTATTAATGTATTGAATGTATATTAAAAGCTGAAATGCTCTGGGACTTCTCCAGTGGTCTGATAGTGAAGAATTCACCTGCCAATGCAGGAGACATGGGTTTGATCCCTGGTCTGGGAATATTTGACATGCTGCGGGGCAACAAAGCCCACACCCCCAACTACTGAAGCTCTTGCACCTGCGGCCCATGCTCCACCGTAAGAGAAGCCCCTTATTCATTGCTCTTCATGAGAGAAGCAATGGAAAGCCTGAGCACCACAACTGGAAAATAACTCCCACTTGCCACAGCTAGAGAAAGCCCACAAGCAGCAGCTAGAGAAGACCCAGCACAACCTGGGAGAAATAAATAAATACATAAATACATATGTATATATTTTTTAAAGGCGAGGTGCTGCAATCACTGATTTGTTGATATGATTCAAATTTGGGATTTACTAATAACTGATCCTCTTTGCTGGAGAGTGTTTAAAGCTCATTCATACTCTGCTGCGGTGGGCGAAGATCTCAGACATTCTCCCTTCCATCCTCACGATAAAAGAGCTGAACAAACTGCAAACCCACAGCTCTTCTTAGATCTGTCAGAGAAATGAGGTCACAGGAAGAACAGCTTCCTGCAGGAATGGAGAAACAGATCAAGAATCAGAAATCCTTGACGCAGAAGCCTGGAGGCAGAAACTGCCCTACACTTTGGTCTTAGCTTTTACTTCGCCTTTGCACACAGCCCTGGGCATGTGCACAGTGCATGGAGTGTGGCCTTGTACATACCTACACCCTATGGACAGCTCATTCTCCAGTGTTTCCTTCACAGATTTTTTTCCAGCTCCTTGTTTTCCCCAGTTGTCATCACCCACATTGGTAGCTGCAATATTAATTAGTTCCTGCTGATTTTTTTCAAAAAACACCCTCAAGGAAAGGCTGTCCCCATAGGGTGACCTCTGTGTGTGTGTTTGTGTGTGTGTGTTTGCTTTGTTACTCTGTCATGCCCAGATCTTTGTGAGCCCATGGACTGTAGCCCACCAGGTCCATGGGGATTCTCTAGGCCAGAACAATGGAGTGGCTTGCCATGCCCTCCCCCGGGAGACCTTCCCAATCCAGAGATCGAACCCAGGTCTCCTGCATTGCAGGCAGATTCTTTACCATCTGAGCCACCAGGGAAACCCCAGGATGAACTCTAAGTCAAGTCAAATAAAGATGAATTTCATGAGTGTGGTTTTCCAGGGAAATACTAGAGAACTCTAAAGATGATATTTATATGAAAATTGCATTTTGCAGGAGTTTCAGCCACGTTGTTGTGCACCTTTTGGGAGCTCTGAGGCTGTTGGTTTTCACTGGGACAGTGGGCAACTTGTTTTTAAAGATTTCATTGAGCTTAGGAAAGGAGAGTTCATTTTATGTGACTCTCTTCAAATTTCTCAGGCGTTTATATTCACGTATTCATCAAATTTGAGAGATTTCCGCCCATCATTTCTTCTAATGTTCTCTCTGCCCCGTCCCTCCCTCCCTTCCTTCTGGGACTCCCACAGTGTGTGTGCACGTGGCTCTGCTTCTGGCCCATGGATTCCTTAGGCACCGGTCACTTTTCTTTAATATTTTCTTCTTTCTCTTCTCTTTCCATTTCTGCTGTCCTATTAATGTCTTCAAGTCATCAATTCTTTCTCATTTCTGCTTAAATCTGCTTTGAATCTCTGTAGGCAGTTTCGCATTCCACTTGTACTTCCCGGTTCCAGAATGGCTATTTTAGGTGGTCTGTCTATTGATATTTCCACTGTATCCGAATATGGTTTCCTGGCTTTCTTCATACTTTCTTTAGTTCTTTGAGCTTTTATGACAGCTGTTTATACAGTCTTTGGTATGTCTCAGATCAGATCAGTCGCTCAGTCGTGTCCGACTCTTTGCGACTCCATGAATCGCAGCACACCAGGCCTCCCTGTCTATCACCAACTCCTGGAGGTCACTGAGACTCACATCCATCGAGTCAGTGATGCCATCCAGCCATCTCATCCTCTGTCGTCCCCTTCTCCTACTGCCCCCAATCCCTCCCAGCATCAGAGTCTTCTCCAATGAGTCAACTCTTCGCATGAGGTGGCCAAAGTACTGGAGTTTCAGCTTTAGCATTGTTCCTTCCAAAGAAATCCCAGGGTTGATCTCCTTCAGAATGGACTGGTTGGATCTCCTTGCAGTCCAAGGGACTCTCAAGAGTCTTCTCCAACACCACAGTTCAAAAGCATCAATTCTTCGGAGCTCAGCCTTCTTCACAGTCCAGCTCTCACATCTCTATCATCAGCCATTTTCAGAGCTTATTTTCTGTTGATTTTTGGTCTCCTTTGAATGGGCTATACTTTCTTGTTTCTTTGTCTGACTTCTGATTTTTTGTTCAAAACTACACATTTGAGTCTAACAATGTGGGAACTGGAAATCGGATTCTCCATCTCTTCTAGGGATTGCTGCCTTTTGTTATTAATTTGTGTGTGTGTGTGTTTAAAATATTCATAGGCTATTTGTGTACCAAGGATCAACATGATATATGAACTTAAGGTCTTCTCAAGTTCCTTCTAAGTTTGTGCCTTTCCCTGGACAGACATGATTGCTATCTAATTTTCTTTATGTATGCAAAAGCTTTGGAATACCCTCATTTTTTAATGTCTGGCTCCCAAAAGGGGACAAAAATATGAGAGAAAATAAAGGTCACTGGCCCTTTAACTCCCCTGGAAGTCACTTTAGTCTGATTGAGAGGGCCTTTCAACAATGGAGGGCAGATGCAACAACAAGGGTTACCCACCTATTGCCTGCACTTCTCTGATCAGACGCAGCTATCAGTGATCAAGGCACACACCCATGATATTCAGAGGGAGGGTCCTATTTGCCCACCTTGGGTAGGTGATGGGCATGAGTAGGGTGGAGGATGAGTAGCTCCTTCTGTGCTAAGAGATAAAATAGACCAAATTAGCCACAATTTGCCTACCAAGTCTTCCTCTGGAATGTGTTAGCCTTCAATGGACCCAGGCTTCCAAAGTACTTACATCACAGAGATTCTGCCAGTGTAATTGCTGTCTAGATTGGGAGGCTCATTCCTGCTGCTTCCTACTCTGATATCAACCCTAAGTCCTCAGTGCTGGGTGCTTATTCTGTTGAGAAACCAAAAGACAGGTCTAGTTACCTCAAAATGAAAGAAATTTTAGTAAAGATCTCTTCTGGCTCTTGTCAATGTTCTTTTAGAAGTTTACCTATGTGTGGATTAAGTAATCATAATTTTTAAAATACCCTAAAGCTGTTTTTATCCTTTCAAAAGATGCTTATATGTTTAAAGTATTTTTCCCACCTTTTTGGCAAATTTTGTGATATATGTTAGTAATTACTGGGATTGCTTCAGAATCATTTATTAATAAAATATGGCATTTCCCTGGCAAGAAAAATCCCATTAGTGCTTTGCTATGAAAGTCTTGTAAATGGACTTCGAAGTACTTTACCAGCTTCTGAATTTTTTTTTTTTTTGAATGACAGCCTGAATCATTAAAAACAGTCAGCACTAAAATGATTTATTTTCATCTAGATAGAGATTACTTAATTTAATTAAATATGCTTTAGGCTTTGCAATTGCCACAAAGTGGTTCCTACAAACGTCTAACTCATTATTTAATGCAGTTACAGCCTCAGTGGAATACTAAGAGGATACAGATTTTTAGACCTTTCAGCTCTACTTTGTAAACATCTTTAAAAATTCAAGAACTCTCTGGAAATTTTTGTGTTGGTCTATGAAACTTCCATAGTTCCTGATCATTTTTCACTACTTACTAAACTTTCTTCCGTACTTCTGCAGTTCTGATTTGCTTTCTTGTGCATATGCTTATACCATGAAAGCTAAGAATTGCTCTCACAAACTTTAAGAATTGCATTTTTAATTTTTCATGGCTTTATTTAACTCATCCTGATTCTTTTTCATTGTTGTATACAGGACCAATTTTCGTGTTTCAAAGCTTCATTTTCAAAGTTTGAAATTTTAAAAATATCAGTTTCACAATTTAAAACTTGCCAGTTTCAAACTACGAGTATATTTCATCTCATGGAATTTCTTATATTTAAAAAAAATACATTGGCACTCTTGAAAGCCTTTTTTTTTCTTATTGATAAACATAAATTCCTTTCATTATCTTCTTGCTGACTTTTAGATACAGCGATTTGAAACGAAGGCATAAACATAGCTGAGGAGCCAGAGAGATACTGGTATCAATCAGTATGGGTAGAGGTCTAGGACTCTGAACTCAATCTGCACAAGTTTGAAAAACAGTGCTGCTACCTTACTTGCACAGCTACAGGAGGTCACATTTCTCCTATGAATCTCGATTTCTTCTTCTATAAAATGGCAATTATAATAGTACTTTATAATGGCAAGTATAATAGTGCTATAATAGTAGTGCATTGTAATAGTATATAAATGTATAATAGTACATTTATAATAGTATAAAAGCATAATAGTACTTACAATACATAATAGTATTGCATATTATACAATAGTGTAATAGTATATATAAAAGTATAATAGTATGAGGAGGTTATTGTAAGGAATAAGTGAGTAAATATACATAAATTATTAGCACAGTATCTGCCATGTAGCAAGCACTCAATAAATGAAGACTTTCATCAGCTACATTTTATCTGGCGCCACATTTATCCTGGACTTTTGTACTTCATGTACATTATGTGTGTGAAATGAACTATTTTCTGCTCTAGGCTCTACTAGTAAACAAGCCTTTCCAACTGCAAATTCCTGAGCCCACGTGAAGCAAAGCAGCTGGTTGGAAGCCATCGGCTCCTTCCTCCCCAGTAAGAGCTGAGGAGCAGGGAGGATGTGAGAAGCTATCTTCCACCACATTCGCCATCTCTGGATGTAAACAAAGAATTACTGTGGGAATTGTAAAGAAAGCAGGACTGGCCCCAGATAGCTGGATGTATATGAAAGAAATGATTTCGGCGAGCCTGAGCATTTGCGTCTTCTCATACATAGAAGATCACTTTTCTCTTAATTACCAATAATCTCTTCATATTCTGATTGAAGAGGAATATTCTGAGGAATATGAATAATCTCTTCATATTCCTGCCCCTTGCTGCACACTTGCATACAGCCTGGCTCCTCCCCTGCCTCCTCAGAGGCAGCTCTCTCAGCATCACTCGAGACTGTGTCTCCCGGGCTTGAGTCCTAACATTCCCACTGAGTAAAACCTAACTCTCAACTTTTAGTAAATAAAAGTAAATGTTGCTCAGTTGTGTCCAAGTCTTTGCAACCCCATGGACTGTAGCCTATTAGATTCCTCCGTCCATGGGATTTTCCAGGCAAGAATACTGGAGTGGGTTGCCATTTCCTTCTCCAGGAGAACTTCCCAACCCAGGGATTGAACCCAGGTCTACTGGATTGCAGGCAGACACTTTACCATCTGAGCTACCGGGGAAATCTTTGTATATTTGTTTAGTTGACAAAATACCTTCAGAATACCTCTGCAGAGCCGTTACAATTACCCATTATGCACATACATGCTTTGCTGAAGGTCATGGAACAGATGCTGGTGGAGCCGAACCTCCATGCAAATCTAGGACAGACAACCCAACCCTTCCCTCTCTGACGTCCTCTGCCCAGAATAGAGAAATCAGAAAAACAAATCAAAACACAGATATTAAAGTCTTGCTTTGTATACTCCAAATATGCACAAAATCTGAAATGTTTTCTAGGTAGGGAGGGGAAAACCCAAGGGAAGTTGGAAATATTTTATGTTCACCTGAATGGAGAACTTGGGGAAAGTTACTGATTTCCCTCAGCTCAACCCCCTTCCCTACTACAATTTCCAAGGAACAAGGGTCTTTTAATTTCCTGGATGCAGTCACTGTCCACAGTGATTTTGGAGCCCAACAAAATAAAATCCGTCACTACTTCTGCTTTTTCCCCTTCTATTTGCCGATTTCCCAATGGCTCAGCAGGTAAAGAGTCCGCCTGCAGTGCAGGCAATGCAGAAGACTCAGGTTCGATCCCTGGGTCAGGAAGAACCCCTGGAGGAAGTAATGGCAACCCACTCCAGGATTCTTGCCTGGAAAATTGCATGGACAGGGAAGCCTGGCATGCTGCTGTCCATGAAGGCACAAATTAGACATGATTTAGCGACTGAACAACACAGCAATACCTTATAACACAGGGTTGCACTGTGGAGCAAATTGGAGGGAAGGATAACTCTTCCAGGGAGGGTAAGGATAGAAGAAAGTTTCAAAGGAAGATAACTTTAAAGCAGGCAACACTATCCATCCTCCCCTCCCAAATACCAGAGCCTGTGTGAAGAAAGCTGAGCACCAAAGAATTGATGCTTTTGACCTGTGGTGTTGGAGAAGACTCATGAGAGTCCCTTGGACTGCAAGGAGATCCAACCGGTCCATTCTGAAGGAGATCAGCCCTGGGATTTCTTTGGAAGGAATGATGCTAAAACTGAAACTCCAGTACTTTGGCCACCTCATGTGAAGAGTTGACTCATTGGAGAAGACTCTGATGCTGGGAGGGATTGGGGGCAGGAGGAGAAGGGGACGACAGAGGATGAGATGGCTGGATGGCATCACTGACTCGATGGATGTGAGTCTGGGTGAACTCTGGGAGTTGGTGATGGACAGGGAGGCCTGGCATGCTGCAGTTCATGGGGTCGCAAAGAGTCGGACACGACTGAGTGACTGATCTGATCTCTGATGTGCTTTTTGGACCCTGAGGCTCTCAACTGAGTGACCAGTCCATTCCAGACTCCCTGTAGGATGCTTGCTGCAACTTCTCCACCCCCATTTCACGTATCCCAGAATCAGAATGCAGTGTATATCCCCCCATTTTCCTAAGTTTGATTCACATACACAGAGCTGTCTTGGGAAACCAAGAAATCTTACAAACTAATTTTATTGAGTATAAATAGTCATCATTAGGTTAGACATGATTTTTCCCAAGAGCATCACTATTTCAGCACAGAAGCAAAGGACTGTTGAGGTTGGAAAATAATGCGGTGCTGGGAATGAGTTGCTAAAAGGGGAATTATTAGGGTCACGGGGAGTTGCTCAGCACTCCTAAATTTATTCCAAGAAGCAGCTGCTTTCTCTGCTGTCAGTGAAGTCTGCTTCTACTCAGGGTTTGTGGAATGCCTGAGGAATAGGGAATCTTCACCTGATGATGCTGTGATGCCATTCACTTCGGAGCAGTCTGGTAGAGACCTCTGATGATCCCCTGTGCACACAGCCCCTGTGTGTGCTTGGTTTACTTTAGGACAGAGGTTTCCACGTGGGGAAAGATAGTGATCTGAGCAAAACCAGTTTCCCCCTGCTCTCCAATTGATAACACATGGCCCCCATTACAGATGCTCCTGAGCGCCTTTTCTAAATTCACACATATTTCTGCACAAAAACTAACGGCCCGTTGACTCAGGAGTTGCACATGTGACAGTAGCTGGTGCCAGATGTTCCAGAGGAAAGCTGAAAGCCCCCGTGACGGAGCTAACCATCGGAAACGAAAGCACGGGGAGACGTCCGAGCTGACCCAAGGTGGGAATCCATCAGACCTTTTGAGCCAAAACGATCATGATTGTTGGCAAAACTCATCTTGGCAAGTGCTGTTGCACACACCACTTTTCCATACAAATTAAGCTAAATGCATTATGAACAGTTGGTAACTATTAGCAGTGACTACACTTTTCGACAGTCTCTAACAATTTCTTCAACTCTCACCATGTTAATAGATGTGTTAATCACTGCAGTAAACAAGGCATATAATGAGATCAGTTACCGTGGCTCTCTAGATGGAGAAAGGGCAACACTGGAATTATAACGACAAAATCACGCACATTTTAAAAAGATGTTTTACTTAGATATCCCAATAATGAGAATTCTAGGATGTTCAGAGAAAATTTTAATAACCTACTTAGAACATAAAAGCAACATATACAGAAATCAATCTATGTTCCTCACAGCTTTATATATAAAGTTAGATTGGAAAAGGTGAGGAATCAGATAAATAAAATGAATTATATTCACAGGACTAACCTCTCTGTAGTTATTGAAATTAATTTTCTAAAATATATTTATGAAAAAGAAGTCACAAAAAATGTGTGCTATACGATTTAGTTTGTCACCGGGCTATCGTTCTAGCTAAATAAACAAGTACACTCGGACTTATGTGCACACAATCCTGGATGAATACATATCACAATATTCACAAAGGCTTTACAGAAATGGAAGAGTTATGTGTATATATATTTATTTACATAGTGTTCTGCATGCTCAGTCTCTCAGTCGTGTCTGAATCTCTGTAGCCCATGGGTTCCTCTGTCCATGGAATTTTCCAGGTAAGAATACTGGAGTGGGTTGACATTTCCTATTCCAGGGGATCTTGCTTACTCAGGGATCAAACCCAAGTCACTTGCATCTCCTGCATTGGGAGGTGAATTCTTTACCACAAGAGTCACCTGGGAAGTCTATATATAATATATACATATTACTTTTATTTCATTGCTCCCCTGCAAATAACATATACCACATTTTTAGTATGGAAATGCAAGTGAATTAAAAAAAAAAAAAAAAACAGTACTACAGTGGTTTAAAACAAAACTCCTTCCCAAATATAGGCCAGCACCGTCTTTAACAGTTCCCTTTAAAATATTTGAGGCAGGTTAGAATTCTCCAAAGAACTTTTAACTAACTCTGAGAGAGAGAATAAAGAGAAACAGCCAAGAAAAGGCAGGAAACATAAAAACAGTGGCGCTTTCAAAGTATAGGTTTCGCATCCCATAATAACTGCTTTCCGAGCCAGCAGGCCGAGCTTCAGCTGTCATCTTGTCTTGTTCCTGCCTCAAAGGTTTAGCACAACTCTTCAGGAACGGGCATCAGGCTATGATTCCTGCATTCTCGGCTCTAGACAAAGATCCCATTTTATTTTCAAATACACACAAAGAAAGTGGTCTTTAGGTCATCCCAAATTTTTCTCTGCCTCCAGTTAAAAAAAAAAAAAAAAATTCAGGCAATGAACAATTTCTTCTATTTCTGGTTTTTGCTCTGGAGGATGTAAACTATCAAAAGTTCGTTTAAAAGTCATTTGTGACTCACAAATGAGCCTTTCACTCAAATACAACTGTATTTTCCTATTCTCAGCCCCCAACTCCATTACCTCCAGAACTACAGGTTTTGGAATGACCTACCCAAGTCCAGATTATCTCTATATCTCTGTGGGATTCACTTAAGAATATCTGAGTCTGAGGTCCTAATTTTGAATTTCAAGTTTCCCAGGACTTAGCTCTGTGTTTTTGAGCAAATTGTTTAATCTTTCTAATTCACAATTTCTTCCCAGAAAACAGTTCCACTCTTATGAACATTTGCTGAAGATCAAAAGAGGTGCTCTTGTTTTTCAGCTGCTAAGTCATACCTGACTCTTCTCAACCCCATGGACTGCCGCATGCCAGGCTTCCCTGTCCTGCACTATGTCCCTAAGTTTACACAAACTCATGTCCATTGAGTTGGTGATACCACCCAGCCATCTCATCCTCTGTCATCCCCTTCTCCTCCTGCCTTTAATCTCTCCCAGCATCAGGCTCTTTTCCAATGAGTCAGTTCTTCACATCAGGTAGCCAAATGATTACAACTTCAGCATCAGTCCTTCCAGTGAATATTCAGGATTGATTTCCTTTAGGACTGACTGTTTTTTATTTTATTTTATCTCCTTGCTGTCCAGGGCACTCTCAAGAGTCTTCTCCAGCACCATAGTTCAAAAGCATTAATTCTCTGGTGCTCAGACTTCTTTAGGGGAAGGCAATGGCACCCCACCCCAGTACTCTTCGCCTGGAAAATCCCATGGACAGAGGACCCTGGTGGGCCGCTGTCCATGGGGTCGCTAAGAGTCAGACATGACTGAGCAACTTCACTTTCACTTTTCACTTTCATGCATTGGAGAAGGAAATGGCAACCCACTCCAGTGTTCTTGCCTGGAGAATCCCAGGGACGGGGGAGCCTGGTGGGCTGCCGTCTATGGGGTCGCACAGAGTCGGATACGACTGAAGTGACTTAGCAGCAGACTTCTTTGGGCTTCTCAGGTGGTTCTGGGCTGTGCTTAGTTGCTCAGGCGTGTCTGACTCTTTGTGACCCCATGGACTGTAGCTCACCAAGCTCCTCTGTCCACGGGATTCTCCAGGCAAAAATACTGGAGTGGATTGCCATGCCCTCCTCCAGGAGGTCTTCCCAACTCAGGGATCAAACCCAGGTCTCCAGCACTGCAGGTAGATTCTTTACCATCTGAGCCACCAGGGAAGCCCAGGTGGTAAAGAACCTTCCTGCGGATGCAGGAGACATGGGTTCCCTATGTCAGGAAGGTCCCCTGGAGTAGGAAATGGCAACCCACTCCAGTATTCTTGCCTGAAGAGCCCCATGGGCAGAGGAGCCTGGTGGGTTACAGCCCATAGGATCGCAGAGTCAGACACGACTGAAGAAACTTAACACACAAACAGCCTTCTTTACGGTCCAACTCTCACATCAGTACATAATTACCAGAAAAACCATAGCTTGGCTAGCAGCTGTCCAGTGTTTACACTGCGTCTAGCACAAAGTAAACTCTGAGTGAAGGGACTATGTCACAGGCTTATAGCAGTAATTCACAGGGACTCTGTTCTGAAACTTTTCCAAAGATCTTTAAATTAGTTAGTTGTCCGGTTATTTATGACCACGTTTAGGGCTGCGGATGAGCCATGAGATGTGTCATTAGCTTCTATTGAGTGTGAGGAGTGGAAATAACCAAGCATACTTTTTTATTTTTTTTTAACTTGGAGCAAATAACCCAAGATGCAGAAATGCATGACTCCCAGGGTTCCTCTCATCCCTCATGCTCACTCCCTGTTAGTGCAGCGAATGGACGAGATCTCGGTGTACACGCACAGCCAGTGGTGGGAACACACGAGAGATCAGTTCCAAGAAAATGCACAGACTAGACAGCTAGCCCTCCAGGAGAAACTAGAGAACCCTGCTCTGTCTTGCCTCAGCCCAGACACTGTGGTTAGGGGAGGGGAAGCAGTTTGCTAATATGGCCAGCCTAATATGGCTGATTATCTTTTCTTTCTTTCTTTTTTGTTTGTAGGCAGTTTGGATAGCTTCCCGGGTGATGATCTATTTGTCTTTCCAAACAGCTCCTCACAGGCTGAAGAAATAGGATGAGTGCAAGGGAAAACCAACTTGTGAGCAGGGTGGAATTTTTCCTTCTCTGCGTTAGCAGATTCCTCGGTGTCTATTCAGAGGCTAAAGAAAAGATCCTGCCTGTTAACCAGGTTTCAGCAAACACGCAAATCAAACACGTCTCTGTCTACAGCCTGAGGGGCAGACCTGTGAGTTTGTTTCTGTCCAGGGACTTCACGTCAGCCCTCGACTAAGAAAGGGTTCAATTCCTTGGCAGCAGAGTGAAAGCATTGTTTTTTCTCTTCTCATCGCTGCGTTCATTTTAACTCCTCTCCAGATGTTTTCTCTCTACCGTGTTGAGGGAGGTGATGGATTCAGAGGAGCTAGAAGAGGAGAGAAAGAAATGAAGCAACTCGTCTGGGAGACAGGCTCATAAGACAGTATGTAGGTCTCTTGTTTGTGCGGTTCTATTTCTAGACCATGAGGAGGAGGAGGAGGTGGTCTGAATCAAGAAATGGTGCCAAGAGTTGAGATGCAGTGTCTCTTCGTGGTGATGGAGGAGGCACGGAGATGCAACTAGTTGCAAAAACATCTTTAGCTTTTTCTCGCACGCAAAGAAAAAAGTGATTCTTTCTGGTGGGAAATGTGTGTGAATTCCCAAGTTAAATACGCAGAGAGATTGAAAGCATAAAGCTGAAGAAAGTAGGAGAAGGAAGAACTCCCAAGATGCCGATTTATTGGTGAGCAGAAGACTAGGAGGTGGAAAATACATTTAATACACCCTCTAAACATCATACGTGTCTTCACCAGGTCGCATGCTTTTTTAGGTTGAACTGTTTCTCCTAGAAGGTTTCCTGAAATCCAGATCCTAGCACCAGGGGAGGTGACCTCAGGAGAAGAAATGGGCTTTGTGGACGTAGCCAAGTTAGAATGAGGTCACACGGGGCAAAGTGGGCCCCGATACAACGTGATATGCGTGAGTGCTCAGCCGTGTCCTACTCCTGGGGACCCCATGGATCCTTGCCCATCAGCTCCTTTGTCCATGGGATTTTTTCTTCACAAGAATACTGAAGTGGGCTGCCCATTTTCTCCTCCATGGGATCTTCTTGACCCAGAGATCAAAGCCGTATCTCCTGTGCCTTCTGCACTGCAGGCAGATTCTTTACCACTGAGCCACCAAGGAAAGCCCGATAATGACGGATGGGTGTCCCTAAGAAGAGACAGAAGACACGCAGCTAGAGTGTCGCGTGACCAGAGCAGCAGCGATTAGAGTGATACAGTGCCAAGAGCCAGGGCCACCACCAGTGGCTCGGAGGAGGGGAGAGAGGGTTCTACCCAGAGTCTTACAAGGAGCCTGGCCCTGCTGACAACTTGCTCTGGGACTTCTGGCTTCCAGAACTGTCATGGAGGACATTTCTACCATTTTAAACCATCAAGTGTGTGGCATGTTACCATAGCAGCCCTTGGAAACTAACACACGCTGAAGAAATATGACTGGAATAGGACATTGTTTTTGCTGTAAAAGGATCTGCAATACAGCTAGGAAGGTTACCTGATGGGTGCTGAAAACAACTCTTTACCATTCCTGGGGGAAGAAAGATCGATATTACCATATTGAGGCTGTTGATGAAGTTTTGTGCTAAAATCTCTGATCAAAGCCTCGTGCTCTACATATGCAATTTTAGAACCATATTATTTTGAAAATGAAATGGACTGAAGAGAGTATCCAAGCCCTTGCAAAATGTGCCCTAATTGGAGCTAAGGTCCCAAAGGGTGGCCTCACCCCTGATCCCAGTCCTGCTGTTTCTGCCTCTTTAACAAGGGCAGGTTCGCTGTGATCCGCACCAGACACTTAGCATCAGGACATAATGCTGTCATGCAGCATGAACGCGAAGGAGCTTGCTTTCCCCAGCCAGTGAGAACAGGGCTTTCCAAAGCTTCAGCAGACTCACCCAAATCCATGTTTGCTTGTGTCTTGATCGATGATTCGAGAGCTGACTTGTTTGAAAAGACCCTGATGCTGGGAGGGATTGGGGGCAGGAGGAGAAGGGGACGACAGAGGATGAGATGGCTGGATGGCATCACCGACTCAATGGACATGGGTTTGGGTGGACTCCGGGAGTTGGTGATGGACAGGGAGGCGTGGCGCGCTGCAGTTCATCGGGTCGGAAAGAGTCAGACACAACTGAGCGACTGAACTGAACTAAACTGATAGATGATTCTAAGTCTCTATCACTTCTATCCCTGGGTCAGAAAGATCCCTCGGAGAAGGGAATGGCAACCCACTCCAGTATTCTTGCCTGGGAAATCCCAGGGCTGAAGGAGTCAGGCAGGCTACAGTCCATGGGGTCATCCAGAGTCAGACACAACTGAGCACACGTGCACAGCTAACAATTATTTTTCTTAAAGAGCACATGACCTGGATGAATTTCAGTGGAAAATAATTTTTTAGAAGGATTTTGTCTAGCTTATAAGATACTAAGAAAGATTTAGGCAATGGATCATATAAACAGCAGGACCAAGCATACCAAGCTCCCACCAGACAAGACATCCGAGGACAGTGGGCCCCGCCCTCAGACTCCCAAGACAGCAGGTCATCTCTCTGCCCACTGCTCTCTTGCCCACTTGCCGTCTTGGTCCTGAAGGCTGGGGCTCCTGCCTTGGTCTCCTGCCCTTAGTCTACGACAAGGCGTCTGGGTGTGTGAGCCTAGCCTCATGTGAATCTCATGGAACTGGTTATACAAGTAGTATGTAACTGTGTAAATGAATGGCAACTTCTTAGTACCTCACAATATTTATACTAGTAACTTAATAAGATTAAGACATCCGTTATGAAATAAGAAAAAAGACAGTTAACTCCTTCCCAGGAGCACAAAATATTCCAGCATCACCTCATGTCCTACTTTGTAAGAGCAAGCTGGAAATGAGAACACAGGTGAAAATTATAAGACCTTTTTAATTCTGAGGTTCTTCCAATAAGATGATAGACTCCCAGTGGCAGAGAATATATTCCAACCTTCCTTTCTCTCTCTGTGGACGTCTGAGCCTGTGTCTTCATGCCAAGGGTGCTGGTCGAACATCACCCACCCCTGGGAACATCCTAAAACGCACACAGTGATTGACAGGATATCGTGGGGGCCACAGGCCATAGAGGGAGGCCAGCCACCAGCACCCGCAGCCTGACTGTCTCCTGTGAATAACTCCAGCCCAGTGTCGGTTGGTTTCATTTCTATTGTAAGGTGTGGATACGTACCCAGGAGAAAGGAGCTTTCAAATTCGGTGTGCTCTGACTTGTCTATCTTTCCAGATTTTGAACTTCTTGAAGAATCCAACTGCATTTTCTATTGCTGAAATTTCCAAGTACTTTAGCTCACTGCCATTCACTCAAGGGGTAGACACTTTACATTTCATGGGAAGAACAAAATTAGGTTATAAATAGCTCACAGCACGGTTTATGGATATCTTTTAAAGCAGTGCTCTCCATCCGCAAGCAGTATATGCTGGGAACCAATTAATGACACGTGCATCACTTCCTGGGTGACTGGAATTTACTCAGGAAAATCATCACTGCTTTTGCGATTATCCAGACCTTCGGGACACAGATCAATTCCAGAGTGAATTCTGTGAAGCACGTGGCAGATAAGCCCCTCTGATCTCAGTGTGTCATCTCACAGGGATCACGCCTGCAGACAGACACAAAGAACACTGAGGTGGCTTGCAAGCTGAAAAAACATCAGCGTGCTCGGAGGATGTTTGTGAGTTGTATCTGAATGCAAAACGTCATAAAGAAAGCATGACATTTCAGGAAGAGCTGGACCCGTCATAGCTACCCAGCATCATTTGCAAAGAATCTTCCCCAGTTTCTTTTATCTTAACGAGTGATTATACAAGGCTCTAAGCTCAGACTTCTGGAACCAATTGTTCGCGATGTATCTTCCTTGTCAGAGGGCATCACACAAACATATATAAAATGGGAAATTACAAACAAAGATAGTCTTTGCAAGACAAACTTGCTTTTCTTTAAATTTACACACATTTTTATTTAATCTTTTTTTACACAAAACTATTATGTAATTGTAGAACCACTTAAGATAGATGAGCAAATAAAATGCAAAAGTATTATCAAATTTATTAGTCACCATTAACATTTAATTCATTTCCTTCTATTATATTTTAACTACATATATTTATATATTCTTTATTGTTAATAATTATATATTACATGTATGTAATTGTGGAACAACTTAAGATAGACAAGCAAATAAAATGCAAAAGTATTATCAAATTTATTAGTCACTATTAACATTTAGTTCATTTCCTTCTATTATATTTTAATTACATATATTTATATATTCTCTACTTTAATAATTATATATTGTATATAATTGTATCTATTATATATTTACATTATTATATAATATAAATGCTGTTTTATTATTTCTATATATACATGCATATAGTTTTATTTATTTTTTACACATCTGTATATGGATAGAAGGGCTTCCCAGGTAGCATTAGTGGTAAGGAAGCTGCCTGCCATTGCAGGAGACAAGAGACATGGGTTCGATCACTGGGTCGGGAAGATTTCGTGGAGGAGGGCATGGCAACCCATTCTAGCACTCTTTCCTGGATTCCGCGGACAGAGGACTCTGGTGGGCTACAGTCCACCAGTCGCCAAGAGTCAGACACGACTGAAGCGATTTAGCACAGCACAGCACATGCGGATGGGACTGTCATGTTCTTTTAAGTCATCACTCAGTTTCATATGTAACTAAATAATATTTGAAAATATGACAGAATGTTCATAATATTTCATAATGTGATAATTTTTCTATGAAGTGAACATTTGATATTGATGTTGACTATCCACGGGTACTCTGCTTTGTTTCCAAGCTTTTAGCATTATATATCATTTTGGATGAACATCCTTAATCAAAACATTTGCTTATATGAAGTTTTATTTAGATTTTTTGATAAGAAGTAATGAACATTTTAGAAAAGAGAGAGAAGAGAGAGAAAAAGAGGGCACCCCCCAAATTATTCATCCTCCCCTTAAACGTCTGACTTTTCAAAAAGTATACGAGAGAACTCATTTTATTCCAACCTTTCTGAAATTGAATATTGCCACTAAGACTTTTTTCATAATCTCTCAAGCAAGAAAGTTATATTTTTGTTTTAATTTTAGTTTAACTACTAAGCTGAACAATTTAAACAGTTTTATTAATCATCTGTAATTCCTCTTCTCTAATAGTCATGTTAGAATTATCTTGCTGCTAAATTTTAGTATTTTTCTTATCCACTTCTGTGGATTCTTTCTATAATAATTTATTGTCCCTCTTCTCTTATATTTGTTGTAATTGTGTTTCTTATTTGCACTTTTAAAATTAGATTTGTGATTAACATCTTCAGATTCATATTTACTGTTTACATTCTTTCGTATTTCACGTTGATTCAGATTTGGGAAGTGACTGATTTCAAGATCATATATATGTTTTCCTATAATTTTATATCCATTCTCTGGTTTTTATCTTTTAATAAAATTATTTAATGTGTTAGAATTTCAGTGTTTCTTATCAAGTGAAGCTCCAAAATTCAAATTTATAATATCAAAATTAACAAAGAAAATGAACCCACAATCTGATTCATATGTAATTGTATTTAAAATGTCTATATAATTGTACTCAAAACCCACAAGTGACTTTTCATAAACACAGATCTACTCTTCCTATTTTCAAGTGAAACAACATTTTAAACAATGGTATCATTTTGAAATGTAAGAAAAACAAATGTAAAATACAAATATCCTTTTGAGAGACAGGATTAAAGGAAAGTGAGATTTAATATGGCTGGTAGCCATCTCCTCTCCCTATCAACTGAGTGTTGAGACCCGGGAGTAAATCCGGTGAGACTGATCCGAAAATACTACCCTATCTGGTGAGGATGTGATTTTTTAAAACCTACAAGATTAGAATAGTAAACTCACATGAGTAATGTACAGCTGCAAAGATTAATGCTACTGCTGTCTCTTCAGCGAGGCTGTCTCCTCTGCTGATGGTATTTATGTAGGACTGGCCGGCTCTGATGAATAGTTTGCAATAATAGCAGGTGGACCGAGTTAATCAAAATGGCCACATTTATGGTAGAAATAATCCCCAAGGGCTGTTTAATTGTCTGCATGTCTGAATGTTCTGATGTGACTTTTTTTTCTCTCGTGCCATCTTAAACAATAAAACCCAATATGAGGAATGTAAAGACAGATGCAGAAAGTAGGCTAAGGACCACATGGGTCTGTAACCAGGACAGTTGTCTCGTCGACGATGCCTCTAACCGAAGCCGAAGATAAATCACAAGACAATGCATGCTTATTGTCTCTTATTTGGTGTCCCATGGCTGAAACGCGCAGTGTTTCTGATGGATATATTTGTGGAGCTTTTTCGGATAAAGAGAATCATGTAAGTTAGGGCTTTTCTGACATAAATATGATCTGGCATCGACAAACTAGGATTTTTTGTGTCTAAATGTAACTCATGCCCAGGCCCCTGGAGGGCACGTATGCCATGGAATTTTTTGCTGGGTTTTCAGTGCTCTGGAGGATTTACATTAGTGAGACAAATGGCTAATTCACTACAGCCAAATGTTGCACATTTCATGATTAAAGACAAGCCTCCCAGGACTGGGCTTCATTTATTTCTCCCACAGTGAAATATGTGTGGATTTATATGTTTTCATTACTACATAAATAGAAGCAGTTTATAAAATGCTGGAGGAATTATCGAAGAGAAATCTCCCATTTCCAAGACAATGAAAGGAATTCTCCTGTTGTCTTTTCCTTTGTAAAAGCACATTTCATTTCATGCTCGGTTCTGTCCAACCCTTTTGTGACCCCATGGACTGCCTCTTCTGTCCATGAAATTTTCCAGGAAAGAACACTGGAGTGGGTTGTCATTTTCTCCTCTAGGGGACCTTCCTGACCCAGGGATCAGACTCACGTCTCCTGCATTTTCAGGCCGATTCTTTACCTCGGAGCCACCTGGGAAGCCGTTACAGCACTAGCCACCGTATAATGATTTAATGACAATAAAAAGATCTATTGCATTACTTAAAGAGTGAAATGAATAAAATTCAGCACATCCACTCATTAAGTCAGCTGGAGTTAAACTCTTGCTTTCTGAAAATTAAAGGCTCCTGGAGAAATTTGTACCACTAATTGCCCCAAGTTACTGCAATGTCTGGGGCTTCCCCAGGGGCTCAGTTCATAAAGAACCTGCCTGCCAATGCAGGAAACACAAGAGGGGTGGAGTCAAACCCTAGGTGGAGATCCCCTGGAGAAGGAAATGGCACCCCACCCCAGTGTCCTCGCCTGGAGGATCCCATGGACAGAGGAGCCTGGCGGGCTGCAGTCCATGGGGTCGCACAGAGTCGAACACGACTGAGCACGCACGCATAGGACACAGGGCAGCAGTGCTCGCTGCGGGGCTGTTTACCCGTTCATGGAAGTGACTGAGTGTCCATCAGCAGATGCGTGGGTGAAGATGCGACACATACATATCACGGAATGCTGCTCGTCCATCCAGGAATGAAATAGTGCCATTTGCGGAGACACAGATGGACCTAGAGACTGTCATACAGAGTGAAGGAAGGTGAAAGAGGACAGCAAATATCGTATAATATCCCTTATACATAGAATCTAGAAAAATAGTACAGATGAACTTACTTGTGAAGCTGAGATAGAGACAGATGTAGAGAAGAAATGTGTGGACACCAAAGAGGGAAGGTGGGGTGGGACCAGTTAGGAGACTGGGATGGACATATACTCTCTACTATGTATGAAATGGACAGTTAATGAGAACCTACTGTATAGCACAGTGAACTCTTCTCAGTACTCTGTGGCGACCTAGATGGGAAGAAAATCGGAAAAAGAGGGGATATATGTATACTATATATATAGTAAAAAAAGAGGCGCTTATAGAACTTTGCTCTACAGTGGAAACTAACACAGCATCGTAAAGCAACTCTACACCAATCAAAACTGGTAGAGATGGCATTGGATCATAACATCAAGTTTGCTGGTTTAGTACATGATTACGCTGAAAATTTCCCAGGTTATCAAACTGTTCGTCTGTTCACCTACCCCAGGAATTATTTAGTGACACCCTTGTGCTTGCTCCCAGGAATTAGGAATTCAGCAGTTCACAAGACAAAGTGTGAGTTTCCTGGAACTGACTGTGAAAGACAGCAGTTAAAAAGAGAACTCTCTATTACACGCATCGGAATGCTTTTGTACCTTTATAAAAAGTCACCAGGGCTTAATTGCAGGGTTCCACTTCCAAACTCTACTTTGTTCCATTGCGTCTGTGTGTCCCTCCCTTCATCAACACCATACAATTTGATTTTGGTAACTCTGTAACTCTTGGATTCAGGTAGAGTAATCCCTCCTCTTTATTCTCCTTTTTAATAGTCTTAGCTTAGATTAATTTAAAGCTTTTATTCTTTACTAATATATATATATTTACTATCATGAAATTCCCTCTCAGCATTATTTTAATTGTATCCCACAGATATTCCAGTTTCTTCAACTTTATAGGTACACAGCTTTTACAATAATCTTGTCTATAAGTAACCATACAACATTTTACTAGGATTTTGAAAGAAATTAGTTAAAGCTATGTTTCAATAGTTATCTTCATTATGTGAGTTTTCCAATCAATGAACAAGGTGTGTCCCCCCAGTTATTTAGATATTTGATTTCTTTAAACCGTGTTGTATAGTATGTAGCATACAAGTCCTGTATATTCATTAGTTTACACATTATTCTTTCATTTTGTAAATGACCATCAACAGTATTATACTTTAATTCTAAGTGCTCATTACTAGTATATAAAACTTCTACTGAATTTTGAGTATTTATATCCTACAATCTTGCTGAAAATATATTACTTCTAGCAATATTTTTGTAGATTTACTTGGTTTATTCAACAAAGATAATTATGTAATCTGAAAAGAGGAAGTTTTATTTTCTTAAGATCTGTATGCCTTTTACTTGTTTAGCTCACTGTTTTTCACTGGCTAGAACTTCTGGCTAAAACGATGTATTATTTTGAACAATGGTAGTATTAACAGCTATCAGAGTCTTCTTCCAGATCTCAAGAGAAATGAATTCAAGGTTTTATAGTTAAGTACAATAGAAGCTATAGTTGTTTTGCATGTACCTGTATTAAACTGAAGGATTTTAGTCATATTTTTCTAAGGGTTTTTATCATGAATTCGTGTTTAATTGTGGGTTTATCCTTTTTTTCAGTACTATGACTTTTTGCTTTACACCACTTCAGTTCAGCTCAGTTCAGTTCATTTGTTCAGTTATGTCCGACTCTTTGCGGCCCCATGGAGTTCAGCTCACCAGGCTTCCCTGTCCATCTCCAGCTCCCAAAGCTTGCTCAAACTCAAGTCTGTAGAGTCGGTGATGCCATCCAGCCATCTCATCCTCTGTGGTCCCCTTCTACTCCTGCCTTCAATCTTTCCCAACATCAGAGTCTTTTCCAGTGAGTCAGTTCTTCACATCAGGTAGCCAAATTATTGGAGTTTCAGCTTCAGCATCGGTCCTTCCAATGAATATTCAGAACTGATTTCCTTAAGGATGAACTGGTTGGGTCTCCTTGCAGTCCAACAGACTCAGGAGTCTTCTCCAACACCACAGTTCAAAAGCATCAGTTCTTTGGTGCTCAGCTTTCTTTATGGTCCAACTCTCACACCCATACATGACCACCAGAAAAACCATGGCTTTGACCAGATGGACCTTTGTCAGCAAAGTAATGTCTCTGCTTTTTTTGTCTGTTTGTTTTAGTATGTTTTTAGGAT
Organism: Tragelaphus eurycerus; assembly: GCA_935064755.1. Lineage (NCBI taxonomy): Eukaryota > Metazoa > Chordata > Mammalia > Artiodactyla > Bovidae > Tragelaphus > Tragelaphus eurycerus. Next base: position 1,817,797 of record CAKXYN010000114.1, read on the forward strand.
TACTGGGTATTCCTGGTTGATTGACCCTTTCATCATTATATAACATATAACCCCCCAATTTTTGGTTTAATGTGCTCTTTTTCCTTCCTGATGTCTAAGTGTGCTAAGTATTTTTAAAATTTCTTATGTTGGGGGACTGCTTTTAGCTATATCCTTTTATGTCTGGTCTTCTGACAAAAACAAACAAACAAAAATCTCTTTATATTCTTTCTTCATTTCTCCCTCATTCTTTAAGGACATTTTTACTGAATGTAAAGCTCCAGATTAATAGTTCTTTTCTCTCAGCATTTGAAAAGTAAGCTGCTTTCTTTTGGTCTTTACGGCTCTTGGTAAGACCCACTGCCACTTGATTTGTTTTCTCTGTAGATAAATTGTTGTTTCTCATTCACTGATTTCAAGATTTCTTTGTCTTTAGTGCCATGCATTCAATTATAATAAGCCTGAATTTGTTTGAGTTCCTCTGGTTTGAGTTTCACCTAGCTTCTTGCATCTGTAGTTTTCTGTCTTTTACTATATGTGAGAAGTTCTTTGCCATTATTTTTTAAAGTATTTTTCAGTCCCTCCCCTTTTATCTTCCATTTCCAGGATTTTGATGGCTCAAACATATGTTTTGTTATAGTCCCACAGGTCCTTGATGGTCCTTCTTTTAGCTCATTTTCTCTCTGTTGCTCAGACTGGATAATTTCTAGTGTTCTCTCTTCAAGCTCATCAGTTCTTTCCTCTCTCACCTTGCTGCAGGTTGAATGTATGCCCCCTCAGAATTCTCATGTTGAAGCCCTAGCCTGTGATTGTTCATGGAGATGGGGTCTTTAGGGAAGTAAAGTCGCATGAGGTCGTACAGGTGGGGTCCTGATCCAAAGGCAGTAGTGTCCTTATGAGAAAGGACCCCAGAGAGCACCTCCCGCTCCTCTCTCTCCCTCTCTTCTCACCACCCTTGTGCTTTTGCACAGAGGACAGGCCATCTGAGAACTTCACAAGAAGGCAGCTTTTTGCAAGCTGAAGAGAGAGGAGAGGCCTCTCTAGAAAAGAAACCAGCTGAAATCTTGATCTTAGACTTCCAGCCTCCAGAACTATGAAAAATAGATTTCCGCTGTGTAAGCCACCCAGGCTGTGGCGTTCTGTTTTGGCAGCCTGCGTAGACTGGGACACCCCTCTGTTCTCCCACGGAGCCTCCCGTGGCGTGCTTTGCTTCAGTTAGTGGCACTGGGCCTGGTTATGGAGGAAGAATAAGCATGCATTGAAGTAGGCAGGAATACAGTTCATGAGCAAGGCAAACTCATCATGTAAATATCAGCTATTATGCAGCTTTTATCTAAGACAAAAAAAAAAAAAAAAATGGGACCTTAAGACTTGAGTTTTCAGGCCTTTAGAAATTATCTAAAAGTTCTCAGTTAAAGGTATGATTAAACTTTTCAGTTAAACAAATATGATTCATTAGCCAATTATTCGAGGGGCTATCATTGCTATTCAGTATTCTCTCTTAAATACCTATTATTTTAACAAGTTTCTGTACTATATGTGTACATTCAATAAATTATTATTTATTGAGGGCAACTTATTTTCCTGAAACCATGGATAGTCTTTTTGACTGTGTTACATTTATAGTCTTATAATAATGATTTCTGAATTATATCCAGAAAAGGAAGTCTTTCATATTTAGCATGGATGTTAAGGCTGCTGGCCTTATTCCTAATTCTGTTTAATATCTCTCTTCTCTACTTTTAGTGGGAGCTGTTTTCTTCCCTTGTTTATGACTATGAAAGAAATAAATACCATTAAATGCATGCAGTGTATGGCTTCCCTTTGTCTCTATCTTTGTATAGAATTTATCCTGAAAAATAAAATTTATCCTTTAAAAAACAGATTTCCTGATCCCTATGGGTGGTCTGAGGCTTCCTGTGGCAGCTGGTAAGCCTAGCCCACTGCTGTGGGGGCAGCAGGGGAACCACTAGAAAGAGCCAGTTGCAAGGACTTATTTTCCATTTGTTTTTTTTACCCTAAACTAACTGGGGAAAAAAAAAAAAAAAAAACTGTATAATACTTAGTTTGGCAAGCAGAAAGGAAAATGCAAGATTTAAATTATTGGTTCATAAAATAAGGCACAGACAATTTAGTTCATTATTCACCACAGTTGGTCATCATCTGCTGGCAAGCAGAAGTGCTCTGTGCCCAGACACTGAGATGGGAGGAAAAAGCCGCTGCCTGGGGAACCAGGTCCCCCACCTGAATTATTTTCATAGTACTTCTCTATCCACTACATTCATAGATAATCCATAAACAGAGTACACCACAAACTCCAGATTTTCATTGCATTTGCTTTTATTTTGCAGTAGATAAAGTTTGCAACCATGCTGAGATAAAAGTTTTAAGTACTGTATTGTCTCTGATTTATACTTTTGTCACAACTGTGGGTAATAAGGCATGTTGGCAGTCTAATATCCAAATTAAATGCATTATGCATTCGTAAAGGACTGAACGAAAAAGAGGTAAAGATACCGTGAAATTCTTGAATCTTAAAAGTTTTTGAAAATTTGAATTTATGTGCATTGTAATACTCTGGTGGCTCAGATGGGAAAGAATCTGCCCACAATGTGGGAGACCTGGATTCGATCCCTGGGTTGGGAAGATCGCTTGGAGAAGAGTATGGCTACCCACTCCGGTATTCTGGCCTGGAAAATTTCATAGCCAGAGGAGCCTGGGAGGCTACAGTCCATGAGTTGGACACGACTGGGAGACTTTCATTTAATAATAGGAAAAATAGCCAAAAGAGTCCAGTTCTCAAAATTCAGAGTCTTCATAAGACATAGACTCAGAATCAGATTTCAGATTTTGGAGGCCCATCCCATTCAAAGTTTTAGCTAGTACCATGGGGCTTGTTTTAGAAAATGCAGAGGAACCACAGATCAAATTGCCAATATCCACTGGATCATCGAAAAAGCAAGAGAGTTCCAGAAAAACATCTATTTCTGCTTTATTGACTATGCCAAAGCCTTTGACTGTGTGGATCACAATAAGCTGTGGAAAATTTTGGAAGAGATGGGAATAACAGACCGACCACCTGACCTGCCTCTTGAGAAATCTATATGTAGGTCAGGAAGCAACAGTTAGAACTGGACATGGAACAACAGACTGGTTCCAAATAGGAAAAGCAGTCTGTCAAGGCTGTATATTGTCACCCTGCTTATTTAACTTCTATGCAGAGTACATCATGAGAAACGCTGGGCTGGAATAAGCACAAGCTGGAATCAAGATTGCCAGGAGGAATATCAGTAACCTCAGATCCTTGGACTGAAAGGAGATCCAACCAGTCCACTCTGAAGGAGATCAGCCCTGGCATTTCTTTGGAAGGAATGATGCTAAAGCTGAAACTCCAGTACTTTGGCCACCTCATGCAAAGAGTTGACTCATTGGAGAAGACGCTGATGCTGGGAGGGATTGGGGGCAAGAGGAGAAGGGGACGACAGAGGATGAGATGGCTGGATGGCATCACTGACTGGATGGATGTGAGTCTGAGTGAAATCTGGGAGTTGGCGATGAACAGGGAGGCCTGGCGTGCTGCAATTCATGGGATCGCAAAGAGTCGGACACGACTGAGCGACTGATCTGATCTGATGCAGATGACAGCACCCTTATGGCAGAAAAAGAAGAGGAACTAAAAAGCCTCTTGATGACAGTAAAAGAGGAGAGTGAAAAAGTTGGCTTAAAGCTCAACATTCAGAAAATGAAGATCATGGCATCTGGTCCCATCACTTCATGGGAAATAGATGGGGAAACAGTGGAAACAGTGTCAAACTTTATTTTTGGGAGCTCCAAAATCACTGCAGATGGTGACTGCAGCCATGAAATTAAAAGATGCTTACTTCTTAGAAGGAAAATTATGACCAACCTAGGTAGCATATTCAAAAGCACAGACATTACTTTGCCAACAAAGGTCTGTCTAGTCAAGGCTGTGGTTTTTCCAGTGGTCATGTATGGATGTGAGAGTTGGACTGTGAAGAAAGCTGAGCACTGAAGAATTGATGCTTTTGAACTGTGGTGTTGGAGAAGACTCTTGAGAGTCCCTTGGACTGCAAGGAGATCCAACCAGTCCATTCTAAAGGAGATCAGCCCTGGGATTTCTTTGGAAGGACTGATGCTAAAGCTTAAACTCCAGTACTTTGGCTACCTCATGTGAGTAGTTGACTCATTGGAAAAAACTCTGATGCTGGGAGGGATTGGGGGCAGGAGGAGAAGGGGATGACAGAGGATGAGATGGCTGGATGGCATCACCAACCTGACGGATGTGAGTTTGAATGAACTCTGGGAGTTGGTGATGGACGGGAGGCCTGGTGTGCTGCGGTTCATGGGGTTGCAAAGAGTCGGACATGACTGAGCGACTGAACTGAATTGAACTGAACTGTGGGGTCATTTACTGATTCATTTAAAAAACATTTATTGACAGCATACAATGAGCTGCGGACTATTTTGATATTACGGGTCAATGAATTTGAGAGCTAACTCTCAGGAATAACTTGTCCCTAAGGAGCAACTAAAATATGAGAAAGCAGTGATTGTGATACAGCCTCTTGGTCCTGCTGACACGCTTCCCTCCCTCTTCTAGACGTGCAAATCCTGTTAAAGATAGGGTGGCTTTTCCCTAAGGTTTTCATCACAAAACCAGTCTAAAATGCACTTTCCTCATTAGAGATGTGAGGAAGAGGGCTTGAAAATGGCCATCTATGGTGGTGTTGTGGGTGGTTCTCTAGGCTTGAGAAATGTAAAGTGTCCAAGAAATGCATAAATAGTCAGGAGAAATTTGCTGAGGAATCAACATATACGTATGAGAGCTGTGGTGTACAGTTATCTACTGCTAAATGGAAAACCACCTAGACCCTATTGGTTCAAACAATAATGAATTTTCTGCTGCTCTTGCTGGGCTCACTTCTAAGGCTGTATCAGCTGGCAGCTTGGCTTGGACAAGGTTCCATGGCAGCCTCACATGCACGCGGCTGGAGGTGGCCGTCACATGAATCTCATTGGAGATGTCAGAAAGGGGCTTGAAAACGGCCATTATGCTTCTATAAAGTTGTTTAAAAATATGATCTAAAAACATTAGAGTTCTTTGGTAGCTCAGCTGGTTAAGAATCTGCCTGCAATGCCGAAGACCCCCGTTAGATTCCTGGGCTGGAAAGATCCCCTGGAGAAGGGAAAGGCTTCCCACTCCAATCTGGCCTGGAGAATGCCATGGACTGTAGAGTCCATTGGCATCGCAAAGAGTCAGACACAGCTGAGCGACTTTCACTTTCACTTTGATAAGCATTAAGTTAATGGATTTTATTTTTAATGATATTGAATCAAAGGTTATGGGCTTCTATTTGTGCCAAGACATTGTTGAAAACCTCTCTAAAAATAATCAGAGACTCTAAACAGTCAAAATAAACAGGGACTGTGACTTTCATGATATAATTTGGGAACTGACAACTTGGCCGTTGACTCTGAGGCCTAAGGGAGAGTCAGTCATTTCATAGGCCCAGCATATAATTCAGGTCTCAGTGGACTTGAAGAAATTGGAGGGCTGACCGCTATCCACTGGCTGTGCTTGGTCAGAAGGTACACGGGCCTGACCTCAGCCCATCCTCACCTAGAATTAACCTAATTGGGCCAGAGGTCTGATAAGACAGTTTTGATTTGATGGCTCACACAACACAAATATGGCAGAATTGCAGATTTATAAATATATAGAAAAATAGGGACATTGAATATTGTTCAAAGAAGAAGAAAACAGAAAGCATTCCCATTCACATAAGCAATTGTTTCAAAGTTTGCTCATCAGAGCATTCTTTGTACCAGTAACTTAAGTATCTTGTTTTCTTTCCTTTAAAATTTGCTCCTAATTTTTTGGTGTGTGTAGTTAGTATTAAATTTTATGTTTCATTAATAACTCATGTTTGTGTCATCATATCCAGAAAGTTATTAATAAAAAATTACCATAGCCATTAAAACAGAACTGATGACTTTTGGAATGCTTTAAACAATTTTTGAATAAACTCTCGATTGCCACTATAGCCAAAATTGTGGAAAATGCACACTATACTGTTGTCAAGGTGAGACACTGAGATAAGTTATAGGTAATTTCCACTTTTAGGGCCATTTCTGTGGTTATATAACCAACACATATTACTTTAGAACATGTTACCATGGTTATTTTAGGTAATTCCAGGTTATTAACACTTTTAAAATAAAAATAATTTCTCTGCAGTGATTTGAATAAAATTGTTCAAGAAAGAAATACCCATGGAGCATTTCATTTAGCGCCCCTGACGGGAGGTGGGAGGAGGTGGGCAGGGGTACCTTCTTAAACCTCTCCCATCTTCACTGAAGTCATGACAGCAGGGTAGAATCTCACACATCGACAGATAAGCTGCTGTACGTGGGCCAGAAGCAGCAACAGATGGAAAATAAGCCCCAACGCCGAGCGTTCCCTCTGCTTCTGGGTATAAAAGCAGAAGTGGCAGCGCAATGGACGACAGCAAAGCCCAGGAAAAGGAAGGACCGGGCAGATGCTCGTTTGCTCCTTGCTTGGCGTTGTCACTGTTTGTTTGTTTGTTTGTCTCACTTTCTCCACTGCTGGACACACAGGCTGACATAGACTAGAAGAGCAGGTGAGTGCTTAGGAATAGATATCTGAAATGATATTTCAAGAGCTGACTCTGAGCTGGAAAGTGTCTTTAGAGCACACTGGATGTCCAGGGACAGAGGGACATGTGGACAGATGAAATGCTGGCTGGGTTTGATCACTTTGAAACAGGATGGGGTTTCTTCAGACCACACGTGAGCTTTTAGCCACAGGCCCAATGTATCAGGCTTCTGATCTTCGTATTACTTAGTCACAGTCTGTAAACATCTGAAACCAAATTTCTGCCCTCCCCCGCCCCAGAAACCTGAAATGGAGAGCATGGTTGTATGAACGCAGAGCAGACACAGCTTAAATTTTCTGTGACTTTTCCTTTGCTTTTTAAAAATTTTTATTTTATATTGCACTACAGGTGATTAGACTATATTGACTAGAGTTGATACGCTCCCCTGGTGGCTCAGAGGGTAAAGCATCTGCCTGCAATGCACGAGACCTGGGTTCGATCCCTGGGTCAGGAAGATCCCCTAGAGAAGGAAATGGCAACCCACTTCAGTATTCTTGCCTGGAGAATTCTGTGGATGGAGGAGCCTGGTAGGCTACAGTCCACAGGGTCGCAAAGAGTCGGACACAACTAAGCAACTTCACTTCACAAATAGTTGATTTACAATGTTGTGTTAGTTTCAGGTGTACAACAAACTGATTCAGTTATACATCAGATCAGATCAGTCACTCAGTCATGTCTGACTCTTTGCGACCCCATGAATCACAGCATACCAGGCCTCCCTGTCCATCACCAACTCCCGGAGTTCACCCAGACTCACATCCATCGAGTCAGTGATGCCATCCAGCCATCTCATCCTCTGTCGTCCCCTTCTCCTCCTGCCCCCAATCCCTCCCAGCATCAGAGTCTTTTCCAATGAGTCAATTCTTCACATGAGGTGGCCAAAGTACTGGAGTTTCAGCTTTAGCATCATTCCTTCCAAAGAAACCCCAGGGCTGATCTCCTTCAGAATGGACTGGTTGGATCTCCTTGCAGTCCAAGGGACTCTCAAGAGTCTTCTCCAATACCACAGTTCAAAAGCATCAATTCTTCGGTGCTCAGCCTTCTTCACAGTCCAACTCTCACATCCATACATGACCACAGGAAAGACCATAGCCTTGACTAGACAGACCTTTGTTGGCAAAGTAATGTCTCTGCTTTTCAATATGCTATCTAGGTTGGTCATAACTTTCCTTCCAAGGAGTAAGCGTCTTTTAATTTCATGGCTGCAGTCACCATCTGTAGTGATTTTGGAGCCCAGAAAAATAAAGTTATACATATACATATATTATTCTTTTTCAAATTCTTTTCCCATTTAGTTGTTACACAATATTAAGCAGAGTTCCCTGTGCTGTACAGCAGGTCCTTGCTTGTTGTTCTGGTTGTTCAGTTGCTAAGTCGTGTTTGACTCTTTGTGACCCAGTGGACTTCCCTGTCCTTTACTGTCTCCCAGGGTTTGCTCAGATTCATGTCTGTTGAGTTGGTGATGCCACCCAACCATCTCATCCTGTATTGCCCACTTCTCCTCTTGCCCTCGATCTTTCCCATCATCAGGGTCTTCTCCAATGAGCTGGCTCTTCTCGTCAGGCAGCCAGTTGGAACTTTGGCTTCAGTCCTTCCAATGAATCTTCTGAGTTCATTTCCTTTAGGATTGACTGGCTTGATCTCCTTGCTGTCCAAGATTCTTGAGGATCATCTATTCTTCTTCTTCCTCTGATGATTCCTTAGCCTTCCTTTCTTACTCTTCTAGCTCATGTGATTTAAATTTCATTAACATTGTGTTGTGTCTAATGTACTTACATAAGCAGTGGTAAATGTTTTATGAAGCAGGCTGTGGGAGGAATTTATAAAAAAATAGAAATCAGGAAACATGACTGTCATGACAACACCAAAATGAAGTAAATGCCACAGGTACCACACAGATACACAAATGTGCACGATTGCCTAACTCTACCTGAGTTATCTATCAGCATCTATAGTTATCTATAGAGCAGGTGTTGTCTTCTAAGGATTTGTAAATTAATGAAAATAATATTTATTTGTATAACTGAATCACTTTGCTGCACAGCAGAAATTAACACAATATTGTAAATCAATTATACTTCAAAAAATAATTTTAAAAAAGGAGAAAACATTTAAAATAAATTATTGCTAAAATATAAAAACTATCATATCCATAAATAATTACATATCTAAATTTTACTCGTATTAAGTAGCAGGGTTTTCCTGGAAAACATCACGATCTAACACAACGTCTTATTGGAAAACCCTAAATCTATGAACCTCTGTCATAATGCTGACATTGATGGAGAGTATATTTGGACAGGTATAAATAGTGGGCCCACCACCCTATAACATGTACATATTACTAAACCTATGGGTGAACAGTGTCTGTTTATTTTTTTTCCTCCATGCAGAGATAGGGAGGAAGCTTAATCACAAAGAAACAAACAATGGTTTGTTCAGGTCAACATGTGGACACACTAGGGCAGTTTAACTGAATTTTCTGCCTGTTTCCTCATGTGCAAAGAGTTCCTGACAAAGACCCTCCCAGGGCTGCTCTGAAGCTCAAAGCAAAAAACTGGTTTGTCATTACCTATAAGTGTTCTACTAACATGAATGGCCAAGTTAATAATAAAAAAGACAATACAAAACTCTTCATTTTCTTTACAAAATAAGCTCAAAACATATACACAAAACCAATTTCCATTTCAAATAAGTATTTGGACAGAATATGTTTGAATTGCTTATCTGGATTCCATCTTCACAACTTTCTCTCATTTTTCTTTTTTCTTGTTTTACCTCGAGTACTTTTCTGACTTAGACCTGTCAATTTTACAGGATGCTTACTGACCAAAGTCTTTAAACAAGCTGTTGAGTCAGACTGTTTCAAAGAATGTTGCGCAGAGTATATCAAAGGGTGCACAATTCCAGCTCAACTTTAATAACATTGTGCTTTATTATAATTATAAACTATGTTCAAAAGCAGCTTCAAAATTAAAAGAAAAATTGAACAAGACATCTTACCAGCCATTGGATAATTGAAAAGGAATGTTGCTTGAGTGGATAGTGGATTTCATCTTATGAAAGCTTAGATGTCAAAAGAGTTTTGGTTAAAAGAAAATCTATTTTCAGGAAACAAAGGGCAGAAGAATTACAGATCTGGAAAACTAGGAATCTTAAAGAATTACTTGGCATAGCGCACAGTATAGAAAAAAAAAATTTAAGCAGCCTTATAAAAGGACTTCAAGCCAGGCTTCAGCAATATGTGAACCGTGAACTTCCTGATGTTCAAGCTGGACTTAGAAAAGGCAGAGGAACCAGAGATCAAATTGCCAACATCCCCTGGATCATTGAAAAAGCAAGAGAGTTCCAGAAAAACATCTATTTCTGCTTTATTGACTATGCCAAAGCCTTTGACTGTGTGGATCACAATAAACTGTGGAAAATTCTGAGAGAGATGGTAATACCAGACCACCTGATCTGCCTCTTGAGAAATCTGTATGCAGGTCAGGAAGCAACAGTCAGAACTGGTCATGGAACAACAGACTGGTTCCAAATAGGAAAAGGAGTACGTCAAGGCTGTATATTGTCACCATGTTTATTTAACTTATATGCAGAGTACATCATGAGAAATGCTGGACTGGAGAAAACACAAGCTGGAATCAAGATTGCTGGGAAAATTATCAATAACCTCAGATATGCAGATGACACCACCCTTATGGCAGAAAGTGAAGAGGAACTCAAAAGCCTCCTGATGAAAGTGAAAGTGGAGAGTGAAGAAGTTGGCTTAAAGCTCAACATTCAGAAAATGAAGATCATGGCATCTGGTCCCATCACTGCATGGGAAATAGATGGGGAAACAGTGGAAACAGTGTCAGACTTTGTTTTTCTGGGCTCCAAAATCACTGCAGATGGTGACTGCAGCCATGAAATTAAAAGACGCTTACTCCTTGGAAGGAAAGTTATGACCAACCTAGATAGCATATTCAAAAGTAGAGACATCACTTTGCCAACAAAGCTTCGCCTAGTCAAGGCTATGGTCTTTCCTGTGGTCATGTATGGATGTGAGAGCTGGACTGTGAAGAAGGCTGAGCACCGAAGAATTGATGCTTTTGAACTGTGGTGTTGGAGAAGACTCTTGAGAGTCCCTTGGACTGCAAGGAGATCCAACCGGTCCATTCTGAAGGAGATCAGCCCTGGGATTTCTTTGGAAGGAATGATGCTAAAGCTGAAACTCCAGTGTTTTGGCCACCTCATGGGAAGAGTTGACTCTCTGGAGAAGACTCTGATGCTGGGAGGGATTAGGGGCAGGAGGAGAAGGGGACGACAGAGGATGAGATGGCTGGATGGCATCACTGACTCGATGGATGTGAGTCTGGGTGACCTCCGAGAGCTGGTGATGGACAGGGAGGCCTGGCGTGCTGCAGTTCATGGGGTCGCAAAGAGTCGGACACGACTGAGGCGACTGATCTGATCTGATCTGATCTGATGTTGCATATTAACACATAAATATGGAATTTAAAAATATGATACCAGTGATTCTACATGCAGCGCAGCAAAGGAGACACAGACATAAAGAACAGACTTCAGTGCTCAGCAAGAGAAGGCAAGGGTGGGACGATGTGAGAGAAGAGCAGTGAAACAGGCGCCTGACCACATGTGAAACAGACGACCAGTGTAAGGTCCATGCAGGAGGCAGGGCACTCGAAGCTGATGCTCTGGGACAACCAGAGTGTTGGGGCAGAGAAGGAGGTGCGAGGGGTTTCAGGATGGGGGGACACACGTATACCTGTGGCCGATTCATGCTGATGTATGGCAAAAACTATCACAATAGTGTAAAGTATTATCTGATTAAAATAAATAGATTAGTTAATTAGAAATATTATTTTAAAATTTAAACTGATTATTATCAAGCTTATTTCTACAAAAATAAAAGAGAAAAATAAAAACTGTGGTTTGTTTAATAAATAAAGGCCTATTAGAAAAATAAAGATAGTTAACTGACACAGATAAAAGTAACTTAGGAGAACTATCATCCAAACTCAATGAGTAAACTTATTTGAATTCTGATTCAAATGAAACAAATATAAAATTGCAATTGAGACAATTGGGTGGTTTTATGATACATGGTAAAATCTGCAAAAAGACAATTTAAATTTGTTAGATATGAGAAAAATATTGAGTTTTTGAAAATCATATTTATTAGAGATGTATGCTAGCGTACTCAAAAATGTAATTACATAAATAATAAATTTCTTTAGAATAGTCTGGCAAAGGGAAATTTAGAGGGTAGTTTTAAAAAAAGAACAAAATGACAAGTTTTGAATTTAAATATTGTATATATATAAATTAATTATTTAATCTTTTCAGTTTTATATATAGTTAACAATTTCCACAATTAAAAAAATTTATACACATACATATGTACACACATGCATAATTCTTATATATATATATATATATATATACACATATATACATGAAATAATGGGAAAAATAAAAAATAACTTATGGAAGAAAACTTGTACTTCAAAGCATTTTAATTCGGGATCCGCCTACAAATCCTAGATACTGAAATACAGGAATCTAATAAATCAGGAAGAGCTTACTGAGGAATGGTAAAAGCACATGTCTTTGGAGAAAATTCTCTCTATATATTATTGTATTGTCAATGAAGACCTAAGTTATAAAGTTCTCCAAAACTAATCATGCTTAAGAAAACCAAACGTTAATGTTCTGGTCATATGCCATAAAATGACATCGCTATACTGAATGACCAGCAAACAGGAAAATTTGTAATGGAGTACAAAATTAATATGTAAGGATATAATACAACATTTGGCAAATGCAGATGATTTATTGAGATTGTGAAGAGTATACTGAAAGACTTGTTTCATTATTTCCCATGAATAAAATTCTAAAAGAAATAAAACCAGTTTTCAGCAGCTTACTTTCTAAATCACATAATATTTTGTTTGCTTATATTTTTGAAGCTTACATTATTTCTTTTTGAAGTTGAGTTTTCTGTTTCATAAGATTAAGCATAGGTTAAGTCACTGAAATTTTTCAACCCAGTTATGTTCAATAGAATTGCGTAAGGACAGAAATCTCTCTCCCCTTGTCTTCTTAGAAATCATGCTCGCGTGTATTTCTTTAATCCGTAGTCCTTGTTGGAACATGGCTGATAGGGTAGGGGACAAACTTTAAGCAACAAAGAAAGGCTACACTGGTTTACATTTCAAAAGCCCTGCACCAACCTTATATCCAATGGCAGTCAGACCGTGTTGAGGGCCACGATGAGGGCATGGGTTTGCCTGGGCTGAGTGGACTAGACTGCGAGTTTTTCTGAGATAAAAGTCTTGAACAGCTTTTGTCAGGATTCAGAGACATTCAGGTGAAGAAATATGATGTTTAGGCCATTTCGTTGTACGTCATGAATTGCAGTGTTGTTTTGGATCTTCTTTTTTTTTTTTTTTTAATAGAGCAGGAGTAAATATTTCTTGTTGTTTAGTTGCTAATCGTGTCCAACTATTTGTGACCCCATGGACTGTAGTCTGCCAGGCCCTTCTGTCCATGGTATTCTCCAGGCAAGAATACTGGAGTGGATTCTCCTTTCCTTCTCCAGGGGATCTTCCCAACCCAGGGATCAAATCCCCATCTCTTGCACCTCTTGCATTGGCAGGAAGATTCTTTCCTACTGAGCTGACAGAGAAGCCTAGTAAACCCTTAAGTTGTTGTTTAATACCTTTATTGGATATGCAACTCTTGTGTGTCTACTGATTTCCTTTTGAATGTGCTACTGCTCTGAGGCAGGTAGCAAGCTAGCCCAGCTTTACTCTGATTACAAGAATTTCCTCCTAGATTCTGAGTACAAGTGTGGTTGTTCCATTTTGCAGTGTGCTTCTCAGTTCCCATTTTGTTTTGCACCTTCATCCACCTTTTAATGAGAAGTGAGGAGGGGCTATTTTAGGGACTGCTGCATTCCAACTATTTTTAAATGCATTAGCTTGTTTTTCTCTAACCTAAATGTTTCTTACCATGTAAGCCATAATCAGAAAAAATCACAGCTCAAAGTCCTTTGGCAAACATTGTTTATTAATTTTCTAGTTACAGAACCAAAATATCAAAGCTATATTAAACAGAGATTTTGCTCGTTGTTTTCTCAAAGCAACCAAAATAAATCTCACCGAGGTCTGACTGGTTGTATTTTGAAGATAACCCCTTTATAGATCACTGAGATTTGTAATACTTAATTCAAATCCATTATTTGACCTTTCTGCTCTAGGTAACATGACAAAAGTGATACTCCAAAGAGAGAAATATTCTCATTAAATGCTCTTGCCTATCACAGTATTTGATTGTTCAAATTAGTGAACTCTTACTTCAAAAAGTGGTTAATGTTTGCAAATAAGAAAAATGACCTTCTAGGCCCTTCATTTATCTCCATGCAAAGGACAAACAAGTGTTTTATCATAAGCCAATTCCAGAATAAAACCACTGTCTAAAAAATACTAACAATTAGGCAATAATTTCAGAGGTTTTGACTGTAAATACCCTGTGTGGAACAGATTAAGGGACTACTGTCTATGTATTCCTGGAAAAAACCAATTAAGACAACAATATAATGAGCAGTGATGTTCTCTTACATCTGTCCACAAAAACCAATCAACGTACACTCTTGTAGACGGCATGCTTGTATTCAGTATTCTGTATGGACGCCTGGAAACAGCAAATTGTGTGTGCAGTGCATACACACAGCAATATGTTTCTGAAGCAACAGTTCTCAGAACCAAAGTTCTTTCTGAATCAAACTATTAATCACCAACACTTTAGATTTTCAGTCAAACAGGAAGAAGAACATTTTTAATATTCTGCATGTTATATTTTCTGAATATCTATCCTCATTTTTCATTCCCCAAATTATCTCTCAGCCAATCTGGGCCAACGATTTACTTTAGAAAAATCTAAATTGAGCATGGTTGATATTCCTTGAGTTCTTTATTTTTCAAATGTTTAGTTTTTTCTGAATAATAAGAATGGAGGCATCAATAGTTTGCCAACTGCTTTTCATGTAACTCAGCTCTTCATGACATATAGACAATCTTCAGTTCATTGTCGCTCAAATATCTAGAATTATTTATAGAAGAAATTACCCTCTTTCAGTGATTTTTCTGTATCTTTGGAACAAAGTATAAGAACTGTATTTATATCCCAAATCATGATTCACAAAGAAGACTCATTATCCTATCTTTGGGAACCAAAAATATATAAATTGGGGGTATTAATAATTAATGTTTTAGTGCCCTAGGGCCAGATGAAGAGATGAGAAATAAAGCATATAGCATTCAGCCTTGGAGAGTTTACTCACTAACGCCTTAATTCCTTAAGGACTCCCCAGTATCTCAAACAAATGCAATTTTCCACCAACCCCAACCAAGCAAATAGGGGCAAATTAAAACTAGCAATTTTCTGTTTGTACTTTCAACAAAGATTTCTCGAGGGGCTTGTGTGTTCTCAGCACAATTCTAAAAAGGCTGCATTTCAGAATCACACTCGACAGAGAAGCAGTGTAACTAACAGGCTTCCGTAGCAGCTCCTCCACTGCCATTAAGTGCTTATTCCGGTCCCTTAATCTCAACCTCGGTTTACCAGACAGAGTTTTCACAAGAAATGTGTGTGTGTGTGTGTGTGTGTGTGTGTGTGTGTGTGTGTGTGTGAAGAGAGAGCCCAAAACGTAACAAGTGAATAAATCTATCAGTCATGGTAAAGATCTGTGTTCACCTTGGCCCTAATCCTATTACAAACTTTACACTAGCACTTTTTAATCACCTGATGGATTATATCAAATTGGATTTAACAGCATTATGAATGCACGAGACCCCAGTTCCATTTCTGGGTTGGGAAGATCTGCTGGTGAAGGAATAGGCTAACCACTCCATTATTCTTGAGCTTCCCTTGTGGCTCAGCTGGTAAAGAATCTGCCTGCAATGCAGGAGACCTGGGCTTGATCCCTGGGTTGGGAAGATCTCCTGGAGAAGGGAAAGGCTACCCACTCCAGTATTCTGGCCTGCAGAATTCCATGGACTGTATAGTTCATGGGGTCACAAAGAGTCAGACACGACGGAACAACTTTCACTTTCATTCTTGCATTTACCTACAACACATTCTTATATGATGGAGACTTTAGTTTTAAGGCTATTACTATCAATTCATTATTTATGTTTATATTCATATTTAAATGTTTATTGATCTTTTGATACATCCTGTTTCTTACATGTGCTGTTGCTGTTGTTGTTCCGTCACTAAATCGTGTCCAGCTCTTTGCCAGCCATGGACTGCAGCACACCAGGCTTCACTTGCCCTCACTATCTCCTGGAGTTTGTTCAAACTTATGTTCATTGAGTCAGTGATGCTATCTAACCATCTCATCCTTTGTTGCCCCCTTCTTCTCCTGCCCTCAATCTTTCCCCACATGTCTATTTTCACCCACTCAAACATTAATTAGCATTTTATTTACTAAAAGTGTTATTTGTGCTTATATTTCAGACGTGTTAAGTACATTGTACAAAACATAACACATGCTCCCTTAGAACAATACATCTCCTGTCACAGTAATACTGTGTAACATAGAAAAAAAAAAAAAAAAATACCGTCAAGTAGGGTCAAATGAATGAAATGATCATTGTTGTGGGAATTTTTTCAGTGAATTTGGGAGTATTCCAATAATTGACAATAAAATAAGAGCCAAGAGTATCAAAAGTAGGCAAATTCTTTAATAATTACTTTAAGAAACATTGTGACTGACTGATAAAAATAATCAACATTAAATAGTGTTTAATAGTATCCAAGAATCATTAACTGTGATAGGAATGCACTTTGAAGGCAATATCTAACGGTATACTGAAGACATGCTAGATTTTAATAGAGTAATATAATCGATAGAATATTAAATAACTTTCTAAAGTTATTTTAATTTTAACTTTCTAAAGCTTATTGCAGAGAGCTTGGAAATATTGTTATCATATATGTGTACATTATTAACATATTTCCATACCATATTTTTCTAGAACATTTTCAGTAACTTCCTAATATTTCAAAAAATATCATGATTGAATGCCAAAGATATCTTCATTTCAAATAATACTGCAGTCAGGAAGCAATACTTAGAACTAGACATGTAACAACAGACTGGTTCCAAATAGGAAAAGGAATACGTCAAGGCTGTATATTGTCACCCTACTTATTTAACTTATATGCAGAGTACATCATGAGAAATGCTGGACTGGAAGAAACACAAGCTGGAATCAAGATTACTGGGAGAAATATCAATAACCTCAGATATGCAAATGACACCAATCTTATGGCAGAAAGTGAAGAGGAACTCAAAAGCCTCTTGATGAAAGTGAAAGTGGAGAGTGAAAAGGTTGGCTTAAAGCTCAACATTCAGAAAACAAAGATCATGGCATCCGGTCCCATCACTTCATGGGAAATAGATGGGGAAACAGTGGAAACAGTGTCAGACTTTATTTTTCTGGGCTCCAAAATCACTGCAGATGGTGACTGCAGCCACGAAATTAAAAGACGCTTACTCCTTGGAAGGAAAGTTATGACCAACCTAGATAGCATATTCAAAAGCAGAGACATCACTTTGCCAACAAAGATTCACCTAGTCAAGGCTACGGTCTTTCCTGTGGTCATGTATGGATGGGAGAGCTGGACTGTGAAGAAGGCTGAGCTCCAAAGAATTGATGCTTTTGAACTGTGGTGTTGGAGAAGACTCTTGAGAGTCCCTTGGACTGCAAGGTGATCCAACCAGTCCATTCTGAAGGAGATCAGCCCTGGGATTTCTTTGGAAGGAATGATGCTAAAGCTGAAACTCCAGTACTTTGGCCACCTCATGCGAAGAGTTGACTCATTGGAAAAGACTCTGATGCTGGGAGGGATTGGGGGCAGGAGGAGGAGGGGATGACAGAGGATGAGATGGCTGGATGGTATCACTGACTCGATGGACGTGAGTCTGGGTGAACTCCAGGAGTTGGTGATGGACAGGGAGGCCTGGCGTGCTGCGATTCATGGGGTCACAAAGATTCAGACACGACTGAGCGACTGATCTGATCTGATCTGATCTGATTGTACATAAATTCTCCAATAATGATACTGTGCTACCATATGTTACATCTTCAAAATAAAAAGTGAGCATACTTCAATTATCTTTCGTGTATTTAAGATGTTATTTAACTATAATCTTCCTAGAACATCATCTAAACTTTCAGAATTAAGAATAATCTTATGCTACGTATTTTGGTTAACATTAGGTTACTGGGTTAATTTTAGGGTATTTTAGGTTATTTGGTTAATATTAGGTTATTGCCTGATTTGCATCATTTTAAATTGCATATGTGTTTTCAACATTGAAGCCTGTTACCATGTTGATGCAACTCATATTTATATAACTTAGAGATAGAATTTGAAGCTGTAAGTAGTGCTTGCACGCGACAGCTGCATCAGTCCTGTTGCATGTTTCACTGTTGCCATGTCCTTAGCAATATAAGCCATGAACAAAGGCCATTACATAATTGTCATGGGCAGGAAAATTGGTTTACAGTAGTCTAATTATGACCATTGTTGATCTCACCCTTTATAGCTTCAATTGAGTTCAGTTCAATCGCTCAGTTGTGTCTGACTCTTTGAGTCCCCATGAATCGCAGCACACCAGGCCTCCCTGTCCATCACCAACTCCCGGAGTTCACCCAGACTCACGTCCATCGAGTCAGTGATACCATCCAGCCATCTCATCCTCTGTCGTCCCCTTCTCCTCCTGCCCCCAATCCCTCCCAGCATCAGAGTCTTTTCCAATGAGTCAACTCTTTGCATCAGGTGGCCAAAGTACTGGAGTTTCAGCTTTAGCATCATTCCTTCCAAAGAAATCCCAGGGCTGATCCCTTCAGAATGGACTGGTTGGATCTCCTTGCAGTCCAAGGGACTCTCAAGAGTCTTCTCCAACACCACAGTTCAAAAGCATCAATTCTTGGAGCTCAGCTTTCTTCACAGTTTATAGGTTAGAGACTGTCTATAATATGATACTTATGACCAACCTAGACAGCATATTCAAAAGCAGAGACATCACTTTGCCAACAAAGGTCCGTCTAGTCAAGGCTATGGTTTTTCCTGTGGTCATGTATGGATGTGAGAGTTGGACCGTGAGGAAAGCTGAGCACTGAACAATTGATGCTTTTGAACTGTGGTGTTGGAGAAGACTCTTAAGAGTCCCTTGGACTGCAAGGAAATTCAACCAGTCCATTCTAAAGGAGATCAGCCCTGGGATTTCTCTGGAAGGAATGATGCTAAAGCTGGAACTCCAGTACTTTGTCCACTTCATGTGAAGAGTTGACTCATTGGAAAAGTCTCTGATGCTGGGAGGGATTGGGGGCAGGAGGAGAAGGGGATGACAGAGGATGAGTTGGGCTGGATGGCATCACCAACTCGATGGACGTGAATTTAGTGAACTCGGGAAGTTGGTGATGGACAGGGAGGCCTGATGTGCTGTGATTAATGGGGTTGCAAAGATTTGGACATGACTGAGTGCGTGAATTGAACTGAACTGTTCACTACAGAAGCCGTAGCATCAGTAGTGAACAGCATGAAATGAGAGGGGCTGGAGGCAGCATTTCTCCATAAGGAGATTTGAAGTGAAGGGGAAAAGACAAGAAGGAAGAGAGGTAGAAGAGGGACATTGATGAGAGTGGACGGCCTAAGGAGCACAGAGGGCAGGCAGCTGTGCGGGGGGACAGCCTATACCTGTGACTCTGCTTTATAAAGTTATGGTTGCCAGAGGGTAGGTGTGGGAGGATAAACTGAGAGGCTGGAACTGACATACACACATCACCATATATAAAATGCATAACTAATAAGAACCTGCCATATAGCACAGGGAACTTTACTCCATACCCTTTAAAGGACTATATGGGAAAGAATCTTTAGAAAGAAAGAGTGGATATATATATATATAAGTTCAACTGAATCACTTTGCTGCACTCCTGAAACTAACACAGCGCTGTGAATCAACTGTACTCCAATAACTGTTTTTCAAAGAGATATTGTCAGCTGTGACATATGCAAGAGAGAGCAGATGAAGTGGGGACGAAAGAGAATGCTTAGAATTGCTAACAAAGAGGTTCCTAAGACACATGGGATGGTTTGGTGGTGAGAAGATTTATGCTCTCTCCCTCGAAAGACACAAGAGTGAGCATGCTTCATGAAGCAGCATCCCAAAGGGAGGGGGTGATAAGGAACCAAGGAGACATCAGCAAATGGCAGGTGGGAAGGAGAAAGGGAAACTGTGGGTGGATGTGGGGCTTGAGTTACATTTCATGGACCCTGAAAAGCTGAAGGCATTCACGTGGAATGGCCCTGACCTTCCCAAGGAGGTAGTAGCAAGTGCCTCCTTGTCCATCAGTCATTGTCTGGCTTTATTTCACAGGATCTTTGTGTTTTACTTCGTGTCTTTGTATTTTCTCCATATTCTCAAATGTCTATTTGCATTAAATATTCAAGAACTTTAACATAAGGACAGCAACAGACAAGTTCAAAAATATTAAATCAATGTCTTAGTCCATTTGGGGCTGCTATAACAGAATGCCATAGACTGGGTAGCTTATAAGCCACAGAAATTTATTTTTCAAAAATCTGGGGCCTGGAAGTCTGAGGCCAGGGCACCTGTAGATACACTGTCATGCCTACTTCCCATTTCATAGCTGGGTGCTCTCTCTCTGTGGCCTCACGTGGCCGCTGGGGTGAGGAAGCTGTACAGCATCTCTTTTATAAGGGCACTAATCCCATTCATGAGGCCTCCACCCTTAGCACCAAAGCACCTCCAAACCCCCCACCTCCCAAAGGCCCCACCTCCCAATCTCATCACATTGAGGGATATATTTTAACATATGAATTTGGAGGAATCACAAACATTCAGTCCATCACAGTCAAGGATACTGAAAGCAAAACAACTTAAATGAAGTTGCAAATTACTTGGGTAAAATAATGGATGGTACATGAAGTCTTAACTAACTTCAATCAACCTATAAAATGTTTTTCTCTGCAATGGGCAGTCTTCCTAGTTGATCTTGACCAAAGTATCAAAATACTAGGTACACTGAGTCTGGGTGTGGAAGCCAAGACCTGGGTGCTAAGACCCTCACCATAAAACACGCACAGGATGCATCGAGGGCCACCAGGGCCTCTGTGGCATGCTCTCCTAGGACTGGACATCAAATGGAAGCTAATGTTTCAGTACTATAGTCACTATTCAAAGGAAACACGGAGAAATTTCAGATTGCTACATTCTTAAGCCATTAGCCCATCTTTTAAAAGTACAGAAGGCCACTTTTCCTTCCAGCTCTTTAGTCACTGCTCTGACAGAAACACCGTGTCATTCTCCTTTAATGTGAGCTCTGCATGAAAGCTGAAAACGAACTAAAGCTTGGACGTGCTATTTTGTTAAGACGCATACACTGGTGAGCACTCAAGCCCTGTCTGATCGAGCTGGTAATGCGCCCTCTCACCACGGGCAGCAGCAGCCAATGGCCCCACTCCCTGTTCTCCATCAGGTCACCTCAGAGGCTTATTCACGCGCCCCCCTTTTTTTTTATTTTTTACTGAAAGATAATTTGCTTTACAGAATGTTGCTGTTTTCTGTCAAACCTCAGCATGAGTCAGTTCTCATGAGGTGGATGAACCTAGAACCTATTATACAGAGTGAAGTGAGTCGGGAAAAGGAAAGATAAACCCCGTATACTAACACATATATATGGAACCTACAAAAACGGTACTGAAGAATTTATGTACAGGGCAACAATGGAGAAACAGACATAGAGTCATATTCCTTTTAATGGAGACAGCCCTATGCTTCTTGGGGCTATAAGAACTAAATTTGCCTCGGAGAACACACTCTCCTGCTTAGACACTGAATGCACACCGTCGGCACTGGGAAATGTAGCAGAAAACCAACGGGCACCTCACACCAGCAGCCTCTGTACGTCTCTGAATATTCTTCTCTCCCCTCTTTCTCTCCCCTTCCTTGTTTTAACTGGAATTCTTCTTCTAAACTATTTTCTGTCAGACCTACTTAACTCTCCCTTTGTTTCACTGAAATGTGGACTGGTGCGTAGGGTCGTTTCAATCTGTTCTCTGTGCTTCATCCACTTTGCCAACATTAGAATTTGACAGAAATTTGGGAGCTGGCTTGAGGCTGGCAGGACAGAGCAGGGCGCACCATATTTCTTTGTTATTTGTGCTTAATATATTGCTGGCAGCCTCATCTGTGTTAGCTTCTTGGCGGTATTCAATCTCTCTTCCCTTGGCACTGTTCCCTCATTTTTGAACGCTCGGGGAAATTTATGTAGAGAGCTTTTAAATAGTCCATTTTTAGACCAATGGATATAAAAGTCACCAGCTGACCCTGTCCTGTCAAACAGCCAAGAAGTGCAATCTTTATGGTAATCAACAGGGTCTGAAGTGACTATGCAAAGAGATGTTGAATCTGAGAAATCCAATAAGTATTAGCAATTTTCTTAACATATTAGTCAAAACCTTCAGAAGGCACTTCTGTGAGTGTGAGGAATCGCACCGTGAAACACTTGGCTCTGATAAACCAAAATGCATTTAACAAAATGCAACATGTGTTGAAACCAAGATCTTAGCGACAGGTAGCCATGACAGTGAACTCTATCATTGGTTTAATTCAGGTTCCACTCGGAAAAAAGTGACCAGACATGGCTACTCCCTTAGAATATAACCATGATTGTAACTGGGTGACCAGCTGCTTTGCTGGGAGTTCTTCCTGTTGACAGCATATGTCAGTCCACACAGGGCACAAGCTGTGACATCTCGCACTACGTGAATTTAATCTGACCGACGCTGACATACTTCTTAAAAAGAGATCTCACTCTGAACACACTCGTGTCCGTTCAGTAGTTTGTCTGGACCACATCTTACATGATTAATATACATACATTTAGAGGAAAAAAAAAAAAAAAACATAAAAAAAATCCATTAAAATGTGGAGTCAGTCACTGGTACCCTGCAGACCAGGCCCACCTTAGTGGATCTACGATGCAGTACCTTCTAAACTGTACTTAGGTACATTCTTCCACAGTTATTACAAACATTGATACCCTCAGGTACATAGATCATGTACTATCAAAAAAATCTGAAATAGAATTTAAAATATACACTAGAAAAGTTTGAAAGAAATATAACACATTGTAAAGAATATTTGGTTCTGAGTGATGGGTTTGTGTCCTTTTTATTCTTTATATGTAATTCTTTTATATTATGAAAATAGTATGTAATTTTAAGAGAGTAGAAATGCGTATGTCATTTTTTTGAGTATAAATGTAATGAACAATCACAAAAATTAGAATCAATTATCTGTGCAAGCGTTTCCCTAACTCTTGAGCAATTTTTGAACCAAATCCTAAAGTTTCACGACTTGGCAATTCTCTCTAACTGTGGTGCTGGAGACCACTCCTGAGAGTCCCTTGGACTGGAATCCTAAAGGAAATCAACCCTGTGTATTCACTGGAAGGATTGATGCTGGAGCTAAAGCTCCTATACTTTGGCCACCTGATGGGAAGAGCTGACTCATTAGATTAGACCTTGATGCTGGGAAAGGCTGAAGGCAGGAGAAGCAAGGGGCAACAGAGGATAAAACGGTTGGATGGTATAATTGATTCAATGGACATGAGTTTGAACAAAGTGTGGGAGATGGTGAAGGATAGGAAAGCCTGGCATGCTGCATTCCATGGGGTTGCCAAGAGCTGGACATGACTTAGTGAGTGAACAACAACACTGCATGTCCCCAAAACCCCGACACTCTCAATGGACAGTCTCCACACCAAAGGCTGGGGAACTGCAGCCTGTGGGCCCAGTTTGGCCAATCACCTCTTTTTTTTTAAGAGTCAAGAGTGAAACATGCCTTTTAACATTTCAAATGGCTCTATTTTAAATGTTAAGTAAGCATCTACACCATAGTCTCAATGTTTTTCCCCAGCAAAACCTAAAACATTTATTTTCTGGGTCCTCTAAGGAAAAACTTCACTGGCCTCTGATCTAAAATTAAAAAAAAGTGATCCAGATTCAAATGTGTAAAAATGTGTACATTAAATATGAAAAGGTTGGTTTCATGCAACCTCAACATTTTCATGTGCTGCTCATATTACAACTATAAGGAAATTATAGATTTAAAAATAGGCAGCCTCTCCTAACTATTTGAGCATGGAAAAATTTCATCTTGGTATGACTTTTGATACATTTCAGGTCTTGGTTTCACAGAAAATTATTTGCTATAAAGTGCAATGCATATGTTATTCAACCAGAAGCTTTCTCAGTACTTAGTGGGATAGTAGCATGGAAAGAAGCTTCCAGATCAAAAAAAAAAAAAAAAAAGTGGGTTTCAGTCCTGACTGCCTGCATTCTGTTATGTGAAAGTTTCCCTCTATGTAACAGGAATCTTCTCAGGGCAGTACACCAGCTCATAGACTTACTTAAGGGCTAAGGAAGATAACATACCCAGCGTAGTTAGCTCAGTGTCAAGTCCTTAATAAAACCAGACTGAAAGCTAATTATTATTTGTTATGATGTTTAAGGCCACGGGGTATGGTTGTTGGTAAACGAGAGATGGGACAATTCTGAAGAGAAACAAAGAAGTAGGCAGCTACTGTTCACTGGAACGGAGTCCCCTTGTCAACTGGGTAGATGAGATGCTTAAAGGAACCTGACTTGCCCTGGCAGCTGAGAAGTGTCCTGCATTCCCCCCAGCTGGATATTTCTACTAACTACTAGCCACTGTTTCCTCTCTAGGTGGCTCATCCCACGGGGCAGTGACCGAGAAGCACTTGCTGCCTTGGGGAAGCTTGTCAGTAGGTCCTCACTGAAGCAGCCTAGAGTGTGGAGTCGTCACATGTGGCCAACTAACTGTCTTAGAGATTGACACGGACCTAGAGCAAATTCCCTGGGAGAGACACCCCTCTTTCTGTGGTTAATTCACTGAGATTGTTTACTTCAGTTTAGACTCTATGGACTCATCTAACTTGTATTTAGACAGAATTCAGCAACTTGTTATAATTCAGGTAAAATTGTTTGAATTTATGGGGCTTCCCAGGTGGTGCAGTGGTAAAGAATCTGCCTGCCAATTCAGGAGATGCAAGAGACACATGTTCAATCCCTGGGTCAGAAATATCCCCTGGAGTGTGTGTCTGTGCTAAGTAGCTTCAGTCGTATCTGACTCTTGGTGACCCAGTGGACTGTAGCCTGCCAGGCTCCTCTGTCCATGAGATTCTCCAGGCAAGAATGCTGAAGTGGGTTGCCATGCCCTCCTCCAGAGGATCTTCCCAATACAATAGGAAATGGCAACCTGCTCCAATAATGTTGCCTGGAAAATTCCATGGGCACAGGAGACTGGCTGGCTACAATCCACAGGGCTGCAAAAAGTCAGACATGACTGAACACGTGTTTGAATTTATGTGCATGCATTTTATGGCCATGTACATTTCATGCTTCCTAAAGCATAATCCAGCATTTAGTGTATTGGAAAAAAATGGACATACATTCATCCAGTAAGAAGACACAGTTTCTTCTTGCATTTTGTGTTTTCTATACAAAAGGTATACATGCTGTATTGTATGTACTGCACCAGCAGTTGGCTTTGCAGACTATTTCTCAGCCACAGTGCACCGCCCTCGCTGAGCACACTCCTCAGAATGCTTATTGACAAATGCCTGATTATTCCCAGGCCTGATGAATAGAGCAGGTTGTCATAACAAATTGCTATCTTCTAGAACAGATTTTGAGAGAAAAAGCCAATAGTGAGAATGTCAATGATTCTTGGGCTTTTCAGCTTACGATAAGTGGAGATCAATACCATTCATTTAAATGGCCATGTATTACACCTGCTATAATTCTTTCAACATTCATGTCAACCCAGCATTTCCCTAGAAATTTCTCTACAGGAAAAGAGGCAACAACGTAGGTTCCGTGTGTGGCCTATGAATCTTTATTCAAGGTGTTTCCATAGAAAGACTTCATAACCAGTGACTATAAATAAACATTTGAATAAACAGATTATAATTTCCTTTTAATGAGTTACATTTTGCTCTATTCTGGATGATGAACTTGATTAGAATACTTATTATAATAGGTAAATTGAGGCCTTTTCAATATCTTATGCAGAAAATACATGCTTTTCTTTAGTTCAACAGAATTGTATAATTAATTGGCAAAGCTTATAGCATTTTTTGTAGGAAGCGCTAGCTGATTTCATTTATTATTTCAGTACATTCCATCAATTATGTAGCTAAAACTACATATTAAATTTCATTTCAATATTTTCATTATTTACTTTCAAAGTGTGATGAAAAAATAGAAGAAAACGGACATCCTGAAGGAAATATAAGAATAGTTGATGGTAGATTAGGATGAATAAAATGTTCCAAATAGGAGCTTCAGAGGGAGACTATAGACAAAGTAGTCTCAGTAACAGTTAACTGTCTATAACAATTGCTTAGACAAATGATGAGGAGAAGGGGAGGTGTTACAGGAAGGATGGGCTGAAACTGCAGGGTGAAGCAGAGCAGCAAACTGCAGGGAAAATGGAAAGTGGGAGCGACAGCTCAAACCAAGGCAGGGGCAGATCCTCAATACTGAGGCTACAGGGAAAGTCTTAAAAGTTTTTGCCTGAAAGTCTGGTTTCCTACGAGATAAAAAAAAAAATCAGACTTTTCCTTTGCAACCCTGGAAGCAAAGAGAAAAACAAACAAGCACAAAAGATCACATATAAAGCTGGCAAGGATGCAAAGAATGAAACTAACTTAAGGACACACAAAAATTTAGAGTATATTGCTCAGAGAAAACTGCCCCCCAAAGACACTAGCCAAAAAGAACAAGACAATGAAGCAGAAAATGCAGGTCAGGTCAAGAGAAATGGCGGTAACATTCACATATACCAAAAAGGTCTCACAGGGGCACAGAAAATAATGCGCTGTGCTGTGTTGACTGAGCCCTAACAGAAATGGATAACGTGGGTAAGGTGGCCCTCACATCTACTGCATTCTGAACTGTTTCTCTTTAATTATCCAGTACGTTACAAGGAATAGTGCATTAATTATCTCCAAATATATTTGTTAATATCTCCAGCTACGCCTGTGGATTTGTCCACTTCTCCTTAAATTCTGTCAGGTTTTGCTGTAATAGTCATACACATGCCTACTGGTGATTATTTAT
The DNA here is from genome assembly GCA_935064755.1 of Tragelaphus eurycerus. NCBI lineage: Eukaryota > Metazoa > Chordata > Mammalia > Artiodactyla > Bovidae > Tragelaphus > Tragelaphus eurycerus. Next base: position 1,844,727 of record CAKXYN010000114.1, read on the forward strand.
CGTTCCGTGCCCTCTCTCTTTCTTTTCTCCTAGCAACATCCCTGTCTTCAAGTTTACTTTGTCCTTTATTACTATATGGTCTCCTTCTTTCTCACTTTTCTTGTTTTCTAGGTGCATTTTTCTAGCATTATATTTTGAAAATATTTGTGCTTGTGTGTTTTGTTTCTCTTGCAGAATAGAATAGGCTTTAAAAAAAAACTCAACCTGATAATCTCTGTCTTGACTAGATCGCTCAGTCTATTTGTATTTAATATTGCTATTGATATGCCTGTATTTACATTTTACAGATTGTTACTATTTTCCTCTTTTGTTTCATTATTTTCCCTCCTTTCCGTCATTCTTTTTTGTCAAATAAGTTTTTCTATGATTTAATTTTATTCCTTCTATTGACTTCTTAGCTATATTTCTTTGAATTATGTTTAGTAGATTCTCTAGGAATTACAATATGCAATTTTATCACAATAAACTTAGAACCGTTATTCAGATACTGAAGGTCAAATGGAAACTTCTGTCCAGTGTATTTTTATGTAACACTCCAAGCCTTAGCACTTACTGTCACATTTCCTATATACCTATACACATTGTAAACTGAACAACAACAACAAAAAATTGTTACAATTTTTGCTTTAAATAATCATACGTATCTTCTAATGAGATAGACAAAACCCTGGTGGCTTCAGTTAGATAGTGCTCGACTTTGTCCACTGGAGAAGATGCAGGGGACCTCGGATGGCAAAGTCTGTGACCCAAGTTTACTGCAGGAAAGGACACGATACAGCAGCCGCACTACAGCGAGGCGCTCAGCCTCCTTCACGGCTCAGCTCTCACGTCCGCTCGTGACCACCGGGGAACCACAGCCGTGACTGGACGGACCTTTGCCGGCAAAGTGATGTCTCTGCTTTTAGGTTTGTCATAGCGTTTCTTCCAAGGAGCAAGTGTCTTTTAATTTCATGGCTGTAGTCGCCATCCACGGTGATTTAGGAACCCAAGACAATAGAATCTATCACTACTTCCAATTTTTCCCCTTGTTTGAAGTGATAGGACCAGATTCCATGGTCTTAATTTTTTGAATGTTGCGCTTTAAGCCAGATTTCCACAGTCCCCTTTCACCCTCATCAAGAGGCTCTTTAGTTCCTCTTTGCTTTCTGCCATTAGAGTGGTATCGTCTGCATATCTGAGGTTGTTGATATTTTTTCTGGCAATCTGGATTGCAGTTTGTGATACATCAGGCCTGTATATACTGTTTCCTAATCTCTATTACTCTATCCCATTAACCTACTTTACTTTTATCAAAGCATTTATGACCTGAAATTTTCTTGAACTCACTAGAAGGTAAACTCTGAGATGAGAGACTTTGCTTGTCTGTTCAGTGCTTAGAAAAGCCTTGACACAAAGCAGATATTGAATAAATGTAAATTATGAAAGAAGGGTATTTTTATTCAACTTAATACATGTGGTTTATTGGATGAAGGATACACCATTATAAGGAAGTATAAATTTACCCAACTACTGAATTGGTATTTACTTTTAATTTTGTTTTCAAAGTTGTCACTGTTAGAAGCAATCCCTCTCATTCTTGTAGCTAATCTTGGCACAAATCTTTTGTTATTGCCTTGTCTTAAATTTCTAGACAAGAGATTGATGGATCAAAGGGTATGCATAATTTAAGTGTTTTCATATACTTTGTCCAATTCAGATGTAGAACCTTTTTTTTTCTCTTCTATTAGTTTTTCCTGACAAATCTTGAACTTTTGCCAACATTATGTATTACCATTTATTGCTACCAGTTTGAAAGATGGAAAATGGCTTCCCAGTCTGTTTATATTTGCATCTTAGACAATTAACAAGTTTAGACTTAAGTACAGTGATTTATGAATTACTTGTTTATATCTTTTGCCAGTTTTAATGGGGATACTGTCTTTTTCTTGGGTGTTTTCAAATAATAAAAGCATTAATCATTTGCCTGTCATGTTATATTCTTCCCAGTTTGTAATTTGCCTTTTATACTGTTGATTTTCTCATGATAATCAAACTTAGGTTTTCAATTTCTAGCATCTCCATCAGTTTATGCCAAGAAATCTCAAATAGTATTTTTATGAAGTCTTCCTTTTATCATTTCGGTTTTTATTGTGTTTCTTGTATTATCTTTTGAATTGACTTTCTTTTGAAAACGTACTTAATATATGGATTTCTGCACAGCATTTCAGAAAAGACCACTCATGGTATATAATGTTGAACTAAGAGATGTTGACTGTATAGAGTAGTCAGTTGGCACTGCAGCTTAAATCTTACGTGGGTGGTGCTGATTTATAGATCAGATCAACTCAGAAGCAGGCATCTACTGACCGTCATGCGGGCCTTATCCCTGACCATTTTCTGTAGTTCCTATGAAATTACATATTCTTTTTCCTCTCCAGCCTCCTCAGCAAGCAATATATTCTGCAAAAAAAAAAAAAAAAAAATGACAAGGGAAGACACTGGTGGAAAGGCAGCTGTGTCCACTGGTGTCTGACCCTATCTGAAGCGTGTGAAGGAGCAGAGGGTAGGGGCCCAAGTGCTCTGAGGACAGGCCTGCATGAGTGCATAGGATGGCCCTGACCATAATGGGGCAGCGCGTTTGTTAGCACTTCCTGTTCATGAGGTGAGAACTGAGTCAGAGAGAACTTCCCTTCCATGAACCTTAGGCCTTGCCCAGGTGAGATGCTGGACATGGAAACACAATCCCCGTTGATGGGGAAGAAAACAGTCAGAGATGCAAGTCAGAGATGTCTGGGTGAAGGACCTTGAGGGTGAGTGCATCATCACCTGGGGAGGAAGGTGGGAAAAGAAATTCAGTAGTTGATCATGTGCCATACGTACACAGAGGCAACCTGGAATAATAACCAAGTTCCTGGTCTTCTCAGCACAGTACCAGTGAAAGGAAAATATCTCCTGCCCATTCACCAAGAATCAGAAAAGAGAAGTGAATTGGGTGGGGAAGGCAGGTCATATCTTCCCTTTCTTACCAGCACAACTAGTGCATTCAGGAAAGCCCACACCAACAGATTAATTTCTATTTAACTGAAAATGTTTCTGTATTTCTTACTAAAATTAGATATCTTAAGTATGGAAAGTTATGGAAGCGAGACCATTTATGGAAGAATAAAAAAAGATTGGAAAAACTTTCATGGCTCAAAAAGTGAACTGAAAGTGATTTTTCCCTCCTGGGGTAAATCTCATTCATGTGTGGGAGAAAAACATTTCCCACACAATGGGCTTACACTCTCACTAAGGAGAAAAAAACAATTGTTTTTGATCCACTGGAGATACTGTTTCTGCAACATAATGAAAAAAATTATCAGATCAGATCAGTCGCTCAGTCATGTCAGACTTTTCACAATCCCATGAATCGCAGCACGCCAGGCCTCCCTGTCCATCACCAACTCCCGGAGTTCACTCAGACTCATGTCCATCAAGTCAGTGATACCATCCAGCCATCTCATCCTCTGTCGTCCCCTTCTCCTCTTGCCCCCAATCCCTCCCAGCATCACAGTCTTCTCCAATGAGTCAACTCTTCGCATGAGGTGGCCAAAGTACTGGAGTTTCATCTTTAGCATCATTCCTTCCAAAGAAATCCCAGGGCTGATCTCCTTCAGAATGGACTGGTTGGATCTCCTTGCAGTCCAAGGGACTCTCAAGAGTCTTCTCCAACACCACAGTTCAAAAGCATCAATTCTTCAGTGCTCAGCCTTCTTCACCGTCCAACTCTCACATCCATATATGACCACAGGAAAAACCATAGCCTTACCTAGATAGCATATTCAAAAGCAGAGACATTACTTTGCCAACAAAGGTTCGCCTAGTCAAGGCTATGGTCTTTCCTGTGGTCATGTATGGATGTGAGAGCTGGACGGTGAAGAAGGCTGAGCACTGAAGAATTGATGCTTTTGAACTATGGTGTTGGAGAAGACTCTTGAGAGTCCCTTGGACTGCAAGGAGATCCAACCAGTCCATTCTGAAGGAGATCAGCCCTGGGATTTCTTTGGAAGGAATGATGCTAAAGCTGAAACTCCAGTACTTTGGCCACCTGATGCAAAGAGTTGACTCATTGGAAAAGACTCTGATGCTGGGAGGGATTGGGGGCAGGAGGAGAAGGGGACGGCAGAGGATGAGATGGCTGGATGGCATCACTGACTTGATGGATGTGAGTCTGAGTGACCTCTGGGAGTTGGTGATGGACAGGGAGGCCTGGCGTGCTGCAGTACATGGGGTCGCAAAGAGTCAGACACGACTGAGCAACTGATCTGATCTGATCTGATCTGACTAGACGAACCTTTGTTGGCAAAGTACTGTCTCTGCTTTTCAATATGCTATCTAGATTGGTCATAACTTTCCTTCTAAGGAGTAAGTGTCTTTTAATTTCATGGCTGCAGTTACCATCTGAAGTGATTTTGGAGCCCAGAAAAATAAAGTCTAACACTGTTTCCACTGTTTCCCCATCTATTTCCCATGAAATGATGGGACCAGATGCTATCATCTTTGTTTTCTGAATGTTGAGCTTTAAGCCAACCTTTTCACTCTCCACTTTCACTTTCATCAAGAGGCTTTTGAGTTCCTCTTCACTTTCTGCCATAAGGGTGGTGTCATCTGCATATCTGAGGTTATTGATATTTCTCCCTGCAATCTTGATTGCAACTTGTGTTTCTTCCAGTCCACCGTTTCTCATGATGTACTCTGCATAGAAGTTAAATAAGTAGGGTGACAATATACAGCCTTGATGAACTCCTTTTCTTATTTGGAACCAGTCTGTTGTTCCATGTCCAGTTCTAACTGTTGCTTCCTGACCTGCATACAAATTTCTCAAGAGGCAGGTCAGGTGGTCTGGTATTCCCATCTCTTTCAGAATTTTCCACAGTTTATTGTGATCCACACAGTCAAAGGCTTTGGCATAGTCAATAAAGCAGAAATAGATGCTTTTCTGGAACTCTCTTGCTTTTTCGATGATCCAGCAGATGTTGGCAATTTGATCTCTGGTTCCTCTGCCTTTTCTAAAACCAGCTTGAACATCAGGAAATTCACGGTTCACATATTGCTGAAGTCTGGCTTGGAGAATTTTGAGCATTACTTTACTAGTGTGTGAGATAAGTGCAATTGTGCGGTAGTTTGAGCATTCTTTGGCATTGCCTTTCTTTGGGATTGGAATGAAAACTGACCTTTTCCAGTCCTGTGGCCACTGCTGAGTTTTCCAAATTTGCTGGCATATTGAGTGCAACACTTTCACAGCATCATCTTTCAAGATTTGAGATAGCTCAACTGGAATTCCATCACCTCCACTAGCTTTGAAAACAATTATAACCATGAACTTAAATCAAGAGTACATTTCAGAAAATTTTAAAGCTGGCCAAAATTGCAACGGAGTTGACTGCAGTTTGTGGGTGTGTCAGTGTATGGATAATTGAACCTCTTGATGAGAGTGACAGACAGCAAAAAAGCTGGCTTAAAACTCAAAGTTCAAAAACTAAGATTTTGACATCTTGTCCCATAATTTCATGGTAAATACATAGGGAAACAAGAGAGACAGTGATAGACTTTATTTGTTGGGCTACAAAATCACTGCAGACGGTGACTGCAGTGATGAAATGAAAAGACGCTTGCTCCTTGGAAGAAAAGCTATGACCAACCTAGAAAGCATATTAAAAAGCAGAGACATTACCTTGCCAACAAAGGTCCATCCAGTCATAGCTATGGTTTTTCCAGTGGTCATGTATGGATGTGAGAGTTGGACCATAAAGAAAGCTGAGCACCAGAGAATTGATGCTTTTGAACTGTGGTGTTGGAGAAGGCTCTTGAGAGTCCATTGGACTGCAAAAAGATCAAACCAGTCCATCTTGAAGGAAATCAGTCCTGAAGATTCAATGGAAGGACTGATGCTAAAGCTGAAACTCCAATACTTTGGCCACATGATGCGAAGAAGTGACTCATTGGAAAAGACCCTTATGCTGGGAAAGATTGAGGGCATGAGGAGAAGGGGACGACAGAGGATGAAATGGTTGAATGGCATCACTGATTCAATGGACATGAGTTTGAGCAAACTTCAGGAGCTGGCAATGGACAGGGAAGCCAGGTATGCTGCAGTCCATGGGGTCACAGAGTCAGACATGATTTAGCAACTGAACAACAGCAACAATATAATTATTATTTGTGTGCCTTTCTGTTTGAAATAAGACACACTTTAAAGAAAAAAAGGCCTAGTTTGCCAGCCTTAGCTGAAGATGAGTTTATTAATTTCTCCTTGGAAATAGAATCAGAATCTTAACTGACCACAAGGAAATGCGCCTGGTGAAAGCTGACAGCTCCAGGCTCCCTGTAAACGAGATGGTCACTGAGATCAGCAGCTGCTGATAGCCCTGCCCTAGATGGTCATTTCTGATGCCTGGAGATAGCCACGCATCTTACAATAGTTTTATACTTTGAAAGTAGGTTCTGTTCCAAGGAGTGAAGTATACTATAGCATCTCCATTGTGAATCTTACAGGCCAAACCATCCCTGCTTCATCACCGGCATAAAGCTGCCAGGAGAACCCGCAGCAGAGGTGAGCTTCCTCCTGTCACATCTAGGTCGCTCCTCTTGCTTTTTCTCCTTTCCTCTCTGGGCAAATCAGCCCTCGTTAAGTGAAGCAGCTGTCCAGCGGGCTGGAGCTTGGTCTACAGCCAACCAGCCTTGCCCCGGAGATACAGAAGGAACGAGAAAAGGGGAGAGAAGCCCGAGAGGAAGCTGCTGGAACTCGGCTCAATCTGTCTCACACTGCTGATGCTGAGCTGCTGGCTCAGGCACCCAGAAGGTGACCTTGATGAGGGAGTTAAGAACACCCCAGGACAGGAGGGGCCTGGGATTAGTGGGAGAGAACATTCCTGAAGTAAAAGCACAGCTTCAAACCAGCTTCATCTGGATGCTGCCACGGAGCCACAGGGGCTCGCTGTACCACCCACTGCGGATTTGCAAAGAGGCAGCAAGTCTGGATTTCTAAGTTTATTGATGTTTAAATATTGCCCCTAATTGAAAGGACTGTGTGGTCTCACGCATGTGGGCCACACGGAAACACACCCACAGGCCTGGTCTGACTGTGGATGACAGGTTTGTGATCTCAGAATGCTAAGACTTCATTCAGTGGATCCAAGAAAGCCCAAATTTAGCTTGTGAAAAGTGTGTGTGGTGTAAAAATACGATGTATGAATATATAAGATGTATAAACAGTGTAGGTTCCAGTTGATGTCTACAAAATTATTCCTTTTTTAAAATTTTTTATTGGAGGATAATTGCCTTACTGTGTTGGTTTCTGCAGTACAAAAATGTGAATCCTAATTATATATATTCCTTCCCTCTTGAGCCTCCCTCTTTCTTCCACCTCACTAGTCATTCATAGAGCACCAGGTAATTCTCAAAGTATACCCTGTGGGCCTACCAGAGTCCCTGAGAATTTTCATGGCGCATTCATTTCTATTTCTGAATGTTGTATCCATGTGGTACAAATTACCACTAATTTATAGGCTTAAAACAGTACACCTTTATTGTCTCACAATTTCCCTGGGTCAGAAATCCAGACATGTGGCTGGATTCTCTTTGGGTCTCATATGGACATCACAAGTAAGGTGTCTGCAGAGTGACATCTCTTCCTGGAGGTCCTGGTGGAAATCTGCTTTGGCACTGTTTATGCAGTTCGTAGAATTGAGTTTCAACCAGCTTCAGGACTGAAGTCTCATTCCCTTGCTGGCATCATTCTCAGCTTCTAGTTGCTATCTGTGTTCTTGGGCACATGACCCCCTCCATCCTCAAGCCAGCAACAGTGGGTCAAAGCCTTCCTTAATTCTAAGCTCTCTAACCTCCACTCTCCTCTTCTGCCAGAGAAAGCTCTGTGAATTTCAGGGCCCCTGTGATTAGATGAGTGGCACTGAGAGAATGATCTCCTAAAGGAAATCAGTCCTGAATATTCACTGGAACAACTGATGCTGAAGCTGAAGCTCCAGTACTTTGGCCACCTGATGCAAAGAGCTGACTCATTGGGAAAGACCCTGATGCTGAGAAAGATTGAAGGCAGGAGGAGAAGGGGACAACAGAGGATGAGATGGTTGGATGGCATCACCGACTCAGTAGATGTGATTTTGAGCAAGCTCCGGGAGTTGGTAATGAACAGGGAGGCCTGGCGTGCTGCAGTCCATGGGGTCACAAAGAGTGGCACACGTCTGAGCGTGTGTCCAACTGACCTTGATGTGCCTTTTCCCACCACATCGTCTGGGGAGTGATATTTCATTACCTTCCTTTACAGATCCTATGGAATTTGAGGAGCCATGCACAAGGGCCCATGAGTTAAATCTACTTTTATAATAATGCTAAGATGCTGCAAAAGCAATTGTAGGTTAATATGCTGGCCCCTTGGAATCAAGACAATGACACTATACTGGACTGAACAAGTCAGTAGATTCTCCACAGTTAAACACCCACAGTGAGGGAGTGAGTAAAATCTAAATATTACTCTTGATAAAAAGGTAAAAATGTATGAAGTTCTTAAAATTGCAATCCTTGAGTTCACATCTTTTAATATAGTTTAGTGAAATGACTGATGTGTATGTATGCTCGGTCACATCCAACTCCTTGCAACCCCATGAAAGGCTGCCCACCAGGCTCCTCTGTCCTTGGAATTTTCCAGACAAGAAACTGGAATGGCTTGCCATTTCCTCCAACAGGGGATCTTCCCGAACAAGGGATCAAGCCCTCGTTTTCTGCACCTCCTGCATTGATAGGTGGGTTCTTTACCATGGAGCCTTGAGGGGAGCCCCAAATAAATGGAAATATGCATAAGTCATTTCCGATGGCTGTCTCAAGGAGAAATATAGAGTAGTTTGAGCTGCAAACTGAACTAGCTGCTTCTTCATAAAATACCATTTTACTTAAAATAATGACTCACAGACTAATTATGGACATTCAGACGTGGGTATTAGATAATTTCTTTTTTGCATTAATTTTTTAAAAAAATTTATACTAAAGTATGGCTCATTAGCTATACTAATGATGACAGAGGATGAGGTGGTTGGATGGCATCACCGACTCAATAGACTTGAATTTGAGTAAACTCTGGGAGTTGGTGATGGACAGGGAGGCCTGGCCTGCTGCAGTCCATGGGGTCACAAAGAGTAGGATATGACTGAGCAACTGATCTGAACTGAACAGATAGCTCATTAGATGGGCATTCCTAGTGACTCAGTGTTAAAGAATCCGTCTGCCAATGCAGGAGGTGCAGGGTCGATCCCTCAGTTGGGAAGATCCAACTTGGACGGCACCCCACTCCAATATTCTTGCTTGGGAAACCCAATGGACAGAGGAGCCTGGCAGACTGGAGTCCATGGGGTCACAAAGAGTCCACAACAGTGAGGGGTTGAGCGTGTACATATAGGTGATTAACAGTGATGTGCTATATACACACAGCAAAGTGATTTAATCATACCCATACAAGTATTCGTTTTTTTCAAATTCTTTTCTTATTTAGGTTATTCAGAATATTGAGGTAAGTTCCCCATATTATACTGTAGGTCCTTACTGGCTCTCTATTTTAAATATGGCAGTATGTGCATGTCTATCCCAAACTCCCCGTCTATTTCCACCTCCTATCCCTTGGTAACCATAAATTCATTCCCTAACTCTGAGAGTGTTTCTGTTTTATAAGTAAATTCATTTCTATCTTTTTTTTTTTTTTTAGATTTCACATATAGGCGATTTCATATGATATTTGATTGATTAACAGTTTCTTGAAGTTAGCTTCAAAGCTTTTGTTTTCAGGAAAATAACTGATGGCAGTTATTGCTGATAATAAAATTTGAGGATGACTTTAGCAAGATAGCAAGATAGGAGGTCTTAGTGCACACCGCCCCACCCCCCCCACCCCCGCCACCAACACATCAATTTGGACAACTATCTGGGTGGGAAAATGCCTTCACTAGAGCTGGGGGTTCCAGGTGAGAGACCACAGCACAGGGTAGGGGACAGAAATAAGGAAAGGCACGATGGAGAGGGAGGCAGGTCAGTTGCATCCTGCCGCCTGTCCACCGCGCATGGACCGAGATGCCTTCCCTGTCTGGAAAGAAGAGTCAAATGAGCCCCAGCTTCACTGCTGCTGATGGGCAAGATGATGGTGGTTAAAAATACTGTATTGACTATTGGAGCTTCCCAGGTGGCTCAGCGGGTAAAGAACCCGCCTGCAATGTGGGAGACCTGGGTTCGATCCCTGTGTCGGGAATATCCCCTGGAGAAGGGAATGGCAACTCACCCCAGTATTCTTGCTTGGAGAATTCCTTGGATGGAGGAGCCTGGGAGGCTACAGTCTGGGGTCTCAATGTCAGACATGATAGAGTGATTTTCACTATTGATTATTGGAAATACATAAAGACAAAAATGTTTGGATGTCCTTAACAGGAAAAAATGAGGAAATTTTAAAATATATTTTATACATTATGTATTTATTTTCTTTTAATTTATTTACTTTTAATTGGAGTCTATTTGCTTTACAATATTGTGTTGATATATTTTAAAACATAAAACAGTCTTTGCACCTTCAACTGAAATTTAGATTTTTGGAAAATCTAAATTTTGGGAAAATCTAAAGTATCAGCAAGATGAGCTTAAAAACTTTCAAGCGTTTGTTTTTTAGTTTTCTGATAAATTTGTGGTGATGTTACCAAATGTCATTTTTTTAAAAAATTGCAGAATAAGGTGCATCAGTATTTGAAAGATCTGAATAACTCAATTAAACAGCATTTCCTAGATAACCAAAAAACAATTGGTGAAAGAGCCATTGAAAGTGGAAGATACGCCAGCATAATAGAGAACAATAAACAGAAAGTATATTGGTATTGTCTGAGATTCTATTAAAATTGCAGCTAAACTTTGAGAAACTGCCATTTGTTGAATTTTGGTATAATATCAAAGAAGAATGTCCATTATTATTGAGAAATGTTACTAAAATACCTCTTCCTTTTTGAGTTACATGTCTATATAAGAAGAAAGTTTAAACTTCAACTAAAACTTCATATTGCAATGGATTGAGTATAGAAGCAACTGTAAGTCCATCTGTCTTCAATTATGTCAGATATTAATAGGTTTCAATTTTTCGGGCTCCAAAATCATTGCAGATGGTGACTGCAGCCATGAAATTAAAAGACACTTACTCCTTAGATAGAAAGTTATGACCAACTTAGACAGCATATTAAAAAGCAGAGACATTCCTTTGTCAACAAAGGTCTGACTAGTCAAGGCTGTTGGAGAAGGCAATGGCATCCCACTCCAGTACTCTTGCCTGGAAAATCCCATGGATGGAGGAGCCTGGTGGGCTACAGTCCATGGGGTCGCTAAGAGTCAGACACGACCGAGTGACTTCACTTTCACTTTTCACGTTCATGCATTGGAGAAGGAAATGGCAACCCACTCCAGTGTTCTTGCCTGGAGAATCCTAGGGATAGGGGAGCCTGGTGGGCTGCCGTCTATGGGATCGCACAGAGTGGGACACGACTGGAGTGACTTAGCAACAGTCAAGGCTATGGTTTTTCCAGTGGTCATGTATGGATGTGAGAGTTGGACTATAAAGAAAGCTGAGCACCAGAGAATTGATGCTTTTGAACTGTGGTGTTAGAGAAGACTCTTGAGAGTCCCTTGGACTGCAAGGAGATCCAACCAGTCCATCCTGAAGGAGATCAGTCCTGGGTGTTCATTGGAAGGACTGATGTTGAAGCTGAAACTCCAATACTTTGAGCACTTAATGCAAAGAGCTGACTCATTTGAAAAGACCTTGATGCTGGGAAAGAATGAAGGCAGGAGGAAAAGGGGACAACAGAGGATGAGATGGTTGGATGGCATCACCGACTCGATGGGCATGGGTTTGGGTAAACTCTGGGAGTTGGTGTTGAACAGGGAGGCCTGGTATTCTGTGGTTCATGGGGTCACAAAGAGTCGGACACAACTGAGCAACTGAACTGAACTGAACGGTAGATTAATGCCACTCCTCTAACTGCATTTTTTATCTGCAAAAATAAGATATGTTAAATGACAATGATTTGATTATGTTCATTTTAAATAGATTAATAAATATATTTTAGTTTTTCCTTTAATTTCTAACACAGTAAATATTGACAAATTTAACCCGCATTAACAGAAACTTCTTGATGCTCTCAATAAATTTTGTGTAACGGAGTGCTAAGGCTGAAATGTTTGAAAAGAATAATAATAATATTATGATTCTCAAGCTAGCTGAGGACTTTAAAAGTGTTTCTCTCTTGCAAGACTTTTTCTTTTTTTGGCAGCACGGTGTGGTATGTGGAATCTTATTTCCCCAATCAGGGATCAAACCGTGCCCCCGGCATGAGAAGCACAGGCTTCACCACTGGACCACCAAGGAAATCTTCAGGACTTTTCCTCAACCAATGCTCCTCATTTTTTTCCCCAAATGACCAACTATTTTGTGTTAGTCAAGACAGCTTTTACTTCTCTTGCAGAAAACCTCTTAAGACTTACCTTCTCCCACACTGGAAAAGGCATTCGTCTTCCCTGGTTCTGCATCTACGATTTATACATTAAATAACAGCACTTGCAATGTTCATTGCTGCTTTTGACTGTCTACTCCATGGGATGGAAAGATGCCACTGCCTCATTCTCCTTAGGGACAGGATATCAGACAGTTTCTATCATTACATCATCAGGAGCAGCTCCGCCCTTGCATATGGACTTTGCTTATCCTCATCTTCCGTTTTATTTTCCTTTTCTTATTTTATTATCTCACCACAGAGCATCAGGAGCTAAGATTCCAGAAGGACAATTTAAATTCCTCCATAAACAAATTGTCCTCACCAAATTTGTTGCTGTGATATTGCACGTTTATTGTATCGACGACTACCCAGAAGCTGACATCTCAAGGAACTCACCCTTCACTGAGCGCTTTCCCAAATGTCGCCACTGACAGCATGCACACAGCTTTGTAAAGAGCAGGCATACATTCTGTGGAGCCAGTGGTGGCCTCAGCTGTGAGACCTGTCATTTCTTAAGGTTCTGCTTCTTAGATGGCCACATCTCTTGCCCAAAATGAATCATTCCCTCTCAAGTTGCTGCCTGGCACACTGATATATGCCTGCTGCTACAACTCTGTCTGAAGACTTGATTCCATATGTCACTGTGCTAGCTTCCAGCTCATGCTTCCTGGGGTGACCCTCCTTCATCTAAGACACTCAGGAGTTGCTCAAATGTCATGTTGTCAATCATCCTGCAGACACGCTTGGATCACGATGCTTAGTTTCACTGCTTCAGGACCTTGTCATTATTCATCTCCTGTTGCTGTGTGCTATTAAACTTTAGGCATAAGTGACCTGATAGAACTTCTTAAGAAACTGAAGGTCACATCCAGACATATTCAAGTGTTGTAGTAAAAACAAACAAACAAAAAGTTAAAAGGAATATTTGTCTTGAGAAACTGGAACTTGATATTTCTTCTAAGCCTAGTTTCTCAAGAATGTAAAATATTGAAGTTTCCTTGATATATGTCTTTCATTCCTTCGGTCATTGGTTAAATGCCTGAAAGAAAAAATAAAAGCCGCTTTAAAACCATATTATCAAAATACTTTAGCACGGAGAAAATTATGTCATTGATTCCAACCTCCCACTCACACTGAGAAAGAGAGAGAAAGAGGGAGAGAGTGTAGCATGTAAAATATGAACCCAACAGTGTCAAGACTTTCTATGAGATAATTTGATTTCTGACATGCAAACTCAATGAAAATTTTCAAATTTTTACATTGTTCAAAAAATATAGCTTTGATATGTTTCAAAATTTGCATGGCAAATTTCATGAGTTTTATGGGGATATTTATAGTGATATTATAGTGTTTCTTTCCATAACACTTTTATATTTCCTCTTGGATATATATTTCCGTTTGGACATATATTAAAATATTCTGAGTAATGTTCCCTTGTTTAATTTCATCTGTACTGATGTGGGATTGTATGCATATATGATAAGTAGCTTAGATGAAATCTGAAGTTTGATTCTATTCTCTTCTATTTAACAAGTAGTTCCTGGAGGAGGAAATGGCACCCCACTCCACTGGATTGCCTGGAGAATCCCATGGACAGAGGAGCCTGGTGGCTGCGGTCCGTGAGGTCACAAAGAGTCAGACACGACTGAGGCAACTTAGTACCCACATGACAAGCAATTTATTTTTAACCAGTTTCACTGTTTTCACATGTAAAGTTGACATACAAGTAACATAACCCCTCTCTCATGAAACGTTGGCATTACCTTTTAAAAAATATTAACCTATCAGAGGCTCCCTGGGTCCATTGTAACCTATCAGAGGCTCTCCTGGTGGTCTAGTGATCAAGAATCCACCTTGCTATGCAGTGGATGTGGGTTCAGCCCCTGGTCAGGGAACTAGGATCCCACATGTTGAGGAGCAACTAAGTCCTTGCCACAACTATTGAGCTCTCAAGCCACAACTAGAGAATCTGTGCTCTGCCATGGTAAAAGACCCCACGTGCTACAACTAAGACTCAACACAGACAAATAAATATTAAAAAAATAACAATATTAACCTATTAAAATATATACATTACTTTATATATTTCCATACAAGCATCCACAATAATGGATATAAACAATTTAAGAAATTAATACTGCCTCCAAATCTGTGTCACAACACTAGCTACTTGGCTCCAAAAGCAATCCCATGGAGAGAGGAGTCTCATGGGCTACAGTCTACGGGGTCACAAACAGCCAGAGATGACTGAGCAACGAAACAACAGACGGACAACAGTGTTGTTTCTAGCAAATTATATTTAATTATCAACAGAGAGATTCTGACGTAATCCCTAAATGCACTCAAGTATTTATATGAAAATACCAGGATATAAAACTGTTCTTTTATAACTCTAGGACTGACGGCGATCCTTCCAGTTTGTAAACCAGCGGCTAATATTATAAATAATAAAGTCCGAGAGGTAAGAGTAGTATTGTTTGCTGCTGCTGCTAAGTCGCTTCAGTCGTGTCTGACTCTGTGCGACCCCATAGACGGCAGCCCACCAGGCTCCCCTGTCCCTGGGATTCTCCAGGCAAGAACACTGGAGTGGGTTGCCATTTCCTTCTCCAATGCATGAAAGTGAAAAGTGAAAGTGTAGTCGCTCAGTCGTGTCCAACTCTTAGCAACCCCATGGACTGCAGCCCACCAGGCTCCTCCGTCCATGGATTTTCCAGGCAAGAGTGCTGGAGTGGGGCATTGCCTTCTCCGAGTAGTGTTTGGATATATGCAAATCCAACAAGTATCAGTTTCAAGTTCCTAATAAAATTCATAACCTGTAGACATTAACTCTCTTTTCTACTAAGATATAAGCAAAAATCACATTTTCAGAACCGTATATAGATATATAAATGATAGTTGTTAATTCAAAATTTTAAGTTAACTTTGTTAAACCATGTGAAATTAGCTATGATCATAAAAGCTCATTAGTGCCCCCAGTATGTTATGACCAAAATGCAATTTAAACAACTTTGTTACTTGAATATTTAAACAAACATTTCTTCAATTTCCAGTTGTTGATGGGAAAACTGTTCACGTGTTTGGTCATGACCTTTTCCACAGGACTCAACTGACTCCCAATTTTTTTTTTTTTTTTTTTTCCTGATAAGACCTGGAGAATAAACACCCCCACCACTCTGCCCACCTAAACCTCTGATTCTCTTAACTTCACTTGTGCCTGGGAAAGAATAGAAAACAAACAAATGAACAAAAACAAACCGAGCAGACATGTGACAGGACAGATGTGGTTTCTGGAATTGATAAGAATGATCTGCGATCAGTCTGGTTCTAACTGTTTTAGAGTCTCTTGGCTCTGGAGAAGCAGGCAAATATTTAAATATGGCTCTTTTGATTCTGGACCTTGGAGAGACTGTGGTCTTAGCCAGACCCAAGGTGAACAAAGCGGGTAATCCGGGAAGGTAGACTAAGGCATGGGACAAGGGAGCCAGCAGGATAGTGAAGCCAGCAGGGCTTTTCCAAGTCTGGCGTCAGAGTAAGAGGTCGTGTTCCATACTCTGCTCCCTGAAGCCGTGATCTCAAAGCTCACTTTCTAAGTCATTTGAATGAGCCACTGGGCCATCTATTGGGAGAAAGTGTTTACGTCCTTGGACAGCAGCGCTGGTCTGTTACCTCCAGGTTTGAGAGCACCTAGATTTAGGTCCCGTTTATGTGTAAGGACAGTGCATTGTTGAGGAATGTCTTTGTAATCTGGGTCCAAACAATAGAAAGCTGTTTGTTTTATTTAGAAGACACTTTGCCCTAACCCACCCATCATTCACGTGTGGTCCATCAGGGCAAATGTCACCTGATTCAATCCTTCAGTCCCTCCTTTGTTCAGTCATTCATTCAGTCATCCAGCAAATGAGTGAGTTAATAACGTCATCCGAATGGCGATAGCCTGCAGGAGTTTCTCAGAATTCAAACATGAAAGAAAGGAAGCCCTTTTCCTCAAGGACTGGCAAATAACTGAAACAGTGTGATGTGACATTGGCTGCAAGAACTGGGCATCCTTGGATACGATGAGGACACACAGGCGCGATGGTCATGTTGTGAAATGTTGTTGATTAGCCTCTTCCAGTTATACTCCAACTCCAGCTCCGTGTTTCCCAGAATCCTATTTATGCCCCAGGGAGGCAATTGACAGGCTGCGTTTTAATCATCCATAGGATTGCCTCCTTCATTGTACAATTAACTTCCAGAGAACACAAAGTAAGTTTGGTTTCTTTTTATCATCTCCGCACTCAAAATAGCTCCTAAAGTGTCTAGTAAAAGTATGAATAAAGCAAAGTTCATTAACTTGCCTCAGCTGTCTTCAGTTAACCTTATATGCCTCTTTAAAGCATTATTCTTCCAATCCCCTCTTCTCAAAATGACTATTCCTTTGAAAAATGTGTAGCGTGATGTGTGATGCAAAATCGTTCTTCCTGTAGCCAAAATTAATTTGCCCGGACATCATTTGTGATTTTCCTCTTACCAGAGCTCTGAAATTATTCCCAAAGAAGAACATTTTTGCTTATAGTCTCTATTGCCCCTAAAAGGGGAAGGCTCGAATTATGCTAGAATTCAACATATGATGCGACACTCATGCAGCCATGAAATATTTTTCTCCCTCACCACAAAGTCACTGCTGCTAAATTTATCAGCCTGCCACTCTCAGTCTGCCATCATGCAGAAAAATAAATAAATAAAAGGCACCAGCAGCTATGTCATCTTGTATGAGCTTCCTATTGCTGCTGTAAAAAAATTATTCCTAGTGACTGGTAAAAGCTCAGTTTTATTATCATATAGTTCTGGAGCTCAGAAGTCTGAAGTGGCTCTCCCTGGGCAAAAGCCAAGGTCTCAGCAGGACCCCATGCCTTTCTGGATGTGCTAGGAGGGAATCCACTGTCCAGCCTTTTCCAGCTTCCAGAGGCTGTCAGCATCCCACGGCTGGTGGTCTCCTTCCACCTTCAAAGCCTCTGGCGGTGGGTTGATTCTCCTATTTGCATCATCCTGACACAATTCTGCCTCCCTCCTTCACTTACAAGGATCTATGAGATTACAACATTGTATCTTGCAGGATAATCCAGGGTCATCTCCCCATTTCACAGTTAACTTACTAGCAAATTAAATTTCATCTGCGGACCTAACTCACTTTAGCATAGAACACAGCTGAGTTCCCAGGTTCTGGGGAGTCAGATGTGGACATTTTTGAGGGGTCATTATTTTGCTGACCACACCTCCTTATGTACCTGCTTTAGTGTGCTCTCCTAGGAAAGCCTGTCCAGGGACTCCCTAACAGATAAATTTTCACCGGCTGCACCATCATGTTGTCAAGAAGTAGAGAACAAGTCGGTTCTTATCTTGTGCCTTAAAGAAGGTGGGTCTCTAGTCACAGAATTGGATATATACAGTCTTTTTAGATCAGAGCTGTTTATTCCAACAGGGATGGATAAGTTTGCAAATGCTGGCATGCATTTCCCCAAGATGACCTTGCATTCCCCACGCACTGCTTGGGAGAGTGGTGGAGAAATTTGCTTATACTGTGTTCTTTGATAGTTCACGTGTCACAACTGGAAGGCTTGCATGAGAGTTTTCTTGGTGGTTCTCAGTTCCCATGGAGACACCCATCCCGTCCTTCTGGGACTCGGGACGTCAGCTGCCTTCTGTCCTCACCACCCCACTGCAGCTCTGCTAGATTTCTCCCCAGCGCTGCTATTGGTACAAATGTGTCAGCACTTTGTAACAGATGGTTGCCTTCAACAGTGAACACAGTCTCTTAATACATCACGTGGGCTCCAAGAAATGCTGGGTGCACATCTCCGAGACAGGCTGGCTGCACTGTGAAGCACAGGCTAGGGAAAACAGTGGATGCCCTGGGAAGCCTGGGGCAGAAGCCATGGTAGGTGGCAGCAAACACCCAGAGCAAACTGCTAACCTTTCCTTTGCTGAAGTCAGCCAAGGAAAGGGCACATGTCCCAATGTGGCAAAGATCCACTCCGTATCAAGGGCTTAGATGGCTGGACTTACACAGCCGAACAGAGACCAACGCTTTTACCTGCTGCCTGCTTGACTTGGAACAAATCACTAAAATCTTTTAAGTTAAATGTATCTGAAAAGGAGAAGTGATAACTTTTGCAGTTTTTGAGAAGAGTTAGGTAGAAAGTACTTTGAAATTGAAAGAGCAAATTAATGTGAGGAATTATTATTCTATTGTATATAATGTTGCCAGGCTAAATTAAAATAATCTGAAGTGGGGGGGAGGAGCTAAGATGGCGGACGAGTAAGACGGGGAGAATACTTTCTCCTCCACAAATCCATTAAAAGAACATTTGAATGCTGAATAAATTTGATAAAACAACTTCTGAATGCCGGCAGAGGACATCAGGCACTTAGAAAGACAACTCATTGTCTTCAAAACGAGAAAACGAGCCCTGCGGTAACTCCTTTTGTGGAGAAGTGGCGCGGACACCAGCATTTGCTATTGGCAAGCGGGGGCTGGGCTAGGAGGAGTGGCGAGGCCTGCATTGCTTTGAGAAAGGATTTGGCCTGGCTATCTCGGGCGCTATCTGAGCGAAATAACCAGACTGTCGGTTATCTACTACATCAAAAGCCAGCCCTAACTTAAGACACCACCAGGACTACCTAGGGAACAAAGGGCTGCACAGAGTTGGCTGGCTGCAGGCCGTCCCACTCCGGTGACAGGCGGCCAGGGCTGGAGGCGGGCAATTACAGCCCTAGAGAGACACTGTCTAACGGAACTGTGAGTAGGTTTCTGTGCTGACTCACGCTTCTTGGGGCTCTGGATGGTCAACATCTGCCTGAGAAAGTGTGCTGTTTGTATACCCAGAAAACTGAGCGGCAGAGAGGCGATAAGTTGCAGCAGCTGCGCTCGCTGAACATTCATCACCTGCGCTACTCGGATCTGGGAAGGGCATAAAACGCAGACTCAACCAAGTCTGTGCTTCTGAGGATTATCCGAGTACCTGAACCTGGCCGGTTTAGATTTGGGTGTTCATCTCCACCCCCTCTGTAACAAGGCAGAGATGAGATATTGAAAAGACCTGTAAACCGCCTCAATAAAGAGAATTCAACAAACTACCAGAATAGAGTAAGGACATTCTAAACTTGGCAATTTTAACAAAATGAAGAGACAAAAGAATACCCAGCAGCTAAAGGAACAGGATAGATGCCCACCAAACGAAACCAAAGAGGAAGAGATACGGAATCTACCTGATAAAGAATTCCGAATAATGATAGTGAAATTAATCCAAAATCTCGAAATCAAAATAGAATCACAGTTCAAGAGTCTGGAGACAAGGATTGAGAAGATGCAAGAAAGGTTTAACAAGGACCTAGAAGAAATAAAAAAGAGTCAACACATAATGAATAATGCAATAAATGAGATCCAAAACACCCTGGAGGCAACAAATAGTAGAATAACAGAGGCAGAAGATAGGATTAGTGAATTAGAAGATAGAATCCTAGAAATAAATGAATCAGAGGAGAAAAAAGAAAAACGTATCAAAAGAAATGAGGACAATCTCAGAGACCTCCAGGATAACATTAAATGCTACAACATTCGAATCATAGGAGTTCCAGAAGAAGAAGATAAAAAGAAAGATCATGAGGAAATACTTGAGGAGATAATAGTTGAAAACTTCCCTAAAATGGAGAAGGAAATTACCACTCAAGTTCAAGAAATCCGGAGAGTCCCTAACAGGATAAACCCAAGGCGAAACACCCCAAGACACATATTAATCAAATTAACAAAGATTAAATATAAAGAACAAATATTAAAAGCAGCAAGGGAAAAACATCAAATAACTCACAAGGGAATTCCCATAAGGATAACAGCTGATCTTTCAATAGAAACTCTCCAAGCCAGGAGGGAATGGCAAGACGTAATTAAAGTGATGAAAGAAAATAACTTACAGCCTAGATTATTGTATCCAGCAAGGATCTCATTCAAATATAAAGGAGAAATCAAAAGCTTCACAGATAAGCAAAAGTTGAGAGAATTTTGCACCACTAAACCATTTCTCCAACAAAAACTAAAGGACATTCTCTAGACAGGAATCACTAAAAGGGTGTATAAATTCGAACCCAAAACAATAAAGTAAATCTTATTTATCAATAATTGCTTTAAACTTTTATGGGCTGAATGCCCTAATCAACAGACAAAGACTGGCCGAACTGATTAAAAAAAAAAAAAAAACAAGACCCCTACATACCTTGTCTACAAGAGACAACCAAAAGACTAAAATGGGTCAAATGGATACAAAAACTAGACCCCTATATATGTTGTCTACAGGAGTACCACCTTAAAATACGGGATATATACTGACTGAAAATGAAGGCCTGGAAAAAGATTTTCTATGCAAATATGGACCATAAGAAAACAGGAGTAGCAATACTTATATCAGATAAAATTGACTTTAAAGATCTTGAAAAGGACACATAACGACTTAAAGGAACAATCCAAAAAGAAGTTATAACAATTATAAATATATATGCACCCAACATTGGAGCATTGATATATCTAAGACAAACATTAATTAATATGATGTAAGAAATATGCAGCAATACAATAATAGTGGGAGACTTTAATACCCCACTCATATAATCTGGCTGTAATAGACAAAGTAAAGAGCAAAACATATTTACTTATGAGCCTCAAAAAATTCAGTTCACTCAGGAAAGTTTAAAAAAAGAAAAAGACTTATTTGTTCACTCTGTAAAGATTTATTGACTATCTTATGGGTTTGGTACCACTTTGGGTACTAGGGAGGAAGAGGTGACAAATATGATCCTGTCCTAAATAATATATTGTGGTAGCAGTAGCAGTAAAGATAGACCTACCAATACAAAATACCAAGATGTGCCTAAAGATGAGGACACCCAAACTGGACTTTTTGTTTCCTGAACTTTTCATTTCGAGAACAAACCTCCTAATATAGGATGAATTCAACATGATTTTTTTTAAATGTTCTTTGTGATTAAAAATAGAAAGCCATTGGTTAAGAAATTACATATACTCCTCCCCACCATCACTCCCCTTCTTTCTTCCTATTTCCCTCCCACCCTCATTGATCCTTTCCTTTGTCCATTTTCCCCTGCAAAAAAAAAAAAAAAATAATAATAATAATAATAAAGAAAAGAAAAAAAAATAATCTTAAGTGGGTGTAAGTTAGACATTGGTTCTCAACAGAATCCTCAAAAGTTATTTGGAAACATGGGGGTTGCTTTGTGTTTCATGAAGTGGCAGCGCGCCGAGGTTCAGTGGGTTGGGCCCATGTGACGTGGATACGCTGAAGTTCATAGGACAGCCCTGCACACTGAGGAGCTGTTCAGTGCCCTACCTGCTTGACAAGTATCCCACTAAGACCCCTTCAGGAGGATGACTATCTGAGCCTGAATCTAATATTCTTTTGAGACATAAAACATTTTCTATTGGTCTTTAATATCCGTGGATTTATCTAGAAACAATTGCCGTGTACGTTGAGGAAGAATGTACTTTGCTGTGTTCAGACATTAACCTTACACGGCTTCAGACTCTTTGCAACCCCATGGATTGCAGCACGCCAGGCCTCCCTGTCCATTACCAACTCCCGGAGCTTACTCAAACTCATGTCCATTCAGTCAGTGATGCTATCCAGCGATCTCATCCTCTGTCGTCCCCTTCTCCTCCTGCCTTCAATCTTTCCCACTATCAGCGTCTTTTCAAATAAGTCAGTTCTTCACATCAGGTGGCGAAAGGATTGGAGTTTTAGCTTCAGCACCAGTCCTTCCAATGAACACTCAGGACTGATTTCCTTTAAGATGGATTGGTTGGATTTCCTTGCAGTCCAAGGGACTCTCAAGAGACTCCTCCAACACAACAGTTTAAAAGCATCAATTCTTCTGTGCTCAGCTTTCTTTATAGTCCAACTCTCACATCCATACATGACCATTGGAAAAACCATAACCTTGATGAGACGGACTTTTGTTGGCAAAGTAATGTCTCTGCTGTGTAATATGCTGTCTAGGTTTACATTTAAACTTTTACATGTAAACATTGTTTACAACCTTAGAAAATCAGCATATTAACAGCCACACCTCTTGTGGTATATGTCACCCATCCAACATATGTGTCCATCTGTGTTTGTAACTATGATATGCACGATAACTTTATTATATGCATATCCTTATTGATGACTTACTACAAAATGCCAATAATACAGAAAAAAGGTTAGAACTTATTAACTGTTTTCCTCTCTGGAATAAAAATTTGTGTGGATACAAGCATCTAACTGTGTCATGATCTATTGCATATGCTTTCCATTTATATAATAAAATACATATAATTTTATTATTAACTGCATTATTTTCATTTTTTCACACTTTAAAGATAGAATGCGTGTACATGTGTGGATATACATGTTATCCATGTATGTTTTCCAAGTTTGCAGGCTGCTTACATTGTTAAGCATAATTGTTACAGGGAAGGAAAGGAACAGATTATGACACTGAAAGCAAGGAAATGAGAATTAAGCAGACAAGATTAAATCTGATTTCCAAATCTTAGTAACTATCTGAAAATCAGCTAGTATTGACCTGTTGATTTTGTTTTCCTTAAATTTATTGTGGCAACTGTGGCAATAAGGTAAAAGATGTAATGTGCATAAATTACCATTTTAATATAGTGGTAGTTATTGATATATGTCGGGGAAGGCGATGGCACCCCACCCCAGTACTTTTGCCTGGAAAATCCCATGGACGGAGGATCCTGGTAGGCTCCAGTCCATGGGGTCGCTAAGAGTCGGACACGACTGAGCGACTTCACTTTCATTTTTCACTTTCATGCATTGGGGAAGGAAATGGCAACCCACTCCACTGTTCTTGCCTGGAGAATCCCAGGGACGGGGGAGCCTGGTGGGCTTCCTTCTATGGGGTCGCACAGAGTCGGACACGACTGAAGCGACTTAGCAGTTAGCATTGATATATGTATTTGTGGTTTGTGTTTAGTAAGTCTTATTTTAAGAAAGCCCATCCCATTGTAAGGGTATTCTCCTATGTTGTTTTCAAAAAAAATTACGTTTTGCTATTCACATTTAAATTCAGGACTCATGTAATCCAATTGTCTATTGACCATATATTATTTGTGTTATTTAAAAAAAAAAAACTTTTATTTTGAAAGAATTGTAGGTTTATAAAGTAGTTACAAAAATGCAGAAAATTCACTTACTATCTTTTCCCAACTTCTTCCAATGTTAATATCTTTTCACATCCATAGTGTAAATGGAAAAAGCAAGATGTTGATGTCAATGGAACCCTAGTAACTAAAGCAAGCTTTGAATTTGAAGCTCACTACTCATATGGAGCAATTGCTGTTTAACATCAATTGAGATAGAGATCTCTTTCCTGCTTTTCACGTGGATAGATATCTGTTTCCTGTTTCTCACGTGGGTACATTGCCTTCCCTGAACTATGCACTGATGATTTTCCTCCCTGGAGGGGACATGACAGTTCTAATCTATTTCTGGTTTTCACGTAAGCATGGATCTGTTTCTGGACTTCTTTACTATTTTCTACTATTCTATTTATCAGTCCCTACATCTATAGCACTCAAAAAGCATAACATAGCTTGACAACCACTGCATAGATAATATATATAATATACTCAACATATAAGGTAAATCCTATCTCATTCTTCTTCGGGAATGTCTTGGTTATTATTGCCCTTCATTCTTCAATATAGTTTTAGAATCTTAGATGATGTATCTATAGACTATAAAGAAAATAAATAAATAAAAAAGAATATAAAGAACTATGTAAGTACTCAATAATTTTCTAAATGAGATGTTGTAAATGAACAAACTACAAGGATATCTTCAATATTTATTTTCCCAGGGACTACAATCATCCCAAAACAGATAGTGGATTTATATTGAAACAGATCTTGAAATGTATTCTATCCTCTGGTGTGTATACTAAACTTATTTTGCCACCAAGCTGTCCAGTTGCCTAGTTTTATTACATCTCTCTGGAGTTTCTCAGCTTGTCCTAAATTCTTCACTAACCAAATATTATGTGATCATTTAACACAGTATTTGTTTGACTATTTCACAGGAGCCCATTATATCTTTTTGACACAAGACCTTTGTTTCAAGAGTATGTATTCAGATTCTATATGTCACCACTTTCAGAGCCACCACCTTGTTCTGAAATATCATCATTGCCAACCTGGACTATATCTTAAATACTGGACTAAAATAATATCTTAGCTTGTCTGACTTCTAGTCCAGTCATGGTTGCTTTTTGTGAGTCTATTGATTAAAGTGTAATGCATGCATGCAAAGTCCTTTAGTCTTGTCTGACTCTGTGAGACCCTGTGGACTGTACACCACCAGGCTCCTCTGTCCATGGGATTCTCCAGGCAAGAATACTGGAGTGGGTTGCCATGCACTCTTCTAGGGGATCTTCGTAACCCAGGGATTGAAATTAAATCTTCTGCATCTCCTGCATTGCAGGTGGATTCTTTATCACTGAGCCACTGAGGAAGCCCCCAAATGTAGTATATACACAGAGAAATTTTTGCAAAGTAGAGATTTACAGCTGGATGTGTATATGTTATATTTAAATAAGTCATATTTAATTATCTTACAGTTCAGAATATTTTCTCATTTCTTTTGTCACTTTCTTTGTTTTTAACTCATGAGTTGTTGGAGAAGGAAATGGCAGTCCACTCCAATATTCTTGCCTAGAGAATCCTGTAGACAGGGGAGCCTGGTGGGCTGCTGTCTATAGAGTTGCACAGAGTTGGACACAACTGAAGGGCCTTAGCATGCATGCATACATTGGAGAAAGAAATAGAAACCCATTCCAGTATCCTTGCTTGGAGAATCCTGTGGACAGAGGAGCCTGGTGGGCTGCTGTCTGTAGGGTCGCACAGAGTCAGACATGACAGAAGCAACTTAGCATGTGTGCACGCATTGGAGAAGGAAATGGCAACCTACTCCAGTGTTTTTGCCTGGAGAATCCCAGGGATGGAGGAGCCTGGTGGGCTGCCGTCTATGGGGTCGCACAGAGCCAGACATGACTGAAGCGACTTTGCAGCAGCAGCAGCATGAATTGTTTAAAAATAATTAGTTCTCTACCATTAGTGGGAGACTTTCCGCTTACCCACCCTTTACTGATTTCTAGATTAACTTCATCGTGTTCACACAGCATACTCTGAATAGTTTCCACTCTTAGTATGGAAAACAGGTTATATAGCCCAGCATATAATCAGTTCTATGCCCATGCTATCTATATGTGAACTGGGTCAAAGGTATTGACCTTGTTTGGGCCTTTCACATTTTTCCTGATTTTGTTTAAACTCTTAGTTCTGTTGCATACTAAGAAGGGTGCATTAGAGAATTCTCAGTTTGGCTTGCAGATGGCTGCCTTCCCAGTGTCTGCTCATGCGGTCTTTTCCTGGTGTACGTGCTTAAAAAGAGAAACAGGTCTCTTTTTCTCCTTCTTCTTAAAAGGTCAGCAATCTTCTAAGTTTAAGACTGCTCTCTTATGACCCCATTTAACCTTAATTATACCCTAAAATACCATCTCCAAACATTCATATTGGGCCTTAAGGCTTTAGCATATGAATTTGAAGGGGAAACAATTCAGTCCATAACAGACCTTCAATCTCTTGCCATGCTAAGTTAAGCCCAATAACATGATTACCAGAAACTTGGAAAACAGAATTTACACGCCATTATCTTTGAGCAACTGTTTTTGACACTGAACGCCAACTCAAATTCTTCCTGAAAAACTAATATGATGTTGAAAATACATTTTTTTAAAAATGCTGTAACAAGATCCCACTTATAGCCCTTATCTAGATCAGCCAGGGTTGAAGGGTAGCCAGGGCTATGAGGATAGCTGCCGGGGTCCAGCCCCAGCAGGATCCAGGGGTACCCTCAGGATGACGGCATAGGCGAAAGGATAGCAAAGTGGAGAGAGAGGTTTGATCTTCCTTGATTAACACAGAAAGCCAACAAAGCTCCTGTGTTCCAAGGAGTCGTCCTGAAAGAACAGAGAGAGTAAAACAGAGAATAGGAAAAAAAGAATGACACGAGGAGACCAAGCTTCGGTGAGCGAGGCCCATAACTTTATTTTCAAAAGGAACTTTTATACCTTGATTGTACATAGAGGTAAATCAAAGATGCAAAGTCATGCAGAGTCAGCCCAAACATTACATCTGTTTTGTCTTTATCAAAACCAGGATTTTTTCTGCATACCTTTCCCATAAATAATGTTGTGTACATTATCTTCTGGCCTTGGAGGCCTGTGGACATTTTATGACCCTTTTTTGATAAAGGCTGCTCAACCAGAAAACTTGTTTTCCCTTAAAGTGTTTCTTCTTTATTTCTCCCAGCCTCGGAAAGTACCAGAGTTACATTCTCACAGAGCAAAGGTGCAGTGAGTTACAACAAAGAAAGAACCAATTAGCTCAAAGGTCTGATGAGGTTAATTCCAAGGCTGCTACTTGTTTTTCTTACATTCCAACTATGTTAACCAAGGCACTCCCCGGTGCACAATGGATAAGGGATGGGAACTTGGCAGCAAGCATTGGCTCAACAATGAAATCTTACACCAGCACTACTCTAATAGTTTTTAACTCTTCGAAAGGCTCTATATTTTTAGAATGTTTAGGCTTCTCGTGTCTCTCACGGTTAGGTAGTTGTGAACAATCATGTGTGTTAATTGCAAGAGTATGGATAAACCTGTCAGGCAAGCTAGAATGCCAAGAGAGGGGTTTGAATTGAAACACTCCTATCATGCCCCTTAACTAAAGTCCTAAGTTGATTTTTTCCAGAGAAAGGTGGTCGGGGATAGCCCCCTGCTAATGTCAGAAGAGTTGGTGAAAGGCACAAAATAGTAAGACAGACAGATTCTGGTTTTGGGTTAGAAGTCGAGCAGATCCGGGGGGGAGGTCCCTTGAGCCATGATCTGCCTTGCTTGTCATGGCTCTTCCACATGACCTTGTCATGGGTGGGATCTCCCGTGGTGGCTCCTGGCAGAGGGCCATATAAAAAGACTCTGTCAGATAAACAGCATTCATAATCAGATATATTTAGGTGGTCTCAGAGTACATCATGAGACACACTGGGCTGGAAGAAACACAAGCTGGAATCAAGATTGCCCGGAGAAATATCAATAACCTCAGATATGCAGATGACACTACACTTATGGCAGAAAGTAAAGAGGAACTTAAGTGGAGAGTGAAAAAGTTGGCTTAAAGCTCAACATTCAGAAAATGAAGATCATGGCATCTGGTCCTATCACTTCATGGGAAATAGATGGGGAAACAGTGGAAACAGTGTCAGACTTTATTTTTCTGGGCTCCAAAATCACTGCAGATGGTGACTGCAACCATGAAATTAAAAGACGCTTACTCCTTGGAAGGAAAGTGATGACCAACCTAGATAGCATATTCGAAAGCAGAGACATTACTTTGCCAACAAAGGTTCGTCTAGTCAAGGCTATGGTTTTTCCTGTGGTCATGTATGGATGTGAGAGTTGGACTGTAAAGAAGGCTGAGCGCTGAAGAATTGATGCTTTTGAACTGTGGTGTTGGAGAAGACTCTTGAGAGTCCCTTGGACTGCAAGGAGATCCAACCAGTCCATTCTGAAGGAGATCAGCCCTGGGATTTCTTTGGAGGGAATGATGCTAACGCTGAAACTCCAGTACTTTGGCCACCTCATGCGAAGAGTTGACTCATTGGAGAAGACTCTGATGCTGGGAGGGATTGAGGGCAAGAGGAGAAAGGGACGGCAGAGGATGAGATGGCTGGATGGCATCACTGACTTGATGGACATGAGTCTGGGTGAACTCCGGGAGTTGGTGATGGACAGGGAGGCCTGGCGTGCTGCGATTCATGGGGTCACAAAGAGTTGGACACGACTGAGCGACTGAACTGAACTGAACTGAGAGCACCAGGTGGCTCAGTGGGTAAAGAAGCCGCCTGTGATGCAGGAGACATAATTCCTGGGTTGGGAAGGTCCCCTGGAGGAGGGCGTGGCAATCCACTCCAATATTCTTGCCTGGAGAATCCCCTGGGGAGAAAATCCTGACAGGCTAAGGTCCACGAGATCACAGAGTTGGATATGGCTGAAGCGACTGAGCATACAGGCACATGGCACCATACAGATCATCCGGCCACACTATGGACTTTGTATTTTAAAGAAGGTACCAGATGCAGACCTGGGAATATTTCCAAGAAAGGACTGCCATCAATCAATAGAGATGCTTAAAAATGACCTGGGTTCTTTATAAAGAAGAAAGTGGAGGGGACAGGAGTTAAAGTTGAAGCATCAGTTGGAGTGACTCCACACTCTGTGAAGACATTGTGGGGACTTTAACTGGGGTTTTTGCACTGACTGAAGAAGAAGTGAAATGGGTATTTTTGGGGGGGGGGGGGCGGGCGCGGGATATCCTTGAAGTTGCATCAACAGGATTTTTAGTGGCGAAGAAAAGGTAAATGTCAGAAGTAATTCCCAGGTTTGGTTTGGGCAACTGGTTTAATACAGGTGCTGTTTTTGTGAGGTAAGACGAGGAAATAAATAACAGGGCAAAGTCAACGTATGTAAGGAAGCTGGACCTCGGCATAATGGTCTACCCAAATGGAGATAAGGTGCTTTCCACAGACAGCCCACCAAAATCCAGCTTCCTTGCTCATCACTTAACTCATTCCCCCACATAAGATCCAGAGAAAAAAATCTAACAGCAGCAAGTACGCTGTAAGATGAGACCCCAACACACAGTGTGCAGAAATGCTAGCATCATCTCATCATGCTCCCTGCTCGAGGGTTAGCCAGCATGAGAACCAGGACAAGTCCCGTGAGATTACTTTGCAACATAAGAAGAATCAGACTATCAGTAGATTAAAAAGGAAAAAAAAAGTTTTAAAAAGTCTTAATTGAGAGAAAGTCCATTTTGACAAAATCTGTTTTGAATTATCTCAAAAATTAAATGAAAGAAGGGAGGGAGTTTTGAGACGGAAGGGGCAGCCATGCACCTCTGGTTGATTTATGCTGATATACAGCAGAACCAACACAAGATTATAGAGCAATCATCTTCCAATTAATAATAAATAAATAAAACATAAGAATGCCAGAGACTGCAGCACATGGAAAGTCAATGCTCATTGTCACTAAAGATATTAAATAAAATAAGATAAACATTAGAAAAATGTTAAGGCCACATTTGAAAACATAAGTGAGGTAGCAAGTCAGGCCACAACAATTTGCAGTGACACTTAGAAGAAGTGAAGTGAAGTGAAGTCGCTCAGTCGTGTCCGACTCTTTGCGACCCCATGGTCTGTAGCCTACAAGGCTCCTCCATCCCTGGGATTCTCCAGGTAAGACTACTGGAGTGGGTTGCCATTTCCTTCTCCAGGAGATCTTCACAACCCAGGGATCGAACCCGGGTCTCCCGCATTGCAGGCAGACGCTTTACCATCTGAGCCACCAGGGAAGCTCATCTAGAATAAGTAATGGGGCATGATAACATCACTTGTGATTTTTTTCCTGCATTAATAAATTGCCTCATTGCCTAGAATAAGTAATGAAGCAATTTATTAATGCAGAAAAAAATCACAAGTGACGTTATCATGTTTACCTTTAAAACAAAGAGAAAGAAGGACATGTAAACAAAGATGATAGGCATAAAGGACAAATAATAGGGAAAAAATAACTATAAAGACTACAATAAGAAGGAAAAGCTAGTAAGAATTTCCGGTCAATGATAATTTCCTACAATATTCAGAAGAATCAACTGAAAAGCTACAGTTAAAAAAGGCTTGTGTAAGATCAATATATAAATATTTTATAATCAATGAACACTAATTAAAAAATATGAGTGAATATGTAAAAAAAACACATAAACTACTTAGGAAATAATGTTACGAATCAGAAGACATTTATAAAGATATAACTGGGGTCTGAATTACCAGAGGGTTTGTGTCCCTGGTATAGAATCAATATGGCAAAGACATTAATTCTTCAAACCTAATCTACAAATATAGTATGATTTACAGATAAAAATTTCATAAGATTTTTCAAGAGCCTGACATTAATGGTTATATTAATATATATTTCTATATATATTTATATAAATATAATGTAACACATGCACATGAAGAGCAGAGTTTATTGTGAAAAATAATGAATGCAGAGTTTTTTCTTCAAGATATCAAAAGAGATTTTATATTTCGTGCCACTAAAAGTGTAGGATTTCTATTAAGTGAAGAGAGGAAGAGAACTGAAGGTATACAAGTGAAGATATATATTAATTCATGAAGTTCAAAGAGTCCTTGTAATGTAATGAGACAAGTGCCTTTATAAGAGACCCCAGGAAGCTCCTTTCCCTTCTAACATGTGACACTGAGAAGTCTGAAACTCAGAAAAGGGTCTTCATCAGATCCCCAGCATACTGGCCTCATAATCTGGGACATCCGGCCTCCAGAACAGTGAGAAATTCTGTTGTTTTTAAGCCATCGAGTCTTGGTATTCTGTTAGAGCAAACTGAACCAAGACAGGAAAGAAAGAAGTCATCCAAAAGACCCAAAGCCTTGCAAACATAGATGGTCTCATCAAAAAGATGCAATCCTATCTTACTTAAAAGAAAAGTTAAAGGAGAAAGACCTGCAGAAAATATTTTCTGTGTATATAACAAAGGAAGAATATGGTAAAAAAATTTTTTTTAATTAATTAAGAATTAACATATACATACTGCTATATATAAAATAGATAATCAGCAAGGACTTACTGTATAGCACAGGGAACTTGACTCAATATTCTGTCATAACCTCTATGAGAAAAGAATCTGAAAATGAATAGATGCATGTATATACATACATATATATATTTATGAATCATTCTGCCGTACACTTGAAACTAACAGGGCATTGTAAATTGACTATGCTCAAATATAAGCTAAAAAATTTAAAAGACATATCGTTAAGCTTTTCCTTTAAAAAATGGAATATAGCAATAATGAAATAAAATATCAGTACTTGATAATGTAGGCAAACCTCATTTTATTGTGATTTACTTTTTTTGCACTTCAGAGATAGTGTGGTTTTTACAAATTAAAGTTTTGTGCAAACTTGTGCTATCAGATGATGATTAACATTTTTATAAATAAAGTATTTTTAATTAAAGTGTATACATTTTTAAGACACAATGCTATTAGACATTTCACAGGGAGTAGCATAGTGTAAGACGTAACATTTATATGCATTGGGAAACCAAAGAAAAAAAAAAGTGACTCCTTTTGTTACAATATTCACTTTATTATTTGGAATCAAACCTACAATATCTCCTAGGTATGCTACAATAAAGAAAAGTTATTGAACTTCTCTAGTATTGAAGAAGATGTAAGCTAAGCCATAGTTAATATTCCCACTGCTGAAACTGGTAAAATGTATAGTTTATACCATTATTCCCGCTATGAGAAAATGTACATCCCTGTGCACTCTTGGGGGACTGTCACTTCATATAGTCCTTGAAAGGGAAAAAAGAAAAAACCTTAGAATTGTCAACCTAGAATTCCACACTCTGAACCTTTGTTGAGTCAGACAGGCATACTTAGATGTGTTACACAAAAACAAAGATAAGAACCAACTAACAGTAGACCGTTAGCACAGATTATATTTGTTGCAATTTATTTGGATTATCTAAATACAAGTTGAAGCTATTCAAGTTGAAGTCAATTCTTTTTGGTTTTAAATGTGATGTGGTTGCCATAGAAACTGTTTTTTTTTCCCCCAAGAAATTCTTTTAAAGAACACCTGTGTCAATAAGCATACATCTGAAATATATAAACTCTTACAACTCCATGTGCTTTAATTTCTATGTTCCGTTAAAGAATAAAGATTAATAATGAGTCTCCTAACTGTATCACTGTAGGTCAAAATGTCTCCATTTATGCACAATTAAATTTTTCATGATTTCCTGGGAAAGCAAAACACAAATGCAGTATGAATACTTTTGAAATGATAGCTTTTTTCGGTCTGCATAGCAGGGAAGGAGGAGGAAAGTGATGGCAGATTTTGAGGAAAGAGGGATCTTGGAATACACCCTCGATTAGTGGAAGTATTTTAAAGAAATTTAAAATCCACCTGGCACTCAGATATAAAAAGCCATGAAGACTGAGCTGCAGTGCTGGCATTTCTTTCTGGATGCAGAGGACTGTAATGATTCATGCTTCATTGCTATGCCAGCCTGTCTTCCAGCGCAAGCTTCATTAAGGTTAAAACAAACGTAAAGAGCAAATGCGAGGCTAGTGTCAAGGAAATACTGGCAAGTCTCAGTGACCTGTCATGGTGACACAAACCCCAATGTGCCCAGCTAGAAGCTCCACGGGAAATGTGTCTAATGACAGGGACCCCGGGATGATTCTGTACAGAAATGAAACTGGGAGTTGCTGTAATGCCACCAGACAGCACGGAGGCTGACCTTCACAGGCACTAACATGGCGTGAATGATGCCCAAGTAACCAGGCTCAGAGCAACATAATTGACAAAGTAAGGGACTTTCATAGTGTGCATAAAAATGTGGGGGGGGGGGCAGATAGGTACCGTGTTATCTACATAATTTTCTAGTAATGGCAATTGCATGTGTGTTAAATGACAGCATGGGTGAGTCTAATTCAGTCTTCATAGAACAACAGCAATATTAAATATAAAACGATCATAAAAAATACTATCTATGCGTGCTCCAAAGTCAATTTTTTATGTGTATAAGTTGTCCGGTTGTAAGCCAAGATTTATCTTAAGGGCTGGATCAGGCTGAGGTTCCCTGGAAATATATTCCTTATTCTTCCATACGGTGGTATTACACTGTCCTCTGAATGAGATGAGGGGTGTGTGTGTGTGTGTGTGTGTGTGTGTGTGTGTGTGTGTGTGTGCACACATGTGCATTGAGAAGGGACGCGGTAGATGGCTGCAGAGTGAAAACAAGGGATATTGTTCTGTATTTTCCATGTTGCTCTTAAATTCCTAGGTAAAGGTATCTTGGGGAAGGAATCCTTGGTAAAACTTTTCTCGAAGCTTCAGAGCATAAGAGTTTCTTAGATTGTGCTTTAATTTAGGACGGGGAGGAAACCAAGATGTCACGCCAGCTAAGCCCGCCAAAGCTCTCCTCCACGCCCTCGTTCCTGCTGATGTAATGACAGCCCTCGATACTTAGCATAATGTGCTGTACATGACCATGAGGTCATGATGACCGTGGCAGGGAGTTTCGATCTTAAATTGTTCCTCTGGTCTCAACATCTTTCCATTTCAGAATTTCTAAACCTTTCATTTTCCCACCCCGGCTGAAAACAAGGAACAGGACTCTCAGAGGTTCACATTGCCCCATGTAATTGTGGGCAGAAATATAACTGGAATGATAACAGTGTCTAGATTATGCATTCATAGCACTCAAGCCCCTGTCAGTGGGTAGGAATCTTTTTTCCTAGGGCTTTGTGAGTTGGCTTTCTCTGGACAGGCACCTGGCCAATGGCCTGAACTGGGTCCACGTCATTTCAGAACACATGACAATCCCTGCTTCCACTATTGCTGCTTCCAGACCCTAGACTAACTACTTTGCGTCTTTGTGCCTCCACTGATTGATCTGTAACTCAGGACACTAGTAAGATGTCTCTTATAGGGTTATTGCAAACATTAATTGAGAGCATAAAAGTGACATCTGTAAAAGATTTCCTCGGGTTCAGTTTACCTGAAAATGGGCTCTTCGAGCTAGTTTATGGAAAAATGGCTTTCCTTCAAATTCATTTCTGAAAAAAAATTTGAAAAAAATGTATTTCATATTTATTTTTGAAAAAAAATGTTCTGTATAGAATTAGGGGTTGTGGGGTGTTTTTTTCTTTTCGTTTTACCTCTTTAACAATAATTGTCATATAATTTGCAGTTTTGAATGAGACAAGGCAAAGTCTTTATATTTGCTCTTTTGTGCATGTGTTCTCTTGGGAGTCACAAGGAATTGGTTCCAGGATCCCCCATGGACACCAAGATCCATGCATACACACGGCCCTTGTATACAGTGGTGAGCTACAGCTGGCCCTTCATAACTATGGGCTCCATATTTCAACCCACAGTTGGTTCAATCTATGGCTGTGGGACCCACACGTAGAGGACTTCCTGTAATGTTTTATTTCCTGACTCTGCCTTCAGTGTTTCTTCTTTCATATTAGTTTTCAGTGGTTTAAACATCATATGTTTATTTTTGTTGACATTTATCCTATTCAGATATCACTGAATTTCTAGATCTCATTATTATTTACTGTTCATTATTATTGGAAAACTACTACTGTTATCTCTCCAAAATTCTCCTGTGTTTTATTCACTTTCTCTTCTTTCTCTAGGATCCCAATTACATATATGTCAGTCCAATATTTGTACCCTGTGTGTGCATTCTCAGTCTCTTCAATCGTGTCTGACTCTTTGCGACCCCATGGGCTGCAGCCCACCAGGTTCCTCTGTCCCTAGGATTCTCCAGGCAAGAACACTGAAGGGGGTTGCCGTTTCCCTCTCTAGGGGATCCTCCTGACCCAGAGATGGAACCCACTTCTCCTGCATCTCCTTCATCAGAGGCAAATTCATTACCCACTGAGCCACCTGGGAAGCCCATTTATGCTATCGTCCTTAGATATTCTCCATTGTTTTATTTCTACTTTTATTCCTTGATTCATGCTATTTCAACTTATTTAATTTCTTTTAACCTATTTCCATATTCAGTGATTTTTTGCTTAGCTGGTTTGAGTCACCTGATGAATCCATTAAAGACATTCTTCACCTTTCTAACTGTATTGCTTTCATTTCTAATTTTTTTTTACCTCTTCCTTGCAATTTCTTTTCCACTGCTTAAACCTCATCTGTTCTTACATGGTGGCCACCTTTTCTCCTACGCCCATGCGCAAATCAATTACAGCTATGTTAAAATGCGTATCTGGCAGTGGTAGAGGTGGCCGTGAGAAATAATAAATTCTCCCGCCTTGACCAAGTGTTGCTTCTCCATAGGCCCTTTGTACCTTGGCTTCATGGGTGCATTATCCTCAGCCTTCTTGACCCTTCTCTTCAGGGCTGCATAACTCTGCCTTGTATGTGTGTGCTCGTGTATCATGAGCTGCCCTTGGTGATGCTGTCATCTCAGGTGCTGAAATAAGGAGTGAAAAATAAGGCTACATGGACTGGAAAAGCTAAGGCCACCAAACCCCAGTGGCCAGTGGATAAAGGCTTTGCCTGCAATGCAGGAGAAACAGGAAATGGAAGTCCGATCACCAGGTCGGGACATCTCCTGGAGAAGGAAATGGCAACCTGCTCCAGTATTTTTGCCTGGAAAATCCCCAGGACAGAGGAGCCTGGAGGGCTACAGTCCACGGGATCACAAAGAATCAGACATGACTGAGTGACTAAGCATGGAAGCACAAAACTAGCATGCATGAAACACCTGTTGGAATTCCATGTTATTTTAGACAGAAATTGCACAAAGTCTCCTGTACTCTTGGCCTTTTTAGGGTAGGATCTTGTCATTTGTCTTTAGAGATTCCCCAATGTCAGGTTATAGGTTTTGAGATGTTGCCAGTGAAGGTCTATTTAACTCGATCCTCACACCTTTATAAATCAGGAGGGCAAGTGTTTTCTGTAGAGAGGCAAATGAGGCTATATCCAAGAGTGGGTGTTTTCGGGTATATGGGGCCAAAGAAATGTTGCTACCTGATTAATAATGGGGTCCTTCCAACAACAACCACAACTACCACCACCACAATGACAATAGAACAATTTTCCATTCGTTTGAAGGGAGAAATTTTCCCAAAATCTCTGTGAGGAATTCAGAAGAAAATGTCCAATATGTTGTCCATAACTTCCTATATTATATCCTCTTAAAATTCCCCTGTAGCATTTCTAATAATTGTGAGAACTCAAATTGGGTTAATCAAAGCTGAATAATATGAGATGCAATATACTAGATTTCCCCTCCTAGTAAGTTCTAGTCCCTTGAGAGTCATCTAATAACATACGCCCTCTGTGAAAATACAGGCAAATGATGGAAGGTAATGAAGCCCACAGTAACAGGATTGTTCACCTGTTATGCTTTACGGGGCTTACGCTCTATTCCTCCAGATTCTGCAGGGTCTAAAGCTAGCTGATTCATTTAATCAGGACTCTGATACATAACACTGTTATTTTCTCCTGGTTACTGCAAGCCACAGATTTACTTTGATGAACTTCAATGCCTCTAAACAATGAATAAAAGGGACAAGGAACCAGATGAATGGTACCTTGAGTGTTCTTTATGGGCCCGTTCATAGTCATTACAAGGGTGCATCCATAATGTATAGCAACTGTTGATCATTCTGCTGTGCTTTATCTTTCCAATTGTTCTCTTTACAATGAGGACTGTTATACAAGTTAAAGCCTGTTCTTAGTTTACTGCTCAAAATCATTTTTATCCAATTTATTAAAAAGAGTAACTCAAGACAAGTATCTTGTTTAGCTAGGTTCCTTTTTGCTTGTTTGTTTACTGAGATTCAAACAACCGAGAAAACCCCTTAATTCAAACTTGATGCTTGCAGTATGGTTTGCACAAAAGTTTTACAATTGCATCACCACACAGATAACCATGAATCTGAGAGTGGACGAGTGTTCATTTATAAACAGCCTAGAATGTCTCTTGTCAAAAAGACCTGATTATTTTTGTCTTACACAAATGTGAAAGGGCCTAAACCATGTAACTTAGCTTCAAGGCCATCCCCTCACCCCAAGACTGGTTCTTTGCACATTATTTGTAATCACTCACTTTATACACCTTGAGTTGAATTAAAATTCACCCTCTGTATCCTCATGCCTTCTTCCAAACATACCAACATTAATCATACAGACAAAAAATACAGTAAAATCAAATCAAAACCATTTCTGCTTTCTATTCTAATTTTTGGAAATGCTCAATGCTAACACAAACCAACCCACCCAAATGGTTAAGGAAAGAGCGTCTCCTGTATATCAAGCCCAGTTGATGCCATCTAGTTTACTTATCCGGGGGAGGCAATGGCACCCCACCCCAGTACTTTTGCCTGGAAAATCCCATGGATGGAGGAACCTGGTAGGCTCCAGTCCGTGGGGTCGCTAAGAGTCGGACATGACTGAGCAACTTCACTTTCACTTTTCACTTTCATGCATTGGAGAAGGAAATGGCAACCCACTCCAGTATTCTTGCCTGGAGAATCCCAGGGATGGGGGAGCCTGGTGAGCTTCCGTCTATGGGGTCGCACAGAGTCGGACACGACTGAAGCGACTTAGCAGCAGCAGCAGCAGCAGCAGTTTAGTTATCAATGGAAAGTGATGGTGAAACTGGAGTCAGGATATTAATCAGGATGAACTTTATATTTTTTCATGTACTCTCCCATCAATGCTTTCACTGTACTAAGGTCTCAATATAAATTAAGCCCTGGAGTTAAACTAATAAGCAATTTATTAGAACCTCGTGTCTTTGCTCAATGCCCTTATTCATGACTTCTTATAAGATGATTTAAAGTTCTTTGCATCAAAAAAAGTGTGTAAAAAAGTTTTGTGTGTGTATGTGGCTTTCTGTATGCTCTCTTCTCTTGCACATTTGGGACAAAATTAGTAACTACTATTTTCACTTAAGTGAATGATTGTTTGGAATACTCTTTACTTGTAGATATAAATTTAGACTCACCACTTAAGTGGTATAAAAATGAAATATATTGTCCTTTATGACTCAAAAACCTAGGAAAAATACATGTAACACAGTAAGATTGATATGCAAATAAACACATAACAATAATGACCACTTTCACATGCCACGTGGCTTATTAAAGTATTTTCATAACTGCATTCACTTGTCTTGCTAAAAGAATTCTCTTAACAGGTTCAGTTCAGTCACTCAGTTGTGTCTGACTCTTTGTTACCCAAGCACTGCAGCATGCCAGGCCTCCCTGTCCAACACCACCTCCCGGAGTTTACTCAAATTCATGCCCATCAAGTTGGTGATGCCATCCAACCATCTCCTCCTCGGTTGCCGCCTTCTCCTTTCACCTTCAATCTTTCCCAGCATCAGGGTCTTTTCAGATGAGTCAGCTCTTCCCATCAGGTGGCCAAAGTATTGGAGTTTCAACTTCAACATTAGTCCTTCCAATGAATATTCAGGACTGATTTCCTTTAGGATGGACTGGCTGGATCACCTTGCAGTCCAAGGGACACTCAAGGGTCTTATCCAACACCATAGTTCAAAAGCATCAATTCTTCGGTGCTCAGCTTTCTTTGTAATACAACTCTCACATCCATACATGACTACTGGAAAAACCACAGCCTTGACTAGATGGACCTTTGTTGGCAAAGTAACGTTGCTGCTTTTTAATACATTGTCTAGGTTGGTCATAACTTTCCTTCCAAGGAGTAAGCATATTTTAATTTCATGGCTGCAGTCGCCAACTGCAGTGATTTTGGAGCCCCCCAAAATAAAGTCTGCCACTGTTTCCACTGTTTTTCCATCTCTTTGCCATGAAATGATGGGACCAGATGCCATGATCTTTGTTTTCTGAATGTTGAGCTTTAAGCCATCTTTTTCACTCTCCACTTTCACTTTCATCAAGAGGCTTTTGAGTTCCTCTTCACTTTCTGCCATAAGGGTGGTGTCATCTGCATATCTGTGGTTATTGATATTTCTCCTGGCAATCTTGATTCCAGCTTGTGCTTCATACAGTCCAGCATTTCTCATGATGTCCTCGGCATAGAAGTTAAATAAGTAGGGTGACAATATACAGCCTTGACGTACTCCTTTTCCTATTTGAAACCAGTCTGTTGTTCTATGTACAGTTCTAAATGTTGCTTCTTGACGTACACACAGATTTCTCAAGAGGCAGGTCAGGTGGTCTGGTATTCCCATCTTTTGAAGAATTTTCCACAGTTTATTGTGATCCACAGTCAAAGGCTTTGGCATAGTCAATAAAGCAGAAATAGTTATTTCTCTAGAACTCTCTTGCTTTTTTGATGATCCATCGGATGTTGGCAATTTGATTTTTGGTTCCTCTGCCTTTTCTAAAACCAGCTTGAACATCTGGAAGTTCATGGTTCACGTACAGCTGAAGCCTGTACATGGAGAATTTTGAGCATTACTTTACTAGCGTGTGAGATGAGTGCAATTGTGCAGTAGTTTGAGCATTCTCTGGCATTGCCTTTCTTTGGGAATGGAATGAAAATAGACCTTTTCAGTCCTGTGGCCACTCCTTACTTTTCCAAATCTGCTGGCATATTGAGTGTTGCATTTTCACAGAATCATCTTTTAGGATTTGAAAGAGCTCAACTGGAATTCCATCACCTCGAGTAGCTTTGTTCGTAGTGATGCTTTCTAAGGCCCACTTGACTTCACATTCCAGGATGTCTGGCTCTAGGTGAGTGATCACATCATCATGATTATCTGGACCATGAAGATCTTTTTTGTACAGTGCTGTGTATACTTGCCACCTCTTCTTAATATCTTCTGCGTCTGTTAGGTCCATACCATTTCTGTCCTTTATTGAGCCTATCTTTGCATGAAGTGTTCCCTTGGTATCTCTAGTTTTCTTGAAGAGATCTCTAGTCTTCTTGAAGAGATCTCTAGTCTTTCCCATTCTATTGTTTTCCTCTATTTCTTTGCACTGATCACTGAGGAAGGCTTTCTTATCTCTCCTTGCTATTCTTTGGAACTCTGCATTCAAATGTGTATATCTTTCCTTTTCTCCTTTGCTTTTTGCTTTTCTTCTTTTCACAGCTATTTATAAGTCCTCCTCAGGCAGCCATTTTTCTTTTTTGCATTTCTTTTTCTTGATGGTCATCTTGCTCCCTGTCTCCTGTACAATGTCACAAACCTCGGTCCATAGTTCATCAGGCACTCTATCAGGTCTATTCCCTTAAATCTGTTTCTCACTTCCACTGTATAATCATTAGAGATTTGGTTTAAGTCATAGCCTAATAGTCTAGTGGTTTTCCCTACTTTCTTCAAATTAAGTCTGAATTTGGAAATAAAGAATTCATGATCTGAGCCACAGTCAGCTCCTGGTCTTTTTTTTTTTTTTTTTTTTTTGCTGACTTATCTTATCAGGTTAAAATATTTTAGCCTGTATACCATATATGGGCTAATGCATCCTGGCTTAGGTGGTAAACTCTCCTTCCATTGTATTTGCATTTTGCTTTCACTCTGGCTAAACCCAGACCTCATCCTGGCCTCTAGCCCCTTAGTCCTTCTACCTTCCCATGCTTCCTATCCTTCCCTTCCCAGTTGACTTGGAATCATCATCCATCATTACAACCAATCTATTTGTATCTTCAACTACTTTGCTCCTTTCTTCTACCATATGATTCACCTGGAAAAATTCCTTTCTAGAACAATTTTAGGGTGACCAGCCATTCTAGTGCAACAAATCAGGATGGTTAATCACTCTGAAATCAATTGTTCAGCCACCCACTTTCTGTGTTTCTCGTGTGTTTTCCTCAGTTCTTCCAGCCCATTCCTGAGATTCTTTCTGCCCTTCCTTTTCCAGGTCAAGTCTGATGTGCACTGCTGATTTCAGCCTTTCTCAGTACTGCAAAGCCTCCCCTGTCCTTCTCCTGCTGTAGATAGGGGACCTAAGCACTGCTTACAC
Organism: Tragelaphus eurycerus; assembly: GCA_935064755.1. Taxonomy (NCBI): domain Eukaryota; kingdom Metazoa; phylum Chordata; class Mammalia; order Artiodactyla; family Bovidae; genus Tragelaphus; species Tragelaphus eurycerus. The sequence goes on from CAKXYN010000114.1 coordinate 1,885,962, forward strand.
TTCTTAACACTGTAATTTAACTTAAAATTTAGTAGGTGCCTAATTTACTTGCCTCCAGTCAGCAACATGTGCCAGTAACCACACCATTTTTTCTCCAACTAGACATCACTTTTGAGCCTGACTTTCTCCCCATTGTTCCCAAATGTTCTCTCTCAATTTAACATCAGTTTTCATGAGATGATCTGAAAATTAGGCATAAAGGAAAGGAAGAGTCTCAGGGATGCATCTCTATGAATAATTTATAAATCTTAATGAACATCTGTTGTTTCCTTTTTTTTTTTTCTTTCAGTTTTGTCTCTTCCCATTGGGATCAGGAGGCAGCTGAATTTTTGAGCCCTTCAAGATCCAGATATTTTGCATTAGCTTTATTTTACTTATTCTCTCAAGCAGTTCTTGCCTAAGCTCACCTCTTTCTTTGGATGTCTTGATAAAAGCAGAAAGTAAAATTAAACTATACCATATTTTGACTCTTGCCAACCATTCCCCTAAACTACACTTCAGTAAGCATATGGGTTGCTTTTCAAGTTTTTATAAGGGACATATTATCAAATGTTTTGCCACAGCATATAAAAGCTCCTCTTTTCAACCCATATTGGTTTCCTCATGGTCTTCCTTCTGATCACCAGTGTGAAAAAAATGTGAAAATGTTACTTGCTGTGTTGTGTCCTACTCTTTGCGACCCCATGGAATGTAGCCCGCCAGACTTCTCTGTCCATGGAGTTCTTCAGGCAAGAACACTGGAGTGGGTTGCCATTTTCTCCACCAGGGTATCTTCCTGACTCAGGAACTGAACCCAGGTCTCCTGTATTGCAGGTGGATTCTTTACCATCTGAGCCACCAGATTTGACCACTAAGATTACTTTTATTATGCAGCATTTCACTTCAAGGTACCCCTTTCTTCACTCTTTGTTAAAATTAAGGAGTTAAGTTGAGTGAAAGAGGATAATTAAGTTAAGAATAATTAAGTGGAAGGGAATCTATCATATGTATTATCTGTGTTTATTGTCATCCTAGACATGTTATCCATTCAATAATAGAAGAAAAATGGAGAAGACATAACTGTTTCTTTATTCCTTAGCCTGGGAATATTTCGCGTCAGTTCCACTTAGCCTCCACTGCTAAGAACCAGGCGTATGGCTGTATCTGAGCATGGGGAGAAGTGGAAAGTGTTTTCTCCCAGTGGACAGCCAATCCTGACTGTTAACGCTAGCCTCTAGGAGGTGAAACACAGTCAGAATCCAGCAGACTGCTCTGATCAGGAATGTGTGCCTTCTTTTACAGTTCCTCTGTCATCCATCAGAGAAACAACATCCACTTATACTCACCTTATTTCCTGAAAATATTAGTTGCTTAGTTTTGTCCGACTCTTTGCGACCCCACTAACTGCAGCCCGCCAGGCTCCTCTGGCCACGGGATGTCTAGCTTTGTCTAATTCCTCAACGTTTCACCATTTCTAGTGCTGCTATGCATAGTTCAGGCCTCTTGGATTGTGTTTGGTTCCTACCACTGAGTTCTGGCCATATTCTTCCCTCCATTCATTGCAGTGAGTGGTGTTTCTAAACCAAAGTACCAATTGTTCAGTCAACCCCTTTCCAAAATAGACCAAAGCTTCCCACTGACCTCAGGTACCTGCCGACTCCTCTCTCACCACTCACTCACATATTCTTTCCCCAACTTTCTTGAGTCACTTTCAGATCCTTGAGCTGAAAATGTCTTGTTTTTTTTTCCACATCTGAGCCTGATGGTGGCTATGTCTTCTGCTTGGCAAGTTCCTCTCTTCACTTTCTCCCAAAGTCCTTGCTAGGGTAACGTTTATAGCCCATATCTGACAGCACTCACTTTAGATACCACCTCGCCCAAGCTGTTTTCCCTGTCACAATTGCAAGTTCCTGGTTATATACTCTTCTTATTTCATCTCACAGTATCTTTCATTCCATCAGGTTAGCATATAAAAATATGGTAAAATTGCCTGATTATAGTTCAGTGTGGATTACCCTATGAGACTGGAAATTTGTATCTTTTCCCTCTATTTGTAGCTGTGGCCCCTAGTGCCCTTTCACGTATATAGTGGATGCTCAGAGAATGTTTCCTGCATTGCCTTAAATTTAACTTACATGACACAACGTCTCAGAACACTGCCTCAAATTATTTGCCTGTTATGAGTAGAATAAAATGGCTAAACACGGTCATACTTTGTACATGCTTAAATTGAAGTTGGTAGGCTGCATTTTATATGAGAAATCTTTCAGTAACATTATCAAAATGAATCAAACACTTTCATGAGCAAATGCAAATTGAGAAAACATATATAGTTTGTGAGAGAAATTTGAAGTTCACCTTGTCATCAGAAAACTAAATCTCTCTGGTATAAAATGCTTAGCTAATCATAAAGCTACAGGAAAAAAATGGATTTTAAATATAATTGACATACCTGTTTTGAAATCTTATCAATTATTCTTTTTTCTGCAATGCTCACTAAATCTACCCTCAGTAAGTATGCATGAATCTAGTGTCACTTATTTTAGGAAGAATGAAGTAAATTGTACTAACTATAGTTACATCTTGGCCGTTTATGAAATAAAAGTATTTTATTAGAAATATTAGTAGCTTAGTTTGAAATGTGTATTTCTTTGCAGCTTTAAAATGATTAAAATAATTCAGAACTAGATTAAGACCTTTTTTAATTTAAATTTATTTATTTTAATTAGAGGCTAATTACTTTACAATATTGTATTGGTTTTGCCATACATCAACATGAATTCGCCATGGGTGTACACATGTTCCAACTTTTCATATCAATTTTATTCGACTAAGAGAAGACATGGGAGAAGGCAATGGCACCCCACTCCAATACTGTTGCTGGGAAAATCCCATGGATGGAGGAGCCTGGTAGGCTGCAGTCCATGGGGTCACTAAGAGTCAGACACGACTGAGCGACTTCACTTTCACTTTCCACTTTCATGCACTGGAGAAGGAAATGGCAACCCACTCCAGTGTTCTTGCCTAGAGAATCCCATGGACGGAGAAGCGTGGTAGGCTGCAGTCCATGGGGTCGCACAGAGTTGGACACGACTGAAGCAACCTAGCAGCAGCAAAAGAAGAGCTTCTGAATATTCATTGGAAGGACTGATATTGAAGCTGAAGCTTCAGTACCTTGGCCATCTGATGCAAAGAGCTGACTTATTGGAAAAGACCCGGATGCGGGGAAAGATTGAAAGCAAAAGGAGAAGAGGGCGGCGGAGGATGACATGGTTGGATGGCATCACCAACTCAAAGGACATGAATTTGAGCAAACTCCAGGAGATAGTGAAGGACTGGGAGGCCTGGCTTGCTGCAGTCCGTGGGGTTGCAAAGAATTGGGCATAACTTAGTGACTGAACAACAACAAAGTGACTCTTTTAGAGTTATATATAATGAACAAATAGAAAATAACTCATTTTTTAAAAATACGGCCATTAGAAATTAAGAACATGTTTTAATATTAATGAAACTTTTTTTTTTTGCTCCTAAGATGAATTTGTAATAGCACTGGGAAATAAAGCCTTTGTTTTCAGAAAGTTGATTGAAAGAAAAATAAAACACCAAAACCAGTTCACAGATCATTTACACATAAAGTGAATAACAGAGACTTAAGGTATTCAAGTAGATTAACTAATTTAATTCTTACCAAGAAAGAAGCAAGCATTGGACTTTCTTTAATTGTTATCTTGCAGAGAAAAGGACTGACCTCAGAATGTGGTCAGGGTTGGGGAAGCCTGCCCAAGGTCACTCACCTGGTGAACCCTGAAGTCAGGACTTGGACCCACACAGTTTGGTCCCAGAGTCCATCTTCATGTCCTATACAGAGAGGGCTGGTGAAAAAGGCCACATTTTCCTAAGATGAACAAGAGACCATAAGTACCAAGGATTAAATGTGCATTTATGAATTCTCACACGGTTTTTGACTGTTCTCCTCTACCGAGTTCTCTCTCTCATGAAAGTGAAAGTGAAAGTCACTCAGCCGTGTCTGACTCTTTGCAACCCCATGAACTATACAGTCCATGGAATTCTCCAGGCCAGAATATTGGAGTGGGCAGCCTTTCCCTTCTCCAGGGGATCTTCCCAACCCAGGGATCGAACCCAGGTCTCTTGCATTGCAGGTGAATTCTTTACCAGCTGATCCACAAGGGAAGCCCAAGAACACTGGAGTGGGTAGCCTATCCCTTCTCTATCTAGCAGATTTTCCCAACCCTGGAATCAATCCAGAGTCTCCTGCATTGCACACGGATTCTTTACCAACTGAGCTATGAGGGAATCAAACTTTTTTATTTAATTAGAGATAACTTTAGAATTACACACAGTTTAAAGAAATAAGACAGAGAGACCTTACATGTACTTTACCTAGTTTTCACCAACAGTGGCACCTTGTAAACCTATGGTGAAATATCACCACGAGGACATTGAGTCAGTGCAGAGAGGCTCCTGTGGCTGCCAGGACCACCCTGAGCATCCCTTCCACCACCGCTGGGCTGAAAAGAGTTGATGTTTCTTGGGCTTTCTGTGTGTATGCATGTGCTATTTCTGCATTCCTACCTCCACAGTTTAGGGATATGAGGGGAAAAGGAAACAGAACTCACCACTGCATCATTTCTTGGATCCTGAGGTCCCCAGCTCATTTTCCTGCTCTGCGCCTTTCAGCTTTCCTTATGTTTAAGTGTAAGACCTGTGGTACTTATTGGAGGAGAAATAAGGAAACATATGTCTACCTTATGGTTTCTAACACATTTCTCTCCAAGACCAACATCACTAATTCTCTCCTGGGTTCTTATCTATCACCAAGGGGGTGTTGGTTTGCTCAGCCTGCTATAGGCAGTGCTGCAGACTGTGTGGCTTAAACCAGCCCAAGGCTGTCTTGTGATTCTGGGCTGAAAATGTAGGATCGAGGTACTCAGACGTGGAGGGAAGGATCGGCTCCAAGTTCTCTCCGAGCTTCTGGTGGCCCCTTGTCTAGATGCTCCCGTTTCGACAGGGCATCCTCCCCATGTGCATATCTGTACCCAAATTTCCCCTTTGTATAAAAATATCAGCTATATTGAATTAGCAGTGGTGGTGGTTTAGCGGCTCAGTCATTGTCTGACTCTGTGACCGCATGGACTGTAGCCCCTCAATCTCCCCTGTCCATGAGATTTTCCAGGCAAGAATACTGGAGTAGGTTACCATTTCCCTCTCCATGAGATCTTTCTGACCCAGGGATCGAACCCGTGTCTCCTGCACTGGCAGGCAGATTCTTTACCCCGGAGCCACTGGGGAAGCCTATTGCATTAGAGTCCACCCCAATTACTTTCTTTTATTGTAATTACCTGTTTAAAGACACTCTTTCCAAATAAGGTCATGTTCTGAGTCCCTGGGGGTGAGGATTTCAATGTATGAATTCTTAAGGGACACAATTTAGACCACAACAGGGGCCATGTATCTAAAGAGCTTATTTATTTCTATTGCCTTTAAAAATGATCTGTAAATCTCCATCTAGACTAGCAGCCCACAAAGGCAGAGAGCAAGTACCTGGCACTGAACCCTGGCTCCTCCCAGTCCCTTGTTTGCTGTGAATCAGTACCAAAAAAATAATCTTTTGGGGCACTAAAAATGTCAGTAAAATCCATTCATATTTCAGTGGAAAGCATTCCACATTTGATTTTGTTTTCATCTCTTTCCAGCATTTTCAGTCTTAGCTTTTCATGGCCTCTTCAAAAGGCAACATAGTACAGTGATTGAAAAGAAGGAATCAAGCGCCAGATGGTCCGAGTTAAAATCCAGAACATGCTCTTCAGCTATGGAGCTGTGGGCATGTTGTTTAAAAATCTGCCCCCGTACTCATCTGCAGAGTGGAAAAAATGATGATGACCATCACAGTACAGTTATGAGGATCATGTAATAACTGCCCAACATCCAAGTAGCCAGCCCAGGAAAACCACATATACATTGTTTGAAATACAATATAAAAATGCATAATATAAAGATAGAATGTGTTAGTCTCTCGGTCATACCCGACTTTTTGCGACCCCATGGACTGTATCCCACCAGGCTGTTCTGTCCATGGAATTTTCCAGGCAAGAATACTTGAGTGGGTTGCCATTTCCTCCTCCAGTGCATCTTTGTGAAGCATGGCTCAAATCCGTATTTCCTATGTCTCCTGCATTGTAGGCACATTCTTTACCCATTGTTATACATGTGTTATTACACAAAGCACTTGACTTTTTATTTCTTTCGGTGTTCACTTGACTATCTTTTCCAAAATGAGTAGAGACTTAAGGTTTGTATCTTGGATACATTATAAGCTTCTAGGTCTTCTTTTTTTCTTATTCTATGGAGAATATTGGTTGACATCTTTGTGGGCTGCAGTGAAAGTGCCAACTATGTTTTCAAAGTTTCTGCAATGCCATCCTGCTGGGTGCTATCCAGTGGTCAGTCAGGGATCTGGCTGGAACTGTACCCTTTAGCTAGTTCTTGGCATCTTTTCCTGGAAGCTCTTCCTTGCCCTTGCCTCTGCCTGGGACAGCCCAGTGGCTGAGGCATGCGCAAAGGGAAAATGAAAAAGAAAATATCTCCTCTGATCCACATGACTGTATATACTGTTCAAAATTCTCCATACCGGCACGTGCATGCTGCCAAGGTATTGTAGTGGAGCCCAGTGAGAGTTAAAGGAGATGTGTATTTACCGCATCATCTCCCATCACTGCAGCTATGGTAATTTGCCATTCATCATTACTATTGTCATGTTATTACTATGATTGAAGCTTATAAAAATGATTACTATTTATATTGTTTCTTTTGTAGATTATGTGCCTTTGCTTTCATAATTCTTCCTGTTTCATTATCTGTTCTCCCTTTGTGAGTTCTTTCTGTCTTGTGTTAAAAATAACAATGCTTTGTCACATATATTGAACCAGAAGAATCGTCCCTGCTCTTTTTAAAGACCAAGTCCTCCAAACTTTGCTTTGAACCCCTACTCACTGTAGTCTTACTCATGAATTTGCGTCTCATTTTTACTATTTCTTCTCTTATCATCAATTTCATATTCTTTCTCAGATTATGTCTTTTGGCCAAAAAGCCTATCAGAGATATTAACGTGAGAAATCTGTTCCCATGTTCACTTCTATCTCAAGAAATCTCCCCACAGCTCTATCCTCTTCACAGCAAAAAAAGAAAAAGAAAAAAAGATGAAAAGAGCCTGTAGCTACCTACTTTGCACTTTCCATTCCTCTTATAGCACTTGAATCTTCCTATCCTTCCCACCACTCCACTAAAAACGCTCTTGCCAAGGTTAAAACTCACCTCCTTGTTACAAAATTCAGGGTCACTTTTCATCCCACTCAGTCTCTTTGAACACACTTATTTGAGATTCACTAACAACATTTACTTCAATTGCTGCTCCTGCAGAGATGCCTTTATTGCGTCTTCTTCCCCCTGCCTCTCAGCGTTGGAGCACCTCTCATGCCCTCTTGGCCATGTTCTTCTACTCTCTTATATTAATGATTAAAATCCTCAGCAAACTAGATCTAGAAACAGACCTTCTCAGTCTCATAAGAGTGATCTATACACGTTATGCATAGTGGTGAAAGACTGAATGCTTTGCCCCTAAGCTGTGAAACAACCATGGTCGTCCACGTATAAATCCTTCAACAAATTATTGGAAGTGCTAGCTGGTGAGGTGAGGCCGAAAGGAGAAACAAAAGTCATGTTGATTGGAAAGAGGGAAATAAAAATGCTTTATTTGCAGCCAAAATGACTGTCAGTATTCACAAAGAAACCACTGGGACTAAGGAGTGAGTCGAGGATTACACAGATCGCAAGTTAAGCTTTCACAATCACAGTAGCAACAAATCATTTTAAATTAAAATTATCATTTAAAATAGACCAAACATCATGAAACCCTTTTGTATAAATCTTTCAAATTGTTTGAAAGATCTGTATTTGCAAGACTGAAATCTACAAAAGACTGATAAAAGAAATCAAAGAAGATTTAAACAAATGGAGAAATACATCACATTAATTTATTAAAAGCCTCAGTATCATAACAGCATCAATTCTTTAAAAATGTATTACAGATTGATCTCAATTTCAAACGTATATTAGTACATTTTTATAGAAATTATGAAAGATTCTAAAATTTATACAGGTGGAAGAAGAAATTAGAATCACCAATTTTGTAAAAGAAGAACAAAGTTTGATAACTCGAACTGATTTAAATGTAAATTCACGATAGATAACATGAACGGCACTGACAATATTAATTTTTGTACTTAAAAAGATACTCAACTATAATGGATTAATGAGAAATGTATTACGGAGATGATGGCAGCGAGCAGAAATAATACTCTCACTGAATTTTATCATCTGGAAGAGAAGGAATGGAACAGTGGACATAGGATAAAATTTTATCAGAAAGACTTATTTGCATTATTATTTGATTGATATGCTCAAGAGGAAGAATTGATGATTACCTGACAGAAGAAATGACTGCAATAGTAAAACCCTGAGCCAACTAACATTACGGAGTGGTGAAACAGACATCAATAATCTCTCCAAAATTAAGACTTCCCCTGACCCATTGTAGAGAAACAATGGAGTTTGGTTGGGGTTGACCTTACTCCCCTGATTCAAGATAGAATTTCATGATCTAAGCTACACAGGAGACGCCCATTGACTACTTCCATGGTTACTGTTTCAGGGAGCCCAGGCCTACACACATGGCATTTTTTAATAACATCTGTTGATTAAAGACCCACATAATCAGCCCAAAGCTAAGGGGTCAAGTTTGGATGATTATGGGAAAGGTACACCCCTTGAAAGTGAACAGAGAAGTGGGTGGCCCATGGGACTGTGTAGACAGCCCTGTTGTAGCCATGAAGGAATCAATCCTAGGATGGGGCAACCAAGGTCAGAGGAAGTTAAGAGAGGAGCAGTAATTCAAGGGAATCAGACAGAAATGGAGCAGAAGCTCAGGTCACACCTGTCGTCAAAGTTGTTCTCACTTGCAATATTGGAGATGTGGGTCAATAAATTCTCTCTTCAATTTGAGATGACTTTATTTGGTTGTTCTATTACCTAAGCTCCCCCCTTCAAGTAAGACGGTAGGTGTTGCAAGAGGGCATCAGAGGGCAAATACACTGAAACCATACTCACAGAAAACTAGTCAATCTAATCACACTAGGACCACAGCCTTGTCTGCTAAGTCACTTCAGTCGTGTCCGACTCTGTTCGACCCCATAGACGGCAGCCCACCAGGCTCCTCCGTCCCTGGGATTCTCCAAGCAAGAACACAGCCTTGTCTAACTCAGTGAAATTAAACCATGCCCCTGGGGCAACCCAGGATGGGCGGGTCATGGTGGAGAGATCTGACAGGGTGTGGTCCGCTGGAGAAGGGAATGGCAAACCACTTCAGTATTCTTGCCTTGAGAACCCCATGAACAGTAAGAAAAGGCAAAATGATAGGATACTGAAAGAGAAACTCCCCAGGTCAGTAGGGGCACAATATGCTACTGGAGATCAGTGGAGAAATAACTGCAGAAAGAATGAAGGGATGGAGCCAAAGCAAAAAGAATACCCAGCTGTGGATGTGTCCGGTGATAGAAGCAAAGTCCGATGCTGTAAAGAGCAATATTGCATAGGAACCTGGAATGTCAGGTCCATGAATCAAGGCAAATTGGAAGTGGTCAAACAAGAGATGGCCAGAGTGAATGTTGTCATTTTAGGAATTAGTGAACTAAAATGGACTGGAATGGGTGAATTTAACTCAGATGACCATTATATCTATTACTGCGGGCAGGAATCCCTCAGAAGAAATGTTGTGGCCATCATGGTCAACAGAAGACTCCAAAATGCAGTACTTGGATGCAATCTCAAAAATGACAGAATGATCTCTGTTCGTTTCCAAGGCAAACCATTCAATGTCACAGTAATCCAAGTCTATGCCCCAACCAGTAACGCTGAAGAAGCTGAAGTTGAACGGTTCTATGAAGACCTACAAGACCTTTTAGAACTAACACCCCAAAAAGATGTCCTTTTCATTATAGGGGACTGGAATGCAAAAGTAGGAAGTCAAGAAACACCTGGAGTAACAGGCAAATTTGGCCTTGGAATACGGAATGAAGCAGGGCAGACTAACAGAGTTTTGCCAAGAAAATGCATTGGTCATAGACACACATGTACACCCCCCTAATAGCACAGGCAGATGGTTGTCTTTGAATATGCATTGTCAATAGGTCCAGTGAATGTTACCACCAATTGGCCAGAAGATGGTTTCTAGGGAGCAAAATATCTTTCTCTTGTATGCCTAAAATATAGAGTCTGTGCAGTTTAAGGGCCGATAAACAGTGTGTAAGTGATGTTAAAATTAGGAAAACTAGTCTAAAAAGATTTTTCGAGTAAATGAGAAACACTGCTTCACAGGAATATAAACATCCTCTTTCCTTTGTGACAGAATGAAGGCAGAGATTGAGAGCAAATAAATACACCGAGGATGGTAGATTTGAGTAAGAGGAGTTTGAGAACACTCGCCTCTGCTTTCTTTGTGAAGAATGAGGTGTGATGGCTTTCCAGACGGCAGCCTGGAGGAGATCAGGGTTGGGGTCCTAGGAGGAGAGAAGGTCAGTACCACCTCATGGCCAGCCAGGGGTGCAGTAACTCTCCGGGCAGTACTGAGGGGGTCAAACTGGGACAAGTTTGTGGCTGTGGAGACTCTGCTCCCAACTGCTGACCAAGATCACCGTTCACACCCACAGCACACAGGCTATTGGCAACATGTCTATCTTCCAGGGCTGCCATTCTTGTAGAAGTGTTTACTGAGTTTAGCCCCCTACTAGGAAATTTACTAAAGTCTGAAATTTATTTCCTTGTTAAATTTAAGTACCTGAATTCTCATTGACAGGCAGTAATGACTATAATTAAAGGCACTACCATTTAGCAACAGATGCCTTCATTGACAATGGAGTTGTAAACACAATCCCAGGTAATGATTTCATCTTCATGAGCTAGAATATAGACCTATATTTATGTATATGCTAATGTGCAGACATACAGGTGAAATGATATGCAGTAAGAAAATAAAGCAAATGATTATTTTCTGTCAAGGGTATACACAACATACTTAGAAAAGTGTATTATTTTTTGAACTCCATTATCTAGAAGTCCATACATTGTGGAGAACAAATATACCACTGAGAAAAGCCACATGTGTTTGTAAAGTTATCACATTTATGGTGTCTGTTTTCCATGGACAAATGGGGTAAAAAGCTAATCTTTGCCTTCGTTGTTTTTATTTTTCTTCCAGGAGAACAGAAAAGGTTTTGAGACATTTTTTTTAATGTTTTACTCTTATGAAAAGACAAAAAAAAAAAAATCCCCCAAAATGACATGTTTAAAATAAATTACAAAAGCAAGAGAGACTTGCAAGATCTGAAGTGGACAAATTTTTCCTAATTTTAAAGCTAAATTTTAAAGCAAAAATCTTAGTGAAATAAGTTCAATGCAATATGTGCATTTTCCAATATCTAGAAACCCACGAAAATAAGCATATTATCATTTCTTTCTTACAACTAGCCAAAGAAGTAACTATTTTTAGCCCTTCACACAGGGCACTTGCTTGCTTTCCACTCCCAAGGACTCATGTGTCGACGGCTCCATCTCAGCACACCTGTCCTTTTTCTCCCTCCTGTTCAATATGCTCCACTTGGCACAGAACACAGAGCCCACTTTCATCAGCAAGCAGGTGGCAGGTGGCAACTAACTGCTCAGTAAGAATATACTCTGGAATAGTACGCTCTATTCCACTTACTTGACCAGTATTAGTTTATAGTGGGGAAGGCAATGGCACCCCCACCCCAGTACTTTTGCCTGGAAAATCCCATGGACGGAGGATCCTGGTAGGCTCCAGTCCATGGGGTCACTAAGAGTCGGACACGACTGAGCGACTTCACTTTCATTTTTCATTTTCATGCATTGGAGAAGGAAATGGCAACCCACTCCGGTATTCTTGCCTGAAGAATCCCAGGGACGGGGGAGCCTGGTGAGCTTCCGTCTATGGGGTCGCACGGAGTCGGACACGACTGAAGCGACTTAGCAGCAGCAGCAGCAGACAACTTAGACTTGGCCTCAGAGTCTTCAACCATGTAGAAACTACCCAGTGAATTTCCTGTTGCTGCATTTTAAAGTAGAAAATAAAAGGCCAAGTTGATGCATACAGATAGATAGAAATAAATTTTAATCATCAATTCCGTCTCAAAATATCATTTATTTTCTTTTTGTTGTTCAGCTAGAAGAGAGACTAGACTAGAATCCAGACCTGCAGACACAATTCTTTGAATCTTTTCCTTAGTCGGCTGGGGAAGAGAAAAGTGAACGGATAGAGAAAATGAGAATTCAGTATTTATTTCCTGTGTTCCTTGACCTACGCCATACTTGCTCCTTCAGTGGACAGCCATTTCAGTGGGTGCTTGCAACCTTACCAAGTAAGTCCTAATTACTCTCCTTTTTCCAGTTTTGTTCCCTGTAACAATGCCTCACCATGATGTCAGAATTTTTGCTAACATATCTGATCTTGATTATTAACAGTATTAGCATACTGCTCTCATAGGTAGCAAAGGAGAGACACTGGGGCTTCTGCTTCTCCTAGTAAGTGTTTTAATCATAAAGACCCCACCCACACCAAAAATGCTTATTCTCTGATTTCCCTAAAAAGAAATAATTTGAGGACATAACACATTCAAAATTCTTATTCTGTGCTTTCTCTTTAAAAAAGCAATTTGAGAATTTATCACCTTGTCTACTCCAGTAGACAAATGAACCCTTAAAATTATCTCAAGATTTAGGGCTTCACGCGTGGCTCAGTGGTAAACGATCCACCTGCCAATGCAGGAGACAAAGATTCAGTCCCTGGGTCAGGAAGATCCCCTGGGGGAGGAAATGGCAACCACTCCAATGTTCTTGCCTGGAGAATCCCATACACAGAGGAGCCTGGCAGACTACAATCCATGGAGTTGCAAAGAGTCAGACACCACTGAGCACTCACGCACACACAAGATTTTGTACTAAATGCTAAAATCTGTACAATTCTTCCCCGGCACAATTCCAAAGGCAGGTGTTTTTATACTTGAAAGTGATTCTTTCTCTGCTGATTTCCAGAATCAGAACTTTCAAGGAAAAAGAGTTACACATATATCATTAAATGTTGATTTAGAAAAGACCTACACTGACAAGCCCAGAGTTAATCCAAAATAACTATTCTCTCTGTTCCATTGATGCTATCTTGGTAAATGACCAGGGATTTAAAATAAGATTTCCATATTATTTCTACGTTTTAATATAATGACATTTATTTGTCATTATTTACACTATTTAAAATTGAACAAATGCCCAATGATACTAGCCTGAATAAATATATCATAGTACAGTTATAGATAGAATATCACACATTGGCTGCAAAATCTTACATATTTAAAGATTATTAGATTACATGGTAAATATTCAATATATTAGTTTAAGTTATGATCGACACTTTACATACAAGATGAGCGCCATTCAAGTGTGCATACATGACTGTGCATACACACGCACACACACAATTACATGCATGTGCTTGTTCTTGCCTGGAGAATCCCAGGGAGGGGGGAGCCTGGTGGGCCGCCGTCTATGGAGTCGCACGGAGTCGGACACGATTGAAGCGACTTAGCAGAGAAATACAGCATTTCTCCATGCTCTAGACAGTGGCAAATCATCTTATTTTACTTGCAAGAATAACTAAGATCAGTTGTGTTAGCAAAAATTTGACATAATGGTGAGGCATTTTTACAGAAAACATACTGTAGGAAGGCGAGTAATTAGAATGTTCCTCAATCAGATCAGATCAGTAGCTCAGTCGGGTCTGACTCTTTGTGACCCCATGAATTGCAGCAAGCCAGGCCTCCGTGTCCATCACCAACTCCCGGAGTTCACTGATACTCACCAGCATCGAGTCAGTGATGCCATCCAGCCATCTCATCCTCTGTCGTCCCCTTCTCCTCTTGTCCCCAATCCCTCCCAGCATCAGAGTCTTCTCCAATGAGTCAACTCTTCGCATGAGGTGGCCGAAGTACTGGAGTTTCATCTTTAGTATCATTCCTTCCAAAGAAATCCCAGGGCTGATCTCCTTCAGAATGGACTGGTTGGATCTCCTTGCAGTCCAAGGGACTCTTAAGAGTCTTTTCCAACACCACAGTTCAAAAGCATCAATTCTTCGGCACTCAGCCTTCTTCACAGTCCAACTCTCACATCGATACATGACCACAGGAAAAACCATAGCCTTGAGTAGATGAACCTTTGTTGGCAAAGTAATGTCTATGCTTTTGAATATGTTATCTAGGTTCGTCATAACTTTCCTTCCAAGGAGTAAGCGTCTTTTAATTTCATGGCTGCAGTCACCATCTGTAGTGATTTTGGAGCCCAGAAAAATAAAGTCTGACACTGTCTCCACTGTTTCCCCATCTATTTCCCATGAAGTAATGGGACGAGATGCCATGATCTTCGTTTTCTGAATGTTGAGCTTTAAGCCAACCTTTTCACTCTCCACTTTCACTTTCATCAAGAGGCTTTTGAGTTCCTCTTCACTTTCTGCCATAAGGGTGGTGCCATCTGCATATCTGAGGTTATTGATATTTCTCCTGGCAATCTTGATTCCAACTTGTGTTTCTTCCAGTCCAGCGTTTCTCATGATGTACTCTGCATATAAGTTAAATAAACAGGGTGACAATATACAGCCTTGACGAATTCCTTTTCCTATTTGGAACCAGTTTGTTGTTCCACGTCCAGTTCTAACTGTTGTTTCCTGACCTGCATACAAATTTCTCAAGAGGCAGGTCAGGTGGTCTGGTATTCCCATCTCTTTCAGAATTTTCCACAGTTTATTGTGATCCACACAGTCAAAGGCTTTGGCATAGTCTGGAACTCTCTTACTTTTTCCATGATCCAACGGATGTTGGCAATTTGATCTCTGGCTCCTCTGCCTTTTCTAAAACCAGCTTGAACATCAGGAAGTTCACAGTTCACATATTGCTGAAGCCTGGCTTGGAGAATTTTGAGCATTACTTTACTAGCGTGTGAGATGAGTGCAATTGTGTGGTAGTCTGAGCATTCTTTGGCATTGCCTTTCTTTGGGATTGGAATGAAAACTGACCTTTTCCAGTCCTGTGGCCACTGCTGAGTTTTCCAAATTTGCTGGCATATTGAGTGAAGCACTTTCACAGCATCATCTTTCAGGATTTGGAATAGCTCCACTGGAATTCCATAGCTTCCACTAGCTTTGTTTGTAGTGATGCTTTCTAAGATCCACTTGACTTCACATTCCAGGATGTCTGGCTCTAGGTCAGTGATCACACCATCATGATTATCTGGGTCATGAAGATCTTTTTTGTACAGTTCTTCTGTGTATTCTTGCCACCTCCTCTTAATATCTTCTGCTTCTGTTAGGTTCATACCATTTCTGTCCTTTATCGAGCCCATCTTTGCATGAAATGTTCCTTTGGTATCTCTGATTTTCTTGAAGAGATCCCTAGTCTTTCCCATTCTGTTGTTTTCCTCTATTTCTTTGCATTGATCGCTGAAGAAGGCTTTCTTATTTCTTCTTGCTATTCTTTGGAACTCTGCATTCAGATGTTTATATCTTTCCTTTTCTCCTTTGCTTTTCGCTTCTCTTCTTTTCACAGCTATTTGTAAGGCCTCCCCAGACAGCCATTTTGCTTTTTTGCATTTCTTTTCCGTGGGGATGGTCTTGATTCCTGTCTCCTGGACAATGTCACGAACCTCATTCCATAGTTCATCAGGCACTCTATCTATCAGATCTAGGCCCTTAAATCTATTTCTCACTTCCACTGTATAATCATAAGGGATTTGATTTAGGTCATACCTGAATGGTAAAGTAATGCTCAAAATTCTCCAAGCCAGGCTTCAGCAATATGTGAACCGTGAACTTCCTGATGTTCAAGCTGGTTTTAGAAAAGGCAGAGGAACCAGAGATCAAATTGCCAACATCCGCTGGATCATCAAAAAAGCAAGAGAGTTCCAGAAAAACATCTATTTCTGCTTTATTGACTATGCCAAAGCCTTTGACTGTGTGGATCACAATAAACTATGGAAAATTCTGAAAGAGATGGGAATACCAGACCACCTGATCTGCCTCTTAAGAAATCTGTATGCAGGTCAGGAAGCAACAGTTAGAACTGGTCATGGAACAACAGACTGGTTCCAAATAGGAAAAGGAGTACGTCAAGGCTGCATATTGTCACCATGTTTATTTAACTTATATGCAGAGTACATCATGAGAAATGCTGGACTGGAAGAAACACAAGTTGGAATCAAGATTGCCGGGAGAAATATCAATAACCTCAGATATGCAGATGGCACCACCCTTATGGCAGAAAGTGAAGAGGGGCTAAAAAGCCTCTTGATGAAAGTGAAAGTGGAGAGTGAAAAGGTTGGCTTAAAGCTCAACATTCAGAAAACGAAGATCATGGCATCTGGTCCCATCACTGCATGGGAAATAGATGGGGAAACAGTGGAAACAGTGTCAGACTTTGTTTTTCTGGGCTCCAAAATCACTGCAGATGGTGACTGCAGCCATGAGATTAAAAGACGCTTGCTCCTTGGAAGGAAAGTTATGAGCAACCTAGATAGCATATTCAAAAGCAGAGACATTACTTTACCAACAAAGGTTCGCCTAGTCAAGGCTATGGTCTTTCCTGTGGTCATGTATGGATGTGAGAGTTGGACTGTGAAGAAGGCTGAGCGCCGAAGAATTGATGCTTTTGAACTGTGGTGTTGGAGAAGACTCTTGAGAGTCCCTTGGACTGCAAGAAGATCCAACCAGTCCATTCTGAAGGAGACCAGCCCTGGAATTTCTTTGGAAGGAATGATGCTAAAGCTGAAACTCCAGTATTTTGGCCACCTCATGCGAAGAGTTGACTCATTGGAGAAGACTCTGATGCTGGGAGGGATTGAGGGCAGGAGGAGAAGGGGACAACAGAGGATGAGATGGCTGGATGGCATCACTGACTCGATGGGTGTGAGTCTGGGTGACCTCCGGGAGGTGGTGATGGACAGGGAGGCCTGGCGTGCTGCGGTTCATGGGGTCGCAAAGAGTCGGACACGACTGAGCGACTGATCTGATCTGATCTGATCTGAATGGTCTGGTGGTTTTCCCTACTTTCTTCAATTTAAGTCTGAATTTGGCAATAAGGAGTTCATGGTCTGAGCCACAGTCAGCTCCTGGTCTTGTTTTTGCTGACTGTATAGAGCTTCTCCATCTTTGGCTACAAAGAATATAATTGATCTGATTTCGGTGTTGACCATCTGGTGATGTCCATGTATAGAGTCTTCTCTTGCGTTGGTGGAAGAGGGTGTTTGTTATGACCATTGCATTTTCTTGGCAAAACTCTATTAGTCTTTTCCCTGCTTCATTCCGTACTCCAAGGCCAAATTTGCCTGTTACTCCAGGTGTTTCTTGATTTCCTACTTTTGCATACCAGTCCCCTATAATGAAAAGGACATCCTTTTTGGGTGTTAGTTCTAAAAGGTCTTGTAGGTCTTCATAGAACCATTCAACTTCAGCTTCTTCAGCGTTACCGGTTGGGGCATAGACTTGGATTACTGTGACATTGAATGGTTTGCCTTGGAAACGAACAGAGATCATTCTGTCGTTTTTCAGATTGCATCCAAGTACTGCATTTCGGACTCTTTTGTTGACCATGATGGCCACTCCATTTCTTCTGAGGGATTCCTGCCCGCAGTAGTAGATATAATGGTCATCTGAGTTAAATTCACCCATTCCAGTCCATTTCAGTTCGCTGATTCCTAGAATGTCAACATTCACTCTTGCCATCTCTTGTTTGACCACTCCCAATTTGCCTTGATTCGTGGACCTGACATTCCAGGTTCCTATGCAATATTGCTCTTTACAGCATCGGACCTTGTTTCTATCACCAGACACAGCCACAGCTGGGTATTCTTTTTGCTTTGGCTCCATCCCTTCATTCTTTCTGGAGTTATTTTTCCACTGCTTTCCGGTAGCATATTGTGCCCCTACTGACCTGGGGAGTTTCTCTTTCAGTATCCTATCATTTTGCCTTTTCATACTTTTCATGGGGTTCTCAAGGCAAGAATATTGAAGTGGTTTGCCATTCCCTTCTCCAGTGGACCACATCCTGTCAGATCTCTCCACCATGACCCGCCCATCTTGGGTTGCCCCACGGGCATGGCTTAGTTTCATTGAGTTAGACAAGGCCGTGGTCCGTGTGATTAGACTGACTAGTTTTCTGTGAGTATGGTTTCAGTGTGTCTGTCCTCTGATGCCCTTTTGTAACACCTACCATCTTACTTGGGTTTCTCTTTCCTTGGTCATAGCGTATCTCTTCAAGGCTGCTCCAGCAAAGCGCAGCCATTGCTAACTTTTTTCTTTTCTTTTTCTTTCTTTTTTTGAGGGGAAAGGCTTGGACTAAGGCA
This sequence comes from Tragelaphus eurycerus, assembly GCA_935064755.1. NCBI lineage: Eukaryota > Metazoa > Chordata > Mammalia > Artiodactyla > Bovidae > Tragelaphus > Tragelaphus eurycerus. Next base: position 1,904,466 of record CAKXYN010000114.1, read on the forward strand.
CTAGGGGAATGGAGATGGTAAAAAGAGAAATGGAGCCAAATGAGAAAGCGGCACTGACTGTATCACCACTGACGGTAAATGTTCAGCGTTCGTGTATTTTGCTTACCTGTGAGCATGTACCACCTGGAGACGCACAACTCTAGATGATGATGTGAGAGTTTAAACTTTGCAAAAACAGCTCCCAGGTCCCAGCTCATGGACAGGAAGTGTCTAAGGGCTCTTGGAAGCCAAAACTCTGTTCCTTCCGCTTCTGGTGTGGTGCTTGGTCCTCGGTAAATACTAAATAGAGATCGATGCAGTCGATTTATGATCCTCTGGGAGAACAAAGGTGAAGTTTACTGCTCTTGTCCCTGATAAGCAGTTTTTCTTTGAGTTTTCCCCGAAGTCAACTTCCTCCAGTCTCTTTTACACAGGTTCCTGTGTGTGTCATTTCTGTGTTTGATTAAGTAAGGCTTATTATTTACATTGACACATTAAACCAACTCTAAGACATCTCACAGCTCACAGCACTTAAAATGGAGACAAACATGCTTTGGGAGAAGGAGAGCAAAGGATGTCCCCAAAGAACCTATTAGTTGCTGAGAATCTAATACTGGTTGGGAACTTCAGCTAAATTTTTGCTAGTTCTTTCCTGCGTTTACTTCACAAAGACCAATTGCCTCTGGAGTATGGAGAAGATGATCAATATAAGTCTCTTTGCTGACTAGCACTGAGTCTATGAAAGTTCACAGTGGTCGAGTTTGACAGAACACTTCGCTTTGTCCAACTTAAAAGTTATTGGATTTGATTTGTACCCTGAGACATGCTTTGAAAATGCTCAGTTGCTATGGCACTTGCTAAAAATGAAGAAGAAATCAGATGCCAGGATTAAGAGGCTGGAAGTGCAAGCACAGACCAGGTGAGTTTATTGACCCCCAGAGACAGTGCAGCTCAGAGGCCCAGGAGAGCTCAGGAGGACACAGAGCCACACTGGATCTAACTGGACCCGGGTGAAACCAGGAAGGAGTTTCAGACTGAAGAAACCCAGGGATCTTGAAGCCCCGTTTGAATGAGTGACTATATTTCTATCGTAAAGAAAAATTTGTATAATGATTCTTTCATTAACTTTAAGCAACAGATATTTTTAAAAATCACATTTATTTCTTAGTTTAATGATGGTCCTATTTTAAAAGCAATACATGATAGAAATTTTGAAATACATAATATATAATAGAAATTTTGAATATGTAATAGAAAATTTGAAAATACAAAAACAGTGAAAGAAGGTAAAGACAAAATGTAAAATTGCAACCATCTCATGGCAATCAGTGTTAACATTTTAGAGTGTGCTGATATAATTTTGTGTGCACATGTGTCAAAAATGCATAAGTTTATACAACAAGTAGTATTTATATTCTTTATATTCTCACTTGACATTTTATTGAAAGATTTTTGACAAAATTTTATAAGTTATTTTATATTGGCTCCATAAAATAAAACAATATGACTCTATTATTTATTTAAATAATTATCTATTTTTATATGCTTGGATAATTTTTAATATTCTCTTACTTTCAAAAGTGAGACCAAACTTGCTTAAAGATAAACTTTGGACTACATCTATAATTATTTCCATAGTATTAAAACCTAGAAGTTAAAATTATGGGATATAAAATTGTTAAGAATAAATATTTGAGTGACTTTGTAGTGGTGGGACAGGGCATAATCCCTGGAGTAGACAGACACATTTCCAAACTCTTGTTCTGATACTTACTTCCTGTGTGAAAGTAGGCAGGTTCCATTTTATTTTTTCTCATAAGTGCATAGGACATAAATGGTTTTGCCTTATAAGATTGTTTTAATATAAATTTGCCTTATAAGATAACAAAATAAATAATACACTACATATTATCATTTGATAAAAAGTCACACGTGGAATAAGCACTAAATAAATATAATCACTGTATCTATTATTAAATCAAATGATGTCCTTTGACAAATGTGCTGTGATTCCCAAATTTGACTTGGACTCCAACATTTCATATTTAACATGAAATTCCTTTTGAGAGTTGAAAATTCTTATAGAATGCATCAGATGATAAACTGATTTAGCTGATTTAATTTGCTATGTGTTCTGTTTTCTAAATTAGCTTAAAGCCTTCAATTCGTAGTTGAGAAGGTAAATGTGGTATACTAACAATAATACAATTGCTTTGAGTATACTTAAAAAGAATAAGGAATAATTGTTCTTAATTCTGAAAATACTGAGTTCTTGAGTCCAAATATGACTGAACAACAGCAACCACTTACACAGCTAATAAAGGGGGAAAAAAGTTCATCTTCCTTCTCAGTTCAGTTCAGTCACTCAGTCTTTTCCAATCTTTGCGAACCCGTAGACTGCAGCACGCCAGGCCTCCCTGTCCATCACCAACTCCTGGAGCTTGCTCAGACTCATGTCCATTGAGTCGGTGATGCCATCCAACCATCTCACCTTCTGTCCTCCCCTTCTCCTCCTGCCCTCAATCTTTCCCAGCATCAGAGTCTTTTCTAATGAGTCAGTTCTTCACAACAGGTGGCCGAAGTATTGGAGTTTCAGCTTCAGCATCAGTCCTTCAAGTGAATATTCAGGATTTATTTCCTTTAGGATGGACTGGTTGGATCTCCTTGCTGTCCAAGGGACTCTCAAGAGTCTTCTCCAACAGCACAGTTCAAAAGCATCAGTTATTTGGTGCACAATAGTCCAAGTTATTAATAATAAATAAGATTGCATGTGGGAAATCCTGTCTCTGCTTCTCCAAAGTCCAGTAGCTTTTCGATCCACTCAAGTGCATGCTCACCCACTGGAAACTACTCTGGGTAAGGTCAGCGGTGACCTCATGTGGACACTGTTCAGTACCTTGTTAGTCATTAGTGAAGTCACTCAGCTGTGTCCGACTCTTTGTGACCCCATGGATTGTAGCCTATGAGGCTCCTTCATCCATGGGATTTTCCAGGCAAGAGTACTGGAGCAGGTAGCCATTTCCTTCTCTAGAGTATCTTCTCTACCCAGAGATCGAACCCAGGTCTACTGAATTGTAGGCAGATCCTTTACCGTCTGAGCCACGAGGGAAGTCCTAGCTGACTAGACAGTACTTTCTTTCTGGAAACACTCTTCTCTTGACCCCCAGGATGCCACAGCACTGTCGTTCCTCATTCCTCTGTAACCATTTTTTTTTTCAGTCTTTAGTGTTAGTTCACTGTAGGTCTCTTTTCAGCACCCCTCTTCTGGCCCATTTCTAGATTCTGCAATTTGAGCTCAGTTGTGGTACATCCATCTTGCACGTGGCGCAACGTCTTAAGCCCTGATAGATCTCAAAGTGCCTCTCCACCTCACACCTCCAAATCTACCGACCTGCTGAGGTGTTTCCAGCGATCTAACAAGTATTGCAAAAAGTAAACAAATCCTCACACTTTATCAACTGAAAATTCTGCTCCTTTAATGGTGCTTCTAGCAGAAATCATTCCTGGAACTTCTGTCTCTCTCCTTCTCCTCCTCCTCAAGGCAAATCTTTCATGCCTATCTCTAGAAATGTACCTGGAATCTATCCACATGGCTTAATAACAGCTAACAGTACAGGATCAAGTCCTTGATGGACTGGTGCAATAGTCATTTAACTGGCCCCAATTACATTCTTGTTCCTAATCACTACATTCTCTGCAAACCAGTCAGAATGATCTCTGCAATGTGCAAAACATAATAAGCACAATATAAAATTTCTTCAGCCTAAAACCACACTTAGGATGTAATCAGAAATCTAACTAACATCTACAGGGCTTTACATAACCTAAGCCCTTATAATCTGGTCTATCTCTCTCTCTCTCTCTCTCTCTCTCTCAACTTGCTTCTTCAGAACCACTACTTCAGAAATTCATATCTGACAGACACGTCCTTTTTAAGAAATTCTTTAAATATGCTAAAAGTCTCTGTTTTCCCAGATGGTCAGTCGTAGTGTTTCTTCTGTACCTGAAATGCAGTAATGCTGTCCCCTCACTGTTTAGTTAATAAAACCCAGTCTTCATTTAGGTATATATATATATATAGCTATATGTATATATCTGCAGACCACAGGTACCCAGAGTTTAAAAAATGTTACTGTGTAAAACAGTGCTCTTGTCAGTTTTCCACGCCCACAAGGAAGCAAGTAATCTAGAACCAGATGTCAGGGCACGTGTCAAGCATCTGAGGAATGCCTGTGTGTGTGCTCAGTCACTTCAGTCCTGTCTGACTCTTTGAGACCCTATGGACCATAGTCCTCCAGGCTCCTCTGTTCATGGGATTCCCCAGGCAAGAATACTGGAGTGGGTTGCCATGTCCTTCTCCAGGGGATCTTCCTGACCTAGGGATTGAGCCTGCATCTTTTATGTCTCCTGCATTGAAGGCATGTTCTTTACCCACTGAGACCCCTGGGAAGCCCAAAGAATGCTATCAAGGTAAGTTCTACCAGCAGAACCAACAGTATGGAAGAAATTCACCAAGAAATAGCCATGGTTAAATAATCACTGTGTCACAGAACATATGAGACAATCCTCACAACAATGAGTGGTTTACGGCCATTTGAGAACCCCAAGTTCATGATGATTGGTGAGAAAGTGCTTGAGATTCCACTCATGGAATAAATGACACTAATGATGTCGTACACCTCTGTATCACAGGTAGCTCTTTGCATAAAGCCAAACTCTTCAAAAATAAGAGATAGAAAACTAAATTATCTATCTTTGGGAAGGAGAGAAATCACCAGATTATCCAACTAGACTCCAAACAAAGCAAGTTAAAGATGATTCTACGTGACAGAGTTCTGGACAGACTTGTCCACATGCCAGACAATACTTTCATGCTTATGTTGGTAACAGCACACTGTTGCATCATGATTGTGATGATTTTGAGGTAAAGATGACAAGTGCAACCCTGGTGGGGTCAACGTGATTAGACTTTGTTCCATGCACACACAATCCTGGAAATGCCACATTTGGGAATCTGTAGTTGGGACCCTGCAAACCACTGTTTGAATGGAAAGTGTGTACGGTGTCAATAGTGGATGAGTAATTTTCATTCTTATGTAACAAGGGTAAGTGAGTATTTTCTGACTCTTTCTGACCCCGTGGACTGTAGCCTGCCAGGCTCCTCTGTCCATAGGATTCTCCAGCAAGAATACTGCAGTGGGAAGCCACTTCTTTCTCCAGGGTATCTTTCTGACCCAGGAATTGAACGTGGGTCTCCTGCATTGCAGGCAGATTCTTTACTGTCTGAGTCACCAGGGAACTTTCACTCAACCCCAGGAAGCCTTAAAATTCCACATAGGTAAGCATGATGGTAAAACACGGGAAGATCAAGAGTATTTTGTTATCCCCTACCCTTCATCCTGTTTTCCCCAGAGCTCAGGTAATTATAAAATCACCTCAGTGTGCAATGCTCAGCACATTTGTCTGACATTTTAATAGTGTATACACTAATTTTGAATAAGAGGTTTTTTTAACACCCTACTCCCAAGTTTAAAACAATACCACATTATATTTAAGCATCAGGGCATGGCGGTATCAGAGCACAAGTCTATGTTTCAGGCACTCATCTCTGAGTTCTCTTTGGCCACTGGTAGTTATGGGAAGCCATTGAGTGAATAAAGCTTCTTATCTATCATGCTGTGCTAACAGCTAGATAAATATAGAAGTAGTAGCAAAGTAGCTACAGGACAAAATCACCCTTAACAGAGTCCTGTGGTTTGGAATGTTCTGTAGTATTGAAGACAGGTTTTCCACAAAGCATTCTAACTGGGCTTCCCAGGTGGTGCTAATGGTAAAGAACCTGCCTGCCAATGCAGGAGACATAAGAGATGCGAGTTCCATCCCTGGGTTGGGAAGACCCCTTGGAGGAAGGCCTGGGAACCCCCTCTAGGATTCTTGTGTGGAGAATCCCACGGACAGAGGAACCTGGTGGGCTACATTCCCTAGGGTCACAAAAAGTCGGACTCTGAAGTGACTCAGCATGCCTGCATCAGTTCAGTTCAGTTGCTCAGTCACGTCTGACTCTTTGCGACCCCATGGGGCGCAAAGCATCCGGCTTCCTTGTCCATCACCAACACATGGTGCTTGCTCAAACTCATGCCCAGTGAGTCAGTGATGCCATCCAGGCATCTCATCTTCTGCCATCCCCTTCTCCTCCTGCATTCAGTCTTTCCCAGCATCAGGGTCTTTTCCAATGAGTCCGGTCTTTGCATCGGGTGGCCAAAGTATTGGAGTTTCAGCATCACTCCTTTCAATGAATATTCAGGACTGATTTCCTTTAGGATGGACTGATTTGATCTCCTTGCTGTCCAAGGGGCTGTCTACAGTCTTCTCCAGCACCACAGTTCAAAAGCATCAATTCTTCAGTGCTCAGCTTTCTTTATAGTCCAACTCTCACATCCACACATGACCACTGGAAAAACCATGGCTTTGACTAGACTAGCTTTTGTCATCAGCACACATGCATGCGTGTTGGCAAATCAGTTACATACATAGCCACTTAGAGAAACATCCCTCATGGTATGGTATTCCAAGGAGTAGAAGAGATATCACCTCCATCTGAAGCTAGAACAAGGAAAGGAACGGATGTGTAATGAATAGCAGTGGTAAAAAGCCACCCATAGAAAGGATGGAGAGTGAGTTTTCTCCATCATGGTGCTATGCTTGATTTGAGGTGAATTAACACTCCAGTACTCTTGCCTGGAATATCCCATGGACCGGGGAGCCTGGTGGGCTGCAGTCCATGGGATTGCTAAGAGTCGGACACGACTGAGTGACTCCACTTTCACTTTTCACTTTCATGCATTGGAGAAGGAAATGGCAACCCACTCCAGTGTTCTTGCCTGGAGAATCCCAGGGACAGCAGAGCCTGGTGGGCTGCCATCTATGGGACCGCCCGGAGTCGGACACAACTGAAGCAACTTCGCAGCAGCAGCAAACTAACAGAACCATGCCCTTGAGAAGGTTTATAATCTAAGATCAACAAGGGTGGAGCTGCTGCCTTTACTGTCTGAAGAAATAAAGAGGTTAAAATTTCAGTCACAGTGAACATCTATGACACAGCTTAAGGGAATTTACAAGGAATAAACCAAGATTGAACTGCTGTATACAGAGATCAGTCCTCTTCTCTTCTCAGAAATTCATGGTTCCCTTTAACCTCCATCACTGATCCTGTGGGGAAGGCAATGGCACCCGACCCCAGTACTTTTGCCTGGAAAATCCCATGGACAGAGGATCCTGGTAGGCTCCAGTCCATGGGGTCGCTAAGAGTCGGACACGACTGAGCGACTTCCCTTTCACTTCACTTTCATGCATTAGAGAAGGAAATGGCAACCCACTCCAGTATTCTTGCCTGGAGAATCCCAGGGACGGGGGAGCCTGGTGAGCTTCTGTCTACGGGGTCGCACAGAGTCGTACACGACTGAAGCGACTTAGCAACAGCAGCAGCACTGATACTGACAGTAAACCTGGAGTACCTTAATGGCAAATACTTCTCATCCACGAAGAGAAGCCAGTGGTGCCTTTGGAATCACGGGTGGTCCTATGAAACATATCTGGACCTTATGACATTCAGTTGCTATAAAGATTGACTTGGGTGAAAACTTCAGAAATCTATGCAACTAACCGTGGTGCCAGTGATGATAAACTCTGCCACGTGCCCCTGAAACCCTGCTCCGAACAGCAAAGTAGAAAAGAGGTGGTAGGAGCCGTGGATTCCCCCAGCTACCATATTTGTTGCGTCACTTGAAACAAAAGCCACTTAGGAGAGTAAGCTAAGAGTAACAATTCAATCCCAGTGGACATGAACTTGAGCAAACTCCAGGAGATAGTGGAGGACAGAAGAGCCTGGTGTGCTACAGTCCATGGAGTCGCAAAGAATTGGACACAACTTAGCAACAGAACAACAATTTAAGCACTGCTATTAGACCATTTTATGGAGGACAAAATTATTTCCAACATCCAGTCAGTTTAAACCATGTTTAATATGAAACCAATTTACAGTAGAAGAGAAACATTTTATTTAGCTTTATATACAGGTTTTACCCATATATAGTCTTTGAAAAACACTTTACGAACAGAGACATGTCATGCTCATGTTTCTTTATAAGCCAGTATTCGTCCCCTCGAAACTGGCAGCTATAACAAGTGGGAAAATTATTCATTGAAAAGTAAAAGAAAATCTCTTAAGGAAAATAAACAGTATGGATTTCATCTCTGCAAAGATGTTTCTCTTATCTCTCCATGCTCAGCCTGTATAGGCATTATTACCCAATTATGTCTCTTAAATTTCTCCCTTGACTCTCATAAAAGACTCCTAATTTAAATGAAAACATTTTAATTTGATATGCCTTTCTATATTTATCTCATGTATTAAAAGGCTTTAGGCTTAAAGTGCAAACAATACTTTTACAAATATCTTATATCCTTCCCATGTCTAATGAATATGATGTGGAATACCATTAGCATGAAAAACTGGTATTCCCTCTCCTTAGGCTCCTGATAATAATTATCACAATCTTTTTACTGAATCAAAGTGGACCTAACACTGCCCTGAATTCCTGGTGTAATGACATTTTTATCTCTGCTTTAAGAAAATGATGTTAGGCTATGATGAGATGGTATACAATTTTGTTCTCTAATTTCACAATTCATCTGATCATGGTGATGATAGAATTACTTCCCTGGACTGCTTTGTCCCAGGCACTTTCAGACTCTTTGATCTTTGATTGTCAGTGAAATTCTCAGGTGCTCATCCATCGTCGTCTAACCTTCGATTTTGAGGACTGTGTCTGGGCTTTGGCTCCATGGCTTGTGTTGTTCCGTCACCCCTTGGTTGCCTGCCTTGCTTTTGACTCTGCTGTAGACTCTGCTGTACACTGACTCCCAGTGCTTCCAAGACGCAGGGACTCCTAATCACCTGCAACCTGATCTGGCATTCAGCTGCTTCCATTTCTGCCCAATCTGTCTCCAACATCAGCATCATCCCCCTGGCAACCCATATTTAGCCATGGTGCTGATGAATGGAGACCCTTGGAGTGTATTTGTCAGCCAGGAAATAAGCTGACAAAGAGTTTGTAGCAGCACTAACTGCGTGGCATGTACACGTTGTCCTGGAGGAGGAGAAGCAGGATGTCTCCTGTTCATTGTACTCTGCTTTTAAGAAACCCAGAGTATCTGCTTCCCAAATCTGAACCACCTTTCCGGCAAACACAGAGTGGTAAGTAAAGTTTTTCCTTCATACCCCAAAGACAATAACGGTAGCAAGGTTTGTCTCAAAGGAGTTTACAACTGTGATCATATGAACTCAAACAATGGGTTTCTAATAGTTAAATTGACATCAAGCATTCATTAGTGTATTTCAGTTAAGTTCAGTTCAGTCGCTCAGTCGTGTCCGACTCTTTGCGACCCCATGAACTGCAGCACGCCAGGCCTCCCTGTCCATCACCAACTCCCAGAGTTCACTCAGACTCACATCCATCGAGTCAGTGATGCCATCCAACCATCTCATCCTCTGTCGTCCCCTTCTCCTCCTGCCCCTAATCCCTCCCAGCATCAGAGTCTTTTCCAGTGAGTCAACTCTTCGCATGAGGTGGCCAAAGTACCGGAGTTTCAGCTTTAGTATCATTCCTTCCAAAGAAATCCCAGGGCTGATCTCCTTCAGAATGGACTGGTTGGATCTCCTTGCAGTCCAAGGGACTCTCACGAGTCTTCTCCAACACCACAGCTCAAAAGCATCAATTCTTCGGCGCTCAGCCTTCTTCACAGTCCAGCTCTCACATCCATACATGACCACAGGAAAGACCATAGCCTTGACTAGGCGAACCTTTGTTGGCAAAGTAATGTCTCTGCTTTTCAATATGCTATCTAGGTTAGTGTATTTGGTAGACTGCATTTAAGCCTTCCTCCAGGGGATCTTCCCTACCCGTGGGATCGAACCCGCGTCTCATGTCTCCTTCACTGGCAGGAAGGTTCTTTACCACTAGCGCCACCTGGGGAAAAACCTAGTAGATTTTTATAAAGAGCCTAGTAGATCCCCAGCCTGACTCCAGTTCAGAGCACAGTAAGATTCAATCATTTTCTCTACCCACAGAACATGTCACCACCATGTCAAATTACTCCCCTTTTGCAGTGGGTGAACTCCAGGAAGCTTGAAAAGCAATTTCTAGTGCTATATTGCACTGAATTTTTATCATAAAAAAGATAAGGGAAATTTTTTATCCTCTTTCAGAAAAGTCTATTACAGTACTCAATGCTATGATTAGAGAGATGCTGACTTAAATCTTTTGAATATAAAAAGAGAGGAAGGCAGCCTTTGGCCATAATCACTGCTCAGCTGCTTTGGTTAAACAGGAAACTCAGAAAGATTCCTCTCGTTTTATTTCTTGGCTCAGGAAAGGAAATCTTTGATCTCGTATACTTGAGCAGACTTTGGGTGTATTACAGACATTTCCACCTCCCTGTATAAGCCTGAAGAAGGTTTGTGGAGCTGCAAAAAGATAACAAGGAATATTAGAGGAACTTTATATTTCATACCAGGGAGAGAGTTTGGCTAATGATGTAATTCCTGTGTTTCCATCAGGGCCTCATGTACTTTTTCCCTCCTGCATGCCACCCACGGGTTGTAGTATATCTCCTGAGATCTGTTTATTAATAACATGTCCACTTCTATCAAGAAACAACAGTTTTATTTCATCAATATTGTTTTGTATTCTATAATTTTTTCAAAAGTACTCTGGATCTACCATTTATAAACATGGAGACTGTGGAGACCATTCCAAGCAGAATTTAAGAGGAAGGAATGAAGGATAGTGGAGGTGTCCTGCAAAGTTTCCTCTTCATTAGGTAGAAAGATCTATAATAGTTTAATTACACGTATCATGGATACCCATTCATCAATAGTCTTTTAGAAGCTCTACCTTAAAAAAGATGTTATCCAAGGCAAGAAACAGTCCATTGAATGCAATAATGAAACTAATCATTAGGGCAATTTTGAGGTTAATCTGCTAAATTAATCACAATTTGAAATATGGTTTTAAGGGTAGCCAAGACACCTGAGGGTTCCCTGGTAGCTCAGATAGTATAGAGTCAGCCTGCAATACAGGAGACCCAGGTTTCATCTCTGTGTCAGGAAGATTCCCCTGGAGAAGGGAATGACTACCCCTTCTAGTATTCTTGCCTGGAGAATTCCGTGGACAGAGGAGCCTGGCAGGCTGCAGTCCATACGATCACAAAGAGTCAGATATGACTGATGGATTAACACTTTCAAGACATGAAAATGATTTGTGATGGTAAACAAATACCAAGCATTCAGAGAGCAGGCCTTCAGTTGCGTTTGTCATAAATGTCCCAAATGCCTAATACAACAGCAAAAACTCAACAGTCATTAGCTATATGTTGAGTCCAAAATCACTGCAGATGGTGATTGCAGTCATGAAATTAAAAGACGCTTGCTCCTTGGAAGGAAAGTTATGACCAACGTAGACAGCATATTAAAAAGCAGAGACATTACTTTGCCAACAAAGGTCCATCTAGTCAAGGCTATGGTTTTTCCAGTGGTCATGTATGGATGTGAGAGTAGGACTATAAGGAAGGCTGAGCGCAGAAGAATTGATGCTTTTGAACTGTGTTGTTGGAGAAGACTCTTGAGAGTCCCTTGGACTGCAACAAGATCCAACCAGTCCATCCTAAAGAAGATCAGTCCTGGGTGTTCGTTGGAGGGACTGATGTTGAAGCTGAAGCCCAATACTTTGGCCACCTGAAGAGAAGAGCTGACTCATTTGAAAAGACCCTGATGTTGGGAAAGATTGAGGGCAGGGGGAGAAGGGGATGACAGAGGATGAGATGGTTGGATGGCATCACCAACTCGATGGACATGGGTTTGGTTGGTGATGGACAGGAAGGCCTGGGGTGCTGCAGTTCATGGGGTCACAAAGAGTCAGACGTGACTGAGCAACTGAACTGACTGACTGAACGGAGTGAATGAGTTCATTAATTGGCAATTATTTACATCCTGGTTGAAAGAGGCAAATTATTTAACCTATAATTGGGGAGAAATGACTCAGTTACTTAACTTAGACGGCAGTAAGATATCCAAGTGAAGCTGAAGAGAGTTTGAAAAAGCTTTTAAGATTTTAGTGCATATGTTTTCAAAATCACAGCTCCAGATGGCTTTCCTGCTAGTTCATTTGGTGAGAAGACCACTATCAAAGAAGATATTATAGCCGCAAGCTCTATTCTGTTCCAGTTTTTGTTTGTTTTCACATGTGATTGTTTTCTCAATACAAAATTAATTCATTTGCACACATATAAATGAGGATCTACAGAAAGATAATAGTAAGAAAATAAAAACTACCCACAATTTCATCAACAAGACTTGCCCTCTGCAATTTTATTATTTATTATCATTTGATTTTTTTTTCAGAAAGAAATCCTACAGGGTACAGTGTTTTACAATGTGCCTTTTATTTAGCAAAAGTACAGATTATGGAATACTACTTTACAACAGTTTAACACACCACAAATATTCCATGAGCAAGTATGCTGTTGCTTTTTAAAATACCTCCTGATAGACACTACAGTTATCTCAATTTTTCTGATATAATAAATAAATTTCAAAATCTAAAAATACATCAAACTGTTTCTTCAGGTTGTTTAAATAGTGTTACTTGGTAGAAAATGTTAATAAATGTTATCTCATACTTCTCCAGAAAGTTTTCATCAATTTGCTCTCTCCCTGAAAGTCTGTAATATTGCATTTTTCACTTCGCTGTTATCAATAATATGTATTATAATTTATATCATTCTCAGTTTGACTAGTCATCTAAATTATAGTGAACATCAGCAGTGTTTGCATATGCTCAACAGTTTTTCTATTTCTTCTATAAGGAAATGATTATTCATATCCTCAAGCAATTACTTCTATCAGTGTGTATTTATTTTTCTCATTGATTTATGAAACTTGTTTAAAGTATTAAAGATATCAATATTTTGTTTGTTCTACATACAGAAATTATTTTTGAACATTTTTCCTTCCCAGTTTCTTATGGTAGATCATAAGTTTGGTAGAGTTTATGCCTAACAAACTTTAGTATGTTGTCTTGGCTACAGAAAGAATAGCATCAGCCTTGCACAAATAAAACTGATACTATTGTTTGCAACACAATTTGAGATAACCAAGGGCCCATCACAAAATCTGAGGTGGACACTAAGGACTGTCTAGATAGGTACCTTGGCGGTGAGAATGACCAATAAACTCTTTCATATGTATTTATTGATCCACTTAATTAAATGCATTAGACCACCACACCGTGCCAGAGACCATGTTAAACAGGGAGGTATTTCATGAACCGTCCTTGCTCTTACAGAGCTGACATTCTGCCAAGAGTCAGTCTTCATGATGTACTTCTAAGTTGCACAAGAGTCATTAATCTAGCAAATAAAACACGCAAACTTTAGAAATGAATAGAATTAGGTTTTTTTTTCCACCACAGATGCTACTGGTGAGATTATATATCCCTAATACATGAGGAGACAATGAGGTGAACCCTATAAGCACCACAGCTCATGCCTCAAAATGCTTGTAGAGCACAGCCCAGGGAAGGGAACCCAAGCGGAATCCAGTGGGCTCCGTGGTGAAGGACAGAGCAGAGGCTTCGGAGGACAAGCTGGGTGAAGTTTAATGGGCTGAATATTAGAGATGGGAGACTAAGAGAGGCAGAGAGAGTGTGAAGGAAAGAGAGAGATAGATACAGAGAGAACAGAGCTGTTCAGAGACCAGGAAGTGAGACAAAAAGAGAGAGAGAGACCTGGACCTTGCCAGGGGTTCTCCTCAGGTCAGTGCGCATGCGTGAAGCACTATCTCACGGCAAGGAAAGAATCATCCACAGGACTGATATAAACAGAGGAAATAGTAAAGGAGATAAAACAGACAGCGCAACAGAGTAAAGATCACAGGCAGTTTGTCACTGGAAACAACGTCAGTGAGACGAGAGTGGGCAGTACCTCTGAACTGTCGGAAGAGACGTTTGTCGCCCCAGAAAACCAGGCAAAACCAGGTGAAAATCAAAACGCTTTCAGCCATACTATAAACACCACAGTGAGGAGTAAAACAAGAAAACACTTTCAGCCAATATACCAACAAGGAGATAAAACAGAATCACACAGACACACTTAAACCAAAAGAAGAGAGAAAGAAAATGAAAAAAGCAAGTATAAAGGCAGAAAATGACAGAATTAACTGTAACTATACAATAGTCACTTAAAATACAAAGGTATAAATATTCCAATTACAAAGCGGAGGTTGCCAGATTGGATGAAAAGTTAAGACCCAATGATATGCTGCCTACAACAAATGCACTTAAATATAAACAAAAATTAATTAAAAGGAAAGGATTGAAAAGACACATCCAGCTAACTCCAATCAAAAAGAAATCTGACTGGCTATATTAATAGCAGACAAGTATTTCAGAGTAAAGATTACCAGGAAGGTGGAAGGTCATTTTACAACAATAAGGGGGTCAATTATTCAAAAAAACATGACAGTCCTAAATACTCATGTACCTAATAAGAGAATGTACTCCACATGAACTATTCAGGAAAATTAAAGAATAAATTCTTCCCAAATCCTTCTAAGACCAAAAACCAGATACCTAATACCAAAACCAGCAAAAGACATCAAAACAAGACAAGTCAAATACTCCTCGGGACATAAACACAAACATTCTTAACAAATTTTTAGTAAATTAACCCAATGATATATAAAATGAAAAATACATCTTGACTAATTCATAGCTCATCAAAGAATGCATGGTTGATTTAATATTCAGAAATCAATTAATGTAATCAACATATAAAAAAAGAGAAATTACATAATGATCTCAATAGGTACAAGAAAGGTTTATGATAAAAATACAGCATCCTTTCCTGGTTGGTACTCTCAGCAAAATAGTAATATAAGCGAACTTCCTCAACCTGATAAAGGACATCAACAAAAAGCCTGCGTTAAGGATACTCGGTGCTGAATGATTGACAAGGGGGGTTTCTCTGGCAACTTCTATTCCATGTTATGCTGAGTTTCTGGCCATTGCTATCAAGCAAGAAAAAGAAATAGAGGGCATTCACATTAAAAAGAGGGCTTCTGAGGTGGCTCGGATGATAAAGAATCTGCCTGCACTGAAGGAAACCAGGGCGTGACCCCTGGGTGGGGAAGATCCCCTCCCTGGAGAAAGAAAGTGAAAGTGAAGTCGCTTAGTCGTGTCCGACTCTTTGTGACCCCGTGGACTGTAGCCTATCAGGTTTTTCTGTCCATGGGATTCTCCAAGCAAGAACACTGGAGTGGGTTGCCATTTCCTTCTCCAGGGGATCTTCCTAACCCAGGGATCGAACCCGGGTCTCCCGCATTGGAGGCAGATGCTTTAACCTCTGAGCCACCTTCTCCCTCCCTGGAGAAGGGAATGGCAACCCACGCCAGTATTCTTGCCTGGAGAATCCCACGGACAGAGGAACCTGGCGGACTACATTCCATGGGGTTGCAAAGAGTCAGACACGACTGAGCAACTAAAACTACTGCTGCATTAAAAAGAATAATCTGTATCCATTGATGACAAGACCATCCACACAGGCAATCGGATAAAATCTACAAAGAGAACTGGATCTAAGAAGTGAGTTCACTAAGCTGAACAGTAGAAAATTAACATAAAAATCAATGTATTTCTATAGACTACCAATATTCAAATGAAAATTTAAATAAATAAAATATCATATTACATACATAGAATAATACGAACATATAAAATATTAAGTAATAATTTTGACGAAAAAATATGAAAGACCTAAATACTGGGAACTAGAACCTGGCTGAGAGAAATCTTTAAAAGCCCTAAGTAAACTATTCCTTGTCTATGGCTTGGAAGACTCCTTATTGTTGAGATGTCAGTTCTTCCAAAAATGATGAATAGAGTCAATACAAACGCAGTCAGACTTCCATAAGAATTTTTTGTCAAAAGGGACAAACAAACAAAAGAACTATGAAAGAATCTAGAATACAAAGGCTGGCATACCTGTAAACACAAGGAAGGCAATCTTAGCACTCGGTTTACTTTCTCTGTGGAGTTCATTTGTAAACTGAAAGGAATATGTACATCTGAGTTACAAAAAGTTGAGTGGTACACAAAGTAGAGTAGTTAATGAGGCAATGTTAATGAAGAAAATAATTCCCCAATGTAAAGCCAGCCTTTGGGAAAGGTAGGAGAGTGACTATTTCGAAAGCCAAAAAGAAGACACATAGAACGTCTGAAGAAGGGAACCTAGAGGTGAACCCAGCGGCTGCTCTCGATGTTTGGTTTGGATGCAAAGTCTTCTTATTTTCTTCCATTTTGTCCATCATCTTAACAAAGAATCAAGTCAACTAAGTGCAAATATTCATGTTATCAACCATGCGCCAGTCAGTTACAAGTCGAAAGGAACCTAAAATAAGTAAGATAAGAGTAGTTGGAACAGAATGCAGGACCAAGAGAGGGTTTCAAAGGACAGGAGCTTCTACATATGAGTATCCTGGCTTTCCAAGTGAATGTTATTTTTGCCTAACTTTTCAACATTGTCATCGAAGATCCCATTCACACCAGTGACTCTGGCTACATACACTATACTTATGCCATCTTTCCATTTCTATTTTACCTGTTTATTTTAATCTGTAGTAGCTCAGATAACCTGCTGCTACTGCTGCTGAGTCACTTCAGTCATGTCCGACTCTGTGTGACCCCAGAGACGGAATCCCTGTCCCTGGGATTCTCCAGGCAAGAACACCGGAGTGGGTTGCCATTTCCTTCTCCAGTGCATGAAAGTGAAAAGTGAAAGTGAAGTCACTCAGTCGTGTCCGACTGCTAGCGACCCCATGGACTGCAGCCTACCAGGCTCCTCTGTCCATGGGATTTTCCAGGCAAGAGTACTGGAATGGGGTGCCATGCTCAGATAACCTAGGTACTTAATAAATATTTTTAATCATTGTGTTGAATTCCCCAAAGGCTTCTCTTGGTGGCTCAGTTGGTTAAAAAAATATCTGCCTGCAATGCAGGAGACCTGGGCTCGATCCCTGGGTTGGGAAGATCCCCTGGATAAGAGAAAGGCTGCCCACTCCAGTATTATGGCCTGGAGAATTCCATGGACTGTATAGTCCATGGGGAGGCAAAGAGTCAGACACGACTGAGCGACTTTCACTTACTGTGAATTCACCAAATGACTAACAGGTTTGCCAACTAAATAGATTTGTTTTAAGTTAAATGAGGATATTCTGTGTTGAATTTGAGCAAAATGGTTATATAATTGTTTAATCATTCTCAAAATCATGACTGGGAATGGGATTTATTTCGTGAACATCCTGGATAATTGGAGGAATTACTGAAGTGCAAGAGGTCAACAAACATGTTTCAAATATTGAATAATTCAAGGGGCCCAGACAGTGGTATGAAGATTAAGAAACTAAGGCCTCAAGAAATTTAGAGGCAAAGGTGAGAACAAATATTAGAGGCTACAATATCTTTAGGGATACACTCCTACATCTGGAGTGTATATGGGACATACTTATGAATATACTCTATATGTCCCAGGTGGCTTAGAAGTTAAAGACTCTGACTGCAATGCAGGACACCTGGGTTCAATCTCTGGGTCGGGAAGATCTCCTGGAGAAGGGAATAGCTACCCACTCCAGGATGGAGGAAAATTCTGTGGATGGAGGAGCCTGGCTGGCTACAGTCCATGGGGTCACAAAGAGTTGGACATAACTGAGTGACTCACACACACACACACACACGTGTGTGTGTATAATATAAAGTTTCAGATGTTCTGTGGACCCAGTGTTTCTGCCCTTATCATAGGCCCTGTGTTCTGCAGCCCTCTACCTGCTCACTGGGGTGGGAAACTGCAAAGTGATTCTGAATCATCTCAGACAGGGAGTAAAATACAAAGTTTGAATATAGATATCAACTGAGGACCACAGAGTGTCTGTAGGGTGAAAATTGTGTCAAATAAGTAGATTCAGGGTAAGGAGAATAGCTGTCTTCTTTCTTGACTCCCAAAAACAGTGTTTTCTTTTATTTTCCAGTTTTGATCATTAAGTTAATCTACTGGAAAATTAATATGTGTTCTATATTTCAAATATAGAAAAATGACCTTTTTAAGTTGTTCACAGCTGCAACTGTAAGAAAATGAAATTAATATTACTGCTAAATGTGGCCATGAGCTGGGAAAATGCCAGGGCTTCTATTCAGGACACAGATATCCTTTCTTGAAGAAGAGTGTGGGAGCAAACAGCTCAGTCCATTTTCCAGGACAAGTGAATTTTTTAAATGCCCCAACAGAATTTGAGCACCTAATTGAGTACCTAAAATTTTCACGTGGATCTCACTGACTGTCGGTATTTGTCTGTACATCTTGGGGCAGGCAGTCCATCCTGTTTTTGCTCGGTTGCCAAGTAGTGTCCAACTCTTCGTGACCCCATGAACTGCAGCACGCCAGGCTTCCCTGTCCATCACCAACTCCCAGAGCTTGCTCAAACTCATGTCCATTGAGTTGGTGATGCCATCCAACCATCTCATCCTCTGTCACTCCCTTCTCCTCCTGCCCTCAATCTTTCCCAACATCAGAGTCTTTTCAAATGAGTCAGCTCTTCGCATCAGGTGGCCAAAGTATTGGAGCTTCAGCTTCCAATGAATTGGAAGAAATCAGTCCTTCCAATGAATATTCAGGGTTGATTTCCTTTAGGATAGACTGGTTTGATCTCCTTGAAGTCCAAGGGACTCTCAAGTCTTCTCCAGCATCACAGTTAAAAAGCATCAACTCTTTAAGCCTCAATTTTTTATGAGTAGCTGTGAATATCAATTTTGGAAATCTCCAGGGCTCCTCAGATTCCACACATCCCCAAATTAAATGCCTAGTTTTCCTTTTAAATCTTGCCATTCTTCCTGTGCTCCATTCCTGATGCTGGGCAATGCCATTTCCCCAGTGGCCCAAATCAGAAGCCTCGATTTCATCATAATCCCCCCACTTGACTTTAATCTATGAATCCAAACATCAGCAGTGTCTGTAGGGTTCCTTCTCTTGAAAATTTATCTGTGACGTTCTCTCACTGCCTTCTTTACCACTATAGATTAAGTTCCCCAAGGTAGACACTAGGATAAACATTTAAGGGTAAATGCTTTGTCTTGGAAATAGTCCCAAATGAGTCAGTAGGAGCGTGGCAAAGAGAAGCAAAGGGGACCAATAAAGCACACATTTTCAATGCATCACTGTTGTAAGTAACTGGAGGTCACTCCAAAAAAGCCAAAAAGCCCTGCAAGTGAAAAGCCTTCCGCCGTGAAATAAAGAGCACGCCTGCATCAGGTGGGGGCGCGGAGGCGCCTGCATCCACCTATGGCTTCCCTCTGCCCCCATGTCCCGTGCTGTGAGCCCAGACACACTGGACGAGGTCGGGTTTCCTCACCCATCCTGGCTGCTTCTCCAAGCCCAAGTGTCACTTCAGACAATCGCATCTGCTTTGGCAGAATGCAGACAAGGCTCAGCTCCACAGATGCCTCATCTGTAATGCCGCCTCATCCCAGAGGTAAAATTTCACAGACCCTAGAGCTGCCTACTTGAGGAGCTAGAATCCTTTTCTACTTGCTTGTCTGTCTCTCCCACAAGGCGCCAATTCTTTCAGTAAAGGGCCAGGGGAGATTGATCTCAATCCACAGCCCCGGCCCCGCCAGCACCCGCATCACGCCTGCGTATTTGGGAGCATAGGGAAATATGGAGTTCAGGAGTGAAGTGGAGTGATTTTGCTTGATCTTAAAGTTTCTAGTGAGATGTGTGTGTGTGTGTGTGTGTGTGTGTGTGCATGCGTGCAGCTGTCCAGAAGGAGGATAATTAAATGTCTGATGCAATTTAGCACCATTCCTTCCTTTTATTTTTCTGTGTTGCTATCTGAATTGATAGCCTGCATTTGGCTTAAACCCTGTGCTAAGCATTTCTGATGGTTTTGGCAAGTTTCCTGATGAAGTACCAGATGTGCAGGTACCAGAATAGGGGCTGCCAGTTTATATCCAGGGAGAAATTAGTGAGCTGATAAAACTCACACCTTTCAAACGACAAAAGCTGGTATTTTAGTTCTTATCAAGGCTTTTTAGCCCATGTGTCTATCTACAAAGAGACAGTCAAGAACTGTTTAAAAGTAGGACACATAACAAGTAGTTATTATAAACTGAGATATAATGTCTTGGACTTGAAAGTGATTCTGGCTACAGACCAGATTTCTCACTGCATCCCCATCGTCTATGTCCTTTCTCCCGACATATAGTGTATTTTTACATCTCCTTCATCACAAACATAGATATTGCTCTCTGCCAAGGAGTCAACATGGTGTTTTTCGAAGCACACACTTTCCGTTGGCAAGAGGCTTGGGTCAGAGAGCAAAAAGCGCCTGGTGTGCATCCCCTTTCCTGCTCCTTTCTCACCAAGCTGGACCTCTTCTCTCTGTGGATGGCTCTTCCATGAATTCTAATTATAGGAGAGGGAGGACAACCAGCAGGAAGGAGATATTTTATTTTTATATCTGCTGCCTGTAGATTGCTCCTCACATGGCTCCAGGAAAAAAAAATGTGTTTACAAATGTATCATTATACAGCAGACCTTAAATTGCACAACTATTAGCTGTTACTATTGACTATTGTCAGAGCAGTTCTACTGCCTGGGAAAGGTCAGGCCTTTTCATTCGTATTTTTTTCATGTGATGAATAACAAATAATGAAGCACAGAATTTATTGGGCTGTTGAGATTTCTCTCTCATATCTGCAGACTAGTTACCAGTTTTATATTTTCTTTGCTGGCATCAGACAAATTGGTTCATATTTATTTCATTTTTTAATCCCAGAAAGGAAATCTGATTGGGGAAATTACTGCTCAGAAGAGCAACTACAAGCAAATTATATTACTTATACAAATCTTCACATGCTATTTCATGCCTTTAGCCAAGAGCAGAAAAGCGTGCTGGCTCCGCTCGCAGGAGTACAGGTGATCAATGCATCCTAGAGGTGTCAAATGATAGCCTCTTTCATTTCCACACACATCAGGGGCTCTAGCTGGTCTGAAATCTGAAAACAGAAATGATGTACTCTTTCCACTTAGCAGTTCCCTGGCTGGAGAAAGGCGTTAACGGTAGCTGGGAGGAAGAAACAGTGGTTCTAATGCACCATGACCGACTCCTCACCTCCCAGGGGAGCATTATGACTGGCACGGCAGGAGAAACATCCTTGGCGGATAATCACCGACTGGCTAGGCAAGTGCGCGTGAATTACATCCGCGGCTTCGAGGAGCCGCACCAGGACGGGAAAGCTGCTCTCCTGTTCACAGATGCCCTGTGACTTTGGACGTGGGTAATCTGCTTACAAGACGGTGCTAAATCTTCATAAGGGTGCAGGCTTCAGACAAAACACGTGATCCCAAGGTTTCAGCAGAAGAGATTTTTTAAAAAGGAAATATAGATGACTTTCCCTGGTGAATTTCCCTGGTGGTCTAGTCATTGAGACTCTGTGCTTCCTCTGCAGGGTGCACGGGTTTGATTTCTGATTGGGGAAACAAGCGGGTTTCCCATATGGCCCTACTGGTTAAAAAAAAAAAAAAAAAATTGCCTGCCAATGCAGGAGACTCAAAAGATGTGGGTTCGATCCCTGGGTCGAGAAGATCCCCTGCAGGAGGAAATGGCAACTCTCTCCAGTATTCTTGCCTGGAAAATCCCATGAACAGAGGAGCTAGGGGGCCAGGGTGGGGGAGGGGGGCGGCGGGGGGAGGGGGTGTGTTGCAGTCATAGAGAGTCAGACTCACCTGTGTGACTTAGCACACATATTGATGGGAAACTAAGACCCCATATGCCAGCACAGCCAAAAGAAAAAGAAAATTTCTTGAACTGAATAAAAATGAAAATATGTCAACTTTAAAAATTATATGGGAAAAATAACCAAAGATAAGTATAGGCGAAAATAAGAAGATCTTGCTGCAAGAATTAAGTACACGAATGTCGCATGTTCAGTGCTCAGTTAACACTTCTTTGTATTGCTATTATTGTTATCATTGGGAAGAGCAGGGTCTATGCAGAACACGAATGTTTGCTCAGCTACAACATTGTTTAATCGTTTGCTCTGTGACGTGCCTCCTAAGTCACCATGGATGGAGTGGAAGAGGTGAATTTCATTATAGGACAACTGCGATGTGAATCGAGATTGCAGGGAGAAATATCAATAACCTCAGATATGCAGATGACACCACCCCTATGGCAGGAAGCGAAGAAGAACTAAAGAGCCTCTTCTTGAAAGTGAAAGAGGAAGAGTGAAAAAATTGGCTTAAAACTCAACATTCAAACAGACCCATCACAAGCACAGAAATTGAAACTGTAATCAGAAATCTTCCAGCAAACAAAAGCCCAGGGCCAGACAGCTTCACAGCTGAATTCTACCAAAAATTTAGAAAAGAGCTAACACCTATCCCACACAAACTCTTTCAGAAAATTTCAGAGGAAGGTAAACTTCCAAACTCATTCTATGAGGCCACCATCACCCTAATACCAAAACCTGACAAAGATGCCACAAAAAAAGAAAACTACAGGCCAATATCACTGATGAACATAGATGCAAAAATCCTTAACAAAATTCTAGCAATCAGAATCCAACAACACATTAAAAAGATCATACACCATGAGCAAGTGGGCTTTATCCCAGGGATGCAAGGATTTTTCAATATCCATAAATCAATCAATGTAATACACCATATTAACAAATTGAAAAATAAAAACCATGATTATCTCAATAGATGCAGAGAAGGCCTTTGACAAAATTCAATATCCATTTATGATAAAAACTCTCCAGAAAGCAGGAATAGAAGGAACATACCTCAACATAATAAAAGCTATATATGACAAACCCACAGCAAACATTATCCTCAATGGTGAAAAATTGAAAGCATTTTCTCCAAAGTCAGGAACAAGACAAGGGTGCCCACTTTCACCATTACTATTCAACATAGTTCTGGAAGTTTTGGCCTCAGCAATCAGAGCAGAAAAAGAAATAAAAAGAACCAAATTGGAAAATAAGACGTAGAACTCTCAGTTTGCAGATGACATGATCCTCTACATACAAAACTCTAAAGACTCCACCAGAAAATTACTAGAACTAATCAATGAATATAGTAAAGTTGCAGAATACAAAATCAACATGCAGAAATCCCTTGCATTCCTATACACGAATAATGAGAAAATAGAGAAATTAAGGAAACAATTCCATTCACCATTGCAATGAAAAGAATAAAATACTTAGGAATATATCTACCTAAATAAACTAAAGACCTATAGGTAGAAAACTATAAAACACTGGTGAAAGAAGTCAAAGAGGACACTAATAGATGGAGAAATATACCATGTTCATGGATTGAAAGAATCAATATAGTGAAAATGAGTATACTACCCAAAGCAATTTATAGATTCAATGCAATCCCTGTCAAGCTACCAACAGTATTCTTCACAGAGCTAGAACAAATAATTTCACAGTTTATATGGAAATACAAAAAACCTCAAATAGCCAAAGCAATCTTGAGAAAGAAAAATGGAACTGGAGGAATCAACCTGCCTGACTTCAGGCTCTACTACAAAGCCACAGTTATCAAGACAGTATGGTACTGGCACAAAGACAGAAATATAGATCAATGGAACCAAATAGAAAGCCCAGAGATAAATCCACGCACCTATGGACACCTTATCTTTGACAAAGGAGGCAAAAATATGCAATGGATTAAAGACAATCTCTTTAAAAAGTGGTGCTGGGAAAACTGGTCAACCACCTGTAAAAGAATGAAACTAGAACACTTTCTAACACCCTACATAAAAATAAACTCAAAATGGATTAAAGATCTAAATGTAAGACCAAAAATATAAAACTCCTAGAGGAGAACATAGGCAAAACACTCTCCGACATACATCACAGCAGGATCCTCTATGACCCACCTCCCAGAATATTGGAAATAAAAGCAAAAATAACAAATGGGACCTAATTAAACTTAAAAGCTTCTGCACAACAAAAGAAACTATAGCAAGGTGAAAAGACAGCCTTCAGAATGGGAGAAAATAATAGCAAATGAAGCAACAGACAAACAAGTAATCTCAAAAATATACAAGCAACACCTACAGCTCAATTCCAGAAAAATAAATGACCCAATCAAAAAATGGGCCAAAGAACTAAATAGACATTTCTCCAAAGAAGACATACAGGTGGCTAAGAAACACATGAAAAGATGCTCAACATCACTCATTATCAGATAAATGCAA
The DNA here is from genome assembly GCA_935064755.1 of Tragelaphus eurycerus. Lineage (NCBI taxonomy): Eukaryota > Metazoa > Chordata > Mammalia > Artiodactyla > Bovidae > Tragelaphus > Tragelaphus eurycerus. The sequence continues at coordinate 1,928,821 of CAKXYN010000114.1, forward strand.
ATCAAAACCACAATGAGGTACCATTTCACGCCAGTCAGAATGGCTGTGATCCAAAAGTCTACAAGCAACAAATGCTGGAGAGGGTGTGGAGAAAAGAGAACCCTCTTACACTGTCCGTGGGAATGCAAACTAGTACAGCCACTATGGAGAACAGTGTGGAGATTCCTTAAAAAACTGGGAATAGAACTGCCTTATGATCCAGCAATCCCACTGCTGGGCATACACACTGAGGAAACCAGAATTGAAAGAGAAACGTGTACCCCAGTGTTCATCGCAGCACTGTTTGTAACAGCCAGGACATGGAAGCAACCTACATGTCCCTCAGCAGATGAATGGATAAGAAAGCTGTGGTACATATACACAATGTAATATTACTCAGCCATTAAAAAATATACATTTGAAACAGTTCTAATGAGGTAGATGAAACTGGAGCCTATTATACAGAGTGAAGTAAGCCAGAAAGAAAAACACCAATACAGTATACTAATGCATATATATGGAATTTAGAAAGATGGTAACAATAACCCTGTATACGAGACAGTAAAAGAGACATTGATGTATAGAACAGTCTTTTGGACTCTGGGAGAAGGAGAGGGTGGGATGATTTGGGAGAATGGCATTGAAACATGTATAATATCATATATGAAACGAGTCACCAGTCCAGGTTCGATGCACAATACTGGATGCTTGGGGCTGGTGCACTGGGATGACACAGAGGGATGGTATGGGGAGGGAGGAGGGAAAAGGGTTCAGGATGGGGAACACATGTATACTTGTGGCAGATTCATTTTGATATATGGCAAAACCAATACAATATTTAAAGTTAAAAAATAAAATTAAATTAAATTAAAAAAAAAATTTCAGAAAACTAAGATCATGGCATCTGGTCCCATCACTTCATGGCGAATAGATGGGGAAACAATAGATGGAAACAGTAACAGATTTTATTTTCTTAGGCTCCAAAATCACTGCAGATGGTGATTGCAGCCATGAAATTAAAAGATGCTTGCTTTTTGAAAGAAAAGTTATGACCAACCTAGAGAGCATATTAAAAAGCAGAGACATTACTTTGCCAACAAAAGTTCGTCTAGTCAAAGCTATGGTTTTTAATGTAGTCATGTATGGATATGAGAGTTGGACCATAAAGAAAGTTGAGCACCAGAGAATTGATGCTTTTGAACTGTGGTGTTGGAGAAGACTCTCTGTAGAGTCCCTTAGACAAGCAGATCGAACCAGTCCATCCTAATGGAAATCAGTCCTAAATATTGATTGGAAGGACTGATGCTGAAGCTGAAACTCCAATACTTTGGCCACCTGATACAAAGAATGACTCATTTGAAAAGACCCTGATGCTGGGCAAGACTGAAGACAGGAGGAGAAAGGGCCAACAGATGTGAGATGGTTGGATGGCATCACCGACTCAATAGACATGAGTTTGAATAAGCTCCACGAGTTGGTGATAGACAGGGAAACCTGGTGTGCTGCAGTCCATGGGGTCGCAAAGATTTGGACATGACAGAGCGACTGAACCGAATTGAACTGCCATGTGACTGGAACTGTATGAGCCAGTTTCCAAAATGTATTCTGTTTGGTACTTGTACTCACCCTATGAGATGAACAGTCACACTCACATTTAGCAAATGAAGAAACTTGGCCACAGAGAAGCCATGCACGTTACTAAAATTCAGGGCTACTGGCAGAGTGACCTGGTGCCACACTATGACCAAATGCCAGGCACACTTTTGTTGAGCTGTGCCTCACGACCACAAAGCATACACTTGAGGAAAATAGTCACAGGGTGAAGAGAAAGCACAAACGACATAGTAGAGAAAATACAAAAGAGTGACCAAACACAGCAAAAAAGGGACTGAGAACCCCAGTTAGGAGATAGAAATTATGTAACCAAATTTTATATTTCTAAAATTCTGTGCTATTTGCAAGAGATAGATCTAAAACACAGGGAAATAGACGTTAAAGTAAAAGGATGAGACCATATGCATTGATCAAGAACATGACATACACTTAATAGAAATATTAAGGAATGGCATTCAACTCTATAAGAAAGAGTAACTATCAGATCAGATCAGATCAGTCGCTCAGTTGTGTCCGACTCTTTGCGACCCCATGAACTGCAGCACGCCAGGCCTCCCTGTCCATCACCACCTCTCGGAGGTCACTCAGACTCACATCCATCGAGTCAGTGATGCCATCCAGCCATCTCATCCTCTGTCGTCCCCTTCTCCTCCTGCCCCCAATCCCTCCCAGCATCAGAGTCTTCTCCAATGAGTCAACTCTTCACATGAGGTGGCCAGAATACTGGAGTTTCAGCTTTAGCATCATTCCTTCCAAAGAAATCCCAGGGCTGATCTCCTTCAGAATGGACTGGTTGGATCTCCTTGCAGTCCAAGGGATTCTCAAGAGTCTTCTCCAACACCACAGTTCAAAAGCATCAATTCTTCGGCGCTCAGCCTTCTTCCCAGTCCAGCTCTCACATCCATACATGACCACAGGAAAGACCATAGCCTTGACTAGGCGAACCTTTGTTGGCAAAGTGATGTCTCTGCTTTTGAATATACTATCTAGGTTGGTCATAACTTTCTTTCCAAGTAGTAAGCATCTTTTAATTTCATGGCTGCAGTCACCATCTGCAGTGATTTTGGAGCCCAGAAAAATAAACTCTGACACTGTTTCCACTGTTTCTCCATCTATTTCCCATGAAGTGATGGGACCAGATGCCATGATCTTCGTTTTCTGAATGTTGAGCTTTAAGCCAACGTTTTCACTCTCCACTTTCACTTTCATCAAGAGGCTTTTTAGCCCCTCTTCACTTTCTGCCATAAGGGTGGTATCATCTGCATATCTGAGGTTATTGATATTTCTCCCGGCAATCTTGATTCCAACTTGTGTTTCTTCCAGTCCAGCATTTCTCATGATGTACTCTGCATAGAAGTTAAATAAACATGGTGACAATATACAGCCTTGACGTACTCCTTTTCCTATTTGGAACCAGTCTGTTGTTCCATGACCAGTTCTAACTGTTGCTTCCTGACCTGCATACAGATTTCTCAAGAGGCAGATCAAGTGGTCTGGTATTCCCATCTCTCTCAGAATTTTCCAGAGTTTATTGTGATCTACACAGTCAAAGGCTTTGGCATAGTCAATAAAGCAGAAATAGATGTTTTTCTGGAACTCTCTTGCTTTTTCAATGATCCAGCGGATGTTGGCAATTTGATCTCTGGTTCCTCTCCCTTTTCTAAATCCAGCTTGAACATCAGGAAGTTCACGGTTCACATATTGCTGAAGCCTGGCTTGGAGAATTTTGAGCATTACTTTACTAGCGTGTGAGATGAGTAACTATATAATGATATAAACAGTCAATTCACCAGGAAAAGCAAAAAGTTCTAAACATGAATTCAGTACTTAATATGCCTCAAAATAAATAATGTAGAAATAAACAGAACTACAGAGAGAAAAGGGTAAGTCCTCCATCACATGAGAGAATTTCACAACTTACCCTAAAATAGGTAAGGCTGGAAATACAAGATTAAACAATGAACAAACTTGAACTGAGAACAAGAACCATATTTTGTAAAATCACATTGAAAATTTTAGAAAATTAACAATGTAAATATCTTTAAGCCAAATGACAACTGATTTCAAAGGAATGACATACTAAAAATTCAGTCCTCAATTTGCGTACAATTAAGGTAGATCAAAATCTAAGAAGCTAACCAGAGAACGAAACAAACTCCTGGCAACCAATAAGCAATTTGCATAATGCATAAATCAAAGATGTACATTCAGTTCAGTTCAGTTGCTCAGTCGTGTCCAACTCTTGGCGACCCCATGAACTGCAGCATGCCAGTCCTCCCTGTGCATCACCAACTCCCGGAGTTCACCCAGACTCACATCCATCAAGTCAGTGATGCCATCCAGCCATCTCATCCTCTGTCATCCTCTTCTCCTCCTGCCCCCAATCCCTCCCAGCATCAGAGTCTTTTCCAATGAGTCAACTCTTCACATGAGGTGGCCAAAGTACTGGAGTTTCAGCTTTAGCATCATTCCTTCCAAAGAAATCCCAGGGCTGATCTCCTTCAGAATGGACTGTTTGGATCTCCTTGCAGTCTAAGGGACTCTCAAGAGTCTTCTCCAACACCACAGTTCAACGGCATCAATTCTTTGGCACTCAGCTTTCTTCACGGTCCAACTCTCACATCCATATTAGACTAAGATAAATATATGCATATATATACTCAAGCCTATAGATTTACTTCAGATTACTGTTTTAGCAGCAGTCATGACTGAAAATTAATCTGCTTAAGAAGTCAGAATGACAAGTAACTGATGAAATACATTTATAAAAAAAAGAGGAAAATAATAAGGATAAAAGGGGAAATTAATAAGAGAAAAATAAGTATTAGGGAGCGATTTCACTTTTCACTTTCATGCATTGGAGAAGGAAATGGCAACCCACTTCAGTGTTCTTGCATGGAGAATCCCAGGGACGGGGGAGCCTAGTGGGCTGCCGTCTATGGGGTTGCACAGGATCGGACACAACTGAAGCGACTTAGCAGCAGCAGCAGAAATTATCAACAAGGTTATATATTGGCATTTGAACCAATACAGCTCTAAGATATAAAAGAGAGAGAGAAACAACATTAAGGAATGAAAGGAGGTCAATGCAGTGCATGCTGAAGACACGAAAATGCTAATGAAGCATATCATTAACAAGTTTCTATCAGTGTTTTTGAAAGCTTAGGTGAAGGGAGCAAGTTTCTGTAGCCACACAACTTTCCAAAATGATTTAGGAAGATACAGAAATCCAAATAGTCCTATATCTCTTAAACAAATTCAATTAATTCAAATTCTTCTCACAAATGAAACACCAAACCCTTACCCAACTTCTGTTTTTCAGAGTTATTAAAAACATTCAAGACAAAATTGATTCCGATGTATACAAGCTCTTCTAGGGAATAAAAAAATGAGAAAATGCCTCGTGTTTACACTGTTATTTCACTAATGCTGTATTGCATGATGAAAGGAAATATAAACATTTTATCCATTTGGGAAATTTGTTTCTATAAGTTCTCTGATATAGATTCAGACATAGTCTGCACATACATTGCAGCTATATAATCTGACATGGGGCATTTTGATGTGTGTCGTTCCAAATGCCGAAATCTGTGTTTCCTAACTCTAGGGCCAATGGCAGCTAAGCCGGCACCGAGGTGACGACTTGGATTTGCAAAGCAGCAAAGCTGCACTCAACTGCCCACGACCTTCTTCTGGATGGATGGAACATAATAGTCTAGGAAAATGTGCCCAGGGCCTCTTAAGGACTCAGGGCTATGCAGGCTTTGCTTTCAATCTTGGCAGCAACTCTGGAAGACAGGCTGTGCTACTTTTTTCCCAGAGAAGAAAAGTGAGGTGCGTGTGTTAGGCAGCACCCAAAACAAAACAAGGCTGCTCAGTTGGGGCACCGAGCTGCGTCTTCGGGTCATCTTCATGATGACTGGCTTCTCTCATCACATGTTTTCCTTAAATTAAATGTGGCCCAGTTCCATTCGATCAACTTAGCACTCATTCAGTGCTTCCTTGGAGCAAGGCATCACTCTGCCTGATATAGTTGCAATGGCTGACCTCAGAGAGCATCTAGCCAAAGTGGGCATGTGTGACAGACTGCACAGCAGAGCCATCGCACGCATGGGGCAGGTCATGTTACTGTTCTCAATCGTTTGCTCCCTCCCAATAAGGAGATCGAGTCTCCCCATGTTTCCACATCACTTGCCAAAGCCCCCTTCCTCAGCTGCGACTGCGGGACACAGGACTCCCCCAGTGAATTGAACATGGGTTCAGAGGACATGTGCCACATATAAGCAGAGCTACAGGGCCACCAATGGCCTTGACCTCCAGACAGGGCCCGGATGAGGGAACTGAGCAGCATAGACCAGGGTTCTGTTTGCAGCTGACCCACAGCAGCCATGCTTATCATGTGAGCAGGAGAGAAGAGCTCTTTATGGTGAGGAAGTGAGACTTGTGGACTATTGTTACCTTAGCAAACTCAGCTGCTCTTCACATGTTTGTGCATGTACACACACACACTACAGTATGAAGTGATGCAAAAATCAGGGAAGGTTTCAGAGAAGAGCCAACAGTTGACCTGGAGTTTGAAGGTTTTGCCTAATATCCACTCTGCTCCTCTAAATTCAATATTACCTTCTGTCATCTGAGCTCACACACACCCTACCTTAGTGATCCTGCTCTTGTCTCTGCTCCCACCATCCTGCGCACAGGATCCACCCCCAACTGGAGCCCAGGCTCCTCTCTGGGGTCCTTGAATCACACTGGCCATGACCGCTGGGACACACCAGAAGCTCCTAAAGCAATGACACCGCACTGGTTTACATTAGGAAAACAGAGAGTCTTGTTCGGCCCAGCCAGTGGGACAAACATGAGCTGAGTTAACAGTGCTGTGTTTTCTCATAAACAAGAACAAAGTTGATGAATCCTCTTGAATTGAATGACTTCAACCATCTCTCAAAGAATCAAGTCTTGATTCTTGATGAACCCTTGATCCTTATGGAAGCCAGGCTTTCTTTCTGCAAACTTATCATATGCAAAAGCTTTAGGTGATAAACATCATCTTCTGGCCAGGAGACCTGTTAACATTCTAGGACCCTTTCTTCAGAAAACTTATTTTTCTCTAAAGGTGATTATTCTAAAATCAGGTGCCACTCTCCAAAAGCATTAGATAAAGTTGCGTTCCTATAGGGCAAAAGTGTGGTGGGCTATAACAAGAAAAGAATGAACTCAAGGGTCCAAGGTTACAAACATTAAAGCTACTACTTACATTTCTATACACCAACCGTATTAGTCAACACACTCCCAGGGACACAGCAGGTGAGGGACATGGAGACTTGGCACAAGCGTCAGCTCAACACAGAAATCCTCTGCTAGTTCTGCTCTAACAGTGTTAACTCTGAGAAGCTCTGCACTGTTAGAATATCTTAAGCTTCCCGTGCGTCTCATGGTTGGGAGGCTGTCAATCTGAACAAACCTGTCAGGCAAGCTAGAAAGTCATCAGAGGGGTTTGAATTGAAACACTCCTATTATGCCCAGGAGTCTTAACTAAACTTTTAAGTTGATTTTCTTACAGAGAAAGGTGGTTGGGGATAGTCCCCGTTAATGTCAGAGGAGTTGGTAAAAGTCATAAAATAGTCAATCAGACAGATTCTGGTTTTGGGGTAGACGTTCAGGCAGACCAGAGGGGGCGCCCTTGAGCCCTGACTCACCTTGCCCGTCAGAGCTCTCCCGCATGACCTTGTCATGGGTGCGAACTCCCGTGCTGGCTCCCGGCAAGTGACTTTTTTCCCAAACCCTGACTTTAGGAAAGCAGTGACAGAAGCCAGTTGGCAATCAATGAGGTTTTGATTAATGAATTACAGATAGTGAAAAGTGAGTCACTCAAAGTCACTCAGTCATGTCCAACTCTTTGCGACCCCATGGACTAAACAGTCCATGGAATTCTCCCGGCCAGAATATTGGAGTGGGTAGCCTTTCCCTTCTCCAGGGGATCTTCCCAACCCAGGGATCGAACCCAGGTCTCCCGCATTGCAGGTGGATTCTTTACCAGCTGAGCCACAAGGAAAGTCCAGACAGCAATTACAATTACAGATAGCAACCAGGCCAGTGGAAGTGGATGAAGAAGGTAAGATAAAGTTTTTAGTTTGTTAGGTGTTTATATTGTTCTTTTTCATGGAAATAATCAGCTTTTATAACATAATTGCTGGTGGCACAGTCTTTGAATCATGTGGGTCTATAAAGTCTCTGTTATTTGTATCTTGGAGCCATTGGCAAGTTGCTCAGCCTTTCAGAAACTTAATATTTTCATTGATACAGTGGGGATGATGTCTCTGAGGAAGAATGGTGTATGGATTAAAATTGGGTCATGGAATGCTGAGTTTTCATGACAGCATCTGGTACACAGTGTACGTTCAAAGACAGTTTGTGTGTACGTATGTTTTGAAAGGAATTATTCCATGATAGAAAAGGGAGGACTTGCATTTAAAGGAAGTGCTGGAAATAATGAAGGAAACATTTGCTGTTGGTAGAGGGTGAGTAGAAGGGAGGTGGGTTAGAAATAATGAAACCAAGAGCATGGAAAAGGAGTTTACAGCATATCTCAAAGCCCTGCTCTGGAGCCCTAAAGAGGTTAATACAACAGCTTACCTGTCAGCAGACACAGGATTGAAAGAGAATTGTCAGGGGCCACTGCCACGAAATTGATGGGGAAGAACCTCTTTCAGCCTGAATATCTCAGTAAATAGTCACATGAAATTTTCTGTAAATAGTCATGCTTTACTCTTTTTATTTTTGTGCCTGCTTTGTTTTTTCCTTGACTCACTATATCTCAACAGGAGGAAATATGTTTTTTTAGCTACTTTGCTCTCTGGAAAGGCACCCGTACACTTTCTAACCAGTGCATATGGCACCGCGCGGCTGAGGATACCTGGCTCACGTGTGCGTCTGCTCGTGTGTGTGCGCCTGTGCCTGAACCACAGGCATGGCCCTGTGCAAAGAACTGCTTCTCCACTGAAGGCAATTACAGGACACCCGCCGGGGGACACACACATGACCCCCTCACACAGAGAAAATCAGGCAGGGCACTGACGTCATCACAAACTCTGCCTCCTTTTACTTGCTAGAAAGTTTCATGAAAAACTCATTTCAGTTTAGCATAATTCATTAATTCTGCATCATAACACCAGTAAGTACTTCTAGATCCTTTTGACTCATTTGAAAATTATTCTAAATAGGGATCCTAGAATTAAACACACCTCTGCGTATCTAGGTCATCACCACCAAAGCTGCGGAGCTCTCGGTGATTTCTTTTACAACTTGGCCTTTTTTTAATATGTGCTCTTTACAATATATTTTCTGTTGTAAGTGCCCTGCTGCTGCTGCTAAGTCACTTCAGTCGTTCCGACTCTGTGCAACCCCATAGACGGCAGCCCATCAGGCTCCCCACGTTCCCAAAAAGGGAAAGAAACGAATTGCACTGAAGGATGGTACAGGCTGACTCTGTAGCACCACCTAGAGCCTTAGGAGATCATGACAGTCTTTCTAATAGCAAGACATTCTCTTCCTCTCCTGGAAGAAAAAAAAAAAAAAAAAGCCTTTTTATCCTCCTTACACTCATCAGTTTACCCTGATTATTTAAACCCATGGTATTCCAGTGGCCTTCACTTTGATAACATCTTGTCTTTTCTGAGAAACGGTCTCTGAGTGCAGTTATGAGACCATGAAGACCTCACTGAGAGGGACTGGAATATTTCAGGGCCTATTTTTAATCATGAAACTCAGTCCCAGACAGAAATCGGGCTTCCCTAGTGCTTCAGCTGTAAAGAATCCTCCTGCAATGAGGGAGAGGTAAGTTCGATCCCTGGACAAGGAAATGGCAACCCACTCCAGTATTCTTGCCTGGAGCATCCATGGACAGAAGAGCCTGGTGGGCTACAGTCCATGAGGTCGCAGAAAAGTCAGACACAACTGAGCCACTAAACAAAAACAACGAAAACAACATCCTGCTGCTGCTAAGTTGCTTCATTCATGTGCAACTCTGTGCGATCCCAGAGAGGGCAGCCCACCAGGCTCCCCCGTCCCTGGGATTCTCCAGGCAAGAACACTGGAGTGGGTTGCCATTTCCTTCTGCAATGCATGAAAGTGAAAAGTGAAAGTGAAGTCGCTCAGTCGTGTCCGACCCTTTGGGAACCCATGGACTGCAGCCCACCAAGCTCCTCTACCCATGCCTTCTCCGAAACAACATCCTGGGGAAAAGATATTTTAAAGCATTACATCAGATAGGGTTTTATTAAAGGTAGGAAAATATTCAACTGGACATCTAAGCAAATGCATCTTTGACCAATGCATCTGTTTTGAATGCCAAGTAAAACGTATTAGAGAAAAGCAAAGGAAGAAGCACAAAGTGTCTATTATTTTTCCAGCGCGCTTCCCCATTTCCGTTCCAAACCACTTCTTTATCTCAGGCAAGTTGGCAGTCTCCGCGGTGCGTCTGCCTTTAATGAATATTTCCTTTTGCAGAAGGCTGCCCAAAGCTATCAGTGGTCCCTGTTTCCTCTGAAATAATGCCATTTATAAGCGGTAAAAGGGGAAAATGTTGGCAATATATGATTATGGATTAAATGATGCAGTTTCGGGGTCAGTCTACAGAAAGCACTTAACGAAGAATCTGACAAGCGAAGATGAATGGACGCGAAGGCGGGTGTTTACAGCTCACAGCCCAGAGCCCGGCGGAGGCCCGGGCTCTGCCGACACCTGCTGGGGGCCAGGAGATCCAAGCCCGCACGTCAGCGCTCAGCACAGGGCCGTGTGGCTGTTTGCTCATTAAGAGAACAGCTCCCCTTGGAGGTCACGGCTCGCCTTTAGACTCCGAGACCTGTCAATTAGCCCTCTCTCGGTATTCTGACTCATGTCCGGAAACAGGCATGCCAAAGGCTTGGCAGGAACGCTGGGGAAGAGATTCTGAACCCGTGGGATGTGTTCAGTGTGCAATTGCTTAACACTTTATCGAAGCCAATAATACATTTAAATAATACACACGTGAGAGCAAGCCAGAACTAAAAAAGAGAACTGGAGATAAATTTGTGGTTATGAATTAAGTTATCACTTTAGGATATTCTCTGCCCCCATGCAGTCAATACATGAACACTTTTGCATTTTGCCAAAATTTGGTTGAAATATGAGAAATGCATTCAGTAACTCTGTGAGTGTGTACACATACCTCCATCCAGCAGGGAAACTCTGCTTCTCTCTCTCCCTCTCCAATCTCAACAGGGTTGAAAATAAATTTGATGCAGTATTTCTAATTTATTTTTTTCTTTTCCCCTTTCAAATTGACTAAGTATTTGATTTCTCCCTAGAGTCTGACTGTTACCTCTAGGTCGAGATGAGATTTCTGCCGTGCATTAAAGCTAATTTCGATTGTGAAAAAGTACAAGACCAGGAAGTCAATTCTGAGACCAGATATCCTGAGAGGAGAGCACAGGATAAGCAGGGAGAAATTAATCATCCCTGCCTTGAGCAATTTCACTGACTTGGGCAAGAGGGCTGGTGGGATTCCCCGGGAAACTGACCCCGGGAGCTGGGGTCACGGCCCTTTGAGGGTGTGTCGCTTGGCCTCACTGCATGAGAAATGGAAATAAGGCATTTGTCAGGAGCATGGGAAATCTGAGAAGGTGGAAACGCAGAGCACTAATTACAACACAGGGAAGCTGCAATTCCCAGCTTCCCGAGCTGCACTCACAACTCTGGTGGGAGGGGAAGGGAAGATATCTGAGGTCTTTCAGTGGAGCCCAGAGGTATTTTAATGGTGTGATACCCCCCAACGGGGTGAGCTGAGAAAACTCACCCCGAAGAGCTCTTGGATATAACACTGCTTTTCTCTGTGTAGAAGAGAAGATGGCAGTAAGGGCTCCTCTGGGAAATAATGGTTTAAAAGTTTATAAATACCTGCAGGAACATCTTCCCCCGGCCAGGTACACATCTCTCCAGGAATATATTTAGCAGGCTCACTTCCTTGTTTTGTTTCTCTAGCTTGGCATGTTATTTCCCTGGATTATCAGCCAATGATATTTATATTAGAACAGAATAAGCGTATTCTTTCCTCTCATCCTGAATAAAATGTATTAAACAAAATACAGCAAAACAAATTCACGTATTTCTCAAATGAATGTCATGAAAATAGGTTATATGAGTGATATGTCCCCTACCTGAGAAAAGGGATAAGACCTGATTACTGAGTAACTAGGCTCACGGATACTGCTGGTCAATTAGCAAGGATGAGAAAACACAGAGGAGACCCACGTGGCCAGAGCAGCACGCCAGGGCAGTGCTGTGTGGAACGCATGATGGCTTTGATGGACCTCGAGCTACATTCCAGCTGAAGAGCTGACGTGGAAATCAACTGGAGTTTTTTAACCTCACTTTTTCCTCCTAGTGAGTGTGTTGTGTGTGACATTTATTTTGAAACTTTAATATAGATGCATTATGCTATTTTTTTCATTTAACCTTGTATAGCTATTTCCTCTATTATGAAAATATACATTAACATAAACATTAATTAATAATTGGATGCATGGTTTCATCCTAGCTTTCTCATTACAAAGGGAGGTAAAATAATTTAAAATTTAGAGCTATATTTTTCCACATTTTTTAACTGTTTTTCTAGGCTGGATCCCCAGCAGTAGAAATATAGATGTAAAAGTTAAAAATATCTAAATTATTTCACTTCATAAAACCAAAACACTCTAGTAATGAAATCTTAACTCTCATAGCAATGTATAGAACTACTAACTCATTGTTCACTATATTTTAAACTTTTTGCTAATTTAATTTGCCAAAAATGATTTATGGGAAAAATGAACTATTGAGTTTGTTTATTCTCCTAGATAGAGAAAAACAATGGAAAGTTGGGAATATGGCTCCAAAGCCTGGAAAAAAGTTCTGGGCTAGAGATATTGAGCTTAGGGTTTTGGGGGAAGCAGAAGAAAGTTGAAGCCAGGAGCTTCTGGGAAGCACACTCAGGTTATGTGCTCAGCTGTGTTCTTCAGTTACTTTAAATTTGGAAAAAAAATTGATAGAAAGTGGCAAGGAGTAGTAAAAACTACTACTACAAGACAATGGCTGTAATGTCACTGATGATGAAAACATCAACAATAAAAACATATGTTCAGAACATATTCGGTTCCAGGCTACCCATGAGCATTTATTCACAACAAGGCAATCATTCATGGTAAGTGCTATTAATATTACTAGTACAAAAAAGAGGAACTGAGGTCCAAAGCTCAACTCACAGGTGTGGATATGAAACTTCCTCCCAGTCTGTCTGAATCCAAAATTTATGCTCTTATCAAGTTAGGCTACTTATACAACAGTCATTAATTAATGAAGATGTTGGATTGACAGACTGAAATTAAGCTTTAGACTTGTCTTGTTCAACCCAAAATATTTAATAGGTTTGTTGACTTAGAGCTCTTATAATTCCTTTGGCTCTTAGAGAAGTTACTAAATATTGTATGAATAAATATATATATGAAATTAAGATAAATAAACAAATATTAATATATAGGAATATAGCATATGTCTGTTACATATGCATATATATAAGTATAACCTAATTCATAAAATTAGACTTGTAATTGAAAATTAAGCAGTAATATTTCCAATCTGTATTTCATGATTTTCAGCATAAAAATACTTTAAGTACTTTAAAATGTAATTGATGAAATGCTTGTGCCTTTGTGTGAAGCAGCCTGATTGCTAAAGGCCTCAGTCTTGAAGAGCCTCACATATTCTTGAGATTCACCTCAGCTTCTCATGCAATCTAAGAAGAAGTCCCTAGAACTTCCTACAGGGTGAGGAAAAGTGACAATTTGGGGAAAAGTTCAGAACTCTCTTTTTTTTTTAACAGGTCTGCCCTCAAAGGAGATGATTTTACTAGAAGCTTGCTTATTAGGGTTTTTCTGAAAGCTATCTGAACTAGGGGAAGGGAAATACCCAACTCAAGCTCACTAAGACACCCGGGACTTACTCTTAGGACCATAGAATGATTCCTCTGCCAACCTCTTACCTCCGCATCAAGGAGGCATTGACATAATAACAGATTGCAGCTAAAAGAACTGCAAGCCTCAGATCCTACTTCAGGAGGCTCTAGGGAAACCCAGAGGATACGAAAGCAAGGCCGCACAGGAAATTTTAACCTCAGACTTACACCATGACTACTGCAAACATTAAACATAGCCCAACTCCCAGCCGGATAAACATAAAACCTCACACCAAAGGACTGTCTTCTTTTGTTCCTCTTACCTGATGTATTATGTCCTCCTTGAACAAAAAAGTCAGGAGGCGTGCCAAAAGTGAACAACAGAGTGTGAAGAGACAAACCAGGAATCAGAACCACACTCAAATGTCACAAAGGTTTGGGAACGACCAGACATGGAATCCAAAATAACTACGGTTAACAAGGCAAACCTTCTAGTGGAAAAGTTAACAACACGCAAGAACATATGGGTAATACAAGGAAGGAGATGGGAACGCTAAGAAAGAATCAAAAGGACATGTTAGAAATCAAAACCACTGTAACAGAAACGAAGATTGCCGTTGATGCCTCATCAATAGACCAGACATGGCCAAAGAAAGAATCAGTAATCATGAAGATATGTCCATAGAGATCTCCACAACAGAAACGCAAAAGAATAAAGGAAAGAGAAATACGGAAGAGAAGGGCCAAGAAGTGTGGGCCAGTTACACAAGATGTAAGGCAGACACAGTAAGAATACCAGAAGAAGAAAGTGAGAAAGGAAAAGAGGGAATGTTTGAAATAATGATGGCTAAGAATTTTGGAAAATTAATGACAGATATCAAGCTACACATCTAGGAAGCTCGTAGAACACCTAACAAGATGAATCCAAAAATCTATGCCTAGGCATATGATATTCAAACTTCAGAAAATTAAGATAAAGAGAAAGTTTTTGAAAGAAGGCAGAGGGAAAAAAAAAATCCTATACTCTATACACTGGACTCCTCTTCAGAAACCATGGAAGCAAGAAAGAATTTGGGTGTAACATTTTAAATATTCAGAGGAAAAAAAAAAAAAAACAACTTTCAGCATATCCAGGAAAATCATAAATTAAAAGTGAAGGAGAAATAAAGATTTGCACAGAAAAATTAAAATTGAGGGAACTTATTTCCAGCAAACTTGCTTTATAAGTAAAGTGAAAATAAGTTTTTGAAAGAGAGAAAATTTTATAGGTTTGAAATTCAGATCTACATTTTAAAATAAACAGCATTAGATAAAGAATAAATAAGATAAATAAAATGTTTTATTTCCTATTTTTAATTCATTAAACAGATACCATTTTTTTTTCTAATTATAATATCAACAATGTGTCAGTGATTGTAGCATATAAAGTGAAGTGAAAGTCACTTAGTCATGTTGGACTCTTTGGACCCCGTGGACTATACAATCCATGGAATTCTCCAGGCCAGAATACTGGAATGGGTAGCTGTTCACTTCTCCAGGGGATCTTTCTGACCTAGGGATTGAACTCAAGTCTCCCACATTGCAGGCAGATTTTTTACCAGCTGAGCTACTAGGGAAGCCCTTGTAGCATATGGGTAAGTGAAATGAATAACAGCAGTGTTGCAAGGGATGGGGGAAGGGCTTACAGATTCTATGTTACAAGGCCTTGACTAAACATGAGCAGCATAGTGTTACTTGAAAGTGACTTGGATTAGCTGTAATTGTTTATTGCAAACACTAAGACAATCACTCAAAAAGTTAAAAAGGAGGTATAACTGACTTGCTAACAGAATAAAGAAAACCAGATCATATAAAATACTCAGTAAAAATCAGAGAAGGCAGAAAAAGAGAAAAAGTCAAAAAACAAAGGAAAAAAAGGCAATGAACAGAAAGCATCTACAAATATAGTAGATATTCATCTAAATATATAAATGATCAGTTTTAAATGATAATGATATAAATATATCAATCAAAACACTTTCAGAATAGTACAAAAACAAGAACCAACTATATGTTATTTATAAGAAATCCACTTTAAATATAAAGACACAGATTGATTCAAAGGAAAGAGATGAAGAAGGGTCAGATCAGATCAGTCGCTCAGTCGTGTCCGACTCTTTGAGACCCCAGGTCTCCCTGTCTATCACCAACTCCTGGAGTTCACTGAGACTCACGTCCATCGAGTCAGTGATGCTATCCAGCCATCTCATCCTCTGTTGTCCCCTTCTCCTCCTGCCCCCAATCCCTCCCAGCATCAGAGTCTTCTCCAACAAGTCAACTCTTTGCATGAGGTGGCCAAAATACTGGAGTTTCAGCTTTAGCATCATTCCTTCCAAAGAAATCCCAGGGCTGATCTCCTTCAGAATGGACTGGTTGGATCTCCTTGCAGTCCAAGGAACTCTCAAGAGTCTTCTCCAACACCACAGTTCAAAAGCATCAATTCTTCAGCGCTCAGCCTTCTTCACAGTCCAACTCTCACATCCATACATGACCACAGGAAAAACCATAGCCTTGGCTAGATGAACCTTTGTTGGCAAAGTAATGTCTCTGCTTTTGAATATGCTATCTAGGTTGGTCATAACTTTCCTTCCAAGAAGTAAGCGTCTTTTAATTTCATGGCTGCAGTCACCATCTGCAGTGATCTTGGGGCCCAGAAAAAGAAAGTCTGACACTGTTTCCACTGTTTCCCCATCTATTTCCCATGAAGTAATGGGACGAGATGCCATGATCTTCGTTTTCTGAATGTTGAGCTTTAAGCCAACCTTTTCACTCTCCACTTTCACCTTCATCAAGAGGCTTTTGAGTTCCTTTTCACTTTCTGCCATAAGGGTGGTGTCATCTGCATATCTGAGGTTATTGATATTTCTCCCAGCAATCTTGATTCCAGCTTGTGCTTCTTCCAGTCCAGTGTTTATCATAATGTACTCTGCATAGAAGTTAAATAAACAGGGTGACAATATACAGCCTTGACAAACTCATTTTCCTATTTGGAACCAGTCTGTTGTTCCATGTTCAGTTCTAACTGTTGCTTCCTGACCTGCATACACATTTCTCAAGAGGCAGGTCAGGTGGTCTGGTATTCCCATCTCTTTCAGAATTTTCCAGTTTATTGTGATCCACACAGTCAAAGGCTTTGGCATAGTCAATAAAGCAGAAATAGATGTTTTTCTGGAACTCTCTTGTTTTTTCCATGATCCAGCAGATGTTGGCAATTTGATCTCTGGTTCCTCTGCCTTTTCTAAAACCAGCTTGAACATCAGGAAGTTCACAGTTCGCATATTGCTGAAGCCTGGCTTGGAGAATTTTGAGCATTACTTTACTAGTGTGGGAGATGAGTGCAATTGTGTGGTAGTTTGAGCATTCTTTGGCATTGCCTTTCTTTGGGATTGGGATGAAAACTGACCTTTTCCAATCTTGTGGCCACTGCTGAGTTTTCCAAATTTGCTGGCATATTGAGTGCAGCACTTTCACAGCATCATCTTTCAGGATTTGGAATAGCTCAACTAGAATTCTATCACCTCCACTAGCTTTGTTCGTAGTGATGCTTTCTAAGGCTCACTTGACTTCACATTCCAGGATGTCTTGCTCTAGGTCAGTGATCACACCATCGTGATTATCTGGGTTGTGAAGATCTTTTTTGTACACCATGTTAATATTAATCAAAAGAAAAGTGGAAATTTTATATTAATTTCAGAGAAAGCAAACTTCAGAGCAAGGAAAATTATCAGAGGTAAACAAAAGCATTACTTGATGATGAGAGGATCAATTCTCCCAGAGGACACGACACTCCTTAACATGTATGCTTGTGACAACAGATCATCAAAATATGTAGGACAAAATTGCAAAGAAAATATATGAACCCACTATTACAGTTGGCTATTTCAATACCCTTGTTTCAATAATAGATTCAGCAAGGAGAAAATCTGTAAAGATATAATTGAACTGAACAGCATCATCAGTCAATTGAATCCAGTTGACATAGTTTACTTCACCCAACAATAATAGAACATACATTCTTCTCAAGCACACAGAGAACATTCATCAATATAGAGCACATCTTGGGTAATAAAACACACCTTGACAAATTTAAAAGATTAGACATCAAGCAAAATGATGTTTTCACACAGCAATGGAATTAAAGTGGAAATCGGTAACAGAAAGATGGCTGGAAATCCAATATATTTGGAGATTTAACAATGCACTTCTAAAACACAAATGGCTCATAGAAGAAGGCCCCTGGATAATTTTAAAATATCTTGAACTAAGTGGGATTGAAAATGCTGCTTCTGCTGTTTAGTCACTAAGTTGTATCTGACTCTGCAACCCCAGTTCTACAACCCCAGGGACTATAGCCCACCAGGGTCCTCTATCCCTGGGACTTCCCAGGCAAGAACAATGGAGTGGATTGTCATTTCCTCCTCCGGGAACTCTTCCTGACCAAGGGATCTAACCTGAGTCTCCTGCATTTCAAGCAGATTCTTTACCACTGAACCACCAAGGAAGCCCCAAAATGAGAGGACAGCATAACAAAATCTATGGGGTGCAGCCAAAGCAGTCTGAGAGGGAAATTTATAACACTGAATGCACAAATTAGAGAAAAATAACAATATCAACTAAGTTGCCTAAGCTTCCATTTTAGAAAGATACAAAGAATTATAAATAATAAATAAGGCCTAAACAAGACCCAAATAAGTGGAAAGATTTCCTGTGTCCATGAATAGGAAAACTTAATATTGTTAAATTGTCAGTTCTGCCCATCTTGATCAACAGAGTCAATGAAATCCAAATCAACATTCTGCAAGTTAAATTATGAATATCAACAAATCAACCCTAAAGTTTATAAAGAAATGCAAAAGGCCGGAGTGCTGAATACCTATTGAAGGAGAAAAACAAAGAGAATTGACATTCAGATCAGATCAGTTGCTCAGTCGTGTCCGACTCTTTGCGACCCCATGAACTGCAGCACGCCAGGCCTCCCTATCCATCACCAGCTCTCGGAGGTCACTCAGACTCACATTCATCGAGTCAGTGATGCCATCCAGCCATCTCATCCTCTGTCGTCCCCTTCTCCTCCTGCCCCCAATCCCTCCCAGCATCAGAGTCTTCTCCAATGAGTCAACTCTTCGCATGAGGTGGCCAAAATACTGGAGTTTCAGCTTTAGCATCATTCCTTCCAAAGAAATCAAAGGGCTGATCTCCTTCAGAATGGACCGGTTGGATCTCCTTGCAGTCCAAGGGACTCTCAAGAGTCTTCTCCAACACCACAGTTCAAAAGCATCAATTCTTCGGCACTCAGCCTTCTTCACAGTTCAGCTCTCACATTATCCAACCTCAAATCATTTTGAACATCAAGGCTCAGTAATCAGGACAGACAGGTACTGGAAAGTGACAAACAAAGAAAATAGCGAACAGAAAGAGGCAATAAAAACTTCCACACAAAAATAGTCAACTGATCTCTAACAAAAAAAGCAGGGGAAATTTTCTGGAAAAGGCTAGCCTTTCAACCAGCGCTGAAACCACAGGGTCTCCACATGGCGGGAAAAATTAATCTAGGCAATGACTCTACACTTTCCACAAAAATTAGCTTAAAATGGATCATAGACCTAAATGTAAAATATAAAAGCATAAAACCTCTAGAAGAAAACAGAAAACTATTTATGGATTTGAGTTTGACAATGAGTTTTTAAATACAACACCAAAAGAATGACTTACAAAATAAATATTGATAAATTGGGCTTCATTAAAATTTAAAACATCTGTCCTGCAAAAGGTATTGCTCAGAGAATGAAAAGACAAGCCACAGACAAGGAGAAAATATTAGCAAAAACATATCTAATACAGGCTGCATAACTGTGATTCCAACTTTATGACAATTTGGAAAACTTAAAGCTGTGGAGAGGGCCTCCCTGGCAGTCCAGTGGTGAATAATCCTCCTTGCAATGCAGGTGACTTAGGTTTGACCCCTGGTCAGGGAACTAAGATTCCTCATGGCATGGCTCAGCTAAGCCTGCAAGACACAACCACTGAGCCCGGGGTCTGTGCAGCCCACTGCTACTAGCAGAGAGGCACTGCCTGTCACGACCAGTGAGCCCGTGGGCTGCAGAGCCCGCGTGCTACGAGTATACAGACACTGCCTGTCACAACTAGTGAGCCCGTGGGCTGTGGAGCCGGCATGCTATGAGTATACAGACACTGCCTGTCACAACTAGGGAGCCCGTGGTCTGCGGAGCTCATGTTCTACGAGCAGAGAGACACTGAAACATCACGACTACTGAGCCCGTGGTCTGTGGAGTCCGTGTGCTACGAGCAGAGAGACACTGCCTGTCACCACTAGTGAGCCTGTGGGCTGTGGAGACCACGTGCTACGAGTATACAGACACTGCCTGTCACGACTACTGAGCCTGTGGGCTGTGGAGCCCGTGTGCTAGGAGCAGAGAGAAACTGAACATCACGACTAGTGAGCCCGTGGGCTGTGGAGTACGTGTGCTACGAGCAGAGAGACACTGAACATCACGACTAGTGAGCCCGTGGGCTATGGAGCCTGTGTGCTACGAGCAGAGAGACACTGAACATCACAACTAGTTAGCCCGTGGGCTGTGGAGCCCGTGTGCTACGAGTATACAGACGCTGCCTGTCACAACTAGTGAGCCCGTGGGCTGTGGAGCCCACGTGCTACGAGCAGAGAGACACTGCCTGTCACGACTAGTGAGCCCATGGTCTGCGGAGCTCATGTGCTACGAGCAGAGAGACACTGCCTGTGACCACTAGTGAGCTCGTGGGCTGTGGAGCCCATGTGCTACGAGCAGAGAGACACTGAACATCACAACTAGTTAGCCTGTGGGCTGTGGAGCCCGCGTGCTACGAGTATACAGATGCTGCCTGTCACAACTAGTGAGCCCGTGGGCTGTAGAGCCCGTGTGCTACAAGTATACAGACACAGCCTGTCACAACTAGTGAGCCCGTGGGCTGTGGAGCCCGCGTGCTACGAGTATACAGACACAGCCTGTCACGACTAGTGAGCCCGTGGGCTGTGGAGCCCGCGTGCTACGAGTATACAGACACTGCCTGTCACGACTAGTGAGCCCGTGGGCTGTGGAGCCCACGTGCTACGAGTATACAGACACAGCCTGTCACGACTAGTGAGCCCGTGGGCTGTGGAGCCGTGTGCTACGAGAAGTGGGACACTGCCTGTTACCACTAGTGAGCCCGTGGGCTGTGAAGCCCGCGTGTTACGAGTATACAGACACTGCCTGTCACGAATAGTGAGCCCGTGGGCTGTGGAGCCCGAGTCTATGAGCAGAGAGACACTGCCTGTCACCATTAGTGAGCCTGTGGGCTGTGGAGCCACGTGCTACGAGTATACAGACACTGCCTGTCACAACTAGTGAGCCCGTGGGCTGTGGAGCCTATGTGCTACGAGTATACACACACACTCGTCACAACTAGTGAGCCCGTGGGCTGTGGAGCCCGTGTGCTACGAGTATACAGACACTGCCTGTCACAACTAGTGAGCCCGTGGGCTGTGGAGCCCGTGTGCTACGAGTATACAAACACTGCCTGTCACAACTAGTGAGCCCGTGGGCTGTGGAGCCCGTGTGCTACGAGGATACAGATACTGAATATCACGACTAGTGAGCCCGTGGGCTGTGGAGCCTGTGTGCTACGAGCAGAGGGACGCTGAACTTCACAACGAGTGAGCTCGTGGGCTCTGGAGCCTGTGTGCTAGGAACACAGAGACACTGCCTGTCACGACTAGTGAGCCCGTGGGCTGTGGAGCCACATGCTACGAGTATACAGACACTGCCTGTCACGACTAGTGAGCCCGTGGGCTGTGGAGCCGCGTGCTACGAGTATACAGACACTGCCTGTCACGACTACTGAGCCCGTGGGCTGTGGAGCCACATGCTACGAGTATACAGACACTGCCTGTCACGACTAGTGAGCCCGTGGGTTCTGGAACCCGTGTGCTATGAGCAGAGAGACACTGCCTGTCACGACTAGTGAGCCCGTGGGCTGTGGAGTCCGTGAGCTAAGAGCAGAGAGACACTGAACATCACGACTAGTGAGCCTGTGGGCTGTGGAGCCCGCGTGCTATGAGTATACAGACACTGCCTATCATGACTAGTGAGCCCGTGGGCTGTGGAGCCCGTGTGCTAAGAGCAGAGAGACACTGCCTATCACCACTAGTGAGCCCGTGGGCTGTGGAGCCCGCGTGCTACTAGTATACAGACACTGCCTGTCACAACTGGTGAGCCCGTGGGCTGTGGAGCCCACGTGCTATGAGTATACAGACACTGCCTGTCACGACTAGTGAGCCCGTGGGCGTGGAGCCCGCGTGCTATGAGTATACATACGCAGCCTGTCACAACTAGTGAGGGGCCCGTGGGTTGTGGAGCCCGCGTGCTATGAGTATACAGACACTGCCTGTCACGACTAGTGAGCCCGTGGGCTGTGGAGCCCGCGTGCTATGAGTATACATACGCAGCCTGTCACAACTAGTGAGCCCGTGGGTTGTGGAGCCCGCGTGCTATGAGTATACAGACACTGCCTGTCACGACTAGTGAGCCCGTGGGCTGTGGAGCCCACGTGCTATGAGTATACATACGCAGCCTGTCACAACTAGTGAGCCCGTGGGTTGTGGAGCCCGCGTGCTATGAGTATACAGACACTGCCTGTCACGATAGTGAGCCCGTGGGCTGTGGAGCCCGTGAGTATACATACGCAGCCTGTCACAACTAGTGAGCCCGTGGGTTGTGGAGCCCGCGTGCTATGAGTATACAGACACTGCCTGTCACGACTAGTGAGCCCGTGGGCTGTGGAGCCCGCGTGCTATGAGTATACATACGCAGCCTGTCACAACTAGTGAGCCCGTGGTATGAGATACAGACACTGCCTGTCACGACTAGTGAGCCCGTGGGCTGTGGAGCCTGCGTGCAACTGTGAGCCCGTGGGTTGTGGAGCCCACGTGCTATGAGTATACAGACACTGCCTGTCACGACTAGTGAGCCCGTGGGCTGTGGAGCCCACGTGCTATGAGTATACATACGCAGCCTGTCACAACTAGTGAGCCCGTGGGCTGTGGAGCCCGCGGTACCGACACTGCCTGTCTCAACTAGTGAGCCCGTGGGCTGTGGAGCCCACGTGCTACATGTAGAGAGACACTGCCTGTCACGACTAGTGAGCCCGTGGGCTGTGGAGCCTGCGTGCTATGAGTATACAGACACTGCACATCACGACTAGTGAGCCCGTGGGCTGCGGAGCCCATGTGCTACGAGCAGAGAGACACTGCCTGTCACGACTAGTGAGCCCGTGGGCTGTGAGGGGTATACAGAACTGAACATCACGACTAGTGAGCCCGTGGTTGCAGAGCCCATGTGCTACGAGCAGAGAGACACTGCCTGTCACGACTAGTGAGCCCGTGGGCTGTGGAGTCCGTGTGCTACGAGCAGAGAGACACTGCTGTGACTGGAGCGTGGGCTGGGAGTAGAGAGACACTGAACATCATGACTAGTGAGCCCGTGGGTTGTGGAGCCCATGTGCTACGATCAGAGAGACACTGCCTGTCACAACTAGTGAGCCCGTGGGCTGTGGAGTCCGTGTGCTACGAGCAGAGAGACACTGCCTGTCACCACTAGTGAGCCTGCAACCCATCACAGAGGAAGCAAATCCCTTATTTGGAGGCCATGTTCCCAATCCCAGGGTTTAATTCTGAAGCTTGTTAAAAGAATACAGGTAAGTCACTGCCAATCATCAAATTAGCAATATATTAAAACATAAAAGCAAGATACCAAGAACCAAACATATGTGTTTTGATTTGAGATAATTATTCAATATGATTTTTTTTTTTTAACTGACTGAGTGACCAAAATTAACAACCCATACCTGGAACTGCAATTTTTTTTAGAAATAGAATTCCTACTAAGTATTTTTAAAGACCCAAGATACTATAAATGTCACTAAGTAAAAATTTTATAACCTTAGGGTAGCTCACCCTATAGAGACTAATACCAGAATGAGTATATGTTAGAAATGTGTCTTTCATTTAAGGGGCAAAATGGACATCCATTTATTTACTGAATTATATCCTTGGCAGGACAGGCTGTTCCTAAAGGACTTAAAAATATATTTTTTAGATTAAAGTTATTTTACTTACCAAAAGGAAAACAATTTTGAAAAGTTTAATACAATTTTCAGTCACTCACACTTCCCCATTAATTAATCTGCCATTCTTTCTTGAGACAAAGTTTTGATATACAGTGAAGAGATGAGAAGATTCATTTTCTAATTTTTTGAAAGTCAGTGGCACAAAGAAGAGACAGTGGTGGGTTTACAGACTCTTTCCTGTTCAAATGCCCAAGTTCTAGCCTTACTCTGGGAATAAATGAGAAGTAAAGTCATCATTATGCCAACAAATTTGGAAAACTCAACAGTGGCCAAAGGACTGAAAAAAGTCAGTCTTCATTCCAATCTCTTAGAAAGGCAATGCCAAAGAATGTTCAAAGTACCACACAATTGCACTCACCTCACACACTAGTAAAGTAATGCTCAAAATTCTCCAAGCCAGGCTTCAACAGCATGTGAACCATGAAACTCCAGATGTTCAACCTGGATTTAGAAAAGGCAGAGGAACCAGAGATCAAATTGCCAACATCCGCTGGATCATCAAAAAACAAGAGAGACATCTACTTCTGCTTTATTGACTATAACCTCTTTATTGACTATGCCAAAGCCTTTGACTGTGTGGATCACAACAAATTGTGGAAAATTCTTAAAGAGATGGGAATACCAGACCACCTGACCTGCCTCCTGAGAAAACTGTATGCAGGTCAGGAAGCAACAATTAGAACTGGACATGGAACAAACAGACTGGTTCCAAATGAGGAAAGGAATATGTCTAGGCTGTATATTGTCACTCTGCTTATTTAACTTATATGCAGAGTACATCATGTGAACTGCCAGGCTGGATGAAGCACAAGCTGTAATCAAGATTGCCAGGAGAAATATCAATACCCTCAGATATGCAGATGACACCACCCTTATGGCAGAAAGTAAAGAGGAACTAAAGAGCCTATTGATGACAGTAAAAGAGGAGAGTGAAAAAGTTGGCCTAAAGCTCAACATTCAGAAAACTAAGTTCATGGCATTTGGTCCCATCACTTCATGCAAATAGATGGGGAAACAATATAAATACTGAGAGACTTTATTTTGGGGGGTTCCAAAATCACTGCAGATGGTGACTTCAGCCATGAAATTGAAAGATTCTTGATATTTGGAAGAAAAGATGTGACCAACATAGACAGCATATGAAAAAGCAGAGACATTACTTTATCAACAAAATTCCGTGTAGTCAAAGCAATGATTTTTTTTTAGTTTTCATGTATGGATGTGAGAGTTGGGCCATAAAGAAAGCTGAGTGCCGAAAAATTGATGCTTTTGAACTGTGGTGTTGGAGAAGACTCTTGAGAGTCCCTTGGACTGCAAGGGGATCCAACCAGTCCATCCTAAAGGAAATCAGTCCTGAATATGCATTGGAAGGACTGATGCTGAAGCTGGAACTCCAATGCTTTGGCCACCTGATGGGAAGAACTGACTCATTTGAAAAGACCCTGATGCTGGGAAAGATTGAAAGCAGGAGGAGAAGGGGATGACAGGATGAGATGGTTGGATGGCACCATCGACTCAATGGACATGATTTTGAGCAAGCTCCAGGAGTTGGTGATGGACAGGGAGGCCTGGCGTGCTGCAGTCCATGGGGTCGCAAAGAGTCGCACACGACTAAACAACTGAACAGAACTGAAAGTAGTCAGACTCTGTATCATGCATTCAAGGCCAGTGAAACCGTTCTGTACCACTATGTTCTCTGTTAAATATAATAACCCAATTTCAAAATGCCTAGAATATCTGGTACCATCTCCTACTGTGAACATATTCTGGAAGTATATGCAATGATGACAGAGATTATCTTTCCAGGATGAAAGCGAGACAGTTGTTTGGATCTAAGAGATAATGTTCCATCAATTCCATTTCCTTGTGCATGAATTGATTTCAGTTACTGACTTAGAACAGGAGGAGTGAGGGATTAGCGCTCTGTCCTTGGAGAGTGACAAGCCACAGCTCTGACTACCCTGAGGCGATGGACATAGCCTGAGCTGGAATTAGGCTGGTGCGCATGCTGGAGATGTTTTCTTCGACCATTAGAAGAGACGCTCTATTTCTGTCACGTGCTTCAGAAGACTTCTCTGTTACCTTCTGATTTGGGTAAAGAAGGATCCAGGGATTAACTCAGAGAACAGACACTCAATTTTAAACTTTGTTTCTGGCCAACTTCTTAGTCTTAATTATTGAAAATTATATTTTATTGGTTAGCAGTAAAATTATCATGGATGATAAAAATCCTCCACCAAATATTGTTTACTAATGTGAAAAGCACGGCTGGCAAAATCACAGAGGGATGCAAAGCAGAGGAATGAACTGATGCCACAAAGGACATAGAATCACAGTTGCCTTAGGAACACATCAAGTGCTTGTCTTTTTCTCTAACAGTGACTTCAGTCACCAGTGTGTGCCATCATGGATGTTGACTGCTATCTAACAGAATTGCATTTGGGTGCTATGGAGGGTGAGATTGACAGATGGTCCCACAACAAAAATAGAAATTGTTCCTTCAGTTCAGTTCAGTCACTCAGTCGTGTACAACTCTTTGCAACCCCATGAACCGTAGCACGCCAGGCCTCCCTATCTGTTACAAACTCCCGAAGTTCACCCAAACCCATCCATCAAGTCAGTGATGCCATCCAGCCATCTCATCCTCTGTCATCCCCTTCTCCTCCTGTTCCCAATCCCTCCCAGCATCAGAGTCTTCTCCAATGAGTCAACTCTTTGCATGAGGTGGCCAAAGTATTGGAGTTTCAGCTTCAGCATCATTCTTTCCAATGAACATCCAGGGCTGATCTCCTTTAGGACGGACTGGTTGGATCTCCATGCAGTCCAAGGGACTCTTAAGAGTCTTCTCCAACACCACAGTTCAAAAGCATCAATTCTTCAGCACTCAGCTTTCTTCACAGTCCAACTCTCACATCCATACATGACCACAGGAAAAACCATAGCCTTGACAAGACGGACCTTTGTTAGCAAAGTAATGTCTCTGCTTTTGAATATGCTATCTAGATTGGTCATAACTTTTCTTCCAAGGAGTAAACATCTTTTAGTTTCATGGCTGCAGTCACCATCTACAGTGATTTTGGAGCCCCCCAAAATAAAGTCTGACACTGTTTCCCCATCTATTTCCCGTGAAGTAATGGGACCAGATGCCATGATCTTCGTTTTCTGAATGTTGAGCTTTAAGCCAACTTTTTCACTCTCCTCTTTCACTGTCATCAAGAGGCTTTTGAGTTCCTCTTCACTTTCTGCCATAAGGGTGGTGTCATCTGCATATCTGAGGTTATTGATATATCTCCCGGCAATCTTGATTTCAGCTTGTGCTTCTTCCAGTTCAGCGTTTTTCATGATGTACTCTGCATAGAAGTTAAATAAACAGGGTGACAATATACAGCCTTGACGTACTCCTTTTCCTATTTGGAACCAGTCTATTGTTCCATGTCCAGTTCTAACTGTTGCTTCCTGACCTGCATACAGATTTCTCAAGAGGCAGGTCAGGTGGTCTGGTATTCCCATCTCTTTCAGAATTTTCCACAGTTTATTGTGATTCACACAGTCAAAGGCTTTGGCATAGTCAATAAAGCAGAAATAGATGTTTTTCTGGAACTCTCTTGCTTTTTCCATGATCCAGCGGATGTTGGCAATTTGATCTCTGGTTCCTCTGCCTTTTCTAAAACCAGCTTGAACATCAGGAAGTTCACAGTTCACATATTGCTGAAGCCTGGCTTGGAGAATTTTGAGCATTACTTTACTGGCTCAACATTCAGAAAACGAAGATCATGGCATCTGGTCCCATCACTGCATGGGAAATAGATGGGGAAACAGTGGAAACAGTGTCAGACTTTGTTTTTCTGGGCTCCAAAATCACTGCAGATGGTGACTGCAGCCATGAAATTAAAAGACGCTTGCTCCTTGGAAGGAAAGTTATGACCAACCTAGATAGCATATTCAAAAGCAGAGACATTACTTTACCAACAAAGGTTCGCCTAATCAAGGCTATGGTCTTTCCTGTGGTCATGTATGGATGTGAGAGCTGGACTGTGAAGAAGGCTGAGCGCCGAAGAATTGATGCTTTTGAACTGTGGTGTTGGAGAAGACTCTTGAGAGTCCCTTGGACTGCAAGAAGATCCAACCAGTCCATTCTGAAGGAGATCAATCCTGGAATTTCTTTAGAAGGAATGATGCTAAAGCTGAAACTCCAGTATTTTGGCCACCTCATGCGAAGAGTTGACTCATTGGAGAAGACTCTGATGCTGGGAGGGATTGGGGGCAGGAGGAGAAGGGGACGCCAGAGGATGAGATGGCTGGATGGCATCACTGACTCGATGGATGCGAGTCTGAGTGACCTCCGGGAGCTGGCGATGGACAGGGAGGCCTGGCGTGCTGCGGTTCATGGGGTCGCAAAGAGTCGGACACGACTGAGCGACTGATCTGATCTGATTACTAGCGTGTGAGATGAGTGCAATTGTGCGGTAGTTTGAGCATTCTCTGGCATTGCCTTTCTTTGGGATTGGAATGAAAACTGACCTTTTCCAATCCTGTGGCCCCTGCTGAGTTTTCCAAATTTGCTGGCATATTGAGTGTAGCACTTTCACAGCATCATCATTCAGGATTTGGAATAGCTCCACTGGAATTCCATCACCTCCACTAGCTTTGTTCATAGTGATGCTTTCTAAGGCCCACTTGACTTCACATTCCAGGATATCTGGCTCTAGGTGAGTGATCACACCATTGTGATTATCTGGGTCATGAAGATCTTTTTTGTATAGTTCTTCTGTGTATTCTTGCCACCTCCTCTTAATATCTTCTGCTTCTGTTAGGTCCATACCACTTCTGTCCTTTATCGAGCCCATCTTTGCATGAAATGTTCCTTTGGTATCTCTAATTTTCTTAAAGAGATCTCTAGTCTTTCCCATTCTGTTGTTTTCCTCTATTTCTTTGCATTGATCACTGAGGAAGGCTTTCTTATCTCTCCTTGCTATTCTTTGGAACTCTGCATTCAGATGCTTATATCTTTCCTTTTCTCTTTTGTTTTTTGCTTCTCTTCTTTTCACAGCTATTTGTAAGCCCTCCCCAGACAGTCATTTTGCTTTTTTGCATTTCTTTTCCATGGGGATGGTCTTGATCCCTGTCTCCTGTACAATGTCACGAACCTCATTCCATAGTTCATCAGGCACTCTATCTATCAGATTTAGGCCCTTAAATCTATTTCTCACTTCCACTGTATAATCATAAAGTGAAAGAAAGAGAAAGTGAAGTCACTCAGTCATGTCCGACTCTGTGACCCCATGGACTGTAGCCTACCAGGCTCCTCCCTCCATGGGATTCTCCAGGCAAGAGTACTGGTGTGGGTTGCCATTTCCTTCTCCAGGGGATCTTCCCAACCCAGGGATTGAATTCCAGGCAGACGCTTTAATCTCTGAGTCATCAGGGAAGTCCCAACATATATAATCATAAGGGATTTGATTTACTACATTCTTTAGGATTATATAATAATGTATCCTGCTTGAGGACAGTCTCTGGATTAAACCTTCTGGCTAATGCTATAATCTTAAAAGAGAGAGAGGCTGTCTGGGGAGGCCTTACAAATAGCTGTGAAAAGAAGGGAAGCGAAAAGCAAAGGAGAAAAGGAAAGATATAAACATTTAAATGCAGAGTTCCAAAGAATAGCAAGAAGAGATAAGAAAGCCTTCTTCAGTGATCAATGCAAAGAAATAGAGGAAAACAACAGAATGGGAAAGACTAGGGATCTCTTCAAGAAAATCAGAGATACCAAAGGAACATTTCATGCAAAGATGGGCACAATAAAGGACAGAGATGGTGTGGACCTAACAGAAGCAGAAGATATTAAGAAGAGGTGGCAAGAATACACAGAAGAACTGTACAAAAAAGAGCTTCAAGACCCAGATAATCATGATGATGTGATCACTGACCTAGAGCCAGACATCTTGGAATGTGAAGTCAAATGGGCCTTAGAAAGCATCACTACGAACAAAGCTAGTGGAGGTGATGGAATTCCAGTGGAGCTATTCCAAATCCTGAATGATGATGCTGTGAAAGTGCTACACTCAATATGCCAGCAAATTTGGAAAACTCAGCAGTGGCCACAGGACTGGAAAAGGTCAGTTTTCATCCCAATCCCAAAGAAAGGCAATGCCAAGGAGTGCTCAAACTACAGCACAATTGCACTCATCTCACACGCTAGTAAAGTAATGCTCAAAATTCTCCAAGCCAGGCTTCAGCAATATGTGAACCGTGAACTTCCTGATGTTCAAGCTGGTTTTAGAAAAGGCAGAGGAACCAGAGATCAAATTGCCAACATCCGCTGGATCATGGAAAAAGCAAGAGAGTTCCAGAAAAACATCTATTTCTGCTTTATTGACTATGCCAAAGCCTTTGACTGTGTGGATCACAATAAACTATGGAAAATTCTGAAAGAGATGGGAATACCAGACCACCTGACCTGCCTCTTAAGAAATTTGTATGCAGGTCAGGAAGCAACAGTTAGAACTGGTCATGGAACAACAGACTGGTTCCAAATAGGAAAAGGAGTACGTCAAGGCTGCATATTGTCACCATGTTTATTTAACTTATATGCAGAGTACATCATGAGAAATGCTGGACTGGAAGAAACACAAGTTGGAATCAAGATTGCCGGGAGAAATATGAATAATCTCAGATATGCAGATGACACCACCCTTATGGCAGAAAGTGAAGAGGGGCTAAAAAGCCTCTTGATGAAAGTGAAAGTGGAGAGTGAAAAGGTTGGCTTAAAGCTCAACATTCAGAAAACGAAGATCATGGCATCTGGTCCCATCACTGCATGGGAAATAGATGGGGAAACAGTGGAAACAGTGTCAGACTTTGTTTTTCTGGGCTCCAAAATCACTGCAGATGGTGACTGCAGCCATGAAATTAAAAGACGCTTGCTCCTTGGAAGGAAAGTTATGACCAACCTAGATAGCATATTCAAAAGCAGAGACATTACTTTACCAACAAAGGTTCGCCTAGTCAAGGCTATGGTCTTTCCTGTGGTCATGTACGGATGTGAGAGCTGGACTGTGAAGAAGGCTGAGCGCCGAAGAATTGATGCTTTTGAACTGTGGTGTTGGAGAAGACTCTTGAGAGTCCCTTGGACTGCAAGAAGATCCAACCAGTCCATTCTGAAGGAGATCAATCCTGGAATTTCTTTAGAAGGAATGATGCTAAAGCTGAAACTCCAGTATTTTGGCCACCTCATGTGAAGAGTTGACTCATTGGAGAAGACTCTAATGCTGGGAGGGATTGAGGGCAGGAGGAGAAGGGGACGACAGAGGATGAGATGGCTGGATGGCATCACTGACTCGATGGATGCGAGTCTGAGTGACCTCCGGGAGCTGGTGATGGACAGGGAGGCCTGGCGTGCTGCGGTTCATGGGGTCGCAAAGAGTCGGACACAACTGAGCGACTGATCTGATCTGATAATCTTAAAATGTAAATTTTGGGAGTAGGTCTGGTAAGGTCTCTACAACCTACAGACATTCTTTTGATTCACAGTAATAGCTAATTGGAAAGTATATAACTCCACTACTAACACTAGCAAGGGGGTACTCTTTCTGCCCCCTTCTGATGCCTATGTCAGAAGTTTTCTCTTTCTCCTTTATACTTTAATAAAACTTTATTACACAAAAGCTCTAAGTGATCAAGCCTCGTCTCTGGCCCCAGGTTGAATTCCTCTCCTCCTGAGGCCAAGAATCCCAGAGTCTTTGCATGGTTCAGCAATAACCTTCCACTTTCTTTTGTGAGCTTTATCATAGCAAAACCAAATATCATGAGAATTTTTTCTTGATAGTGTCCCAGCTAATTAGTGAAGAGAGAATAAATGAATGATGATTAAATTATCAGCACTTGATACAACGGATGAAACTGTTGACCAAGGTTATAAATAGTGCTATGAACATCTCTCATCACAAAAAAAAGGTAACCATTCATGTTTCCTGATGGAAGGAAGCAGACAATACACTCTAAGATGCATGAGATGCATTCTTGCCAAAAATTGATCTCGGATTAAGCCTTTAGATCTCATTATCCAATTCACAGGAAGTTCAGGAAAAGATGAACATATTAAAGGATACTACAGGGATGCACTCTTGTCTGGAAAATCCCATGGACGGAGGAGCCTGGTGGGCTGCAGTCCATGGGGTCACTAAGAGTCGGACACGACTGAGCGACTTCACTTTCACTTCTCTTTCATGCATTGGAGAAGAAAATAGCAACCCACTCCAGTATTCTTGCCCGGAGAATCCCAGGGACGGAGGAGCCTGGTGGGCTGCCATCTATGGGGTCACACAGAGTCGGACACGACTGAAGTGACTTAGCAGCAGCAGCAGCAGCACAGGGATGCAATTAGTGATTTCCCCACAAGAGTTGGTAGACAAAGGACCCAGTTTCATCAGCAAATAAAACTTAAGGGGAAAAAAATGACTCAGGTCAGGGTGTGGGTTAGAAGAGACTTAAGAATCATGTGAATGTTATTTTGATGCCAATTCCAAAAATGCACTTTACAATTATGAAACAGTTGAACACCTACTAGATGGTTATTAACATTAAATTTTAGTTCTCTTGTTTTAGGTGAGATAATCATTTTGTCATATTTTTAAGAGTCTTTTACAGGTACGCACTGAAATATTTATGGATGGGATAAATTTATGTCATGCCTTTGCTTCAGAATAATCCTAGAAATGGAGAAAATGTGGGCATGTGTGCTGTTATATGTAGATAAAACAAGATTAATCATGAGTTGATAGTTTCTGAAGCTGTGTGACAAGTATATAGTAACTTTCTCTCCGTTTTCATGTGTTGGTGATTTTTTTTACCATTATAAGCACTATGTGTGCATGCTAAGTTGCTTCAGTCATGTCCAACTCTTTGTGGCACTATGGACTGTAGCCCACCAAGCTACTCTATCCATGGGATTCTTCAGGCAAGAACACTGGAGAGGATTGCCATGCCCTCCTCCAGGGGATCTTCCTGACCCACTGTAGATGGCTTGCTGCTCCTGCTCCTGCTAAGTCTCTTGAGTCGTGTCCAACTCTGTGTGACCCCGTAGAGCCCATCAGGCTCCCCCGTCCCTGGGATTCTCCAGACAAGAACACTGGAGTGGGTTGCCATTGCCTTCTCTGGAAGATGGCTTAATTCCTTTCAAAACTGAGTAAAAGAACTCCAAGTATTAACCTATCCTTTGTCAGATAGATATCCTTTATTAGACTTCCCTGGTGGCTCAGACGGTAAAGCGTCTGTCTACAATGCGGGAGACCTGGGTTCAATCCCTGGGTCAGGAAGATCCCCTGGAGAAGGAAATGGCAATCCACTCCAGTGCTATTGCCTGGAAAATCCCCTGGAGCTTGGTAGGCTACAGTCCATGGGGTTGCAAAGAGTTGGACATGACTGAGCGACTTCACTTTCCTTTATCAGATAAAAAGACAAATGGATTTGTAACAAATTCTTTGTAATATAAGCGTAACTTGACTTTAATTGTCTCCTGGTTTATGAAGTATCTTCCAACTCTGTGTTTTTCAGGAATATATGTGGGTGGCTATGAATAGGAAAAACAGTGATTCTGGGAAATAGCACACGAATAAGAAATTCTATACACTTTGAATGGCTACCATGAATAGTTGAAACTAGACTATAAAATTGGTGATACCAAAATGCCTGCTGTCACGGAGTTCAGAGTCAAACAGGGCACATGTATGACTATATAAGTAAGTGCAGTGAGGTAAATGCTGTAACCAAAGATAACACTATGTAAATTGGTCTTAAACAATGAAGACTTGCTGGGTTTGGGGAGCGATATGAGAATTTTCCAGATATAAGTCTCTTGGTGAATCCTAAATTAGGCAACAAATGACATAGCTTCAATTCAGTTTTATAAAGTATATCCATTTCTCTTTTTCTCTCCCCTCTAAAACTGACTTTCAGTCTGCTTAAATGTTATATGTCTATTAGGTCATAGAAAACAGTATCAATGCTGCAAAATACAAGGGCCAATAACCCAAAATTCGGTCAGTCAGTCCCCACCCCTCCAAATGCACTCAGCGAGGCCAAATGTTCCCTTTTTATCTCCACTGCTCCTTTTTCTATGTCCTCTCACAGCACATTCATGAGATAATGGGACGAATGTAGCAATAAAAAAAGAAATGAGAAAATAAATAGTATTATAATACTTTTTAATGGAAAGAGAGAAGTGAGTCATCTGTTATCCTTCAGATAAAGGAGGCTTTGAGAAGTAAGCTAAATGTGTAGATTACATGGAAAAAGGAAATGGACACCAAGCTGTCACTTACACAAGAGTGGAAAGTTCTCCAAGTATTAACCTAGCCTTTATCAGATAAAAAGACAAATTGATTACAAGAGAAAGTAAAGTGCAACAGAGTGAAAACTTCAAGACAAATATATGGATAGTGTACATATTTAAAATAAATTAATACTAATAAAGATATTAGACAATTCACTTTTCAAACGATACTAGGAAAAACATCTCTAAACGCTGAGCTATGAATAAGTAGATAAGTAGTGCTGCTGCTGCTGCTAAGTCGCTTCAGTCGTGTCCGATTCTGTGCGACCCCATAGATGGAAGCTCACCAGGCTCCCCCGTCTCTGGGATTCTCCAGGCAAGAACACTGGAGTGGGTTGCCATTGCCTTCTCCAATGTATGAAAGTGAAAAGTGAAAGTGAAGTCGCTCAGTCGTGTCTGACTCCTAGCGACCCCATGGACTGGAGCCTACCAGGCTCCTCCGTCCATGGGATTTTCCAGGCAAAAGTACTGGGGTGGGGTGCCATTGCCTTCCCCAAGAAAAGTACAGTTTTCCTGAAAAAAAAAAAAATTAATAAGGGCAGCCCCTATTTGTAGTTTTTCTACAGGGTATGCCAAATAGGGAGGAAATAATAAAATTTAATATATACACAGATTTGAATTAAATCATTTCTTTAATACTTTTAATAAGATTAATTTTATATCTAACTTGTTCTTATAGGCCTTCATATGTAAATTCTTGAGTTATTAGTTACCTATACAGTAATGGGAAGATATGGCAATATAAGTCAAAACTTTTGGCTTCGAGGGCATCACATTGTTAGCTATTTGTTTGTTCTACCCAAGCTTACATCTATCTTCCTTAATTAAGTTAAAAGAGATTTGCTTAGAAGGAACAAGTACGTCTCCTGTTCTACTGTAGGCACTGGTTGAGGGCTCAACACCGGCCTGGGGATGGAAAATGTTGCCCAAGCCTAGCCATGACATCCTCCAGGCAAGGATACTGGAGTGGGCTGCCATGACCTCCTCCAGGCAAGGATACTGGAGTGGGTTGCCATGACCTCCTCCAAGGGATCTTCCCAACCCAGGAATTGAACCCATGTCTCTTAGATCTCCTGCATTAGCAAGCAGGTTCTTTACCACTGGCAACACCTGAGAAGCCCCAGGTCTAGCCAGGAACACAATAAATACCTCTTGTCCAACTGACTTAGCGATAGAACAAAGACAGTGCTTAGTCCTTCAGGTCAGTCGTGTCTGAATCCTTGAGACTCTGTGGAGTGTAGCCCACCAGGTTCCTCTGTCAATGGGATTTCCAAGTGAGAATTCTGGAGGGAGTTGCCATTTCTTTCTCTAGGGGATCTTCCCAAGCCAGGGATTAAAGCTGCATCCCCCTCTCCTCTGTCAGAGGCAGATTTATTACCCATTGAGCCATCAGGGAAGCCCAGATACATAGACCGGGACATGTTAAACACTGCAATTCCATCCCCATGGATCCAACTGGATCCCAAAGACTGAAATCTCAGGATTTTTCTAAATCAGCCAGGAAGAGGCAAACTCTTCTTCCTCCAAGTTGAACTTTTGATTTGCTGGACTTAGACAAAGTCAGAAACCAAAGTCAATATAACTGAGGTAGGCAGAGGAGTAGAAGCAACAGCACGCATTTGAATCCGTGGGTCAAGCCATGCCTGCAGCCAGCCCCTTTGGTCACTTAAGCGAATGGACTGTGTTTTTATTTAAGCCAACCTGAATTGATGTTCTGTCATTTACAATTCCAATTAAACTGTTCATTATAAAAGATTATGTACTTGTTACAATGAAGTTGCTATTGTTCCAAGTGGTTTTATTATGTGTCTCAGAGAACTGACTTCAGAAACAGCTTACAAGACACAGATGAAATAAATTTCATTACTTTATAAGCACATCTCATTTCCAATCCCAATAGTATTTCACAGGTTGGCCACTAAGCACTTTTCTGCTCTGGATAACAATAGATAGTTAACACACATGTACACATACACACACGACAAAAACTTTTCTACTTTTTAAAATATTCAGACAACTGTCTTGGAGGTGTTATTAATATGCCCTGAATAATGGCAGCTAGTTTAGGGGATGCGGATAACATCCTTACATAACAATATATTACTGCTGCTTCAGTCATGTCCAACTCTGTGTGACCCCATAGACAGCAGCCCATCAGGCTCCCCTGTCCCTGGGCTTCTCCAGGCAAGAACACTGGAGTGGGTTGCCATTTCCTTCTCTGATGCATGAAAGTGAAAAGTGAAAGTGAAGTCACTCAGTCGTGTCCGACTCTCAGCGACCCCATGGACTGCAGCCCACCAGGCTCCACTGTCCATGGGATTTTCCAGGCAAGAGTACTGGAGTGGGGTGCCATACTAGTGATTGCATAAGCAGACTGCAACAATTATTTAACAACTTCTCATGTTCATTTAAAAATCTGTATTTTTTTAATAAGCTAGGGTAACAGGATATATGTTCATCTGAGAATCTATTCATTCTTTTTGGATTAAAAGTTTTTGTATTTTAAAAGAATTTTCATGTTTTCCTAAATGCCTGTGAAAAACTAACCTGCTGATAAAGGTCAAAAGTCAGATCTTCACAAGAAGAAAATTCAGTAAAGATAAAAGAAAAACACTGCTGTGACAAAGCTCCATAGCTGGAAGATAAAATTATTCTTTATTATTTTACTTGGTGAATATTTATGATGAATCACTGGAAAACAAATGAAATGGTTGGATGGCATCATCGATTCAATAAATATGAGTCTGAGCCAACTCTGGGAGATAGTGAAGGACAGGGAAGCCTGGAGTGCTGCAGTCCATGGGGTCCCAAAGAATCAGTCACAACTAAATGAACAACAACAAATACACGATTTACACGATTACACGATAATGCACGATTTACAATTATCCACAGGAATGAAATTTCCAACTGGCTATGGTTTAAAACAGTGACATTTTTCAAAAATCTCATTCCAAATATGGAACATTTTTTCACTTAAATATTCTCATGCATCAATAAAAATACAAATCAGTATATATAAACAGTCAGTTCTATTAATACACATATTAGACTTGTGAATTTGTACCAGGAATGATCTTTCATAGGGTGGTTGACCTCAGTTATCAGATTCTTACCACTTACAGTGCCCCCTTTTTTGAATTTTGAAAGAAGTTTTAAAATATGTTTAATGTCATTGTGCTGGTAATTATATCTTAGTATTTCATAATTTCAAGTTTGTTATTAGCTGTCTAAGGTAAAAAATGAGATGGATCTCTATTCACCTTGGGAAGACCCCCTGGAGAAGGAAATAGCAGCCCACTCCAGTATTCTTGCCTGGAGAATCCCATGGACAGAGGAGCCTGGTGAGCTACAGTCCACGGGATTGCAGAGTCACATATGACTTAGCAACTATCAACAACTCTATTCATAAAAAGGAAGGACACAGATAACTAACAATGAAGCTGATAAGACATCTACTCAGATACCATTATTTTAGGAGAAGAAAATAGATCCAGGGAAAGAGAAAAACCAGCAGGACGCAACTCAGCAGCACAAAGGGACAATCCAAGCCCACTGCTTCCCCTCTTCATGCAGAGCGTTTGTCATTCATAAAATTCAGTACTGAAAGGTTGTTGTTGAACCATGCAAAGACGCCAGGATTCTTGGCCTCAGGAGGAGAGGAGTTCAATCTGGGGCCAGAGACAAGGCTTGATCGCTTAGAGCTTTTGTGTAATAAAGTTTTATTAAAGTATAAAGGAAATAGAGAAAGCTTCTGACATAGGCATCAGAAGGGGGCAGAAAGAGTACCCCCTTGCTAGTGTTAGCCCTGGAGTTATATACTCTCCAATTAGCTATTACAGTGAATCAAAAGAATGTCTGGAGGTTGTAATGACCTCACTAGACCTACTCCCATAATTTACACCTTAAGATAACAGGAGTAGCCAGAAGGTTTTTTTCCAGAGACTGTCTTCAAGCCGGATACATTATTGTTATATAATCCTAAGGAATGTAGAGGGACAAAAAAGTTTGCCCTTCCTTCTTCCTTCAGAATTACAGACCCCTCTCTCCTTGGGGACCCCTGGACTTTTTATCAATCTGCCTAGGAATTGACTCTCTCAGTATGGTATCAGTGCTGAACTGTAGAAGTATTTACAATATATGATATAGACTATCTGTCCACCACTGCAAAACTCAGAGCTAAGGTCCATAAAATTGAAAGCAAATCCTAATGCTTCACGAATAAAGTAAAAACTAGGACTGAAGAGCGCAATAAACCAGAAGTGTTGCTTCATGTGCATGCTTAACTATTTCCAAGTGCAAATAGGCATCACCACAACAATGATATAACTGCACTAATTTATAGATAAATACTATGAGCTTCATACATCATAAAAAGCCTTTCAGGAATAATACAGAAGTGATATAACCAGATAAACATTTGGGAAACATACTGCCTTTCTTAGCTGACTGTACAATTCTAACGCTGCCCACACTATCTATCTATCTATTTATCTATCTATATATGAGATCACGAGAGTCCTACATCCAAGCCATTAATGTGATAAAGCAGCCATCTGCAGGAAGTGAGAGACACCGCTAGGGAATCTGCTCCCACCATAATGCTTATGGTTTTCCATAAAGAAGACTACAGTTACATCAAATTGCTTCTGTGTCTGTGCTTGTGCATGTCCAACTCTCTGCAACCCCATGGACTATAGCCCTCCAGGCTCTTTTGTCCATGGGATTCTCCAGGCAAGGATGATGGAGTCGGTTGCCATTTCCTACGCTAAGCTATCTTCCCAACCCAGGAATCAAACCTGCGTCTCTTACGTTTCCTGCATTGGCAGGCAGATTCTTAACCACTGAGCCACCTGGGAGGCCCATGTTTCACCTAATACTGTTGTCTAAAAAGCTTCAAAGCTTAAGCACTCTTTCTTGAAACAAAACATTCAACAGAGATACACATGAAAATACTGTTCAAATTCAAGTGCATGCCATGCAGCAGAGCACTGTGTGTGAAAAGCAGATGTACAGTTTTTATTCTGATTGAAAATTTAAAATAACAACAACAGCAAGACACCACAAATGAACTGATCCTGTGTACATTTTAAGCTGGAGTTATAGGGGATGATGATGTAGTTATAGTGGTATTGTAAGTGCTGCAATTTCCAAAGTAAAAAGAAGTATTGAGAGATGAAGAGGATAAATGAAAGTAATACAAAAAAATGAAAAAAAAAACCTTCAAAATGAAAGCAAAAATGCCTGGTTCTAGAAACAAGTCAGCAGGATGATTTTATGGTTGAGAAGCAAGTAGAGGAGGAGAAAGGAAGAACGTGGCTCACATCTGAATAGAATCCTTCAGGCAAATGAGTGCCACAGAAGTGACAGAATGACCCTCAAAATTATGGGAGACGGTGTTCTTCTGTTCATAGGCCAGCAGAGAAGCCAGAGGTAGGGGACACCGTGAGGACTGCGGCAGTCACCCCGTGACGACGCCTGTTCTATGGCTTCTTCCCTGTGTGCCTCCCAGTTACCAGCACGATAACCAACAAGAAGTTTTTGCCCCTAGCATCAAGTCTAGCGTTTCCACCCTGTCTTAAATGTGTCTTTTCAGTCAAACGAGATCTTTTTTCTTTCACGTGCTCTGTTCCAGCAGTGATATTTACTGTAGAATCTCAAATGCAGTTACCAAATTTAAATAAGAGAACGGGACATTAATCAGATGCAGGGATGGAAGGGACTCGGCGTGGGCCGTGGGTCACATGCTGGGAGGATGCTGGTTCCTTGGCAACAGCAGCTCGTCCCTAAGTCTGTCTCCAGGCCTGGAATGTTGAGAAAGCTTTCTCTGTACTCGGTTTCCAAGGCGCTTCTCCCATCATATCCCAGGCGCTCATTCCAGCTGCATCGTCAGAAGCCCGACGTCCTGGGGCTTCAAGCTTCACAGGCAGGCGCTTGAGATGATGGAGCTGCACCGGGCTTTGAAGATGCATAACCCATCTCTGAGTGCAGCCTGTGGTTTCCACAAATATTAGATTCCCCGAAAGAGACTCACACCAAGTTCATTGAAATTCATAGATAAGCTGCAGAGCGAAACACAAGCTATTTAAGAAACTTTAATTACTTAACCAAATAATAAAATATGTATGAGAAAAAAAAGAACATCCAGCCAGTCCATAAAGTAAACCAGCTGACAAATTAATTAGTGTTTAATAACAAGAAGTTTCTATCAATCGCCAAAAGCCCACAAATTACTAACGGAATAAACAGACTGTTTTCATTTCTGTTTTAGCTTCAGTAACTAGTATTTGGCCATTATTCATAAATGTTTGTTTGGTGTATGCAGAATGATTAGTCGCATATAATATTAATAATCTAGGAAATAGATTTCAGAAGGTGATTTGTCCACTTTTAATACAGGCCTAGTAGCATGCTTAGGAGAAAGCAATGGCAACCCACTCCAATGTTCTTGCCTGGAGAATCCCAGGGATGGGGGAGCCTGGTGGGCTGCTGTCTCTGGGGTCGCACAGAGTTGGACACGACTGAAGCAACTTAGCAGCAGCAGCAGCAGTAGCATGCTTTGATGTGGAAAAAAGTCAATCAACCCAACTGACCCCTTTTGCTTTCCAAATATTGAACTTAATTGTAAACACAAGCAATGCTTATTTAATCAAGCCAGGTATGCTACCTATATTTTAAGGTGTTGGATTACCGCTTCTTGAATTTCCAAGCTTGCTAGGTACATAGCATGGGTGTGTATGCAGGCAAATGGAGAATCAGCTTTTCAGATGCTAGCATTAATATTTCCAACTCACCAGAAACTTAGGTGCAAAAGCTGTGTTCGTTTGTGGAGTGTGTTGAGCCTTATTAAAGATAAAAATCTAATTAAGTATAGGATAATAAAAAACACAAATTCAGGATCTCTGAATTAAGTCCAAATACCCATTCAATATCAATAGATAAATATAGAATAAATACTTTTATTAAAGTAAAGTGACTCAAAGACTTAGCTAGAAATGAAATTTTATTATATGTCAAACACAAAAAGTTGAACTTGAAAATCTCCAGGAAAAATGTTCACACACACACGCACACACACAGTGAGTAGACTTTCCACAAGAAGAATGCACTAAATGAGGTCGATGGAGGGAGCATCTAGTAATGAAGGGCAGAATGTTCAGTGAGGTTTCACACATAAACATTTACAAAGCAAACAGCAGCAATCTAACTCACAAACTAGATATTTCAGGAACTGTACCAAGTTACAATTCCTTTTCCACTGGGAGAGCAAGGATAGTAAAGTTTGAAAAAAATATGTGTAAGGGATCAGAATAACATTTTCAGAGAATACTTTAATAGACATTTAATAAAAGCTGTATTGCTAGCAAAGTATTTTCAAGTTGTATAATACATTTAGTCAAAATTATGAATATATAAAATTATAAAGAGAATCCAAATAAATTTTGAAACATAAAAACAATATGGATAGTGTTTTCTAACCATGGAGAATAAAATAGGAAAATAATAATAAAAATAGAAGAAAAATGAAAAGTTATCTGGAAGTTTTAAAACTCTAATAAACAATACCTAGACTGAAGTAGGTACATAAATGATTATTACTTGATAGTAAAAAATATTTATACAGCAAAGTTTATTGAGTATGGCTAAAATATATTCATAGGGAAATTCATAGTCTTAAATTATTACACAAATAAATAGCAGAAATTGTTTTTAAACTGTGTTTATCACGTAGGGCATGTGCTGTGCTGAGGTAAGTCGCTTAAGTCATGTCCGGCTCTGCAACGCTATGGACCGTGGCTCATTAGGCTCCTCTGTCCATGGGATTCTCCAGGCAAGAATACTGGAGTGAATTGCCGTGCCCTCCCCCAGGGGATCTTCCCGACCCAGGCATTGTGCTTCTGTCTCTTTTGTCTCCTGTGCCACCTGGGAAGCTCTGTAGCATATAGATTGCATTTTTTAATTGCATATCTTTAATTAATTAATTTATGTGGTGCATAAGTTGTGTTTTTTAAAGAGAAACAACATTAAGAAATGAAATCAGAAGTGATAAAGAACCCGCCTGCCAGTGTAGGAGACTTAAGAGACATGGGCTCGGTCCCTGAGTCAGGAAGATCTCCTGGAGAAGGGAATGGAAACCCACTCCAGTACTTTTGCCTGGAGAATTTCGTGGACAGAGGAGCCTGGGAGGCTATGTTCCATAGGGTCACAAAGAGGTGCACGTGATTGAAGCGACTTAGCACACACTCACAAAAAGGCAAGAAAAACAAAACAGGCCCCCCCCCAAAAAGGAATTGATGAATTAGCTACCAGCGAAACATAATTATTGTTAAAAAGGAGAAAGCACAAATCTAAAAACTTAGAAGAGTGAAAGAGATTATAATTACAGCTACAAAGGGAATCTTAACACAGATGTGCTGTGCTCAGTCGCGTCCAACGCTTTGTGACCCCATGGACTGTAGCCCACCAGGCCCCTCTGTCCACGGACTTCTCTAGGCAAGAATTCTGGAGTGGGTTGCCATGCCTTCCCCCAGGGGATCTTCCCAACTCAGGGATTGAATCCAAGTCTCCCACATTGCAGGCAGATTCTTTACCGTCTGAGCCACCAAGGAAACCCTAAAACAGATTCATGTAGATAAAAATTACTTTAAAATCTCCATGAAGCAGATAATTTATGAGGAAAATAGTCTATCAAAATTGTTCCTAGAGATACAAGAAACCCAAAATGAAACAAAATATGTAAGAAATTGAAGTGATAAGTTATACAAACTTTAAATAGCACAATTTGGCATCATCAGCTGAAACATACATTTCAGGTAATCTTCAATACTTGTACTCTGTAAGAAACATATCCTATTGATAAATTCTAATTGAATATTGTGTTATATGAATATGCTTTTATTTAAATCACAGTTTGCAATAGTAAGACAGTTGAAACAAACTATCGTGTCCTTGGAGAAGGCAATGGCACCCCCTCCAGTACTCTCGCCTGGAAAATCCCATGGATGGAGGAGCCTGGTAGGCTGCAGTCCATGGGGTCGCTAAGAGTCAGACATGACTGAGCGATGTTACTTTCACTTTTCCTTTCATGCGCTGGAGAAAGAAATGGCAACCCACTCCGGTGTTCTTGCCTGGAGAATCCCAGGGATGGGGAAGCCTGATGGGCTGCCGTCTATGGGGTCACACAGAGTCAGAAACGACTGAAGCAACTTAGCAGTAGCAGCAGCTGCTCTAGAATGACGTAAGTTTGTGTATTATTTCACATTTTGGTGTTCATTTTGTTATTTTTTTTTTCCTATACATGTTTCGTACACACACGCAGGATTCAGAGAAAGAAGAGTAGGAATGACGATCTAAAGCATTATTTTAATGTTACTTCCCATTGCTTCTCAAAATGTTCGGAGCGGATGTTGAAAATACTGGAGAAGTAAGGAAATCATCCACTTTTCTTAAGTTTTAAAGGGAAATTGCTAATATTTGGTAGAGATTTGGCAATATTTGCTAGAGATTCTTGGAAATAAGACTTTCTGTGAAAATTCCTAAGCTTTTGTTCATCAGAAAAGTATTAGAGGAGCATATATAAACTCAGAATTCTGCATTTCATCTGTAAACAACAGCCCCTGTGTCTTTTTCGATCTGTCAGCCCATACAGTAGCCTTGATCTGCAGCTCCACACACCTGAGCTTGCCTGACTTACAATTCCAGGAAATGAATGGAAATACCAAATGGCGGCAGTTTTAGAAAAAGCACAGTAAATCCAGTGTGGGGTCAAAATGGCACCAACCATTCCATCTCATAAAAAGCAGAAATCTAGAAGGATGCAATACCATTGTGTGTAACACAAATGAAAAGCTTAACTGACTCACAGGAGGAAGAGGAAAAGAGAAGACTGTAGTACTGCTGAAAACCAAAATGTGCTGCTTCCCAAGTTCTGGGGTAGCTACTCCTGTTGCTTCCGCAGCTAACAAAGCGCCTGTCGACCTCGCCTCTCTTGCTGGGTGCATCTGTGAGTACACGTTTTAACTGCTGCAGTGTGCCATCCTGAGAGATACAGGACCCAGCAACCATGAGGAAAAGGACACGTGGAGTTTCCCCTCAGAGAGGAAATTTGCCCTTACATGAAAGTGAAAGTCGCTGAGTTGCGTCCAACTCTTTGTGACCCCATGGTCTATACAGTCCATGGAAGTCTCCAGGCCAGAATCCTGGAGTGGGTAACCTTTCCCTTCTCCAGGGGATTTTCCCAACCCAGGGACTGAACCCAGGTCTCCCACACTGCAGACCGATTCTTTACCAACTGAGCCACCAGGGAAGCCTATATGGTTTATATGTGTGCATGGTAAAATCTTTACGGTAAAATCTTTGTGTTAGGTGCTAACTGTTTGCAATCAAACATATTGTTTCCAGGTAATAGTAGCATCTGATGCGCAAAAATATTTCATCTGAATAGGAATCCACTTTTTAGATGTAAACACTAGGTTTCCACACTAAAAAAAATTGACAACACATGCACAACAAAAAATTGAGAGTAATTCCTACAAATCTAGTGAAGTGCAAGAAGGCTGCTAATAACACGATGCGGAGAAGGAAAATGTAGGGGCTACATTAACGGCATCGGCGTCCGTTCTTTTAACTCATTACTTTAGAGTCAGAGAGGATGAGCATTTCCCAGTAAAGCACCCAGATCTCTGGATTTGTCCATCTTTTTTAAGCTTTCCAGTTTATTGATATAATTGCACATATCATCTTAAGATCTTTTTAATGTCTATAGACCCTGTAGTTGTATCCTTTTCACACTTCTCATACTGGGATTATGTGTCTTTTCTCATTTTTTCTTGCTAGATATTCCATGTGCTTTTATTTATTTATCTGTTTTTGTGC
The DNA here is from genome assembly GCA_935064755.1 of Tragelaphus eurycerus. NCBI lineage: Eukaryota > Metazoa > Chordata > Mammalia > Artiodactyla > Bovidae > Tragelaphus > Tragelaphus eurycerus. The sequence goes on from CAKXYN010000114.1 coordinate 1,973,790, forward strand.
TCACTCAGTCATGCCTGACTCTCATGAAGTATATATATATATATATATATATATATATATATATATACTGTATATATATATATATCAGATCAGTTCAGTCACTCAGGCATGTCCGACTCTTTGCGACCCCATGGACTGCAGCACGCCAGGCCTCCCTGTCCATTACCAACTCCCGGAGCTTGCTCAAACTCATGTCCATCAAGTCAGTGATGCCATCCAACCATCTCATTCTCTGTCATCCCCTTCTCCTCCCACCTTCAATCTTTCCCAGCATCAGGGTCTTTTCCAATGAGTCAGTTCTTCCCATCAGGTGGCCAAAGTATTAGAGCTTCAGCATCAGTCCTTCCAATGAATATTTAGTAAGTATATATAGTTTGCTAAGTCACTTCAGTCGTGTCCGACTCTGTGTGACCCCATAGACAGCAGCCCACCAGGCTTCCCCGTCCCTGGGATTCTCCAGGCAAGAACACTGGAGTGGGTTGCCATTTGCTTCTCCAATGCATGAAAGTGAAAAGTGAAAGTGAAGTCGCTCAGTTGTGTCCGACCCTCAGTGACCCCATGGACTGCAGTCTTCCAGGCTCCTCTGTCCATGGGATTTTCCAGGCAAGAGTACTGGAGTGGGGTGCCATTGCCTTCTCTGGAATATATAGATATATCCCCTCTCTCTTGAGCCTCCCCCCCGACCCCATTCCTCTAGGTTGTCACAGAGCACAAGGCCCATGTGCTTTTAAAAGCAATACATATTCTTAAGTTTTGTGTAAATAGTAAATGTGTAAACATGCTTATATAGCTAACAGATATATAATCAGTCTAGTTAACTTCTTTGCTCAAATATTCTTTATCCATGATTATTTTTGTTCTAGTATTTTATGTACATTCAAATAGTTCTCCATTTCTTTCTTTCATTCGTTTGTTGATTTATCTTAGGCAACAAAATAGTCTCTGGAAAAACACCATATCTTCGAAAATTAACAAGAAACTTGACAAACCATGCTTGATCAGAAACCATGCGATCAACAAAATGCCCCTGATCCCCGAGTAAGGAACCAGACGCCAACCAGTCATCACCCTCGGCACCTCCATCACTGCACAGTCGCTGCTCCAAAACCTGCTGTTCCTCCAGGCTGACTTGAAAACCCAAACTATGAGTTACTGAAAGTTAATAAGTAAGCGACCAAGTCTCTTATAAGTCTTTTAAATGCAATTGTTTGTCTTATGTATTTAAAATTCTTCTGATTAATGTATGCAATTTCATGATGTTATCTATACTTGGGTTGATAATTTATTTTTACCAGTGTGAAGTACCTCTGTCCTTGTTGAGGGTAATTTTGCATTAAGTAATATTCCTTGTAATAGTAATACTGGTGTAATAACTTTCTTTTACTTACTATTTCCTGTTACATCTTTTTCAAGCCTTAATTTTCAAATTGAAAAACATTATTTTTCCTCCAATGAGTTTCTTCTAGGCAGCACAGTATTTTTTAAAACAGTATGTTTGGAACATATCACATTTTGTCTATCAAAGAAAATGAAGTTTAATTTCCCAATACTTTATTAAAAATGTATTCTATTATATTTTATTGCAAAGATAAAATCTTTCAACAGAGAAAGAATTGCCATAATAACAAACTTGATGTAATAAAAAGCCGTAAACAAATATAAATTCTTTTGCAGTTTCTTTTATTGTTAAAGCCTGTAACATAAAATTTACCATCTTAGCAATGTTTGAGTATACAGCACAGTACTATATGTGCACTGCTGTGCAACAAGCCTCTAGAACTTTCTTTATCTTGCAAAACTGAAACTCTGAAACCATTGAACAACTTCTTTTCTTTTTCTCTTTTCCTTCTCCAACTTCCCCTTTAAGCCAGCATTCTCCTTTTGGTTTCTAAAAGTTTGACTACTTTAGATACCAGATGTAAATGAAATCATGCAGCATTCATCTTTTTGTGACTAACTTATTTACTTAACAATGTCCTCAAGGTTCATCCATTTTGTAGCATATGACAGGATTTCCTTATTTTTAAATAATATCCCATTTTGTGTATGTATATATATCGCATGTTCTGTATTCATTCATCCATCAGTGAACATCTGGGTTCCTCCCACCTCTTGGCAATTTTAAATAATGAGGCAATAAATATGTGTTAAAATACCTTTCAAGATCCTGGTTCAACCCTTTTGGATATATACCCAGAAGCAGATTGTCAGGTCACATGATGGTTCTGTTTTTTGAGGCGTCTCCATGCTGCTTGCCTGGCGGCTGCACTATTTCACATTCCACCCAGCGGTGCACGAGGGAGTGGGTCCCAGTCTCTCCACATCCTTGTCAGCAGTTGTTACTTCTGTTTGTTGGTTTCAGTAGCCGTTCTAATGGGTGTGAGGTATTATTTCTAGTCTCTTCTTGTTGGTATGGTTTCTGATGACAGCTCTTTCTTTTGTGTTTAAAGCATTTTATTTCCCCTGGTTTCTTCAAGATTGTTTATTTGTCACTGGGAATCTGACATTTGAATACGCTATGCCTCAGTACAGTTCAGTCTAGTCAGTCATGTCCAGCTCTTTGCGAATCCATGGACTGAAGCACTCCTAGCTTCCCTGTCCATCACTAACTCCCAGAGTTTACTCAAACTCATGTCCATTGAGTCAGTGATGCCATCCAGCCATCTCATCCTCTGTTGTCCCCTTCTCCTCCTGCCTTCAATCTTTCCCAGCTGCTGCTGCTGCTGCTAAGTCTCTTCAGTCGTGTCCGACTCTGCGTGACCCCAGAGACATCAGCCCACCAGGCTCTCCTGCCCCTGGGATTCTCCAGGCAAGAAAACTGGAGTGGGTTGCCATTTCCTTCTCCAATGCATGAAGCGAAAAAGTGAAAGTGAAGTCGCTCAGTCGTGTCCGACTCTTAGCGACCCCATGGACTGCAGCCCACCAGGCTCCTCCATCCATGGGATTTTCCAGGCAAGAGTACTGGCGTGGGGTGCCATTGCCTTCTCCATCTTTCCCAGCATCAGGGTCTTTTCCAATGAGTCAATTCTTTGCATCAGGTGGCCAAAGTACTGGAGTTTCAGCTTCGGCATCAAGCCTTCCAGTGAACTGATTTCCTTTAGGATGGACTGCTTGGATCTCCTTGCTGTCCAAGGGACTCTCAAGAGTCTTCTCCAACACCACAGAAGCATCAGTTCTTTGGCACTCAGCTTTCGTTATAGTCCAACTCTCACATCCATATATGACTACTGGAAAAACCATGGCTTTGACTAGATGGACCTTTGTTGGTAATGTCTCTGGTTTATAATATGCTATCTAACTTGGTCATAGCTTTTCTTCCAAGGAGCAAACATCTTTTAATTTCATGGCTGCAGTCACCATCTACAGTGGTTCTGGAGCCCAAGAAAATAAAGTCTGTCACTTTTTCCATTGTTTCTCCATCTATTTGCATGAAGTGATGGGATCAGAGGCTATGATCTTAGTTTTCTGAATATTGAGTTTTAAGCCAACTTTTTCACTCTCCTCTTTCAGTTTCACCAAGAGCCTCTTAGGTGTAATTTATTATTTTTTTATTCTTTATTTTCTCTATAGTATATTTTCTGTTATTAATTTTGGAGTTGTTTTGGCCATCATTACCTCAAATCGTTTTTTTCTATTCTGTTCTCCCTTCTTCTGTTATACCAGTTATGTGTGCTATACAGTTTGAAACTGCCCCACAATTCTGGGGAGATTCCGTTCTATTTTTTTAATATTCTCTATTCACATTATTGTTGAAAAATTTTTTATTAATTTATCTTCCAACTCACTTGTTCTTTTCTCAGCCATAACCAATCAATTTATGAACTCATCTTTTACTTTTTCTTTCTAGCATTTACTTCTGATTGTTTTTCCTTAGATTTTCTATCTTTCTGCTAATATTACTCATTCATTCTTAAATATTGTCTGTTTTTTCCATTAGAACCCTTAACATCTCAAACACAGTTATTTTAAATGTTTATCTGACAGTTACAACATTTGTGTGTGGTTCTGATGTGTGTTTTGTCTCCTGACTGTATGTTCCCTTACCTTCTATTGCATCTTGTAATTTTACACTGAAATTCAGGCACAGTGTACCAGACGAGAGGATCTGATGTCAGTGGGCGTTCATGTGCAGCTTCGTATTCTGGTCGGGAGTTTGGCTGTATCGTCTTTGCTGCCGTTGTAGGCACAGTGTACCAGATGAGAGGATCTGATGTCAGTTTGGTCGGGCGTTCGACTGTGCAGCTTCGTATTCTGGTCGGAGAGGATTGGTGGGGGGTTTGTATCTGGGGGGGGGCTGTATCGTCTTTGCTGCAGTTGTCGGTGCAAAAGCCTCAGCATCCCCTAGTGTCCCCCTTTCTCTCCCTGTTAGTTTGGGGCTCCCTGACTGTTTCTCTGCAGAGACAATCTGCACCGTGCGGCTTGTCCAGCTGCAACCCACTGTTACTGTCCCAGAGCTCTGCTGGTATGGGTTCAGGGTGTGCAAGAGGCAAGGCATTTCACAATATTAAACATAGACCTCAGCTTCTCACTGGGTCTGTGTCTCTGGGCCGTGAACCTCAGGAGTGTTTCTTGCTTCCCACTCCCTACCAAGTATTCTACCAGCCCATGTCTCTGGAGGTCTCTGCTCCAGATAAATAAGTATATTTCAGCTGTCACTCTCTTAATTTTCCAGTCTCTCTGGATTTGGGAATGGTAGTTTTCCCCATGACCTCAGTTCTCTGAAGAATTCAAGAAAACCACTTGATACTCAGTTTGTCCAAGTTTTTCATTTTATTAGGATAGGAGTGACAACTTAAGCTTGTTACATGTCGGAGATGAAACAGAAAGTTCCAGGTAGTCTCATTTTAATCTAGAAATTAGCTCTAACTTTACGTTGCACTGTAGCCCATCCTAAATTCATATAAATTCATATATTCATGTTATAACAAAGGAAAATGTACCATAGTATTATGTAACTTCACTTTCTGAGACTACCTAAAGCTACCTAGACTACCTAGACTACTTTACTTTTCTTCTGACAGGAGGAATGCAATGTTGCCGTTATTATATTAGCCTATATTGGGGTAAATTAAAAAAATCAGTCATCTACAAAGCTGAAAACTAGATTTAAAGATGCAGTATTAAAATAGACAAGTATAATGCAGAATCAGGCAGAACAACATTAACTATGGCAGGACAAGAAAGATTAGGAGGGACAAAAAAAAAGGACTAGAGATGTTTATTGATGCACAACAACACACCTTGCAGAGAAAAGAACTAGGTCATAATATGAAAATAGCTATCCAAAGGATCCAAGAAAATAGTTATGGGAGCTGGTTAAAGATTCTAACATAATTTAATGTTTAGTGATAAATGTTAGGCAGCAATGATTCTACCAATTACATCAGGGAAGTCTAGCCAGAGGATCTCATGGTGGGGTAGGTTCTGGCACAGAATTTAGTCCAGGGTGGAAAGAAGGGTAGTAGTAAAAAGGAAAGAATTTGCTTAGAATGAAGAAGAGCCAAATCGTAGAAGCTCTTAGAGATCAGGAAAATTTCTAAGTCAGGTTAAGAAAGCAAAAATAAAATTCTCAGAATTGGGTAAATAGGTACAGCTTCACTCAGCAAAGTGTATGCTTTTTGGCTAGATATAAAAAATGTTTCCCACATATGGTTAAAATCAATCCTTGAAACAGATGTGAAACTCACCCAATAAATATAGATCAGGTCGCCCCCAGGTATGAAAACGATACAATTAGAGAGCCTGAGGAAGAGTGCCTGGCAATAGCTATAAATATGAAGTCACAGCGTCCTCTACTATAATCACATCAGTTGCTAATAAAGAGAGAAGAGGGGAGAGTGAAGCAGAGAATTCAAGAGATGAATGCATTTTTCCTAATATATTAATAATTTTGCAATTTAATGTGCCTTTTGGCTATTTGTGCTAATGTTTTAGTATTACTCTGCAAGCTCCTTTAGTAGAAAAAATAACTTTTCCCCCTAAAGTCACAAAGCTGGCAAATACATAGTTTCATATGATACACAACTTTTTTCTATGAAATGTGTGATGTCATAAACAAAGTTCAATAGCCTAAGAGTTTAAAAGTTAACAAGCTGAAATGTTTCACAATTTAAGATATCTTTTCATCTCTTTTGCAGGAGAAAAGCAAAATATTGAAACGTGTTGAAGAGGTTAAGTTAGAAAGTATTGACCTGAGGAAAATAATGTATTTTCCTTTATTTAAAGACCACTTAATTTAGAATAATATCTAATTATTAAATTAGATACCAAATCCAATTCCAAAAGCAAAATTTAATGTTCAAAAAAGTGATAGTAGGTGCCATCTCAACTTAATAATAAACAGCTGATACTTTTTAAATGCATTTTGAGCCATTTAACCAACTAAAATAGTATAAAACTACAGATTTTTTGTTAAGCTTTTCTGGATAATACTTGTATGGTTAAGAATTGAGTTGTAGGACTTTCCTGGTGGCATAGTGGATAAGAATCTGCCTGTCAACGCAGGCGGCAAAGGCTGAATCGCTGATCTGAGAAGATCCTATATGCCACGGAGCTACTAAGACCTTTTGCCACAACTTTTAAGCCGACTTGCCTCAATAACTGAAGCTCTTGTGCCCTAAAGCCCGTGCTCCACGGAAAGAGAAACTTCTGCACTGGGAAGCCTCTGCAATACAATTAAATTTTTAAAATTAAAAAAAATTTTCTTTATTTTTAAAAAAATTTAATTTTTTAAAATTAAAACAATTAAATTTTTAAAATTAAAAAAACGGAATTATATACTAAAAGCAACATTTTGGAAGAAAGTATAAATTAATATTTGTATAATCTTGCAGTTAAAGAAATGTTCCTGCTCCTTTTATTCTATTAAAATCTAGGTAAAATCTAATATGGAATATATGCAACCAGATATTAAGAAATGTTTGAGTTAGCGTAATCCATACTGGAGGTCGTCGGCCTCTGTGTAAAAGTTACAGCCACAATATTTCACACCTATAATTGGGCATGTTCTCTCTAATTCTTGACTCCTAATATTACTGTAATATCTTATGATGCACATCACTATTTAGCACAGTTGGTTTAAGTGTATAACATTTCTGGAATATTCTCACAAGAGCAGGTGTTCCATGGTAATTCTAAATAAACACAAAACAACAAACCAGCAAATCTGAGTGTTTTTTGATTTCAACAGGAGAATGAAGAAATACTTTCCAGCTATGGCCCCCAAAGGCAGAAATCTTAGAAAGAAGACTAATAGATTCAATAACATAAGTAATTGAAAAACCACTGTAGCCTTGAAAAAACAAATATAAGTAAGGATAAAAAGTAAATGAAAATCTGAAAAAAATGCAGCTTGTGTCACAAAAAGGGTTGCAGCTTGTGTCACAAATAGGGCTACAGCTTTTATTACTTAGAGGAAATATTATCAATAGAAAAACAGCTTGATTCATGAATGAACAAACCATTAAAGAAGAAATACAGATGCTGAGAAAACACCTCAGTGTTGCTAAAAAGTGCAGTCTTACTAGTAACCAAAGAAATTTGGAAATTAATAATGGAGCAATATTTTCCTATTTTTTTAACCCATGAGAATACCTAGCATTTGTGAGAATAAGTGAAAATTGAAGTGTAAGCACGTTGTTTAGGGTGCAGATTAGCACAGGCTTTCCGGCCGACAGCTTAACTATGCATCCAGCAGTCTCCTAAAGAATCCTATTAGGAAAGCAGCAGTTCTACTTCCAGCAATTCATTCCAAAGAGATAGTGAGACAAATGCACAATTACACCACTGAATTGATGCACAGTGGCCACCATTTACAACGTATTTACTGCATTCCAAGAATAGTGCTACACAGTTCACAAGAGGTATTTAAATTCATCATCACAAAACCCTATGAGTACCATCCCCATTTTCACACGAGGAAACTAAAGACTCAAAGTAGTTTTGAAACATGTCCAACTTCTCACGGGACTGCACCAGGTGCTACAGTGGTAAAGAGTCCACCTGTGATGCAGGAATCACAAGAGATGGGATTTGATCCCTGGGTCGGGAAGATTTCCTAGAGCAGGAAATGGCAACCCACTCCAGTGTCCTTCCCTGGGAAGTCCTAAGGACAGACGAGCCTGGTGGGCTACAGTCCAGGGGTCTCAAAGAGTCAGACAGGAATGAGCGACTGAGCAGGCACGAACACACCAAGTTCTCAGGGCTTTCTTCAGAGTGAGGTCAAATGAAGCTGGGATTAAGTCCAGCCAACACACATCATATGCCTGCACGCTCACCATACTGCCTTCCTTACAAACTTTGCTGTTGCTAGGCGCTCAGTCGTGTCTGACTCTTTTGTGACCCCATAGACTATAGCCCACCAGGCTCCTCTGTCCATGAAATTTCCCAGGCAAGAATACTGGAGAGGGTTGCCATTTCCTTCTCCAATCCTTATGAATGTTTATTATGTTCATATTTAAGTAGCAAAATAATAAAGAGGAGAAAAAGGAAGAGGAGATGGTAAAAGTAAAGCTGAACGTAATAGGACATTTATTAAAATTTCTTGTAAATTCATATACTTTTATAATAGTGGACATTCCCGACTTTTATAATAGTGGACATTAAGAATGATGATTAGATTAAATTCGTTAATCAGAAACACTGTTCCTAGGATATGCTATGCTATGCTATGCTAAGTCACTTCAGTCGTGTCCGACTCTGTGTGACCCCATAGACGGCAGCCCACAAGGCTCCCCCGTCCCTGGGATTCTCCAGGCAAGAACACTGGAGTGGGTTGCCATTTCCTTCTCCAATGCATGAAAGTGAAAAGTGAAAGGGAAGTCGCTCAGTCGTGTCCAACTTAGCGACCCCATGGACTGCAGCCTAACCGGCTCCTCCGTCCATGGGATTTTCCAGGCAAAAGTACTGGAATGGGGTGCCATTGCCAATGAACAATAACCAAAGCTTTAATATACAAGTAAGTATATGCATAGAAATGTTTGAATTATATACAGTATAGTGTAGACAATGTTATAGTTTCGTATTACACTGTATTTTTTTCAAAAGAATATATATGTTTTACATAATAAATAAATTATTCATTTTAAAAGTGAATCAAATGATGAATTTTAGTGCAAGAGTTAAGGAATCAGGGTCCCTGGGAGACTTTTCAGGCCACCTGACATCTATCTGAGCATTTTGTGAACTTTACCATTTAGGAAGACCAGAGTTCTGTGTCACCAGTGAATTTTAACTGTACTCCCCTAAATATTATATTTGGCTGGCAAGTTAAGATGAAAAGAGCTTCTTAGCTCTTAACTTTTTCCTTCTAGCAATGCTTCTAAACATACATACATACACACACACACACACACACACACACACACACACACATACGTACTTAGTAGCTTCAGTCATGTCTGACTCTCTGTGACCCCATGGACTGTACATAGCCCACCAAGCTCCTTTGTCCATGGGATTCTCCAGGCAAGAACACTGGAGTGGGTTGCCATTTCCTTCTCCAATGCATGAAAGTGAAAAGTGAAAGGGAAGTCGCTCAGTCGTGTCCAACTCTTAGCGACCCCATGGACTGCAGCCTAACCGGCTCCTCCGTCCATGGGATTTTCCAGGCAAAAGTACTGGAATGGGGTGCCATTGCCAATGAACAATAACCAAAGCTTTAATATACAAGTAAGTATATGCATAGAAATGTTTGAATTATATACAGTATAGTGTAGACAATGTTATAGTTTCGTATTACACTGTATTTTTTTTCAAAAGAATATATATGTTTTATATAATAAATAAATTATTCATTTTAAAAGTGAATCAAATGATGAATTTTAGTGCAAGAGTTAAGGAATCAGGGTCCCTGGGAGACTTTTCAGGCCACCTGACATCTATCTGAGCATTTTGTGAACTTTACCATTTAGGAAGACCAGAGTTCTGTGTCACCAGTGAATTTTAACTGTACTCCCCCTAAATATTATATTTGGCTGGCAAGTTAAGATGAAAAGAGCTTCTTAGCTCTTAACTTTTTCCTTCTAGCAATGCTTCTAAACATACATACATACACACACACACACACACACACACACACACACACACACACACATACGTACTTAGTAGCTTCAGTCATGTCTGACTCTCTGTGACCCCATGGACTGTACATAGCCCACCAAGCTCCTTTGTCCATGGGATTCTCCAGGCAAGAATACTGGAGTGGGTTGCCATGCCCGCCTCCAGGGGATCTTCCCGACCCAGGGATCAAACCTAGGTCTCCTGCATTGCATGTGGCTTCTTCACCACTGAGTCAGTGGGGAAGCCTATATATATGTGTGTATGTGTGTGTGTCTGTATTGATTATATATGTGTGTGTGTGTGTGTGTGTGTGTCTGTATTGATTTTATATAACTGGGGATCTTTTATTTAGGAAAATATAGTTTAAAATATAAAAAACGTGTACACTTAAGTTGGAAAATATTTACACTAATTCAATGAGAAAAATTTCCCTAATCAGTTCACAGTATATGTCCATGAAGTGGAGGAGGGAAGACAGTAGCTATGAAATCCAAACCCAGCTAACCCCCATGTCCTTCTAAACATCTCTTTCTTGCCTTTGTCACCATGACCTTTTAATATCCACACGAAGGGAGGGAAAGAACAGGTCACCAATGTCCTCTGGGTGTGTTTATTCCTTGGAAAAGGATTCTAAGGCAGACAAGTGAAGGTGGTGATTTACTGCCCATTAAAAGGTGCTAATAAGCAGAAAGGAAAAAGCCTCTGCCCAGCGCTGCTTTGGCCCCTCAGCCCCGGCTCTCTGGTGTGGGTGCGGGAAGCTAATGAACCTTTTATATTGCCAGTCATAAAAAGGGCCAGTGGCTCTCCATGCAGTAATGGACTCCATGGTGAAACCTGCCTAACGGGCTTCATAAGGAACAAGGAAAAAATCAATTGCCTCATTGAGGTTAGTCTCACATAGCTTTGCAGCAAGATAATCTAGTGGAGGTCAATCCACTGCAATTTCATGAAAATTTTAAAAAATGGCTTTTGAACTGTGTTTCCCTCAATTTTAAAAGGAAAAAAATACATTTTCCACTCACTCAGCCACAGTTGTCTTTATCACAAGTCAAAAACAACCAGAAGAAAAAGGCAACAGAAATGAATGAGGAAGTGAACCATTGTTGCTTCCTAACCGTATAAAACAATAAGCGCTTCTATTTGCATGGCTCTTTCAGGTTCACTGATGGTTTTTTAACAGCCTTGTGAGGCAGCATTGCTCTCTCTGCTTCACACATTAAGCTCCAGACCTAGAGTTAAACTCAGCTCTGTTTCTTCCAACCGCACTGACTTGTTTGTGTCTTTTCTCCCTGTTTTCCTTCCCTCCCATTTCAAGCAGATGGTCAGACAATATGCTTCTTTGTCTCAGGGAATATTTATGGCAGGCAGGGAAGACAATATACTTGGAATCAAAGCTTGCTTCTTTCCTAGCATCATTCCTTTCTTCCTTCTTCTTTCTTTTCCTTTCTTTTCTTTTGGTAAAACCCAGGTCCTCTAAAGAAATGAGTCTCTGTATCCCCAAACTCAGAGACTCTTTAGGAGGCAGCAGGAGGAGATTTTCCTGGGACTAGGAAGGTAGGAGAAACCAGCAGTTCTTGGATGGCAGTACTTTGGGGTTAAAGATGTGGATAAAATGAGGTGTTGGCAAAAGATGTTATAAAAGTAGAAGGAAAGGGGCATACAAAAACCTAATGAAGAGGGGCAACTATTCAAAGTAGTGATCTTGAGGCTGAACAACCATCCCCCAAAAGCTATTCATGCCCAAATCCCCAGAACCTGACAATGGGACACTCCTGTGGCAAAAAGAACTCAGAGATGTGATTAAACTAAAGATCCTGAGATGTGCTTGTGATCCTGGATTATCCAATCTACCCTAAATGTAATCATGTAAGTCCTTACAAGAGGGAGGCAGGGGAGGTCTGGGTATGGAGGAGGTGTGATGATGAAAGCAAGAAGTTGGAGTTTTGTGAAGAAACAACCACATGCCCAGGAATGAAGCCAGAAAGCCCCAAAGCCTCCAGGGGGAACTCGGTCCTTCCAGCACCTTGCATTTAGACCCTGACTTCCAGAACCATAAGAGAAGAGATGTCTGTATGTGTTTAAGACACTATGTTTCTGGTTATGCATTATAGCAGCAATGGTAAACTAGAGAAAATAAGAAATCAAATCCCAATGAAGAGAGATGAAAGCCCACAGATTACAGGAAAACATAGAGAGCTGTACAGGATATATGGATTTTAAAAATCCACACTAAACATATCAGAAAGAAAATTTAGAACATCAAAGACATGAGAGTGTCAAGACTTTCAAGGTTTCAAAATTGAGCACCTGAAAAGGAAGACTTGTTAGGCTTCTCCACAGAAGTAGTAGTTGAAGGAAGACAATTAAATGGTCCTTTCAAAGAGATGAAGGAAACCTATTGTGTGAAGCAAACTAGAAATTCATATCTGCTGGCTCAGTGGTAAAGAATCCGCCTGCCAATGCAGGAGACATGGATGTGACACCTGGGTCAGAAAGATGCTCTGGTGAAGGAAATGGCAACCCACTCCAATATTCTTGCCGGGAGAATCCCATGGACAGAGGAGCCTGGTAGGCTACCGTCCATGGGGTTGCAAAGAGTCAGACACAACTGAGCCACTAAACAACAATAACAAAATGTAATTTAGATGTTAGAATTTAAAAAAAAACACCCCCTCTAAAAACACTCTTGAATAAAACACCCCAGGAAGAAATGGAAGATGTAAGAGATACATGGGAATTCACCATGAATAAATAACTAAAGAAAATTTGTAGTTTATAAATTAGTAAAGCTGAAAATATCAATATTTTCATAATAGTTTGATGTAACTAGCAGCAACATGGTGGTGGTGGTGATCAAGACACTGAGGAACAGAGAGGAGAGAATGCTCGAGTATCATCATGTGCACTCAAACACATGTTCTATACAAGCACTACATAAAAATTCGATCTAAATTACCAATATATGTATTTGTTTTATAATTGTTTATGGGTTCTTGGAGAGCTGGCTTCTTTATTATCATAAAATGTTTGTCTTTACTCCTGGTAATATCTGTCATTCTGTATATAATTTCATTGGAAATTAATATATTAACAACTATTCTTGTTTAGTTGCTAGTTCAGTTCAGCTCAGTAGTGTCCAACTCTTTGCAGCCCCATGGACTGCAGCATGCCAGGCCTCCCTGTCCATCACCAACTCCCGGGGTCCACCCAAACCCATGTCAATTGAGTCAGTGATGCCATCCAACCATCTCACCCTCTGTTGGCCCCTTCTCCTCCTGTTTTCAATCTTCCCCAGCATCAGGGTCTTTTCATATGAGTCAGCTCTTCACATCAGGTGGCCAAAGTATTAGAGTTTCAGCTTCAACATCAGTCCTTCCACAGAACACCCAGGACTGATATCCTTTAGGATGGACTGGTTGAACCTCCTTGCAGTCCAAGGGACTCTCAAGAGTCTTCTCCAACACCACAGTTCAAAAGCACCAATTCTTCAGTGCTCAGCTTTCTTTATAGCCCAACTCTCACATCCATACATGACCACTGGAAAAACCATAGCCTTGACTAGACAGACCTTTGTTAGCAAAGTAATGTCTCTGTTTTTTAATATACTGTCTAGGTTGGTCATAACTTTTCTTCCAAGAAGTAAGCGTCTTTTAATTTCATGGCTGCAGTCACCATCTGCAGTGATTTTGGAGCCCAGAAAAATAAAGTCTGACACTGTTTCCACTGTTTCCCCATCTATTTGCATGAAGTGATGGGACTGGATGCCATGATCTTAGTTTTCTGAGTCTTGAGCCTTAAGCCAACTTTTTCACTCTCTTTCACGTTCATCAAGAGGCTCTTTAGTTCCTCTTCACTTTCTGCCATAAGGATGGTGTCATCTGCATATCTGAGGTCACTGATATTTCTCCCGACAATCTTGACTCCAGCTCGTGCTTCATCCAGCACATGATGTCCAATCCTTCATCACGTCCAATTCTTTTGCAACCCCATGGGCTGTAACCTGCCAGTCTCCTCTGTCTAGTTTTATTCCATTTAGTTTTTGGTTTGGCTTCTTTTCACTTTTGTTTATTTATGAAATATTTTTCCAGCTGGTATTCTTGGCTATGTGGTTTGGTGTGTGTAAGTGATTTTGAAAGTCCTTGTCTGTTATTTCTTCAAGTATTGGTTTGCACTTATTCACTCTTCTGGGATTCCAACTATTGCATAATATTAGGCCTCCTGAAAACTTCCAGCTCTCTGCCTGTTCTTTCATTCTTTGTTTCCCTGTATGTTTTAGTTTGGGTAATTTCTACTGACTTATGTTTAAGATCATGGCTTTATATTTAGACCTGTAGTCTGCACTGAGCCTGACAAAAGAGTTCATCTCTGTTGCTTCTTTTTTTTGTCATTTATAACATTTCTGTATGATTATTTCTTACAGTTTCCAGTCACCTGAAATTATGTTTCTTCTTATGTAACATATATATGGTAAATCCCACACTTGATGTTTGAGACCAGAGCTGATAATCAGGGACTGTTCTGTATCTTCAGACTGAGTGTTTTCTTGGCATCCATCATACTTCATAAAATTTTGCTGTGAGGTGGGTATGTTGTACAGGACAAACTGAAGCTTTTTTTTTTTTTTTTTTTTTTTCAGTTGTTGGGCATGAGCACACCCCGATGTCCAGCTTTTAGAAGCTGGGGGGTCTGTGCACAGTCGAGAGCTGATTTGGATGGAAGTTCTCCCTCCACGCCATTTGGGTCTCCCTGCTCAGCCAGGGTTCATGGTGGGCCTCGCCCGTGTTTCTCCCGTTGCCAGCTGTGCAGTTTTGTTTTATCCTTCTGCCTCCGTCATCAGTGGGATGTCCACCAGAGCCCTCAGCCAACAGCCTCACGGCTTTTCTCCCTGCAGACAATGGCTCTGTTCCTGGAGAAGAGACGGAGATGCATCCGTGGTGGCTTCATTTCCCTTCACCATCAGCTCAGTGGGGACGTGTCCTCATGACTCTCATGGTGTTCCTTGTGAGTGTCTGGTGAGGTTTCTGAGGAAAATCCTACCAAAGTGTGAAGCCAACCCGTTGTCTGCGATTCACAAGACCTTCCCATTCACAGGCTAGCCCACTGTCAGCTGTGGGAAATATCTAATCATTGTATCTAGTAATGCTGGATACTATTGTATCTATTAATAATGACAAGTTATCACCTTATTCAGATCATTGTGTGAAGAGGAAACTGTTCCTTTTTTTTATATTGTGTTTATTCCTTCAATAAATTCATGAAGAGGTGGTCCTAAAATGGTGGAGGAATAGGATGGGGAGATTACTTTCTCCCCCACAAATTCATCAAAAGAACATTTAAACGCTGAGTAAAATCCACAAAACAAATTCTGAATGCTGGCAGAGGACATCAGGCACCCAGAAAAGCAGCCCATTGTCTTTGAAAGGAGGTAGGAAAAATATAAAAGATAAAAAAAGAGACAAAAGAGTTAGGGAAGGTGCTCCATCCTGGGAGGGGAGTCTTAAAAAGAGAGAAGTTTCCAAACACCAGGAAACACTCTCACTGCCTAGTCTGTGTCGAGCCTTGGAAGCTCGACACAGGCAACATAACAGGGAGGAAAAATAGGTAAATAGTTAAAACCACAGATTATGAGTCCAACGGTAACTCCCCCAGCGGAGGAGTGGCGCAGAAGCCTGCACCCACCACTAGCAAGTGGAGCTGGGGAGGGAGGCGTGGGCTGCATTGCTTGGAGTAAGGATCGGGCCTGAATGCCCCAAGGGCAATCTGAGCTAACTAACTTGGGATAGCAAACCAGACTGTGGGATAGATGCCACACGAAAAACCCTAAGACACCGCGAGGCCCTTGCACAGAACGAAGGGCGGAACAAAACTAGCCGGCTGCACACCTTCCCCCTCTGGAGGCAGCCAGAGCCGGAAGGGGGCAATTGCAGCCCCAGAGAGACATTATCTACCAAACTGCAAGCAGGCTTCTTTGCCTACTAAGACTTCTTGGGGTTCTGGACAGTCATCCGCCTGAGTCAGTTGTACACCCAGAAAACCAAGCGTCAGGGACGGGAGAGGTGATAAGTTTCAGTGACCACACTCACCAAACACCTCATCACCCGAGCTGCTCAGAGCTGCTATGGCTACTGCTAAGTCACTTCAGTCACATCCAACTCTGTGTGATCCCATAAATGGCAGCCCACCAGGCTCCCCCGTCCCTGGGATTCTCCAGACAAGAACACTGGAGTGGGTTGCCATTTCCTTCTTCAATGCATGAAAGTGAAAAGTGTAAGTGAAGTCACTCAGTCGTGTCCCACTCTTAGCGACCCCATGGACTACAGCCTACCAGGCTCCTCCATCCATGGGATTTTCCAGGCAAGAGTACTGGAGTTGGGTGCCATTGCCTTCTCCTGGGAAGGGCACAAAACTCAGGCCCAACGGAGTCTGTACCTCTGAGGACCACCCAAGTGCCTGAACCTGAGCGGCTTAGACCTGGGAGGTGCATGCAGCCCAGGGCCGGCCTCAGACGGTTCCTGGTGGAGCAACCTAGAGCCTGAGCTGTGTGGGCAGGGAGGGTGCACGCGCAGTGAGCCAGGGCAGGCCCAGTGCAGCTGAGACACTGCGAGCACTCGCCAGCATTATTTGTTTGCAGCGTCCCTCCCTCCTCATTTGACTGAACAAATGAGCCTTAAAAAGTGTCCACCACCGCCCCCTTGTGTCAGGGCAGAAATCAGACACTGAAGAGACCAGCAAACAGAAGCTAAAACAGAGGGAAACGCCTTGAAAGTGGCAGGTGCAATAGATTAAAACCCTGTAGTTAGTACTGACTACATAGGAAGGGGCCTGTATCTTGAGAAATATAAGCTGGACCAGAAACATCTGAAAATGAACTGACCCCACACTGCCTACAACACGACCAGAGAAAGTGCTAGATATATTTTTACTATTTTTACGATCATTCTTTTCCTTTTTTTTCTTCTTCTCCTTTTTTTTCTTTTTCTTTTCTTTTTATTTTTTCAACTTTTTAAAAAAATTTTTAAGTCCTCTATTACTCCTTTAATTTTCATTTTTATGAAATAAAATGAAATAACTCCAGAAAGAATGAAAGGATGGAGCCAAAACAAAAAGAATACCCAGCTGTGGATGTGTCTGGTGATAGAAGCAAAATCCGATGCTGTAAAGAGCAATATTGCATAGGAACCTGGAATGTCAGGTCCATGAATCAAGGCAAATTGGAAGTGGTCAAACAAGAGATGGCAAGAGTGAATGTCGACATTCTAGGAATTAGCGAACTAAAATGGACTGGAATGGGTGAATTTAACTCGGATGACCATTATATCTACTACTGTGGGCAGGAATCCCTCAGAAGAAATGGAGTGGCCATCATGGTCAACAAAAGAGTCCGAAATGCAGTACTTGGATGCAATCTCAAAAATGACAGAATGATCTCTGTTCGTATCCAAGGCAAACCATTCAATGTCACAGTAATCCAAGTCTATGCCCCAACCAGTAATGCCGAAGAAGCTGAAGTTGAATGGTTCTATGAAGACCTACAAGACCTTTTAGAACTAACACCCAAAAAAGATGTCCTTTTCATTATAGGGGACTGGAATGCAAAAGTAGGAAGTCAAGAAACACCTGGAGTAACAGGCAAATTTGGCCTTGGAATACGGAATGAAGCAGGGCAAAGACTAATAGAGTTTTGCCAAGAAAATGCACTGGTCATAGCAAATACCCTCTTCCAACAACACAAGAGAAGACTCTATACATGGACATCACCAGATGGTCAACACCGAAATCAGATCGATTATATTCTTTGCAGCCAAAGATGGAGAAGCTCTATACAATCAGCAAAAGCAAGACCAGGAGCTGACTGTGGCTCAGACCATGAGCTCCTTATTGCCAAATTCAGACTGAAATTGAAGAAAGTAGGGAAAACTACTAGACCACTCAGGTATGACCTAAATCAAATCCCTTATGATTATACAGTGGAAGTGAGAAATAGATTTAAGGGCCTAGATCTGATAGATAGAGTGCCTGATGAACTATGGAATGAGGTTCGTGACATTGTACAGGAGACAGGGATCAAGACCATCCCCATGGAAAAGAAATGCAAAAAAGCAAAATGGCTGTCTGGGGAGGCCTTACAAATAGCTGTGAAAAGAAGAGAAGTGAAAAGCAAAGGAGAAAAGGAAAGATATAAACATCTAAATGCAGAGTTCCAAAGAATAGCAAGAAGAGATAAGAAAGCCTTCTTCAGTGATCAATGCAAAGAAATAGAGGAAAACAACAGAATGGGAAAGACTAGGGATCTCTTCAAGAAAATCAGAGATACCAAAGGAACATTTCATGCAAAGATGGGCACGTTAAAGGACAGAGATGGTGTGGACCTAACAGAAGCAGAAGATATTAAGAAGAGGTGGCAAGAATACACAGAAGAACTGTACAAAAAAGAGCTTCAAGACCTAGACAATCATGATGATGTGATCACTGACCTAGAACCAGACATCTTGGAATGTGAAGTCAAATGGGCCTTAGAAAGCATCACTACGAACAAAGCTAGTGGAGGTGATGGAATTCCAGTGGAACTATTCCAAGTCCTGAAAGATGATGCTGTGAAAGTGCTGCACTCAATATGCCAGCAAATTTGGAAAACTCAGCAGTGGCCACAGGACTGGAAAAGGTCAGTTTTCATCCCAATCCCAAAGAAAGGCAATGCCAAGGAGTGCTCAAACTACCGCACAATTGTACTCATCTCACACGCTAGTAAAGTAATGCTCAAAATTCTCCAAGCCAGGCTTCAGCAATATGTGAACCGTGAACTTCCTGATGTTCAAGCTGGTTTTAGAAAAGGCAGAGGAACCAGAGACCAAATTGCCAACATCCGCTGGATCATGGAAAAAGCAAGAGAGTTCCAGAAAAACATCTATTTCTGCTTTATTGACTATGCCAAAGCCTTTGACTGTGTGGATCACAATAAACTATGGAAAATTCTGAAAGAGATGGGAATACCAGACCACCTGATCTGCCTCTTGAGAAATCTGTATGCAGGTCAGGAAGCAACAGTTAGAACTGGTCATGGAACAACAGACTGGTTCCAAATAGGAAAAGGAGTACGTCAAGGCTGCATATTGTCACCATGTTTATTTAACTTCTATGCAGAGTACATCATGAGAAATGCTGGACTGGAAGAAACACAAGTTGGAATCAAGATTGCCGGGAGAAATATCAATAACCTCAGATATGCAGATGACACCACTCTTATGGCAGAAAGTGAAGAGGGGCTAAAAAGCCTCTTGATGAAAGTGAAAGTGGAGAGTGAAAAGGTTGGCTTAAAGCTCAACATTCAGAAAACAAAGATCATGGCATCTGGTCCCATCACTACATGGGAAATAGATGGAGAAACAGTGGAAACAGTGTCAGACTTTATTTTTCTGGGCTCCAAAATCACTGCAGATGGTGACTGCAGCCATGAAATTAAAAGACGCTTACTCCTTGGAAGGAAAGTTATGACCAACCTAGATAGCATATTCAAAAGCAGACATTACTTTACCAACAAAGGTTCGCCTAGTCAAGGCTATGGTCTTTCCTGTGGTCATGTATGGATGTGAGAGCTGGACTGTGAGGAAGGCTGAAAGCCGAAGAATTGATGCTTTTGAACTGTGGTGTTGGAGAAGACTCTTGAGAGTCCCTTGGACTGCAAGAAGATCCAACCAGTCCATTCTGAAGGAGATCAATCCTGGAATTTCTTTGGAAGGAATGATGCTAAAGCTGAAACTCCAGTATTTTGGCCACCTCATGCGAAGAGTTGACTCATTGGAGAAGACTCTGATGCTGGGAGGGATTGAGGGCAGGAGGAGAAGGGGACGACAGAGGATGAGATGGCTGGATGGCATCACTGACTCAATGGATGCGAGTCTGAGTGACCTCTGGGAGCTGGTGATGGACAGGGAGGCCTGGCGTGCTGCGGTTCATGGGGTCGCAAAGAGTCAGACACGACTGAGCAACTGATCTGATCTGATCTGATTACTTTTCCAAAAAAGGCTATTTTTTAAAGTAAACCTTATATATATATATGTATTTTTAATAACTTTTGTGACTTTATTTTTTTTTCTCTTCTTTTCTTTAATACTGTATTTTTGAAAATCTAACCTCTACTGTAGAATTTTAATCTTTGCTTTTTGGTATTTGTTATCAATTTTGTACCTTTAAGAACCCAATCTTCAGTACCTATTTTTACTTGGGGGCGAGATTACTGGCTTGACTGCTCTCTCCTGCTTTGGACTCTCCTTTCTCTCCACTAGGTCGCCTCTGTCTCCTCCCTCCCCCTTCTCTTCTCTACCCAACTCTCTGAATCTCTGTGTATTCCATACGGTGGAGGACACTTGGGGAACTGATTACTGGCTGGATCTGTCTCTCTCCTTTCATTCCCCCCTTTTATCCTCCTGGCCACCTCTGTCTCCTTCCTCCCTCTTCTCTTCTCTATATAAGTCCATGAATATCTCTGAGTGGTCCAGACTGTGGAGCACAAATAAGGAAGTGATTACTGGCTAGCTTGCTCTCTCCTCTTTTGATTCCACCTCATCTCATTCGGGTCACCTCTAATCCCCTCCTCCCTCTTTCCTTCTCCATGTAACAATGTGAACCTCTCTGAGTGTCCCTCACTGTGGAGAAACTTTTCATCTTTAACTTAGATGTTTTATCAATGGTGCTGTATAGAAGGAGAAGGCTTGAGACTACTGTAAAAATAAGACTGAAAACCAGAAGCAGGAGGCTTAAGTCCAAATCCTGAGAACATCATAGAACACCTGACTCCAGGGAACATTAAGCGATAGGAGCTCATCAAATGCCTCCATACCTACACTGAAACCAAGCACCACCTAAGGGCCAACAAGTTCCAGAGCAAGACATACCATGCAAATTCTCCAGCAACACAGGAACACAGCCCTGAGCTTCAATATACAGGCTGCCCAAAGTTACTCCAAATCCATTGACATCTCATAACTCGTTACTAGACACTTCATTGCACTCCAGAGAGAAGAAATACAGCTTCACCCATCAGAACACCAACACAAGCTTCCCTAACCAAGAAACCTTCACAAGCCACTGATACAACCCCACCCACAGCGAGGAAACTCCATAATAAAGAGAACTCCACAAACTGCCAGAATACAGAAAGGCCACCCCAAACTCAGCAATATAAACAAGATGAAGAGACAGAGGAATACCCAGCAGGTAAAGGAACAGGATAAATGCCCACCAAACCAAACAAAAGAGAAAGAGATAGGGAATCTAACAGATAAAGAATTCCAAGTATTGATAGTGAAAATGATCCAAAATCTTGAAATAAAAATGGAATCACAGATAAATAGCCTGGAGGCAAGGATTGAGAAAATGCAAGAAAGGTTTAACAAGGACCTAGAAGAAATAAAAAGGAGTCAATATATAATGAATAATGCAATAAATGAGATCAAAAACAAATGGTAGAATAACAGAGGCAGAAGATAGGATTAGTGAAATAGAAGATAGAATGGTAGAAATAAATGAATCAGAGAGGAAAAAACAAAAATGAATTAAAAGAAATGAGGACAATCTCAGAGACCTCCAGGACAATATTAAACGACACAAAATTCAAATCATAGGAATCCCAGAAGAAGAAGGCAAAAAGAAAGACCATGAGAAAATACTTGAGGAGATAATAGTTGAAAACTTCCCTAAAATGGGGAAGGAAATAATCACCCAAATCCAAGAAACCCAGAGATTCCCAAACAGGATAAACCCAAGGCAAAACACCCCAAGACACATATTAATCAAATTAACAAAGATCAAACACAAAGAACAAATATTAAAAACAGCAAGGGAAAAACAACAAATAACACACAAGGGAATTCCCATAAGGATAACAGCTGATCTTTCAATAGAAACACTTCAGGCCAGGAGGGAATGGCAAGACATACTTAAAGTGATGAAAGAAAAGAACCTACAGCCCAGATTACTGTACCTAGCAAGGATCTCATTCAAATATGAAGGAGAAATCAAGAGCTTTACAGACAAGCAAAAGCTGAGAGAATTCAGCACCACCAAACAAGCTCTCCAACAAATGCTAAAGGATATTCTCTAGACAGGAGACACAAAAATGATGTATAAACTCGAACCCAAAACAATAAAGCAAATGGCAACGAGATTATACTTATCAATAATTACCTTAAACGTAAATGGGTAGAATGTCCCAACCAAAAGACAAACACTGTCTGAATGGATACAAAAACAAGACCCCTATATATGTTGCCTACAAGATACTCACCTCAAAACAGGGGACACATACAGACTGAAAGTGAAGGGCTGGAAAAAGATATTCCATGCAAATAGAGACCAAAAGAAAGGAGTAGCAATACTCATATCAGATAAAATAGACTTTAAAACAAACGCTGTAAAAAGAGACAAAGAAGGACACTACATAATGATCAATGGCATTCTTCAATCAATCCAAGAAGAAGATATAACAATTATAAATATATATGCACCCAACATAGGAGCACCCAATATATAAGACAAATGCTAACAAGTATGAAAGGGGGAATTAACAATAACACAGTAATAGTGGGATACTTTAATGCCCCACTCACACCTATGGCTAGATCAACTAAACAGAAAATTTAAAAGCACACACAAACTTCAAATGATACAATAGACCAGTTAGACCTAATTGATATCTATACAACACGTCACCCCCAAAACAATGAATTTCACCTTTTTCTCAAGTGCACATGGAACCTTCTCCAGGATAGATCACATCCTGGGCCATAAATCTAGCCTTGGTAAATTCAAAAAAATTGAAATCATTCCAAGCATCTTTTCTGACCACAATGCAGTAAGATTAGATCTCAATTACAGGAGAAAAAATATTAAAAATTCCAACATATGGAGGCTGAACAACATGCTGCTGAATAACCAACAAATCACAGAAGAAATCAAAAAAGAAATCAAAATTTGCATAGAAACGAATGAAAATGAAAACACAACAACCCAAAACCTGTAGGACACTGTAAAAGCAGTGCTAAGGGGAAAGTTCATAGCAATACAGGCATACCTCAAGAAACAACAACAAAAAAAGTCAAATAAATAACCTAACTCTACACCTAAAGCAATTAGAAAAGGAAGAAATGAAGAACCCTAGGGTTAATAGAAGGAAAGAAATCTTAAAAATTAGGGCAGAAATAAATGCAAAAGAAACAAAGGAGACCATAGCAAAAATCCACAAAGCCAAAAGCTGGTTCTTTGAAAGGATAAATAAAATTGACAAACCATTAGCCAGACTCATCAAGAAACAAAGGGAGAAAAATCAAATCAATAAAATTAGAAATAAAAATGGAGAGATCACAACAGACAACACAGAAATACAAAGGATCATAAGAGACTACTATCAGCAATTATATGGCAATAAAATGGACAACGTGGAAGAAATGGAAAAATTCTTAGAAAAGTACAACTTTCCAAAACTGGATCAGGAAGAAATAGAAAATCTTAACAGACCCATCACAAACATGGAAATTGAAACTGTAATCAGAAATCTTCCAACAAATAAAAGCCCAGGTCCAGACAGCTTCACAGCTGAATTCTACAAAAAATTTAGAGAAGAGCTGACACCTATCCTACTCAAACTCTTCCAGAAAATTGCAGAGGAAGGTAAACTTCCAAACTCATTCTATGAGGCCATCATCACCCTAATACCAAAACCTGACAAAGATGCCATAAAAAAAAGAAAACTACAGGCCAATATCACTGATGAACGTAGATGCAAAAATCCTTAACAAAATTCTAGCAATCAGAATCCAACAACACATTAAAAAGATCATATGCCATGACCAAATGGGCTTTGTCCGAGGGATGCAAGGATTTTTCAACATCCGCAAATCAATGTAATACACCACATTAACAAATTGAAAAATAAAAGCCATATGATTATCTCAATAGATGCAGAGAAAGCCTTTGATAAAATTCAACATCCATTTATGATAAAACTTTCCAGAAAGCAGGAATAGAAGGAACATACCTAAACATAATAAAAGCTATATGTTACAAACCCACAGCAAACATTATCCTCAATGGTGAAAAATTGAAAGCATTTCCTCTAAAGTCAGGAACAAGACAAGGGTGCCCACTTTCACCACTACTATGCAAGATAGTTTTGGAAGTTTGGGCCACAGCAATCAGAGCAGAAAAAGAAATTAAAGGAACCAAATTGGAAAAGAAGAAGTAAAACTCTCACTGTTTGCAAATGACATGATCCTCTACATAGAAAACCCTAAAGACCCCACCAGAAAATTACTAGAGCTAATCAATGAATATAGTAAAGTTGCAGGATATAAAATCAACACACAGAAATCCCTTGCATTCCTATACACTAACAATGAGAAAACAGAAAGAGAAATAAAGGAAACAATTCCATTCATCACTGCAACAAAAAGAATAAAATACTTAGGAATATATCTACCTAAAGAAACAAAAGACCTATATATATATAAAACTATAAAACATTGGTGAAAGAAATCAAAGAGGACACTAATAGATGGAGAAATATACCATATTCATGGGCTGGAAGAATCAATATAGTGAAAATGAGTATACTACCCAAAGCAATCTATAGATTCAATGCAATCCCTATCAAGCTACCAACGGTATTTTTCACAGAGCTGGAACAAATAATTTCACAATTTGTATGGAAATACAAAAAACCTCAAATAGCCAAAGCAATCTTGAGAAAGAGGAATGGAACTGGAGAAATCAACCTGTCTGACTTCAGGCTCTATTACAAAGCCACAGTCATCAAGACAGTATGGTACTGGCACAAAGACAGAAATATAGATCAATGGAACAAAATAGAAAGCCCAGAGATAAATCCACACACCTATGGACACCTTATCTTTGACAAAGGAAGCAACAATATACAATGCAGAAAAGACAATCTCTTTAACAAGTGGTGCTGGGAAAACTGGTCAACCACTTGTAAAAGAATGAAACTGGAACACTTTCTAACACCATACACAAAAATAAACTCAAAATGGATTAAAGATCTAAATGTAAGACCAGAAACTATGAAACTCTTAGAGGAGAACATAGGCGAAACATTCTCTGACATACATCACAGCAGGATCCTCTATGACCCACCTCTCAGAATATCGGAAATAAAATCAAAAATAAACAAATGGGACCTAATCAAACTTAAAAAGCTTCTGCACAACAAAAGAAACTATAAGCAAGGTGAAAAGACAGCCTTCAGAATGGGAGAAAATAATAGCAAATGAAGCAACTGACAAACAACTAATCTCAAAAATATACAAGCAACTCTTGCGGCTCAATTCCAGAAAAATAAACGATCCAATCAAAAAATGGGCCAAAGAACTAAATAGATATTTCTCCAAAGAAGACATAGAGATGGCTAACAAACACATGAAAAGATGCTCAACATCACTCATTATCAGAGAAATGCAAATCAAAACCACTATGAGGTACCATTTCACGCCAGTCAGAATGGCTGCCATCCAAAAGTCTACAAGCAATAAGTGCTGGAGAGGGTGTGGAGAAAAGGGAACCCTCTTACACTGTTGGTGGAAATGCAAACTAGTACAGCCACTATGGAGAACAGTATGGAGATTCCTCAAAAAACTGGGAATAGAACTGCCTTATGATCCAGCAATCCCACTGCTGGGCATACACACTGAGAAAACCAGAACTGAAAGAGACATGTGTACCCCAATGTTCATCGCAGCACTGTTTATAAAAGCCAGGACATGGAAGCAACCTAGATGTCCATCATCAGATGAATGGATAAGAAAGCTGTGGTACATTTACACTGCTGCTGTTGCTGCTGCTGCCAAGTCACTTCAATCATGTCCGACTGTGCGACCCCATAGACGGCAGCCCACCAGGCTTCCCCGTCCCTGGGATTCTCCAGGCAAGAACACTGAAGTGGGTTGCCATTTCCTTCTCCAAGAGTATTACTCAACCATTAAAAAGAATACTTTTGAATCAGTTCTAATGAGGTGGATGAAACTGGAGCCTATTATACAGAGTGAAGTAAACCAGAAAGAAAAACACCAATACAATATACTAATGCATATATATGGAATTTAGAAAGATGGGAACTATAATCCTGTATGTGAGACAGTAAAAGAGACACAGATGTATAGAACGGTCTTTTGGACTCTGTGAGAGAGGGAGGGGGGAATGATTTGTGAGAATGGCATTAAAACACGTATAATATCATATAAGAATGCATCGCCAGTCCAGGTTCAATGCAGGATACAGAAAGCTTGGGGCTGGTGCCCTGGGATGACCCAGAAGGATGATATGGGGAGGGGAGGTGGGAGGGGGGTTCAGGATGGGGAACACGTGTACACCCGTGGTGGATCCATGTTGGTGTACGGCAAAACCAATACAATATTGTAAAGTAAAAATAAATAAATAAAGGTAAAAATAAATAAATAAATTCATGATGAATTTCTGACCAACGTATCTCAGTGACACCCTGCCCAGATAAACAAATGTTTGTGGTCTGTTTCTCCCTGAAGGCTGCTGTCTCTCTCCAGGTTTGAAGTTAGCTATTTTCCCTGGGATGTCAGACCTCTGATAAATTCAAGGGAACTTTTTCATTTTCAGTTATCCAGTTATTTTCACTGGTGTGTGGGTGAGAACAAGGCTCTCAGTAGAGAAGATCTCTCCACCGGCAAACATCACCCGACCTCATGCCATGTCCAGACTTGGAGCGTTTGCTTGCTTGCCAATATCAAGAGCAAGTCCACCAAAACGTCAAAAAATGTTTTTAAATTTTGTCTAGTTAAAGCAAAGGTGTAACCCACTTTTCAAAACAATTAATTCAAAAGAGAAGGAAGAGTATATATATATATATATATATATATATATATATATATTTAAATTTGTGGGGTTTTTTTTAATCAAATTACAGCTATCGATTCAACGAAGAGCAGACCCATTTTATGGTATTTAGAACTACATTGTAAACACTCATTTGATTAAAAAAAACTGTTGGTAAAACTGCTTTTATCTAATTATAGTAGACAATTGCTATCATAATCTTATCATTGCTTAAAGAGAAAATTGTTTCTTTTTTTAGTATTGAGCTTACTTATTCAAGAAATTTGGACACCATATGTTGATATGATACCCATTCACCAAATGGTGCCTTGAATGCTGAGGCAAAGGAATTTATCCCCAGACAGAAAAGAAGAGGTTCTTGACACTGAAAAAGAAGAAGATGATGGTTTTCTGCTCTAAATAATTTCTACATGTCAAATATTATTTTAAAAAATCAAATTTGCACTAAATTTATAATTACTAAAATTATTTTTCAAAATACAAAAAGCAGAGACATTACTTTGCCGACAAAGGTCCATATAGTCCAACCTATGGCTATCCGGTAGTCATGTATGGATGTGAGAGGTGGACCATCAGATCAGATCAGATCAGATCAGTCACTCAGTCGTGTCCGACTCTTTGCGACCCCATGAACCGCAGCACGCCAGGCCTCCCTATCCATCGAGTTGGACCATAAAGAAGGCTAAACACTGAACAATTGATGATTTCACATTGTGGTGTTGGAGAAGACTCTTGAGAGTTCCCTTGGACTGCAAGGAGAACAAACCAGTCCATCCTAAAGGAAATCAACCCTGAATATCCATTGGAAGGATTGGTGCTGAAGCTGAAGCTCCAATACTTTGGCTCCCTGATGCAAAGGGCTGACTCACTGGGAAAGACCCTGATTCTGGGAAAGACTGAAGGCAGGAGAAGGGGATGACAGAGGGCGAGATGGTTGGATGGCCTCACTGACTCAGTGGACATGAGTTTGAGCAAGCTCCAGGAGATGGTGAAGGACAAGGAAGCCTGGTGTGCTGCAGTTCCATAGAGTCACAAAGTCTTGGACGTGACTGAGTGACTGAACAAGAATAACAAAATTATTTTAAGCTTAGTAAAAGATGTTCTATATTAAAAAGTAAAAGAAAAAGCAAAGGACATTTCAGACAATCATAAATTCTCAATGGTGTTCAGTAAACTGAGAACAATATTCCTTTGGTGGCTACTTGTCCTTCTTGAAGAAGATTGAATCCTATTTTAGAAATGAGCTGATAATGTTAATATCAATAGGGAAGCAAATTGATGTTATCTTAAATAATTGCATTAATTATAAACTATATATTGCTATACGTGATGCAGTGGGGCTATTCCTTTGTCAGTTAGATTGTAATGATAAGTTCAATAAATCAGAATTTCAGAAAGCAAGGCTTCTAATTCTGGATCTGTCACCAATTTGATGTAGCAAGGAGTTTAACTCAATCTTCATCAAGATTCGTTTTGACCCAGTTCATGAGTCTAAATAGGTCAAATAGACTAATAAACACATTTGTGATACTCACACCTCGTGCTAAATGTTATTCTGAAAATGTGACAACTGGTGAGATGGAAGAGAATCCAACCTCTGCCAACAACTAACGGAAAATAACAGGTGTCTGATAGAAAATATAGAGCAAGGTGGAAAATATCAAACCAGGTTAAAATGCATAAAATTCTCCATTTAGTAAATGGCATCACTCCATGCTCAAACAGAGCAACACTAACTGAAACAGAGTTAAGGAGTGACACATTTTATCACTACATCCATCAAGGTTTTAAAATAAAATTTACATTTTAGAATATGCTGTGTGTGCTAAAGTGACTTCAGTCGTGTCTGACTCTTTGCAACCCTATAGACTGTACCTTGCCAGGCTCCTCTGTCCATGGGATTTCCCAGGTAAGAATATTCAAGTGAGTTTCCACGCCCTCCTCCATGGGATCTTCCTGACCCAAGGATCGAACTCATGTCTTATTATGTCTCCTGCATCGCAGGTGGATTCTTTACCTCTAGCGTCACTTGGGAAGCCCTATATCTTAGAACAGTTAGATTTACAGAAAATCATGAAAATATGTAGAGATTCTCCATATGCCCTACACTCAGTGTTCACTGTTATTGACAGCTACCATTAAAGTAGCATATTTGCCACAATTTATGAACAAATACTGAAACACTAGTATGAACTAAAGTCCATACTTCACTCAGATTTCCTTCCTCTTACCTAATGTCCGTTTCGTATTCCAGGATCCCATCCAAAAGACCACATAACATCATCATCTTTCCTTAGGCTACTCTTGGTTACACCAGTTTCTCAGACTTTCTTGTCTTTGATATTCTTGACACTTTTGAGGAGTTCTAGTCAACGACTTTTCAGAAGGCCCCTCAGCAGGGATTTCTCTGATGGCTTCTCTCATCCCAGCCATGGGTTATGGGTTTGGAGGAGGAAGATCATGGAGACCGCAGCCATGCTGACGACATCACATCTAGAGTACATGCTCCCACTCCTGTCACCGCTGGCCTTGATCACAGGACTGGAGTCGTCTTTGTCAGGCTGCTCCTCTGTAAGGTGGTTCTTTTCTTCTTTTTCACACTTACCGTCTGGGAAGGAGATCACTGCATGGCCTGCATTAAGGAGTGAAGAGCTGTGCTCACCTCCTGAGGGTGGATTTTTCAAAGTCTAAATTCTAGGAACAATTGCAGTTTGGGGTCAGATGTTCCCCACACTCTCTTATCCTCTAAAATCAGTGTCATTTTTCCTGCAAAGAATCAGATCAGATCAGATCAGTCGCTCAGTCGTGTCCGACTCTTTGCGACCCCATGAACTGCAGCACGCCAGGCCTCCCTGTCCATCACCAGCTCCCGGAGGTCACTCAGACTCGCATCCATCGAGTCAGTGATGCCATCCAGCCATCTCATCCTCTGTCGTCCCCTTCTCCTCCTGCCCTCAATCCCTCCCAGCATCAGAGTCTTCTCCAATGAGTCAACTCTTCGCATGAGGTGGCCAAAATACTGGAGTTTCAGCTTTAGCATCATTCCCTCCAAAGAAATCCCAGGGCTGATCTCCTTCAGAATGGACTGGTTGGATCTTCTTGCAGTCCAAGAATAAAGTTCCTCATTGCATTAGTCGATTAAAGCTGGTTCTCGTGTCTGATTACCTTTTCAACATACAACATAAAATCTGTGGGGATGCTTTAAATGAGAACCAAGACTCTTGTGGTCTGAAGAGTTTTACTGCCTTTGTGAGAGACTTCCGAAAGAAGGGACACAGTATTACACTCCAGCCCTAAAGGAGGAAAACGTGGTCTCTAATGATGGTGAAGACAGGGTCGGTTTCAATCTCCAGGAGCAAAAGCGCTGACACTATCTCTTCTCTATTTCCAGAGTTTTTTCATTGAGCTTTCTGAAGTCAATGACGGCTTATTTTCTGAAATGTAACAACCATACACACAGTTAGGAACACTCAATATTAATCTGATCCGGGACTGGTCATGACCCAGCAAAGTCGACTCCTTGCTTGCATTTTTAGAATGAGATACAGATGTTTAATAAAAGCTAAGACAAGTAAACTTAATTTGTAGGTCTTAGGGGCTTATTGTTTTGAGAGAGAGGGGAAATTAATCTAAATATACGTTCTAAGACAAAGAACAAGATGCATCCCATCGTGAACTGATCATAAAAGGCCAACCCCAGGAGACACAGTGGTGTGTTTTCACAGTTGCTTTGCATTTCCTAGAGTGGTCCGTTAATTCAAAGTGCACTTGATCTAATGTGCAGCATTTTATTCTTGAATTACTAGCTAGTTTCTTCATTCCTAAAATGCTATATATTAGAAAATGCATTAATTTAATAATAGCTTTATGAGGGAAGGAGTAAAGGTACATAGCTACATTTCATTTATTTTAAAGGAAAAATTGGTTGTGAAATTTGAGAAAACTTGAAAAACATTTTGAGTTTGTCACAGTGCGGTCACAACTTTCTTTTATCCTTGCATATGTCCTAACAATAGCCTTGATCACCTGATGGTGGATATGTAACTTTCAGGTGATGGTCAGTATTGTCATTAAATTTTTTAAAAAAATTTACACCTCTAAACACAAACAAGTACACACAAATCTTAAATAAGTGATAACAAAAATAAAATTGTATTTTAATGAACAAAAATATTTTTTTACATTTTTGATATGTTTTGGGCTTTCCCAGTGTCTTGGCAGTAAATCTTCTGTGCAGAAGACTCAGGTTTGATCCCTGAGTCAGGAAGGTCCCCTGGAGGAGGGTATGGCAACCCACTCCAGTGTTCTTGCCTAAAAGATCCCATGGCCAGAGGAGCCTGGCAGACCCCAGCCCACGGGGTCACAAAGAGCTGGACATGGCTGAGTGACTGAGAACAATGATCGGTTTTATGTTATAGTTTTTGAAATAATATTTTTACCTCTTATAGATTTTAAGTAAGACTTAATGTGGTATGTTTTATATTTGGTAAAAATATTCCGCTTTAAAGCGCCGCAGTTGAAATGTATTGGCAAATTTACATAGCTGTGTGACAATTATTGTAATGAAGATACAGAACTTCTCAAACACCCCCTGAACATTCATGTACAAGTTGGTGTATGGGTATGTCTACATTTCCCTGG
This sequence comes from Tragelaphus eurycerus, assembly GCA_935064755.1. Lineage (NCBI taxonomy): Eukaryota > Metazoa > Chordata > Mammalia > Artiodactyla > Bovidae > Tragelaphus > Tragelaphus eurycerus. Next base: position 2,005,365 of record CAKXYN010000114.1, read on the forward strand.
ATAAATACTTAGAAGTAAAACTGATGAGTCCATTAAATCTAACATAATCATTAATATGGTTGGACCTGAAAACACCATTTTCTTATTTTTAATTTCCCCATCTATTCTTTGTTATGTATTCTCCCTTTATCTTCATTTTAGTTAACAAATTATTTGTGGTTTATTTCATCTCTAGTGGCTGATATAGGGTTTAAAAGTTAATTCTTAATTTGCCTAACTTCAATAATATTTCACCATTTCACATACAATCGTAAGAACTTTACACCATTTTACTTACATATTTCTGCTCATGCTTTTTTTATTGATGGATAATTGCTTTACAGAATTCTGCTGTTTTCTGTGAAACCTCAGCATGAATCAGCCATAGGTATATATATACTCCCTCCCTTTTGAACCTCCCTCCCATCTCCCTCCCCATCCCACCCCTCTAGGTTGATACAGAGCCCCTGTTTGAGTTTCTTGAGCCATACAGCAACTTCCTGTTAGCTATCTATTTTACAGATGGTAATGTAAGTTTCCACATTACTCTTCCCATGCATCTCACCCTCTCCTCCCCTCTCCCCATGTCCATAAGTCTATTCTCTATGTCTGTTTCTCCACTGTTGCCCTGCAAATAAATTCTTCAGTACCATTTTTCTAGATTCTGTACATATGTATTAAAACATGGTATGTATCTTTCTCTTTCTGACTCGCTTCACTGTATAATAGCTCCTAGGTTCATCCACCTCGTTAGAACTGACTCAAATGTGTTCCTTTCTTTGGCTGAGTAATATTCCTCTCATGCTTTATGCTACTGTCTTAATCATTTCCCTTCTACATATGTCATGAACTCCGCAATACATCGTTACTCGTTTTCTTTCATAATTTTCTTTTGAAGCAATTAAAAATAACATAAACTGCATTTTACCTCTATCCTCATTTTTACTATTTCCAGTGATTTTCACTATTGTTTGGATTCAAATTTGCCTCCACTCTCATGATCCTCTACCTGAGGACTTTTTCAGTGTTTGCTGTAGTACAAGTCTGCTTGAGTATGCCTCGTCTCCAATTAGAATAGAAGACCTCTCCAAGGTTTCTTTGTTCCTCTGTAGGTTAACATTGCTCTGGGCTTTGTCTTTTTAATCTTTGGTTTCCTGGAGTTCTCCTGTGTTGGGACTAGTTGTGGAGGGTTTTTGAGGAGATGGAATGAGGGATGTTTCTGAGGTTATTTGATCTGTAGTTTTGAATCTTTCATTAACTTTCACTCACCATCTTTTCTCTTTTCCTCTTTCTTCCAGTTTCCAGTTATGTTAGAAAGGTTAATGTCCCATAGCCTTTGAATGCTCCGTTTTTTCATATTATTTTTCCTTACAATCCAGTTTGAAAATTTCAGTTACTAATTCAAATTCACTAATTCTTTTCTTGTGTCCAGTCTATTGATGAGTACATGGAATAAGTTCTTCTCTGAGACTGTTTTTTGGTTTTTTCTTTTTTATTTCTAGTATTTCTATTTAATTATTTTTTTAGGTTCCAAATTTCCACTGAAATTCCCTATCTATCCATATATGTTGAACTATATATGTTCCACTCTGCCTGTTAACGTAATAAACATAGTTTTTTCAAAGTCCCTATGGATGGCACCAACATTTGAGAGTTCTCTAAATCTGTTGATTTCTATAATTCAACACTTATCTTTGCTTTTATTGTTTTTCTCACTTTTAATTAAATATAGGATATTGTACAGAATAAAAGGGTAGAGATAGATATAAATTTTGTTTATACCCCCAAATTGGCAAATTTCTTCTCCTCTAAGTCCATTCATGGGGAGGATTGACTCCATCTGGTTGGTTGCCCTGAGCTGGGTTTTGAGGTTACTTCCTCACCCAAGCAGGGCACCTAAGCTTCAAATCCCTGCAGCAAGGGACTGCTGCTCCCTTGGGCATGGTGTTGGGCCTCTGCCGACAGAGGGATTCTCTCCATGTCTCCACTCCGTCGTCAGCTTTCAGAACGCCCCTCTGACCCACCCTTGGTCTCTGCAAGCCCTGTGTGCTCAGAGGTGGGACTGGACTTGCTCAAATCCTTTGGCTCACACTCCTCTTCCAGAAGCAGTCGCCTTTGTGTGGGCTGGAGGCTGGAAGGGTATTTCCTCTTACCACAGGCTTTGACTTCACATAGAGAAGGGTCTGAGGCAATGGTGCTGTTTCTCAACGGCCCCCAGCAGCAGCCAAGCACCACTGGGATGCCCGCTTCATCCAGGAAAGAGTGTCCCCAGGTCCCTGCCCTGACCTCCCCCCAGAGCCCCTGGAGGATACACAAGAAAGTGTGTGAACATACAGACTCCTCTCACGTCCCGGCTCCCAGTTGTTCTGGATTGCTGTTGAGCCAACTCTTGTCTTTTAAGAATTTGTTAAAACTTAAGCTGCTTTATTCTTACCCTCTTTCACAAGGACCACCCCTTTCTCCCACACTCCACTAAAGGCAAAGCAGTCCATATGCCCTTAATCTCCTTGGAAGGTCTCAGCAGCCTTTGTCATTCAGAACACCTAGCTACTCTCTAGTGGGTTCAAGGAAAATTATCTTTTGTAGATTTTCTGAGTTTTTTTTGTTGTTGGGATTCAAGTGGCATTCCATTGAAGCTTTTGACATGCAGGATGGAAGCACCACCCTTTATCTGTTTTGTCCTGATTTTAGCTATTTTCAAAGGTAAAACATGGTTTTACTATTTTAAGCTTTCTCTGGTTCTAAGGTTCTTAAACCATAGATGCCTAGAGAAATGGTTGTTTTGAGATTTCAAAGGAGAGCTACAAGAACCATTTATTTCATAGTAACTAAGAAGAATAATAGTCCGCTGATTTATAAAATGATATTTAATCATGTAATTTCTGAGTCACAAATACCACACTAGTCTGACTCAATTGCCATGGGAAAGTCTCAAGTTATAACCAGTTTAAAATGATGTATTTAATATACAGGGGGAAAAGTGAGCTATACTTATCTTTTGTATACTAGTATTTTGGCCACCTCATGAGAAGAGTTGACTCATTGGAAAAGACTCTGATGCTGGGAGGGATTGGGGGCAGGAGGAGAAGGGGACGACAGAGGATGAGATGGCTGGATGGCATCACTGACTCGACGGACGTGAGTCAGTGAACTCCGGGAGTTGGTGATGGATAGGGAGGCCTGGTGTGCTGCGATTCATGGGGTTGCAAAGAATTGGACACGACTGAGTGACTGAACTGAAATGATACTCACTAAATACTCCCTGACCCAGTTTCCCCTCCTGAAGAAATTCTGTCAGGCCTCTTAGCCTTTCAGGATCCACCCTAGTTTTCATCAAGCTCAGCAGCCAACAACCATTCTATAACTCCGTGTCCATTTATTGGTCAATTTCCCTGCTTTCCTCAATGTGAATCTACTTTGGTCTTACAAGTTGTGTGTGGGGAATCCCTTCTTTCCCCTTCTTCCCTCCACCTTTTCTCCAATGAGCTTGTGGTTTTCTTGGACCCCTTCCTCGTCAGGGTGCAGGAGAGAGGAGGTTAAACTGATGTTCAACCACCAGTTCTCCAAAGAATAAAGGTCCTGAGTCATTGTGCTTGCTGATCCCAGAGGTAGAAAGACTCCTGTGAAGGCAAACGCGTCACCAAACACAGAGATGAGAAGAGATGCACGCAGCAGCTCTCCTGAGGATCGGCACTCCTCTGGCCTGGAGGAAAGGCACAAGGCCCCTTGTCTAGTGCAGACAGTATCCGCTGCTGGTGCACTGGGCACCTGAGTAACTTGATTGTCAACCTTATGTGGTTCACATGAGCTTACCCCCTCTGGCATCTTCAGCAATGCTTCTTTCCAGCTTAAGACTCTCCTGTCCCTGGCTTCAATATTTGCATCCCCTTGCCCCTCGCATGGTATAAAAAAGCAGGATTTATCTACAGGGTCTATATATAAGCCCTTAGCAACGTGCATCTTTGGTGCAAGGCAGCTCTCTCACAGCATCAGCCTCCTTGGCCCTGCCCGCCAGAGCTGGCCAGCCATGGCGTCTCATGCCCAGTCTTTTCAGGCAGGAATCAGACACTAGTTCCTAAATAAAAATGAAATAACAAGCAGCACACTGATGACTCACTCAAGGAAATGCTGACTGCCAACTCATCAGCAGAATTGTGTGTGTGTGTGCTGAGGGTGAATAATGGGCCCATCCTGGGAAAATTGGTGTCAGTCTCCCAGGTGCGTCTTGAATAGAGAGAGGGTCTGTCATCTTCAATAAGACCTAAACCTGGCAGTTCTCATGTTGCAATTTTTATTTTTTAATTGGAGGAAAATTGCTTTGCTATGTTGTGTTGGTTTCTGCCATACAACAGCATGCATCAGCCACGATTATACATATTTTCCCTCCTCTGGGGCCCTCCCTCCCCATGCCCATTCCATCCCTCTAGGTCATCCCAGAGCATCAGGTTGGGGTCCCTGTGCTATATGGCAACTTCTTACCAGCTATCTGTTTTACACATGATAGTGTATCTTGAGAAAACCACAATTCTAAAAGACCCATGTACCCCAATGTTCATTGTAGCACTGTTTGTGATATCCAGGACATGGAAGCAAACTCGCTGTCCATAGCCAGATGAATGGATAAAGATGTGGTACATATACACACTCAAATACACACTCAAATATGAATTTGAATCACTTTAAGTGAGGCAGATGACCTTACAGCCTGCTATATAGAGTGAACTAAGTCAGAAAGAGAAAAAATAAATTCTGTATATTAACTCACATTGTTTTTCCTGCTGGTGGCTTCATACCAGACACCAAGACAGAAAGGGTCCTAACTGAACGCTGAGTTAAAGTCTTATCATTCTACAACACTTCAGTTATGTAGCGAATAACGTAGTTAACATATCCATAAGAAAATCTGAGCAGTTTGTTTAGAGATGTAATCCAGAAAATATTTTGAAAGCAGTAGCCTTAGAATGCAAAGCACACATACTGTGCTATTGCTTGCAAACAAAATGGTTCTGTAGACATTAAATGAGCAATAATTGCCTTAAATGGTGACATTCCTTTTTTTAATTTCAGTTACAGACAGAGTGGAAAAGTGCGGAGCTAAGTGGGGTACCCTGAGAAATATCAAGTTGTGTGTTTGAATAGAAACTCCACCATAAATGGATTTGCAATGTTGCCGTAAGAAAGACGCTGTCTCATTTCTTTCATTTTTCTCATGTATAAAATTGAAGAGAATTCATTGCAGGACCACCTTAGAAATTACATAGAAAGATTGAAGTTTGTCATTTCCTCCATATTCATTCTCTGTCTCCATCCCCCTCTTCTCTCTCTTGTCACTTCTCTCCTAAACTGCTCTTCCCCCACTTTGCTTCTACGTCTTTTCTTTCCACCAGCCTTTCAGTCCCACTGCCACCTGCCTTTCCTTCCCAACCCCGCGGGAGTCCCGTCTCAGCACGCAGCCTGGGGTCTCCGCTTTCACTCTCCCCGTCCGCCACACAGTGATGTTTCCTGGATGTTTCCTCCTTCGTCTCCACACGCTCTTCTCCTATTTCACTCCTAAGTGCAAATCACTCACTTAGTGATTTCCCCTCTTCGGGCTTATTTACTAGATTTTTCTGTCTCACTTTTCGTCTTTAAAATAAAAATAATAATAGTAATTCATGTTGCTGAAAACAACGCATTGCTATCTGGAGAGATCTGAGAACATGCCTCTTATAAAGCAATGTTGTCGTTGTTGTTCAGTCACCTCATTGGGTCCAACTCTTCGCAACCCCAGGGACTGCAGCACACAGTTACTTATTAATGTATTTATAGAGATGGGTGGAAAATGTTATGTAATAGTAGATAACATTAATCATGTGTTTATGTCTAGGCACAGTGGCAAGTCCTTTAAAGAAAATAACTCAGAAACAATATAAGCTGTATATTGCAATTCTTACAACAGGTTCAGAAAAGGTCCAATTATCTTAATTTTGTAGAAAAGTGAAGAGGTAAGAGATACACCCAATAATGAGAAAGCTTGTGTTTGCACCTAAATTTGCTCGACTTCAAATCCCGTGATCCTTCACAAGCTCTATTTTCACACTGTAATGTCCATGGCTGTTTTTTTTTCTACCTGTAAATATTATTCATCCCCTTCTGTGTTCACTGTCTTGTTGTTACGTCACCAGCTGCAGAGTTAATATTTCCAGAAATATCCAGGATTTTTCCATTTCTGTCAACACTCTACATTCATTGAATTGGTGACTCTTTCTTGCCTTATCTCTGTATTCTCCTTTAACCCATGCTCTCCCCTCCAGATCGGGGAAGGCAATGGCAACCCACTCCAGTACTCTTGCCTGGAAAGTCCCATGGACAGGGGAGCCTGGTGGGCTGCAGTCCATGGGGTCGCTAGGAGTCGGACACAACTGAGCAACTTCACTTTCACTTTTCACTTTTCACTTTCATGCATTGGAGGAGGAAATGGCAACCCACTCCAGTGTTCTTGCCTGGAGAATCCCAGGGATAGGGAAGCCTGGTGGTCTGCCATCTATGGAATTGTGCAGAGTCGGACACGACCGAAGCGACTTAGCAGCAGCAGCAGCATCTCCCCTCCAGATCACTGCTGCTCTGCCTCTCAGACACTCATTATCTCCTGCACATTAAATGAGCATCTCCATCCTTCCAACCTCTCCTCTGAAACCACTCCACAACATCTTCTATAAAATATAGGTATGTTCATATAATGCTTCCTTATTATGTATAAAAATCTGAAATTGTTCCCTACTTTGACAAAATGAGCTCAGAAACAGCCTAATACATACAGATAATTGATAAATTGGTAGAGGATAGATAGATACAGTTATGGACTGAGCATCATGTCCCTTTAAAATGCACATGTTGGGAGTCCTACACCTCAGTGCTAGTATTGCATGTGGTGCTTTTAGAAGGGAATTCGGATTAGAAGGGACTTCCCCAGTGACTCAGTGGTAAAGAATCCACCTCCTGAGGCAGGAGACATGGGTTCAGTCCCTGGATCAAGAAGCTCCCCTGGAGGAGGGCATGGCAGCCCACTCCAGTATTCTTTCTTGGAGAATCCCCATGGACAGAGGAGCCTAACGGGTTGGGGCTGCAAAGAGTTGGACACAGCTGAGCCACTGAGCATACAGGAATCAGTGAGGTCATGAGGGTGCAGTGCCCATGATGGATTCATGTCCTTGTAAGAACAGGAAGAGAAGATTCCCTCTCTGTCTGTGAAGATGGTGGATGAGGATGAGGGGCTGTCTACTTACTGGAAGACAACTCTAGTCAACTTCCAACACTGTGAAAAATACATTTCTGTTGGTTAAGCCTCCCAGTCTATGATATTCTGCTACGGCAGCTCAAGCAGTATAAGACAGAGGAAGAAAGAGACATTTCTTGATGACATGTATGTACAAAAAATAAGCAAATTCTTCCCAAACAAGAGGATAAATTATCTTTTGGCACAGTAAACTACCTTATGACCTTTCTTTTCTTAAATTCCTCTTTAGTTTCCTTTCCCTTCCAAGAAAAATTCCAGTCATGTCTCAGAATTTAACTCTAGAGTAAGCTGCCTTAGCTTTTCCTGCAGTACTTTGTCCATATCAGGAGCGGCTGTTTCATCTTGCATGTTTTATTTATGGACCCTCAGTGCCATAGAGCAGTTCAGGCTTTTTCATCACTGAGACTCCAGTCTTTAGCAGACTGACTGGCCTCCAGTGCACAGTAAATATGGACAGAGTTCATTTCAAGTGTCCCTTTCATGCTGGCTTTTGTATTAGGTGCCAAATGAGGAGGTAACAGAGAAGACATTAAATGAAGCACCCTTGTTTTCACACAGCTGACTAGCTACCTTGGAGAAGGAAAGAGCAGCCCACTCCACTTTTCTTGGCAGGAGAATCCCATGGATGGAGGAGCCTGGCAGGCTACAGTCCATGGGGTCACAAAGAGTCAAACACGACTTAGCAATTAAACAACTAGCTATATAGTGCTACACAGTCAATAAGCACAGTTCAGAGGTAGGACCTTCCTCGGTGGTTCAGTGGTAGAAGAATCTGCCTGCCAATGCAGGAGATGTAGGAGATATGGGTTTGATTCCTGGGTCGGGGAGATCCTCTGGAGGAGGAAATGGCAACCCACTCCAGTATTCTTGCCTGGAGAATCCCATGGACAGAGGAGCCTGGTGGGCCGCAGTCCATGGATGTAAGACCATCAGTAAGGCAGTGTTGTGTGACTGACACCACTGTTAATAATCAAAGAGGTCAGTGTGCCCTCTTCTCCAGTGATCCAGTCTGTTTCATCGGATCCCAGAGGCTACAGAGTGCTGTGTCAGAGGCGGAAGTGCTCCCTCACATGGAGGTTGTTTTCCGTGAACTGTTGTTTCCTCCGTCTGCTTTTACAAAGCACTCAGTTCTAGTACACGAGGACTGCTCCCTCTGGAGAAGCCTATAGCACTACACATGCGTGCACACACAGATCTGCACACACTCACATGTGTACACACACATCGATACACACTATTACACGCCACACGCTGATGCGTGTATGCACACTTGCATCCATACCGAGGTGCCCCCTCTCCCTCTCTCTCTCACACACACACTCACTCACACCTGGCTGCTGAATCCTTGTGGAAATGAGTCTCCTGTCTCTGCACACACTATGATCTTAGCATTAACTCAGCTTTCAAAGGGGAAAAGGCAAGCCTCAGTTTATAAAGTAGACTGAAGAAATGTGTGCTGCATTTTCTTGATTTTCTAACATTTCCCTCTCAAAAAGGGGAAGTGTTTCCATTCCCACGCTGACTTGTTTTCAGGAGAGAGTTCTGTCTTCACACAGAGACACTGGCTCCGGGTTTCACTTTCCAGAAGTGCCTGGACTCCATGAAGCTGCCCGTTTCTCAGTAAAGTGCCGGGTGTTCAAATGTTTTTAAAGCAATCCGAGTAAGAACCACTGAGGAAGAGAACTCACCTATGTGAGGCCTAAATAAGATTTCCTTTGTCCCTGTGACTGCCTGTCATGGAGATGCTCAAAGGGCCCACGCACCTGAGGATGCTCCGAAGTACTGACACACAGCTAAAAATCGTTAGAGACACACTGCATGTCCTTCAGCCTCCACTTGTGAAGTTAGCAGTACCAGGCCTGGATGCCCATTGCTGGTCCTTAAGGAAGTGTAGGCAAATCAGGGAAAGACTCATTTTCCTCTGGGTTGGGGTTTCCCTCATCAGCTCTTCTGACGCTGGAGGTCAGCTGTGTCTCGGCTGTCACAGTGAGAGCCTGGGTGGGTCCGTTCACGGCACGTTTGATCAGTATCCTGGGCCGCTGCCCACTGAACGCCAGTAGCTGCTGTTGTTTACTAAGCCGTGTCTGACTTCTTTGGGACCCCGTGGACTGTAGCCCGCCAGGCTCCACTGTCCATGGATTTCCCAGGCAAGATTAGCACAGTGGGTTTCCATCCCCTTCTCCAGAGGGCCTTCCTGACTCAGGATTTGAACCCGTGTCTCCTGCATCTGCTGCACTGGCAGGTGAATTCTTTAATGATGAGCACCAGGGAAGCCCAAAGGCCAGTAGTAGTCCTCTTTAGTTATAAAAACCAAACACTGTCTTCAGACCTCCTTTTTCTTAAATACATTTATTTTTTCTCCCAGTGTAAGTAACTGAAATATACTTTCAGAAATAGACACTATTTTGTGACCACAGACAGAATTCTTACATGAATCTAAATGCGTAGATTAGATTCTTTTTGCCCCACTTCCAGTACTTTTTCATTATCATTTTGTAATTATTTTCTTATTTTCTCTTTATTGCAAACCATATTTATTTTTTAGCCTCAAGGGACTAAATTGATAAAATGACAGTAAAGAGCAGTGATGTCTTCTCTTTGTAGATAATTAAATATTATTGCCTACAGTCTTAGAGCAATCTTAATGTTCCACTCAAATGATATGAAAACATAACACTTAATATACAAAATAAGTTTTATTTTATCAACCAGATCCAAGTGCTTTCAATAAATGCAGATTTCTAACAATAAATTGCCACACACTTTCCAAAGACAAAGGCCACGAGCTACTGCCTCTAAGCATGATTTATTTTTGTTAGGAATTGACCAACGAATGGTTATTTTCCAATTCCTTCAGTAGATCTCTAAAAAATTCTTTCCTGTTCCATAATCAGGAGTCTGTAGGTGAAGCTCTGACATTAGTTCTATTTGTGGAAATTCATTCACAAATGTAAATTATAGCATATACTCACTGGATTTGAGCCACTGAAAACAATGTTTATAAGTCAAGGACCCTGGAGGATGTAAAAGGAAATCTACAGTATTAATTAGTTATCTTTATCTATATCAGATTAATTAACTTTATTTTTATTCAAATTTACTTGTTTTTGATTTGAGGATAATTGCTTTACAATGCTGTGTTGGTTTCTGCCATATATCAACCTGAACCAGTGTAGGCATATGTACGTGTCCCTCCCCTGGAGACTCCCTCCCGTCTCCCACCCGATCCTGCCTCTGCACACTGTCCCAGAACACTGGGTTTGAGCCCCTGTGTCACACAGTGAATCCCCACAGGCTATGCCTCTTACACATGGTAAAGTCTGTGTCTGCATGCCCCTCTCTCCTTCCTATGCCCCCCACCCCATCTCACAAGTCTGTTCTCTGCGTCTGCATCTCCACTGCTGCCCCGCACATAGCTTCCTCAGTACCATCTTCCTAGATTCCACATATATGTGTTAATATATGATATCGTCTTTCTCTTTCTGATTTGCTTCACTCTGTGTAATAGGCTCTAGGTTCATCCACTTCATTAGGACCGAGTCAAACGTATTCCTTTTTATAGCTGAGTCATGGCGTTTAGGGAAACCCTGGATACAAATGAAACCAAGCATTACCCTCGACACTCAGAGCTCTCCTGACACAGCTCTTCTCACTCCCATCTCACAGGCCACGGTCCACACAGGGGTGCAGAGATGCTGTTGTGATCCTCTTCCCCTCATCCCCCAGTCCCCTCCATCAAGGGCAATCTCAGAAGGACAGAGCTCTTCACAGGTCCCTGCCATGGAAATTTTAAAAAATATATAAAAACAAACTCACAAAGAACATTTTTATATTTACATATCTCATGACAACACAGATTATATCATCAGTTACAATTTTATACACTTAATACAATTCAACTGCATATTTTGCAGACAAAATATATAATATTAGTAGTGAGGTATCCATTATTTACAGATACCAATGAAATCTTATTTCACCATAGGATCTAACACAATTTAGACGCACACAGAGAAAGTCAATGAGAGTCTGTGAGAGAATCCTTTTTAATTAATTTTGATTAAATATTCAGTGAAACCCAGTTATATTTCCCAGTGTACAACTTTTAATGACTCTGTCTAATGCTCATATGATTTCTTCTGTTAAATTGTTTCCCTGTAGCATTTTCTTTTCTCAGTGTGTTGGGAAAAAATGTCATGGAGAAGACGCACTTATTGTATTTTAAATTTATGCTCACTGCTGAGTGGATGCCCAAAGGGTATTTGATAAATGCCATTTCATAAATCAAAAAATAAATCGGGGGACAAAGATCGTTCAACAGCCTATCAGACTCATGTGGACATCATGGCTCCATGCCCATAATCTGCCCACTGTAAGCTGGACCTTAAAGATTCATCTAGCACTTATCATACAGGATCCATTTCATTAATTATTCATCCACATCAGAGGACTTTACTAGGAATATTTAAATATGAAACCCATAAAGGAGTGTTGATATTTGTTTGGGTGGGTTTGCAGATTTACAGCTGGTTGAACATCATGCATTTGTTGCTATGATAGGAGGTCTCTTTGTTTTCTCAACTTTTATCAATGATCTGAAAGTGAAAGTGAAGGTCGCTCAGTCGTGTCCAATTCTCTGTGACCCCCGTGGACTCTACAGTCCATGGGATTCTCCGGGCCAGAATACTGGAGTGGGGAGCCTTTCCCTTCTGCAGGGGATCTGCCCAACCCAGGGATGGAACCCAGGTCTCCCACATTGCAGGTGGATTCTCTATCAGCTGAGCCACGCATGTTTGTGCAGGCAATAAAAACAAGCTAGTAGATAAATCACAGATTCAATATTTGTAATGGTTCTAAGGCAAAATGGCCTTAAATTAGAAAGACCTCCAAATCCTAGCTCAGAAATTTAATGTCATGTGACAGGGTCATTTTACTGAATCTCTCCCTTCCAAAGGATATTCACAAAGAAAACTGAAATATCTACTCTCACATGGAAGGGCTGCTGGGTGAGGAAAACAAAGTGTAATGTTTCTGAAGTGGAGGTGGAGCTACTCTGGGCAAACCTGATAGCATTTCTATTCTCAATACACAAATGCACCACTTTTGGATAATCTTCATCATGAATATGTGAATTTTTCAAGGTAACAAGATACAAAATCAATATACAAAACTCACTTACAATTTTATGTGCTGTCAATGAACAACTGGATAATAAAATTTTAAAGCAACATTCTTTGTAATAAAATCAAATACTGAAAATGATTAAGAATAAATCTATCAAAAGATACTCAAGATTTCTTCAAAATACTTATAAAATTTTGTTGAACAAAATTAAAGAAATCTTAAAGTATTTATATCATGATATATATTATGATATACAGATTATATATATATATATATATATATATATATAATGATATAATTATCATATCCCTGGAGAAGGGCATGGCAACCCACTCCAGTATTCTTGTCTGGGAAATCCCATGGACAGAGGAGCCTGACAGATTACAGTCCATGGGGTTGCAAAGAGTCAGACACGACTGAGCTACTAATACTACCCTACTAATTATCATATATAGTATGATTATAGGCTACCAAAGTCAGTATTGGGAGTGGTTTCAACCTAATGATCTCAAAACATTATAAAGCAACAGATATCAAGACAGTGTGGGATCTTCATGAGGATAGACAAATATATTATGAAACAGAATCAACAGCCACATCTATACTACCATTTAAATGAAAAATTGATTTTCAATTAAAAAAAGCAGTTAATAAGGAAAGAAAGATTTCTTCAACAAAAGATGGTAAAACAACTGTATGTCCAAATTTGGGGGAGATGCCTCAAATTCTAATTTATACTATTTTTCTCTTGGTGTATTTAGTTGAGTAAGTGCATCTGCAAAAGGGACAAAGGGCTTTGATCACAGGAAGCACGCTTGCTTGTTGTGGCTTAGTGTCTAAGTCATGTCTGACTCTTTGTGACCTGTGGACTGTGACCCCACCACACTTTGCTGTCCAAGGGATCTTCCAGGCAAGAATTCTGGAGTGGGTTGCCATTTTACACGTCAACAACATTCCTATTTGTGTGTGTGTGTGTGTGTGTCACTTACAGTATTTTTTCACTATGATTTCATAGACATTTTCTTATTCTGTCTGCAAACCATATATCCCTTCAAGTTTAGTCTCAAGGGCTAATTTGATAAACATGATGTGGAGAGCAACGCTGTGTCTTTTTTGTGAATAATTAGACTGTATTTTCTACAATTGTAGACCAACCTAAATTTCCTATCAAAAGGATATAAAAATATGAAGCTTTAAAATACAAAGTAAATCTATTAAATTATTTAAATCAACCAGATTCAAGTCTTTCAAGTAATATATGTATATTTCTAAAAGGCTTCCCAGGTGGTGCAGTTGGAAAGAATATGCCTGCCCACCTAGGAGACCAGGGGTGGGGAAGATCCCCTGGAGAAGGAAATGACAACCCACTCCAGTATTCTTCCTGGAAAATCCCATGGAAGAGGAGCCGTGGCTGCAGTTATGGGGTCGCAAAGAATGATGACAGCAGGCACTCCAGTATTTGCCTGGAAAATCCCATGGACAGAGGAGCCTGGTGGGCTGCAGTCTATGGGGTCACGGAAAGTGAAAAGGAGTCAGTGTGGACTCTTGTGAACTGCAGCCCACCTGACTCCTCCATCCAGGGATTTTCCAGGCACTAAGTACTGGGGTGGGGTGTTGATTGCCTACATCCCTTTAGGGGACCTCAATTTTAGTTAGAGAAGCCAGACACAAAAGACTGCATATGTGATCCGTTTTCTGTTGTTGTATCCCATGTGTCCCACACACTCAGCCGCCAACACAACACTCATCCAGCGTCTCGCTTGTGGGTTGGGGGTCTGGACACAGCTAGCTGGGCCTTCCATGGAGAAATCAAGGTGTCAGCCAGACTGAGCTCTGATCTGGAGCCTCTGGGGAAGAATCTGCTTGCAAGCCCCTTCAAGCTGCAGCACACTGCAGCTCCTTGCAGTGTGAAGACAGAGCTCCCCATTTCCTGGCTGGCTGCCACCTCCTGAGGCTGCTGTCCTATCCCGACAAGGGGCCGCCTCCTTTTCCAAAGCCAGCAAAGGCTCCTGGGATTCTTTTAGAGCTCCCAATCACTTCTCTGACTTCCCATCTGCTCCTAACCAGAGAAGACTCTTTGCCTTTAAAGCGCTAATGAGATCAGATTAGCACTTCCTCCATTTCTCTTTTGTCATATAAATTACCAGGGTCGCCGTTATCATACCAGAGGAAGAAGTCATGAGGGTGCTTTAAATTCTTCCCATTACAGTGTTGTATGATTCTATTTTTATGAATGTCTAAAAACACAGCTCCACGGATACAGAAAGCAGGTCAGCAGTTACACGAGGTGGGAGGTGGGAATGAGAAAGACCCCAAAAATGGCAGGAGCAAGGGCCCTGGGGTGGTGGAAAGTTCTAGGATTGGGTTGTGGTCAGGAATACACAGTTCTATCACTTTACTAATAATAGCCTTTACATTTAAAATGAGTAAACATATGGTACATACATTGCACACCAACAGAGTTCTTAAAAATATTCAATACAGTGACAAAGAGTAATATATACAAATGTGTAAATAAGCATGTATATTATTATATATATATGTATATATATAGTTAGTTACTGGGGGGGGTTAGTTAGGTAGGTAGGTCTCGGGATAGTTAAAGACTTCTTAGAAAATACAGAAAAAGAAATTGCCATAAAGCAAAATTTGTAAATTGGACTTTTAAAGACATTTTTCAAAAAGAGGATTAAAACACTTCTGCTCCATAAAAGCCACGGATAAATAATAGGAAAGCCATACACTGGAAGAAAATACTTTTATCACACGTATCTGGCAAATGACTTACATCTAGAATATAAAAGACTTTTATAACTCAACAATAAAAAGGCAAAAAACTCAACAATGGGCAAAAGAGTTGAACACATACTTAACAAAAGAAAAAATACGAGTTGCCGGTAAGCATATAAAAGAGTGCACAGCATCATTACTCATCAAAGAAATACAAACCATGGCCACGGTATAGAAACTATGCCTGGGATGTCCCTGGTGCGCCAGTGGTTATGAATCCGTCGGCCAGGCAAGGGACGCAGTCTGGGAAGATTCCGAGCTGCAGGGCGGCTGAGCCTGTGAGCCACAGCTACTGAGCCCAGGCTCTGCGGTCTGAGCACCTCACAAAGAGAAGCTGCCAGAAGGAGAAGCCTGTGTTCCAAAACTAGAGAGGAGCCCCCACCCGCCACAACCATAGAAGGCCTGCATGTAGCAACTAAGATCCAGTGCAGCCAAGAAACGAATAAATAAAAATAAACAAAATTTTAAAAATGAAAACTATGCCTTGAATAATGCCAAACCACTAGAATCGCTAAAAAAAATTTTTTTAACTTAAAAACTGATGATACTATGGTTGACCAGAATGTATAGAAGCAGAAACTTTCATACATTGCTAGCAGGGATTTAAAAATGTCATAGAAACTTCAGAGAAATTAAAATTATACTTACCATACAATCAGTAATATCACTCTTAAGTATCTACCTAGGAAATTTTACTTATATACTCAAAGCTTTGTCCAATATCATTCATCATAATTTTATTTATAATTAAATTATGAGTGTTTCATAACCCTGGAAGCAACCTAAATGTAAAACAACAAAAATGGGAAATATTGTGTGCTACATTAACACAATGAAATGCTGCAATGAAGACAAGTGGATTAACACTACCCATCAAAAATAAATAAAACTCATATGTATACCCTTGAGTGAAAGAAGCCAGACATGAAATGAATCCATTTCTTTGACTTTCTTAAAGAAGCAAATATACCATGTGGGGATGGCAGGGGAAGTTGTGTGTGTCCTGGGATGCTCTGCTTTCCACTCAAGTTTTCTGTGAACCTAAAATTCCTCTAGAAATAAAATCTTAAAGGAAAAGCAAGGAAAGGATCAAAGACATAACATGAGAAAGGATGTCAGTGATCAAAAATATGACAATTTGAGTGTTTTCAAAATGACTGTAATAACTGAAATGCCAGAATATATAAAACTCATAAAATGAGTGTTATTACTTAAAGGAGAGTAACTGAGAAAGAGCCAGAGAGAAGGATAAAGAAAAACAGAGGAAGAAGCATCAAAGCACTGCTTGGCGTTGACAGTAAGCAAGGCATTCTTCTAGTTTGGGTCTCACACAGAAGAGACCCTGGCCAAGGATTTGTGTGCGTGGAGTTTATTTGGAAAATAATCCCTCGAAACACCAGCAAAATAGTGAGGACGCGAGATGGAGAAAGGAGGAAAGCTTGAGAAGACATGTAGAGTGCACATCAGTTCAGTTCAGTTCAGTTGCTCAGTCGTGTCCGACTCTTTGCGACCCCATGAACCACAGCACACCAGGCCTCCCTGTCTATCACCAACTCCTGGAGTTTACCCAAACCAATGTCCATTGAGTCGGTGATGCCATCCAACCATCTCATCCTCTATCGTCCCTTTCTCCTCCTGCCCTCAATTTTTCCCAGCATCAGGGTCTTTTCAAATGAGTCAGCTCTTCACATCAGGTGGCCAAAGTATTGGACTTTCAGCTTCAACATCAGTCCTTCCAATGAAAATCCTGGACTGGTCTCCTTCAGGATGGACTGGCTGGATCTCCTTGCAATCCAAGGGACTCTCAAGAGTCTTCTCCAACACCACAGTTCAAAAGCATCTATTCTTCTGCTCTCAGCTTTCTTTATAGTCCAACTCTCACATACATACATGACCACTGGAAAAACCATAACCTTGACTAGATGGACCTTTGTTGGCAAAGTAATGTCTCTGCTTTTCAATATGCTGTAAGAGTGCACATTATTAAGCTAATTGTCATGGTGATGTCAGATCGGATCAGATCAGTCGCTCAGTGGTGTCTGACTCTTTGCGACCCCATGAATCACAGCACCCCAGGCCTCCCTGTCCATCACCAACTCTCGGAGTTCACTCAGACTCACGTCCATCGAGTCAGTGATGCCATCCAGCCATCTCATCCTCTGTCGTCCCCTTCTCCTCCTGCCCTCAATCCCTCCCAGCATCAGAGTCTTTTCCAATGAGTCAACTCTTCACATGAGGTGGCCGAAGTACTGGAGTTTCAGCTTTAGCATCATTCCTTCCAAAGAAATCCAAGGGCTGATCTCCTTCAGAATGGACTGGTTGGATCTCCTTGCAGTCCAAGGGACTCTCAAGAGTCTTCTCCAACACCACAGTTCAAAAGCATCAATTCTTCGGCGCTCAGCCTTCTTCACAGTCCAACTCTCACATCCGTACATGACAACAGGAAAAACCATAGCCTTGACTAGACGGACCTTTGTTGGCAAAGTAATGTCTCTGCTTTTGAATATGCTATCTAGGTTGGTCATAACTTTCCTTCCAAGGAGTAAGCATCTTTTAATTTCATGGCTGCAGTCACCATCTGCAGTGATTTTGGAGCCCAGAAAAATAAAGTCTGACACTGTTTCCACTGTTTCCCCATCTATTTCCCATAAAGTGATGGGACCAGATGCCATGATCTTCGTTTTCTGAATGTTGAGCTTTAAGCCAACCTTTTCACTCTCCACTTTCACTTTCATCAAGAGGCTTTTGAGTTCCTCTTCACTTTCTGCCATAAGGGTGGTGTCATCTGCATATCTGAGGTTATTGATATTTCTCCTGGCAATCTTGATTCTAGCTTGTGCTTCTTCCAGTCCAGTATTTCTCATGATGTACTCTGCATATAAGTTAAATAAACAGGGTGACAATATACAGCCTTGATTTACTCCTTTTCCTATTTGGAACCAGTCTGTTTTTCCATGTCCAGTTCTAACTGTTGCTTCCTGACCTGCATACAAATTTCTCAAGAGGCAGATCAGGTGGTCTGGTATTCCCATCTCTTTCAGAATTTTCCACAGTTTATTGTGATCTATACAGTCAAAGGCTTTGGCATAGTCAATAAAGCAGAAATAGATGCTTTTCTGGAACTCTCTTGCTTTTTCCATGATCCAGCAGATGTTGGCAATTTGATCTCTGGTTCCTCTGCCTTTTCTAAAACCAGCTTGAACATTAGGAAGTTCACGGTTCACATATTGCTGAAGCCTGGCTTGGAAAATTTTGAGCATTACTTTACTAGCATGTGAGATGAGTGCAATTGTGCGGTAGTTTGAGCATTCTTTGGCATTGCCTTTATTTGGGATTGGAACATGGTGATATACTGGGGCTTGATTCTCACAGAGGATTCAGGAAGCCAGTGTAGCACAGAGACTTCAGTGGTATCTCACCGGAGTGAGGAGCACCCTTGGTCTCTTTTCACCTATTCCTGTCCAGTGCTGGTTAGAGCAATGA
Source organism: Tragelaphus eurycerus (assembly GCA_935064755.1). NCBI lineage: Eukaryota > Metazoa > Chordata > Mammalia > Artiodactyla > Bovidae > Tragelaphus > Tragelaphus eurycerus. The sequence continues at coordinate 2,024,017 of CAKXYN010000114.1, forward strand.
GAAAGGGGTTGTCATGTTGATACGTTGCGATGAGAATGAGGTTTACCTATGCGGTCTCCCTCTCCCAAAGACATGTAACTAAAGTCTAATCATGAGAAAAACATGAGACAAAGCCCTGCTGCGGGACATTCTGCAATATATTTGACCAGTACTATTCAAAACTGTTAAGGTCATCAGAAACATCATAAGAAACAGTCACAGCCAAGAGGATGAGGATAAGAGTGTATAATTTATATAAAAGTTAATGTTCAGCATTAGTATTTTAATAAAAGTATTCCAAGTACTAAATGAGACAACTTGAATTGAATGCTTATTTTTGTTTGTCTGAAATCCAAATTTATCTAGGTGTCCTATATTTTTATTTCCTAAAAATGGCAACCCTAATAATACCATTCAACAAGTCTCTGCAGTCTAGACTCTGATACCTTTCTGATTTATACAGAACTCCTTGCCCAGTCAAATTTCAACTGTGACCTTTTGATAAATTTCATGGTATCAGTAGATTCATTATCAGATATGGGCCTTGATAATTTTTTTGGATATAACACCTAAAGAACAAGCAATAAAATCAGCAAAAAACAAGTGGGACTACATCAAACTGGAAAGCTTCTGCACAACGAAAGAAACCATCATCATGTAGTGAAAAGGTACCTACAGGTTGAAATAAAATGTTTTCAAACCATGTATCTGATAATGGACTAATATCTAAAATATACTTGTAAAATCTTATACAATTCAATAGCAAGCAAACAAACAAAAACTCTAAATAACCTAATTAAACGTGAGCAAAAAGATGTGAATAGATATTTCTTCAAAGATAGAGGAATGGCCAAAAGGTACTATAAAAGATTCTCAACATCACTAGTCATTAAGGAAGTGCAAATTAAAACCAAAATTACATATCATCTCACCCTTGTTAGTATGTCTATTTTCAAAGGAGATGACAAATGTTGGCTAGAATGTGGAGGAAAAAACAAGCCTTCTGCACATTGATGAGATTATAAATTGGCACGGCCATTATGGAAAACAATATGGAGGATCCTCAAAAAATTAAAACTAGAACTACCAGAAGTTCTACTTCTGGGAAAATACCCAAAGGAAACAAAAACACTAACTTAAAAAGATATCTGCACGTCCATATCCATAGCAGCATATTTTACAATAGCCGAGACATGGAAACAATTTGTATCCATCAGTAATTGAATGAAGAAGCTGTATATATAATGGAATATTATTCAGTCATAAAAAAAGAAGAAATCGTACCATTGTGTCAACAAGGATGGACCTTGAAGTTATTACGATAAGTGAAGTAAGTCAGAGAAAGACAAATAGCACATGATCTTACTTATGTGTCGCTGTTGTTCAGTCGCTCAGTCATGTCCGACTCTTTGCTACTCCATGGACTGCAACACTCCAAGCTTCCCAGTCCTTCTCGACAAACTCAGAGGAAAAGCGCTCAGATTTGTGGTTAGCAGGTGCACAGTGTGGAGGGAGGGGAAACTGGAGAAAGCAGTCCAAAGGCACAAGCTTCCAGTTACCAGTGCTGGTGATGTATAGACACCATGAGGACAGCAGTGTAGCTAGCACTGGCCTGCAACCTTCAGGAAAGTTGTTAACGGAGTAAACCCTGAGTTGTCATCACAAGGACAATGTTTTCCTTTTCATTCCTTTCATTTTTATTGTATCTAAAGAGAATTATCCTAGCCGGACCTACTTTAGTAATAATTTCATAACATATATAAATCATGCTCTGCATCTTAAATTTATACTGTTTGTGTTGTGTAGTCACTAAGTTGTGTCAGACTCTTTTTGCAACTAAGTGAACTGTAGCCCATCAGACTCCTCTGGCCATGGGATTTTCCAGGCGAGAATACCGGAGTGAGTTGCCATCTCCTCTCCAGGGTATCTTCCTGACCCAGGGATAGAACCTGCATTTCCTGCATTGGCAGGCAGATTCTTTAACCACTGAGCCATGAGGGAAATGTGTACCATAATGTATGTCAATTATTTCTTAATGAGATTGGAAAAATAACTTAAGTCAAAATCTGAAAAAAAAAAATATATATATATATATATAAAGTGTTGTACCAATGAGTCAGAGAGGCATGGGAATAAAATTATACAGTAATAGGAGGTCTGAGGATAAGAATATAAGTAGAGTGTGTATGTACAAGATTACATAAAATGCTATTTGAATTTTTCCCCAACTTTATGTTTTGTGTGCTAAGTTGCCTCAGTCATATCTGACTCCGTGTGACCCCATGGACTGTAGCCCGCCAGGCTCCTCTGTCCATGGGATTCTCCCGGCAAGAATATGGAGTGGGTTGCTGAGCCCTCCTCCAAGGGATCTTTCCCACCCAGATATCAAACCCATGTCTCTCAGGTCTCATGCACTAACAGGCAACTTATTTACCACTAGCGTCAGTTCATGTTTAATTATAGTTTTTATTGTCCACATAAACTGATGAAAAAACTCGGCTGAGAACAACCTTTTTCTGAAAACTTTTAACCAGCCCAGTACAGCTTCCATGTCATCTTAGAAAAAGAACATGGCTGTTGGACTTCACATTGCATGCTGCATGTTCCTGCAGCAGAATTAGGCTTAGACTGAAGGGGAAGCTGTAGACGTGAACAAAAAGACAAAATGAAATCAGAAAAGAACCATTTTTCTCTGCAACAGCCCGAGGCGACTCTCTTACATCTTTAAAATATGCATCAGCAGTTAATGAAAATGTAGGGTCCTGGAGAAGAAAAATCAGATTTCAAGTGTGTGAGAAGCTGTCGGTTCCATGGCCCAAGAGCCCTATAATATTAACCTCTATGCAAGTTTAAATTACACCTCTGGTATTGAGATTACAGAACAATGTCTCACAGTGTAAGCATCAGAGAAAGGCTGAAACTTTTGCATTCAGAACCCTTCTCAAGTGCTATATTAGAAACTGAAAGTTTAGTCTTGCAAAGAATATTAAGTTCCATACAATATTTAGGGTATTTCAAATTTAGAAATAGGTGTTGCATATGATCAGATTATCAATAAATTTACCATAAGAAGTTTGAGAAATCAAACTGGATGAAAATAAAGAGAAACACAGAGAGATATTTGTGCATATTCTAACAGTGCTTTATTGCACTGATCAAATAATATGTGCTTACTATTGATTTTAAAAAGGGGTAAATTTAAATTATCTGTAGTAAGAATCTTTTTGTAAGAGATTTCTACCTGTAAAACTCTAGAGACACTCTCCTGGAGGGAAGTAGGAGGGGAAATGTGCTCACTAAAAGTAGGTTGCAACTTATCATCTATATTCAATGAAAAAGTTTCCACTGCCCATTTAAGATTTGAAAATATGAAATTTTATTCATAGAAAACCCTCCCATTCCCAGAACTCTTAAACTTCAAACTGTATAAACCTCTGATGAAGTCATATTCAAATATCCAAGAATAAGTTATGCAAGCATATGATCTATGCAAGTACCACATGGCTTTAAAATCAAACTGAATTTTACTAAGTCAGAACAAACCAGAATATCACTGGAGTATTACTCTCACTACTGTTTCTCTGTTTGTCCCAATCTCTTTTCCTCTCTCTCTCTGTCTCACACACACACAAACACGCACACACACATATTCACGCATACATACCTGTGTATATCTATATCTATATGCAACTGAGTGTACGCGCTCATGGATATCATATGAAAATTAACACACAGGAACGGAAGCACTTGAATTGAATGGTAGCTTCCTAAATAGAATTGCAACCTATACTCCAGGTTAGCCAACCTGGGTACTGTCTTCCTTTACAAAATTTTTACTGCTCCTCTGCTAAGTGAAGACTCTATGAAGAGTAAAAACTGCAGAATCTGTCCCTGACCATTTGGGGCCCAGATGAGTAGTGTGTATAAGACAAGCAGCTTTCTAGAGGACCATGCACTGCATGATGTAGAAGCAGAAAACAGCTTCTGTCATGATGCTGGGGGCGGGGGGGGGGGGGGGGTGTAGGTGCAGAGCCTGAATAGCACTGGTGGAAATTAAATATTAGGCTTCCAGTTTAAAAATAATGTATGCAGCACACACATTTGCCCCTTTCCCTCCAAGACTTTACAAATAGTCGAGTAGCGAAGTTCAAGAGGTGTTAACCCAAATGACAAAGAAAACTTGAACAGAAAGAGAGAGTTAGGGCAGTGACTGGGTTCACACAAGGGTCAGCAGGTGAAGGGCTGGACATTGGCCGGATTCTGGTGCGAGGGAGAAGGGAGCAGGCTGAAACCCAGAGCAGGACGGAAGGTCCACACGGAGGGCAGGGACCCCAGCCCCTTCCTCTACACACAGCAGCTCCACCACCCTTCAGTCCATGACACTGGAGTCTTCTTTCCTGTAAAAACTCAACCTGGGGGATATGGACTTGAGAAACCAGATACAGCAGAAGCCTGGGCTGAGGTGAGAGGTTGAAAAAGGGAGATTAAATTCTGCAATTGGACTGTGGCGGCTTCAACACCGTCCTCTGACAAACTCCCAGAAGGCCTGCTGCCTCTTTAGTGTCACCCACAGACGGGATGTGGTAGGACCCTCTCTGGAGAAACTTAATAGCCACAGAAAATCCCTCCCACAAACTGTACATTTTCCACACCCCACCCACAGCAAGACAGCCGCTTTGCCACTCGATTACTCTAAATGTGAGCCGTCCCCTCAACAAATCTCGGCTCTGCACAGAAAGCTTTAAATAGGCTTTCTAGGGATTTACTCAAATAAGAACAGAGAAAGAATGACACAAGAACTCATAAAAACCACCATAAACGGAATTTTTAAAACACCATTGTTTTTTTCTTTTTTTCCAGACCTTCAGAAAGATAGGAGAATACTTATTCAGGTCAGTTCAGTCAGCCAGTCGTGCCCGACTCTGCGACCCCATGGACTGCAGCACACCAGGCCTCCCTGTCCATCATCAACTCCCGGAGTTTACTCGAGCTCATGTGCATTGAGTCGATGATGCCATCCAACCATCTCATCCTCTGCCATCCCCTTCTCCTCCTTCCTTCAATCTCTCCCAGCATCAGGGTCTTTTCAAATGAATTGGTTCTTTGCATCAGGGGGCCAAAGTATTGGAGCTTCAGCTTCAGCATCAGTCCTTCCAATGAATATTCAGGACTGATTTCCTTTAGGATGGACTGGTTGGATCTCCTTGCAGTCCAAGGGACTCTCAATAGTCTTCTGCAACACCACAGATAATTATTACTAATTGACCTAATAATGCTGCATAACAAGTGTCAGGGTGGTTCTCTGGGAACCAGAAATCAAGAGAGAGCAGCCGTGGGTGGGGAGTGCCTGTGCTGAGTGAAAGGGAGAGGGGGGCCATAGGCAAGGCCAACCTTCGGGTCAGTGAGCGCACGTCTCACTGCAAGAGGAGAGGAGGCAAGGATGGTTAAGAAGAGACTGAAGTTGGGACCTTCCTGAAGATGCGGAGGGAAGGCCCAGAGCAGCATGATTGTTGGAGGAGCCGACGTCTGGTGGGGATGCTGGGGTTCTAGCACCTCACCCTACAGTGAATGGGGAACGTGACAGCTTTAGCACTCTCACCCCACAACAGGTGGGACTATTGGGGTCCTAGCACCCTGTTCCCCTCATCAAGTGGGGAAGCCGGAGTCTAGCACCTTCACCCCACTTTGGATGGCACTGTCAGAGTTCTAGCTCCTTTTCTCACACTGAGTGAAAACACTTGGGTTCTAACACCATACCCTGGAATGCTGGGGTCCTAGCACCCTCATCCCTACCTTGGGTAGAAATGTTCTGGTTTCAGCACTGACACCACACATTGGATGGGAATATTGGGGTTCCAATTCCCTCACTTCAGGTTTGGTGGGAAGGTCCCAGGTTCTAGCTCAAAAGGCACCTCAAACTTTCAGATCAAGGTATAAGTTCAGTTCAGTTTAGTTCAGTCACTCAGTCATGTCTGACTCTTTGCGACCCCATGAATCGTAGCACCCCAGGCCTCCCTGTCCATCACCAACTCCCAGAGTTCACTCAGATTCACGTCCATAGAGTCGGTGATGCCATCCAGTCATCTCATCCTCTGTCATCCCCTTCTCCTCCTGCCCCCAATCCCTCCCAGCATCGGAGTCTTTTCCAAGGAGTCAACTCTTTGCATGAGGTGGCCAAAGTACTGGAGTTTCAGCTTTAGCATCATTCCTTCCAAAGAACACCAAGGACTGATCTCCTTTAGAATGGACTGGTTGGATCTCCTTGCAGTCCAAGGGACTCTCAAGAGTCTTCTCCAACACCACAGTTCAAAAGCATCAGTTCTCTGGTGCTCAGCTTTCTCAGGTATAGTCAGAGAATAAAGATATTCTCTGAGACGTCTAAACAATATCTTATCAGTAAGACTTATATACATTCAGTGTGCATGCGTGCTCAGTCACTTCAGTCGTGTCCATCTCTTTGTGACCCCTAGGACCATAGCCAGGCTCCTTTGTCGATGAGTTTTGCCTGGCAAGATTACTGGAGAGGGTTGCCACTTTCTCCTCTAGGGATCTTCCTGACCAGAGATCGAACCCACGTCTCCTGCATTTCCTGCAGTGAAGGGAGATTCTTTATCACTTTGTCACCTGGGAACCCCATTCAAATCATGCCCAAACTTCAATATTGAAAGAATTTTGATATTTGGATTTACAAGCTATCCAGATTCTTATATACAAATTAGAGTCTTGATTGGGATGGAATAAATGTCTAAGAACTGGAAAGGGGCATTTGATGCTTTGGGGTGAATCTGGAACCTTGGAATTCTCACATTCCTTTGAGATTACCCTGACATGTGGAGGTAAAGAGTTCTCTGGCTTAAAAGGAGATGATGAGCTTGCATAAGAACAGAGGCCAACTGACATCACCTAAACACCAGAAACAAGATGGGTCATTTGTCTTGTTAGACACTGCTGCTGCTGCTGCTAAGTCGCTTCAGTCGTGTCCAACTCGGTAAAAGAGTCAGAAGGCTTTGATCGGAGATCCTTGCCAGTGGAAAGCTGCTTATTGTATCCTGAATGATGAAAAATACTGTTACCATCTAAAACCGTATCTTAACACAACATTGTAAAGCAACTATACTCCAATAACATTTTTTAATGATAAAATTAAAATATCTTGATCAGTATAATCAGAAAAACTCTAGGACTGTGGAGCCAAAATCTAACTTGAGTACAAGATTAAGAATCAAAGCCTCTTGGCCCCTTCTCAACCCAATGTCCCTTGACGAAGAGAATATGAACTTCCCTTAAGGAATATCTTGCCAAACCACAACCGTGCACCATAAATCTCTCTTCATGGCTTCTCGTTTCCCAAGGTGAAGTAAGCTCGTAAAAAGGGGAAGGGGAAAAACAAAACCTCCTGAAGATGATTAGATAGACTCTAATCATCCCAAAGTTGCACCCAACTTCATGGTGTTCCAAAACATCATTGTATTTCATCTGTCAGTGGAGTTAAGGAAATCAGAAAATAATTGGGTTTGGCCCAAGGTTTTCTCACAGTAGGCCCCGTGAGTATATAGACTCACTGTGATTATATGTCTATTCTTGAGGCAGAGCTGAAAGAGATATACTCAGCAGCTGGAAGAATTCCCACCTGAGGTCCCTGACTGTGAAATGCAGACTGTTCTAGTAGAAAGAGCAAGTAGAAGCCCTTGGGAGTGACTCCACTGACAAAAATAGAAAAACAGAAGCAATACTGCATCCCTAGGAGATCTGCAGGAATTAATGTCATGTTGAAATATTGAGAGATGCAGGGCCGTGACTTCCATCACATAACTCTCTAATTTATCCGTTAGCTATTTGCAGAAAGTAATGAAATTCTGGAAAACCGTGTGGATTGTTGGCAAGCAGAAAGTGGTGTTAGCAATATACAGGGCACCTCAGTAGGACAAAGGGTGCCCGAGAGCACATTGTGGGGTCCCGACAACCTGGGAGTGTCGCAAGGGGAGGTAGTTCCTCCTTCCATGGTACCCCTCTTGCTCAGTGCTTGATGAAACCATAATATGACCTTCATAAACTTAGGCTCCTTCTGCTCAAGAGATAGGCATTTATTGTATTTTTTTAGGAAATAAGTCTGTCCATATTGTACACACGAACATGGTTTTTCCAAAAGTCATGTACTGATGTGATAGTTGGGTCATAAAGAAGGCTGAGAATGGAAGAAATGATTCTTTTGATCATGGTGCTTGAGAAGACTCTTGAGTGTCCCTTAGACTGCAAAGAGATCAACAAGTCCATCCTAAAGGAAATCAGTCCTGAATATTCATTGGAGGGACAGATGCTGAAGCTCCAATACTTTGGCCACCTGATGCAAAGAGCCAATTCTTTGGGAAAGACCTTGACGCTGGGAAAGATTGAGGGTGAGAGGAAAAGGAGGTAATAGAAGATGAGATGGTCATATGGCATTACCGACTCAATGAACATGATTTTGAGCAAACTCAGGAAGATAATGAAGGACGAGGAAGCCTGGCGTGCTGCAGTTCATGGGTGTTGCAGAGTCAGATATGACTTAGTGACTGAACAACAATACACACATATTTGCATGTGGATCTATAACAACCATTAATATAGAAGACCACCGAATTCTACTAAAAATACACAGAGGCTCTTCAAGTCACATGCAGAGTCTCACCAAACACCTATCCTAGCATAGATCTTTATGTTGTTGTTGCTCAGTCGCTAAGTCTGGACTCTGAGATCTCACTCTTTGAGATCCCATGGAGGGTAGCGTGTCAGGCTTCCCTGTCCTTCACTATCTCCTGGAGTTTGCTCAGATTCATGTCCATTGAATTGGTGATGTTATCTAACCATCTCATCCTCTGGTACACTGGAATTTTTAAATTACTATGAAAGAACCAAAACTGGAACCCCAAAGCATAAAGAGAACAGAATGCAACAAAAAGAGAAATGAACACTTGGATGCAAATGTGACCTGGCAATTTCCCTATATTTCACATTGAAAGAACTAATGCTAGATATTTGCCAGTCCATTCTGAAGGAGATCAGCCCTGGGATTTCTTTGGAAGGAATGATGCTAAAGCTGAAACTCCAGTACTTTGGCCACCTCATGTGAAGAGCTGACTCATTGGAAAAGACTCTGATGCTGGGAGGGATTGAGGGCAAGAGGAGAAGGGGATGACAGAGGATGAGATGGCTGGATGGCATTACTGACTCGATGGATGTGAGTCTCAGTGACCTCCGGGAGTTAGTGATGGACAGGGAGGCCTGGCGTGCTGCGATTCATGGGGTCGCAAAGAGTCGGACACGACTGAGTGACTGATCTGATCTGATTCTAATTTGTGGTGGTTTTTGTCTAGTCGCTCAGTCGTGTCTGACTCTTTGTGACCCCATGGACTGCAGCACGCCAGGCTTCCCTGTCCATCACCACCTCCCAAAGCTCAAACTCATGTCCATTGAGTCAGTGATGCCATCCAACCATCTCATCCTCTTTTACTCCCTTCTCCTCATGCCCTCAGTCTTTTCCAGCATCAGAAATATTGACAAATAATCATCTATTCAATCTGAAACCAATTGTTCAGAAATCCAAAATTAGTGGATTCCATGCCACGTGCTGCTGCTGCTGCTGTCGCTCGGTGCCGCCGCGCCCGGGCGCCCCGGGGGGGGGGGGGGAGTATATGAGGTCTTAAATATATCAATTTTTATTTAAATACATTTTTTCCTTAAAAAGTATCAGCTTTAGAATTGATAAACCATGTCACTCTGGGAGTAAACAAAAATAACTGACAATTGGTAACAGTTAAATGAACAAACTGCTGTCTTAGGTGGATTAAGTGACAATCTTACATTGTATCATAATATTGTCACCTCACATTCAGATAGATTACTGTTCTGCTGCATCACAAGGCAAGTGTTTCTTTAATTTTCTCACAAGAAAAACAAATGCCCCAAGGTCAGCAAAGGGTTTCCCTCCTCTTGGTTATTCTCTGCCAGAAATGTTATGTCATTGTTAAGAAAGTATCACATTTTCAGATCAGCTTAAAAACAATCAACTCAGCCTTGAAGAGTGAACTGGAGTGGAAACTGGGCAAATCAAGTGATATGGGTCTTGTTAAATCACTCCAAGAGACAAGAGAACACAAGATGTTGATACTATAGCCAAGGCTTTCTAAGCCTCCAGTTAGGTGTTATCCCTCTGTCCTGAACATTCCTTTCACATCCCCAGGGTTTTGCTATACTGCACATCAAAGAAATGACATTTCCTCCCATATGCATGCTGACTCCTGCTGTGGGCTCTACCCACAGATACCCCAAGGTACCAGATCCCCATTTGGGATCAGAAATAAGTCACTGTATCAACCATGAAGCCCAAGCCAATGGCAAGTACAGGACCTGTGTCTTCCTCTTGAAGCATCTATTTCTTTCCTAGACTAAATCACAGTTTTTGTGAGGCAAATCCATTTTTGCATCAGCTCAGGGGACACTTATTTCCTGGGACTTGCCTGGCAGTCCAGTGGTTAAGACTTCACCTTCCGATGCCAGGGGTGCGGGTTGCATCCCTGATTGGGGAGCTAAGACCCCACATGCGTTGGGGCCAGAAATCCAAAACATAAAATAGAAGAAATATTGTAACAAATTCAGTAAAGACTTTAAAAATAGTCTACATTTTTAAAAAATGACATTTATTTCAAACAAAACAATTGTGCTTTCCTGAGAGAGTTTTGAATTTCTGATAAATAGCCCAAATCCCACCTTTTATAGTTAGGAGTGTCCCAAGTACTGAAAATGACCAGTGCCAGCATAGAACCGCTACTGAATCCCTGCAAGCCTCTCGCAGGGTATGTGTACACTGCGCTTTGTTCTTAACTCGCCCCTAAGGGGACCGTGATGTCGTTGTGGGCCTGCAGGTTTATACACCGACAAATCTAAATGAGCCTGTGAGCTGAGCCGGTGCAGGCTGCTGGCATGCAGACAGTGCTGAAATCCCTAAACATTCTTCCAGGGCTTTAGAGGAATTCAGACCACCAGGGCTCCATCTATTAAAGACCGATAACACTCATTCTATCAGGACCTTCTCCAGCACAGCACTTTGTTCCACCCCATCTCCAGTTGGTTTGACTTGGTACATGTCCTAGAAACAAGGGCCAGGTGTTCAGCACTGCCAAGCCAGAAGCCATTTCCATTTTGGACGGAAATTAACAATTTCAATTTAATTCTACTTTAAATCTTTCAGAATCATTTGTAAATATAGCCTGATTTTTCAGGGAAGCTAGGTTACTCCTACTCTAGTTCCCTGCTTTTTAGAGGAATTCAATATATGTTGATTGATTTTTTTTAATTCAGCAATTCTTTCTACTAATGATAAGCAGATTATCAATTTCAAATATCACTAGAGAATATGCCAATTTTATTACACTGAATAAAGTATCATTATGATGATTCAAGTGAAGGAGTCAATTATTACAAGGCACAGTTTCTCAAGACTCAAATTATAACAAGAAAGACATACTCATGCCTTAGCCTTGATGTCAATAAAGTCTCTCTATGTGTGTTTAGTAATCACATGCATAGATGGATCTTCCAACATTATCTCCAAAATTTAAAGAAGGAAAAGATCAGGTTTCTTGTTAAATTACTTAGGCCTTGTAATTTTTAATTCTAAAGCAGAACCTCAGTTTCTACCATCTCTAGGAATTTTTGAATCTAAATTGAACTAAAGTACCAAACCAGTGTATTGACCATTCTTGTTCCAAGACTTGAAATCAATAAGCTCTCTAAATCTAATAGTTTCATTAATGGAACTGTTCGGTCATTCACTCACAGAAATAAGGATGCATATTGGTATAATCTAGAGTAGCTTGAAAGATAATTAAATCAACACCATTTAGCTTCCTGGGGATTGCCTGAAAAAAGATGAAGGAAAGAAAGAGAAGGTTGAAGACAAACTCCAAACTTATTTAGTGAAACATTCTTTTTGTAGGAGTCTAGGTAACTGCAGCCATGAAATTAAAAGATGCCTACTCCTTGGAAGGAAAGTTATGACCAATCTAGATAGCATATTGAAAAGCAGAGACATTACTTTGCCAACAAAGGTTCGCCTAGTCAAGGCTATGGTTTTTCCTGTGGTCATGTATGGATGTGAGAGTTGGACTGTGAAGAAGGCTGAGCACTGAAGAATTGATGCTTTTGAACTGTGGTGTTGGAGAAGACTCTTGAGAGTCCCTTGGACTGCAAGGAGATCCAACCAGTCCATTCTGAAGGAGATCAGCCTTGGGATTTCTTTGGAAGGACTGATACTGAAGCTGAAACTCCAGTACTCTGGCCACCTCATGCGAAAAGTTGACTCATTGGAAAAGACTCTGCTGCTGGGAGGGATTGGGGGCAGGAGGAGAAGGGGACGACAGAGGATGAGATGGCTGGATGGCATCACTGATTCGATGGACGTGAGTCTGAGTGAACTCTGGGAGTTGGTGATGGACAGGGAGGCCTGGCGTGCTGTGATTCATGGGGTTGCAAAGAGTCGAACACGACTGAGGGACTGAACTGAACTGAGTGCACTCAAATGAAACATAATCAACAGTGATTCTCCAACAGTTCCTCTTCCTTTTTAACCTCATAGTACTCCCTGTGGTTCAGGGAAAGATAGAACTAATTGAACAGCTCTTCAATAAATGCACAGATTTTATTTCTCACACAGGCATAAATCCCAGAGGTAACATGCACCTTGATGTCTCTTTGAGGGGCACCCCCATTTACTACTTCAATCTAGGGATTCAAAAAGAAGGAAACCATGCTAAAATCAAAATTATCTCAGATCAATTTGTAGCATCATAAAATTTTCCTGAATTCTCTGAATATTTGGAAAATATTAGGAAAACAAATGGAAACAAAATTTTAAGAATTTTTTAAATAAATCAAACCATTCCAGTTAAATTCAAGACAAAACATCAATAGGCCTTTACTCACACTTACTAGGGACTTGTGGCCAAGTATAGCAGAGCAGAGCATAGCATACTTTAAGTATCTGTGTATATGCTAAGTCACTTCAGTCATGTTCAACTCTGTGTGACCCTATAGACTGTACCCTGGCAGGTTCCTCTGTCCATGGGATTCTCCAGGCAAGAATACTGGAGTAGGTAGCCATTCCCTTCTCCAGGAGATCTTCCCTACCCAGGGAAGATCAAACTGATCAAACCCACATCTCTTAAGTCTCCTGCATTGGAAGGTGTGTTCTTTACCACTGGACTTCCCTGGTAGCTCAGCTGGTAAAGAATCTGCCTGCCATGCTGTAGACCCTGGTTCAATTCCTGGGTCAGGAAAATCCCTTGAAGAAGGGATAGGCTACACACTCCAGTATTCATGGGCTTCCCTTGTGGCTCAGATGGTAAAGAATCCACCTGTAATGCAGGAGACCTGGGTTCAATCCCTGAGTTGAAAAGATCTCCTGGAGGAGAGCATGGCAACCCACTCTAGTATTCTTGCCTTGGAATCCCATGAACAGAGGATCCTGGTGGGGTCGCAAAGAATTGGACACAACTGAGCAACTAAACAGCAGAGCGCCACCTGGGAAGCCTCACAGTGTAAGTAGACCAATTAAAGGTGATTGCGAAGATCAAACAGCAAGACCCAACCTTATACTGTGTAGAAGATATCCATTTAAAATACAAAGATACACATAGATTAAAAGTAAATGAATGAAGAAAGATAAAACATGCTGAAACTAATGGAAAGAAAGCAGGTGTAGCTGTATTAATTCCACACAATGCAAACCTCAGAGCAAGAAAAGTTATTGAGATAAAGAGAGACATGTATCATGATAAGGGGTCAGTTCTCCAAGATGACCTAACAATCCTTAACGTGTATACTCACAGCATCAAAATATGTGAGGCAAAAACTGATAGAACTGCAAGGAGAAATAGATGAACCTGCTTTCGTATGTGAAATATCAACACCTTCTACCAGAAATGGACAGATCCAGTAGGCAGAAAATCAGTAGTTGATCTCAACAGCACCATCAATCAACTGGATACAGTTGATACCTGTAGACTATTTCATCCAACAACTGCACAATACATTTTCAGCTCAAGGGCATGTGGAACATTCACTAGGGGAGGGTAACAAAATTTACCTTAAAAAAATTAAAGAAACAGAAAGTACACAATGGCTGCTCTCAGACCACATTAGAATTAAACTAGAAATCAATAAGGGAAAAATAGTTGGGAAATCCTAAAATACTTGAAGATTAAATAAGACAGATCCACATAATCCATGGGTCAAAGAAGAAGCCTCAATAGACCTAAAACTTTTTTTTTAATAAATGAAAATGCAGCTTCTCAGAATTTGTGGGATACAGTAAAAGCAGAGCTTAGAGGGGAATATATACTATAGAATGGATGTATTAGAAAATGAGAAATATCTAAAATCAAAGCTTCCATCTCATGCAGCTAGATCAATAAAACTGATTAGCCACTAGCCAGGATAGCTAAGAAAAGACATAAATTACTAGTGTCAGGAATGAAAGATAAGCCACCAAAGTAGCTCACATTGACATGGACAAGATAGTCAAGAGATGGTATGAATAACTCTAAGTCTACAAATTTGCTAACCTAGATGGAATGGACCAACTGCTTGAGACAAAACCTGCTAAAACCCACACAAAAAGAAATAGACTACTTGAATAAGCCTGTATCTATTTTAAAAATTGAAATACTAAGCCTATGTGGGTTCACTGATGAAGTCTACCAAACATTTAAGGAAAAGAATTACACCAATTCTCTACAATCTCTTGCAGGAGACAGAAGCTGAAGGAATGCTTCCTAACTCACTCATTCTGTAAGGTTGGAATTATCTTAATATAAAAAATAAAAACATTACTGGAAAAGAAAACTATAGATCAGTATCTCTTATGAACATAAAAGCAAAATCTTCAAAATATTAGCAAGTCACATCCAACAAGTTGGTTGCCAAAGGGGAAAAGTGGCATTGGGATAAATCAGGAGGTTGGAATAACATATATATACACTACTATATATAAAATACATAACCAACAAGTACCTACTGTATAGCGCAGGAAACTATACTCAATATTTTATAACAACCTACAAAGGAAAAGAATCTGTAAAAGAAGATAGATAGACAAATGGATCACTGATTCACTTTGCTTTACTCCTGAAATTAACACAACGTTGTAAGTCAGCTATAATTTAATTTAAAAGTAAACTAAAAAAATAAAAAGAATTACACATCACAACCAAATGGGATTTATTCCAAGTAATGCAAGGCTGGCTCAACATTTAAAAATCTATTAATGTAGTCCATGGGCTTCCCTGATGGTTCAGCAGGTAAAGAATCTGCCTTGCAACGCAGAAGTCACAGGAGACAGAAGTTAAGTCCCTGGATCAGGAAGATCCCCTGGAGGACAAAATAGCAACCCACTCCAGTATTTTCACATGAAACGTCCCATGGACAGAGGAGCCTGGTGAACTATAGTTCACGGGGTCACAAGGAATCAGAAACGAGTGAGTGACGAAGCACGCGTGCATGTAAGCAATGTAATCCATATAATCAACAAGCTAAAGCAGGAAAGCCACAGATCATATCTGGAGATGCAGAAGATGTATTTGGCAAAACCCAACACCCATTCATTAAAAAAAAAAACTTAGTCAACTAGGAATATAGGGGAACGTCCTCAGACTGATAAAGAACATCTACAAAAACGGCTGTAGCTGGCATTGTGCTTAATGGTGAGGAACTGGAAGATTTCCCACTAAGGGTGCAACACTATGATGTCCCTTCTTGCCACTGTTTTTCAACATCATACTGGAAATCCTAACTAAACCAAGAAGACAAGAACAGGGATTGAATTTTAGAGAGATTGAGAAGGAATTAAATGAAATTGTCTTTGCTCAGAGATGATATGATGATGCATATAAAAATCCAAAAGAATCAACAAGAACAAAAAAGCATTTAGAGCTAATGAGCTATTATAACAAAGTTACAGGATACTAGGTTAATACACAAAAGGATATGAAATGATGTACAAGTCATACGTCGTCAGGGAATTTTGAGTTTAAAACAGCAATGAGATACCAATGCGCAGTAATTAGAATGAATGAATCCAAAACACCAGCAACACCCAGTGCTGGTGAGGGTGAGCGGCAGCAAGAACTCTCATTCGCTGTTAGCGGGAATGCAAAAGAGCACAACTGTTTTGGAAAACAGTCTGCCAGCTTCTTTAAAAAAAAAAAAAAAAACCTAGATATTCTCTTACCATATGAATCATGATTCTTGTATCTATCCAAAGAAATTGAAAATTAGGATCATACAAAAACCTGCACAAGTATATTTAGTGCAGCTTTATTCACAATCGTGGAAACTTGAAAGCAAGCAAAATGTCCTCCAGTAGCACATCCAGACAATGGAATAGCATGAAGCACTAGACCATGAAAAGACAAGGAACAAGTTTAAATGCCTATTACTAAGTAAGAGGGGCTAATCTGAAAAGGATATATACTGTATGTGATTTCAACTATACAAAATTCTAGAAAAGGCAAAACTTGGGAGATGACAAAAACACAGTGGCTGTCAGGGGCTGGGAGGAGGTAAAGGGGTGGATAGACAGAGCCCGGCGGACTTTTGGGGCATTGAAACCACTCTGCATGATACGGTTATGGTGGACACACATCATTATGCATTTGTCCAGACCCACAAAATGTAAGTGAACCCAGTGTGAACCATGGACTGTGAATGGTGTGGTGGTGTGTCAGCATCGGTTTACTGATTGCAACATATGAACCGCTCCAGCGGAGGATGCTAACCTGAGGAGGTTGAGCATGTGGGGACAGGGATGCACAGGAATTCTCCGTACCCTGCCCTCAGTCCTGCTGTGAATTGAAAGCTGCACTAATAAAGCCTATTTTAAAAACATACAGACATTGTGGACCTTGAAACTGAAGTTTAATCAAAAACTTGTACACTGAAAAGCAAAACAGATAAATCCACAAGTTACAAATAGTATTATTGCATTATATGACCCTCTGGCAAAGTAAAAGCATGGGCATAGAGGACAGATGAGCAGCTGGAAGGGACTGTTGAGTGGAGGAAGATTTGACTACAAGTCCGTTGAAGGGAAGTCTGTAGGGGGATGTTCAAAATCTTTACTGCTGTGATAGTTAAAATGGTCACATTGGTCAAAACTCACTGAACCCCGTACTAAAAGTGTGAATTTTACATATGCACATTATACCTTAATTTTTTTTTAATTTGGAAAAATAAAGAAGCATAAAAATGCACTATGGCTCACTGGTAAAAAATTCGCCTGCCAATGTGGGAGAGGTGGATTTGACCCCTGACCCAGGGGCATCCCGCAAGCCATATAGGACGACTAAGCCAGGGTGCTGCAACCACCGAGTCTGTGCTCCAGAGCCAGGAGCAGCAACTACTGGAGTCTGCGCCCCCTGGAGCCTGTGCTCCACAAGAGAAGCCGCGGCACTGAGAAGACTGCGCCGTGGAACTACAGATAAGCATTATTTTTAAAAATAGCAACAGAGAAAGGTTCCTGGGGGTGTGGGGGCAATAGTTCTTGCTCACAGAATGTGAACAGAGGTACAGTTGTCACTAACAATCAAGTCAGGAAAACCGCGAGTGTGCATCCTTCATTCTCTTTCCCTTCTGTTGTGCTCAAGGCGTGGCTGAGGGTGAGCTGTAAGCTTTAAGGAGCCTCGGACTCTAAATCGTGGTGGTCTGACCAGGACTATTGGCCTCCGACTTTTATATGAGCAAGCAACAAACTCCTATTGTGTTAAACCACTGGAAAGGTTGGGTTCTGTAGATTGGGAAAAAAGAAGCACAACCTAAGATGAGAGTTATGTTTTATGTGGCAGACAGAAAACTGAGGATTTAAGCCCAGGACTCAGCCTTTCAGAGAGCACTGATGTATGAAGTGTTAGTCACTCAGTCACGGCCGACTCTTTGCCTCCCTACGGGCTGAGCTCACCAGGTTTCTCTGTCCATGGGCTTCTCCAGGCAAGAATACTTAATGGGTTGCATTTTACTCCAGGGGATCTTCCCCACCCAGGGACTGAGCCTGCCACTCTTGCGTTTCAGGCAAATCTGAAACATCTGAGCCACCATGGAAGCCCAGTTAGCTGCGAGGGACTGATCTGAAGAGCTAAGAGAGGAACCTCTTTTTTTTTTGGCAACCAAGACCAAATAGAACATCGAAAGACTACCATTCAATAAAGAAAACCAGACTTCTCAAGTTAATGGATTTAAGGGTTTCTCTATGTACAGGAAGATGCAGAAGTCTAGGCTTACTGAAATGATTCCTTTGACATGAACCGTATCCATTTCGGAGCAGCATCAGTTCCTTTCCATTCTGAGTTCCCTACAGGCAAACCCTTGAAGAGGTTTCCCTGACTGAGGGCTTAGCAGTGCAGACAGTGTGTCTCCACCCTGAGTTCCCCATGAAATTAAAAGACCCTTGCTCTTTCTAAAGATTCTTCAGCCATGAAATTAAAAGACACTAGCTCCTTGGAGAAGGCAATGGCACCCCATTCCAGTACTCTTGCCTGGAAAATCCCATGGATGGCGGAGCCTGGTGGGCTGCAGTCCATGGGGCCGCTAAGAGTCAGACACGACTGAGTGACTTCACTTTGACTTTTCACTTTCATGCATTGGAGAAGGAAATGGCAACCCACTCCAGTGTTCTTGCCTGGAGAATCCCAGGGACGGGGGGAGCCTGATGGGCTGCCATCTATGGGGTCACACAGAGTCGGACACAACTGAAGTGACTTAGCAGCAGCAGCAGCAGCAGCTCCTTGGAAGAAAAGCTATGACCAACCTAGATAGCATATTAAAAAGCAGACACATTACTTTGCCCCACAAAGGTCCATCTAGTCAAGGCTATGGTTTTTCCAATGGTCATGTATCTATGTGAGTTGGACCATAAGAAAAGCTGAGCACAGAAGAATCGGTACTTTTGATCTGTGATGTTGGAGAAGACTCTTCAGAGTCCCTTGGACTACAAGGAGATCCAATCAGTCCATCCTAAAGGAAATCAGTGCTGAATATTCATTGGAAGGATTGATGCTGAAGTTGAAACTCCAATACTTTGGCCACTGATGTGAAGAACTGACTCATCTGAAAAGACCTTGATGCTGGGAAAGATTGAAGGTGGGAGGAGAAGGGGACAACAGAGGATGAGATGGTTGGATGGCGTCACTGACTCAATGAATATGAGTTTGGGTGGACTCCGACAGGGAGGCCTGGCGTGCTGCGATTCATGGGGTCGCCAAGAGTCAGACATGACTGAGCGACTGAACTGAACTGATTTCATCTGTATATGTATATTTGTATCTATGCCCATCTGTCAAATTATGGGTTCATACTGATAACTCCAATTCCAATTCAATGCCATAGGTTTATTATCACCTCTTTTTGTAATTCACATTGAAAATTCTGGACTCATTTGTCTACAGTGTATTTACTTATTTGCTCAATACTAAAATTAAGAGAAAGTAGTATTAGAATAATTCAATCAAACTCACTGAAAAAGGCAAGAAATTCCTAATAACTAGGGTTTAATGGTTTGCTTAAGCTTATTTTCTTATTCATCCCTCATAGTAATTTATATATCACTTGGTGTGACCCGTATTGTTAAATTCATTCTTTCAGTACATTTTGAAAAAGGTCAGAGGGTGTTGGAATTGAAAAGAGTAGTGTGTTTTAAAGTAATAAGCAAGGGGTTAAAGCAAATTCTTACTCTGCCTCTTACTGGCATTGTGAGCTGAGCACATTGTACAACTCCTAACCCTCAGCTCCTCACATATGAAGTGGAACAATAACAGTGTGTACTCTTGGCATTTACTACTTTCTAATAACATCTTCTCCAAACTGAGGTGCTGCATATAAACACTTAATACACAGCAGTGACATATAAAGATAAATAACATTAAGGATGGCAATAAATATTTATTCTCATCAGTACTTTTATTCTATTATAACTCAAGCATTTTGTCTTTTGAAAAATCTCCATGTAGTTTAACACGCAGTCTCTGTGAGATGAGCAGGGAGAAAGTACTCAGATCTATCATTTACAGATGTTCACTGAACCACTGCTAAAATAATCCCTTTTTATGCTTTCAGACATATCAAATCTACTTGGTGCTTAAAACATCTTAATTTGTTCTGCATTAAAAATTCAACTTTAGACTTCAGTGCAAACATAACTCAGGAAGAAAAATCAATACTTACATGCTCAGTGTTAAGCAAAACCAGGTTTCATATCACAAGGTAGATCAATTTAGTGCTAAGATCAGGAAATCCAAGCCTATCAGCAATGCACTTTTAATTGATAATGGCCTCTCATGTTAATGACTCTCAGCTTTTCAAGTAAATATGCACCATTTTCCTGAGTAATTTCTTGACACATGTGACATGGCTAGCGGAATTGCATGTATTGGGTTTGAGAAACGTGATCCACAATTCATGAAGAACATAATTTATGAAAAAAGAAACCATTATTATAAAAATATGTTCATGAGTTGGACAAAGGGGTAATTACTCATGGGAAAGAATAAACATTTCCATTGACCACAGAATTTGTTGTGAACTCAAACTGACTTAATTTTTCTACTCCTTTGTCTATTTCAGCCTACAGTTTCAACTGGTAATCTAGTAACTTTATGAAGATTAGTAGACTCTGTGTTTAATTAACATGATTTTTGATCTTGCTAATAGTTGCTTCACATCACAGAAATATGCCAGATAATTTTAGTGCCTTTAATTTCTGGGAAAAATATCTAAGAGCCTATTACAATTGGTGAACTAAGTAAAATAAAGATTGTGGCCTGAAAAATAAATTTGTAGGTGACATGATTTCTATTGATTGTCCAGGAGATACTTGAACTAATGTAGCTCACATTTAAAGTGTAGTCCGTCAGTCGTGTCTGACTCTTTTCAACCGCATGGAATGTAGCCCACCAGGCTCCTCTGTTCCTGGGATTTTCCAGGCAAGAATACTAAAGTGGGTTGCCATTTCCTTCTCCAGGGGATCTTCCAGATCCAGGGATCAAACCAGGGTCTCCTGCACTGCAGGCAGGTTCTTTATCATCTGAGCCACTTTATCGCAGCTCACATTACCAATTGATAATATTGGCATTCTGATTTATAGATCAATATCTTTCAGGAGTTTGATCCAAATAGATCATTTTGCCTGAACTTGATCAACTCTGACTTAAGCAGGTAAAAAACAAAGTTATAACCTTGTAATACTTCTGTGGCGGTGGTTGTGGTTTAGTTGCTAAACTGTGTGAGACCTGGCAGAAAGTGAAGAGGAAATAAAAAGCCTCTTGATGAAAGTGAAAGAGGACAGTGGAAAAATTGGCTTAAAGCTCAATATTCAGAAAACTAAGATCATGGCATCTGGACCCATCCATCACTTCATGGGAAATAGATGGGGAAACAGTGGAAACAGTGTCAGACTTTATTTTGGGGGCTCCAAAATCACTGCAGTTGGTGACTGCAGCCATGAAATTAAAAGACGCTTACTCCTTGGAAGGAAAGTTATGACCAACCTAGATAGCATATTCAAAAGCAGAGACATTACTTTGCCAACAAAGGTCCATCTAGTCAAGGCTATGGTTTTTCCAGCAGTCATGTATGGATGTGAGAGTTGGACTGTGAAGAAAGTTGAGTGCTGAAGAATGGATGCTTTTGAACTGTGGTGTTGGAGAAGATTCTTGAGAGTCCCTTGGACTGTAAGGAGATCCAACCAGTTCATCCTAAAGGAGATCAATCCTGGGTGTTCTTTGGAAGGACTAACGCTAAAGCTGAAACTCCGGTACTTTGGCCACCTGATGCGAAGAGTTGACTCATTGGAGAAGACTCTGCTGCTGAGAGGGATTGGGGGCAGGAGGAGAAGGGGACGACAGAAGATGAGATGGATGGATGGCATCAATGACTCGACGGACGTGAGTTTGGGTGAACTCCGGGAATTGGTGATGGACAGGGAGGCCTGGCATGCTGCAATTCATGAGGTCGCAGAGTTGGACATGACTGAGCAACTGAACTGAACTGAACTGCATGACCTCAGGGGCTGTAGCCCGCCCCCAGGCTCCTCTGTCCATGGGATTTCCCAGGCAAGAATACTGGAGTGGGTTGCCATTTCTTTCTTCAGGGGATCTTCCCAACCCAGGGATCGACCCCGGGTCTCCTGCATTGTGGCTGTCTCCTGCATTCCAGGTAGATTCTTTACCATCTGAGCCACAGCTGGACTGAAATGATAAACAATTAGAGCCTCCATTGGATTTGCTGCTGCTTAGGTCCTGGTGGAGTTGCCCTCTCCATAGATGTGCAAGGTTTTCAGTAGCAGGAATTCAAGAGAGTTTCTTTCAATAGAGGCACTTCTGACTCATGAGCATATTTCAGGATGTCCCTTGAAGGACTTTATTTATATCAATAAATGTGTTAGTTGTTCAGTCATGTCTGACTCTTTTAACCCCACGGTCTGTAGCCCACCAGGCTCCTCTATGGAATTCTCCAGGCAAGATACTGGAGTGGTTACCATTTCCTTCTCCAGGAGATCTTCCTGACCCAGGGATTGAACATTGATCGCCTGCATTGCAGGCAGATTCTTTAGCATCTGAGCCACCAAAGAAGCTATATCAGCAAGAGCTAGATATTATAAATCTTACATGGAATAAGAGATTCAGGTTTAATACATTTAAACAAATATTCTTGAGAAAATGACCTATTATTTTGTTTTTCCTTATTTCTTTCACAGATATTTGGGGTTTATCTGCCTTTAATTTTGTAAGCAATTCACTGTTTTCTAAATATAAACATTGACTTAGAAAAAGTCTTTGGAAAATGGTGCACAAATTTTAGGTTCAGTTAAATCACTCAGTTGTGTCCTACTCTTTGTGACCCCATGGACTGCAGCACGCCAGGCCTCCCTGTCTGTCACCAACTCCCGGAGTTCACTCAAACTCATGTCCATTGAGTCGGTGATGCCATCCAATCATCTCATCTTCTGGTGTCCCCTCTCCAACCTTCAATCTTTCCCAGCATCAGGGTCTTTTCAAATGGGTCAGTTCTTCGCATCAGGTGGCCAAAGTATTGGAGTTTCAATTTTAGGTTAATATGTTCATATCATGTCTGAAGGACACTATAAAAACAGAAGTGTGTATATATATATTTTATTCCAAAATAGGAATTTTTGGTGAAAATCTGTGTTGTCTGGGTGGAACCGCTTGGGAAGTGGTAAATAAGCCTAATGAGGGTGGCCTTGTGGAATTAAAAACACTTATTAATTAGTGTGTTTGATAATGAGCTTTCTAATTCAGGAATGGTTTGAAAAGATGTCCTTATGCTAATATTTAACACATCGTCCAGGTTGAGGGAAAGCAACTTAATGTTTGTCTTTTCTAGCAAGACAACCTGACATTTACTCTGTGTAACTGTTTTTATTTGTAGAGAAAACCAGTGAACCTTGAAGAATGGTGCAGTCATAGAGCCATCCTGCGCAGTGTGTGCGTGCTAAGCCATGTCTGAATCTTTCCAAGCCCATGGGCTGTAGCTTGCCAGGCTCCTATGTCCATGGGAATCTCCAGCCAAGAATACTGGAGTGCATTGCCATTTCCTTCTCCAAGGAATCTTCCCCACCCGGAGATCGAACCCACATCCCCTGCATTGGCAGGTGGGTTCTTTCCTGCTAACACTATCTGGGAAGCCCACACTACTAGATGCTTAGGTCTAAATTTCCAGCTTAAATTTGAGGTTGATGGAATTATTTTCCATTTGGAAGAATGTTTCTAGACATGGGTGGGTCTAGACACAGGGAGACACAGACCTGTCACATCCACGTTGTATTCATTCAACAGCTACTAACTGGACACCTGCTCAGTTACAAGAATGAATGGTGGACGGCTAAGACAGAAATTCCTGATTATGGAGTTTATGTTCCAGTGAAAAAGACAGGCAGGGAAGGGAGTGAAAGTGTGATGAAGAGACATAAGCACGCTTCAGAAGCAGAGGGTCACAGGCTCAGGGGATGGCTGGTCAGGAAAGAATTCTCCAAGCAGGTGGCTTTTAAGCAGAGAGAAACTTAAACACTTAAGGACATACTTACTTAACGGCAAGTCCTCATTTTTATTTAGACTTGGGGGCTTCAGGATCCAGTTTCTGCTTCTCTTCTGGACTTCGTCAATGACTTCCAAGTTTTCAGATTTTATTTTATCTCTTCATAGAGCACTTTTTAGAACCTCTGTTTAGTACTTGTAATTCTCTATTGTCATTTACTGGGGTGCCAGCCTTTATTCGGGAAAGGCAATGGCACCCCACCCCAGTACTTTTGCCTGGAAAATCCCATGGACGGAGGAGCCTGGTAGGCTCCCGTCCATGGGGTCGCTAAGAGTCGGACATGACTGAGCGACTTCACTTTCACTTTTCACTTTCATGCATTGGAGAAGGAAATGGCAACCCACTCCAGTATTCTTGCCTGGAGAATCCCAAGGACGGGGGAGCCTGGTGAGCTTCCGTCTATGGGGTCGCACAGAGTCGGACAGGAGTGAAGCGATTTAGCAGCAGCAGCAGCAGGCTTTATTTTTTAAATTATCATCATCATGCTCATTGTCATCTGTAATCAAGATGCGTTATGCAGGCAGAGAAAACCACCTGGTAGGAGATTTTCTAGTCCCTTGAGAGTCTTTTCCAGGCAAATGGAAGAGTGTGGGTGTGGGGGGGTGTGTGTGTGTGTATGTGTGTGTGTGTGCAAGCATGCATGTGCAAGTGTGTTGGGATGGTATTTGGGAGCTTAGTCTCCATCCTTTTCTAAACCTGAGAGGGTGAAAACAATTTTTAGAAGGAATTGAGGAGTATCAGTAAGATAGAGCCTAAGATCATGTTAGAGTATTAAGAGCAGCTACAACAAGCTAAAGGTGAATGAACAACATCGCTTATCCTATCAGTAAACAAAAGATGTTGCAGCCATCAGTCACCACAGCCTGCCCCAAAGGTGAGCCCTGGGGAGACTCAGTGCAGTTCAGTCCAGTTCAGTCACTCAGTCGTGTCCAACTCTTTGTGACCCCATGAACCGCAGCACGCCAGGCCTCCCTGTCCATCACCAACTCTTGGAGTCCACCCAAACCCATGTCCATTGAGTCGGTGATGCCAATCAACCATCTCATCCTCTGTCATCCACTTCTCCTCCTGCCTTCAATCTTTCCCATCAGGGTCTTTTCAAATGAATCAGCTCTTCACATGAAGTGGCCAAAGGATTGGAGTTTCAGCTTCAACATCAGTCCTTCCAATGAACACCCAGGACTGATCTCCTTTATGGTGGACTGATTGGATCTCCTTGCAGTCCAAGGGACTCTGAAGAGTCTTCTCCAACATCACGGTTCAAAAGCATCAATCCTTCGGTGTTCAGCTTTCTTTATAGTTCACTCTCACATCCATACATGACCACTGGAAAAACCATACCCTTGACTAGACGGACCTTGGGTAATCAGGCATGAGTGTGTGTATGTGTGTTTCCTGTCTCTGCTTTTTCAAAGGAACTTCAGTAAGTCCTCTACGTATGAGCCTTCAAGTTGCAACTTTCAAAGATGTGAACATGAATTCCATCAGGTCAGGCATGAGTGAAACGGCAGCTTGGGTTCCCTCTCCTGTTGCTCCTGGTCCTTCAGCTCTAGCATCTCCAGCCTTCAGGTAGTAACTCTTCTTGCCTGTTGACTGAATGACAGCCCTGCAATGCCAGCTGTGGTTCTCTACTACTGTACTTTTCAAGGTACTATGCTACAAGATTAAAAACGTTTTCTTTATTTTTCATGTTTTTTATGTATTATTTGTGCAAAAAGTATTATAAACCTATTACACTACAATATTATATAGCCAATAATGTTAATTGGTACCTAGGGCTTCCCCAGTGGCCCAGATGGTAAAGAATCTGCCTGCAATGTGGGAGACCTGGGTCCGATCCCTGGGTTGGGGAGATCCCCTGGAGGAGAGCATGGGAACCGATTCCAATATTCTTGCCTGGGAAATCCCATGGTCAGAGGAGCCTGGTGGGCTACAGTCCATGGGGTTGCAAAGAGTTGGACATGACACTGCCTAAGCACAGGCAGCACAGGCTAACTTTGTTGGACTTAAGGACATATTGGATTTACAAAGACACTCTTGGAACACACCTTGTCTGTATGCAGTGGACTCACAGTACTATGCCAACAGGAAACATCAGGAAGCTGGAATGCTTCTCTTACCATTGGATAGACTGGACTTCAAGGCAACACCTGGGCAAATGTTAACTAAATGGGACTATCAGCTGGCCAAGTTGATGTATATAAGAGAATATCACACTAGGTGTAGAACTTCAAAATACACAAAGAAAACTATGACAGATGTTCAGGAAGATACAGCCAAACCTACAACCATAGTTCAATATTTCTATACCTCTCTCTCTCAGTAATAGAGAATAGGACAAGATAAAGAAATAATACGGGTAAGGAATATCTAAACAGAACTAACTGTCTCAATTAAGTGTGACGAATTGGGGGATTCGGATTGATGCATATACGTTACCGTGTGTTAAGCAGATAGTTAATGCGGAAGCTGCTCTGTAGCACAGAAGCTGGGCTCAGTGCTCTGTGGTGACCTAGAGCGGTGGGATGGGGGCTGGGAGGGAGGGCCAGGAGGGAAGGGATACATGTGTTCACATAACTGATTCTCCTGATTGTATAGCAGGAATCAACACAATCTTGTAAAGCAATTTTACTCAATTAAAAAATTAAAAGATGAAAAAAAGAATTTTAATAAGCATAAGGAATATCTGTACAGCTCTATCTTAAGTCACATTTAAAGGCAAAACCAATACAATATTGTAAAGTTAAAAAATTAAATTAAAAAAAAAAGGATGAGAAAAACAGACACAATCCCCATTGTTTAGTGGGAAAGACAAACGTTAATCAAATAACCAAAAATAAATGTGAAACTGTAATGGAGACACTCATATAAAAATGAGTGTTATATTTTATTTAAAAAATAGTAATAAAGATAAACATACTGTAACATAGGGCAAACGTGTATGCTGCATAACATATTTCCACAAATTACTGGCTTAAAACAGCAGACCTTTATCATCTTGCGGCTTCTGTGGTACAGGATTCTGGGCATCGTTTAGCTGGGTCTTTCTTTAGCTTCAGGGTCCCAGCAGACTGATAAGAGACAATAAGACACATTCCGCTAAATATCAGTTGTCTTCAAAAGCGGATGATTCTCACTCTCACTTAATGGATTTCTTTCTGCTGAATAATTTTGATTCTCTAAAGTCATTCGAACACTACAGGTCATTTGAAGATTTGATTTTTATGCCCTTTCTCAGAACTTTATATTCTGTAATAACTGTCATTTACTTAAGAGCTAGAAAATCAAGATGACATACCTTTCTCTCTCAAAGGAACAAAACGGTCAAATCATCACACACACACACACAAAAGAAAGGACATCAACTCATACTTGGTCGTGTACAAGTTGAGAGGGACAGTAAGAGGGTGCATTATCTACACACAAGTTCAAACCATAAAGCAGGGATCCCCAGCCTCTAGGATCTAACTTGATGATCTGAGGTGGAGCTGATGTAATAATAATAGAAATAAAGTGCACAGTAAACACAATGCACTTGAATTATCCCCAAATCATCGCCCATCCAGGTCTGTGGAAAAACTGTCTTCCACAAAACCAGTCCCTGGTGCCAGAAATGTTGGGGGCCGCTGCTGTAAAGGTTCTGCTTTGAACTGTCACTGTGCATCTGTAATTCTAAGCAGTGTCAGGAATTACATATTCCTCCCCTCCGTGATGGAACACTCCCTTCACCCACCCACCTGCCTCGGTACGCCTCCGCCTGTACAGAGGTCTGGTTGTAGAGAGAGTCAGTACCAGGCGAATCTCGTGGTCGATAGTCATTGTAGAGTCCAACGCTTGGGCAAATGGCTGGTGCAGGGTAACACGTAATCCCTTCCTGGAGACGGATACAGATGCTGTGGGCAAGTGTCTCTGTCTCAGGCCCCACGGTGTTATAACATGTAAACCAAGAGCTGTTAAGGACTGTCTCACGTTGAAACGAGAAGCTGGCTGGCGTTGAAGCTACTGCACAGGTAAGTGGAGCTAAGACATGGAGGGGCAGACTCCTGATGACATTTGTGAAGCCAGAGATGTGACTGTTTCTGATACTAACTTTTATAAGTTAATCGGAACTTTCGAATTCTGTCATTTGCCATGGAAAGCACCCTAACTAATAAACCATCAAATATATGTATTCTGAATTTCTCATTTTACTGTTAAATGCCTGACTCCTTCATGCTTCTCGCCTTTGATTTCAGTTCAATTTTATCTGCCCTACGAGGTCTCCTCAATGTCTTCTAATAGCCTTAATTGGTCATTTTCTGAGCTTCCACTGAACTGTGTCCGTGAACTTTATTCCCTTATCACAATCTGCTTTCTACTGTCATCTCCTACTTAACCTTCTCTAGAAGAAAATAGAAACTCAGGTTTAAAATAACTATACAATATATTTACATATAAGCAGATAGGCACTAGTTACACAACCGCTTGGTTGTAAATGCAGCAAATATTTACTTTATGCATCCAAGCAGCATCTGCTGCTGCTGCTGCTAAGTCGCTTCAGTCGTGTCCGACTCTGTGCGACCCCATAGAAGGAAGCCCACCAGGCTCCCCCGTCCCTGGGATTCTCCAGGCAATTCTCTCTTCTCTCAGCCTCCGTGATGCCTCTTATTCTTTTCAAACTAAAATATGACCCATCTGTCTCTTTCTCAAATGCCTACATTGCTACCCAATGAGCCCTCAAGTATAGAATGAAAACCTCCTCCCTGGCACAGGTCAGACTGTGTAATCATGGTTGTTTATGGGTTGTTAACACCTGAATCTCAGTTGCCTCACCACAACTAGAATGTAAGCTAGTGCATATTTACATAATTAATTTATATAAAATAGTTCAAATTAATACAAGCAACTATTTGAGACCCATCCACTTTGGAACATATCTTTGATCAGAACAAGACTTAATCATAGACGTCTGAAGAAGGGGACCAGTGAAGAGAGAAATGGTATTCAATGAGATGGTAAGACAATTGCTACATCATCTCAGAAGGAAAAACAGAGAAAGAAAAAAATAGATTTTTATGTTCCTCAGAGTCAAAGGAAAATAGGAAATAATTATTCTCCCTGGGTAGCAACTTCAGAAAAAGTAAAAGGATGAAAAGCATACTGAAAGAGGACAAGCAAACACCATAGTTTTTTTTCAGGTGTCAACAGGAACTTCACGGGGTGACGTGAAGGACAGATGAGCACAAGAAAGCCACGTTTCTCCTACAGAATGTGACACCAGGGCTCACGTGTGGCAAAAGAATCTGAGAAATGAGCCGCAATCATCCTTTCATTCTCTAAGTCTATCTGAAAGCAGGGCAGCCCCCTCCCTTCTTCGAGGGCATCATTGCATTAGCACTGAGCTAGAATGGTGCTCAAATTAATTGTGAGTGAAAAATCCATGCTTGAGACTCGTAAAATGAAGGAAATGACTTGCTTTATACTGGGGGAAAGGCAGAGTCATAAACTGGCAGGAAGAGGGAGAGATAAGTCATCAAAGGGCAGCTGCAGTGCCAGCGTGCGTAACTGGAGAGAATCTGTCCCTGGGGAGGCGTGTTCCAGGGAGACGATGAACTGGTGCCACGTGGCTTGTGGTTTAAATGAAAAGACTTATGAGACAGTCACATCAGGGCGACCGT
The DNA here is from genome assembly GCA_935064755.1 of Tragelaphus eurycerus. NCBI lineage: Eukaryota > Metazoa > Chordata > Mammalia > Artiodactyla > Bovidae > Tragelaphus > Tragelaphus eurycerus. The sequence goes on from CAKXYN010000114.1 coordinate 2,053,788, forward strand.
CCTGGAGTTCCATGCGGTGCTTTGGCCTGGGACCTCCCATATCCAGAAGAGCAGGTGGGCCCCATCACTCTACTGCCTGACGTTTGTAGAAACACAGCCCCGGAGGGACCACTCAGAGTAGGTCAGGATCCTGCCTGCGCGCTGTCTGTGGGTGAGTGTTCGCCTGCACGAGCTTGTGTCCATAAGCACATGACATATTTATATACATTGCAGGGATATATAAATGGGGGAGAATCTTATATCTTGGACTACTTCTGGTCATGTTTGCGTAGCTGGGAAATGGTTTGGAACAGCCTCTTTTCAGCAAGAGTTTAAGGTAACTCATTTGATAGCCTTTATAAGTGAACAAACTATTTGTCAAATACTCCTAAGGTGGCAGGCGTTGTGCTAAACCCAAGACATACAAACATGAATTTAAAAAAATAAAAGTAAGGTCTCTGCCCTTATGTAGCCTCCTGTCTAGTGGGGAAACAGATTGTTAACAAACAATTACAAAAACAGATGAATAGTTTCCACATATACAGGTGCTAAAATAAAAAAGGTGCCACGATCTGCAGAGTAGAAGCTTTTAACCTAATCGGGGAGCTCAACAAAGACTTCCCAAAGGAAATTACTCCTGAGATAAAATCTGTAGGATGAGAAGAAACTGTTTTGTTTTGTTTTGGTTTGGTTTCCACTTTTTTCCATGAAGCTGGATAGAGGAGGGAGAAAGAGCTCCATCAGAGGTATTCGGCACCTAGGAAGATACTGGATAATACAGACAGAGGAGTGGGAAGCAGAAGTGAGCCTTGTCCCTGAGAGTGGGCACAGGTGGATGTTCAGATCCAGGGACCAATAGGAGATGGTCTTTAGACAGGAACAGGAATGCATCTTCTATTAAAACATAAAGGAAGGGGAGAAATAGGGGAAGATAAAAGCAAATTTTTAATTTGATGGCAACAAACTGAAGAATTTATAATATTAGTAGATTACATTACGTATTCCCTGGATGATGTAAGGCAAGTGGAGAAAAAGTCTGAGAAGAGTATACAAACTTAGAAATACATTCTATGGAGAATCAGGATTTTTTTAAGTTTACTTGGAAAAAAAACTGCACGAGCTTCAGTCCAGCGCTCAGTTGCAGTGGAGATCACGCGAGGAGGAGATCAGAGACGAACGTGAGCAGGATGGGACAGAGCCCTCGTGACGGTTGGACACAGTGCAGGGCTTCAGGTCCCATTTGGCAAAGGAGGCGAAGGTGAATGTGAGATGGACTGGTCTGAGGAACCAAAGAGGAACCGGGGACTGGAGGGGGAGGGCCTGACAATGTCCATGAGCAACTTTACAGAGAAAGACTATATGAGACACCTGACAATACACTTCAGTTCAGTCGCTCAGTCACGTCCCACTCTGTGACCCCGTGAACCACAGCACGCCAGGCCTCCCTGTCCATCACCAACTCCCGGAGTCCACCCAGACCCATGTCCATTGAGTCAGTGATGCCATCCAGCCATCTCATCCTCTGTCATTCCCTTCTCCTCCTGCCCTCAATCTTTCCCAGCATCAGGGTCTTCTCAATGAGTCAACTCTTCGCATGAGGTGGCCAAAGTATTGGAGTTTCAGCTTCAGCATCAGTCCTTCCAATGAACACCCAAGACTGATCTCCTTAGGGATTGACTGGTTGGGTCTCCTTGCAGTCCAAGGGACTCTCAAGAGTCTTTTCCAACACCACAGTTCAAAAGCATCAATTCTTCTGCACTCAGCTTTCTTTACAGGTGCTGAGAGAGGGCATCAGAGGGCAGACAGACTGAAACCACAATCAGAGACAACTAGCCAATCTGATCACACAGATCAAGCCTGACAAACGAGTGGAAGTCAAATGAAAACCTCATGAGTGAGGGAGCCAAGAAACCCAGCAGGTAGAATTGACTGTTGGGTGATTTGTGTGATTGTGGAGCCACTCAGATGCTGGGGGCCTTAGATGGAAATAAAGGTTAGTTTGTTTCTATTTAGATTTCTTGTGTGTGTACATGCTAAGTTGCTTCAGTTGTGCCCAACTCTTTGTCACCCCATGGACTGTAGCCCGCCAGGCTCCTCTGTCCATGGGATTCTCCAGGCAAGAATCCTGGAGTGGGTTGCCGTGCCCTCCTCCAAGTGATCTACCCAACCCAGGGATCAAACCCACATCTCTTACCTCTCCTGTGTCGGCAGGCAGGTTCTTTACCAGTAGTGCCACTTGGGTAGCCAGTAAGGTTTTTACAGGATATTGATTACAGTTCTGATCGCTTCCAGTGAACAGTGTTGGATTCATGATCTCTGAAGAAAATTTCGCAAAGAGTCGGACACGACTGAGCAACTGAACTGAACGAACTGAACTGAACTGAATAAGATTTAGCTTCTGGACCAGGGACCAGGCTTGATCACTCAAGAATTTTTGTGTAGCAGAGTTTTATTAAAGTGAAAAAAGACAGAAAGCTTTTGACATAGACATCAGAAGCGGGCTGGAAAGTGGAAAGTGTCCCCCTCACTAGTCTTAGCAAGGGAATTATATACTTTTCTAATTGTTTATTACAATAAATCAAAAGAATGTCTCAAGCTTGTACTAGACCCACTCCCATAATTTAACATTTTAAGATGTCAGGATTAGGAGGACTTCCCTGGTGGCTCAGACAGTAAAGTGCCTTGCTTACAATGCAGGAGACCTGGGTTTGCTCCCTGGGTCGGGAAGATCCTCTGGAGAAAGAAATGGCACCCCACTCCAGTACTCTTGCCTGGAAAATCCCATGAACAGAGGAGCCTGGTGGGCTACACAGTCCACGGGGTTGCAAAGAGTCAGACACGACTGAGCGACCTCTCTTGCACTTCCAGGAATTGACTCTGTCAGCTCCCTGAGCCACACATCAGGTTCTTGTTGTTTATCTACTTTACATGTAGGAGTGTGTATCTGTCAATCCCAAATTCCTAATGTATCCCTTCACCCCTACTATCCCCTTTGGTAACTATGAGTTTGTTTTCTGTGTCTATGAGTCTGTTGCTGTCTTATAAATGCATTCATTTATATCATATCATAGAATCCACATGCAAGTTATATCATATGTATTTATTTGTCTTTCTCTTTCTGACTTACTTCAGCAAGTATTATATTCGCTAGGACCATTCATGTTGCTGCAAACGGCATTATTTAATTCTTTTTATGACTGAGTAGTATTCTGCTGTGTGTGCACGTACACCACGTCTCTATCGTCCATTCATCATCTGTCAATGGACAAATATTTAGGTCGCCTCTGTGTCTGGGCTATTGTGAGTACTGCTGCTATGAATATTGGGGTGCATGTGTCTTTTCAAACTGCAGTTTTTCCTGGATCTATTCCCAGGAATGGGATTGCTGGGTTATATAGCAACTCTGTTTTCAGTTTTTTAAGGAACCTCCATGGGCTGCACCAATTAACATTCCCACCAACAGTGTGGGACGATTCCCTTTTCTCCACAGCCTCTCCAGCATTTATTATTCTCAGACTCCTTAATGATGGGCTTTCTGATGGTGTCAGGTTGTACCTCATTGTAGTTTATATATATATATATATATATATTTATTTATTTTAATTTGAGGCTAATTATAATATTGTAGTGGTTTTGCCATACATTGGCATGAATCAGCCATGGGTGTACATACGTCCCCCTTCCTGAACCCCCTCCCACCTCCCTCTCCATCCGATCCCTCTGGGTCATCCCAGTGCACCAGTCTTATGCATCGGACCTGGACTGACGATCTGTTTCACATATGATAATAAACATGTTTCAATGCAATTCTCCCAAATCATCCCACCCTCGCCCTCTCCCACAGAGTCCAAAAGACTGTTCTATACATCTGTGTCTCTTTTGCTGTCTCATATACAGGATTATCATTACCATCTTTTTAAATTCCATATATATGCGATGTTGGAGAAGACTCTTGAGAGTCCCTTGGACTGCAAGGAGATCCAACCAGTCGATTCTAAAGGAGATCAGCCCTGGGTGTTCTTTGGAAGGACTGATGCTAAAGCTGAAACTCCGGTACTTTGGCCACCTCATACAAAGAGTTGACTCATTGGAAAAGACTCTGATGCTGAGAGGGACTGGGGACAGGAGGAGAAGGGGATGACAGAAGATGAGATGGCTGGATGGCATCACCAACTCGATGGACATGAGTTTGAGTGAACTCCGGGAGATGATGATGGACAGGGAGGCCTGGTGTGCTGTGATTCATGGGGTCGAAAAGAGTCAGACACAACTGAGCAACTGAACTGAACTGATACTATATTGGTGTTTTTCTTTCTGACTTAACTCACTCTGTATAATAGGCTCCAGTTTAATCCACTGCATTAGAACTGATTCAAATGTATTCTTTTTAATGGCTGAGTAATACTTCATTGTGCATATGTACCACAGCTTTCTCATCCTTTCGTCTGCTGAGGGACATCTAGGTTGCTGCCATGTCCTGGCTATTATAAACAGTGCTGCGATGAACATTGGGGTACACGTGTCTCTTTCAATTCTGGTTTCCTTAGTGTGTATGCCCAGCAGTGGGATTGCTGGATCATAAGGCAGTTCTATTTCCAGTTTTTTAAGGAATCTCCACACTGTTCTCCATAGTGGCTGCACTAGTTTGCATTCCCACCAGCAGTGTAAGAGGGTTCCCTTTTCTCCACACCATCCCCAGCATTTATTGCTTGTAGACTTTTGGATAGCAGCCATTCTGACCAGCATGAAATGGTACCTCATAGTGGTTTTGATTTGCATTTCTCTGGAAGAATATCCAACCAGTCCATTCTGAAGATCAATCCTGGAATTTCTTTGGAAGGAATGATGCTAAAGCTGAAACTCCAGTATTTTGGCCACCTCATGCGAAGAGTTGACTCATTGGAGAAGACTCTGATGCTGGGAGGGATTGGGGGCAGAAGGAGAAGGGGACGACAGAGGATGAGATGGCTGGATGGCATCACTGACTTGATGGATGTGAGTCTGAGTGACCTCTGAGCTGGTGATGGACAGGGAGGCTTGGCGTGCTGCGGTTCATGGGGTCGCAAAGAGTCAGACATGACTGAGCGACTGATCTGATCTGATATTGAGTGATGTTGAGCATCTTTTCATGTGTTTGTTAGCCATCTGTATGTCTTCTTTGGAGAAATGTCTAGTTCTTTGGCCCATTTTTTGATTGGGTCATTTATTTTTCTGGAATTGAGCTGCAGATGTTGATTGTATATTTTTGAGATTCATTCTTTGTCAGATGCTTCATTTGCTATTATTTTCTCCCATTCTGAAGGCTGTCTTTTCACCCTGCTTATAGTTTCCTTTGTTGTGCAGAAGCTTTTAATTTTAACTAGGTCCCATTTGTTTATTTCTGCTTCTATTTCCAATATTCTTGGAGGTGGGTCATAGAGGATCCTGCTGTGATTTATGTCGGAGAGTGTTTTGCCTGTGTTCTCCTCTAGGAGTTTTATATATTTTGGTCTTACATTTAGATATTTAATACATTTTGAGTTTATTAAAAGGTCAGTTTTCATCCCAATCCCAAAGAAAGGCAATGCCAAAGAGTGCTCAAACTACCTCACAATTGCACTCATCTCACACACTAGTAAAGTAATGCTCAAAATTCTCCAAGCCAGGCTTCAGCAATATGTGAACCGTGAACTTCCTGATGTTCAAGCTGGTTTGAGAAAAGGCAGAGGAACCAGAGATCAAATTGCCAACATCCACTGGATCATGGAAAAAGCAAGAGAGTTCCAGAAAAACATCTATTTCTGCCTTATTGACTATGCCAAAGCCTTTGACTGTGTAGATCACAATAAACTGTGGAAAATTCTGAAAGAGATGGGAATACCAGACCACCTGATGTGCCTCTTGAGAAATCTGTATGCAGGTCAGGAAGCAACAGTTAGAACTGGACATGGAACAACAGACTGGTTCCAAATAGGAAAAGGAGTACATCAAGGCTGTATATTGTCACCATGTTTATTTAACTTATATGCAGAGTACATCATGAGAAACGCTGGACTGGAAGAAATACAAGTTGGAATCAAGATTGCTGGGAGAAATATCAATAACCTCAGATATGCAGATGACATCACCCTTATGGCAGAAAGTGAAGAGGAACTCAAAAGCCTCTTGATGAAAGTGAAAGTGGAGAGTGAAAAGGTTGGCTTAAAACTCAACATTCAGAAAACTAAGATCATGGCATCTCGTCCCATCACTTCATGGGAAATAGATGGGGAAACAGTGGAAACAGTGTCAGACTTTATTTTGGGGGGCTCCAAAATCACTGCAGATGATGACTGCAGCCATGAAATTAAAAGACGCTTACTCCTTGGAAGGAAAGTTATGACCAACCTAGATAGCATATTCAAAAGCAAAGACATTACTTTGCCAACAAAGGTTCGCCTAGTCAAGGCTATGGTCTTCCCTGTGGTCATGTATGGATGTGAGAACTGGACTGTGAAGAAGGCTGAGCGCTGAAGAATTGATGCTTTTGAACTGTGGTGTTGGAGAAGACTCTTGAGAGTCCCTTGGACTGCAAGGAGATCCAACCAGTCCATTCTGAAGGAGATCAGCCCTGGGATTTCTTTGGAAGGAATGATGCTAAAGCTGAACCTCCAGTATTTTGGCCACCTCATGCAAAGAGTTAACTCACTGGAGAAGACTCTGATGCTGGGAGGGATTGAGGGCAGGAGGAGAAGGGGACGACAGAAGATGAGATGGCTGGATGGCATCACTGACTCGATGGATGTGAGTCTGAGTGACCTCCGGGAGTTGGTGATGGATAGGGAGGCCTGGCGTGCTGTGATTCATGGGGTCGCAAAAAGCTGGACACGACTAAGCGACTGATCTGATCTGATCTGAATGATGATGTTAGACAGTGCTCTAGTTTCATTCTTTTACAAGTGGTTGACCAGTTTTCCCAGCACCACTTGTTAAAGAGATTGTCTTTTCTCCATTGTATGTTCTTGCCTCCTTTGTCAAAGATAAGGTGTCCATAGGTGCATGGATTTATCTCTGGGCTTCCTGTTTTGTTCCATTGATCTATATTTCTGTCTTTGTGCCAGTACCATACTGTCTTGATGACTGTGGCTTTGTTGTAGAGCCTGAAGTCAGGCAAGTTGATTCCTCTAGTTCCATTCTTTCTCAAGATAGCTTTGGCTATCTTGAGGTTTTTTGTATTTCCATACAAATTGTGAAACTATTTGTTCTAGCTCTGTGAAAAATACTGTTGGTAGCTTGATAGGGATTGCATTGAATCTATAGATTGCTTTGGATAGTATACTCATTTTCACTATATTGATTCTTCTGATCTATGAACACAGTATATTTCTCCATCTATTAGTGTCCTTTTTGATTTCTTTCACCAGTGTTTTATCGTTTTCTATATGTAGATTTTTAGTTTCTTTAGGTAGATATATTCCTAAGTATTTTACTCTTTTCATTGCAATGGTGAATGGTATTGTTTCCTCAATTTGTCTTTCTGTTTTCTCATTGTTAGTGTATAGGAATGCAAGGGATTTCTGTGTGTTGATTTTATATCCTGCAATTGTACTATATTCATTAACTCTATTAATTTTCTGATGGGGTCTTTAGGGTTTTCAATGTAGGGGATCATGTTATTTGCAAACAGTGAGAGTTTTACTTCTTCTTTTCCAATTTGGATTCCTTTTATTTCTTTTTCTGCTCTGATTGCTGTGGCCAAAACTATGTTGAATAGTAGTGGTGAAAGTGGGCATTCTTGTCTTGTTCCTGACTTTAGGGGAAATGCTTTCAGTTTTTCACCATTGAGGATAATGTTTGCTGTGGGTTTGTCATATACAGCTTTTATTATGTTGAGGTATGTTCCTTCTATTCTTGCTTTCTGGAAAGTTTTTATCATAAATGGATGTTGAATTTATCAAAGGCTTTCTCTGCATCTATTGAGATAATCATATGGCTTTTATTTTTCAATTGTTAATGTGATGTATTACATTGATTGATTTGTGGATAGTGAAGAATCCTTGCATCCCTGGGATAAAGCCCACTTGGTCATGGTGTATGATCTTTTTAATGTGTTGATGGATTCTGATTGCTAGAATTTTGTTAAGGATTTTTGCATCTATGTTCATCAGTGATATTGGCCTGTAGTTTTCTTTTTTTGTGGCATCTTTGACAGGTTTTGGTATTAGGGTGATGGTGGCCTCATAGAATGAGTTTGGAAGTTTACCTTCCTCTGCAATTTTCTGGAAGAGTTTAAGTAGGATAGTGTTAGCTCTTCTCTAAATTTTTGGTAGAATTCAGCTGTGAATCTGTCTGGACCTGGGATTTTGTTTGCTGGAAGTTTCAATTTCTGTGCTTATGATGGGTCTGTTAAGATTTTCTATTTCTTCCTGGTTCAGTTTTGGAAAGTTGTACTTTTCTAAGAATTTGTTCACTTCTTCCAAGTTGTCCATTTTACTGGCTTATAACTGCTGAAGGCAATGGCACCCCACTCTTGTACTCTTGCCTGGAAAATCTCATGGACAGAGGAGCCTCGTAGGCTGCAGTTCGTGGGGTCGCTAAGAGTTGGACACGACTGAGCGACTTCACTTTCACGTTTCTCTTTCATGCATTGCAGAAGGAAATGGCAACCCACTCCAGTATTCTTGCCTGGAGAATCTTAGGGATGGGGGAGCCTGGTGGGCTGTCATCTATGGGGTCGCACAGATCGGACACGACTGAAGCGACTTAGTAGCAGCAGTCTCTTATGATCCTTTGTATTTCTGTGTTGTCTATTGTGATCTCTCAATTTTCATTTCTAATTTTATTGATTTGATTTTTCTCCCTTTGTTTCTTGATGAGTCTGGCTAATGGCTTGTCCATTTTATTTATCCTCTCAAAGAACCAGCTTTTGGCTTCGTTGAGTTTTGCTATGGTCTCTTTTGTTTCTTTTGCATTTATTTCTGCCCTAATTTTTAAGATTTCTTTCCTTCTACTAACCCTGGGGTTCTTCATTTCTTCCTTTTCTAGTTGCTTTAGGTGTAGAGTTAGGTTATTTATTTGAAGTTTTTCTTGTTTCTTGAGGTATGCCTGTATTGCTATGAACCTTCCCTTTAGCACTGCTTTTACAGTGTCCCACAGGTTTTGGGTTGTGTTTTCATTTTCATTCGTTTCTATGCATGTTTTGATTTCTTTTTTGATTTCTTCTGTGATTTGTTGGTTATTCAGCAGTGTGTTGTTCAGGCTCCATATGTTGGAATTTTTAATAGTTTATCTCCTGTAATTGAGATCTAATCTTACTGCATTGTGGTCAGAAAAGATGCTTGGAATGATTTCAATTTTTTGGAATTTACCAAGGCTAGATATATGGCCTTGGATGTCATCTATCCTGGAGAAGGTTCCGTGTGCTCTTGAGAAAAAGAAGAAATTCATTGTTTGGGGATGAAATTCATTGTTTGGGGATGAAATCGACTATAGATATCAATTAGGTCTAACTGGTCTATTGTATCATTTAAAGTTTGTGTTTCCTTGTTGATTTTCTGTTTAGTTGACCTATCCATAGATGTGAGTGGGGTATTAAGTTCGGTTCAGTCACTCAGTCGTGTCCGACTCTTTGCAACCCCATGAACTGCAGCATGCCAGGCCTCCATGTCCATCACCAACTCCCGGAGTTCACCCAAACTCATATCCATCAAGTCGGTGATGCCATCCAGACATCTCATCCTCTGTCGTCCCATTCTCCTCCTGCCCCCAATCCCTCCCAGCATCAGAGTCTTTTCCAATGAGTCAACTCTTCGCATCAGGTGGCCAGAGTATTGGAGTTTCAGCTTTAGCATCATTCCTTCCAAAGAACACCCAGGACTGATCTCCTTTAGGATGGACTGGTTGGATCTCCTTGCAGTCCAAGGGACTCTCAAGAGTCTTCTCCAACACCACAGTTCAAAAGCATCAATTCTAAAAAAAAAAAAAAAAAACAAAAGCATCAATTCTTTGGCACTCAGCTTTCTTTATAGTCCAACTCTCACATCCTTACATGACCACTGGAAAACCCATAATCTTGAGTAGACGTATCTTTGTTGGCAAAGTAATGTCTCTGCTTTAGAATATGCTATCTAGGTTGGTCATAACTTTACTTCCAAGGAGTGTCTTTTAATTGCATGGGTGCAGTCATCATCTGCAGTGATTTTGGACTGCAAAAAAAAAAAAGTCTGCAGTGATTCTGAAGCCCTAAAAAATAAAGTCTGACACTGTTTCCATCGTTCCCCCATCTATTTCTCATGAAGTGATGGGACCAGATTCCATGATCTTAGTTTTCTGAATATTGAGCTTTAAGTCAACTTTTTCACTCTCCTCTTTCACTTTCATCAAGAGGTTCCTTAGTTCCTCTTCGCTTTCTGCCGTAAGGGTGATGTTATCTGCATATCTGAGGTTATTGATACTTCCCCCGGCCATTTTGATTCCAGCTTGTGCTTCTTCCAGTCCAGCATTTCTCATGATGTACTCTGCATATAAGTTACATAAGCAAGGTGACAATATACAGCCTTGACGAACTCTTTTTCCTATTTGGAACCAGTCTGTTGTTCCATGTCCAGTTCTAACTGTTGCTTCCTGACCTGCATACAGGTTTCTCAAGAGGCAGGTCAGTTGGCCTGGTATTCCCATCTTTTGAAGAATTTTCCACAGTTTATTGTGATCCACACAGTCAAAGGCTTTGGTATAGTCAATAAAGCAGAAATAGATGTTTTTCTGGAACTCTCTTGCTTTTTCCATGATCCAGCAGATGTTGGCAATTTGGTCTCTGGTTCCTCTCCCTTTTCTAAAACCAGCTTGAACATCTGGAAGTTCATGGTTCACGTATTGATGAAGCCTGGCTTGGAGAATTTTGAGCATTATTTTACTAGCATGTGAGATGAGTACAACTGTGCGGTAGTTTGAGCATTCTTTGGCATTGCGTTTCTTTGGGATTGGAATGAAAACTGACCTTTTCCAGTCCTGTGGCCACTGCTGAGTTTTCCAAATTTGCTGGCATATTGAGTGCAGCACTTTCCCAGCATCATCTTTCAGGATTTGAAAGAGCTTAACTGGAATTCCATCACCTCCACTAGCTTTGTTTGTAGTGATGCTTTATAAGGCCCACTTGACTTCATATTCCAGGATGTCTGGCTCTAGGTGAGTGATCACACCATGGTGATTATCTGGGTCTTGAAGATCTTTTTTGTACAGTTCTTCTGTGTATTCTTGCCACCTCTTCTTAATATCTTCTGCTTCTGTTAGGTCCATACCATTTCTGTCCTTTATCGAGCTCATCTTTGCATGAAATGTTCCCTTGGTATCTCTAATTTTCTTGAAGAGATCTCTAGTCTTTCCCATTCTGTTGTTTGCCTATATTTCTTTGCATTGATCGCTGAGGAAGGCTTTCTCATCTCTCCTTGCTATTTTTTGGGACTCTGCATTCAGATGCTTATATCTTTCCTTTTCTCCTTTGCTTTTTGCTTCTCTTCTTTTCACAGCTATTTACAAGGCCTCCCCAGACAGCCATTTTGCTTTTTTGCATTTCTTTTCCATGTCTTGATCCCTGTCTCCTGTACAATTTCAAGAACCTCATTCCATAGTTCATGAGGCACTTTGTCTATCAGATCTATTCCCTTAAATATATTTCTCACTTCCACTGTATAATCATAAAGGAGGATTAGGTCATACCTGAATGGTCTGGTGGTTTTCCCTACTTTCTTCAATTTCAGTCTGAATTTGGCAATAAGGAGCTCATGATCTGAGCCACAGTCAGCTCCCAGTCTTGTTTTTGCTGAGTGTATAGAGCTTCTCCATCTTTGGCTGCAAAGAATATAATCAGTCTGATTTTGGTGTTGACCATCTGGTGATATCCATGTGTAGAGTCTTCTCTTGTGTTGTTGGAAGAGGGTGTTTGTTATGACCAGTGTGTTCTCTTGGCAAAACTCTATAAGCCTTTGCCCTGCTTCATTCCATATTCCAAGGTCAAATTTGCCTGTTACCTCAGGTGTTTCTTGACTTCCTACTTTTGCATTCCAGTCCCCGATAATGAAAAGGACATCTATTTTTGGGTGTTAGTTCTAAAAGATCTTGTAGGTCTTCATAGAACCATTCAACTTCAGCTTCTTCAGCGTTACTGGTTGGGGCATGGACTTGGATTACTGTGATATTGAATGGTTTGCCTTGAAAATGAACAGAGATCATTCTGTCATTTTTGAGATTGCATCCAAGTACTGCATTTCAGACTCTTTTGTTGACCATGATGGCTACTCCATTTCTTCTGAGGGATTCCTGCCCACAGTAGTAGATATAATGGTCATTTGAGTTAAATTCACCCATTTCAGTCCATTTGAGTTTGCTGATTCCTAGAATGTTCACTCTTGCCATCTCCTGTTTGACTACTTCCAATTTGCCTTGATTCATGGATCTGACATTCGAGGTTCTTATGCAATATTGCTCTTTACAGCATCGGACCTTGCTTCTATCACCCGTCACATCCACAGCTGGGTATTGTTTTTGCTTTGGCTCCATCTCTTCATTCTTTCTGGAGTTATTTCTCCACTGATCTCCAGTAGCATATTGGGCACCTACTGACCTGGGGAGTTTCTCTTTCAGTATCTTATCATTTTGCCTTTTCATACTGTTCATGGGGTTCTCAAGGCAAGAATACTGAAGTAGTTTGCCATTCCCTTCTCTAGTGGACCACATTCTGTCAGACCTCTCCACCATGACCTGTCCGTCTTGGGTGGCCCCACATGGCATGGCTTAGTTTCATTGAGTTAGACAAGGCTGTGGTCCGTGTGATTAGGTTGACTAGTTTTCTGTGATTATGGTTTGTGTCTTCCCTCTGATGCCTCTCGCAACACCTACCATCTTACTTGGGTTTCTGTTACCTTGGACATGGGGTATCTCTTCAGGGCTGCTCCAGCAAAGCGCAGGCACTGCTCCTTACCTTGGAGGAGGGGTATCTCCTCACAGCCCCCCTCCTTACCTTGAACATGGAGTAGCTCCTCTCGGCCCTCCTGCACCCACGCAGCCACCACTCCTTGGACGTGGAGTTGTTCCTCTCTGCCACCACCGCTGACCTCCAGCATGGGATAGTTCCTCCTGGCACCACCCCTGACCTCAGGCATGGGGTAGCTCCTCCTGGCCAATGCCCCTGACCTCAGACGTGGGGTAGCTCCTCTTGGCCATGCTTCTGCGCATGATCCTACATATTGTGGATATACGTTAAAAAAAAGTGGGGTATAAAGTCTCCCACTATTATTGTGTTATTGTCAATTTCTCCTTTCATACTTGTTAGCATTTGTCTTACATATGTGGTGCTCCTATGTTGGGTGAGTACATATTTATAATTGTTATATCTTTTTCTTGGATTGATCCTTTGATCATTATGTAGTGTCCTTCTTTGTCTCTTTGCACAGCCTTTGCTTTAAAATCCATTTTATCTGATATGAGTATTGCTATTCCTGCTTTCTTTTGGTCTCTATTTGCATGGAAAATCTTTTTCCAGCCCTTCACTTTCAGTCTGTTATGTGACCCCCATTTTGAAGTGGGTCTCTTGTAGACAACATATGTAGGAGTCTTGTTTTTATATCCATTCAGCCAGTCTTTGTCTTTTGGTTGGGGCGTTCAACCCATTTACATTTAAGGTAATTATTGATAAATCACCATAAACTGTGGAAAATTCTGAGAGAGATGGGAATACCAGACCACTTGATCTGCCTCTTGAGAAATCTGTATGCAGGTCAGGAAGCAACAGTTAGAACTGGTCATGGAACAACAGACTGGTTCCAAATAGGAAAAGGAGTACGTCAAGGCTGTATATTGTCACCCTGTTTATTTAACTTATATGCAGAATACATCATGAGAAATGCTGGACTGGAAGAAACACAAGTTGGAATCAAGATTGCTGGGAGAAATATCAATAACCTCAGATATGCAGATGACACCACCCTTATGGCAGAAAGTGAAGAGGAACTCAAAAGCCTCTTGATGAAAGTGAAAGTGGAGAGTGAAAAGGTTGGCTTAAAGCTCAACATTCAGAAAACGAAGATCATGGCATCTGGTCCCATCACTGCATGGGAAATAGATGGAGAAACAGTGGAAACAGTGTCAGAATTTAATTTTCTGGGCTCCAAAATCACTGCAGATGGTGACTGCAGCCATGAAATTAAAAGACGCTTACTCCTTGGAAGGAAAGTTATGACCAACCTAGATAGCATATTCAAAAGCAGAGACATCACTTTGCCAACAAAGGTTCGCCTAGTCAAGGCTATGGTCTTTCCTGTGGTCATGTATGGATGTGAGAGCTGGACTGTGAAGAAGACTGAGCGCCGAAGAATTGATGCTTTTGAACTGTGGTGTTGGAGAAGACTCTTGAGAGTCCCTTGGACTGCAAGAAGATCCAACCAGTCCATTCTGAAGGAGATCAATCCTGGAATTTCTTTGGAAGGAATGATGCTAAAGCTGAAACTCCAGTATTTTGGCCACCTCATGCGAAGAGTTGATTCACTGGAGAAGACTCTGATGCTGGGAGGGATTGAGGGCAGGAGGAGAAGGGGACGACAGAGGATGAGATGGCTGAATGGCATCACTGACTTGATGGGTGTGAGTCTGGGTGACCTCCGGGAGCTGGTGATGGACAGGGAGGCCTGGTGTGCTGCAGTTCATGGGGTCGCTAAGAGTCAGACACGACTGAGCGACTGATCTAATCTGATCTGATGATCCCATTGCCATTTACTTTATTGTTTTGGGTTCGATTTATACACCCTTTTTGTGTTTCCTGTCTAGAGAAGCTCCTTTAGCATTTGTTGGAGAGCTGGTTTGGTGGCGCTGAATTCTCTCAGCTTTTGCTTGTCTGTAAAGCTTTTGATTTCTCCTTCATATTTGAATGAGATCCTTGATGGGTACAATAATTTGGGCTGTAGCTTATTTTCTTTCATCACTTTAAGTATGTCTTGCCATTCCCTCCTGGCCTGAAGAGTTTCTATTGAAAGATCAGCCGTTATCCTTATGGGAATCCCCTTGTGTGTTATTTGTTGTTTTTCCCTTGCTGCTTTTAATATTTGTTCTTTATGCTTGATATTTGTTAATTTGATTAATATGTGTCTTGGGGTGTTTCACCTTGGGTTTATCCTGTTTGGGACTCTCTGGGTTTCTTGGGACTTGGGTGATTATTTTCTTCCCCATTTAGGGGAGTTTTCAACTATTATCTCCTCAAGTATTTTCTCATGGTCTTTCTTTTTGTCTTCTTCTGGGACTCTTATGATTCAAATGTTGGGGCATTTAACATTGTCCCAGAGGCCTCTGAGATTGTCCTCATTTCTTTTTTTTTTTTTTTTTCGTCCCAGTGCACCAGCCCCAGGCATCCGGTATCAGGCATTGAACCTGGACTGGCAATTCATTTCATATATGATATTATACATATTTCAATGCCATTCTCCCAAATCACCCCACCATCTCCCTCACCCAGAGTCCAAAAGACTGTCCTATACATCAGTGTCTCTTTTGCTGTCTCATATACAGGATTATTGTTACCATCTTTCTAAATTCATTTTTATTTTCTCCTCTCTGATTCATTTATTTCTACCATTCCATCTTCTACCTTACTAATCCTATTTTCTGCCTCCATTATTCTACTATTTGTTCCCTCCAGAATGTTTTTTGTATCATTTATTGCATTATTCATTATATATTGACTCTTTTTTATTTCTTCTGCTGCTGCTAAGTCACTTCAGTCGTGTCCGACTCTATGTGACCCCATAGACGGCAGCCCATCAGGCTCCCCCGTCCCTGGGATTCTCCAGGCAAGAACACTGGAGTGGGTTGCCATTTCCTTCTCCAATGCATGAAAGTGAAAAGTGAAAGTGAAGTTGCTCAGTCGTGTCTGACTCTTAGCGTCCCCATGGATTGCAGTCTACCAGGCTCCTCCATCCATAGGATTTTCCAGGCAAGAGTACTGGAGTGGGGTGCCATTGCCTTCTCCATTTCTTCTAGGTCCTTGTGAAACCTTTCTTGCATCTTCTCAATCCTTGTCTCCAGGCTATTTATCTGTGATCATTTTGTCTTCAAGATTTTGGATCATTTTCACTATCACTAATCAAATTCTTTATCAGGTAGATTCCCTATCTCTTCCTCTTTTATTTGGTTTGGTGGGCATTTATCCTGTTCCTTTACCTTCTGGGTATTCCTCTGTCTCTTCATCTTGTTTATATTTCTGTGTTTGAGGTGGTCTTTCTGTATCCTGGCAGTTTGTGGTTCTCTTTGTTGTAGAGTTTCCTCACTGTGGGTGAGGTTGTATGGGTGGCTTGTGAAGGCTTCCTAGTTAGGGAAGCTTGTGTTGGTGTTCTGATGGGTGGAGCTGGATTTCTTCTCTCTGGAGTGCAATGAAGTGTCCAGTAATGAGTTATGAGGTGTCAGTGGGTTTGGAGTGACTTTGGGCAGCCTGTATATTGAAGCTCTGGGTTATGTTCCTGTGTTGCTGGAGAATTTGCATGGTATGTCTTGCTCTGGAACTTGTTGGCCCTTGGGTGGTGCTTGGTTTCAGTGTATGTATGGAGGCATTTGATGAGCTCCTGTCGATTAATGTTCCCTGGAGCCAGGAGTTCTCTGGTGTTCTCAGGATTTGAACTTAAGCCTCCTGCTTCTGGTTTTCAGTCTTATTTTTACAGTAAGCCTCAAGACTTCTCCATCTATACAGCACCTTTGATAAAACATCTGTGTACCTCACTGTAGTTTGGAGCATCTTTTTCACGTGTTTGTTGGCCATTGGTGTGTCTTCGTTGGAGAAATGTCTGTTTAAGTCTCTGCCCATGTTTTGATTGGGTCTGCTATTGAGCTGTATGAGCTTAATATTTTGGAAATTAAGCCCTTGTTGATCACATGGTTTGCAAATACTTTCTCCCAGTCCATAAGTTCCCTTTTCGTTTTGCTTATGATTTCTTTTGCTGTGCAAAAGCTTCTAAGTTTGATTATGTCTCATTTGTTATTTTTATTTTTATTTCTATTGCCTTGAAAGACTGGCCTAAGAAAACATTGCTACAATTTACGTCAGAGAGTGCTTTTGCTCATGTTGTCTTCTAGGAGTTTTATGGTCTTTAAGCCATTTTGAGCTTATTTATGTGTATGGTGTGAGGATGTGTTCTAACTTCACTGATTTACATGAGGCTGTCTACTTGCTGAAGAGACTCTCTTTTCTCCAGTGTATATTCTTGCCTCCTTGGTTAAAGACGAATTGACCATAGTTGTGTGGGGAAGAAGTATTTGAGATTGCTTCTAAAACCTGCCACAAATAATGAATGGGGTGTGGACTGCTGGAGATCTATGAGGAGGCGGGAGAGGAAGTATATAGCACACCACCAGGAAACCTGGGTTTTCTTAATGTGTGTATTTTGGTGACTGTTTTGTTTGATTTCCTTACTATGTTTTCATCTCTCTGTTTGCCTAATGCAAGGTGAAAGAGTGATAGCCTGGAAATAGAAATTGAGGTGGATAAAAATGTCAGTCTCTCCTGAACTTGACGGAAGTAAGAGGGAGGAATCATGAGCAACGGCTGTCAAAGTGTCAGGGTCACCGTGGAACAACTGAGATCAGGAATTAAAGGAAACAATCAAGTGAAAATATAGTGATATAGTATAGTTGGCAGGTGGCTAGAATTGCCTGTGGATAAATGATGATCTGGAGAGAAGCTGGGCAACAGCAAGCGGAAGGACTGGGGAAGCAGGAACTACAGGGGTGGAAATGCAGGAGATGGCAGGGGGCTCCTCTGGGAACTGAGGCTAACACTGGTGTCAGCAAGGTGGGATCAGCAGACAGCAGGGCTTCCGACATCATCCCCACAGTCTCTGTGTCCATTCGTGAGAGTGGGAAGAAGGATGTCCAAGATGCTGAGAGAAGTCAGCTCAAGTCTGAACGGATCGAGCTTCCTCACACATAAGCGAGCCCGAAATGATGTGCTCGGTTTTCAGGTGTCAGAGCTGTGCTGAGGGCTGCACCTGGAGATGCACAGGGTGTTACTTCTTTTGATGTCTTGCTTCTCAAAATGTAAACCTCCCTTCTGTGGAGAGGCTCTTAGTGATACCCTATGCAAAGACAAATTAACAGAGCAAAGAAACTGCGAGAACAAAGAAACAAGGAGAAAGTCAGGAGACAAAACGTGGGATACTCTAACCCGTGGTGAACTAGCTAAAGCCTAATGGGACAGGAAATAAAAAGGTCCCATTTATAAAGAGGGGTTCATAATCTATGGGGTGAGATTATCAGTTCAACAAAGTAAGAACAAAGGACTGGGAGTAGGAGGACAGGCAATGAATTCATAAAGCCCTTGAGAACTGAGTGAGCATGGAGAGCTAAAATGGATCCCGTTTTCCATGTTCTTATTTTCATTTTCCTGGCCTTCCTTCCATCTGCCATTTATCTATTCACTATTAATTTCTTTTTAAAAAAACAAGCTATTTTTATCATAGATTTAAAAACTGGAAGATTTCAGAGATCATCTAACAGAACTTCACATTTTATAGATGAGAAAACTGACTTTAGGGAAGATTACATAAACTGGCTACATCACACAGTTTAAGACACATTCAAAGTTAAAACCCATGTGGCTAACTTCCAACAGAATGCTCCTTCCAAATGCAGTATAACTACTCCATCAATTAAAAGCTGTTGACATTTTTCAGCTGATAATGCTAAAGTCCCATTTTAACCATAACTTTTAAAAATAAAACGTTAAGTCCATTCAATGCAAAGAAAAGCTGTCAATTAGTTTTTCCAAAATTTTTGGTCAGTAATGAAGTCTTGAGAAGTCATTTTCTGCACACAGGGTACAGTGTGTGTGTGTGTGTGTGTGTGTGTGTGTGTACCCTTACATGTTGGGGAGAAATAGAATAAGAAAATATGTTTGGAAAAGGTAGCATAGGTCATAAATACAAAAAAATAAAATAAAATAAAGAACAAAGTTCCTAACCTCAAAGAACTCTGTATTTTCAGGGAGTCGTGACATGAAATGACAGAACAGTTACAAAACGATTTATCAAAATTACATGAAGCATAGTGAATACATAAACTTGAAGATGATAAAAGGTCAAGGAGTGATTCTAAATAATATTGTTCCCAAAAGCAATATAAAAATCATAGCTGAGAAACCATGCATGCAGGTAGTGGCAGCCACGTATAAATTACTCACAGAAAAACTTCAGTGAAATTCACACAATCCTACCCATTGTGGCATTACACATCATTCTTTTAGGCTTTGGGTTGGACCTGGATAGGAGAACAATATTGTTTTCAAAGTCACACAGTCTCTGTCCTTAGATTTCATGGTCTTAATGTTATTAATATTATTTTACCCCATCATTCTCTATGCACTGTGATTTATTTTGCTCCCAGGTAAAGTGTTTATTTAGTGTGACTTTCCCCCATCTCAACTTTATTTCCTATTTATATGTGTCATTCCTCCTGGATTGTTCTAAAGTTTCATCCATTCTTTTCTTACAAATTTTCTTTGACTTTTTACCGACCTCATAGGTTTTATAAAGCCTTATGTTACCTTTTCCTATATTTCCAAATGTAGGGAAAAACGACCACCCCATAGGATTTTCATGCACATTATGGACCATATGGAGTTAATACCTAACATTTTCTTTTTAAAAGTTATCATGACTCTTAACAGAAAGAAATTTGACTTGGTGCCTCTCCAAGCACCAGCTTCGCAAGTCTGGTCTCAAGTCCAGGATGAGCCAACATGAGCGCTCGCACAGCATCAGAGAATCTGCCAGGATCATCCCAGGCATGATACGACCTTTCACTATTTCACTGGAATGTCACTTCCTGGTTCTTATTTTAAGTGAAATTTGAAATCAATCCAGCACCAAATAAATGAATAAGCAAAACCATTTAAGGTGAAGCAAAACAGAAACCACACAAACACATGTGAACACGTGATCGTTGACGTGTATACTTGGAAAGTCTGAGTTTAGATGGAAAAAGGATTGTTTGAAAACTCAAGGAGTGGAAACTTACAGACAGGGAACTCCATGCCTCAGACAGTTTAAATAACCGGATTAGGCCTGAGACGGAGTTGTTCATGCTAAACCTCACACCAGCAAGTTTCTATGCTTGTTATCCCAGAAAAGGAAAAGCAACAAGTCAGCAACCTAAGAGCAACCGATCAACTGTGCTGTGCGTGTTTGGTCACTCGGTCGTGTCCAACTCTTTGTGACCCCATGGACTGTAGCCTGCCAGGCCCCTCTGTCCGTGGGAATTCTCCAGGCAAGAGTACTGGAGTGGGCTGCCATGCCCTCCTCTAGGGGATCTTCCCAACCCTGGTATTGAACCCATGTCTCCCTCATTGCAGGCAGATTATTTACTATCTGAGTGACCAGGGAAGCCCAAGAATCCTGTAGTGGGTAGCCTATCTCTTCTGCAGAAAGTGAAAGAACGTGAAGTTGCTCAGTCATGTCCAACTCTTTGTGACCCTATGGATTGTAACCTACCAGGCTTTCAGTCCATGGAATTTTCCAGGCAAGAATATTGGATTGGGTTGTCATTTCCTTCTCCAAGAAAGTGAAGTCGCTTAGCTGTGTCTGACTCTTTGCAACCCCATGAACTGTAACCTATCAGGCTCCTTGGTCCGTGGGCTTTTCCAGGCAAGAATGCTGGAGTGAGTTGCCATTTCCTTCTCCAGGGAATCTTCCTGATTCAGAGATCAAACCTGGGTCTCCTGCATTGCAGGCAGATGCTTTACCATCTGAACCACCAGGAAAGCCACTCTTCTGCAGAAGAATTTTCCAACCCAGGAATTGAACCAAGGTCTCCAGCATTGCAGGCAGATTCTTTACCAGCTGTGCTACCTGGGAATCTCCAACCAATCAACTAAGCCTACATATCAACTAAGTGCTTCTCTGCTCAGCGTAACCACTTGTCCAGCTCCAAGATTTCCTTCTTCTCCACGAAGAGAGAGTAACCCAGTTTTAACCAATCAGCCCATGCCCAGCATAACTTCCTTGTTCTTGCTCCCCTTGCTCTACAAATCTCTCTTTGTAGAGCTCTTTCATGGCAACTTTCTATCTGCTAGACTAGGTGCTGCCCAGTTTATTAATCACTGGATAAAAGCTTACTAGATCAGTGACTTGTGGAAATTTTTCTTTTAACACAAGGACGCAGCATCAAACAACATCAAGAATCTCCAGTGTTTTCTGGGACTTTTCAGAAGTAGGACTGACACTTTCTCAAGTGTAACATGATGCTTTTTACCCTCTGTAGGACTAAAACAAGAAACAGAAAAACCAAAAAACCTTAACCTCAACCCCTACCCAGGGCAAAAAAAAAAAAAAAAAAATACAAAAGCCCATAACAAAACCATCTACACAAAAGCCTGAAAGCCTCTGATTCCTGGAGAGTTTCTGAGATGTCTTCATGTATAACTGCTCTTCAGTTGGCCTCACTCTTAATCTTTGAGGCTTTAACTGCTCTCACACCCCAAGCACTTTTAAACTAAGACAAAAAAGATGTCCTTTTCATTATAGGGGACTGGAATGCAAAAGTAGGAAGTCAAGAAACACCTGGAGTAACAGGCAAATTTGGCCTTGGATCAAGGAATGAAGCAGGGCAAAGACTAATAGAGTTTTGCCAAGAAAATGCACTGGTCATAGCAAATACCCTCTTCCAACAACACAAGAGAAGACTCTATACATGGACATCACCAGATGGTCAACACCGAAATCAGATCGATTATATTCTTTGCAGCCAAAGATGGAGAAGCTCTATACAATCAGCAAAAACAAGACCAGGAGCTGACTGTGGCTCGGACCATGAACTCCTTATTGCCAAATTCAGACTGAAATTGAAGAAAGTAGGGAAAACTACTAGACCATTCAGGTATGACCTAAATCAAATCCCTTATGATTATACAGTGGAAGTGAGAAACAGATTTAAGGGCCTAGATCTGATAGATAGAGTGCCTGATGAACTATGGAATGAGGTTCGTGACATTGTACAGGAGACAGGGATCAAGACCATCCCCATGGAAAAGAAATGCAAAAAAGCAAAATGGCTGTCTGGGGAGGCCTTGCAAATAGCTGTGAAAAGAAGAGAAGCGAAAAGCAAAGGAGAAAAGGAAAGATATAAACATCTAAATGCAGAGTTCCAAAGAATAGCAAGAAGAGATAAGAAAGCCTTCTTCAGTGATCAATGCAAAGAAATAGAGGAAAACAACAGAATGGGAAAGACTAGGGATCTCTTCAAGAAAATCAGAGATACCAAAGGAACATTTCATGCAAAGATGGGCACGTTAAAGGACAGAGATGGTGTGGACCTAACAGAAGCAGAAGATATTAAGAAGAGGTGGCAAGAATACACAGAAGAACTGTACAAAAAAGAGCTTCAAGACCTAGACAATCATGATGATGTGATCACTGACCTAGAACCAGACATCTTGGAATGTGAAGTCAAATGGGCCTTAGAAAGCATCACTACGAACAAAGCTAGCGGAGGTGATGGAATTCCAGTAGAACTATTCCAAGTCCTGAAAGATGATGCTGTGAAAGTGCTGCACTCAATATGCCAGCAAATTTGGAAAACTCAGCAGTGGCCACAAGATTGGAAAAGGTCAGTTTTCATCCCAATCCCAAAGAAAGGCAATGCCAAGGAGTGCTCAAACTACCGCACAATTGCACTCATCTCACACGCTAGTAAAGTAATGCTCAAAATTCTCCAAGCCAGGCTTCAGCAATATGTGAACCGTGAACTTCCTGATGTTCAAGCTGGTTTTAGAAAAGGCAGAGGAACCAGAGACCAAATTGCCAACATCCGCTGGATCATGGAAAAAGCAAGAGAGTTCCAGAAAAACATCTATTTCTGCTTTATTGACTATGCCAAAGCCTTTGACTGTGTAGATCACAATAAACTATGGAAAATTCTGAAAGAGATGGGAATACCAGACCACCTGATCTGCCTCTTAAGAAATCTGTATGCAGGTCAGGAAGCAACAGTTAGAACTGGTCATGGAACAACAGACTGGTTCCAAATAGGAAAAGGAGTACGTCAAGGCTGCATATTGTCACCATGTTTATTTAACTTCTATGCAGAGTACATCATGAGAAATGCTGGACTGGAGGAAACACAAGTTGGAATCAAGATTGCTGGGAGAAATATCAATAACCTCAAATATGCAGATGACACCACTCTTATGGCAGAAAGTGAAGAGGGGCTAAAAAGCCTCTTGATGAAAGTGAAAGTGGAGAGTGAAAAGGTTGGCTTAAAGCTCAACATTCAGAAAACGAAGATCATGGCATCTGGTCCCATCACTGCATGGGAAATAGATGGAGAAACAGTGGAAACAGTGTCAGACTTTATTTTTCTGGGCTCCAAAATCACTGCAGATGGTGACTGCAGCCATGAAATTAAAAGACGCTTACTCCTTGGAAGGAAAGTTATGACCAACCTAGATAGCATATTCAAAAGCAGAGACATCACTTTACCAACAAAGGTTCGCCTAGTCAAGGCTATGGTCCTTCCTGTGGTCATGTATGGATGTGAGAGCTGAACTGTGAGGAAGGCTGAACGCCGAAGAATTGATGCTTTTGAACTATGGTGTTGGAGAAGACTCTTGAGAGTCCCTTGGACTGCAAGAAGATCCAACCAGTCCATTCTGAAGGAGATCAATCCTGGAATTTCTTTAGAAGGAATGATGCTCAAGCTGAAACTCCAGTATTTTGGCCACCTCATGCGAAGAGTTGACTCATTGGAGAAGACTCTGATGCTGGGAGGGATTGAGGGCAGGAGGAGAAGGGGATGACAGAGGATGAGATGGCTGGATGGCATCACTGACTCGATGGATGCGAGTCTGAGTGACCTCTGGGAGCTGGTGATGGACAGGGAGGCCTGGCGTGCTGCGGTTCATGGGGTCGCAAAGAGTCGGACACGACTGAGCGACTGATCTGATCTGATCTGATCTGAGGTGTGAATGGCACCTTGTGGTCAGGGATCAGGACTTCCTAGGTCTTAGCTTTTCCACAGAACCACATTAGTGATCTCACTAACAGCAAAGTGGTGTCAGTTATTCTGAAATAAGAAATCATACTATTCCAGCATGTCTAATGAATCATTAAAATATCAACTTTGTTGATTCGGAATTATATGCGTAACTACATTTCAACCTTACTCCTTGTCCTAAATTATACATTTTTTTTTCCTTCTTAACTCTGGTTGCCATCTTTAATTACTTAGTTTTCAACATAAATTAATATATATCCTGGTTTCCCAGGTGACTCTAGAGGTAAAGAACCCGCCTGCCAGCGCAGGAGACATAAGAGACACAGTTTCAATCCCTGGGTCAGGAAGATCCCCTGGAGAAGGAGCCCACTCCAATGTCCTTGCCTAGAAAATCCTATGGACAGAGAAGGCTGGTGGGCTAACAGACCATGAGGTTGCAGAGAGTCAGACACGACTGAGCGACTAACCACTCATGATCACAAATTACTAAAGGAAAGTATAAATGCAAAGTGGAAGTACCCCGCTGAGTCTAGTGGCACCTAGTAAGAGTTCCAGCTCTAGACATGGAGATTTTAACACAGGTAGGAATACACTCTGCATAGCATTTCTCACAGTGCATCTTGGAAACCTTTCATAGCAGTACATACAAATTTACCTCAGTCTCTTGCATGCTGGAGAACACATTCTGACATGGATCAGCCATAATATGTTTAGCCAATGCAGTTTTAAAACCCAGGTTGGGGTGGGGAGCATTTCAGGGTCTGTGACGATCTTTTGCGTAATTCTCTGATTGGCTGATGTTGAGGCAGCTGGGTGGTGTCACAGGGGTTAACATGATCAGTCCTTAGGCTCCAGGAGGGCTGGGGTTGTGTGCTCAAGGTCATCAAGTAGTTAACATCTTCCATTTGCTGGACGCTGGGAGGTTTCTCTACATCTGCAAAACAACTCAGGGAATGTGCATCAAATACTATTACTTAGGTACTTCAGAGAGGAGCTAAAGCAAAGGATATGGTGGAGGGCCTGTCCCTGGAAGGCCCACAGGGCCCTGCTCAGGTACATTTTCACAACGCATTTCAACTGTGTATGTACTTTTCCGACTCTCTCACTGTAAATTCTCTAAGATCTGGGATTGGCTTTGGTTAAATTTTTATCTCCAGAAGCTAGTACATTTACAAAGTCGTGGTAGGTATGAAATGAAAGGCAAGTAAACAGGTGAACAAATGCATGAATGGTTGATAACGAAACATAGTGTGTGCTGTGAAATCGTAGCTCCAAGAGAATGGGCTAGCAGGTACTAAGACAGGCTCTACAAAGGATAACCAAGACTCCATCAGTTTGGTCGCCTCCCAATGCAAACAGCGTGATCAGCCTCTTCTGGGTCGTATTCCGTGGGGAAATTGTGCACTGTAGTCTGTGGAGCCCGAGACGTGGACTTCAAAATGAACTTTCTGGCTGACTCATCTCAGTTCAGTGGGAACACTGAGAAGGACAGCCTCTAGCATCAATTCCTTTCACACTAATTATCCAGCCTCTTCCAGATTAAATTCAGAATAGAAATGGCCAGGTCAGGCAATCTCCTTAAACTTTAATAGAAGTTAATTATTCGCTGATTAAACTCATTTATACCTAATTAAAGTTTTCCTGCAGCGGGAAACACAGAGAAGCATGAGTTACAGTTCTCTCCTTGGGTGGGGGTGGCGTGCCTGATGTAGAAACAGATGGGAAAATGCGACATTTGTGTTACATGAATCCACGTGTGACAACTGAATTGTCAACTTGAGCCATAATTCTCGTAGATGACTTTCTAGGTGAATGTAATTATGACAGTAGTTCCACACTTAGGTAATTTTTGTATCCAGCGGAATAAAGTCTTACTATAGACCAGCAGTGCTTATGTACAAGCAATGGTTAAACAAGATCAGAGACTGACTTTTATGTAGGTAACTATTACTGCTTTATGAAGCATAATCAATTGGGCCTTACCATAAATATTTATAATAAAAAACTAAAGACTTGAGGCTTAGAATGGAACTGCCATTTTATAATCGATTTTTATGAGATCCTTTCTGAGAGCCTCTGAAATGGTAGAATCGTCTATGAAGCGGTAAAGATTGGATGCTTTGCCCTGGAAAAATAACATATGTTTATCCTAAAAAAATAAAAAAATCTTTGTGCATTTCACTTCTAACAGTCATCAGTTACAATATGCTGCTTGAAAGATGTTGCTTTCTTTATAGAGTGTTTTCTAATATTGAACATATTTCACAGTTGTAAATTCTTGCTTTGGGGATGTAATTGCTTCTCTAACAGCCTATCTTTGAATGTCTTGTTCCCTTATGATGGCAAGATTGACAGTTTTGTTTCCTAACACTATGCATCTTCAATTTAAACCACTGTCTGAAAATGCCAATTACCATATATAAGCCATTATAAATAGATATCTGTACAATGTCTGAGTTTCTAAGGCTAAATGGTAAATCTTTCTAAATCCATAAAGTGCTTTACAAGTGTGTTATTATTTTCATTTATAATAGCAGAGATCTAAAGTTTGATTTGAAGCCCTCAAGCCACTTCAGTCTTCATGTTTTGTGTATACAAAATGTTCCCAACCCCTGGATCTATAAACACAGAAATGGGTATGTCCTACACCAATCCCATGAAGAAGGAAATGGCAACCCACTCCAGTATTCTTGCCTGGAGATTCTCATGCACAGAGGAGCCTGACAGGCTACAGTCCATGGCATTAGCAACTAAAGAACAATACAGATAATTAATATTTTCTGGAAGAGAGTATAAAGTCATTTTTGGAGCTGGGGGGAGAAAGGACTAGAGAAAGAGTAAGGTCTTCTCAAAATCACATGTTGTTAACTTGGGTACTTCCTATAATTTTCTAGAATTAAACTGCTTTATAACTGTCTGTTTGTATGTTTTTCCCCCTGCCATACTATGAGTAAAATGTATATTTTATTTTTCTTTGCACCCAGAAACTAAAAAAAAAAGAAAGAAAGAAAAACGTGCTTAGGAAACTCTTAATGAATATTTGTGCAATACGTAAAATAAGAAACAGATGGATGGATGGATGGATGCCTGGTATCATCACAATATGCTGCCTATTGTACTTGGCGTGTTCATTGTCACAGATATAGGGTCATCTGAACCTATTCCCTTTTTGAAGATAAGTAATGGCTTAAAATAATTTCTTAAGGATGTAGCTATAAATGCTAATTTTAAAGATTTTCAGAGACCTTAGAAATCTTCACTGAATCATACAAAGTGTTTTCACTGGAGGAGATAAAAGCTACTGTTGTTTTTCTTTTTTTTTAATATAAATTTATTTTAATTGGAGGTTAATTACTTTATAATATTGTATTGGTTTTGCCATACATCAACATGAATCCACCACAGGTATACACGTGTTCCCCATCCCAAACCCCTCTCCCTCCACCCTCCCCGTATCATCCCTCTGGGTCATCCCAGTGCACCAGCCCCAAGCAACCAGTGAACTTTCATAATCTTAAAAATATTTAAAGTCCTTATGCGTGCATACTAAGTCTCTTCAGTCGTGTCAGATTCTTTGTGACCCATGGATTGCAGCCTACCAGGCTCCTCTGTCAATGGATTCTCCAGGCAAGAATACTGAAGTGGGTTGCCATTTCCTATTCCAGGGGATCTTCCCAACCCAGGGATCAAACTTGCGTCTCTTATGTCTCCCACATTAGCAGGTGGGTTCTTTACCACTAGCGCCACCTGGGAAGCAAAGCCCGTGTATGTGAGCACAGATTTCAGTGACAGAGGGTCATCAGGTCATGTTTATGCTAAATCTCTTTTTTACCAGGAAACTGAGAAAACACAGTTTAGGACCCAGTGTAAGCGGCTCCCTGGACAAGCCAAGCAAGAACAGCGTTATTTGCCTTCTGAAAGATAATAAACATTATTCTGAAACAGCTGTAGCTTCAGGTAAGCAGTGTTTGAGAGCATATTTCATTCTCAGAACTTTAAAGAATAATAATAGTATTAATTATTAATGATCTGATAAAGAAAAGAAAAAGGATTTTCTAAACAAGATAAGGCTGAGATATACTAGTTTTTAAGGAAAAGACACAACTGGTTAATGGCCCTATCTTGAGAATTGGCAATCAGTGCCCCATTTTAAAAGAAGTAAAGACACAATAATTGGCAACTATTGCAGCTATTTTTTCTTCGCCAGCCCACATCTCCTATATCTTTTGTTAATTTGATTAAAGCCAGCTGCTGAACAACCAGAAACAGAACTTTCTCACGCAGGGGAGCCTCGTGGCAGTAGCGATGTTCACCCAACGTGACGAGAAGTGCTTCCCAGGTGGCTCAGTGGTACAGAGCCCACCTGCCAATGCAGGAGCTGCAGAAGATGCAGGTTTGATCCCTGCGTGTGGAAGACCCCATGGAGGAGGGTGTGGCAACCCCCTCTAGTATTCTTGCCTGGAGAATCCCATTAATAAAGGATCCTGGCGAGCTATAGTCCATGGGGTCACAAAGAGTCAGACACAACTGAGTGACTGAGCAGACACACACACACACACACACACACACTCACCAACATCCAAGAAATGGCACTTCCTTGTTATTTAAATCAACTGAGAGTCATGTTTAAAAATGTCCACATTATGAAAATATAAGCCAATACACTCTAACATGGGGTCCCATGTTTTGACAACCGTGGGAGTTGCCGAGACTTGCATCACGTTGTGTGCAGGGGGTAGAGGCGCTGGTGTGACTCCCACGGGTCCACACTGCCTGCAAGCAGGCAATGCAGAGCCCCCACCCACATTTCTGGGCCTTGCTGCTGCTGCTAAGTCACTTCAGTCGCATCCGACTCTGTGCGACCCATAGACGGCAGCCCACCAAGCTTCCCCGTCCCTGGGATTCTCCAGGCAAGAACACTGGAGTGGGTTGCCAGTTCCTTTTCCAATGCATGAAAATGAAAAGTGAAAGTGAAGCCGCTCAGTCATGTCCGACTCTAGCGACCCC
The DNA here is from genome assembly GCA_935064755.1 of Tragelaphus eurycerus. Taxonomy (NCBI): domain Eukaryota; kingdom Metazoa; phylum Chordata; class Mammalia; order Artiodactyla; family Bovidae; genus Tragelaphus; species Tragelaphus eurycerus. The sequence goes on from CAKXYN010000114.1 coordinate 2,082,750, forward strand.
ATGGACTGCAGCCCACCAGGCTCCTCCGTCCATGGGATTTTCTAGGCAAAAGTACTGGAGTGACACCCTAGGTATTCCTAAAAACCCAAACGTGGCCACTTTAGAGGCCCTGGGGGTCCAGACTGCATTTTCACTAACCCTGAAAATTTCTTCCAAGATTTCCTTTTAAATACATTCTCTTAATTTTTCAGCTTGTTTCCTGGTTTTGAATAGAACTACTGTCTATATTCTCTATAAACTCCCAACTCTTTTCATTACTATCTCAACCCTATAATGTCCTTTTTGTGATATTCTCTGCTGAGAAATCCATGAAACAGGTGAACGGTTTCAAGATAGTTTTTGAAGAGCTGACCACCATGGATGCTGTGGAGTGTGAGCTGAGGCAAAACCTTGAAGCATTTCTCTGGCACAGGTCAGACAGTCCTTTGAACAGCAAGAAATCATCATCGCTGGATTTATCTGCTTATTCTCTCATTTCAGGTCATCTCATATCATAGAGGGGAAAAGAAACAAAGAAGAAAATAAACCCCTTGTAGCAAATGTGTCTTTTAAAAAAGTGGTACAGTTAGAAGCACCTACTTAGCCTGAAACCATCTGAAATGTCATCAAGGAAATTACATCATAGGCTCAACTGTCACTGTTAATTAGATGATACTGTCAATTAAAGGGGACAGTTGTTTTCTGATACAAACCAAAATTGGTTTAAATTATTACTGCTTCTCGCCTCATTGTCTCACAACTCGGACACCCCACGACCCCACCTCCTCAGTGCCCCTCGTCCGAGCAGAGGAATCACTGGCCCCCCAGGCGCTTATTGCTGAAACCGGGCAGCCAGTGCCACCGCCCTGGATCTCATCATAACTAACAAAATTCCTCTCGAACCTGTCCCGCTCCGTCAGCTTCTCATCATCCCCACGCACAGCTGTTTTACATCCTTCTCTTCTATCTCACTCGGATCCCTGAGATGGTACCTAAGCTATTTCATGTGGCCTCTCCTGGACTACAGAATCTCTTCTCCACTTGGCAGCAGGGGGATCATTGAAGACAAATCTGATATCATTCCCAGACATCCTGCTGTCTTATCTGTATCAAAGTCCTAAATGTTCTGGTCCCTGACGACCTTTACCTTCATTTCATCCATGATGTTTAGAAGTCTCTGACTCGCTTGCCTTCCTTTCATCCCTTAAATATGCCAAGGTCCTCTACAACCACAACTGTCTCTACCTAAAATCTTTTCCATCACTTTTTCCCTTTGGCCAAGCCCTGCTCTTCATTCAAGTGCTAGCATCAGTGGTGGTTCTTCATGAAGGCTTTTTTTAAGCCTCCAAGACTAGAAAAGACCCTCCCCACCACACACCATCAAAACACCTTGAACTAGGAAACTATATGCAATATTCTGTAAGAAACCACAGTAGAAAAGGATATAAAAATGAATATGTATATATACATACTCCGTATATGGAAATGGAAAGGAGTCTGTCAAGGTTGTGTATTGTCACCCTGCTTAAACTTATATGCAGAGTACATCATGCGAAATGCTGGACTGGATGAAGCACAAGCTGAAATCAAGATTGTCAGGAGAAGCATCAATAACCTCAGATATGCAGATGACACCACCCTTATGGTAGAAAGCGAAGAGGAACTGAAGAGACTCTTGATGAAAGTGAAAGAGGAGAGTGAAAAAGCTGGCTTAAAACTCAACTTTCAAAAACCTAAGTTCATGGCATCCAGTTCCCATCACTTCATGGCATATAGACGGGGAAACAGTGGAAACAGTGAGAGACTTTATTACTTTGGGCTCCAAAATCACTGCAGATGGTGATTGCAGCCATGCAATTAAAAGACACTTGCTCCTTGGAAGAAAAGCTATGACCAACCTAGACAGCATATTCAAAAGCAGAGACATCACTTTGCCGACAAAGGTCCGTCTAATCAAGGTCCATCCAGTCAGTGGTCATGTGTGGATGTGAGAGTTGGACCACGAAGAAAGCTCATCCCTGATGAATTGATGCTTTTGAAGTGTGGTGTTGGAGAAGCCTCTTGAGAGTCCCTTAGACTGAAAGGAGGTCCAACCAGTCCATCCTAAAGAAAACCAGTCCTGAATATTCAACTGAAGTTGAAATTCCAATACTTTGGTCACCTGATGCAAAGAACTGACTCATTGGAAAAAAAACCCTGACGCTGGGAAAGACTGAAGGCAGGAGGACAAGGGGATGACAGAGGATGAGATGGTTGGATGGCATCACTGACTCAATGGACATGAGTTTGAGTAAACTCCGGGAGTTGGTGATGGACAGGGAGGCCAGGCGTGCTGCGGTTCATGGGGTCACAAAGAGTCGGACACGACTGAGCGACTGAACTGAACTGAATTATGAAAAGGAGGCTATGTGGAAACAAATCCTGCTTCTGAAGAAGCAGGATTAGGGAGTCAGGTTACATATACAAGTTTGCAACAAAGAGGAGCAGGCACTCTAAACATCAAAGATTGCTAAGTAAGGAAACCCATCAGATACCAAGTTGAGGAATTTAGCATTCTTCTATGTATGGGAAGATGAAAGCCTCCGGGCTCACTGAAGTCATTCCTTTCATATGAACTTCAGCTTCTTTTTCAGTCACTAAGTCATAACTGACTCTTTGCAACCCATGAACTGCAGAACACCAGACTTCCTGTCCTTCACTATCTCCCAGGAAGTTAAGTGTTAGTCAATCAGCCACAACTAACGATCAGTTAGTCTGACTTTTTGAGACCCCATGGACTGTAGCTCACCAGGCTCCTGTGTCCATGGGATTCTCCAGGCAAAATACTGGAGTGAGCTGCCATTTCCTTCTCCAGGGGATCTCCCAGACCCAGGGATTGAACCTCAGTCTCCCACATTGCAGGCAAATTTCTTATCATCTGAGCTACCAGGGAAGCCTTATACTATCTCCCAGTGAAGTGAGAGTCACTCAGTCGTGTCTGACTCTTTGCAACCCATGGACTGTGTAGTCCATGGATTTCTCCAGGCCAGTTTGCTCAATTTCATGCCCGTTGAGTCAGTGATGTTATCTAACCATCTCATTCTCTGCCACCCCCTTCTACTCCTGCCTTCAATCCTTCCCAGCATCAGGATCATTTCCAAGGAGTTGGCTCTTCGTATCAGATGGCCAAAGTAGTGGAGTTTCAGCTTCAGCATCAGTCCTTCTAATGAATATTCAGGACTAATTTCCTTTAGAAGTGAGTGGTTTGATCTCCTTTTTGTGCAGTGGACTCTCAAGAAGTCTTCTCTACCACAATTTGAAAGCATCAACTCTTCAGCACTCACATTATAACTTGAGACCTTACCTCTTTTCTATTTGGTCTGCATTCTAGATACACTGAGTAAGACAAAAAATTTCAAAGATTATTCCACTCTCAGGGAGCATTTTTACCATTTTGACTACATAGCTGAAACACTCATGCATTATTTGTGGGAGAAAAATAAATGAAGAACGCCGTACAGTGTTGTAAACAATGTCCCTCTTGTTTCAGGATTTCACGGTACTGATTCTATTTAAGAGGGAGTTCTGGTTTTGCCAGCATATGTTCAGTAATAGAAAACCTCACAAAATGCAATCCAGCATGAGTCTTGACCTCAGCTGTTGTCATTTGGGTCAGCCTGAGACTCTGAACAGACTCTTGGTCTGTCTGGAAGCGGGGACAAGTGCCTTCTGAAGGCAGGATTGGTTGCAGGAAGCAGCAGATGAACCTCGAACATCTTAACTTACCTTAGTGAGGCGTCTACAATGATTGCATGCCCCTTGATGCTCATGTGCCCTGGCCCTCCCACGAATGAGTTCTTTAAAAGACCACCCTCCACACTCCCTGGTCCTCAGTGCCCTTCACCCCTCAACTCGCTGCTCTACTCACACCAGTGACGCAGCTTTAGCCGTTAACCCCCACCCATGAGATGGTGCTGTTCTCAACTTCTTGGTCTCTCTGAGGTACTTTGTAAAGTTGCTTTTTTTTCTGGCCGTGTGCAATTTTAGTTCTTCAACTAGAGACTGATCCTGTGCCCTTTGCTTCAGAAGCAGAGTCTTAACCACTGGACCACAGGCGAAATCTTATCATTGAGGCATTTGTAAATAATCATCCCATTCTTTCAAAATTATCTTCCTTTAAGTAGCATGGGTTACTGATTACTGCTCATTTTCTCCATGTATTGGAAGGAACACTCAGGTTCCTCAAGATTCTGTCCTTTATTGACGTCTCTTTTATCTCAGCACATCCTGAAACACCTTATTTATTTCTCATGTTCCAATACCACCTACTAACTGACCATTTCAGACAAAGTAGTCCTCTTCACTTACACCCTGCACTTTTAGCTACATTAATAGTTGTATCTATTAGGTTTCAATGTGCCCTCAGCTGATGTCATCTTTCCTCTCCAACCTTCACTTTTGGTTCTGTTCCCTGTGTTAGGTAACGAGTCCATTGTGCAGCAACCTACCCCAAGCTCATGTCAGGCAGTTTTCCTGAACCAGAGGCTCTTAACAGAGATTAAATTTAAATGAACCTCAGGGATGGAGCAAGGCTGCACCTGAGAGGAATGTGGATCACTGAAATCCTCCCCCAAATCTCTCAGCAAAAGTACGTGTGTGTGCCGATAACATTTTCCAAGTCAATATTTAATCTGATTCTCAACAGCGCAACTAAAAGGCAAGAATCATTATCTCAGATGCTCAACTCTCCTTCAAACTCTGTACTCAACAGATTACAAAGATACTTTAATACCTATTCACGCTGTCCCTTCTACTGCTATTACCAATGTCCTATATTAAGTTCTTATAACCTTTGCTTCATAAAAGGATTATTGGTCTCCAATGTAACCCATTCTCCATATTACTAAAAGACTCATCTTTCTAAATAACAAAACTAATAATATTTCTTCCCTGCCCTAAACCCTCTAAAGAGCTTCAGTGACTTTCAGAAAAACGCTGGCAGGCAAACTAGGCCTTCATGATTGTTATGTGCCTGGCTCTTCCTCACGGATCACTCCTATCTCTCTCTTTTGTCTCCAGATAAACCCTTTCCCAGACCACCTTCCACCTTCTGACTCCCTGACATGCTTCCTGGGCCCCTCTCCTGCCAACCCACCTGCCATGGCCTCTGGTCAACCAGCACAATGATATTCCAACCTCCAGGAGTGATTGTATCTAAGCAATTTCACTGGGTGGAACTTCAGCCCTTAATCCCTGGCAACGTCCTCTTCATCCACCGAAACCCACTTCTACAAACACCTGTGACCATCGGCCTCCAGGCGACTCATATCCTTGAGGAGCTTTTCCTACATTTCGTCTTTGGTTGCTGTCACACCGACCAGCTCACGTACTCTTTCAACAAAGAATTATCTACTGTGTTATCTTCTCTACTACCTTTTGGCCCTTAACATCCTTCAGTTCAGTTCAGTTGCTCAGTCATGTCAGATTCTTTGCAACCCCAAGAATTAGAGCACACCGGGTCTCCCTGTCCATCACCAACTCCCAGAGAGTACCCAAACTCACGTCCATAGAGTTGATAATGCCATCCAGCCATCTCATCCTCTGTTGTCCCCTTCTCCTCCTGCCCCCAATCCCTCCCAGCATCAGGGTCTTTTCCAATGAGTCAACTCTTTGCATGAGGTGGCCAAAGTACTGGAGTTTCAGCATCAGCATCAGTCCTTCCAATGAACACCCAGGACTGATGTCCTTTAGGATGGACTGGTTAGATCTCCTTGCAGTCCAAGGGACTCTCAAGAGTCTTCTTCTACGCCACAGGTTAAAAGCATCAATTCTTTGGCGCTCAGCTTTCTTCACAGTCCAACTCTCACATACATACATGATCACTGGAAAAACCATAACCTTGACTAGATGGACCTTTGTTGACAAAGTAATGTCTCTGCTTTTGAATATGCTATCTAGGTTGATCATGATTTTCCTTCCAAGGAGTAAACGTCTTTTAATTTCATGGCTGCAGTCACCATCTGCAGTGATTTTGGAGCCCAGAAAAATTAAGTCTGACACTGTTTCCACTGTTTCCCCATCTATTTCCCATGAAGTGATGGGACCAGATGCCATAATCTTCATTTTCTGAATGTTGAGCTTTAAGCCAACTTTTTCACTCTCCACTTTCACTTTTATCAAGAGGCTTTTGAGTTCCTCTTCACTTTCTGCCATAAGGGTGGTGTCATCTGCATATCTGAGGTTATTGATATTTCTCCCGGCAATCTTGATTCCAGCTTGTGCTTCTTCCAGTCCAGCGTTTCTCATGATATACTCTGAATATAAGTTAAATAAGCAGGGAGACAAGATACAGCCTTGACGTACTCCTTTTCCTATTTGGAACCAGTCTGTTGTTCCATGTCCAGTTCTAACTGTTGCTTCCTGACCTGCATACAGGTTTCTCAAGAGGCAGGTCAGGTGGCCTGGTATTCCCATCTCTTTACATCCTTACATCTCAATATTTTGTGTAGATTTTATTTTTCTGGAATCCTTTGACCTAATAGAAACTACATCCATTCATTCATCAAGAAACTGTTGATCAGATGGAGCAACCTGACCAGCTCATGTTAAGGAAATGACCATACAAGAAATAGAGACAGAATTTGGTTCTCATATAATTTATATTCTGGTAGAGTAATAGACAGAAGTCCAATAATTACATAAATAATTGCTCAAGTATAATTGTCATAGGGAATAGGAGGAGAAACAACAAGCTGCTTTTAGCATATGTCATTGAAGGTCTACTTTAGTTGACAAGTCAGACATATTTTATTTCTACCTTGTTCAGTTTTCTAGGTAAAGAATGCTGGTGTGTGCATATGTGTGTGTGCATGTGCATGCATTTCTCAGGATGAAGAAGCAGCTTTTAGGCTCATTTGCCTGTCACCAAAATCTAGAAACATGCCCTCTTCAGCTAACATCGTCCCCACACAAACACATGCCCTGACCCTCCCTTTTGTTTCTGTCTTTACAACTTCCTAGTATCTTTTTTCCCCTTCCATTATTTTCAACTCTTTTGACTTGCATATTCATTCATCCACTGCCTTCTATTAAACCTATTTTATTAGAAAAGGCAGAGGAACCAGAGATCAAATTGCCAACATCCGCTGGATCATGGAAAAAGCAAGAGAGTTCCAGAAAAACATCTATTTCTGCTTTATTGACTATGCCAAAGCCTTTGACTGTGTAGATCACAATAAACTGTGGAAAATTCTGAGAGAGATGGGAATACCAGACCACCTGACCTGCCTCTTGAGAAACCTGTATGCAGGTCAGGAAACAACAGTTAGAACTGGTCATGGAACAACAGACTGGTTCCAAATAGGAAAAGGAGTATGTCAAGGCTGTATATTGTCACCATGTTTATTTAATTTATATGCACAGTACATCATGAGAAATGCTGGACTGGAAGAAACACAAGTTGGAATCAAGATTGCTGGGAGAAATATCAATAACCTCAGATATGCAGATGACACCACCCTTATGGCAGAAAGTGAAGAGGAACTCAAAAGCCTCTTGATGAAAGTGAAAGTGGAGAGTGAAAAGGTTGGCTTAAAGCTCAACATTCAGAAAACGAAGATCATGGCATCCGGTCCCATCACTACATGGGAAATAGATGGAGAAACAGTGGAAACAGCCTCAGACTTAATTTTTCTGGGCTCCAAAATCACTGCAGATGGTGACTGCAGCCATGAAATTAAAAGACGCTTACTCCTTGGAAGGAAAGTTATGACCAACCTAGATAGCATATTCAAAAGCAGAGACATTACTTTGCCAACAAAGGTTCGCCTAGTCAAGGCTATGGTCTTTCCTGTGGTCATGTATGGATGTGAGAGCTGGACTGGGAAGAAGGCTGAGCGCCGAAGAATTGATGCTTTTGAACTGTGGTGTTGGAGAAGACTCTTGAGATTCCCTTGGACTGCAAGGAGATCCAACCAGTCCATTCTGAAGGAGATCAGCCCTGGCATTTCTTTGGAAGGAATGATGCTAAAGCTGAAACTCCAGTATTTTGGCCACCTCATGCAAAGAGTTGACTCATTGGAGAAGACTCTGATGCTGGGAGGGATTGGGGGCAAGAGGTGAAGGGGACGACAGAGGATGAGATGGCTGGATGGCATCACTGACTCGATGGATGTGAGTCTGAGTGAACTCCGGGAGTTGGTGATGGACAGGGAGGCCTGGCATGCTGCAGTTCATGGGGTCGCAAAGAGTCGGACACGACTGAGCGCCTGATCTGATCTGATCTGATTTTTTAAAAGCAACAAGGAGAGCAGGGTCAGGAAAGACTCAGGAGCACGGCATTCCCCCGGCGCACCAGACCGGCTGTCCTGTTCATTAGTGCCATCCGCGTTAGAGTGAGGTTTTCCAGAAACCAGAAGTCCCATCTTGGTTTTACTCATCGCAGCATAAGTAGCATGTGTCAGGGCCCCACCCAGCATATCCCCCAAGTCACTCTCCTTGTTCTAATGAGCTGGCTGCACCTCTCCCTGCATTCCTGCCAACGTGCGCTCTGCAGCTCAACATTTTCACTACAGTTCTTAAAACAGTGTCATTGAATAACAACTACCAACAATGCATCATTACATAAAACAAACATTAAATCAAAGGAATAGATTTGCGGCTGAAGACTTCATAAGTAAGTGAAAGTGTTAGTCACTGAGGCATGCCTGACTCTGCAAACCCCATGGACTGCAGCCCACCAGACTGCTGTGTCCATGGGATTCTCCAGGCAAGAATACTGGAGTGGGCTGCCATTCCCTTCTCCGGGGGGAGTCTTCCTGAACCACAGATTGAACCCAGGTCTCCCGCATTGCAGGCATATTCTTTACTGTCCGAGCCAGCAGGGAAGCCCTGAAAACTTCATCACCACCTAGATTTCACTGCTTTCCATGTTTTTCACCTCATTCATGATGGACATGAGTTTGAGTAAACTCCGGGAACTGGTGATGGACAGGGAGGTCTGGCATGCTGCAGTCCATGGCGTTGCAGAGTCAGACATGACTGAGCGACTGAACTGATGATGGATGAATCTGAGGCTTCAGAGTGCGTCTTCCCAGCGGTTTTCATGCATCCCTGGCTTTCTGGCTCCAGAACCTGCTTTACTCCAGACGATTGTTTTTTGTCTTTGGTGTTTGGTTAACTGGTTTTGTTTTAATGTGAAAGTGTTGCGTTATTTTACTGACAATATTTTTTCCCTTTTCCTAGTATAAATAATAATGATGTATCTTACAATAATTGAAGTTCAGTTCAGTCGCTCAGTCATGTCCAACTCTTTGTGACCCCATGAATTGCAGCAAGCCAGGCCTCCCTGTCCATCACCAACTCCCGGAGTTCACTCAGACTCACATCCATAGAGTTGGTGATGCCATCCAGCCATCTCATTCTCTGTCGTCCCCTTCTCCTCTTGCCCCCAATCCCTCCCAGCATCAGAGTCTTTTCCAATGAGTCAACTCCTCACATGAGGTGGCCAAAGTACTGGAGTTTCAGCTTTAGCATCAGTCCTTCCAAAGAAATCCCAGGGCTGATCTCCTTCAGAATGGACTGGTTGGATCTCCTTGCAGTCCAAGGGACTCTCAAGAGTCTTCTCCAACACCACAGTTCAAAAGCATCAATTCTTCGGTGCTCAGCCTTCTCTTCAGATAATCACAATGGTGTGATCACTGACCTAGAGCCAGACATCCTGGAATGTGAAGTCAAGTGGGCTTTAGAAAGCATCACTACAAACAAAGCTAGTGGAGGTGATGGAATTCCAGTTGAGCTATTCCAAATCCTGAAAGATGATGCTGTGAAAGTGCTGCACTCAATATGCCAGCAAATTTGGAAAACTCAGCAGTGGCCACAGGACTAGAAAAGGTCAGTTTTCATTCCATTCCCAAAGAAAGGCAATGCCAAAGAATGTTCAAACTACCACACAATTGTACTCATCTCACATGCTAGTAAAGTAATGCTCAAAATTCTCCAAGCCAGGCTTCAGCAATATGTGAACCGTGAACTTCCTGATGTTCAAGCTGGTTTTAGAAAAGGCAGAGGAACCAGAGATCAAATTGCCAAGATCCACTGGATCATGGGAAAAACAAGAGAGTTCCAGAAAAGCATCTATTTCTGCTTTACTGACTATGCCAAAGCCTTTGACTGTGTGGATCACAATAAACTGTGAAAAATTCTGAAAGAGATGGGAATACCAGACCACCTGACCTGCCTCTTGAGAAATCTGTATGCAGGTCAGGAAGCAACAGTTAGAACTGGTCATGGAACAACAGACTGGTTCCAAATAGGAAAAGGCTGTATATTGTCACTCTGCTTATTTAACTTATATGCAGAGTACATCATGAGAAACGCTGAGCTGGAAGAAACACAAGCTGGAATCAAGATTGCTGGGAGAAATATCAATAACTTCAGATATGCAGATGACACCACCCTAATGGCAGAAAGTGAAGAGGAATTAAAAAGCCTCTTGATGAAAGTGAAAGAGGAGAGTGAAAAGGTTGGCTTAAAGCTCAACATTCAGAAAAAGAAGATCATGGCATCTGGTCCCATCACTTCATGGGAAATAGATGGTGAGACAGTGGAAACAGTGTCAGACTTTATTTTTCTGGGCTCCAAAATCACTTCAGATTGTGACTGCAGCCATGAAATTAAAAGACTCTTACTCCTTGGAAGGAAAGTTATGACCAATCTAGATAGCATATTCAAAAGCAGAGACATTATTTTGCCAACCCAAAGTTTCGTCTAGTCAAGGCGATTGAAGTGTTAGATATAATAAAATACCATAAGTGTCAGGCTTTTATAATTATTTTTATCCTGCTACCTTGCTGTGTCACCATACTCTCTTAAGAATAAGAATATTCTCCCATAAAATTGTGCTGTGCTAAGTCATTTCAGTCATGTCCGACTCTTTGCAACCCTGTGGACTGTAGTCCGTCAGGTTGCTCTGTCCATGGGCTTGTCCAGGCAAGAATACTGGAGTGGGTTGCCATACCCTCCTCAAGGGATCTTCTGGAACCAGGGATCGAACCTGAGTCTCTTATGTCTAACCTGCATTGGCAGATGTACTCTTTACCACAAGCACCACCTGATAATTATCACATCTCAGAAAATTAAAAATACTTCTATAATGCTATCACACTCAACCCCTATTTAAATATCTCCAATTGTCCCGAGAACGTCTTGTATAATTGTTTTTCTTTCTTCATAAGCATGAAACCAAGGTTTATATATTGTGTGTGGCTATAAGTGATAATATCAACACCATATAACAGTTCAGTAGGAACAATATTTTAAAAAAAAAAAACTGTTTCAGTCATTGCAATTTATTTCACTTTCATTTTAGTTTTCTCTTTTGTACCTCTTTTTTAACAACTGAATTGAAGTATATTTTATATATCATAAAATACACCCATTTCCACTGTACATTTCAATGATTTTTATTAACTTTACTGAGTGATACCACCATTACCATGAATCATTATGAGAGTTTTTCCAGAATCCATCTGCCAATGCAGGAGATGCAGTTTCCATACCTGGGTCTAGATTGTCCACTGGAGGAGGAAACAGCAACCCACTCCAGCATTCTTATCTGAAAAACCCCATGGACAGAGGAACATGGCAGGATACAGTCCAGCAGGTTGCAAAGACTTGGACACAACTAAGCATGTACACGTTTCCCCCAGAAAGATCTCTGATGCTCATTTCTAGCTAATCCCCACTCCCATTTATAGCAGGCAACCACTGGTCTATTTCTGTCTCTATAAATTTCCCTTTTCAGCACATATTTTACAAATGGAATCCTAAAATACATGGTCACTCTGTCACTTAGCAGAATGTTGTTGAGGAGCGTTTTGTTTTTCAAATCTTACTTTAAGGCCTTTTGAATCCAACTGGCAACTTCCCCACGTCTGCCACATTCTCAGAGATGAGTCCAACACTCTGCTTCCTAGGAACCAGCTCTTCCTACACCTGTTGGTTTGCATCATGGAAGGCAAACAAGCTTTAGCTCTAAGTGGTTTTCTCTCTGCCTTGACATAGTTTTTTCTTTGCCGGACAGTGAGTTTTTTACCCTTTTTTTTTTTTTTAGTAGCATTCATTGTCATGATTTGGGAAGATTCTTTCTGCAAGCCATGATCCACTCCTTCCTCCCCACCCCAACATGAAAACATACTTTACTAAGAAAGTAAACATTTATTTCCTTGTGAAAGATGCAAATCCACCTAACATAGGGTCTAAATTTGCAGGGGATCCACTACAAGTAGACTCCTAGCAGCAAACCAGGTTATCTGAATTTGGTCAATAGGTAGATAGACAAAGAGCTGATAGATAAATAGACAGATAGATGATAGGTTGATAGACAGGTCTACATGTACATATACAGATATAGTTCATTATAATTCTATTTTTTTTTTTTTACCAGACCATTGACATGAGGGATCTTCATTCCCCAACTCATGTCCCCTGCAGTAAAAGGGCAGAGTCCTAACCTCTGGAAGACCAAGGATATCCCCTAGAATTCCATTTCTGCCCCCACCTTTTCCTCTTCCATGCTTGGCCAGCCTTGCTTTGGTTAGCCTCATTCTGAGGCAGGCTGTCTCAGCATGGTAATTGAGTCGTCTCCTATAAACTTAGCAAAATTTTAGGAAGAAAAAAAGCCCTCTCGCCTAATCAGAAAAAATACCCTTATCAAAGGTCCTGAATTGACCCCAAGCACATGGAATTCCCATCCTTAAACTAATCACCCTGACTTTGGCAGCTGAGGTCAGACCAGGTGCCCCTTCCTGGAGCTGGAGCAGGACCAGCCCCTCAGTGAACACAGATGCAGAGTGTAGGAGGTAGGCTCCCCAAAGGGGAGTCAGGAGCTGTTGCCAGGAAAGGGAGACTTGGGTACTGGATGGGGAAAAGAGTAAATGTTCACCAACCTCCTCTGTATCAAAGGAGGCAAGCTTGCTGCAAAGGGCCAGAGAGTAAACGGCTTTGTGGCCCCGAGGTATGTGTCAAAATGACTCGGTTCTGCCAGGATAGAGCAAAAGCTGCTATAGACGATGTGTAACCAGAGGGCCGTGACTTTGTTCCAGAACAAGCTTATTTACAAAAATCAGCAGCAAGCCCAGTTTGGTCTGAGGCTGTGGTTTGCTAACGCTTGTTCTGTGTCTTCAATTGCGAGTCTCACTCGGGGACCACGGGCATGGCTGTCCCTAGCGGCTGCACAGCCTGCCAAACGTTTTTCAGTAACACACCATCCATATGCTGTTTCAAATGCCAAGCCAAAGCTCTCCTGCAGACAGGCTCAGTGAAAAGGATGCCCACCGTGCTGTACTGGGCTCAGTCGTGTCCAGTTCTTTGCGACCCCACGGACTATAGCCCCCCAGACTCCTCCGTCCATGAGATTCTCCTGGCAAGAATACTGGAGTCGGGCGCCATGCCCTCCTCCAGGGGATCTGCCTGACCCATGGATCGAACTCGTGTCTCCTGTGCTTCCTGCACTGGCAGGCAAGTTCTTTATCACTAATGCCACCTGGGAATCCCATTCATGAACAATTACTATGAAAATAATAATGATAAATCCTAAATTGAAAGGACTATCAGAAACTAAGGAGAATTCCTTTTCACATGATCTTTATGTTCACAGTGACTTAAACAAGGATGGAGAAAATAAGAAAAGATACTGAGAGAACCTAAAATTTTAAATCACATAGGCATACGTCCTCATACCCATTTAAAATCTTGATTTTTACTAAAATTTTTAAGCATTAATATTTTTTTACACAGGGAGGCTACACTATTTTTGCATTACTAATGAAGAAAGCTAATAACTTTTAGAAAATATAGACAATTTCATATCTCTCATCTAAAATTTTGAAATATAATTTTATAAGTAATATTCCTAAAACTTTTAAATCAAAATATGAGTAGATGAGAGTGAGTTGTTAAAGTTTATCAGATCAGATCACATCAGATCAGTCACTCAGTCGTGTCCAACTCTTTGCGACCCCATGAATCGCAGCACCCCAGGCCTCCCTGTCCATCACCAGCTCCCGGATGTCACTGAGACTCACATCCATCGAGTCAGTGATGCCATCCAGCCATCTCATCCTCTGTAGTCCCCTTCTCCTCCTGCCGTCAATCCCTCCCAGCATCAGTCTTCTCCAGTGAGTCAACTCTTCACATGAGGTGGCCAAAGTACTGGAATTTCAGCTTTAGCATCATTCCTTCCAAATATATCCCAAGGCTGATCTCCTTCAGAATGGACTGGTCGGATCTCCTTGCAGTACAAGAGACTCTCAAGAGTCTTCTCCAACACCACAGTTCAAAATCATCCATTCTTCGGCGCTCAGCCTTCTTCACAGTCCAGCTCTCACATCCATACATGACCACAGGAAAAACCATAGCCTTGACTAGGTGAAACTTTGAAGGCAAAGTAATGTCTCTGCTTTTGAATATGCTATCTAGGTTGGTCATAACTTTCCTTCCAAGGAGCAAGCGTCTTTTAATTTCATGGCTGCAGTCACCATCTGCAGTGATTTTGGAGCCCAGAAAAATAAACTCTGACACTGTTTCCACTGTTTCTCCATCTATTTCCCATGTAGTGATGGGACCAGATGCCATGATTTTCGTTTTCTGAATGTTGAGCTTTAAGCCAACTTTTTCACTCTCCTCTTTCACTTTCATCAAGAGGCTGAGTTCCTCTTCATTTTCTGCCATAAGGGTGGTGTCATCTACATATTTGAGGTTATTGATATTTCTCCCAGCAATCTTGATTCCAACTTGTGTTTCTTCCACCCCAGCATTTCTCATGATGTACTCCGCATATAAGTTAAATAAACAGGGTGACAATATACAGCCTTGACGTACTCCTTTTCCTATTTGGAACCAGTCTGTAGTTCCATGTCCAGTTCTAATTATTGCTTCCTGACCTGCATATAGGTTTCTCAAGAGGCAGGTCAGGTGGTCTGGTATTCCCATCTCTTTCAGAACTTTCCACAGTTTATTGTGATCCGCACAGTCAAAGGCTTTGGCATAGTCAATAAAGCAGAAATAGATATTTTTCTGGAACTCTCTTGCTTTTTCCATGATCCAGGGGATGTTGGCAATTTGATCTCTGGTTCCTCTGCCTTTTCTAAAACCAGCTTGAACATCAGGAAGTTCATGGTTCACATATTGCTGAAGCCTGGCTTGAAGAATTTTGAGCATTACTTTACTAGCGTGTGAGATGGGTGCAACTGTGTGGTAGTTTGAGCATTCTTTGGCATTGCCTTTCTTTGGGATTGGGATGAAAACTGACCTTTTCCAGTCCTGTGGCCACTGCTGAGTTTTCCAAATTTGCTGGCATATTGAGTGCAGCACTTTCACGGCATCATCTTTCAGGATTTGGAATAGCTCCACTGGAATTCCATCACCTCCACTAGATTTGTTCGTAGTGATGCTTTCTAAGGCCCACTTGACTTCACATTCCAGGATATCTGGCTCTAGGTCAGTGATCACACCATCATGATTATCCGGGTCGTGAAGATCTTTTATGTACAGTTCTTCTGTGTATTCTTGCCACCTCTTCTTAATATCTTCTGCTTCTGTTAGGTCCATACCATTTCTGTCCTTCATCGAGCCCATCTTTGCATGAAATGTTCCTTTGGTATCTCTGATTTTCTTGAAGAGATCCCTAGTCTTTCCCATTCTGTTGTTTTCCTCTATTTCTTTGCATTGATCACTGAAGAAGGCTTTCTTATCTCTTCTTGCTATTCTTTGGAACTCTGCATTCAGATGTTTATATCTTTCCTTTTCTCCTTTGCTTTTCGCTTCCCTTCTTTTCACAGCTATTTGTAAGGCCTCCCCAGACAGCCATTTTGCTTTTTTGCATTTCTTTTCCATGGGGATGGTCTTGGTCCCTGTTTCGTGTACAATGTCACGAACCTCATTCCATAGTTCATCAGGCACTCTATCAGATCTAGGCCCTTAAATCTGTTTCTCACTTCCACTGTATAATCATAAGGGATTTGATTTAGGTCATACCTGAATGGTCTGGTGGTTTTCCCTACTTTCTTCAATTTAAGTCTGAATTTGGCAATAAGGAGCTCATGGTCTGAGCCACAGTCAGCTCCTGGTCTTGTTTTTGCTGACTGTATAGAGCTTCTCCATCTTTGGCTGCAAAGGATATAATCAATCTGATTTCGGTGTTGACCATCTGGTGATGTCCATGTATAGAGTCTTCTCTTGTGTTGTTGGAAGAGTGTGTTTGTTATGACTAGTGCATTTTCTTGGCAAAACTCTATTAGCCTTTGCCCTGCTTCATTCCGTATTCCAAGGCCAAATTTGCCTGTTACTCCAGGTGTTTCTTGACTTCCTACTTTTGCATTCCAGTCTCCTATAATGAAAAGGACATCTTTTTTGGGTGTTAGTTCTAAAAGGTCTTGTAGGTCCTCATAGACCGTTCAACTTCAGCTTCTTCAGCATTACTGGTTGGGGCATAGACTTGGATTACTGTGACATTGAATGGTTTGCCTTGGAAACGAACAGATCATTCTGTCGTTTTTGAGATTGCATCCAAGTACTGCATTTCAGACTCTTTTGTTGACCATGATGGCCACTCCATTTCTTCTAAGGGATTCCTGCCCGCAGTAGTAGATATAATGGTCATCTGAGTTAAATTCACCCATTCCAGTCCATTTGAGTTCGTTGAGTCCTAGAATGTCGACATTCAGTCTTGCCATCTCTTGTTTGACCACTTCCAATTTGCCTTGATTCATGGACCTGACATTCCAGGTTCCTATGCAATATTGCTCTTTACAGCATTGGACCTTGCTTGTATCACCAGACACATCCACAGCTGGGTATTGTTTTTGCTTTGGTTCCATCCCTTCATTCTTTCTGTAGTTATTTCTCCACTGATCTCCAGTAGCATATTGGGCCCCTACTGACCTGGGGAGTTTCTCTTTCAACATCCTATCATTTTGCCTTTTCATACTGTTCATGGGGTTCTCAAGGCAAGAATACTGAAGTGGTTTGCCATTCCCTTCTCCAGTGGACCACATCCTGTCAGATCTCTCCACCATGACCCGCCCATCCTGGGTTGCCCCACGGGCATGGCTTAGTTTCATTGAGTTAGACAAGGCTGTGGTCCTGGTGTGATTAGACTGACTAGTTTTCTGTGAGTGTGGTTTCAGTGTGTTTGCCCTCTGATGCCCTCTTGCAAGACCTACCGTCTTACTTGGGTTTCTCCTACCTTGGGCGTGGGGTATCTCTTCCCAGCTGCTCCAGCAAAGCACAGCCATTGCACCTTACCTTGAACGAGGGTTAAAGTTTATAAGACTCTATAATTCAAAATGCCTATACTTACCTCAATAATTACAAAATGTGTCCTAGTCTGTTACTTTCATTTCGCAGCCTTAATACATTCGTAAATACAATTCTTTCTAGTTCATCAATTTGTGTACTGCCCCTACTTAATTATAGTGTTTTCTACATTAATTTTGCCACCTCCTCCCATTTGCCTGGATTTAATTTTTGCTCTATTTTTATCATCATTTGCCAAGCATGAATCACGAGTACCAGTCCACATGATTCAGTTCACTCCTCTCCAATACCTGCGTATAGTTTCATTAACATTTCTTATTTCTTTCTGGGACAGAAAGCTTGATTCTTCTTTAGAATAAAGGACATACCTTATTACCTTTTATTTGAGAGCCTTTAAAAAATGAAACTGGTGATTCTGGTAAGTGTGGTCATGTTTTCACAGCAACAGAAACAAAATAAACGCCTTGATTTGCATCCTAGGCACTGGGCTCTAGCTGATGCTTAAAGGTGCCAGTAAAGAAGGCAACTTGCTCCCAAATCACACAACCCACAGGGGGCACAGATCTGTCTAGCTGACCATCACACCACGTTGAACTTGTTAGTCATGCAAAGTTATGTGCAATTTTTTTGCGAGCCCGTTGCCCTCTGTAATCTACCCTCCAGAAAACACGGACATTGTGGCTATTAGTGTGGTGTGTGTTTGGGGTAACTTCCTGATCCCCTACAGTGAACACTCCTGCAGGACCTCTGCTGCAGTGGACTCCCTCCTGCCTGCAAAGCAGAGACCCTGGGACTCAGAGTGGCTCTGGTCCTCAATGAAGAATCATTCCGATTGGTGAACTTTTCTGGAGCTCCGTGTACTCACCAAGTGGGAGGAGGAGGACTTGCCCAGCTTCACAGTATTATTGAAAAGCTCAAGTAAAACAGTTTCTAAAGGACAAGGTGAGTTCTAAAGTGTCAAACAAGCAAAATGCTGATTATTAACGGACGAAAAGTGCAAGATGCCCCACAGCTATATAGTCCCCATGGAGCACTGCCCAGCAGGCAGATGATAAATTCTTGATGAGGAGTGGTTTGCTTTGTTTGAAATTGTCCCTTGGGTAAAGCAGCAAGCCACATTTTGTGAGGTATAAAGAAGCATAAAGTACAGTCTTCAAAAATTAGAAACTGCTGCTTTCATTGAAAGAAATGGACTTGTAAATATATCAACACAAACACTTTAAAGTACATGGTAAACGGATGATACAGTATGCACCTCAGGATGGTTTTCCATTGTGTGTTTGTACAGCATGAGTCCTATTTGTCTTGCCATGAAATCAAGTTTGTACTCAAATACAAAAGTCAACTCTGAATACTATAAGTCCTACTTGAGGATTCCAAATGCAGATCAAGATATTAAAGATTCAGAGAAATCCTGTAGCAAAGATAGCCAATGAACTCCATTTAAATCAGCAACTCCCAAAGGTATTTGACCAGATAACCCTGTTTTAATGAAAAAAAGAAGACCAACTTTCCAAAGAAGTAGTGTTTTTCAGGCCATGTTTGGGAAATACCATTCTGGAGGCTAAAGGTAAAGGAAAGGCCCATGATGAGGAGTCTGGAAGATCCCTGGAGGCAGAGCAATGGCAAGTCAGAGAAAGGGAAAGGGGGCTTTTCAAGTTTGGGATCTGGGGTGGGTAGAGTGTTGAAGGCAGAGACCATGGACTCTGCAAGGGTAGAAGTAGTCAGGGCAGGTATCCTTAGGTTCATCACATCGCATCCCAGTGTCTTCAGTAGGGCAAACATTCAATGTGTTCACTGAACTAGGAAACTGGGATTCCTATTCAGAGGGTAAGTACTGCAGAGAAGTAGACGGTGAGCTGGGGAGGGAAGGGAAGACACTGGGAGGAAGGGGCTTGAGCACACAATGGCATAAGGCAGCTACCCCGCAACCCATCTCACTCACCCCGACAGCTGTCCTGCGGCAGGGCAGTGAATGATCTCAGGTGAGGAGCAAGACAGAGGTCAGGAAGAGAGAGGGGAAAGCCCTGAGCAGCCAAGAGGCAAAGGAACAGAGATTGTGAAACAGGAGGTGGGAGCAGGAAGGGAATCCAACGTGGACCAAGAAGCACAACTCACTGAGAAAGGGAAACAAAAACTCTTCCTCTAGAAGAATTATGATCAGCCTTTCAAACTGATGAATCTTATTTTTAATAGCGTCTGTAGACCCTGGGTTCCTGAGCTATTTTATCTCACTATTGCCTATAAAATGAACAAGAATTACACATTTAGGATAATTACCACACATTATTTTTCTTTTTAAAAGCTATATCCCACTTCCCATTTTCTGATCTTCTGATACCTTCCTCTGGTCTTTATTTTGGTACTCTAAAAATACTCTTTAGTAGCTGAATATGTTTCTTAATTCAGCTGCAGCACTGCATTCAATGACACCTGTAGCCACTGATTTTATTTTGTTTAAATTATCCAAGTGTGCTCTTACTTGAATTTCAACAGCAGCTATTCTTACAAAATCTTCATTATTTTCTGATTTTCCAGAACATGTTTTTTCTTTTCCCAGTATTTTTAAAGGAATAATTAAAGCTACCAAAAGAATTGAAGGTCTGTGAAATGCACTACTTTATGTCTCATTTTAGCAACAAACATCAGTAAGATTTGGCTGAAAGACTAGACTTTTCACTTGGCAGTTTTCTACTACTTGCTTAATGAAAAGCCTCTTCAAGGATTATTTTTAAAACCTTCATTTTCAAATCAGCAGGATACTGATCTTGTTATTGTTTTTCAGTCGCTAAGTTGTGTATGACTCTTTGCAGCCTCATGGACTGCACCACGCCAAGCTCCTCTGTCCTCCACTGTCTCCCAGAGTTTGTTCAAACTCATGTCCATTGAGTAGGTGATCCCATCCAACCATCTCATCCTCTCTTGTCCCCTTCTCCTCTTGCCTTCAATCTTTCCCAGCATCAGGGTCTTTTCCAATGAGTCGACTCTTTGCATCAGTTGACCAAAGTATTGAAGCTTCAGCTTCAGCATCAGTCCTTTCAATGAATATATAGGGTTGATTTCCTTTAGGATTGACTGATTTGATGTCCTTGTTGTCCAAAGATTCTCAATAGTCTTCTCTAGCACCACAATTCAATTTTATACTCAGCTTTATTTGTAGTCCAACTCTCACATCTCTACATGACTACTGGAAAAACCACAGCTTTGACTATATGGACCTTTGTCAACAAAGTGATGTCTCTCAGCTTTAATACTGATGTGATCTGATTTGAAAGATATTTATTAAAACTGAGTCACAAACTATGATTTCAATAACTATGGGAGCACAGGTGGGCTTTTAAGATTGGAACAGGGAACAATGGAGGGCGTCATCATTGGTGAAGGAGCAGGTGCTTTCGTCAAAAACTGACACTTACCAACATAATCTGACGCGATCAGGTTCAGCCAGAGCCCTGCTCAATCTGACTCCAGGCCCGATGTAGAGAGACCAAGACCGCAAAGTCTCTACACACCCCTGACTCGGAGAAATATAAGGAGCTTAGCAGTCCAGCATCAGCACCAAATCATGCTCACCTTTAAATCCTCCTGGGACCTTGTAGTAGTTTAGCTACCTGAGGTTCTGCCCTTCTCCTTACACCTAAATCCTTGTTCAAGCCAGCCTCCCAGTAGTATGTTTGGTCCTCTGGGGCCAGGATCCCACCCTGCTTTGAGCATCTACACCCACAGCTCCTCCTGTATCTACCTGCTATCCACCTGGCCCTGAGACAGACCTCCAGTGCTTGAGGACATAGCTTGCTATGCTGTCTGCCTCCCTACCTAAACTTCTACTCCCATTAGACTCCCCACTGCCGCATACTGCCTGCAAGTAGGACTGCCCTCGATCTCACAAGAGAAAACCACAGTAGCTTTTTGACTGAATTTTCACTTGTCAGATTCTTTTATTTACATACCTTTATTGTGGAACGGACCACAATGGTCCCTTCAGATGGCCATACTAGGGATCACATTTCTCTTGGTGCCAATCATTCTCTGTCTACTTTATTTTAATAACAACCAGAGTAGGTTCAATGTAATCTAAGCTTTAAAAAAATCTTAATCTCTGAATAAAAATTTACTGGGAAGCAGTAGCAAATAATAGCAAGCACATAATTATTCAAATTTCAATTATGCTTTTAAATTAATATAGTACGTAATGATATAGTACGTAATGATGAGTACGTACTAAAATAATATATAGTACGTAATCTGAATGCAGAGTTCCAAAGAATAGCAAGAAGAGATAAGAAAGCCTTATTCAGCAATCTATGCAAAGAAATAGAGGAAAACAACAGAATGGGAAAGACTAGGGATCTCTTTAAGAAAATCAGAGATACCAAAGGAATATGTCATGCAAAGATGGGCTCGATAAAGGACAGAAATGGTATGGACCTAACAGAAGCAGAAGATATTAAGAAGAGGTGGCAAGAATACACAGAAGAACTGTACAAAAAAGATCTTCAAGACCCAGATAATCACCATGGTGTGATCACTGACCTAGAGCCAGACATCCTGGAATGTGAAGTCAAGTGGGCCTTAGAAAGCATCACTAACGAACAAAGCTAGTGAAGGTGATGGAATTCCAGTGGAACTATTCCAAATCCTGAAAGATGATGCTGTGAAAGTGCTGCACTCAATATGCCAGCAAATTTGGAAAACTCAGCAGTGGCCACAGGACTGGAAAAGGTCAGTTTTCATTCCAATCCCAAAGAAAGGCAATGCCAAAGAATGCTCAAACTACTGCACAATTGCACTCATCTCACACGCTAGTAAAGTAATGCTCAAAATTCTCCAAGCCAGGCTTCAGCAATATGTGAACTATGAACTTCCTGATGTTCAAGCTGGTTTTAGAAAAAGCAGAGGAACCAGAGATCAAATTGCCAACATCCACTAGATCATGGAAAAAGCAAGAGAGTTCCAGAAAAACATCTATTTCTGCTTTATTGACTATACCAAAGCTTTTGACTGTGTAGATCACAATAAACTGTGAAAAATTCTGAAAGAGATAGGAATACCAGACCACCTGATCTGCCTCTTGAGAAACCTGTATGCAGGTCAGGAAGCAACAGTTAGAACTGTTCATGGAACAACAGATTGGTTCCAAATAGGAAAAGGAGTACGTCAAGGCTGTATATTGTCACCCTGTTTATTTAACTTATATACGGAGTACATCATGAGAAACGTTGGACTGGAAGAAACAAGTTGGAATCAAGATTGCTGGGAGAAATATCAATAACCTCAGATATGTAGATGACACCACCCTTATGGCAGAAAGTGAAGAGGAACTAAAAAGTCTCTTGATGAAAGTGAAAGAGGAGAGTGAAAAAGTTGGCTTAAAGCTCAACATTCAGAAAACGAAGATCATGGCATCTAGTCCCATCACTTCATGGGAAATAGATGGGGAAACAGTGGAAACAGTGTCAGACTTTATTTTTCTGGACTCCAAAATCACTACAGATGGTGACTGCAGCCATGAAATTAAAAGACGCTTACTCCTTAGAAGGAAAGTTATGACCAACCTAGATAGCATATTCAAAAGCAGAGACATTATTTTGCCAACAAAGGTTCATCTAGTCAAGGCTATGGTTTTTCCAGTAGTCATGTATGGATGTGAGAGCTGGACTGTGAAGAAGGCTGAGCACTGAAGAATTAATGCTTTTGAACTGTGGTGTTGGAGAAGACTCTTGAGAGTCCCTTGGACTGCATGGAGATCCAACCAGTCCATTCTGAAGGAGATCAGCCCTGGAATTTCTTTGGAAGGAATGATGCTAAAGCTGAAACTCCAGTACTTTGGCCACCTCATATGAAGAGTTGACTCATTGGAGAAGATTCTGATGCTGAGAGGGATTGAGGGCAAGAGGAGAAGGGGACGACAGAGGATGAGATGGCTGGGTGGCATCACTGACTCGATGGACGTGAGTCTCAGTGAACTCCGGGAGTTGGTGATGGACAGGGAGGCCTGGCGTGCTGCGATTCACGGGGTCGCAAAGAGTTGGACGTGACTGAGCGACTGATCTGATCTCTGACTGATGAGTGTGAAAAGAAATTTGGACAAGGTGGTAGAGAGGACATTGGAAGAGATTCAAGGGCCCAGATCACAAAGGTCACAAAGCTCTGCACAGAGACAGTGGCTGGAGGTGAAGTTGGCCAAGCACAGAAACTTGACCAAGGCCTTGTTTTCCATAACAGGGAGAATGAGTGAATGGCTGAAAAAAAGTTCTCTGTAAATAATATTGAGGGAAGGATTAAAAGAATCATATTTGTAAGTGATGAACACTCTGTCATTGGAGTGGAAAAACGATGTTGGAAGCAGGGAGGCCAATGTGGGGGTGGGGAGGCGCTCTGCTTTTACTAAAGCAAATGGACATGAGCATAGAGGTTAACAAAATGGCTTAGACCTTAGTGCAATTATTATAACAGTATATTTAATATTGGTGCAATTCCATTACATAATTCATGGGCTAGATTGCAGTTTTGTCAGTTGTCCTAATAATGTCTTCAAGTTTTATTCCTTGAGGAATTATATAGTAGAATTGCATCAGTATTAACTATCCCAACTAGGATCATTGTACCATGGTTCTTAAGAGAACGTCTTTTTCTTAAAAGATACATTCTAACATGTTTATAGGTAAAAGGGCATTAAGTATGTCATTTACTCTCTAATGGCTAAGAAAAATAAGAGACAGATATGTCTACGTCTGGAAAAACCACAGCTTTGACTAGATGGACCTTTGTAATGTCTCTGCTTTTTAATATGCTGTCTAGTTATAATTTATTTTCATATATAATGTATGATTTCTCTCTCTCCCTCTACCCTTCTACAAATGAGCAAGAGTGAACGCTAAAGCAAATGGGGAACATGCAAACAATTAGTAAACCAGGATAAAGAATACACAGGTTTTATTTATCGCTTCTTACAAAAATTCTGTAGCTTTTGGATTATTCTACATGACAAATTTATAACAAAATAAAATGTTCTTAATAAAATTGAGGAAATTGTGTCATTTTGGAAAAGCTAAAAAAAGGAGAGATTCATATAGAGTAAAAATGTGAAGGATCATATAATATGAATAAATGTTTTTTAAGTCTTTTAACATAAGGCTGGCTCATGCATCTGACTCAGTATTTAGTGATCACTCTTCAGGCAAAAGCAAAATCTTTATAACCAATAGGACAGAACTGGGATATAAAAGCTCCAGACAAAATCAGCAGGTGGGAGGCTTGCCTGGGAATCAAGGATTTCTGGCAACTGCACATTCAGTGTATGTGACGAGGGCCAACTCTGATCAAGGCATGTTCACTGTCAGAAAGGGTCTGGCAGCCCCTGTCTGAAAGTTGACACAGGAATCAGTTTGTTCAGAGGGAATCTCCATGGACCCGCCAGAGCCCTTCTGGCCTTGACACTGTTGGCATTTTACATTTGGGGCTTTCTTCCGTCCTCACATTCATGTGACTGTATATGAACACCTCTCCCAGGTAGGATTAAATAGAGTGATCCCAACCTTATAGTTATCTTTTAACCTTTTCATTTTTCTTGGATATAATAAAAGATTTGATTCCTATTGACTGGACTCTAATTTTACATAAAAGGAAATCATGTTAGTTGCAAGTTGTCATTGCTGTTCAGTTGCATCTGACTCTTTTGGGGCCCCGTGAACTGCACCATATCAGACTCCTCTGTCCTCAGTCTCCCGGAGTTTGCTCAGATTCACGTCCACTGAGGCAGTGATGCTATCCAACCATGTCATCCTCTGCCACCCCTTCTCCTTTTGCCTTCAGTCTTTCCCAACTCCCTAGCTGCAAGTGAGGTGGGACTTATGATAAGATAAAGGTGTGAGGAGGAAGCACAGTGCAGGAACAGACCTATACCTCAGAAACACTGGAAGCAGAAATCATCAGGGTTACAGGTTACATCTCTGGTCTTTGTGTTTTTGTTTCAATATCCTCTCATAACAGACTAGGTGTCTCCTCATACTTCACAATTAAGACATTGTTTGCTCAGAGCCCCTGGCTTTAATAGGAACAATAAATAGATTTCAGTCACACCCTGAGTGTATCAAAAATATGCAATTTCCTTGCCAATTAATTTTACACAAGGTGCCAAGACTATTCAATGAGAGAAGAATAGACCTTTCAATAAATGATGTCAGAACATTGAATTTCCACATTTGAAAGAACGAAGTTGGACGCTTCATACCACATACAGCAATTAACACTAAATGGATCAGCAACCTAAATATAATAACTGAAACCATTAATCCATTAGAAGGAAGCATAGGAGTGGATCAGTAATTGATTCTTTGATATGACACCAAAAGCACGAGCAACAAAAGAAAAAAGAGAAAAGCTGAACCTTGATTAGTTATAAACGTTCATACATCAAAGGACATCATCAATAAAACAAAAAACAACCTACAGAATGGGAGAAAAATATTTGCAAATCTTATATTTACCAAGGGTTTGTGTCCAGAATAGATAAAGAATCCTTAAAACTAAAGAACAAAAGGACAAACAAGTCAATTTAAACATGAACAAAGGACTTGAAAAGACACTTCATCAAAGAAAAGATTTATATTACAGTGTAGTATAGTATAGTATATACATGGGTTTCCCTTGTAGCTCAGCTGGGAAAGAATTCATCTGCATTGCAGGAGACCCCGATTCGATTCCTGGGTGGGGAAGTTCCACTGGAGAAGGGATAGGCTACCCACTCCAATATTCTTGGGCTTCCCTGGTGGCTCAGCTGGTAAAGAATTGGCCTGCAATGTGGGAGACCTGGGTTCAATCCCTGAGTTGGGAAGATATCCTGGAGAAGGGAACCAGAATCTCCAGTATTCTGGCCTGGAGAATTCCATGGACTGCATAGTCCATGAGGTCTCGAAGGGTGGGACACAACTGAGTGACTTTCACTTTCACTATGTTCAGTTCAGTTCATTTCAGTCACTCAGTCATGTAGGACTCTGCGACCCCATGAACTGCAGCACATCAGACCTCCCTGTCCATCACAAACTCCCAGAGTTCACTCAGATTCATGTCCATCGAGTCAGTGATGCCATCCAGCCATCTCATCCTCTGTCGTTCCCTTATCCCAGCATCAGAGTCTTTTCCAATGAGTCAACTCTTCACATCAGGTGGCCAAAGTATTGGAGTTTCAGCTTCAGCATCAGTCCTTCCAATGAACACCCAGGACTGATCTCCTTTAGAATGGACTGGTTGGATCTCCATGCAGTCCAAGGGACTCTTAAGAGTCTTCTCCAACACCACAGTTCAAAAGCATCAATTCTTCAGCACTCAGCTTTCTTCACAGTCCAACTCTGGCATCCATACATGACCACTGGAAAAACCATAGCCTTGACTAGATGGACCTTTGTTGACAAAGTAATGTCTCTGCTTTTGAATATGCTATCTAGGTTGGTCATAACTTTCCTTCCAAGGCATAGGTATCTTTTAATTTCATGGCTGCAATCACCATCTGCAGTGATTTTGGAGCCCAAAAAAATAAAGTCTGACACTGTTTCCACTGTTTCCCCATCTATTTCCCATGAAGTGATGGGACGAGATGCCATGTTCTTAGTTTTCTAAATGTTGAGCTTTAAGCCAACTTTTTCACACTCCTCTTTCACTTTCATCAAGAGGCTTTTTAGTTCCTCTTCACTATGTTATGTTATACTATATTATATTATATTGCTGCTGCTAAGTCGCTTCAGTCGTGTCCGACTCTGTGCGACCCCAGAGACGGAAGCTCACCAGGCTCCCCTGTCTCTGGGATTCTCCAGGCAAGAACACTGGAGTGGGTTGCCATTTCCTTCTCCAATGCATGAAAGTGAAAAGTGAAAGTGAAGTCGCTCAGTCATGTCCAACTCTTAGCGACCCCATGGACTGGAGCCTACCAGGATCTTCTGTCCATGGGATTTTCCAGGCAAAAGTACTGGGGTGGGGTGCCATTGCCTTCCCCGATTATATTATATTATATTATATTATATTATATTATATTATATTATACTCTGGACCTTAAGCTAGGAAGTGGTATCAAAACCTGGGAAAAGCCAATGCAGCTGTAAGATATAGCTGCCCACACAGACAAGACACAGCTACCCAGGGTGGAAACTGGAGACAGAGCTCCAGTCTCCTCCTAGTGAGTCTCATGAGCCAGAAGGCCCAGCAGGGCACCATTGATTCTACCCATGCAGCGCAGCCTCCTGAAGCTCACGCAGGGTAGAGAGAAGGAGCAGCTGTGCCTGGCAGGACCAAGCAGAAATCACAGGCACGTGCCATAACAGCCATGGCATGAAACTCCGAGGCATCCTGCCCTGCTCCGCCAAGCTGGAAGCTCCCACACTCACTTATAACCTCTCACAACGGACCCTGGCTTCTGTGTCTTAACAACCACACTCAAATGTCCTCCTCAGATGGAAGAACCAGTGGGGACAAAAGGTCCAGATCAGCGGGGTCTCCTGGTCCTCCTTGCTCCTGAGTCACTGCAAGCCTCTAGACTTAGCAACTGGTTCTCGTTCATGGCTTCATCCTCAGCTCCTTTTTCTCGTGTTCTATCGTTGTTCAGTCACTAAGTTGTGTCTGACTCTTTGTAACCCCGTGGGTTGAAGCACACCAGGCTTCCCCGTCCTTCGCCATCTCCAGGTGTTTGTTCAAATTCACATCCGTTAGTCCGTGATGCCACCCAGCCGTCTCATCCTCTGTCGCCCCTTCTCCTCCTGTGCCGTCTCATCCTCTGTCGCCCCTTCTCCTCCTGTGCCATCTCATCCTCTGTCGCCCCTTCTCCTCCTGTGCCGTCTCATCCTCTGTCGCCCCTTCTCCTCCTGTGCTCAATCTTTCCCAGCATCGGGGTCTTTTCCAATGAGTTGGCTGTTAGTATCAGGTGGCCAAAGTAGTGGAGCTTCAGCTTCAGTCCTTCCAGTGAGTACTCAGGGCTGACTTCCTTTAAGATTCACTGGCTTGATCTTCTTGCTGTCCAAAGGACTCTCAAGAGTTCTCCAGCACCACAGTTTGAAAGTATCAACTCTTCGATGCTCAGGCTTCTTTATGATTTGACTCTCACATCCATACATGACTACTGGAAAAACCACAGCATTCTAGTGTTTGGTGACTATTAAATGGCATAAAATGCTTATTGAGTTAATACACAAGCGAATGAATGAACATGTGGTTTTTTCTCCTTAAAATAGGCTTTAGTTGAAGTAACTCCATGTCCTAGGACTTCTGAAGCACGCTTATGTCAAATATTCTCAATCAAAGCTCCCATGTAAGTGCACGGACATTTGACAGACCCAGTGCCTTAGCTTTTCAGCTCTGATACAGGCATCGCAGCCAATGAGACCATTTTAGTAAGCTATATGTAAGCATCAAGGGCAAAAATAGCAATTGATTGGTTGCTGAGTTCGTGGACCATAGTTATCAATAGTCTTGCTCACTGGCACACTTTAATATACCAGCCCTGAACCCAATTTTCTGTGTTCAAAGGGAAGTACCAAAATCAATTACCAAAGAAAGATTATTTTTGTATTGCAACCTCTTGCTTTTCAGAGTAATTCAAAAATCATTACAGACCACCATATTCACAGAAAAACACTCTTCCCCAATAGATTTTTCCTTACAAAAAAGGAGAAGAATGTGACAGGCTACTTATTGAAGGGTAAGAAATGTACAAATGTCTTTGTTTTACTGTTATTTCAGTTTGAATCCACTGTGCTTCTTTATTTTGATCTTTAAAAGCTAAGTTGTCAAATTTAGACAGTTTATAAGTTAAGGAGAAACTAGGATCATCACAGGGCCTGTTATAAAGCCATTTTTCTTTTATATTAGCCACATTAGCATTCTATTGCCCTTTAAATGTCACTAGTTCAAGATCACTGCTTTCTGCATCCTGGAAATATTTCTTCTCATGGTAATAAAACATGAGGATACAATTTCCTAGGACATAGATAAGATGGCAGAGAAACAACAAAATCAGAATCAAAACATGTTGGGTACCGTTACAGATAAGACACTGGCTATTTTTCAGTCAAAGCTCTGTCATTGTTATAACATTGAGCTATTCAAGAAAGAGTTTAATTTGTTTGTCGGTATAGGCTATTGATTTTTCTTTTATCATCTAAGCCATGGTTAGAAAAATGAAATTTATTCATTCTGAGATGTGCAGAAATATAAGAGGTGCTACCTCTTTCTAAGAGAGAAAGAAAAATCACATCAGGATGTGTGGTATCCTTGCAAAAGTGCTTGCAATTTGCTAGCGATCTCTGTATCACTTCCAAAGTTACATTTTTGTAGCTACAGATAAGCTTGGTGGTATAACATCCCCCATATCTCAAAACCTATAGTGAGCTAAAGTATTAAGGTAGACTGATAGAAAAAGGAGAAAGGGAAGAGAGCAAAGAACAAATGGGGGACTTCCCTGGTGGTCCAGAAGTTATCATTCTGCCCTTCATTGCAGAGGACACGGGTTAAATCCCTGGCCAGGGAACTAAGATCCCACACGCCACCGTGGGGCAAAAAGAAAGAAAGAAAAGAAAAACATCGAACAGTGCACAGGACAACTCTCACAACGAAAAAGGATAAATGAATTCTGATTTTTCTGATGTTGAAGTCCATGTTTAGATCTTTAAAAAAAAATGGAGTGAAGTGTGCCTGATACCCAAGACAGTACATACAAGTGATTTATTCCTTTATCTTATCTTCTTATTGTAATTCTTAGCATTTTCTAAAATTTTGAATTCTTCTTTCATCTTTCTTTTTTCACCTATGTCCATGTCTTTTCAGCTCGCCTTACAAAAATTTCACTAGCCAGTCTTATTTTATTTTCCATATCTTTTACAATGTGTGTGCTTTGCTATTCATTTAATTTACCTTGACCTTTTGAATTCCTTTTTCTGACTTTTAATTCTTCTCTATTTCACCTACAACACTGTGATCAAATGAGCTTTCTAAGACATAAATCCAGGCATGTTTTCTCTTGATAAATAATATTCTATTTCCCCCTAATACCTATAGTGATGGATTTCCAAACTGTCAGGAGAAAAGTAACATACATATAAGTTTCTATATGTCTAAATTATATATGTGTAAAAGAAGCACCAGAAGTCACCATGTGATCCACAGATCAAAGGGCTCATTTCCTAGGATACAAAAAAAAAAAAAAGAACTGACTTCAGCAATAAGATAAATGCATTGGTTTAACTACAAAGGAAGGAGTGTAACTAGTGAGGATTAAGAACCAGAGATTTTCGTGATTCTTTCATGAACGGTTTCTTCTCACTGTACAACAATTCTATCTTTTCTTTTACAAATTTTGCTTCCCTAAAGGTTACAACTGTTCCCTCCTGGACTCACACTTTAAAAGAGTTGCTCAAAGAGGAAAACAGTTTTGTCTCTAGTTACAGGGCTTCCAACTCGGGAAAGAGTCTGATTGGCTGGCCTGGGGAGGGCTCTGATTGGCAGCTCCCACTGAGGTCGCCTGGTTGGAGTGGAGGTCCCAGTAGTCTCTGAAACATACATTTCTCTGTGAGGAGGAAACTCGGTGCTGTTGGTCTGTCTAAAGAAAGGATATCTACCATGTGGGGGGGGGGGGGTGGTCTTGAAATTCTCTGTGTTAAAAACGTCTCCTGGTGGCTCAGGGGTTAAGAATCTGCCTGCCAATGCAGGAGATGCCGGTTCGATCCCTGGTTCAGGAAGATCCTCTGGAGAAGGAAAAGGCAACCCACTCCAGTATTCTTGCCTGAGAAATCCCGTGGACAGAGGAGCCTTATGGACCACAGTCCATGAGGTCGCAAAAGAGCTGGACACAACTTAGCAACGAAACAACAATAGGTGAATATTCCGGTCTTATTATAGAGCATCAGTTCAGCAAGGAGATGAAACCGGTCAATCCTAAAGGAAATCAACCTTGAGTGTTCATTGGAAGGACTGATGCTGAAGCGAAAGCTCCAATACTTTGAACACCTGGTGCGAAGAGTCAACTCATTGGGAGACCCGAATGCTGGAAAAGCTTGAAGGCAAAAGAAGAATGGGGAGACAGAGAATGAGATGGTTGGATGGCATCACTAATTCAATGAACATGAGTTGAGCAAACTCTGGGAGATAGTGAAGGACAGGGAACCCTGGCGTGCTGCAGTTCATGGGGTCGCAAAAAGTTGGGCATGACTTAGGGACCGAACAACAACAATGGAGGGACACTTGGTTCTTATCATAGAGCATCGGTTTATTACTATCTCTCCAGCATAAAATTGCAGAAACACTAAGAAACTTTTAAGAAAGCACAGGCAAGAACTGAGATGCTCTGATCCTCTAAGAAAGGAAGCACAACAAAGGATGCTTCACATTCCCCCCTGGCATTTTACTGAAAACATTTGCCATTTTTGACATAGAAGAATAGAATGCCAGCAGAAAGCTACCAGCCGCTGGAGTTCAGGCCAAGATAGAGAAGTCCTAATAAACACCAAAAGGATCATCTTCTCAGAATAAGGACAAAACTGAAGTCAACCAGCAAGATGGAAATACATGAAGCTAAGAACAGTCCTCATCAGGATTTAAGTGATTTCTTACACTCTATGCATGCATGTGTGCTAAGTCTCCTCATCAGGTCTGACTCTATATGACCCTATGAACTGTAGCCTACCAAGCTCCTCTGTCTATGGGATTCTCCTGGAAAGAATACTAGAGTGGGTTGCCATGCCCTCCTCTAAGGGATCTTCCTGACCCAGAGATCAAACCCTCATTTCTCTTACCTCTCCTGCATTGGCAGAAAGGTTCTTTACCTCTAGTGCCACCTGGGAAGCCCCACTTATACTCTATATATGCTATCAAGAAATGAAGGAAGACCACACACACAATTCTTTCTTTAATTTTAGCAAGTTTATTGAGATACAGTTTATATATCATAAAATTCACCCATTTAAAATATAGAGTTTCGTGGGTTTTCAGTACATTCACAAAGTTTTACAACCACCACTGTAACTAATTTTAGAGCATTTTCATCATCTCATCCCTTAAAAATCTCTATCCCTATTATTGGTCACTTGCCGGGAGCCGGCTAGAGGACCTCCGCCCATGGCAAAGGAGGCTCGACGTACGCAAATGCGGGAATGAGCCACAGGAGTCCACCTGGAAATCCTCAAGCATCTACCCCTATAACCAGAGCCTGCCTACTTTACTACTTTGTGCTCTCACCTACACCTCTGACTTTACAGGGGGGCTGTTCCCCACTACCTCTCTCTGAAAAAAGAGTTAACTTACAGCTCCAGCTAATAAAAATTCCTGGGCGTGACAGGAGTGTTTTAACCTACAAACTCCTCTGAAGGTTCTCTAGCCTACCTGACAGGCTTGTCCAGCCACATGTGATTACTCACAGCCTCCCAACCATGGGAGGCACGAGATGCTTTTAACCTTCTAAAAACAGGTTCTTTAGAGAAGTTAGAAAACTAATAGTGGGCTGATTAGAAATTGTATTGGTGAAGGGTTTTTCATTTGTTGAGCCAATGTTTGCTGCTAAGTCTTCACATCACCTGCCCTTACACACATTAATGGATATATAGAAGAAATAGGTATTAACCTTTGATATTAATTAGGTTAGACCTTAGGCTAAGTTCTTTATTTAATTAAAACCCACTACACCCTCACCCTATAGGAATGTAAATTTATCTGGTGGAGTCTGTTTTAAGACTAATCTCCCTTGGAGAAGGATAAGTTTTCTTCTTAAACTTAAGGGTCTTAAGTTTGGCAGGGTCTTAAGATGTTGAGATGTTTGAAAGGGAAAGTCCCTTGGACTGCAAGGAGATCCAACCAGTCCATCCTGAAGGAGATCAGCCCTGGGATTTCTTTGGAAGGAATGATGCTAAAGCTGAAACTCCAGTATTTTGGCCACCTCATGCGAAGAGTTGACTCATTGGAGAAGACTCTGATGCTGGGAGGGATTGGGGGCAGAAGGAGAAGGGGGCGACAGAGGATGAGATGGCTGGATGGCATCACTGACTAGGTGGATGTGAGTCTGAGTGACCTTCGGGAGTTGGTGATGGACAGGGAGGCCTGGCGTGCTGCGGTTCATGGGGTTGCAAAGAGTCGGA
Source organism: Tragelaphus eurycerus (assembly GCA_935064755.1). Lineage (NCBI taxonomy): Eukaryota > Metazoa > Chordata > Mammalia > Artiodactyla > Bovidae > Tragelaphus > Tragelaphus eurycerus. The sequence goes on from CAKXYN010000114.1 coordinate 2,116,133, forward strand.
CACAACTGAGCGACTGATCTGATCTGATCTGATCTAAGATATTGGCAGGCCTCTGGGCCAGAAGATGATGTAAATCACCTAAACTTTTGCATATGATAAGTTTGAAAGCCTGACTCAGGGACTGCTGTCCTTGCATGACTCCACCCCTTCCCTATTATCCTCTATGCATAACTTAAGGTATAAAAACTACTTTGGAAAATAAAGTGCAGGCCTTGTTCACCGAAACTTGGTCTCCCCATGTCGTTCTTTCTCTTACCTTCTGGCTAAGTTATTCAGCCTCTTTTCTCCACTAAATGTTCTCACTGAGCTATCCTTATTTCAGCCGCTTTTCTTCACTGAATTTTCCTACTGAACTATCCTCATTCTATTATTCTTTATATCTTTAATTAATATTTATTTAAGCAATTGTTTCCTGACCCTCACCAACGCCATCTACACCTCGAACTCCCTGGATCAGCCGGGGCTGGACTTCGGCAGTCACTGTCCAACTCTCCCTCTTCCCCAGCTGCTGGAAACCACCAATTTATTTTTCTCTATGTATTTGCCTTTTCCAGACATTGCACATAAGTGGAATCATACAATATGTTGTCTTTTGTGACTGGATTCTTTCACAACACCTACAAGAGGAATTTCAAGGTCATATGGTAACTCTATGTGTATCCTTTAGAAAAATAAAGCTATTTTTCAAGTGCTACACTATTTTACATCCCCATCAGCCAAGTATGAGGTTTGAATTTCTTCCCATCCTAACCAACTTGTTTTACTGTATATCTTTTCTTATTGTAGCCCTTCTAGTGTATGTGAATTGGTATCAATCCCACTGTGATTTTAACATGTATTCTTCTACTGACTAATGATATAGTCCAATGATACTTTCACCTGTCTTTTATAATTTGCCTATTTCCGTTGAAGAAACAATTATTAAAATCATTTGCTCATTTTAAACTGCTTTACATATTGCTGAACTCATTAGCTCTAATCATTTTATTGTGGAATCCTTAGAACTATCCATATATATAAATACAAAATTATATAATCAGCCAATAGAAATATTCACACATCATCCCATCTTCCCTTTCAAACTCAATGCCTCCTATTTCTTTTTCTTGCCTAATTGCATTGGCTAGAACATTCGATGCAATGTTAAGTAGAAGAGGTGATAGCAGATACACTAGTTTGGTTCTTTACCTTAGAGGGAAAGCATTCAGATTTTCCCCATTAAGTATATTAACTTTGGGGCTTCCCCAGATGTCCTTTCCCAGGTTAAGAAAGTCTCCTCTATTCCTAGCTTGTTGAGTGCTTTATCATAAAAGCATATTAGGTTTTTGTCAAATGATTTTATTGTATCTATTGACATGTTCACGTGGTTTTGTCCATTGTTCTATTAATATGATGTATTATATTGATTGATTTTCAGACATTGAAACAGCATTCTTATCCAATGACAAGTCCCACTTAGTCATGGTGCATAATCATTTTATATGTTGCTTGATTTGGCTTGAAGGATGTACAATTATCCTATATGCTTCTTGATTTGGCTTGCATATAACCATATTATATGCTGTGTGTTCAGGAAATTGTATTATTTTTATTCATAATTGATACTGGTATCTTTTCTTTTATTGTGTTGTCTGTCTGGATTTGATATCAGAATAATACTAGTCTCACAGAATGAAAAGAGAAGTGTTCTCTTTTTCTACTTTTCTGGTAAGGTTTGTGAGGCTGATATTAAGTCTTAAAATGTTTGGCAAAACCAGCAATGAAGTCCTCTAGGCTGGGGTTTTCTTCGTTGTAGATTTTCATTTAGTAACTCAGTCGCTAGGTTTGCGATCCGTCTTTTCCAATTACCCCTTCATTCTCAGCCAGTTTCACTGGTCTTTGTCTCTCTCAGAATCCGTGCATTTCATCTACGTTACCTACTGTGTTGCCATCATTTGTTTGTAGCATTTCTTAAATCCTTTTTACTTCTGTGAGGTCAGTAGTGATGGCAGATCTTTTACTCCTAATTTTAGTAACTTGAGTTTTCTCTCATATTTTCTTCCACTCTAACGGGTATGTCCAACATAAGCACATGTAGATGGGCACCAAAAGTCATAGAAAAGACGTGTAATGTCCCTCAAGTTGGGTTTATGTGACATTTTCTCATGACAAATAAATTGTGATATGTGGTAAGAAATTGTGTAATACATAGGAGTATTACAAATCAATACCTCAGCATAAAACAACCAGAGTGAAACCTACAAGCATCATAATAAGAGAAAGAAGTAAGATATAAAAAAATACGTATATATGATTCCTTTTGTGTTAGATTAAAAACAAGAAGTATTCATCCATCATGTTAGAAGTGCAATTTGTGATTACCCATGGGAAGGAAGGCCTCCTCAACAACTATTTTGCCTTTTTGCATTACAAAATTCTCCAAGCCAGGCTTCAACAGTATGAGAATCATGAATTTCAAGATGTTCAAGCTAGATTTAGAAAAAAAAGAGGAACTAGATATCAAATTGCCAGCATTCATTGGATTATAGAAAAAGCAAGAGAATTCCAGAAAAAATCTACTTCTGCTTCATTGACTATGCTAAAGCCTTAGACTGTGTAGCTCACAAAAAAACCGTAGAACACTCTTAAAGAGATAACACCAGACCACCTTACCTGCCTCCTACGAAATCTATATGCAGGTCAAGAAGCAACAGTTAGAACCAAACACGAAACAAGAGACTGGTTTCAAATTGAGAAAGGAATGCATCAGGGCTGTATATTATCACCCTGCTTATTTAAATTATAGGCAGAGTATATCATGTGAAATCCCAGGCTGAAGAACAAACTGGAATCAAGATTGTTGCGGAAAATATCAATAATCTGAAATAAGCAGATGACATCACATTTATAGCAGAAAGTGAAGAGAAACTGAAGAGGCTCATGATGAAAGTGAAAGAAGAGAGTGAAAAAGCTGGCTTAAAACTCAACATTCAAAAAACTAAGATCATGGCATTGGGTCCTTTCACTTCATGGAAAAATAGATGAGGAAACAGTGGAAACAGTGACATAATTTATTTTCTTGGGCTCCAAAATCACTGCAGATGGTGACTGCAGTCATGAAATTAAAAGATGCATTCTCCTTGGAAGAAAAGCTATGACCAAACTAGACAGCATATTTAAAAAGCAGAAACATTGTTTTGCCAATAAAGGTCCATCTAGTCAGAGCTATGGTTTTTCCAATAGTCATGTATGGATGTGAGTTCAGTTCAGTTCAGTCCCTCAGTCATGTCTGACTCTTTATGACCCCATGAACACAGGCCAGTGGCCTGTGGACAGGCACACCAGGCCTTCCTATCCATCACCAACTCGCAGAGTTCACCCAAACTCATGTCCATTGAGTTGGTGATGCCATCAAACCATCTCATCCTCTGTCGTCCCCTTCTCCTCTTGCCTTCAATCTTTCCCAGCATCAAGGTGTTTTCCAAGGGTCAGCTCTCCACATCAGGCGGCCAAAGGATTGGAGTTTCAGCTTCAACATCAGTCCTTCCAATGAACACCCAGGACTGATCTCCTTCAGCATGGACTGGTTGGATCTCCTTGCAGTCCAAGGGACTCTCAAGTGTCTTCTCCAACACCACAGCTCAAAAGCATCAATTCTTCGGTGCTCAGCCTTCTTCACAGTCCAGCTCTCACATCCATACATGACCACAGGAAAGACCATAGCCTTGACTAGGCGAACCTGTGTTGGCAAAGTGATGTCTCTGCTTTTGAATATGCTATCTAGGTTGGTCATAACTTTCCTTCCAAAGAGTAAGCGTCTTTTAATTTCATGGCTGCAGTCACCATCTGCTGTGATTTTGGAGCCCAGAAAAATTAAGTCTGACACTGTTTCCACTGTTTCTCCATCTATTTCCCATGTAGTGATGGGACCAAATGCCATGATCTTCGTTTTCTGAATGTTGAGCTTTAAGCCAACCTTTTCACTCTCCACTTTCACTCTCATCAAGAGGCTTTTGAGTTCCTCTTCACTTTCTACCATAAGGGTGGTGTTATCTGCATATCTGAGGTTATTGATATTTCTCCCAGCAATCTTGATTCCAACTTGTGTTTTTTCCAGTCCAGCATTTCTCATGATGTACTCTGCATATAAGTTAAATAAACATGGTGACAATATACAGCCTTGACGTACTCCTTTTCCTATTTGGAACCAGTCTGTTGTTTCATGACCAGTTCTAACTGTTGCTTCCTGACCTGCATACAGATTTCTCAAGAGGCAGATCAGGTGGTCTGGTATTCCCATCTCTTTCAGAATTTTCCACAGTTTATTGTGATCTACACAGTCAAAGGCTTTGGCATAGTCAATAAAGCAGAAATAGATGTTTTTCTGGAACTCTCTTGCTTTTTCCATGATCCAGCGGATGTTGGCAATTTGATCTCTGGTTCCTCTGCCTTTTCTAAATCCAGCTTGAATATTAGGAAGTTCACGGTTCACATATTGCTGAAGCCTGCCTTGGAGAATTTTGAGCATTACTTCACTAGCGTGTGAGATGAGTGCAATTGTGCAGTAGTTTGAGCATTCTTTGGCATTGCCTTTCTTTGGGATTGGGATGAAAACTGACTTTTTCCAATCTTGTGGCCACTGCTGAGTTTTCCAAATTTGCTGGCATATTGAGTGCAGCACTTTCACAGCATCATCTTTCAGGATTTGGAATAGCTCCACTGGAATTCCATCACCTCCACTAGCTTTGTTTGTAGTGATGCTTTCTAAGGCCCACTTGACTTCACATTCCAGGATGTCTTGCTCTAGGTCAGTGATCACACCATCGTGATTATCTGGATCATGAAGCTCTTTTTTGTACAGTTCTTCTGTGTATTCTTGCCACCTCTTCTTAATATCTTCTGCTTCTGTTAGGTCCATACCATTTCTGTCCTTTATCGAGCCCATCTTTGCATGAAATGTTCCTTTGGTATCTCTGATTTTCTTGAAGAGATCCCTAGTCTTTCCCATTCTGTTGTTTTCCTCTATTTCTTTGCATTGATCGTTGAAGAAGGCTTTCTTATCTCTCCCTGCTATTGTTTGGAACTCTACATTCAAATGGGTATATCTTTCCTTATCTCCTTTGCTTTTCGCTTCCCTTCTTTTCACAGCTATTTGTAAGGCCTCCTCAGACAGCAATTTTGCTTTTTTGCATTTCTTTTCCATGGGGATGGTCTTGCTCCCTGTCTCCTGTACAATGTCACAAATGTGAGAGTTGTACTATAAACAAAGCTAAGCACTGAAGAATTGATGGTTTTGAACTGTGATGTTGGCGAAGACTCTTGAGAGTTCTTTGGACTACAAGGAGACTAAATCAGTCTATCCTAAAGGAAATCAGTACTGAATATTCATTGGAAGGACTTATGCTGAAGCTGAAAGTCCATTACTTTGGACACCTGATGTGAAGAGCTGACTCATTTGAAAAGACCCTGATGCTGGGAAAGATTGAAGGCAAGAGAAGGGGACGACAGAGGATGAGATGGTTGAATGGCATCACTGATTCAATGTACATGATTCTGAGCAAGTTCCAGGAGTATTGGACAGGGAAGCCTGGTGTACTGCAGTCCATGGGGTTGCAGAGTCAGTCATAACTGAGCAGCTGAAATGAACTGAATGGGGACAAAAGGGGTGGGAGTCCACACAACATGGAGGGATCTGATATGAATAATGTTTAGTTTCAAGCCTTGGACAGAGGATACCTAGGCTTGTCCCCATGTGATGAGACATTCTGTATGTTTATGATCTGTCACCATTTTGAGGGTTGGTTATCTGGCAATGGAAAACTATAACAGTGCTAGTATAAATTCATAGTCTTAGAAATTTATCCCATTAGCTCTTATCACATATATTATTATTGCAATATCTTCCCATAGGCAAACAATTCCAACCCTGGTTTTATGACATTGCTACTCTCGCCAGTTATTTAAAGAGCATGTTAGGGTATTTCAAAGATCCTCAAAATTAAATTATATTAAATTTCTTTGAAATTCAAAAAGTATACAATATTATAGTTTTAGGAGACAATGAGACTATCACAAAACTCCACCAAGAATTTGAATTTCAGGTCTTGAACAGAGGAATGCACTGCTTTAGAAGAATGGAATTCTTGTTGAAGCAAACATTGATGGAGTCAAAGTTTCCAAGGTGAGTTTATGGTACTAGCAACTTCTGTAAATGTGCTGGGATAAAATATGGAATTCGTGTTATTATCCTTTCGTGTGTCATTAGATGGTTAATGAATGTTTCCTTACACAGACAACAATGGACACTGTCATCCTGGTAGACATATAAAAGAAACCATTATCTCACCGCTTTAATATCCTTCTTCACTTTAGTTCTCTTAAAATCCTTCTAGAAGAAAAATGCGTAGACCCCTTTGCCTTCTTTATGCCTCTCCAGGGCTTACATTAGTGGCTAATTGCAGCATCTTGTTTTATCTACTTTGGTCCACAGAGATCAAAGACCTTTCTGTGACTTCACTTCCATAATGCCAAGCATAAATTGCTATTTATTAGTAACATATATAATGAGCCAGCATTGTCAAGGGGAAATTTCTCTTAGATGAGAAAATTTGCATTAAAATAGATGTTTGCATTTTAGTTCTACGGGATATGGCTACTCTTATCTACGACAGAGTTAAAATACAAAACAACAAAATAAAAATGTGATGGGAAAACTAACACACTAGCTAATACACAATATGCCCTGCTCTAACCCTCAATCAACTACCAAGCATCAGCTATTACAGTGAGTTAGATAAAAATAATATTGTTCTAATATCAGTGGGTCAGAGTAGCCTTCATGTAGAACCCACAGACTTGAGGGTTTTCTGAATTATGACATTCCTGGAAACTTTGCCATAAATTTCATTTTGTGGAATTTTTAAATACACTCCAGTGAGACTTATGCAGACTTACGTTTTCCACGTGTGTATGTCTCATTCCCTCTCGCCTTACAGCTCTCCCGTCCATTGTAAAATGGAGTATTTTCTGGGAAATTGAGGTCTCTCTGGTCCGTCAGCATAGCTGACAAAAAAAGCGGAAAAGGTACTTCCACTAAACAGTGCACGACAAGCTAGTCTAATGAAGTAAGGCAGTGTTTGTCACACATCAGTGACCTTACAAAAGGCGCCCATTCCTCTTATAGAAACAAATTACATTCTGCTTGATATGCTTTCTGGTTTCTGAAACAGGAAAAAAAAAAAACACAGAGATCACTCACCGGCAGAGTTATGCCCACATGGTGCCATCTGCGACAATCCATTACTGCCACTTGGCAGCTGTCAGGACTGCTGTTTGTGTGGTGATCTGTGTTGTGTGTGTTCATGGGAATCTGTGAGCCTGTCTGTGCCTGTCTCTGACGTTATGTGTGTATGCACTTAATTATATTTTAGAAGAAAAGAGGAATCTTTCCTCTTTTCATTTGGAAAAAACAAGCTGTATTTTCCAGTGGTCATGTATGGATGTGAGAGTTGGACTACAAAGAAAGCTGAGTGCTGAAGAATTGATGCTTTTGAACTGTGGTGTTGAAGAAGACTATTGAGAGCCCCTTGGACTGGGAGGAGATGCAGCCAGTCCTTCCTAAAGGAGATCAGTCCTGAGTGTTCATTGGAAGGACTTATATTGAAGCTGAAACTCCAGTATTTTTGCCTTTGCAGCCAAAGATGGAGAAGCTCTATACAATCAGAAAAACAAGACCAGGAGCTGACTGTGGCTCAGACCATGAACTCTTTATTGCCAAATTCAGACTGAAATTGAAGAAAGTAGGGAAAACCACTAGACCATTCAGGTATGACCTAAATCAAATCCCTTATGATTATACAGTGGAAGTGAGAAATAGATTTAAGGGCCTAGATCTGATAGAGAGAGTGCCTGATGAACTATGGAATGAGGTTCGTGACATTGTACAGGAGACAGGGATCAAGACCATCCCCATGGAAAAGAAAAGCAAAAAAGGCAAAATGGCTGTCTGGGGAGGCCTTGCAAATAGCTGTGAAAAGAAGAGAAGCGAAAAGCAAAGGAGAAAAGGAAAGATATAAACATCTGAATGCAGAGTTCCAAAGAATAGCAAGAAGAGATAAGAAAGCCTTCTTCAGCGATCAATGCAAAGAAATAGAGGAAAACAACAGAATGGGAAAGACTAGGGGTCTCTTCAAGAAAATCAGAGATACCAAAGGAACATTTCATGCAAAGATGGGCTCGATAAATGACAGAAATGGTATGGACCTAACAGAAGCAGAAGATATTAAGAAGAGGTGGCAAGAATACACAGAAGAACTGTACAAAAAAGAGCTTCAAGACCCAGATAACCATGATGGTGTGATCACTGACCTAGAGCCAGACATCCTGGAATGTGAAGTCAAGTGGGCCTTAGAAAGCATCACTACGAACAAAGCTAGTGGAGGTGATGGAATTCCAGTGGAGCTATTCCAAATCCTGAAAGATGATGCTGTGAAAGTGCTGCACTCAATATGCCAGCAAATTTGGAAAACTCAGCAGTGGCCACAAGATTGGAAAAGGTCAGTTTTCATCCCAATCCCAAAGAAAGGTAATGCCAAAGAGTGCTCAAACTACCACACAATTGCACTCATCTCACATGCTAGTAAAGTAATGCTCAAAATTTTCCAAGGCAGGCTTCAGCAATATGTGAACCATGAACTTCCTGATGTTCAAGCTGGATTTAGAAAAGGCAGAGGAACCAGAGATCAAATTGCCAACATCCGCTGGATCATGGAAAAAGCAAGAGAATTCCAGAAAAACATCTATTTCTGCTTTACTGACTATGCCAAAGCCTTTGACTGTGTAGATCACAATAAACTGTGGAAAATTCTGAAAGAGATGGGAATACCAGACCACCTGATCTGCCTCTTGAGAAATCTGTATGCAGGTCAGGAAGCAACAGTTAGAACTGGTCATGGAACAACAGACTGGTTCCAAATAGGAAAAGGAGTACGTCAAGGCTATATATTGTCACCCTGTTTATTTAACTTATATGCAGAGTACATCATGAGAAATGCTGGACTGGAAGAAACACAAGTTGGAATCAAGATTGCTGGGAGAAATATCAATAACCTCAGATATGCAGATGACACCACCCTTATGGCAGAAAGTGAAGAGGAACTCAAAAGCCTCTTGATGAGAGTGAAAGTGGAGAGTGAAAAGGTTGGCTTAAAGCTCAACATTCAGAAAACGAAGATCATGGCATCCGGTCCCATCATTACATGGGAAATAGATGGGGAAACAGTGGAAACAGTGTCAGACTTAATTTTTCTGGGCTCCAAAATCACTGCAGATGGTGACTGCAGCCATGAAATTAAAAGACGCTTACTCTTTGGAAGGAAAGTTATGACCAACCTAGATAGCATATTCAAAAGCAGAGACATCATTTTGCCAACAAAGGTTCGCCTAGTCAAAGCTATGGTCTTTCCTGTGGTCATGTATGGATGTGAGAGCTGGACTGTGAAGAAGGCTGAGCACCGAAGAATTGATGCTTTTGAGCTGTGGTGTTGGAGAAGACTCTTGAGAGTCCCTTGCACTGCAAGGAGATCCAACCAGTCCATTCTGAAGGAGATCAACCCTGGGATTTCTTTGGAAGGAATGATGCTAAAGCTGAAACTCCAGTATTTTGGCCACCTCATGCGAAGTGTTGACTCATTGGAGAAGACTCTGATGCTGGGAGGGATTGGGGGCAAGAGGAGAAGGGGACGACAGAGGATGAGATGGCTGGATGGCATCACTGACTCGATGAATGTGAGTCTGAGTGACCTCCGGGAGCTGGTGATGGACAGGGAGGCCTGGCATGCTGCGGTTCATGGGGTCACAAAGAGTCGAACACGACTGAGTGACTGATCTGATCTGATCTGATGCAAAGAGCTAACTCATGGCAAAGACTCTGATGCTGGGAAAGATTGAGGGCAGTAGGAGAAAGGGACGACAGAGGATGAGATGGTTGGCTGGCATCACCGACTCAATGGACATGAGCTTGAGTGAACTCTGAGAGTTGGTGATGGACAGGGAGGCCTGCCGTGCTACAGTCCATGGGGTTGCGAAGAGTTGGACATGACTGAGCGACTGAACTGAACTGATGCAAATATATATATTTAATATTCTTCATACTTTGTTCTATCTTTGGAAACAAAGAGAAGAAATGTAGGTTTTTTAATCACTTTTTTCTCTTTTTTTGGTAGCACCGTGTGGCTCGTGGGATCTTAGTTCCCCAGTTAGTTCAGTGAGTTTAGTCGCTCAGTCATGTCCAACTCTTTGCGACCCCACGGACTGCAGCATGCCAGGCCTCCCTGTCCATTACCAACTCCCGGAGTTCACTCAGACTCATGTCCATCGAGTCAGTGATGCCATCCAGCCATCTCATCCTCTGTCATCCCCTTCTCCTCTTGCCCCCAATCCCTCCCAGCATCAGAGTCTTCAATGAGTCAACTCTTCACATGAGGTGGCCAAAGTACTGGAGTTTCAGCTTTAGCATCATTCCCTCCAAAGAAATCCCAGGGCTGATCTCCTTCAGAATGGACTGGTTGGATCTCCTTGCAGTCCAAGGGACTCTCAAGAGTCTTCTCCAACACCACAGTTCAAAAGCATCAATTCTTCGGTGCTCAGCCTTCTTCACAGTCCAGCTCTCACATCCATACATGACCACAGGAAAAACCATAGCCTTGACTAGACGAACATTTGTTGGCAAAGTAATGTCTCTGCTTTTGAATATGCTATCTAGGTTGGTCATAACTTTCCTTCTAAGGAGTAAGCGTCTTTTAATTTCATGGCTGCAGTCACCATCTGCAGTGATTTTGGAGCCCAGAAAAATAAAGTCTGACACTGTTTCTACTGTCTCCTCATCTATTTCCCATGAAGTGATGGGACCAGATGCCATGATCTTCGTTTTCTGAATGTTGAGCTTTAAGCCAACTTTTTCACTCTCCTCTTTAACTTTCATCAAGAGGCTTTTTAGTTCCTCTTCACTTTCTGCCATAAGGGTGGTGTCATCTGTATATCTGACGTTGTTGATATTTCTCCCAGCAATCTTGATTTCAGCTTGTGCTTCCTCCAGCCCAGCGTTTCTCATGATGTACTCTGCATATAAGTTAAATAAACAGGGTGACAATATACAGTCTTGACATACTCCTTTTCCTATTTGGAACCAGTCTGTTGTTCCATGTCAGTTCTAACTTTTAGACTTTTAAAATGGTCCACATGGAAAAAGTCTTAATAAAATAACAAAGAACTTTCTTGAAACAGAGTCTGAAGAATATTTAAAATCAGGGCTGGAGGGGCTGTGGGCAGGCCTGAGAGAGGGTCCAATAGTGCAAAAGAAAAGAAAAGAAAAAACCCACAAGTATACAGGGGTGTCCTGAGAGCACAGCCGGTTGAGGCTCCTGTTTAGTTGAGTAACAGAAAGCCCCACTGATCTAAACACAGAAGGAATAGGGCTTTTTCATGAAACAATGTAAATAACAGTTTGCAGCTTATTTTTAATTAACATTTTTATATACAAAAAAAATAGAGAAAATGGTACAATGAGCCCTTAATCACCCAGTTTCAAAGGTACATAAATGTTTACCCTTATGCTCTCATCAGTGCCTTCCAAGTCTTTGTTTTGTGGAAAGAACACATCCAAGCTATCTTAAAGCAAATCCCAGACAGCGTATCATTTGAGCCACATTTGCTCAGTTCAGTTCAGTTCAGTCACTCAGTCGTGTCCAACTCTTTTCGATCCCATGAACTGCAGCATGCCAGGCTCCTCTGTCCATCACCAACTCCTGGAGTTTACACAAACTCATGTCCATCGAGTCAGTGATGCCATCAAATCATCTCATCCTCTGTCGTCCCCTTCTCTTCCCACCTTCAATCTTTCCCAGCATCAGGGTCTTTTCCAATAAGTCAGCTCTTCGCAAGAGGTGGCCAGAGTATTGGAGTTTCAGCATCAGTCCTTCCAATGAACATCCAGGACTGATCTCCTTTGGGATGGACTGGTTGGATCTCCAGTACTCGCTTCATGTAAGAACATATTTTTATGAAAGCAAAACCACCATTAGTGCACTTAACAAAATTAAAAATTACTTCTTGGTGTCTTTTCACAATCTGAATTTGATTACTCCTGATTCACTCAAAAATGTGTTTCTAATTGTTGATTTCTTTGAATTAGGATCAAGGAAGACCCATATCTTACAGTTTGTTGGTGACTTTTCATCTGTAATAGGTTCCCTTTCCCCCTTTTTTGGGGGGGGATGGCTATTTGAAGACATGAGGTTATTTGAAGTGATGAATTTTCCACTACTTGGACTAAACCACCTTCCTCCAAAATACATGTATTGAGGCTCTAATCTTCATACCTCAGAATGCCACTGCATTTGGAGAGAGGGCTTTTAAAGAAGTAATGAAGATAAAAAGGAGGTGCTTGGGGAGGGGGGACTAATCCAATCTGACTGATGACTTTGTAAGAAGCGATTAGGACACAGGTGCTCAGAAGGAAGACCATATGCAGACCCAGGAAGAAGACAGCTGTGCACCCTGAGAAGGAGCCAAGCGGGTGGACACCTCACCTTCATCTCAGACTTTCAGGCTCCAGAACGGTGAGAAAGTTCTATAGTTTAAGCTTCCCTGGTGGCTCAGACAGTAAAGAATCTGCCTCGAAGCAAAAGACCTGAGTTCAATACCTGGGTTGGGAAGATCCCCTAGAGAAGGAAATGGAAACCCACTCCAGGATTCTGCCTGGAAAATTCCACGGACAGAGGAGCCTGGAGGGCTACAGTCCCTGGGGTCGCAGAGAGTTGAACAAGACTGAGCGACTAACAAACAAGCCTCACTGTGGTATTCTGTAATGTAGCTCTGCTATTGATGCTAGGTCACTTCAGTCGTGTCCGACTCTGTGCAACCCCATAGACGGCAGCCCACCAGGCTTCCCCATCCCTGGAATTCTCCAGGCAAGAACACTGGAGTGGGTAGCAAACTAATAATCCACATTCTGAATTTACATGTTTCTCTCTGCCCCATACTTCAGTTTCCTCGCTGTGGGTGATGCTGAGCTGGCCTGCCCAGGTCCCTTCTACTAGCCAGCAAACATCCCCTAGGAACTGTGAGTGAGGCTGCTGAAGGCTCCTAGCTGCTCCCCCTTTCTGGGCAATTATGCACGACTGACAGAGGTGTCTTGCCTGAAAAATTGTCCCCTCCCCACCCCGCCGTCTCATACCTGATGACCTAAAGCCAGTGACTGCCTTGCCTTTGTGGGTCAGGACAACATAAGACTTGACCTGAGACCAGCTTGCTCAGCATTCCCCTCTGCCCTGTCTTGCTTCACAGTCTACAGCTTTTCCCCAAGGAGCATTCACTCAATAAATTCCACTTGCTAAACACCTAGGGCTTCCTAGGTGGCCCTAGTGGTAAAGAACCCACCTTCCAATGTATAAGACCTAAAAGACGTGGGTTCCACCCCTGGGTTGGGAAGATCCCCTGGAGGATGAAATGGCAACCCACTCCAGTATTCTTGCTTGGAGAATCCCACGGACAGAGGAGTTTGTCGGGTTACAGTCCATGGGGTCGCAAAAGGTTGAACACTGCTGAAGAAATTTAACACACACACAGGTTGGGGGTTGCTTCTAGAGAACTCAGCTTAAGGTGGCTTGTGACAATCAGATTCCCAAGAAGCAGACTCTTGGGGAGCAACTCAGCAACTGGATATCTGGTAGACCTGAAGGCCACGAGGTTCCTATGACTGGTGGTGGGTGGAGTATTGTTAGCACCGAGGAAGTAGACTTGTGATCGCCAGGGCATCCACTGTGGTAAAAAGGATCCAGGTAAGCACAGAAGGAAACACACTAACTCCTGCAATACTTCTGGCATTTGAAAAACCATGGGGAACTTGGGAATTTTAAGGTCTGTAGACTTGGATGGACACTGCTAAGTGACATAGATTCTTTGAGGAGAGAAAGTGGCAGTCTCAGATCTGTGACTCCTAACTTAGAGCAGGATGTGGAGGTCAGCGAACTGCCTTGAAAACATGTGAATGGATTCTCATATCCTGCAGCCAGAGGCGGGCATAGCTAAAGATCAAGCCTAGAATCTAAATCTATGAAAAAACTTCAAAAAAGGTTCCTCTAGTCCTCTTTGGGAGAAGGCAATGGCACCCCACTCCAGTACTCTTGCCTGGAAAATCCCATGGATGGAGGAGCCTGGTGGGCTGCAGTCCATGGGGTCGCTAAGAGTCGGACACAACTGAGCGACTTCACTTTCACTTTTCACTTTCATGCATTGGAGAAGGAAATGGCAACCCACTCCAGTGTTCTTGCCTGGAGAATCCCAGGGACGGGGGGGCCTGGTGGACTGCCATCTATGGGGTCGCACAGAGTCGGACACGACTGAAGTGACTCAGCAACTTAGCAACCTTCCCTTGGAGCACAATTCCATTAGCAGCTCCATCAACCTCCAGCTAGTCCTTATTGCAATAAAAATCATCTCAGTCCCCCGGTACTGCTGTTCTCCCTGCAAACTTGCCAGGGGCAGCTGTTGCCCCCCGCCCCGTTGTTGGGGTCACAGACCCTCACTTCCTCGGTCTTCCGCAGTCAAATCCATTTCCATCATTTCTCAGAATGTGCTCCCACTCTCCATCGTGCCCAACTCTTTGTGACCCCATGGACTGCAGCCCACCAGGCTCCTCTGTCCATGGGATTTTCCGGACAAGAATGTGGAGTGGATTGCCATTTCCTTCTCCAGGGGATCTTCCCGACCCAGGAATCAAACCCAGGTCTCCTGCACTGCAGGCAGATTCTTTACTGACTGAGCTACAAGGGAAGCCCACAAAAGTCCACAGCAATCGTCAGTATCTGCCACTTATCACCCCATTCACACTTACTCATGTGCCAAGGCAATGCTCAAAACTATGCTTGCTGCTGCTAAGTCACTTCAGTCGTGTCCGACTCTGTGTGACCCCATAGACGGCAGCCCACCAGGCTCCCCCGACCCTGGGATTCTCCAGGCAAGAACACTGGAGCGGGTTGCCATTTCCTTCTCCAATGCATGAAAGTGAAAAGTGAAAGTGAAGTCGCTCAGTCGTGTCCAACTCCTAGTGACCCCATGGACTGCAGCCTACCAGGCTCCTCCGTCCATGGGATTTTCCAGGCAAGAGTACTGGAGTGGGGCAAAACTACGCTTAAATGGTAAAAAAAAAAAAAAAAAAAGAGAGAGAGAGAGAGATAAATGAATTAAGAGCCAGGGCCTGACCTGATAATAATAGTTTTGCTTTAGCTGGAAAAACAAGATTGATGTGGTTGCAAAATGAATGCAAGATGGGAGGGAAATCAGTTCTGGAATGTGTGCCTACATCCATATCTAAGTTAAAACAAGCTCACCCCTTTCTCTTCACTCATGAATGTCCAAACACTAATGGGATGGATATGGTAGGTAAGTGCACATTGTGTATCCTTGAGTAAAAGTCACACAAAGGATAAATTAAATCCCAGATAGCAAATTCTACCCAACACTAACGCCAAAATTACCAGATATTACGAAACATTAAAGTGAGAATAGGGGATGCAGGGTTTGAATCATTTGAGTAAGAAATGAAATATGGAACAATCTAATAGAGAAACTAAGAGATAGGTGTTTCATAGTGTTTTCTGACAACAAAGAAGGAATTAAGTGTTGTCTGAGGTATATGTCCTCTGTAAAAAAAAAAAAAAAAAAAAATCATAATTTCCTACCTGTTTTTAACTAGTTAACTTTAGCCTAAAATGTCACCTCTCACAAAAGAATTGCTGAATTTTTTCTAAGACAAAATGTGATTAAGGATGTGGGGGGAAACCTAAAGATTATTTTTTTCCCCAAGCTTTTATGTGGGTTTAACTAGCTTTGGGATTGCAAAGCCACTGGAGAGGACAGATGCCTGATTTCCTCTGATTCATAAGAGGGTATCTCATCTCTCACATTTGGCAGACCTGAATAATGACTTATACAAGGACCACTCAGCAGGGAAGTAAGCCACTTGACTAAGGACAACACAAAGACTGGCTTGCTGCTGAATAAGCAACTCTGAAGCCACATGGTGTGGAAATAAGAAAATTCCTCTCCCAAAGCTAGTTTTATCACCTAGCATCTCTAATATCTCCAGAGTCATGTACAGACTTTCCAGAAAACCAAAATGAATACTCTTTTCAGAACAACATTTTATAATTAAGTTGGATGGAAAGTGTACCTTCCAGTCATCATTCTTAGTTGCATACCATGTAATTCACCTAGCTGATTTTAGCTTTTAGAAGATACTGAGGGGGCCATGCAGGTTAACAGCACAGAAGAGGGCAGGTGTGTGCTCAGTACTCAGTCGTTCCAACTCTTTGCGATCCCGTGGACGATAGCCTGTCAGGTTCTTCTGTCCATGAAATTTTTCAGGCAAGAATACTGGAGTGGGTTGTCATTCCCTTCTCCAACGGATCTTCCCGACCCTGGGATTAAACTCGCATCTCCCAAAGAGCACAGAACAGGGAGTCCAGAAACAGATGCTAACACATACATCTGATAAGTACTTTTACAATGTTGCCAAATTAACTCAATGGGCAAAAGAAGAACACTTCAACAATCAGTGTTGAAACATCTGGCTACACAGATGCAAAACAGAAAAAGGAAGAGGGGAAGGAAGGAATAAACAAACCTCAACTCTCATCTTATACTCTAAATAAAAGTAAAATTCAAACAGAGCATAGAACTAAATGTCAGAGCTAAATCTATAACATTCTGAGAAGAAAACATGAAAATTTATTACTGTGGGTTAAAAATAGATTTCTAAGAGAGCACACAAAATTCATGAACTATAAAACAAAAATTAAAAATTGAACTTCCTCAAAATTAATTTTTTTTAAATTTAAGAGGCACTTAAAAATTCAAAAGTCAAACAACATAATAGAGATAAATATTTTTAAGTATATTCAATTTTAAAATTTTAATTTAAATTTGTTTTTAATTTTAAAAACATCCAGAATATATAGAAAACTCTTATGACTTAATGATGAGAAGTCAAAACCCTAACTGAAAAAAATGGGGAAAATACTTAGACAGACATAGTATCAAAGAAGAAATATCAGTGGCTAATAAGTTCAAAAAAAGATACTCTACATCAGTAGTTTTCAGGTGCTGCTGCTAAGTCACTTCAGTTGTGTCCGACTCTGCGACCCCATAGATGGCAGCCCACCAGGCTCCCCCATCCCTGGGATTCTCCAGGCAAGAACACTGGAGTGGGTTGCCATCTCCTTCTCCAATGCATGAAAGTGAAAAGTGAAAGTGAAGTTGTTCAGTCGTGTCCGACTCTTCACGACCCCATGCAGAATAAAACCACAGTGAGGTACTACTTCACAGGCACCTGTGTGTGTGCCCAGTCGATTCAGTCGTGTCCAACTCTTTGTGGCCTATGGACTGTAGCCAACCAGGCTCCTCTGTCCATGGGATTTCCCAGGCAAGAATATTGGAGTGGGTTACCATTTACTCCTCCGGAGGATCTTTCCAACCCAGGGACTGAACCATGTCTCCTGTGGCTCCTGCATTGGCAGGCGGGTTCTTTATCATTTGAGCCACCCGGAAAGCCCTCTCACATGCACTGCACACCACACTATATGCTTCAGTTGTGTCCGACTCTTTGCGACCCCATGGATATACAGTCCATGGAATTCTCCAGGCCAGAATACTGGAGTGGGTAGCTTGTCCCTTCTCCAGGGGATCTTTCCAACCCACGGATGGAACCCAGGTCTCCCACATTGCAGGCAGATTCTTTACCATCTGAGCCACCACGGAAGCCCAAGAATACTGGAGTGGGTAGCCTATCCTTTCTCCAGGGGATCTTCCTGACCCAAGAATTGAACCGGGGTCTCCTGCATTGCAGACAGATTCTTTACTAACTGAGCTATCAGGGAAGCTCCTTCTCACATGCATTATAAAAAAATTTTTTAATTGACTATCCCACACATTGATGAAGATTTTAAATAGTCAGAAAGCTCATACACTGCCAGTGGGAATGTAAAACGACACCACCACTTTGCAAAACAGTTGGCCTTTTCTCAAAATATTAAACATGTATTTGCCACACAACCCAACCATTCCCCTCTAACCTACCGAAAATAAATTTTTTAAATTATTTTCACACAAAATGTATTCATAGCATCCAAAAAAAAAATGTAAATCATCAAAATGAACGTCAACAGGTGAAAGGACGGAAAAATCCATATAACGGAGTGTCATTCACAATAAAACAGAATAAATTACTGAGACAGACAACACCACCAACAAATCTCAAAATATTACAATGAGATGTGATCAGACAAGAAAGAACAGTGAAGGAGTGATGACAGGAAACCAGGGGTCCCGCGGAAGGTTGTGGAGTGCTAGAGACATCCCACGTTGAGACTGTAGAGCTGGTGGTTCACAATTGTAAATAATCAGAACTCACTGAATTGTAACTAAAAATTAGTACATTTTATTATACATAATTTAGACCTCACTAAAGCTTAGTTTAAAAAACAAAACACAAAGACACACATACAAAGTCACCTTCATGATCTGCAAGCTACGTGCCTAGACAACTTCCTAGAGATCTTTACCCGAAGCTCAACAAGCAGCTCTATTCAAACATAGATTAAATGATGCTTTTCTCAGCCTGCTAAAGAGCAGTTACTGTGATTTGACCTGCATGCTGAGTTTATCTAGTACACACTCCCCAGGACAGTAGTCACTAGTTTTTGGATCCGTTTATTTATTTATGTGATAGAAAAGAAATAGATGTATTAATATAGGACATATAAGAGATGCAGACTGGTTCCAAATAGGAAAAGGAGTACATCAAGGCTGTATATTGTCACCCTGCTTATTTAACTGATATGCAGAATACATCATGAGAAACGCTGGGCTGGAAGAAGCACAAGCTGGAATCAAGATTGCCGGGAGAAATATCAATAACCTCAGATATGCAGATGATACCACCCTTATGGCAGAAAGTGAAGAGGAACTAAAAAACCTCTTGATGAAAGAGGAAGAGGAGAGTGAAAAAACTGGCTTAAAGCTCAACATTCAGAAAACGAAGATCATGGCATCTGGTCCCATCACTTCATGGGAAACAGATGAGGAAACAGTGGAAACAGTGTCAGACTTTATTTTTCTGGGCTCCAAAATCACTGCAGATGGTGACTGCAGCCATGAAATTAAAAGATGCTTACTCCTTGGAAGGAAAGTTATGACCAACCTAGACAACATATTAAAAAGCAGAGACATTACTTTGTCAACAAAGGTCCGTTTAGTCAAGGCTATGGTTTTTCCTGTGGTCATGGCCACCTCATGCGAAGAGTTGACTCATTGGAGAAGACTCTGATGCTGAGAGGGATTGAGGGCAGGAGGAGAAGGGGACGACAGAGGATGAGATAGCTGGATGGCATCACTGACTCGATGGATGCGAGTCTGAGTGACCTCCGGGAGCTGGTGATGGACAGGGAGGCCTGGCGTGCTGCGGTTCATGGGGTCGCAAAGAGTCGGACACGACTGAGCGACTGATCTGATCTGATCTGATGGTTTTTGCAGTAGTCATGTATGGATGTGAGAGTTGGACTGTGAAGAAAGCTGAGCGCCAAAGAATTGATGCTTTTGACCTGTGGTGTTGGAGAAGACTCTTGAGAGTCCCTTGGACTGCAAGGAGATCCAACTAGTCCATTCTGAAGGAGATCAGCCCTGGGATTTCTTTGGAGGGAATGATGCTAAAGCTGAAACTCCAGTACTTTGGCCACCTGATACGAAGAGTTGACTCATTGGAAAAGACTTTGATGCTGGGAGGGATTGGGGGCAGGAGGAGAAGGGGATAACAGAGGATGAGATGGCTGGATAGCATCACTGACTCAATGGACGTGAGTCTGAGTGAACTCCGGGAGTTGGTGATGGACAGGGAGGCCTGGCGTGCTGCAATTCATGGGGTCACAAAGAGTCGGACACCACTGAGCGACTGAACTGAACTGAACTGAACTGAAGAGATGCAAGCGGGCAGGCGTGGAAGCTCCACCTTCCTGTTGTCTACTTAAATTTCAAATATTTAATACTAAAAAATAAACTAAAAGTCCCTCAGGTGCAGTAGACACATGTCAGTTGTTCAGTGAGTGGTCACTGCAGAAAGTCCTGTTGAACATCAGTATCTAAAATTACTTTTGAGACACTTTTTTTTTCAGATTTAAATGAAAAAAAGATAATTCTCCCTTCTTTTCAGACCTCTTTCAGATATAGAAGAAATAGAACTACTTAGAATTAGCAAGTATTGTGGCTAGGTGACAGAAACTTAGAGCTTTCAGCATTTTATTTTGTGTGTGTATGTGAAATAAGTGGTTATTTCAGAAGGTTCTTGGTTGGGATGCAAGGAAGATTTTCACGGGAAATTACTATTTCTGTTGTGCAATCCAACTAGAGCTTGCAAATAAAGGTCTGTGAAGTTGTGAGCTGGTTAAATATTGAAGGAGACATGCGGAAGTTGATGTAAAAGCAAGTTTTGAAGGAACCTCAAACTTTTATTGTCCACATAGACAAAAAATGAATTCTTCTCAATCATTTTTTTCTTTTTTAAATATCTGAGAGATTCAGTATGCTCCCACCAGTAAGAATGTGTCTTAACTGATTCCCAATACCACTAAGTCTATGGATATGGATACTAACAGCTTGAAAATAATATTTTATGAGGACCTTCTGAGAGGGTAACAGGCAGGTAGGCCAGGGGTCTCCAAACGGAGGAAATAGGCTGCAAGTGTCAGAAATTTTTCTCTCTCAAGTGACAGGAGGAAACAAACTAGTGATATTTTTTTTTCCTTCTCTATACAAATTTAAAAGGTTTCTCTTAAAATCCTGTGTTGCCATAAGGACACCTGGTTTCACCTGAAGTTAACTATTCTCAAACAGACTTTGTTTTTCTGGGCTCCAAAATCACTGCAGATGGTGACTGCAGCCATGAAATTAAAAGATGCTTACTCCTTGGAAGGAAGGTTATGACCAACCTAGATAGCATATTCAAAAGCAGAGACATCACTTTGCCAACAAAGGTTCGCCTAGTCAAGGCTATGGTCTTTCCTGTGGTCATGTATGGATGTGAGAGCTGGACTGTGAAGAAGGCTGAGTGCTGAAGAATTGATGCTTTTGAACTGTGGTGTTGGAGAAGACTCTTGAGAGTCCCTTGGACTGCAAGGAGATCCAACCGGTCCATTCTGAAGGAGATCAGCCCTGGGATTTCTTTGGAAGGAATGATGCTAAAGCTGAAACTCCAGTATTTTGGCCACCTCATGCGAAGAGTTGACTCAGTGGAGAAGACTCTGATGCTGGGAGGGATTGGGGGCAGGAGGAGAAGGGGACGACAGAGGATGAGATGGCTGGATGGCATCACTGACTCGATGGATGTGAGTCTGAGTAACCTCCGGGAGCTGGTGATGGACAGGGAGGCTGGTGTGCTGCAGTTCATGGGGTTGCAAAGAGTCGGACAGGACTGAGCGACTGATCTGATCTGATCTGAGATAATCAATGCATTTTTCTCATGGAAATGTTTGTCTTAAGCTATGCTAATGTATTAGGCATTTACCCCAAACTCTTATCTTCCAAGTTGGTTCTGCCAAATGGCTCAGAACCTACTTGACAAACCAGTATGTTATACTCAGATATTGTTCCCCTAATCTATGTAAATGGAACTATTTGTATGGTGATCTGCCCTTCTTCAAGATTCAAGTTAACATTTTATGGCCCAGGATGAACCATTTGCTGCCAAGATTATCCCAAAATGCATCTTATGGGTGAGGGGCCTGGTGCCATTCTGAGTTTTAGGACATTCCTTTCTTTCATTAACAGACTGCTAGTGACTATATAATTGGAGAAGGAAATGGCAACCCACTCCAGTGTTCTTGCCTGGAGAATCCCAGGGACGGCGGAGCCTGGTTAGCTGCCGTGTATGGGGTCGCACAGAGTCGGACACAACTGAAGGGACTTAGCAGCAGCAGTATCAGGACTGACTATATAACATCCAGCTGAAGACTAGCATGTGGGTACTCTTTCTGCCCCCTTCTGATGCCTATGTCAGAAGCTTTCTCTATCTCCTTTATACTTTAATAAAACTTTATTACACAAAAGCTCTGAGCAATCAAGCCTCTGTCTCTGGCCCTGGATTGAATTCTTCTCCTCTGGGGGCCAAGAATCCTGGCATCTTTTTTTCATTCAACAACATCCTTTCACTTCCATGAATTAAAAATAAAAATCAGGCTTAGGTAAGAGTAATCTCTCTTTGAGGAATTTCTAACAGCTACTACCATATATAGCATAAGCAAACTTAATATACAATGATATTTTCATGTCATTGTTAATTTTCCATAGGATCTTTTACCAGAATTTTCATGGTAAAAAGACTAGCCACACCCATATTTTCTGTTTCCATGTTAAAACTTTTACTAAAAATTGCTGAACAGTTTTAATTCAGTTGTTATACTTTAAAGTGACTTCTAAGATTACTATTGTGGAGACATTCTGTGAAACAATAATATGATGTTGGGAAGAATTGAAACTGAATATTTGATGCATTTTAGTTCCCATCAACCCACATGTGTGGAGTGGTCCTTATCACTAGGCCGCCCATCCTCTGTGAGATGAAGCAGCCCCTAGGAAGACTGGCATTTCTGAAGAGGTATTTATCAAGCTGTGGGATGAGTTTTCCATTTTTATTGCTGGTCATGCTCTAATGTGTTTGCAGAAGAGATAGCGAAATTGAAATTGGACCGGTCCTATCTCTCCATGCCAGCTGAGGGCTGGCAGGCTGGAAAAATTGCGCTGTGCAGCTCTCACTCTTAAAGCAAAGACTGAAGATATCTATAAGGAAATGTTTCTTGTCTGGGAAAAGACAGACTCCACCCCCAATTTGCATATGTTTGAAGGGCCAAAACTTTTTAACATACCACTGAAGGTGGTGACTTCAGCCTAACTTTATCAGTTCAACTCCCACCAGGGAACCGCACTTCCTCAACATCCCCTTTTGTATCCTGCACTTTCCTGCCTCTCTGCCATTCTTCATGTTATGCTTTGACACTTTCCTCCTCCAGCTCTGCTCTGCTCATTGAATTCCTTCAAGGAACATCTCCAACAGATTTATCTCTAATGAATCTATTCAGTAAATTACCATAAAGTGTCATAAAGGAAGCATTCCCTTGTGAATCTATACTTAGTCACATGCAATAGAGGCTATCAATCAACTACTGCTTTTCAAAAATGATTTATTTAACAAGTGTTCTATGCCATACACTGGGCTGCACTTGCATTCTGTTACAAGTAATGGCAACAAAAATTGCAAAAGTCAGTGGTTTGGACTCTGTGGGAGAAGGCAAGGGTGGGATGACTTGAGAGAATAGCTTTGAAGCATGTATATTACCATATGTGAAATAGATCATCAGTCCAAGTTCAACGCATGAAACAGGGCACTCAAAGCCAGTGCACTGGGACAATCCAGAGGGGTGGGATGGGGAGGGACACGGGAGGGGGTTTAGGGCGGGAGGACGTGTACACCCATAGCTGATTCATGTCAATGTATGGCAAAAAAAAAAAAAACAATATTGTAAAACCTCTAATTAAAATAAATAATTTTTTTTTAAGTATGGGAATTTTTCTCTTCCATAAATGGAATACCAGAGCTGAATTCACACAATGATTGAAAATATGGAAGATTTAGGCTTAATTTATTCTCCGGCTCTGCTCTCCTTACTGTAGGACTGTTCTGTTCATAGTTACAAGATTCTGTTCACCCTAAACACATCTTCCATGTTCCTGATGAGAAGACTAAGGAGACAGTGATGCCATACGCCAGCGTAATGGAGTGAGCACTTCATGACAGTCAGGGCCACTTCAGGAAAATATGTTCCTCTACAACATCAATGACAACACTGGCAAAAATGGCAAGTCAACCTTTGCAGAGCTCTGGAAGTTAAACAAAGGCTGGCCACAATCCCAGTTTATTCAAGGATAAAGACCGAACTTCAGTAAAAACAGTGATGTTTCTGGTGCTTTAACTTGCCCAGTTGCCTCTTCCTCACACTGTCTCTGTGGGGCCCTGAGAACCAACAGCCTCAGGATGACAGGAGATCTGAGGAGCAGCAGCCCAGACATGTCTGGATGGGGAAGAATGAGGTAAAAACTCTCAAAGCTTCACCCTTGGGGAACTGGCACTCTCCAGCCTGTCTGAAGCTCCCTGGAAACCCCCACTTCCAAGGCTGTTCCTTATTGGACCTCACTCAGAAGTTGCATGCTCTGAGCAATTTTCTTCCACGCATACTTTAGTGGTGACTGTTCAATATCACAGCTGCCTGAGGAGGGAGTAATATTTGGATGAAACACAAACTCACCAAAAATAAAAGTTTTCTTTAAAAAAAATCTCAGGGATGAAATATCCATAGAAGCAATGAGAAAAACCCAACATATTCCTGGAACTCTAGAAGTCGATATGCTCATGCAAAGCTGTATGCATTCAAAAGGTCCTAAACATTGACTTCAGGGAAACTTGGAAGTCTGTGCAAGTGTAAAGTGAAGACTAAGGCAGAGTTGTATACTCTAAACACACTGAAGACAGATCCCCAAGATGAACACAAAGTTCATTAGAAAACACTGGAGACTTCCTGTGTCAAGACATTTATCAATCCTGGAATTTCTTTAGAAGGAATGATGCTAAAGCTGAAACTCCAGTATTTTGGCCACCTCATGCGAAGAGTTGACTCATTGGAGAAGACTCTGATGCTGGGAGGAATTGAGGGCAGGAGGAGAAGGGGACGACAGAGGATGAGATGGCTGGATGGCATCACTGACTCGATGGATGCGAGTCTGAGTGACCTCCGGGAGCTGGTGATGGACAGGGAGGCCTGGCGTGCTGCGGTTCATGGGGTCGCAAAGAGTCGGACACGACTGAGCGACTGATCTGATCTGATCTGATCTGTATAACTGTTACCTGACCACTAAGATAACAAGGCAGACGCTTCAGTGGTTCCATGTGAGAAAGAATACACACTTTATAGAATTAGTTCAGGAAAGTAATTAAAGCAAAAAACAACAAAAACTAAAAGAAAATCAACAATCACAAACTCTGAAGAGGAACAGGTGGAGAATATGATTTCCATACTGTTATTTAAAATCCCAGTTCAACAAAATATTACAAGACATTTAAAGAAGCAGTAGGTATGGTTTCTGTGCAGGAAAAAATAAGTCGATAGAAACTCTGATAGCTCTGGAGGATTTATGAGACAAAGATGTTAAATCAACTATTAAAAATACATGAAAAAAAAATGAAAGGAACCATGTCTAAGGATTTAGAGGTGTTCACGTGCTAAGTCAGGTCTGACTCTTGAAACCCCATGGACTGTAGCCTGCCAGGCCTTGTCCTTGGCCCATGGGATTTCCCATGTAAGAATGCTGGAGTGGCTTGCCATTCCCTTTCCAGGGGATCTTCCCAAACCAGGAGGGAACCTGGGTCTCCTGTACTGACAGGCAGATGTTTTACTGGCTGAGCCAACAGGAATTAGAGGAAACATTAAAACAAATAGAAAATGTCAAAAAATATACACATTAGAAAAAGTTATCAAATAGAAACAGAAGTTGACAAGTGAAATAATTGAGTTCACCGCAGGGGCTGAACAGTACATCTGAGTTACCAGAGAAAAGGACAGGAAACTGTAGAACAAGTCAGTCAATATGTCCAATCTTGGTTCAGACAGTAAAGAATCTGCCTGCAATGCGGGAGACTGGGATTCGATCCCTGGGTTGGGAAGATTCCCTAGAGAAGGAAATGCCAACCCACTCCAGTATTCTTGTCACGGACAATCCCATGGACAAAGGAGCCATGGGATCTCAAAGAGTCAGACAGGACTGAGTCAGTAACACAATCCAAATTGAAGAAATTAAAGATAAATAAGGTAAGTGAACAGGGTCTCAGAGACTTGTGGGATTATCATAGGTACCAATATTCATGTAATGAGTGTCAGAAAGAGAAGAAAGAAAAGGGCAGATAGAATCATTTCTAAAAGTCTGAAAACTTCCCAAATTCGATTTTTAACACATTAATCTACATTTCAAACTAAATTCTGTTGACTTTTAATTTAAAAATATTGTAAATACGTAAAGCATCACATATTAAACATATAATTTTAAAAGTATTTACTCAAAATATTTGTCTATTTTTTTACTATTAAAAAGTAGACAGAAATTTTGTGCAAACTTATGTTCTCTGTGATACTTTTGAATCTATATCTTGCTCAAAATCTTGCATCACAAGTTCAGAATATCAGTTCTTTTCTTTTAAGCATGCAAGCCATTGCAAAAATGCCTTTTATTATATGAATAAAATATCTGTTTTTTTTAAAATTCACGAAAATTAAGTGAATGTGAAACACACAAGCCAGAAATAAAGAAAGAATGCCTCTAGGGCTTTAAAGAGATAATTACTTCTAATATTTTCTTGCATTTTCTCCTAGCATTTTTGCTAGGAATGCATGTTTACATATAGTTAGAATGGTAGCATTGCTGTATGCACAGGTTATAGATAGAACAGGAACAGATAACAACTGGTAAAAAAAAAAAATAATATCCAGTAATAATTGGCTCATTTATATTTTCTAAATTTAAAATATGCAGTGTATGGACCTAATAGAAGCAGAAGATACTAAGAAGAGGTGGCAAGAATACACAGAAGAGCTGTACAAAAGAGATCTTCACGACCCAGACAACCGTGATGGTGATGACTCACCAGGAGCCAGATATCCTGGAATGTGAAGTCCAGTGGGCCTAGGAAGCATCACTACAAACAAAGCTAGTGGAGGTGATGGAATTGCAGCTGAGCTATTTCAAATCCTAAAAGATGATGCTGTGAAAGTGCTGCACTCAATATGCCAGGAAAGTTGGAAAACTCAGCAGTGGCCACAGGACTGGAAAAGGTCAGTTTTCATTTCAATCCTAAATAAAGACAATGTAAAAGAATGTTTAAACTACCACACAGTTGCACCCATTTCACATGCTAGCAAAGTAATGCTCAAAATTCTCTACGCCAAGTTTCAACAATATGTGAAACGAGAACTTCCAGATGTTCAAGCTGGATTTAGAAAAGGCACTGGAACCAGAGATCAAATGGCCAACATCTGTTGGATCATAGTAAAAGCAAGAGAATTCCAGGAAAACATCTATTTCTGCTTAATTGACTATGCCAAGCCTTTGACTGTGTAGATCACAATAAACTGTGGAAAATTCTTAAAGAGATGGGAATATCAGACCTCCTGACCTGCCTCCAAAGAAATCTGTATAAAGGTCAAGAAGCAATACTTAGAACTGGACATGGAACAACAGACTGGTTCCAAATAGGAAAAGGAGTACGTCAAGGCTGTATATTGGCTCCTGCTTACTTAACTCATATGCAGAGTACATCATGAGAAACTCTGGGCTGGATGAAGCACAAGCTGGAATCAAGATTGCCAGGAGAAATATCAATAACCTCAGATATGCAGATGACACCACCATTATGGCAGAAGGCAAATAACTAAAGAGCCTCTTGATGAAAGTGAAAGAGGAGAGTGAAAAAGTTGGCTTAAAACTCAACATTCAGAAAACTAAGATCATCTGGTCCCATCACTTCATGGCAAATAAATGGGGAAACAATGGAAACAGTGACAGACTTTATTTGGGGGCTCCAAAATCACTGCAGATGGTGACTGCAGCCATGAAATTAAAACACACTTGCTACTTGAAAGAAAAGTTATGATCAACCTAGAGAGCATATTAAAAAGCAGACATATCACTTTGCTGACAAAGGTCCATCTAGTCAAGGCTATGGTTTTTCCAGTAGTCATGTATGGATGTGAGAGTTGGACTATAAAGAAAACTGAGCCCAGAAGAATGGATGCTTTTGAACTGTGGTGTTGGAGAAGACTCTTGAGAGTCCCTTGGACTGCAAGGAGATCCAACCAGTCCATCCTAAAGGAAATCAGTCCTGGGTGTTCATTGGAAGGACTGATGTTGAAGCTGAAACTCCAATCCTTTGGTCACCTGATGAGAAAAGCTGACTCACTTGAAAAGATCCTTTGCTGGAAAGATTGAGGACAGGAGGAAAAGGGGACGACGGAGGATGAGATGGTTGGATGGCATCACCGACCCAATGGACATGAGTTTGAGTAAGCTCCAGGAGTTGGTGATCAACAAGAAGGCCTGGCTTGCTGCAGTCCATGGGGTCCCAAAGAGTCAGACATGACTGACAGATTAAACTGAACTGAGGGTGTGTGGATTGCTTTCAACTCATTCTTTATCCATTTGAACTATAATCAAAATTCCTCTTCAATATTCAGGAGAATAAGTTGATAGACATAACTTCTTTCCCTCTGTCCTCGTCTTCAGAAGACGTTCATCCCGGTGGGTTCTGTTGGACCAAAGCGGACCTCCCAATACTCCCAACCAATGAGACTCAAGGCCCAGCATGCGCTGCTCCGGAGCGCTCCCGCCCCCCACTCTGTGCCCCCGGACTGGGGCCAGTGCTCTCCGAGAGGGTCCCCCTTCACTCCTGCTTTCTACTATTGTCTTCTATGAGTGTGATTCTTTTTCAAAATAGATGATAGAGATGAAAACACAATAAGGAAGAGAGAAAGGACGCTCTGGTTGCATCAGTAATCGACGCGTGAAAACGATGGAATCGTGCTGCGTTCACGATGCTATTAATCTGGTCTCCCTGAGATCCACAACATGCAGTGAGCTAAGGTCAAAAAAGTAATGAAAGTTCATGAAAGAAATACAAAAGTCTGATCAAAATGTGGCAGAAATTCCATCTTATTGGTAATTACAGAAATACAACTTGAAACATTGATCCATTACACTCATCTCTAATCTTAGTAAAGATGTAGAGTAGTAATAATTTTGTGAATATGTACTACTGAGAGCAAAAGTCAGTGCAGGCTTTTTTTAAAAGATTGCACCCTTTAAATCTGTAACATGACTTTCTATCATTTATCATAAAGAAGCTGCAAAAATAAATATCATTCACAGCACTATTTATGAGAAAACCAGAGCACCAATAACAGGAAATGATTCAAATGGAGATCTAAACTCCAGTTCTTTTAGAAAATGTGTTTTTTAATTCTTTAATAATATGTAAGAATGCTCAGCCCTGGGTGTTCTTTGGAAGGAATGATGCTAAGGCTGAAAATCCAGTACTTTGGCCACCTCATGTGAAGAGGTGACTCATTGGAGAAGACTCTGATGCTGGGAGGGATTGGGGGCAGGAGGAGAAGGGGACGACAGAGGATGAGATGGCTGGATGGCATCACTGACTCGATGGACGTGAGTCTGGGTGAACTCCTGGAGTTGGTGATGGACAGGAAGGCCTGGGGTGCTGCGATTCATGGGGTCGCAAAGAGTCGGACACGACGGAGCGACTGAACTGAACTGAACTCAAGAATGCTCACTATGTCAGGCCAAGTCAAAAAAATTCATAACCTTATTTTACAGTGTGTCATGCACATAGTTACTCCAGTTTTGCTCTCCACATTTACATTTGTGTAAGCGAATTTTTCCACCATATAAGTCTTAAGTTTTTAAATGTGTATTTTCATGGGAGAAAACAATTAGAAGTATATATAATATGAGAGCTGGACTGTGAAGAAGGCTGAGCGCCGAAGAATTGATGCTTTTGAACTGTGGTGTTGGAGAAGACTCTTGAGAGTCCCTTGGACTGCAAGAAGATCCAACCAGTCCATTCTGAAGGAGATCAATCCTGGAATTTCTTTAGAAGCAATGATGCTAAAGCTGAAACTCCAGTATTTTGGCCACCTCATGCGAAGAGTTGACTCATTGGAGAAGACTCTGATGCTGGGAGGGATTGAGGGCAGGAGGAGAAGGGGACGACAGAGGATGAGATGGCTGGATGGCATCACTGACTCGATGGATGCGAGTCTGGGTGACCTCCGGGAGCTGGTGATGGACAGGGAGGCCTGGCGTGCTGCGGTTCATGGGGTCGCAAAGAGTCTGACACGACTGAGCGACTGATCTGATCTGATCTGATCTGATAATATGTATTGATTGTTTTATGTAACAATTTGTACATTTGCCTTATTTTTTCTATTTCTAATAGACTGTACTGAGAACAAACTTCTTTTAAAGTTGGCATAGAAACAATTAGCATCATAAAAATATTTTATTACTGAAAAAGTAACTAATGAGTTAATGCCCTGATACAAAATTGGTGTTTTGGGTCTCACTTTTAATTATTACTTAGACTTCAAAACATTATTGAGTGTGTAGCACACAGTTAAACATAACCGTGTTACCCCGTTAACATAAGGGCAACCCAAATCATGATAAGAAAGGGATATGGCAATCACTTTACTCCAAGAGAAAATCGTATTTAGAAACTGTGATGAGCAAACTGTACTCAATGTGATACGGATAAATTTACAGAAGATACTCTGGAACCATTTTAGTACTGAAAGAAGTACTTCATCAAGAAGTCTCCAGTGTGTGGGAGAGAAATGATTAATGTTTCCCGACAATCACTAAAATAAAAGTTACAGAGATGGTGAATAGATGGTGATGCCAGAGATAGGCAGACATATGGGATGTAGACCGTTTTTAAATAACACAAGAAAAGGAACAAAACACAATTCAAAGTGAAAGACTTGTTTACTTATTACATTTGCTCACTTATCACTATTATTTTCTCTATTCTGTAAAAAGAACCACGAATCAGAATTTCTGAATTTTCATTCTCCACTGGTCTTCTATAGGCATGTATCACAAAAGGCACTCCAGAAAAATTAGCACATTACTGGAGTACTAGAAATCCAGCCTCGTAGCTCTATAAACATTCCTAGTGTGATAACATGAGTCAGATGAAGAAATCTTGGTTTTCTCTCCAGTCTGAAGCCCAGACAAAGCATGAGTTTAAGAGAGACCTGCATGATCAGTTGTGCTCAACTCTTCCGTGACCCCATGGACTATAGCCCTGCACGCTCTCCTGTCTATGGGATCCTCCAGTGGGTTGCCATTTCCTCCTCCATCGGATCTTTCCAACCCAGGGGTCAAATCCGTGTTTCCTGTGTCTCCTGCATTGGCAGGAGAATTCCTCACCACTAAGCCACCTGGAAAGCCCATAAGAGAGGCCTTCCCCGTGCTTATTATCTCCTGGTCCCAGCGGGTTGCAACTACCTGGCTTTATAACTCAGAGTTAGTAGAAGGAATTATTTACAAGTATTTCCTCCCAGGTTGGAGGGAATCCTGGACCACATTTCATCACTACCTCAAGGAAGAGCAATAAAATAAAAGATGAAATTCTAAATGGTAGAAAAAATTTTTTTTAAAATCTTGAAAAATATCTCTTCTAACCACATGGATTTTCCACCCAAAAGCTCTATTTACTTTACTTATGTAAGTTTAAAAGTCCTACCATGGTAAGGTTAAATTTTCCACTATATTCCTTTACATGCCTCTTCCTTAAGGGTGAAGGAAGATGGGAAGTTTTATAACCCCCTGGAGGTTATGCTCCAGCTACAATCACCCATTGCCTGGACAGTTTAAGCGAACAACTCATTTTGAAACCAATGTAGACATGATTTTAATATGCTTATGCTTTATTCCTAAGCTTATGCTTAGGAGAAGGAAATGGCAACCCACTCTAGTGTTCTTGCCTGGAGAATCCCAGGGACGGGGGAGCCTGGTGGGCTGCCGTCTATGGGGTCGCACAGAGTCGGACATGACTGAAGTGACTTAGCACATGCTTTATTGCATCTTATATTCCCAATGTTGTTTTAAGATTAAAAGTGCTCTAGGTATGTGGAGACAGTGACCTGATCTCTAATTTACTGCCTAAACATTTCAACTCAGCCCACTTCTAAATATAACTGCACACACATATGTGGCATGAATAGTGTGTTTCTCTGAAGATATGAGTGGTGACAGGAGAGATTTACAGACCTAAACACAAAACCTGTCCCTCGGTCCTTACAACTATCACTCTCCTTGTTTCCTTTTGTTTCATTGACCTATTTGTCACCGCTTCTGCTTGGTCTTATCCCACTCTAATAGCTTCATTTTCAATCCCGTTCTTTCTTTCTTCTGATAATTATTATTGGTGTGCATGCTAAGTCACTTCAGTCATGTCTGACTCTTTGCCACCCAATAGATTGTAGCCCACCAGGCTCCTCTGTCCATGGGATTCTCCAGGCAAGAATATACTAGAGTGGGCTGCCATGCCCTCCTCCAGGAGATCTTCCCTGACGCAGGGATCGAACCTGCCTCTCCTGCATTGCAGGCAGATTCTTCACTGCTGAGCCACCGAGGAAGCCCAATTATTCTATAAGTAAGAGTACGTCTCAAGATTCAAGGTCTGTGTCAGAGACTGCTTGCTGATCATCAGTCCTATTTCCTTGCATTTTAGGCATGGTCACGCTGTGTTTCCTAGCTTCATATACAGCCAGTGGGAATGACTTGTATATATTCCAAGTCAGAACCATAAAAAAATATTCTGGGCATACCCCCACCCCCACCCCCGCCACGCTCTTTACAGGTGTCGTGGCTGAACACTGGCCAGCAATGTGAAGATGGTAACGCTTTGGCGGCCTGAGTCCCTGAATAAAATATAAGGAACAGAATCTCCTACTTCTAGAAACTCGGATGTGGACCCATGTGCTCTGGTTAGATGAGCAGGAAATAAATTTTCCCTGTTACAGCAATAGAACTTGCACATTATGTTTTCTGTATTAATTAGCCTACAGTAAACCAATCTAGTAATTGGTGTTTTGAAGTGAGGTATTGCCCTAATGAAACCCTAAAATGTGTACATTGTTGTAGCAGGCAGGCAGCAGGGCTCCAGGAACACCAGAGAGTCTTGCCGTCTGTGCTGAGCTACTTGGTGAAACTGCCTCTGGGGCTAATGTGGTCAGCACAGTAGCTGGGTCAGATGGAGAGTCAGAGAATTGCATGTTTGGGCAGCTTTCAACTGAAGCGACTTAGCAGCAGCAGCAGCAGCAGCAGGCTGAGCTCAGCCGGTTTCCCAGGTGGCCCAGTGGTAAAGAATCTGCCTGCCAGTGCAGGAGACGTGAGAAGCACTGGTTCAATCCCTGGCTTGGGAAGATCCCCCAGAGGAGGGTAGTGCACCCCACCTCAGTACTTCTGCCTGGAGAATCCCATGGACAGAACAGCCGGGCGAGCTACAGTCCATAGCGTCACACAGTCGGACACAGCTGAAGCAACTTGGCTCTCATGCGTGTCGGCTGAGCTTAGTGACATATGAGGGCTTCCCTGGTAAAGACTCTGCCTGCAATGCAGGAGACCCCGGTTCGATTCCTGAGTCAGGAAGATCTGCTGGAGAAGGGATAGGCTACCCACTCCAGTATTCTTGGGCTTCCCTGGTGGCTCAGATGGTGAAGAATCCGCCCATAATGTGGGAGACCTGGGTTCGATCCCTGGGTTGGGAAGATCCCCTGGAGAAAGGAACTACCCACTCCAGTATTCTGGCCTAGAGAGACAAAACATCAGTGGTTTTCAAGCAGAAATAAAAGAAAATACAGAACATCTAAAAATAAAGAAAAGCCAACTGCTTATGGGTTCAAATAGAGGAGAATAAGACCAATTAGAGCTTTGAGCAACAAAGGTTAATATGACTCTTCAATTGAACAGTGACCTCGAGCTGCATTACATACCAGACTCCACCCTTTGAGATGCCTTTTATTTAAGAATCATGGGAGGAAGAAGAAAAGACATGTCCAGGAATGAAACTGGGTGTGGTTTTCCCCCATGCAACTGACCAGAAATAGATAAGTCAGAAGCATGATGGGAGGGTGTCACCCAAGAAACTGTAATTCTGGCCTGAAAAAATCCTATGATTGTTAGGTGACCTTAAAAAATCCTTCAGGGGTTAAACTTTGCACAAGCCAGAAGCAAACTGCAAGCCCTCAGTCATTAAGGAGGGCATAGTCCCTGTAACTTGCCTGAGGGATAGCCATACAGAAGGGAAAAGAAAACCCTTACAAATGAGAATTCATTTTGTTCTGTTGTATAAAAGTCAACCTCCAAAACGAGCCATTCAAAAAACAAATACTTGTAAGCTCACACAGTTTCTGGGGGTCAGGAATCTGGAGTCAGCTCAGCCAGGTGGTCTGGCTCAGGCTCTCTTGGGAGGGTTCGGTCTCGGTGCTGGCTGGGGAGGGTTCAGTCTCGGTGCTGGCTGGGGCTGTGATAGTGTGAAGGCTCATATAGGGCTGGAATGTCTGTTCCTGGTGAGGCCCGACCTCAGACCCAGCGAGTCGATGCTGGTGGTTGGCAGAGGCTGTGGTTCCTCAGCTTGGGGCCTGGCCGCTGGGCTGCCTCTGGGTCCTTAAACACAGCCACCAGCTCCCCCTACAGAGGACACTCCAAGAGAGAGCAAGGCGGAAGCCTGACATGATCATTCCTGCAGCACCCCATTGGTCAGGCAGCCCAGCCCCATCCAGTGTGAGAGAGGGTGCACAGGACTTGTATTAGCTCTTAGTGCGGCTGTAATAAAGCACCACAAGTCAAGTGGCTTCAAATAGCATCCTACCACAGCTCTGCAGGCAAGAAGTCCAAAATCCAGGGGTCATCAGAGCTGCCTCCTGCTGGAAGGGAGAATCTCTCCCTTGCCGCTCTCAGAGGTTATTGGCCATCCTTGGCCACCACCGGCTTGTAGATGCATCACCCAGGCTCTGCCTGCAGCTTTCCATGGGGCCCTACACTCTGTCTTTGGGTCTACAAATCTCCCTGTTTCTCGTAGAATTATGGCTGATTTGCATTGTTGTATGGCAGAAACCATCACAACATTGTAAAGCAATTTTCCTCCAATTAAAAAATACGTTTTAAGAAAGTTCTCTCTTCTTATAGGGAGGGACACAAGTCATTGGATTTGCAGACCCACCCAACCCAGTATGACCTCTCCTTAACTTGATTACATCTGCAAAAAAAAAAAAAAACTTATGTGCAAAAAAAAAAAACATGTCCAAAAAAAAAAAAGTTGCATTCTGAGATTCTAGGCAGACACGATGGTGGGGGGAGGGGTGGTGTGGAGACACTATTGGACCGTAATAGACACGACACCAGGAGCTGAGAATCCGTGAGGACCCTCTGGGAAGGTCGCTGCTACAGCCGTTGACATTGGGGTTTAGCTGTTGTCACCATTGTTACAGTTGTTATTTACCTTAATATTCATTGTTTTTCCTTTTTACTCCTCAAATTCGCCTTGGCCATAGGTTCTGCTCTGGTAGCTTTCACTACCAATCTGAAGCTGATGGAATACAAACTCCTACCTGCAGCTTTGATCTGTCTTGCTGCTGCTACAGCTGCTAAGTCGCTTCAGTCGTGTCCGACTCTGTGCGACCCCATAGACGGCAGCCCACTAGGCTCCGTCCCTGGGATTCTCCAGGCAAGAATACTGGAGTGGGTTGCCATTTCCTTCTCCAATGCATGAAAGTGAAAAGTCAAAGTGAAGTCGCTCAGTCGTGTCCGACTCAGCAACCCCATGGACTGGAGCTCCTACCAGGCTCCTCTGTCCATGGGATTTTCCAGGCAAGAGTACTGGGGTGGGGTGCCATTGCCTTCCCCCTTGATCTGTCTTATGAGCTCCAAACCACATTTTGACGTGCCTGGTTAACATCTTGCTGCAGGATTCCCAAAGCTTTGAAACAACATTCTCTAAACAGGATTTCCTACATAATCCCCACAGACACATGACAAACTACTCCCATTCCGATATATCATCAATGCCCTTCTAGTGCCACTGTGAACAATTGTTAACTTCACTTCCTTGCATCCACCCGTATCTTATTGCTGCCACTGCCCACATTCATAGCTGGAGCTGATGGCCCTCCTCCTACCATCTTGCTTCTTCCAAATCTGGGCTATTTACAGCCACCAGCAGCAGGCTTGCTTCCATAAATTCAGAGGGAAAATGCCACTCCTCTGTTATAGTCAGTGGTTTCTGTTTCAAATTTTTCACTCTGGTATTTAAAAGCCCCAGATTGATGAAGCTCTATCCCCACTAGTATAACCTGTCCTTTGTCTGTCTTTATTCAAGTTGTTTCTTCTGCATGAACTGTCCTTCAGAATTCCCGGCATGTTTTAAGTTATCTCTCCAGTTGCAGATTCTTTAAGAAACTATTCCACAGAATTTCTTCTTGCAGTATTCACAGATAAAACTGGCTTCTCCCTTCCTTTAGCCTCAGTATTATAGTGTGCCTCACTTACTGTATATCTGCATCAGAATAAAATCATTTACAGACGTACCTGGTTCTCTGACCAAATGATAAGATTTTAGAGAAAAGGGACAGATTTCTGGTCATCTTGCTAACCACAGGGCCAGACAGAGGAGACCTCCCCCAAAGTAGAAGTTTGATAAGTGCTGATTGAATATGTGTTGAATAATTACCGAATTATTTTAGATTCTAAAGTTACAAGTATTGAAGGCAAATATTCAATTAGACACAGTTTTACCATTAAAATTCCATTAAGGCATATTTGTTCCTTCCATTGTAAGGGATCTCAATGATCACCATCTAAGTTTAAAATGTCAATGTATTTGCTTCGTCAGCATATATACTAAAATTGGAAGGATACAGAGAAGATTAGCATGGCCCCTTCGCAAGGATTATATGAAAATTCATGAAGCATTCCATATTTTTCCTGTGTATGAAGTAGATATCTAATGAGAACCTACTCTATAGTGCAGGGAACTTCACTCCATGCTCGGTCTAGCCAAGAGGGGATATACATGTGCATAAAGCTGATTCACTTTGCTGTACAGCAGAGACAAACACAACACTATAAAGCAACTATACTCCAATGAAATATAAATTTTTTTAAAAGTCAGCAGTCAATTCCATGATGTTAGAGAAAGAAAAAGAGAAAGAATCAGGGAGAAAGATAGGTGCCCTACTTATCATCCTGTAATCAGAGGAAGATATTGATTCCGTGTTTTTAAGTGCTTTTCAAAAGAAGTTCAGAACAATAGAATGAGTGTGAGTTTGGTCTTCTTTGGTCTGGCTACTTTTCTTCCCCAAATAATAGTTGATGGAGGATGCTCTGGCCATGATGGGCACTGGAAGTGTTTTCATTAGGTCTCTCGGAGATTCACCCCCTTTCAGAGAGTATTCCCTGTATTTCACACAGTAAGCTGTTACCTTTAGATCAGCCCATGAGGGCGTCTCAGACAACCCAGCTGGAATGTGTGTCAGACATTCGAGAAGAGCCAAATCAGAAGGGCTTGATCCAGTTTCCTTGTTACATTTTTTTCCAAAAAAAGTATTTTCACCAGAGCCAGAAACCAGGGGACTAGATTCGGACTATGGATTAGAAAAAAGGTCCATATTTGTAACCCACCTGATGCCTTTTGCTGGGAAATATTACACACTTTACATTTGATACCGCCACACGGAACATCACCAGTTCACTCATTTACCCCCTGTTTTGCAGCAGAAAACTCACAAAGTGGCTCTGAGGAGCAAGGCTCTGGAGAGGGCTTCCCCAGACAACGAGGCTCCACTCAGGCCTGTCCACACAGCTCCTGAGAATGGCTGGCGGTTTCCTCACCCACACTTGACTTCCGGCCTCACCCTCCTGTGCTTGATTCTGGTCCTTACTCCTGGTGCATTCGACCCAGAGAGGCCCTGGGCAAGACGGGCCACCAGGCAGGCAGGCGGCTGTGGACCCCTCTGCCCACAGCACCGAGCACCCCTGCCCTCCACTCGGGACGTTCCGGTTCCTCATCCATTTCCTTCCTCCGATTTCCTACCCAAACCAGCTTCTGCAGACTCTGCTTTTTATTTAGAAGGGAGTTTTGCTCTCTAACCGGCAGGTAATGGACAGTCCTGAGTCCAGCACATCTGTTCCTGGGGCTGGTCGGCCTTGGCTGTAATAGATGATCTGAAAAGGGAGACTAGCAGTTAGGGTCCTGTGGAATCCAATCCAATATATTTCAATGTTGCATTTAAAACAAGGAGATCTTCTATAAAATTCATCCCATTAATTCATAACCCAGGGGTTTCGATCCCAGATTTCCAAATCAGCTTGAAGTCTATTTATTAATTCAGTAAATAAGCCATCATATAAGCCAACTGCTGTCCTGCGGATGAAGACTGCTGTGTCTGTGGGGCAGGTTATGCCCTCAACAGTCTCATGGTCTAGAGACTCTTCAGAAAATCTGTTGCACTGTTGATTCACATGCTGGAGTATCTGAAGAGGAGACCCATACAGTTCTTGGGAAGGGATTCGATGTCTGTACCTCCCAAAAGAGTTTCCTGCTTGGCCCTTCCAGGTGGTGCATCCCAAGAACTCAATAAATGCTTGGTATTGCCATCATATAAGTGGCTGAAGTAGAATTATAGTCATAGTCATATGAACTTTTAAAATACAATTGATGCATACTCAGAGAGACCGCACATAGTAAAATTCCAACGGCAGGGAGAAGAATGAGAATGGCATTGAAAATACAGCAAGAAAAATGTATATATATACATTTATATATATATAACATAGCTATATATGTTTTATATATATATATATTTCTAATCAATAGTCTGAATCTAGTCCCCTGGTTTCTGGCTCTGGTGAAAATGTACTTTTTTGGAAAAGTACATACTATTTTCATGTATATTTCATGCTATATTTAGCATGTATATACATGTTATATATATATTTTCCAAAATATAGCTATTTTGGAAAAGTACATGATATTATACACTGATAAGTATAGTACCATATATGAAACGAATTGCCAGTCCAGGTTCGATGCAGGATACAGGATGCTTGGGGCTGGTGCACTGGGATGACCCAGAGGGTGGTACGGGGAGGGAGGTGGGAGGGGGGTTCAGGACGGGCAACACGTGGACACCTGTGACAGATGTTGATGTATGGCAAAACCAATACAATATTGTAAGGTAATTAGCCTACAATTAAAATAAGTAAATTTATATTAAAAAAGAAAAAGAAAAAAAGCTGAAAAAGATGTTAAACCGAAAAAGAAAAAAGAACCAACTTCTCATACAGCCTGGCCAACACTAAGTATTCACCACTGTTCAATGGCTCCCAACCTGTTATTTGAGAATGTTGTTTGAATTTTCCACGTTTTTTTAATATTAGTGAGAGTGACCTTTAATTTTATCAAATGTTCACTAGTCAATTGTAGTTCTTCTTGAGAGTTCAGCATGCCTGTCCTCTGGTTCTTGAGGTTTTCCAATGAACCCTTCCAAAGTTGATGACATATTAGAATGACATGCAAGACACAAGCCAGGGGTGAAGAGGCAGCCCCTTTTTCAGCAGCATATTCAGGAGGGAAAGTGGAAATATAAGACCTGGCAGTGAGAGAGGCTGAGACCAGCGAAAGCTGCCATTTACTGATGATGTATTTACTGACCACAATGTATTAACAATAGGCGGGCTTCCCTGGTGGCTGAGGGGTAAAGAAACCTCCCTGCCAATGTGGAAGATGTAATAGATCTGGGTTCCATCCCTGAGTTCAATCCCTGGGTCAGGAAGATCCCCTGGAAGAGGAAATGGCATCCCACTCCAGTATTCTTGCCTGGAAAATCCGGTGCACAGCGGAGCCTGGCGGGCTACAGTCCGTGGGGTCGCAGAGAGTCGGATACGACTGACTAAGCAAGAGCATGAAGCATTCCTTTACTTTTCAGATGGAAAACTGGAACCTAAGTGACAGTGATGCAAGTAAGGCAACTCAGGCTAACTCATGAGGTCCCCCTTTCTGTCTTCAGGGCGTAAACACACGGGTTCTGGGGCCAGGTGGCCAAATATTGATTCCTGGATCTATCAGTTACCTGCTCTGCACCCCTGAGCAAGTCACTTAGCCATTCTGTGCTCCCAGTTTCCTCAGCTGAGAATGATAATTGTATCCACCTCATAGAATCCCCACGGACAGAAGAGCCTGGTGAGCTGCAGTCCATAGGGTCCACAGAGTCGGACACGACTGAAGCGACTTAGTGCACACACACACACACACACACACACACATATAGGATTATCGGGGTTTCCCAGGTGGCTTAGGGGTAAAGAACCCAGATGCCAATGCAGGAGACATAAGAGATGTGGGTTCGATCCCCTGGGTCGGGAAGATCCCCAGGAGGAGGGCATGGCAACCCACTCCAGTACTCTTGCCTGGAGACTCCCATGGGCAGAGGAGCCTGGTGGGCTAC
The DNA here is from genome assembly GCA_935064755.1 of Tragelaphus eurycerus. NCBI lineage: Eukaryota > Metazoa > Chordata > Mammalia > Artiodactyla > Bovidae > Tragelaphus > Tragelaphus eurycerus. The sequence continues at coordinate 2,156,341 of CAKXYN010000114.1, forward strand.
AGTCCAAAGGTTCGCAGAGTCGGGCACCACTGAAGGCACTTAGCACGCAGCACACACATGGGATCACTATGAGGACTAAATGAGACATAAGACACATCAGGCAACAATCCGTCAATTTTTTCTCTCAGTTTATTAAAATCAAAATCTCTGCTGTGAAAGTAAATTTGTCAGTGAGTATGATAATCTATCCCCTTTCTATTGATTTAAGTCTTTTGAAGCCGTGGAGTTAGGCGAATAAGGGACATGATTTTTAAATCTTCTTGAGGAAATACTGCTTTTATTATTAAGCAATCTCTTTCTTTATTCTTCTTAATGCTTTTCTCTATAATTTTTTCAGACATAGTTAATCTAGCTTTCTTTAAAATAATAACTCGCTGTTTTATCTTTTTACCTTTCTACATTTCAACCCTTCTATAGCCTTGCATTTTAGGTACATAGATAACTCTTGTAAACAGCATGTAGCTAGACTTTCTTTAATCCATTCTGAGAATATTTGTCTTTTAATAGATGAATTTCATCCATTTAAATTATTAAGTTTATTCCTAAGTATGTCATCTTTTTGTTGCTGTTATAAATGGGGTTTTCTCCTCCACTATACTCTATTTTTTTTTTCTGTGTATGAAGGCTATTGATTTTTGTTTGTAAAGTTTATATTCTACTACCCTGATGAATTCTTTTATGATTTGAGTTAGTTTTATTATTATTTCTTTAGGGCTTTCCAAGCAAGCTTTCATATCAGCTGTTAATAATGGTTTTACTGTTCTTCCAACTCTTGTGTCCCTAATTGTTCTCTTTCTTAATTGCTCTGGCTTCACATAAATTGCTTAATATTCTTGCTTCTGACCATGAAGGGAAAATCTCTTGTCTCCCTATTAACAGCCTAATGCTAAGACTGAGTTATTACATTGGGCTGACCAAAAAGTTTTTTTTTGGTTTTGTCCATAACATCCTCCAGAAAAGCCAAATGAACTTTTTGTCCAACCCGATATATTACAATGTTAAGAAAATATCCACCTATACCTTTTTTCTTAAATGTTTTTAATGGCAGATGTTGAATTTTGCCAAACAATTTCAAATCACAATTGGAGATACTTTTATTTTTCTTCTTGAACTCACTAGGATGAGGAGTTACATTAATAGATTTCCTACTATGTCTGATTTGTGTTCACAGTGCTCATCCCACTTAGTCATTGTATATTTATATCTAAGGCAGTTTCAACCTGCTTACTAATATTATAATTATTATCTGCACAATATTCATAAGCAACAGTGATCTAGATTTTATTTTTGGCATATCTGTGTCACTGTTAATCTTGAGTCATAAAATGGTTTTAGAAATTTTAATTCATTTTCTACAATATTTTTTCAGCTTGGAGGTTATCTGGTCATCTAATGATTCAGTGGAATTCTCCTGTGACAGCCTCTGGGCCTAGGACTCCTACAGTCTAGAAAACTTTCCTATTTCTTCTATGGGAATGGATAGAAGCTTTTTATTTCTACTGGATTAAGTTGGATACATTTTGTTTTCCTAAGAAATTGTTCATTTCACTGAGGTTTTCCAATATTTCCGTAGAAGTGTAAGAAATGTTTTATCTTCTTTCAAATTCCTCTCTATCAATAGAGAGGACAAATACACAGTTTGTCTTGTGTCTTTCTGCTTTCTCCCGTTTTTTCCTCAGGGGAACTAGCGAGTGGATTTTCTTCTTTTCTTTCTCTCTTTCGTTTTTTTTTTTGCTGAAGCTCCTCACTTGGTGACCATCCTCTCGGCCGGGTGCCACAGCCCACGTGTGCGCTCACGGCCTTGAGCCCCACACCTTCAGCGCTGCTGCCCTAAAGCCTGTGCTTGGAGACCTGCTTGGTCTCAAGCTTACCTGATGCATTTAACCATATAAGCAACTTTTTTCTTTTTTTCAGAAAGTCAAATAAATACTTTTAATAGGCTACCTTCAAATTTAACCATTTCAGGTCAATTTTCCAGGGAAAACAATGGCCCCTTTAAGTAAACAAACTTAAGGCTTTCCTCACTTTTCCAGAAAGTTTACCTGGATTGTTATTTCAAATATTGGTTCTCTTCCTTTATTTAGTTTTACTTCTTCAACAACTCTATATTTACTTGGGGCCTTTTTCCTGCCTTCCATGATGACCACTTTCCCTTTGAACCTTTTACTTTTATTTCATTTTCATCTTCATCATTTTTCTTTTTCAAAGTTTCTTACTATATTTCATTTGATCCACTCTAAGCCAATATTTTTTTTTCCATTTCTAACATGTTTTCTTTTTCTTTCACATGTGCCTGATTTTTATGCGGGTCATAACCATGATCCCCCTAAAATAGTAGCCTATCCAATCCATCCTCCTATGAGGATCATTTCTTCAGAAGAGTAAGCTTTTCAATGGTCATTTGTGGTAGACATACTGTCTTTTATCTTCGATAGCTGTTTAGGTATTTATTTTTGGATTTAATGGTCCAAAATTTTCCTATACTGTGCCTATAAATAAACTTATATTTATTTGTGATTATTGAGGCTGTCCTTTTATGTAATGAAGTTTCATGTCTTCTTTTTCAAGTCCAGAAAAATCCCTTTCCCATGACTTTATTATCTCTTTCTGGAAACTTACTTGATATACAGTGGAACTTCAATTTCTACCCCAATGACTATTTTTATTTCTTCCTTGTAATAAAAGTAATAATAAATAAAAGTAATAAAAAAATATAAAAAAGTAGTAAAAGTCTCTCTTATTTTTCTCACTCTAAAACCACAATATTTATTTTGTCACAAAAAAATCCACTGTATCAGTGATCAGTGGATGGGAAGATATCCCTATTCTAGCTTCCCTTATAAAACTTCCATTTCTCATTTTTATGACTGTAGCTTATCTCTGAACCCATCTGTTAATTATACTGGGATCTTGGCCACGTCTGTAAATACTGACCGATGAGTACAGAACTTGGAAAACCATTTTACTTCTTTTATCCATTATACTGATAAATGTCCACTCATGACATTGCACAGGATGCAGGGATCAAGACCATCCCCAAGAAAAAGAAATGCAAAAATGCAATATGGCTGTCTGAGGAGTCCTTACAAATAGCTATGGAAAGAAGAGAAGTGAAAAGCAAAGGAGAAAAGGAAAGATATACCCATCTGAATGCAGAGTTCCACAGAAAAGAAAAAAGAAATAAGAAAGCCTTCCTCAGAAATCAGTGCAAAGAAATGGATGAAAATAATATCCACTAATAACTGGTTCATTTATATTTTCTAAATTTAAAATATGCAGTGTTTGGACCTAATAGAAGCAGAAGATTCTAAGAAGAGGTGGCAAGAATACACAAAAGAACTGTACAAAAGAGATCTTCATGACCCAGACAACCGTGATGCTGTGATGACTCACCAGGAGCCAGACATCCTAGAATGTGAAGTCCAGTGGGCCTAGGAAGCATCACTACAAACAAAGCTAGTGGAGGTGATGGAATTGCAGCTGAGCTATTTCAAATCCTTAAAGATGATGCTGTGAAAGTGCTGCACACAATATGCGAGCAAATTTGGAAAACTCAGCAGTGGCCACAAGATTGGAAAAGGTCAGTTTTCATTCCAATCCCAAAGAAAGGCAATGCCAAAGAGTGCTCAAACTACCGCACAATTGCACTCATCTCACAGGCTAGTAAAGTAATGTTCAAAAGTCTCCAAGCCAGGCTTCAGCAGTATGTGAACCGTGAACTTCCTGATGTTCAAGCTGGTTTTAGAAAAGGCAGAGGAACCAGAGATCAAATTGCCAACATCCACGGGATCATGGAAAAAGCAAGAGAGTTCCAGAAAAACATCTATTTCTGCTTTATTGACTATGCCAAAGCCTTTGACTGTGAGGATCACAATAAACTGTGGAAAATTCTGAAAGAGATGGGAATACCAGACCACCTGACATGCCTCTTGAGAAATCTGTATGCAGGTCAGGAAGCAACAGTTAGAATTGGACATAGAAAAACAACTGGTTCCAAATAGGAAAAGGAGTACGTCAAGGCTGTATATTGTCACCCTGCTTATTTAACTTATATGCAGAGTACATCATGAGAAACCCTGGGCTGGATAAAGCACAAGCTGGAAGCAAGATTTCTGAGAGAAATAACAATAACCTCAGATATGCAGATGACACCACCCTTACACAGAAAGCGAAGAAGAACTAAAGAGTCACTTGATGAAGGTGAAAGAGAAGAGAGAAAAAGTTGGCTTAAAGCTCAACATTCAGAAAACCAAGATCATGGCATCTAGTCCCATCATTTCATGGCAAACAGATGGGGAAACAGTGGAAACAGTGGCAGACTTTATTATTTTGGGCTTCAAAATCACTGCAGATGGTGATTGTAGCCATGAAATTAAAAGGCATTTACTCCTTGGAAGGAAAGTTATGACCAACCTAGACAGCATATTAAAAAACAGAGACATTACTTCACCAACAAATGTCTGCTGGGGTCCAGGCCCGGTGGATCCAGGGAATTTGAAGGGGAGACGGCATCGGCGGGGGTCAGGAAACAATTAATTAGGTGTTAATTAAAGATATAAAGAGTAATAAAAATGAGGATAGCTCAGTGAGGAAATTCAGTGAAGACAAGCGGATGAAATAAGGATAGCTCAGCAGTGAGAACATTTTGTGGAGAGGGGAGGCTGAATAATTCAGCCAGAGGGTAAGAGAAAGAACAACATGGGTAGACAAAGCATTGGTGAACAAGGCCCCACACTTTATTTTTCAAAGTAGTCTTTATACCTTAAGTTATACATAGAGGATACTGGGGGAAGGGGTAGAGTCATGCAGTAAGCCAGGCTTTCTTCCTGCAAACTTATCATATGCAAAAGTTTAGGTGATTTGCATCATCTTCTGGCCCAGAGGCCTGTCAACATTTTAAGACCCTTTCTTCAGAAAACTTCAGATCAGATCAGATCAGTCGCTCAGTCGTGTCCGACTCTTTGCGACCCCATGAACCGCAGCATGCCAGGCCTCCCTGTCCATCACCAACTCCCGGAGGTCACTCAGACTCACATCCATCGAGTCAGTGATGCCATCCAGCCATCTCATCCTCTGTCATCCCCTTCTCCTCCTTCCCTCAATCCCTCCCAGCATCAGAGTCTTCTCCAATGAGTCAACTCTTCGCATGAGGTGGCCAAAGTACTGGAGTTTCAGCTTTAGCATCATTCCTTCCAAAGAAATCCCAGGGCTGATCTCCTTCAGAATGGACTGGTTGGATCTCCTTGCAGTCCAAGGGACTCTCAAGAGTCTTCTCCAACACCACAGTTCAAAAGCATCAATTCTTCGGCGCTCAGCCTTCTTCACAGTCCAGCTCTCACATCCATACATGACCACAGGAAAGACCATAGCTTTGACTAGGCGAACCTTTGTTGGCAAAGTGATGTCTCTGCTTTTGAATATGCTATCTAGGTTGGTCATAACTTTCCTTCCAAGGAGCAAGCGTCTTTTAATTTCATGGCTGCAGTCACCATCCGCAGTGATTTTGGAGCCCAGAAAAATAAAGTCTGACACTGTTTCCACTGTTTCCCCATCTATTTCCCATGTAGTGATGGGACCAGATGCCATGATCTTCGTTTTCTGAATGTTGAGCTTTAAGGCAACCTTTTCACTCTCCACTTTCACTTTCATCAAGAGGCTTTTTAGTTCCTCTTCACTTTCTGCCATAAGGGTGGTGTCATCTGCATATCTGAGGTTATTGATATTTCTCCCAGCAATCTTGATTCCAGCTTGTGTTTCTTCCAGTCCAGCATTTCTCATGATGTACTCTGCATATAAGTTAAATAAACACAGTGACAATATACAGCCTTGACGAACTCCTTTTCCTATTTGGAATCAGTCTGTTGTTCCACGACCAGTTCTAACTGTTGCTTCCTGACCTGCATACAGATTTCTCAAGAGGCAGATCAGGTGGTTTGGTATTCCCATCTCTTTCAGAATTTTCCACAGTTTATTGTGATCTACACAGTCAAAGGCTTTGGCATAGTCAATAAAGCAGAAATATATGTTTTTCTGGAACTCTCTTGCTTTTTCCATGATCCAGCAGATGTTGGCAATTTGATCTCTGGTTCCTCTGCCTTTTCTAAAACCAGCTTGAACATCAGGAGGTTCACAGTTCGCATATTGCTGAAGCCTGGCTTGGAGAATTTTGAGCATTACTTTACTAGCATGTGCTATGCTAAGTCACTTCAGTCGTGTCTGACTCTGTGTAACCCCATAGACGGTAGCCCACCAGGCTTCCCCATCCCTGGGATTCTCCAGGCAAGAACACTGGAGTGGGTTGCCATTTCCTTCTCCAATGTATGAAAGTGAAAAGAGAAAGTGAAGTCGCTCAGTCGTGTCCAACTCTTAGCGACCCCATGGACTGCAGCCTACCAGGCTCCTCCGTCCATGGATTTTCCAGGCAAGAGTACTGGAGTGGGGTGCCATTGCCTTCTCACTAGCATGTGAGATGAGTGCAATTGTGCAGTAGTTTGAGCATTCTTTGGCATTGCCTTTGGGATGAAAACTGACCTTTTCCAATCTTGTGGCCACTGCTGAGTTTTCCAAATTTGCTGGCATATTGAGTGCAGCACTTTCACAGCATCATCTTTCAGGATTTGGAATAGCTCAACTGGAATTCCATCACCTCCACTAGCTTTGTTCGTAGTGATGCTTTCTAAGGCCCACTTGACTTCACATTCCAGGATGTCTGGCTCTCGGTCAGTGATCACACCATCATGGTTATCTGGGTCTTGAAGCTCTTTTTTGTACAGTTCTTCTGTGTATCCTTGCCACCTCTTCTTCATATCTTCTGCTTCTGTTAGGTCCATACCATTTCTGTCTTTTATCGAGCCCATCTTTGCATGAAATGTTCCTTTGGTATCTCTGATTTTCTTGAAGAGACCCCTAGTCTTTCCCATTCTGTTGTTTTCCTCTATTTCTTTGCATTGATTGCTGAAGAAGGTTTTCTTATCTCTTCTTGCTATTCTTTGGAACTCTTCATTTAGGTGTTTATATCTTTCCTTTTCTCCTTTGCTTTTCACTTCTCTTCTTTTCACAGCTATTTGTAAGGCCTCCCCAGACAGCCATTTTGCTTTTTTGCATTTCTTTTCCATGGGGATGGTCTTGATCCCTGTCTCCTGTACAGTGTCACGAACCTCATTCCATAGTTCATCAGGCACTCTATCTATCAGATCTAGGCCCTTAAATCTATTTCTTACTTCCACTGTATAATTATAAGGGATTTGATTTAGGTCATACCTGAATGGTCTAGTGGTTTTCCCTACTTTCTTCAATTTCAGTCTGAATTTGGCAATAAAGAGTTCATGGTCTGAGCCACAGTCAGCTCCTGGTCTTGTTTTTGCTGATTGTATAGAGCTTCTCCATCTTTGGCTGCAAAGGATATAATCAATCTGATTTCGGTGTTGACCATCTGGTGATGTCCATGTATACAGTCTTCTCTTGTGTTGTTGGAAGAGGGTATTTGCTATAACCAGTGCATTTTCTTGGCAAAACTCTGTTAGTCTTTGCCCTGCTTCATTCCGCATTCCAAGGCCAAATTTGCCTGTTACTCCAGGTGTTTCCTGACTTCCTACTTTTGCATTCCAGTCCCCTATAATGAAAAGGATATCTTTTTGGGGTGTTAGTTCTAAAAGGTCTTGTAGGTCTTCATAGCACCGTTCAACTTCAGCTTCTTCAGCGTTACTGGTTGGGGCATAGACTTGGATTACTGTGACACTAAATGGTTTGCCTTGGAAACGAACAGAGATCATTCTGTCGTTTTTGAGATTGCATCCAAGTACTGCATTTCGGACTCTTTTGTTGACCATGATGGCCACTCCATTTCTTCTGAGGGATTCCTGCCCACAGTAGTAGATATAATGGTCATCTGAGTTAAATTCACCCATTCCAGTCCATTTTAGTTCGCTAATTCCTAGAATGTCGACATTCACTCTTGCCATCTCTTGTTTGACCACTTCCAATTTGCCTTGATTCATGGACCTGACATTCCAGGTTCCTATGCAATATTGCTCTTTACAGCATCGGACTTTGCTTCTATCACCAGACACATCCACAGCTGGGTGTTCTTTTTGCTTTGGCTCCATCCCTTCATTCTTTCTGGAGTTATTTCTCCACTGATCTCCAGTAGCATATTGGGCCCCTACTGACCTGGGGAGTTTCTCTTTCAGTATCCTATCATTTTGTCTTTTCATACTGTTCATGGGGTTCTCAAGGCAAGAATACTGAAGTGGTTTGCCATTTCCTTCTCCACGGACCACATCCTGTCAGATCTCTCCACCATGACCCACCCATCCTGGGTTGCCCCACGGGCATGGCTTAATCTCATTGAGTCAGACAAGGCTGTGGTCCTGGTGTGATTAGATTGACTAGTTTTCTGTGAGTATGGTTTCAGGGTGTTTGCCTTCTGATGCCCTCTTGCAACACCTACCATCTTACTTGGGTTTCTCTTACCTTGGGCGTGGGGTATCTCTTCCCAGCTGCTCCAGCAAGGCACAGCCATTGCACCTTACCTTGGACGAGGGGTCTCTCCTCACCGCCGCCCTTCCTGACCTTGGAGGAGGGGTATCTTCTCACCGCCGCCCTTCCTGACCTCGGTCGTGGGGTAGCTACTCTCGGCCGTGCTTAGTGCGCCGGTCCTCACCGCCGTCCTTCCTCGGTCGTGGGGTAGCTCCTCTTGGCTGCACTCTGACTGCGCCGCGCAGCCCAGCGGGGCGCTCTTAGTTAGTCAGGCACCACCCTCCAAAGGCATTAGAGTTGCATTTCTATAGGGCAAAGGTGTGGTGGGTTATAATAAGAGAAAGAATTAACTCAAGGGTCCAAGGTTACAAACATTAAAGCTACTACTTACATTTCTATAAACCAATTATATCAATCGATACACTGCCAAGGACACAGTGGGTAAGGGACATGGAGACTTAGCAGCAAACATTGGCCCAACAAGTGAAAAACCCTTCACCAATACAATTTCTAATCAATCTTTTAACTGCTCAATGGAATCTGTATTTAGACAGTTTAGAACAACTCATGCCTCTCACAGTTGGGAGGCTCTAAACAATCACATGTGGCCGGAAAAGCCTATTCAGGCAGGCTAGAGGATTTCCAAAGGAGTTTGTAGGTTGAAACACTGTCACACCCAGGAATTATTAACTGGAGCTGTAAGTTAGCTCTTTTTTCAGAGAGAGGTAGTGGGGGACAGCCCCCTGTAAAGTCAGAGGTGTAGGTGAGAACACAAAGCAGAAAGTAGGCAGACTCTGGTTTTTTGGGGGTAGATGCTTGAGAACTTCCAGGGGGCTCCTGAGGCTCGATCCCGCCTTTGCGTAGGCCGAGCCTCCTTCCTCATGACCTTTGTCATGGATGGAGCGCTGATCCAAGCTGACTCTCAACATCTGTCCATCTAGTAAAGGCTATGGTTTTTCCTGTGGTCATGTATGGATGTGAGAGTTGGACCATAAAGAAAGCTGAGTGCCGAGGAATTGATGCTTTTGAACTGTGGTGTTGGAGAAGACTCCTGAGAGTCCCTTGGACTGCAAGGAGATTCAACCAGTCCATCCTAAAGGAAATCAGTCCTGAATATTCATTGGAAGGACTGATGTTGAAGCTGAAACTCCAATACTTTGGCCACCTGATGTGAAGAGCTGACTCTTTTGAAAAGACCCTGATGCTGGGAAAGATTGAAGGCGGGAGGAGAAGGGGATGACGGAGATGGTGGGATTGTATCACTGACTCAATGGACATGAGTTTGAGTGGACTCTGGGAGTTAGTGATGGACAGGGAGGCTTGGCATGCTGTAGTCCATGGGGTCCCAAAGAGTCAAACACAACTGAGTGACTGAACTGAACTGAACTGATCCATCATACTGATGTTTTGTGAGAAGCTACTTAGACAGAATATTAAAAAGCAGAGACATTACATTGTTAACAAAGGTCCATCTAGTCAAGTCTATGGCTTTTCCAGTGGTCATGTATGAATGCGAAAGTTGGACTATAAAAAAAGCTGAGTGCCAAAGAATTGATGCTTTTGAACTGTGGTGTTGGAGAAGACTCTTGAGAGTCCCTTGGACTGCAAGGAGATCCAACCAGTCCATCCTAAAGGAGATAAGTACTGGGTGTTTATTGGAAGGACTGATGTTGAAGCTGAAACTCCAATACTTTGGCCACCTGGTGCAAAGAGCTGACTCATTTGAAAAGATCTTGATGCTGGGAAAGATTGAGGAAAGGAGAAGGGGACAACAGAGGATGAGATGGTTGGATGGCATCACCAACTTAGTGGACATGGCTTTGGTTGAACTCCGGCAGTTGGTGATGGACAAGGATGCCTGGCGTGCTGCGGTTCACGGGGTTGCGAAGAGTCGGACACAACTGAGAGACTGAACTGAACTGAACTGAATAATTCAGGCAGTCTTAGATTTAAATATTTGTTTCCAAAATAATTATTGTATAAAAGATAATCTCTAGTATCACTATCACTAGCTGTTTCATCTACATTTCTTCAAATTGTACCACATTTTACTTTCTGTTTATGTGTAAAAAGCATTAGTGTGAAAGACAGTCGTGTCTGACTCTTTGTCACCCCATGGACTATACAGTCCATGGAATTCTCCAGGCCAGTATACTGGAGGGGGTAGCTGTTTCCTTCTCCAGGGGATCTTCCCAACCCAGATCTCCCATACTGCAGGAGGATTCTTTACCATCTGAGCCACCAAGAAAGCCCATAACAAGCAATGGTACAACATTAATTGATAATGTCATAATCTAGATATAAATATTATGCAGAGTCAGAGATTAGGGAGACAGCAGTTCCGGTTATATTCCAGCTCTGCCCTTTGCTGCTTGTGTGACCTTCTCTGCCTGTGTGACCTTCACAAACTCAATTAAATTCTCTTGGTTTCTTCGGTTGTTAAATGGAGAATTCTTTTAACAGAATAACTAAGCACGTTTCCTAAGTAGACCATGATTTTACCCGAAGTATGGCATCAGACATAATTAAACAATTGTTCTCTGTGATTCTTTGACTCCGGTTCCTCCAGCTTTTACAATCCCTACACTTTAGTGACAGCAAAGGACATGCAAACATCAGGTAATGTTTGAACGTTTGAACCCTGAGAGTTTTGACATCATCAGACCTAATAACCCAACACACTCATTTTCCCAATGCAGAAAATGAGACAGTTTAAAAACTGTCAGAAATTTCAAGAAGCCAAAGTCAACTGCATTTCTTCCCAGTGTTTTTCCATTACTCTACATTACCTCTGATTAGACTGGCTTAGAACACATACTCATCTTGAAGTCTCAATATTCTGAAGTGGTTTTTCCATATTTGCTGTATTTAAATATCACATGACTTTTGTTCTTCATTTATCCTGTTTTGCTTTGCGAAATTAACACAGAACATCTATAAATGTTCGATTCATATAATTAAATATACATTAGTAATACTTTACACATACATGCAAAATTAAAGAGTTTACTTGTATAATTAGCATCAAAGAAAGAAGGAGGTCAACAGACCTTTCCATTAACACTTAAGACTGAACATCTTCTTTCTTTTATTTTATCAAGTCCAGTGTTGCTGCCAAACTTGTACTTGACTTTGAAACATCAGCCTCAGTTTGTGTTAATAAACACCCCAGCTGCTATGGGAATCTTCAGGACAGATTGTGGTGCAGACAAGAAGACGAAGTGGAAATGAGACGAGAGTGGCTTTATTCTTGTTTGGCAGAACGTTTGAAGTTTTTATCATCATCCTTCTTCCTATTTTAGAATCTCTTGTAGTTCTTCTCTCATTCCAAAAGGAGACATTACAAATGGAAAATTAGTGGGCAACAGATAAGGACTTGGTAATTATGCGCCTGCTAGGTGGCAAGATTAGGAGGCTATAATTTAAAGCAATCACTGACGAAGCTTTCTAATTCATAAAGAGCAGAAAGAGAGTGCATTTGTGCTGACAAAATCTTTTTCAGTCCTCATTTGCCTTTATCCACAAAAAAAAAAAAAAGAAAAACAAAACACATTTTCTGTTGCAAATGTATCTTTCTTTTATTTTTGCAAATTGTATCTTAACTATTAAAATATACAAGTGTGTTTGGCTGAGAATTAGTTATTAGAATAAAACTAATAGAGAGAAAGCATAATGCTGCAATGTCATAATATAATGACAGCATTAGAAACAAAGCGGCTGTGGAATCTCAGAGTTTTCTGACCAAGGACGTGAAGAGCTGGTCGCTGCAACCTTCACACGCGTGATACAGGAGTCATTGCATAGTGGGATCTTGTCTTTGACATCTGCTGTGAAATAGTCCTTTTATTCTCAATTCTGGAGGATGAAGAGCATTTAACTAAAGCTCTAAGGAGCTGATTAAATGAACCTGGGCTTGCAGAAGCCAAGTCAGCAGGTTGCAACACAGAATGTCACTATATTAGTTTATAATCAGAGAAAATAGACAATTTTCCAATGACCAGCGTATCTATGCTTGGTCTCCAAGGAACTTCCTGTCCCAGAAACAGGGTTGTAAGACAAAATTGAGTGTCTTACTCAAGAAGCACAAATAATAAGTAACAAACAATTTGAAGATGATACATTCATACATTTAAAAGCATATCTCTAAAGGACATTTTTAAGTATACCTCTCAAAACATTGCTGTGTAACAAAAAAAGAAGCTGGAAGAAATACTGGTGTTAAGTTCATAATTAAACAGATGTCTGCCTTGTATTAAAATAGAAAATATCTAAAAATCAAATAAAAAGAGATCCTTTAGTAAATATCGTATGGACTTTCAGTAAATTAAGGTAAAACAGAAAATATGGTGTTTCTCTCTTTTTTCTCATCCTTCTTCTGCAATATCTCTGCCTCTAGAGTCATGAAGGACAGCACAGTTTTCAAAATTTGACAGAAAACCGGAATCTGTTTTCCCTGAAATTTGTGTTCTTGGTATCTAACTGCAATGTTGCCCTCAGAATAGTCCCTGGGCTACCAGGAAGTAAAATTGGAGGTCACTTCTCTCATAAAATAGAAATGACTGCTCCAGGAAAACAACAAATACCTAGAACGCACCATTATAACGTATTGACTTATTTATCCTTCCTCATTGATCTCCTCTGCGTTGAGTTATGTTTCTCAGTGGTTCATAAAGCACATCCCGTGAAGGTAAGAAAGGGCCGGGGAGCTGCCCCGACAGCTGCCGTGAGCCTGACCTTGAGCAGTCACTCCTGTGCGCTGCATCATTCGTCTTCATTTCTGCGTCCGTGTACCCCAGGGAGTCTGTGAGTCCTTCCCATTACCCACCCTGGGTCATTAATGCGATGTCTCACTTGTATGGCAAGTGACCTCATTAAATTATAAACCTGTCTTTATTGTCATGCACTTCTTTAGGAGGAACTTCCGTAAAAGTCTATCCTAGTTCTAAAAAAAAAAAAAGCTTTTAAGATTTTGGCTGGAAATTTGCTAAATATGTAATCTATTTATTAGTCAAAAGTAACAAATTTCCAACTTCCTTCCTTGCCCTTCAGTGCAAGACAGATGTACCAACCCACACCCAGCAGTTAAAGATAAAAGGCGCACAGCAGGGCATATATGCAGGGAAGAACCTAGAGCACAGCAACACGGGCCATTATGAGATGGGTGATTCTCAGGGTGTTGCTGGATAACTGTAAAAGCTAAATGTTCTTAAATATTTCCTATGGTCCAGGCACTGTTCAAATCACTTTGCATAACATGACTTGTGTAATCATGATGACAACCTGTGAGGTAGAGATAGATGTAGAGGATACGTAGATGACTGGTAGACTGGTGATGGGTAGACATGACTGACACACAGAAATGAGACAGACAGACAGAGAGAAGGTTGATAGATGATCGATGGGCAAGAGGAACACAGAGAGAAAGATGGAAGTCAGAGCATGAATTAGGTAGCTGGATACATAGACACATAGGTAGCCGAAGATAAGGAAACTGACATTCAGAGAGGCTAGTAACTCGCTCCAGGTCAGACACTGAGGAGCTTCAAGCTTCAGACACAAGGAACATGACCCCGGCGCTGGAGTTCTGAACCACTAGTCTAGATTTCTAAGCAAACAAGCTGACGACACCCCAGTGTGCATGTCACTAACCCGAGTCTACAGTGTGTGTGCTCACAGTATACACGTGTGCCTGCACTAGCCGGAGGCAGAGCAGGATCTCCGGTGGGAAGGATTTAAGGTGGTTACCTAGGCAGCACCACAGCGCTTCAAAGCAGAACCAGCCCTCAGACCACAAGCCCAGTCAGGACAAGAGCCCTGTCTGAGCCCAGCCGCCTGAGGCCGAGAATGCAGCGCAGGGCGGGGCCTTCCGACACACGTGCCCACGGGGCTGTCTCTGGGGTGACGCACAGCACAGCTCTCCTTTCCAAAACGTATTCCGTTACACAGAGCCCGGAACCAGTGACGAATCCTGCACATCAGAGGGATTTTGAATATGTCCCTCAGCAAAGGCTGAGGACGTTTTGCAAGCCTGAAATGCAGCCCTTCAGCTCATCGGGCGAAACCAATGGATGATGGAAGGCTCCGCGGAGCCTGAGGTGACAGAGCTTGACAAGAGGAAACGGCAGCCCGATGCTAGGTGAGCATCACCCTCAAAGCAGGTACAACCTGAAGAAAAGCAGGACCACTGCCCACTACCTTGTTATCAGGAGCTGGGGATTTAGACAAATCTAACATCTAACTTAGAGAGAATCTATCTAGCTTCCCTGGTGGCTCAGACGGTAAAAAAATTCACCTGTGATGCAGGAGACCCAGGTTTGATCCCTGGGTCAGGAAGATCCCCCGGACAATGAAATGGCTACCTACTCCAGTACTCTTGTCTGGAAAATCCCGTGGACAGAGGAGCCTTATGGGCTACATCCCATGGGCTCACAAAGAGTCAGACACGACTGAGCAACTAACACTTTCAACATCCAGAAAGAAACACTACTGCCATCCTTAATTCAGATGGCTGGCTGCATCGTGTTTAATTTATGTTCTTTCTTTAATGTTCTAAGAGAAAGTGGGCCTTCTTGTCTTTTTTAAGTGGTCTGGATGGAGTGGCCTGCATCTGAACAGTTATGATCCAACAGTCAAAATCCCAGCAACCCCAGTGGACAAATTCAAGGGTTTTGTCAACAGCTGCTCCGTTCAGGCTAGACTGAGTATCCTCAGCTAAAGCCTCTCCTACTTAAGGATTTAAGCAAGCACCAGCCACAGGCAAATGTAAGCCGCTTTGTAATTCAGTAAACTGGTCCAAGTGTTCTCATCTCTGCTTCTGGAATCCAGATTTCTCATTTTAGAGGGGTCCTAATTAGTTGAAGTTAATAACATTTACACAGATCTCCACCACTGCGTAAGCCTCTTACAGCCTGAGGATGGGATATAATCTTACATAATCACTAATCTTATCCTACAATGGGCCTCCATCTCATTAAATGTAAGTGCCCTATATCGGTGATGTGGGAGAATCTTGCATCCTGCCGGGATGCCAACTGGGCTGGAATTATTTGAACAGGGTGAAAAGGTGCTCCAAGAGACCAACAGAAAGAATGACTCCCATGACTCTCACCCAGATTCAGCTCACAAGTCCAAGCCTGCTTTCTGAGGAGCATAATTTGGACCCCCTTGCTCCCAGACCCACTTGCAGATCCTCTAGATCTCTCTGTCCAGGACTCCTTCTGTGCCCAGCTGTCCGACTTCCCACTCGCTCTGCCCTACTGTCTGTCTGTCTAGGATACGGCACCATACAGCGACTATTGTCTGCTCATCCTAGGATTCTGCCCCACATCTCTGCACGGGTCTCCTGGTCTTAGCCTCTGGCTCAGAGAAATCCCACTCAAGTTTCACCAAAGCTCCAGCATATTCAGTAGACTATCACCGCCATAGACAAAGAGACCACAGTCTATAAAAGTATGTTCTATTTCATCATGAGTATTAATAATGCAAGGCACTTTCGGCATCCATCATTTATTAGAGGAGGGTTTCCCTCATAGCTCAGTTGGTAAAGAATCCACCTGCAGTGCAGGAGACCCTGGTTCGATTCCTGGGTGGGGAAGGTCCACTGGAGAAGAGATTTGCTACCCACTCTGGTATTCTCGGGATTCCCTTGTGGTTCAGCTGGTAAAGAATCTGCCTGCAATGTAGAAGACCTGGATTCGATTCCTGGGTTGAGAAGATCCCCTGGAGAAGGGGGAAAGCTACCTACTCCAGGATTCTGGCCTAGAGAATTCCATGGACTATATAGTCCATGGGGTTGCAAAGAGTTGGACATAACTGAGCGACTTTCACTTCACTATTTATTAGAAAGGAGAAGCATATTAGAACTTTTCTTACCTCACTTAATGGGGCCACATAGGAATGGCTCTCATTTCCTGAATAAATTCATAGATCTAATAGTCAGAGGGCTAGAAGGGTCTTCAGTGTTACTCAGTCCCTTCCCATCTGCTTCTACTGTTTAGAAGTCGTGCCCAACTCTTTGCGACCTCATGAACTGCAGTCGGCCAGTCTCCCTGTCCCTCAGTGTCTCCCAGAGTCTGCCTGAGTCCATGTCCCCTGAGTCAGTGATGCCATCCAGCCGTCTGTCGTCCCCTTCCCCTCCTGCCCTCCAACTTTCCCAGCATCAAGGTCTTTTCCAGTGAGTCAGCTGTTCATATCAGGTGGCCAAAGTACTGGAGCTTCAGTTTCAGCATCAGTCCTTCCAGTGAATATTCAGGACAGATTTCCTTCAGGATGGACTGGTTGGATCTCCTTGCAGTCCAAGGGACTCTCAAGAGTCTTCTCCAGCACCACAGTTCAAAAGCATCAATTCTTCAGCATTCAGCCTTCTTTATGGTCCAACTCTCGTATCCATACATGACCACTGGAAAAACCATAGCTTTGACTATACAGACCTTGGTCATTAAAGTGATGTCTTCATCTTTTAGTACCCAGGGACACATGATGAGTGGGTAAATGAGCCCATGCATTTTAGGGTTATGAAGTCTTTTCCTTGTTGAAGTCCTGCCTTGTTACTCTCAAGACTACCGTAAAACTGATGATCTAACACAGGCCTCAACAGGTCAGGACAAAGAGTTTATGAAGGAAGATATACTCTCCTTTCAAAAATGTCACAGACAGGGCGTCATGCCACTCGCCACCTGCAGAAGGCGCTGTCCTCCTTCATCTCGGAGTCAGCACCAACGCGCAGCTACTCTAACAGTGCTCCGTGAGCACCCCCTTCCACACCAACTTGTAACGAAGAGCTAACACTGAATGCTTGAGGGCCACAAGCTTTATTCAGACTCTCTCCTACACTCAATACCCTGCTTCTTCTTCCCTGAGCAGAAACCCCTAAAATGTGAATCGCAAGATAGCAACATGATCTGTTTCAGCCCAGCCTGTTTCAACCCTTTCACCCTCTTTAAGAGAAAAACAAAAAACAAAAAGACAGGCAACAAGAACATGTATCTCTGAGCCCTGCTATTTTCTGTAATGACTAATCTGGTCTCCAGAGATTCTATCTTTAATTAGCAGTGTTCATATAATAGGTTGGAGGGCTTCCTAGGCAGTTCAGTGGTAAGAATCTGCCCACCAGTGCCAAAGATGCAGGAGACGTGGGTTTGACCCCTGGGCTGGGAAGGAGGAAATGGCAATCCACTCCATGATTCTTGCCTGGGAAATCCCATGGACAGAGGGGCCTGAGAGACTATAGTCCATGAGGTCACAGAGTCCAACACTACTCAGCAACTGAGCATGCGTGCACTATAATATGTTGAAACCTCAGCATGTATTAAACTCCAGGAGTTGGTGATGGACAGGGAGGCCTGGTGTGCTGTGGTTCATGGGGTTGCAAAGAGTCGGACATGACTGAGCAACTGAACTGAACTGATTACCTATTTTAAACCAACTAAAGATTGTGCTGTTCATTGCACAAAGTGAGTGTTCCAGAGTTCAAACTTAGCATTGCACAGAGTCTTTTTCTCCTAATATCCCCGTTGAACAATGGATAATCCCAGTATCCGTCCAGAAGTGCGTATTTGGAAGCACTTTGGGCTTCTGCTTCATATCACAACTTTCCTTGTCTTTGAGTTGCTTGCGGTCTCATGTCACCAATCTTTGCTCTATCTCAGAAACCCACTGAGTCACTGGCATGAGTATCACTTTTGCTAAGTTGCCGAGAAAATGATTTATAAGAAAGTAATGCATTTGATGCTTAAATTAGAAAACCATCAGATAATATACACTCATGACAGCTGAGAAACGAAAAAAAAGTAGTCCTTTCACAGAGAGAGCTGGAAATTGACAGGAGAAATATATCCTGTTACTATTTTCACGATGTAAATGATCCTGTATTTTTGGATCTATTATTGGCTAGCTGTGTTATTTTGGAAAAATCACTTCACATCTCTGAAGAGCACATTCCTCATTTTTGCAGTGAAGAGATTTGACTAGATAAACTTCCCAGTCCATTTTCCCTCTAAATCATGTGTGGTTCAAACCGTAACCTTGTGCATGGGTCTGGAAGCTGACAACAAATGATTAATAACCTATCCCTGGTCCTATATGGACAAAAAAAAAAAGCAATGAATCTCTTTTCTTCTCTCTTTTCCATACTCCCCGCCCTGTACCATGCCATCTCCATAAGCTCTGCCTCATTGGTTTAGAAATAAGCTTGGCCCACTGCGCCATTATTAATATCCTGAGAGTTCTCTGCGGATTAGCAAGGCACACTGACAAGGCAAATGTGGGGCTGTTCCGAGGCATCACATCAAAAATCCTATTTATGCAAATTTGCGAGCTGCGGATTGACAAGATACTTTGTCTAAAAGATTCCTTATTCGTGCCTACGAGCACACGGCTGACAGGACGCCTTGTTGGAGCTTCACCGGGTGGCCCCAGGCTGCGAGCCGAGGGGCGGCTTTTGTTCCTTCATGAAGCACCAGGCACAGATGAGTAACAACTGATCTGAAGTGAATCGAGTGGGGCCATGTTCACAGCAACCCCGACCTGTCAACTAGCCGCTGAAACGCGGGGTTGCGTGTCGCCTCCAGCACTGCGCAAAAGGGGCCAGTCTGCTGGCTCCGCTGCCTCTGGAGTCTTCAGATTCAGGCGATGATGAGAAACGACACCACACTCCACTGTATGCAGCCTGCTACAGGCACTGCATCACCACCTAACCGAGAACACATTTTACATAAAAAATACACGTGATGTTGAGAATGGTGTGACTGGTGACGCACGAAGGATGAGGCAGAGAATATCACCCAGCAGTTGCAAAGTCCAGAGCCATGGGTGCTCAGAGTGGAAAAGACCTTCACCTCCTGAGCTGCTAACCAAACCCAGACTCTGGTAGTGCACACAGGACTCTCTGGCCCAGAATCTTGGGGGTCATGACACAGGACAAGCTCTTGAGTAAGTGTGATGAGCTGCAGGTTTGGGAAGCAGAACCTTTGAGACTCAGAGGCATGAGTTCCCAAGATTGTATTGGACTTGCCAAAATCATAATCAAGAGGCAGAAGAAAAACTGCAAAAATGATATCCTGATTCCCAAACAAGCAGCTCTGATGACTATTTTCCAGCAAACAAAGCAAAGTCAAGGTCATGCAGACCATCTACTCTCTTCTAGATATTCTAAAATACACTTCTAGATCTAGAACACCCAGCAAAATATGGTAACAGCATCAAATTTACACATATAGAACCACTTACTAAGTTGTACTTTTTTATGTCAGCTTACATTGATTATCTTTAAAATAAATAACTGTGAAAATTATTGCATTTCTAGGGGTTTCAGTAAGTAAACAAACATCTCTTCCCTGTGGGAGAGCTGAGTCAATTAAGAAATAGCAAATAAGGTGGAAATCCAACACACTATTTCTTGACTAATCAAGGATTATTAAAGAGTTTTCAGGCAGTAGGATTTCTTGGACTTAATCACAGAAGCAGCCACAGGCATAGTGGGCATCATAGTGGGCATCATTTCCCATTATTTCTGACCATGGCCAGGCTTCCCCTCTGACAGGTGATAACTCAGAGTGAAGAGAGGTCTGCATCCCTGCAGACGCCTCCCTCTCGAGGAGCGGGAGCCGCAGCTGTGCTATTCAGGCCAGGTTCGCTTTGCACCAACTCACAGAGGAAGGATGGGGTGGAGAGAGGCAGTGTTTCTATAACGAAGCACCCTCCACTTGGAGGACCAGAGGGAGAATAATAGCAACTCCTGTAAAGACGGCACTGAGGACTTAGTACGTTGCAGTGCGTACAGTGTAATTGTTTATTGGTGGTGGTTTATTCGTTCAGCCGTGTCCAACTCTTTGTGACCCCATGGACCATAGCCTGCCCATGGGATTCTCCAGGCAAGAATATTGGAGTGGGCTGCCCTCCTCCAAGGGATCTTCCCAACCCAGGGATCAGATCTGCATCTCCTGCACTGGCAGACAGATTGTTTACCACTGAGCCACCAGGGAAGCCTAATTATTAGAATCTCTGAATTCTCACCTGACATTATCCCTAGAGCAGTTCCTTTTTTTTTTTTTTTTTTAATTAATCTCTATTGGACTGACTTCCATCGTGGCTCAGATGGTAAATAATCTTCCTACAAGGCAGGAGACCCAAGTTTAACTCCTGGGTCTGGAAAATACTCTAGAAAAGGGAATGCAACCTACTCCCTATTCTTGCCTGGAGAATTCCATAGACAGAAGAGCCTGGCAGGCTACAGTCTACAGGGTCGCCAAGAGTCAGACACGACTGAGTGATTAACACTTTCAGACTTTCCTTCTCTTTATTGGAGTAGAGTTGCTTTACAATGTTGGTTAGTTTCTGCTGTACGGCAAAGTGAATTAGTTATACTTGTACATACATCCTCTCTTTTTTGGATTTCCTTCCCATTTAGGTCACTTCACCAAAGAAGAGCTATTGATATGTAAAGAGGGCAGATAAGCATATGAAAAGATGCTCAACATCACCAGCTATTATGTAAACCTAACTTAAAACTACAGTTTAATACTGCTATAGACCTGCAAGAATGACTCAGATCTGTAAACAATACCAAGGGTTCCTGAGGATGTGGAGCAATAGGAAAAATGATCCATTTCTTCCAAAAGTGCAATTTGGTACAGTCACTTTGGGAGGCAAAGCCACTCTTGGCATTTACCTAGGAGACATGGAAACAAGTGTCTGCACAAAGAATGCTTTCAAAATCTTTCTTCAAGTTCACCAAGACTCAAAACAACTCCGTCAGTTCAGTTCAGCTCAGTCGCTCAGTTGCGTCCGACTCTTTGCGACCCCATGAACTGCAGCACGCCAGGCCTCCCTGTCCATCACCAGCTCCCGGAGGTCACTCAGACTCACATCCATCGAGTCACTGATGCCATCCAGCCATCTCATCCTCTGTCGTCCCCTTCTCCTCCTGCCCCCAATCCCTCCCAGCATCAGAGTCTTCTCCAATGAGTCAACTCTTCGCATGAGGTGGCCAAAGTACTGGAGTTTCAGCTTTAGCATCATTCCTTCCAAAGAAATCCCAGGGCTGATCTCCTTCAGAATGAACTGGTTGGATCTCCTTGCAGTCCAAGAGACTCTCAAGAGTCTTCTCCAACACCACAATTCAAAAGCATCAATTCTTCGGCGCTCAGCCTTCTTCACAGTCCAGCTCTCACATCCATACATGACCACAGGAAAGACCATAGCCTTGACTAGACCAACCTTTGTTGGCAAAGTGATGTCTCTGCTTTTGAATATGCTATCTAGGTTGGTCATAACTTTCCTTCCAAGGAGTAAGCATCTTTTAATTTCATGGCTGCATTCACTATCTACAGTGATTTTGGAGCCCAAAAAAATAAAGTCTGACACTGTTTCCACTGTTTCTCCATCTATTTCCCATGAAGTGATGGGACCAGATGCCATGATCTTCGTTTTCTGAATGTTGAGCTTTAAGCCAAGTTTTTCACTCTCCACTTTCACTTTCATCAAGAGGCTTTTGAGTTCCTCTTCACTTTCTGCCATTAGGGCGGTGTCATCTGCATATCTGAGGTTATTGATATTTCTCCTGACAATCTTGATTCCAGCTTGTGCTTCTTCCAAAACAACTCAAATGTCCATCAAATGAATGGATAAATAAGTTGTGGTGAATTGATACAATGGAATACACTTTAGCAATAAAAAGGAAGGAACTACTAATGCAAGGTATATAGTGAATAAACCTCAAACTTACAGTGATGAATAAAAGAATCCAGAGGTAAAAGTGTATATATTGTATAACTCTGTATACTGAAAACTCTAGAAAAGAAAAATCTGTCATGCCAGGAAGCAGATGAAGGCTAGAGAGTTGCCTGGGAAGAGGTGAAGGGAATGTTTTGTTGAGACGTAAATGCTTTACTTATTGAAGGTATTGGTAGATAGGCAGGTGTATCAACTTGTCAAAGCCCTCTGATGGTGCACTGAAAATAGGCACTTTATTATATGAAAATTATGTGTTAATAAGGTTTATTTTAAAATCATTCTTGAGAGGACTTCCCTGACAGCCCATTCACCTCCTGATGCAGAGAGTGTGGGTTCGATCCCTGGTCGGGAGCTGAGACCCCACATGCCTCAGGGCCAAAACACTAGAACATAAACAACAGAAGCAATACTGTAACAAAGTCAATAACGACTTGAAAAAAAATCATTTAAAGAAAGTAAAATATAAACTAAACACGAGGCTAACTCGGGAGCGCACACAAGGACCCACTCTCCTGTGAGACGAACGTAAACCGTGAAAGTTTTCTTAAAAAAAAAACTTTAAATCTCTGTGAATTGTCCTAAGTCTATATAGTAAACACACATATGGTCAAAAAAAAAAAAATCTATGAAATCTAAATAAGGACAGGAACAGTCCTTAGCATTTGAACCATGATGCCCTCTCCCCCGCCCCTTTCTTCCCCCATAGCGACAGAAGCACCACAGCATCTGGAGACAGAAAAGGCTTCCACCCCTGCCTCCCGATCCCTGCCAGCTCCCGCGGGACGGCTAAGGTGTCCCCCCAGGAAGGGAAAGCCACCAGCATGTCTTCACCAAAGCCCAGGTCTGTTGTGGAGGACTTTTTCTAGGCAGTGGCAGCAGAGGGATCTGGGACTGTCTTCTTTACCTGGTTCTCACTCGCAGGGCAGATGCTCAGCCTCATGACCAGCAGACGGAGAGAATCAGGGCTCCGTTTGCTCTCAGCCCAGCCCAGCCCCACATCTGTGATTCAGGGTGTTTCAGAGAAGCAGGGCCACATGCTTGCCCAGCTCAAGAGCAGTTGTACAGAGATTTCACCCAGAGGATGAAGAAACGCAGTGACAGACTTGATTTTCTTGGGCTCCAAAATCACTGGGGATGGTGACGGCTGCCGTGAAATTTAAAGACGCGTGCTCCTTGGAAAAGCTATGACAAACCAAGATAGCAGATTAAAAAGCAGAGCCGTTACTTTGCTATGGTTTTTTTCAGTAGTCTTGTATGGATGTGAGAGTTGGACCTTAAAGAAGGGTGAGCACTAAAGAATTGATGCTTTTGAACTGTGATGTTGGAGAAGACTTTAAAGAGTCCTTTGGACTGCAAGCAGGTGTTAACCAGTCAATCCTAAAGGAAATCAACCCTGATCATTCACTGAAAGAACTGATACTGAAGCTGAAGCTCCAATACTTTGGCCACCTGATGGGAAGAGCCAGTTCATTGGAAAAGACCCTGATGCTGGGAAAGATTGAAGGCAGGAGGAGAAGCAGATGACAGAGGATGAGATGGTTGGATGGTATCACCGACTCAGTGGATATGAGTTTGAGCAAATTTTGGAAGATAGCGGAGGACAGAGGAGCCTGGCCTGCTGCAGTCCATGCGGTTGCAAAGAGTCGGGCAAGACTGAGCTACTGAACAATAGCAACAAGAGGAAATACATAAAATCACAGAGTTCAAATATCTCCCCAACCGATTTAACTTCATCTGGAACAAAATGTGGGGAAATTCAATCCCAAATGTGCTCTTGAAAACAATGGAGACTGTGGGGTTAAGCAAATAGAACATGAAAACACTGAGTCAAAATTATTCCATGCAGTGGCCACAGTTCGGGGTGAGGGAGACTGTAGCTGGGGAACGTTGCAGGTGCTTGAGTCAGTACACGCAATAGGAAATTCTTTTAGAGGTCACCTGAAACACTCGCAAGAGAGAGGGCATTTGTTCTGTGACCAGGTCACTTTCTAGTTCAAGTAGTTCTATTTTGGGGACCTGATATTCTTGATGCCATTTCAATTTTAGCATTCACCCTTGGCATCATCCCCTTGAGGAAAAATCGTGACAGCTGTGTCATGCAGCTGACACCAAGTGGCTCTCAC
The DNA here is from genome assembly GCA_935064755.1 of Tragelaphus eurycerus. Classification (NCBI taxonomy): domain Eukaryota; kingdom Metazoa; phylum Chordata; class Mammalia; order Artiodactyla; family Bovidae; genus Tragelaphus; species Tragelaphus eurycerus. The sequence goes on from CAKXYN010000114.1 coordinate 2,180,673, forward strand.
TCCTTCCCTTGACATCCTGGCCTTTGTATCTACAGCTGGCAAACAACGATGGCTTAGTCAAGATGCATTTGCTGTGTTGTTTTTTTTTTTTTTCTTGCACATTGTGCACATGGGAAGTGGGGCTTCCTGGAAGGCCCATCAGTAAAGAATCTGCTTCAATGCTAGAGGCACAGAAGACACTGGGCTCGAACCCTGAGTCGGGAAGACCTCCTGTGGGAGGAAACGGCAGGCCCCTCCAGCGTTCTTGCTGGAAAAATCCCATGGACAGAGGAGCCTGTCAGGCTGCAGTCCAGAGGGTTGCCAAGAGTCAGACACAACTGAGCAGCTGAGCATACATGCACAGGTGAGAAATATTAATAACTGGCCCATAAAATTCATTCCTGTCTTATTCCTAAACCTAAAAAGTGTCCAGCGCCTTTATCTCCCAGCACTGCTGTATCAGTGTACATTTAATGCTTAATGTATTACAGCAGACGAGACAATGGTATGGGAAAAAAATGAACTAATTGATAGAGATTTCAGCTTGGCTTCCAGTATTCTAAGCCCTTAACTCATACAGACATTTCATTTTTCTGAACTGGACACTCTGCAGAGATAAATGAAGACAGATGGCATCACCCAGAAGCTGGTTATCCTGATGAAGGATCTCAGGAAATCACAGCTGTAAGCAAACGTGACCCTTTGACACCCTACATGTAGACAGGTTTTGGAAGAGAGGGGCGGCAGCATGTTAGCACAGCTGCGTCTCTGATAGGAATGCTGACAGGGCTGCCGTGATTATTTTCTGTCTAAATTCTGCATCCCATTAGCTTGGATACGAAAGGCTGATCGCGTGACTCTAACGTATGCACGTTTCTCCCATCAGGAAAAGCTACAATCTGGTTCAGCAGTGCCAGAATCCAATGCCATTCAGTCAAAATTATCTGAAACCTAAACTCTTATCGTGTCGTGTCATATATTTTAAGAACCCAGTCAAGTTTGTTATGTCGAGTAATATACGATCAACAAACAGTAAAGGTAATAAATGTGGGGACATCTTTCAGAACAAGAGCTGCACGGGTGTCTGTGTCTGGCAGGCTATTAAAGCAGAAAATAGATGCTCGGGTTGTTTCTCTGACGCTGGATAAACATTCCAATGGGCAGTGACAAATTGGAGGGTGAGAAAAAAGTGTCTTATCTCTTACATAGACAAAAAAGTACTTGACAGCTATTCTTACATTCTCGGTACGCATGCAGATAGAATGCATGGCTGGCTTCCCCCGGAATCTCATACAGAGTGGTTTTACCTCTTTCAGAATGAATATTCGTTCACAGAGTCTAGATATCACAGATTAACGTTGTAGAAATAGATGAACACAGAAGACTGTAGACTTGACAAAAGCGGGGTCATTCTAGAAGAATCTGGCTGAGGTTTGGGAGAAACAGAGAGCAAATTTGGATAGCCCTATGAATTCTTATTTTTAATGACCCAGCCTAGTAAAATTTTAACGACATCAGGATGGAAATCAACTAGAGTGGTCAGTTCCTATCAATACTGAAAAAATGTATCTGTCACGTGGTAGATGAGAATGAGAATTCAATGTGAAATTGAATATGGACGTTTAAGTCGCATGGGACATTAAAGTTAAGTATCGTTTTACTCATTAGCATGCAGATAATGAACAAAGCAGCAGAATTAAAATTATCCATCAAATTGAACACAGAAAATAAAATACCTATTGACTAGGTAATAATATTTTCATCAGTTTCCAGCCTAAATATCTGTCCTCTCCTTTGCCCAGGAAACAGTAACAGTAATATAACAAGTGTAAATTTCTTCATCTATAAAACGAGAACAACAGCATCACTGATCATTGCTGTGAAAGCTATACTGGTGGTATTTTCTCTGCATACCTGTGGTGCCCTGTTACAAGCATTCTTTGCCTTGTTCACACCAGCAGACGGTCTCTTTCCCACCTTCTGGGAACTTCACATTAAGACCCTGCCGGAGTCAGCCACGTTCTGGTCAGTCTGTCCACTCTCCAAACACTGATTTGTTCAGCGATCTGATCTAAGCTACCTTTTAAAGAATTAAATCATTGGACGTATTAAATTAGGCTTTTCCAGTCAGGGTTTCTGCTGAGTTTTATATGTGTCAATGACCTCCATGTTCTAAAGATATACACTAGCAGATACAAACCACTCATGCACAAGGTACAAAAGCTCCTTGAGGCTCTCCCCCAGGTACATTGAGGAGACTAATCAGCAAGGGAGATTAGTACTTCCTTGGACTGTAGCCTACCACGCTCCTCCATCCATTGGATTTTCCAGGCAAGAGTACTGGAGTGGAATGCCATTTCCTTCTCCAGAGGATCTTCCCAACCCAGGGATCGAACCCAGGTCTCCTGCATTGTAGGCAGACGCTTTACCGTCTGAGCCACAAGGGAAGTCTTCTAATTCAAGTCAGGTAAAGGGAAGCCTAACATTTAGGGCTTCCCTGGTAGCTCAGACAGTAAAGAATCTTCCTGCAACTCAGGAGACGTAAGTCTGATCCTTGAGTTGGGAAGATCCCCTGGAGAAAAGAAAGGCAATCCACTCCAGTATTCTTGTCTGAAGAATTCCATGGAGGAGGAGCCCGATGGGCTAGAGACACAGAGACGCAGTAACTGACTTTTATCTAAGAAAAAGTTCAAAGCCAAGAGCCTGGCTGTAGTTATCTGTGATAGACGAGTGAGAAATGATACCCACATTGAGAAGGGGCCTGCCTAGTGCTCCCCACAGGCCAAAGTGATCACCATGGAAAGTAGCCCATCCCAAGAAACAGCTCATCAGGGGGAAGAGACATCAATGGAAAGGGGCTGCGTGAGGTTGACGCCAAGACTGGAAGTGTAAAGTCAAAGTGAAAGTTGCTCTGTCATGTCTGACTCTTTGCGACCCCATGGACTCCACAGTCCATGGAATTCTCCAGGCCATAACACTGGAGTGGGTAGCCTTTCCCTTCTCCAGGGGATCTTCCCAGCCCAAGAATTGAACTAGGGTCTCCTGCCTTGTAGGTGGATTCTTTACCAACTGAGCTATCCGGGAAGCCCAAGTGTCTGCATTCTCACAACAGAAACATTAGTACCAGTTGCAAAGACACCTTCAAGCAAGACCTTCACATTCCTGCAACTCTTCTCTCTGCTCACCCTGGAAGTGCCAGAAGAACCAGGGCTAAGAGAAGAAAAGGACCAAAGCGGAGAAAGCAAACCACACCTTCTTCCTCACACAGGCTTTGGGGCCAGGCTGCAAGACCTGTGGCAGAAAGAGTTAGACGGTCATACAGAGTGAAGGGCGTCAGAAGGAGAAAGACAAGCATCAGATAATAATGCATATCTGTGGGATCTACAAAAGTGATACAGATGAAGCTATCTGCAAAGCAGAAAGAGAGACACATGCAGAGAACAGAAGTGTGGACACCAACGGGGGGAAGAGGGATTGGGAAGAACTGGGAGATTGGGATTGACATGGATACACTACTATATAAATAGAGAGCCAGTGAGAACCTACTGTATAGGGAACTCTATCTAATGCACTTTGGTGATCCCAATAAGAAGGAAACCCAGGAAAGGGGGGGATATGTATTCACACAGCTGATACACTTTGCTGCACAGTAGAGTGTAACACAACATTGTAAAGCAGCTATACTCTGATAAAAATTAATTTGAAAAATAAATTAAATAAAATTAAAATATTGAATGACAAACTGAAGTTTTGACTTAGACCCCACATCTTTTCTGTGCATGAAATTCTATCAGCATCTGAAACTGACTGAGTGTTGGCCAGAGTCTTTGTTCTTAGGAGGAGGGTCATTTAGCATGAGTCAGAAAAAGTTGCTTCTGGGGAGTTCCCTGGTTGCCTAGTGGTTGGGATTCCAAGTTTTCACTTCTGCGGCCCAGGCTCAACCCCTGATAACTGCAAGCCATGGGCACAGTCAGGAAAAAAAAAGTTCCTTCCTTATTCATTACCCAGAGCTCAGATCATTCAATAAACTTGCTATGATTATTAGGAGCTTCCCTGGTGGCTCAGATGGTAAAGAATCCACCTGCAATGTGGGAGACCTGGGTTTGATCCCTGTGTTGGGAAGATTCTCTGGAGGAAGGTGTGGCAACCCACTCCAATATTCTTGCCTGGAGAATCCCCATGGACAGAGGAGCCTGGCGGGCTACAGTCCATGAGGTTGCAAACAATTGGACATGACTGAATGACTAAGCACATATGATTATTAAAATTCAATGGTTCCTTAATATATTTTCCCTCCTTTGATGTTTAAATGTTAAGTTGAAAGTTTGGAAAAGTTCTTAGGAAACATTTTGTCCCCTAACACAGTCTCCAAAAGAAGGTTGTTACTCTTGTATCTCTGCCACACATTTGCCTCATGCATTCACTTACACATTTTTTTTTTTTTTTCATTTAACATATTCCAAGCGAAGGAAACAGCAAGTACAACCATCCAAATGGGGAACCAGTTTTGCTGATTAGAAGAACAGAAAGAAAGCTGCTGTTGCTGTATATCAAGCCACCCCAAAATTTTAATCCTTTAAACCCATAACTATTAACGTGGGTCACTATTAATGATTCAGCAACTTCGGCAAGTTGAGATGGACTTTATTTCTAGCCTCACTTGGATGCAGAAATGCATCAGCGGTCTACTGCTGAGTCTGTTAGGGGCTTCTTGATCCTAGACTGCCTCAACTGCGATAGCAAGTCTCTGCTCCACAGGCTCTCTCATCCTCCAGCAGGCGGCTCTCGTGGGGTCTGGACAGTGACTCGAGATGCTAGCAGAAGCACAGCAGGCCTTCTGCTGCCTGGACTGAATGATGCACCATCACTTTCCCTTTAATCAAACACAGATTCATGAGGGAGAGAAATAGACTTCATGTTTCAACGGGAGAAGCTTCAAAGTCACTTTGCAAAATAGTCATAAATGGGGAAGGATAACACTTGGAGCTATTCTTGCCATCTGTCCAACAATTACTGATGCACTGAATGCAATCAGAGGAATGGGCAGTAGTCCTGTAACTCAGGGCATATGCAGCAGGGTAAAGAGATGGAGTCTGTTTACTAAATGCAGAACAAGTCACTGGAAGCTAATGTGATTTGTTTTTCAAATAATCTTTAGAGATTCTATATAGGTTATAGGTTGCAAAGAGCAGAAGCAGAGTGACCATTTAGAAGTAACATTTAATGAAATAGAAAAAGGAGCAGTATTTAACGGTGTCTTATAAACTTCAATTAAATCAGGAAATATCTTATAATTAAAGCTGATATGACTTGCTAATGTATAAACTGTAGGGAGCTGTAGAATGAGAGGAAGCAAGCATGATGGCTGGAGCTTTGTGTACTGAGTAAGTTATGGGGTTCTCTATACAGAAGTGGAAAAGTAAAGAAGCAGCAGGTTTGGTGCAATTCAAAGTTGGTTTGGTGCAAGAAACAGGCTTGAAGCAATTCAAATTATGTTTTGTACATATGAAGTTTGTGATCCCGTTTTTCATTCAAGTGTCAATGTCAGGTAAGCACTTAGATATGTGAGTCTGGAGGCCATCCAGTGTTTAAAGCTATGACAATCGTCATATTAACGGTATTTTAAAATATGGAACTGTATTTGATTGCCAATGGAGAGAATATAAGTAGAGAATGAAGTACAGGACCAAATCTTGTAAAAATCTAATATTTAGGGGTTACCTGGAAGATGATGAGATAGCAAATGACGCAAGAGCATCTTTTGAAACAATCAGGCAGTTACAAACAAAAGATAGACTCAGCACCTTGGCACACCACACTGGCATGCCGGACTGGATAGTTCTCGGTGGCGGTGGTGGTGGTGGGGGGTCCCTGATCTCTCCCACTAGACTCCAGTGATCCCTCCCTATTTATGACAGCATCAGTGTCTCTAGTATCTCTAGACTGGGGGACAAAAATCACCCCCAGGTGAGAACCTCTCATGGGATGAGGGGTGGGGAAGAGTTGTCAGCTGCATCAGATAAAGCTAAATAGTCAAGTGAACAGTGAAAAGCTTGTCACTAGGAAGTTCCTGGTAATTCTAATGATGTGGTTCCAGTCCAGAGACCAGCAGACTCAACACCCAGGGAAGTTGCATGTTTCAGGTCATGAGACTATTGAAAATAGGTTTGCTAGCCTCCACCCCTTAGTCTCTGACACAGAGTTTAAAAAATCCTTGTAAGTTTCTAAACGATAAGAGAAATAGGGGCATCATTTTCACTGATGGAGTAACTCTGGGTGGGCTCCTAAATGGGCATTGGTCACCAGAGAGACCAAGCCAGGATTAGAAGCTTGGAATTCTCAGCTCCAACCCCTCTTCCACCCTCCATAGAAGGAGAAGGGACTGGAAGTGAAGTTAATACTCGATCATGCCTGCACGAGGAAGCCTGCAGAGAATCCCAAGAGTATGGACTTGGATGAGGCTCCAGGCTGGCAAACACACCCAAGCGTGGAGAGGGTGACAGAGGCTCCGGTGCTGGGAGCTGCCCAGACCTCACCCTGCAGCTCTCTTCATCTGGCTGTTCATTTGTGTCCTTTGTTACATCCCTGGGCTTCCCTGTTGGCTCAGCAGGAAAGAACCCACCTGCAGGGCAGGAGACACAAGATTGATCCCTATGTCAGGAAGGTCCCCTGGAGAAGAAAATGGCAACCCATTCCAGGATTCTTGCCTGAAAAATCCCATGGACCGAGGAGCCTGGTGGCCTATAGTCCATGGGGTCACAAAGAGTGACCTGCATCACTGCATCCTTTAATAAATGGATAAATGTAAATAAGTGCTTCCCTGAGTTCTGTGACCTGCTCTAGCAAATTAACCAAACCCAGGGAGGGGACTCATCGGAACCTCTGCTCTACAGCCAATTGGTCAGAAGCACAGGTGATAACCTAGAGTTGCAAAGGGCAGTTTTGTGGACTGAGCCCTTAACCTGGGGGATTTCATGCTCTGTCCAGGCAGGTAGTGTCGGAATTGAGTAAAATTGTAGGACTCCCAGCTAATATCACAGAGAGCAGCTTGGTGTGGGGAGACTTGCCTTGTAGAATACTCTCTCTCATCCTTAGCCATTGGCACAGCTGGCTGAGACCTCCACAGTGCAGGATCCAAGGAAAGTGTTTAGTATACCAGAGACCCTGCTGAGCAGGTGCAGGGGATGCAGGACTTGTTGTGTACTCGCAAAGTCCTGTCCGACTCTTTTGTGACCCCATGCGCTGTAGCCCACCAGGCTCCTCTGTCCATGGGATTCTCCAGGCAAGAATACTGGAGTGGGTTGCCATTCCCTTCTCCAGGGGACCTTCCTGACCCCTGAGGGATCGAATCTGTGTCTCCTGCATTGGCAGGCAGATTCTTTACCACTGAGCCACGAGGTAAAGCCTAAAACAAGAATAAACCAAACAAATGATTCCTGCTCTTATAGAGCTTGCATTTTATTGGAAGAGACAGAAGCTAAACAACTGTACTAATCACATATTATGTGAAGCATAAAAGAAATAAGCAGATTTCTACAAGACTGGGGGGAGGCACCCCAAGAAGACTTTGACGAAGAGGCCCCTGCAGTGTGAAGAGCTCAGGGCGTGGTGACAGCAAGAGCAGACTGGGGTGACCCCAGTGGGGGACAAACAAGACCGATGCAGCACAGAGTGAGCTGGCAGCCTTCAGCACAGCCCAGACCTTCCATGGGAAACAGGTCCAGCACAACATGGTAAGGAGCTTCGCTTTCAATCTGAGCAACTGGAACACACTGGAGTATTTTACGCCAGAAATTGGCATAATGAATTTATGTTTAAAGGAAGTCACTAATGCTGATGTGTGGGGAGCAGAAAGAAGGCCGCTTAGGCAGAAACCAAGAGACCAACTACGAGACTGTGGCCAGCATCCAGAGGAAGCATGCACACTGCTGAAGCTGGTTTCCAGGGAAAGAGAGGGCCAGTATTCTGATACTAAAGAGGATCCCTGCATGCGTGCGTGCTAAGTCGCTGCAGTCCTCTCTGACTCTTTGTGACCCCATTGACTGTAGCCCACCAGGCTCCTCTGTCCGTGGGATTCTCCAGGCAAGAATACTGGAGTGGGTTGCCATGCCCTCCTCCAGGGTATCTTCCCGACCCAGGAATCAAACCCACCTGTCTTACGTCTACTGTATTGGTGGGCAGGCAGGTTCTTTACCATGAGCCACCTGGGAAGCCCTAGGGAAGGTTTACCCATTTTTTATTCTTTTGGGAAATATGTACAAAGGCAAAGGAGGAGCAATGGAAAGGGAGAATGTTGAAGTGAGAGCAGGATAGAAGGAAATATTGAAAGAATGCAATCCTGAAGGACACAGATGATCCTGAAGGACACAGACGATCCTGAAGGACACAGACGATCCTGAAGGACACAGATGATCCCGAAGGACACAGATGTCCACTGGAAAGGTCAGCCTTGACAGTGAGGGTCCTTCTCCCTCTGGGATGGTCGGGAAGGAAGATGCATTCAGAACCAGAAAGTCACGGCTGCCATGCTGTGGGACACCTGCCCATCTTCCCTCTGATGCTTGACTGGCCCTGGGATGCGGTGGAGAGGATCCCTGCTTCCTGTGAAGAAAGTGTCCGATAGGCTAGTGGCAGGGGAACCAGGACCAGGCCCTTGAAGAGGGCGATGTAATCAGGTGGTGACGATCAAAAAGGGACAGCGTTGTTGCGGAATCGTGATCGGATAACCCCCAAGAAGCACCGAAGGGAGCAGGCCTGACAACCCCTCTCCTTCCTAGTGTGCCCAGAAATGAGGAAATGATGCTCCAGAGGCGAGTCAGCATGCCCTGGCCAGGTCTGGACAAGGAGCAGAGCCCAGCACTAGAAAAGCAGAGACCTGAAATGAAATCAGAGCTTCTCACTCCAAACCCAGGCTCTTCACACATAGAACGTGAGGGCAAGAGGTTTTGCCCGGAGCAGTACTTGTATGCATTGGGATGGAGTGACCTTGGAGATTTGCAGTAAAGTAGCATTAAATTAGGAAATCCAACCAGTCCATCCTAAAGGAAATCAACCCTGAATACTTATTGGAAAGACTGATGCTGAAGCTGAAGCTCCAGTATTTTGGTCACCTGATGCAAACAGCCAGTTCACTGGAAAAGACCCTGATGCTGGACAGACTGAAGGCAGAAGAGGGCATCAGAAATTGAGATGGCTGGGTGGCATCCCTGATGCAATGGAGGTAAACCTGGGCAAACTCCGGGAGGTGGTGAGGGACAGGGAGGCCTGGCGTGCTGCAGCCCACGGGGTCACGAAGAGTCGGATACGGACGGTCGACTGAACAACAGCAACAAGCATCAACCTGAAAAGCCAAATGGGTGATAAATGAAGACTGTATCTCCTGATGTTTACAAAATTGACCAAGCCCGGATTTCCTCTGGAAAATAACCATAACTGCCTCTACAGCTCTCTGACTTGGTTGGTATTCAGAGCTGGTCACTCTGGCAAGAAAACAAATAAACCAAAGGAAACAAGGGGGCCCGCAGTCAGACTGCCCAGAGCAGAGCTGTTTGTCTTGACCACACTTAAGAGTCTTCAGAGCTCTCTCTTTTCCTCTCTCAACAGTTTGTGAAGCCCCATTTCCTACACTTCTGTCTACAACTCCACTGCCCCCTAACAAAAAGGTGACTGATGCATCTTTCTGGAAGGAAGCCAGGTCCCCAGGTCCTCAGGGCTGGACCCCTGTCTGAGAAGATAACACACCTCTGACTTGATTACATTTCACTGCCTAGAAACTACAGAGATTTTGGGTGGTGAGGGGCTTTACTACAGCTTTAGCTGATGATCACTCTCAGTGAGTGGGAAATAAATTGTCTCAAAAAAGAATTTTGAACAACAAAAATCTTGCTGAGACGGAGGAGCCTGGTAGGTTGCAGTCCATGGGGTCGCTAGAGTCAGACATGACTAAGTGACTTCACTTTCACTTTTCACTTTCCTGCATTGGAGAAGGAAATGGCAACCCACTTCAGTGTTCTTGCCTGGAGAATCCCAGGGACGGGGGAGCCTGATGGTCTGCCGTCTATGGGGTCGCACAGAGTTGGGCATGACTGAAGTGACTTAGCAGCAGCAGCGGCGGCTTAGGATGATGGCAGCTTGGGACCTCAGCTCCCATCCCCCAGGTAAGGCTTTGCAGGGTCGCAGAACCGTCTCAGCCTGGTTGATACTGTGCTTGAATCTTCCGCAGCCTCTTTGGAACTTAGTTGTTCTTATAGCATTGCTATTTCATGTCCATTCAATCTAGAAAGGTGGCTTTTCTGAAATATTACAAGCGAGGCACAAATCAGGTTGCTCAGGGAGCGGTGGTTTCGGCAGCGTGTGGTTCTATTAAGCAGAGTCAATTTAGTACTAGCTAAAGGAAAGGACGAAATTAGAATCCTCGTTGGCAGAAATAGATTTCCATCTGGCACGGCAATTACATACTACCTTGACCTTGCTGTTCTGGCACTAAGATTCCTCGGGGGGTGGGGACGCACACAGGTTTAGGAGATAGATGTTATTTAGAATATCTTCGTTATCTCTCTGAGATAAATAAGCTGTATAAAAAATGTAATACGACTCTCTCTTTCACAATGAGATGAAACTTCCAGCCGCCTAGGAAATGTGGCCACTTTATGAGCAGAATGCACAGCGAGGTGTATCCTCACCCATGCCATCAGACGTTGTTCAGACCTTGTCTCTGTACCCTCTGTAGCGACCCGAGTCCTGAGCTTTATTTATTTACTTATTTTTCCCCAAAGGGTCAGTCTTGGTTGCTGCTGACACGAGGCATTTTCAAAGACTCCAAGTGGTCTTTATTGCAACCCTTGACTTCACCTTCTGTGACAACGGGAAATTTTATACAACTCTGACCGCCCGGTTCCACCAGTGCTGGGAAGCCCTGCGCTGCCTGGCTCGACACTGCCACCTACTGGCAAGAGATATTCTGCTCCCCTTCGCATTTCATAGATTTTTTTTTTTTTTTTTTTCTGTTGGAACACCTTATAGGCATTTCCTGGAATCCACATGGAATTTGCTTTCAACTTGGTACTGAAGGCCACTAGGAGGACTTCGAACCAAATAAAACCACCATCTGAACCTCTGCTAGTCGACATCTGTAAGATCTTGCCAAATAGGGGTTGAGATCACCCAGGCAAAGCGGGAGCTGATTTTCAATGTCAAAGGCAGGCGAGTTTTTCAGGGCCTGCCCTCGGGGTGACCCCAGGCAGCCAACAGCCAGGACCTTCCCTAGGCCCTCTGGTCTCTGTCTCCCCATCGTCCGACCATGTCTAAACCTCTAACTCCCTCCAAGGAGTTGCATTCACAGGCAAGCAAATGAATGGACTGCTTTTAAACAGAAAATGGCACTGATTGTCACTAAATGTAACAAGTGCCTTATGTACATTTCATTGGAACCGCAAGCTCAAATTAGCCTGTCAGAACCTCACTATTTCTGATGCTGGCCTGTCAAGTGACACAATTAGCTCAAGAGAATAAAGAGAAGGCTCCTCAGGGCCTTTGCAGCATCTCTCTCCTCTGAGCTCCATCCCCTTACGTGGGGCCGGATTTAATTCCAGTTCTCTTCATGCTTGAACAGTGGTGTGTATGTGTGAGTGTGTGTGTATTACCCTTCAGACTTCAAAATGATTGCACGGTGAAGCGTCAGGGTAAAATCTTTTTATTTATTTATTTTTTTAAATAAGAGCCCAAATGCTTTTCTTTCTCCTTTTACCATCCCTTCTGCAAATGAGAATTTATCAAGGCTAAATCCTAGCCTTTTGTGAGAAAAACAAAGTCTGCTGGAAAGAAAGATGTAAAATTCACATTGAAACTGCAAAGATCAAAGCTTGGGGAATATTGACCCAGCATGGCTAAATACCACCGCTTCTGAAGGCTTTAGGACTGCCAGGACTCAGCGCTTCCCAGGTGGTGAGAAAACAGAAACCAGTCTGTGTTTAATGCGGAATCCAAAGGAGGGTCCCTTTGGTGCCATGCCCTGCCTGCAGCAAGGGTGAGGATGACACAGGATGCTTTAGAGATAAGCTGCAGCATACACAAACGCCTGGAACAGACCCACCCAGCCGACAAGAGTGCGGGTGTTTCCCTGAAGAAGCAAAGCCACTCCTGCCAGGAGAGAGAGCTGGGGTTCCTGCAGGTTCTAATCCCAAGAATTGTGAAGAGAGCTCTTTAAATTCAGGGAGAATGTGCCCCTAAGACACGCGTGGTGCAGAATTAGGTGACACTTCACCAGCCTCCGGAGCAGGGCAGCTGAATCCACGCGTTCCGGAAGGCTGGGGACCCACAAGAGGAGCGGTAGAGACCCGGCACAGGCCTCAGCCTCTGCGCTTGGAGTCAGCGTAAAGGGTGCAAGGGCCTCACCTGCTCAAAAAGTCAACCCTAACCTTCTACCAGAAAACTGTGAAAGCCTCCTCTTTTATCTGTAAAAACTCTCCCCCCAGGCTGTACTTGTCAGGTTTCTCTAGAGGAACGGAATCGACAGAAGATGCAGAGAAAGACACTTATTTTAAGGAACTGGCTTGTGAGGTGGGGGGTGGGGGGCAGGGTGCGCGTCCACAGTCCACAGGGCAGCCGGGTCGGCCGGACACACAGGTAGGACAGGCAAGGGCTGAGCTTGCGGCCCTGAGGCCAAATTCCTTCTTCTCCAGGAAACTTGAGTTTCACGCTTCAGGCCTTCAACTGATCAGATGAGGCCCATCCACATAATGAAGGTAAGGGTTTTACTTGGTGCAGAGTGACGGTGAGTGTCAGCATCACGGTCCGGCCAACCTGCTGCAGAATTGCCCACCACACCGGCCGTCCAGGGGACCCAGCCCCCCTCCCTCCCGGTACCTAAGAGGACACACGCCAAATATCCAAGGATCACATTTCATACTGCTGAAGAGTCTGCAGTACTGAGATCCTGTTTAAAAGCAGAATGAAGCCCATTGTGCCTTTTCCTCTCCCTGGCCTTTCAACCTTTCTGCCCCTCCTGCCTTTCTAGCCTAAAAGGGGGCTTTGGAAGAGCTGGCCTCCTCCTCCCACGAGAGAGGTCAGCTGGCCTTCCAGCGCGGCCACAGGGTGCAGCTCATGGCGGCCCCCCGGGAGGCCGCTGGAGGGCCCGGGGCAGCTTCTCCCACAGGCTCTGCCCTTCAGGTGTCTGCAGGTGTCCCCATCTGTCTATGGCAGGGCTGCCCCCTCATGGGTCCAACCAGCAGCCACCGAGGCAAGTTGAACACTAGTGTCTGTATATAGAATCTGAACAGAAGTCAGCAAGCTAACAGGACAGGCTTGGCTATTTTGTTTTAATTCCTGAGAGGACATAAATTTGCTTCCTCTGCCTAGATGTCTCCCCAGCACTACAGACAGGGCCCCTAAGCCTCTGGGACTCCTGGCTCTGGGTCGGCAGGCAGCCAGGCTTGCAGGCTCATTGGGCCGCCCCAGGTAGAACCAGGGAACCCCCTGCACTTCCGGGATGATGTCTTGCGTTCCCAGGCAATTTCACCCAGCCCGGTGCACAGGCCGCTGGCAGAAGCTCCAGGGCCGCCTCAGGCATCGCCAGGCCTCCGCCTCCTACAGGGAGCACCAGGAGGCAGAGGGTCCCGCAAGGATGCTGAGCCCCAGGCAGCCCCCGCCCTGGAGTTGCAGCGGGTTGGGGGTGGGGAGGAGACGAGCGGAGGGACACCCGACAGGTGCCAGTGGCACACTTCATCCCTGAGGATTCTCGGAGCACACGGGGCACAGACCCAGACCTGCATCACCATTAGACCTGCTGCAGGGGACTGACCAAAGAGACAGGACCCCTCCCCCCACCCCCTAAGAGGGACAGAGCATGAAGCACTCACTCCCATACTGATAGCCTGGTCATACGGCAAGTACTGTCTTTATTTTTGAGATTATTTATTTTTGAGATAACTAATATTTTTTAATCAACTCTATGTTGATTTACAATGTTGTGTTTCAGGCATACAGCAAATTGATTCAGTTATACATATATAACTTTATATATACAACATATATTGGAGAAGCAAATGGCAACCCACTCCAGTATTCTTGCCTGGAGAATCCCATGGTCAGAGGGGTCTGGCAGGCTACAGTCCATGCATGTGTGCTAAGCCACTTCAGTCGTGCCCGACTCTTTGTGACCCTATGGATGGATCTTAATTGCACCATGAAGCATCTTTCCTCAGAGCACGAGGATTCTCTAGTTGTGGCAAGCAGGCTTAGTAGTTGAGTCAAACAGGCTTAGTTGCTGCAAAGCTTGTGGCTTAGTTTCCCCACCAAGGATCGAACCCACGTCCCCTGCATTGCAAGGTAGATTCTTAACCACTGGACCACCAAGTGAGTCCCAGACATTTAGGTTTTCCTCCTTTTCTTTCTCGGTCTGAGGCTTTTGCAAATGAAGCTGCTATGAACACATGTTCAAATATTTGCATGGAAGTGTGCATTAATTCCTCTAGAGTAAATACCGAGGGCTCGGATGCCTGGGTCATGTGGATGGTGTACATTCAAGTTTCTGAGAAAAGTCCAAACTCTTTTCCCAAACAATTGTACCATTTCACAATCACAGTGGGAGTGTATGAGAGTTTCAGGTCCTCAACACGTGCACAGCCATTCTTTTAAATGCAAGGTGTTTTTATAAGGTATGTCTCATGGCGATTTGAACTTTAGCGATATACTAGACTACTAAGTGTACTAAGTATTCAATACCTGAACTGTAGCAGTATTACACATCTCTTCCTATAGTTTCATTAACCTTTTTTGTTGGTCGATCTTATCATGGTGGGCTGCAGTCCATGGGGTCGCTAGGAGTCGGACACGACTGAGTGACTTCACTTTCACTTTTCACTTTCCTGCATTGGAGAAGGAAATAGCAACCCACTCCAGTGTTCTTGCCTGGAGAATCCCAGGGATGGGGCAGCCTGGTGGGCTGCCGTCTGTGGGGTCACACAGAGTTGGACACGACTGAAGCGACTTAGCAGCAGCAGTCACTTTTTGGCCGTGCTCTCACAATTTGTCATTTATTTTGCACAGATGCCCAGGGTATAGTTTTCTTCCGATCTCTATTGTTATTTACACAGCGTGACATCAATAGTCAATCAATTGCAAGACAACTCTTCTAGGTAAACATGAGCCAAAATAAAAATTTTAGAGTTTTATATTCAAATCTATTTGAGAAATAAACGTTTCATACATATTGATTTGTCAGGGGAAAAAATGTGCTTTCACTTAAGAAATGTATTTTCTCATTTAAAGTCCATCTAAGTACAACAAGCATTAGTTTGAAATTATTTGGGAAAAGACTGGAACAACTCTTACATCGGTGCCTCGACACACAGCTTATGGGGTCTTAGTTCCCAGACCAGGGCTCTTTATAGTGAAAGCAAGGAGTCGTAACTCCTGGACCACCAGAGAATTCACATTTTTTTTAGTTCTACAGAAAAGATGCCGCAGTGCTTCCTCCCAGGTTCTAAGTATGGACCCGTTGTGTGTGCGGAAACATGATAATTGCTACGCTACAGAAAGTATAAGTCAGGGATAAGCCATCATCCAGAGATAAGTCTTACCTTTCCAATTATTACATATCCTTCTGAAACATGACTTTTAATTGCTTCTCAGATTCTATTGTATAAAAACAAAGTTTATTTGATACATCTCTTTTTGAAAAACGTACATGGTTTTTTGAACATTATCCTTATGATGTAAGTATTCCCACCTCTGATTACTTTCATAAGAGAAATTCCTAGAAGCAAACTTTCAGAGTCAAATATTGCACACTGTTTAAGCTTTGATATGCGTTGCAAATTGCTCTCCAGAATATCTGTACTAATTTACATGGTTACCAGCAACATTTGGGCATGCTCTCTTTATGCATCTTACTAGTTTTATATATGCATTGGAGATGGAAATGGCAACCCACTCCAGTGTTCTTGCCTGGAGAATCCCAGGGACAGGGGAGCCTGATGAGCTTCCGTCTATGGGGTCGCACAGAGTTGGACACGACTGAAGCGACTTAGCAGCAGCAGCAGCAGTTTATATATATATCTTCTGTCTTTCCAAGCTAAACTTATTTATTTCCAGCCTTGGTATGGCAAATGCACACAGACGTGAGCTCACCACCCCACTCCTGCACTAAGAGAGACATTTCTACTGAAGCACAGAAGTCTGACTCACGGACAAACCCCTCCCCAGACAGGTCTCCAGACAGCCACGCCCACGGGATAGGCATCGGTGTTCCAGACAGAACTAGGAGTCCCCTTGGGACGTGGTTCTCCTCCAGGACTTCTAATGTGTGCTGGCGTCCCTCCGTCTGGGGAGCATGACTTAAGTTGCCTTCATTTTGCCTCTGAACACACTTCTCCCCAATGCATCACCTTGCATCCACCTGAAAACCTGGACTTCCCTGTGATTCCAGGCCTTCGGTCACAGCACCCCTGTGGACCCAGCCTCCTCTGTAGGAGCTTCACGCTTCAGATGTGTTTGTTTAAGTGACAAAACTCCCCTGACCTGGTTCCTGTCACTGCAGCTACTTGTGTTTACCCGTAGCAATTACTCCTCTCTCCTGGTAGAGAGACAGAGAGATAGACTCTACTATTTGCACATAAATATATTCCCTGGTGGCTCAGAGGTTTGAGCATCTGCCTGGAATGCGGGAGACCCAGGTTCGATCCCTGGGTCGGGAAGATCCCCTGGAGAAGGAAATGGCAACCAACTCCAGTCTTCTTGCCTGGAGAATCCCATGGACAGAGGAGCCTGGTGGGCTACAGTCCATGGGGTCAAAAAGAGTCGGACACGACTGAGCGACTTCACTTCCACTTTCACTTTTCATA
This sequence comes from Tragelaphus eurycerus, assembly GCA_935064755.1. NCBI lineage: Eukaryota > Metazoa > Chordata > Mammalia > Artiodactyla > Bovidae > Tragelaphus > Tragelaphus eurycerus. The sequence continues at coordinate 2,197,493 of CAKXYN010000114.1, forward strand.
CACATATTACCGAATTATATGTATTATACTCGTATATGTATCTACTGGTTCATTCATTCAGAAGATCAGTACACATGCTTGCATAAGGACTCCATGATGACGCATCCGGACAAATATACTGATATTAGCTACTGATTTTTTTCCTACAGGAACTAAAAAGGAAAACCGTAACTCAGACATCATAAGAATTACAGTCCAGGTTCTCTTTGTAGTTGATGCTGCTGGTTCTGCACCATCGTCTGGCTTCCCAACAGCTATGATTCCACAGAGAAGGAAATGACAACCCACTCCAGTATTCCTGCCTGCACAATTCCACGGACAGAGGAGCCTGTGGGCTGCGGTCCACGCAGTCAAAAAGAGTCAGACATGACTGAGCAACTAGCAGACATACACGTAGGCTTCTAATGCTGGGCGATGCCCTTTGCTGATTCACACCAGTCCGTGGGGAGTGACTTTATTTTGCTGGTGGGAATATAATTCTAGAAAGTGTCCGATCACTGTGCGATCAACATGAGTCACTCTGCGATTTGGAGTATACATACAGGAATGTTTCTTTTTCACTGTGTTTCTCAGAACTCTGTCTTTCCTGATTGCAGGAAGTTCAACTTCAGTTGCATATCTCTAAATTGCCCAGGGCCCCAGGAATTTCTTTGGTCCAATAGGCTGTGGAGAAGGGTGCACAGAGAGGGGAGATACAGATTCTTCTCACACAAGGCTTAGAGACCTGAAGTCAGATCCAGCATGATCCACAAGATCCTCCAGTCCAGGAAGATCCTGCTGGGCCATGCACTTTCTCAAGGATGAAGGTCCCATCCTTAGAGACTCTGACATTAAGATCTCACCAGCTGAGCCCAAGATCATGGCCCTGGCCTCAGGTTTCTCTGGAAACACACAGAGAAATTCTCAGGGGGAAAGCCAGCCCTGGGGGGACTGTGTCAGAACTGGATGTCCACCACTCCAGGGTCAAAGCCAGCTTGCTTTTCCTCTCCAGACACCATCCCCCAAGAGCTAGAACATCATTTCTTTGAAATCCTCAAAAAACAAAGTACTTGCCTGCATACCTTTTCACAGACAATCAAAACTTCTACCCTTCTAAGAAATTTCTGCCCTTGCAATTTACAGGTGTTTGCATCCAGGTTACATAATGTTGTTGCAGTAAAGAAGAGAAAAATACAAATTAAATTTTTGGAAAACACCCCCTGAGTCAGGCACCCACTGCAGTATTGAAATTTAGTCCTTCAGATACAAATGCAACTATTTTTATTTTCTATTATTTTAGGAAATTCGTTCCCCACTTGTTATTCAAAAGTGTGTAAATTATGGCACATTAATGTGTATGTGCTCAATCAATTGTGTCCAACGCTTTTGCGACCCCATGGACTGTAACCGGCCAAGCTCCTCTGTCTGTGGGATTTTCCAGGCAAGAGTACAGGAGTGGGTTGTCATTTCCTTCTCCAGGGGATCTTCCTGACCCAGGGATGGAACTGCATCTCTTGTGTCTCCTGCATTGCAGGACGATTCTTTACCCCGGCACCACCTGGGAATTAAAAAGGACTACAAAGATCTCTACAGAAAACACATCTGAAGAGTCACTTCTGCACATCACTGGGGTGCTCTTTTGGAAAATGTTGTTATTATGTTGTTTTTTTAACCTCTTAGGCTCAAGGTGACATGGAGAATAACTTCTTAGTTGAATATTGCTGTTTTCTTACTGGTTGTTTCCTGAAGCCACACACCATCAAACACCTGCTTTCAGGCTGCACGAGCTGGAGTTACTTTTTCTGTGTTCCTTGTTAATAGTTCTCACTGCTTCTTTCTCTTTAAACCTTTCATTCCTTCTTACATTCATTTTGGAGGCGACTGACCTCCTAACACGTAAAGTAATGTGGCCCTGGTGTGAGGGCCACAGGAGTGGACAGAAGAGAAGGCAGAGTCTGCATGGACATACAGAACAGACTTGTGGCTGCCAAGCGGGAGGAAGTGGGAGTGTGGGGTGAGCGGATGAAAACTTACATATGGAATGGATTCCCAGCCAGCTCCTACTATACAGCATAGGCAACTGTATTCAGCAGCCTTGATAACTCATCACGGAAAAGAATTTGAAAAAGAATAGACGTATATGCACCACTGAATCACTTTGCGGTAGAGCAGAAATTGACACAACATTGTAAATTAACTGAACTTCAATGAAACTTTTACAGCCAAGAAGAAGGCTCTGTTCCTGAGCCCTCGGAGGAACGCTGTGCTCCTGTGGTCATCTTCCCTCTTCCCACCCTTCCTCTCCCTCATCCCCGGGGGCAGCCAGTGTGAAAGGAAGAGCTCCCGGAACAGCAAACCAGCGACCAAAGCCTCCCAACCTAGAGTTTCCATTCTAACGCAGCCTCCTGACCCGGCTGCTGAAGACCTTGTCATCACAGCGTGCGTTGAATCACACTGTTCTCACATGCGTCTTGGAGCTCCTGACTTTATAAAAGAAGCAGAAGTGTCTGCTCAGTGCTGCCCAGCCTCAGTAAGTTCTGCCTGTCTCAACGCTGACACTCCCCGAACATCTGAGGGGCATAGACGTGGAAGGGGTCCCTGTGCACAGCTCTTCCAATGGGGACGGGTGTGGCTGGGAGTCTCAGGCTGAAAGCCCTCTCCCTTAGCCTGCAGCCTCGGAGGGACATTTGCCATCCCGATACTCCTTGTTGGGATCGTAAAAGCATCCTTAACAGAGCTGGAGTTGGGTGGAGCAGTTTAAAATCCTGTAAAGAAGGCTGCCCTGCCATCTGGTGGTGGATACAGAGAAAGCCTCCTGTTCAACATGGACACGAGAAACTTGGTCTTTATCGTTGGAGAGGATAAAGTTCAAACTTCCAATGGAAACTTGGAATTCCAAACTTCACAATGGAATGTTTCAGAGAACTGAACTAAGAGAGGGGGCAGGGGTCTTGATCCTACCTACCTCCCTCATAGCTCAGTTGGTAAAAAATCTGCCTGCAATGCAGGAGACCGGGTTTGATTCCTAGGTGGGGAAGATCCCCTGGAGAAGGAAATGGCAACCCACTCCAGTATTCTTGCTTGGAGAATCCCATGGACAGAGGAGCGTGGTGGGCTACAGTCCATGGGGTCACAAGAGTTGGACGTGATTTAGAGACTAAACTTCCACCACCACTTCCACCATCCCCATGATACTCGCTGAACACTGAAACACTCAATTAAAATTCATGAGAAATATTTCACTAATGAAATGTATTAATTCACACACTGTGAGTGTACAGTTCAATGTGTTTTGACAAATGCAAACAGAACTACCGCTGCCACTTCCACAGATAAAATTTTCTCTCACCCCCAAAATTTCCCTCACGCCTCTTTGCCAAACCACCCCTCATACCAGCCCTAACCACAGAGCCGCTGTCTTTTCTATTTTGCCAGGTCTAGAATTTTTGATAAACTGAATCATGCAATATATGCTTTGCCTCCTGACTTTTCTCTCTCATCATGGTGATTCTGAGATGCACCCAGGTTGCATGGATCAGTAACTCAATGGCTTTCCTCGCTGAGTGGTGTTCCACTGTATGGATATTCCACACTGTGTTCATTCATTCTTAACCAGGTGGATGTCTAAGCAGTGTCAGTTTGGGGCAGTTATAAGTAAGTTGGTCTTAACATTTGTACACAAGTCTTTGTGTGAATATAAGTGTTTTGCTTCTCTTGAAACACCTAGGAGTAAATTCAAGGGGTTATATTGCTGTGAGTATATAAAATATGCTGCTGCTGCTAAGTCGCTTCAGTCGTGTCCAACTCTGTGCGACCCCATAGATGGCAGCCCATCAGGCTCCCCTGCCCCTGGGATTCTCCAGGCAAGAACACTGGAGTGGGTTGCCATTTCCTTCTCCAATGCATGAAAGTGAAAAGTGAAAGTGAAGTCACTCAGTCGTGTCCGACTCTTAGCGATCCCATAGACTGGAGCCTACCAGGCTCCTCTGTCCATGGAATTTTTCAGGCAAAAGTACTGGGGTGGGGTGCCATTGCCTTCCCCTATAAAATATGAGAAGCTGCCTAATCTGGCTCCAGCTGATTAATATCATCTTATACCCCAACCCACAATGCATGACCACACCTGTGGCGCCATGCACGCAGGCTAAGTCGCTTTAGTCCTGTCTGACTCTGCAACCCTATGGACTGTAGCCTGATGGGCTCCTCTGTCCCTGGGATTCTCCAGGCAAGAATACTGGAGTGGGTTGTCATTTCCTTCTCCAGGGGATCTTCTTGAGCGAAGGTCATCCATGCAAACAACAGGCGTCTCATTTAAGCTAACGGAGCAGTTGAGCTGGATGTCTTACGAGGCTTCACTGGTGTGTTGTCCTGGTTACTAATGACAAACATCACTCCTATGAAATAAAATTCGTATTTTATTTTTCAATAAATAAAATTTGAATATGAAAATTTTTCATATTTCAAGACAAGAAGAATTTAAACATAAAAATTCTTCTCTCCCTTTTGACCTCCTCTCTCCTTGTACTGTGCATTGCTTATCTTCACTTTGCATAAACCAGACCTCCCACTGTCAGCAGAAATACCTGCTCAGACACAAAGAGCATCATTCTCCTGGCATCAACAAGACAACTCCTTGAAACACAGCATCCCTTCTTGATCTCGTAAGGGATCCCATGACCCATCACAAAGGCGCTTAGATCTGGATTGTGCTAACTGTCAATAATACATCATTTGATGTACAGCCCTCTGTCAAAAAAAAAAAAAGCATATAAACTTGTGTCTTGATTTCTAACAGGTAAAATGGTTCTCAGAGCTTTCTGAGATGCTCTTCCCAGGTTACAATTCTCAAATTCGGCTGGAATAAAGTTTTCCAATTCTTTCTTAGATCAACTGATTAATTTTTGATGACACGCTACAAAAGCACAGTGCGCGTGTGCAGGTACAGACGTGCAGATAAATACCTGGCAAAGATTCAAAGCATCTCTTTAGCGGACTTCCGGAGTGTGTTCCGGGCGCAGCTCCTGACTCTGGTTTCCTCTGTTCTGCAAATTCCAGCCCCTCGGTGTCTCCACCCACCGGCACTCACTGGGGACCCTCCTGCTGCTCTAAGGCCGTCTGGCGTATTCTCTTCTCTCAGGGAACACAGAACTATGCTGCCTGTTGGCCAAGGTATGAAAGCAGTTCTTTCATCGTTTTGCCCAGTTTTCTAGTTTTTGAGAGTAGAAGGCATACCTAGTCCCAGATAATCCATCAGGTGATAAAAGTAAAAACTCCCTATGAATCTTCGGTGTTCAGTGAAAACCATGGTATATCACTGTCCTGCAGCTGCTGTGACAAGTTGCCACAGTGTATGGTTTCAAATGACGGGAAGCCATCCTCTCACAGTTCTGGCAGCCAAGGAATTAGTAGGGCCACATTCCCCAGAGGCCTGAGGAGAAAATCCTTTATTTTCCCTCCCAGCTTCAAAGGGGTGCCAACCGTCCTCGGACTTGTACCTGCATCCCATGGGGAAAGCCTTGAAAACCAAATTCCAGTCTAATCCTCTGATTTAAAACTGTGGAAACTGGTGCCCCCTTCCCCCTCCTCCAACAACAACAACAACAAAATGAAGGAGGCTGAGTGCTGAAGAATGGATGCTTTCTAACTGTGGTGCTAGAGAAGACTCTTGAGAGTCCCTTGGCAGCAACGAGATCAAACCAGTCAATCATAAAGGAAATCAACTCTGAATACTCATTGGAAGGACTGGTGCTGAAGCTCCAATACTTTGGCCACCTGATGCGAAGAACTGACTCACTGAAAAAGACCCTGATGCTGGGAAAGATGGAAGGCGGGAGGAGAAGGGGACGACAGAGGATGAGATGGTTGGATGGCATCACCGACTCAATGGACATGAGTTTGAGTAAGCTCCGGGAGTTGGTGATGGACAGGGAAGCCTGGCGTGCTGCAGTCCATGAGATCACAAAGGGTCAAACACAACCCAGCAACTGAACAAAAATGAAAACTGAACCAGACGTCTCTGCTCAGGAAGCAGATGAGGTATAGAGAGCCCTAGACTCTGAGGCAGACTACAAGCAGGGAATCTGAATTTTCCAAAATCCAAGATGGTTCTGATGCAAGCGACCCATGGACCACACTGAGAAAGGGCATTCCAAGGGCCCTCACTTGAGTAGTAAATTACATACAAACATCCACAAGCCGAAAGCAGTGTCAGAGCAGACACTGGACCAACCCTGGAATCTCAGCTCCAGTTCTAGTTTCTGCTACATTTGTTAGACTCAAATAGCCAGGACCCTTGCAACATTATCACCATATGTTTTTGTAAGATGGATCCTCTTCTCTAAAGCTTGATCTCTAGCAAGCTGATCATAATGGAAAGTCACTGATAATGTCTGAAGTTCTCTGAACCTGTGAATTCACTAGGGAATAAGGAAGTCCTAGAATCAAAGTTCTCTTGGACTCTCCTAATGTAAATTTCCATTTTTAGGCTAAAAGCTTTTCCTAAAGATGAACATGGTCGTACCTCCCCTACTGATGAAATTCTAAAATTGCTCCCCAAACATGCCCTGCTCAAAATTTTAGAGCAAACCCTTTCATATTTTTTTTTCTAATGGCTTTTAAAAAAGGACATAAATGAAATGCACAATATACTTAATTTAGTAACTTGAAACCATTTCAATCTCCCATGGATCAACTGGAAATAGGGGAACATTTTTTAAGTGGTCTGTAATGATATTTTAAAAGGCTAGAGAATAATAACTACATGAACGTTTGCATGACTGACATTTTTAGCTAAAGATCAGCTGGAAAATGATTTTTGTCTGTGTTCTCAGAGAAAAGCTACCAGTCAATTCAATCAATTCAAATGAATTCAAAAGTCAGACTGGTTAGAAGAAAACCCCTGGTGACTCATAAAGTTTCCACTTGAACAGGCAAAATATTACAAAAACACAAAGACATTTATGTTACAGGACTTACCATTGCAATGCCATAAGAGCTCTTTCTTTTATCCATTGAAGGAAATGAAAAAATATGTGAAAAATCGAGCTTGGACCCTTGTCAGCTACATAAGAAATATAAACTATTGATGACAAGGGCTAAGCTTTATTCATCATTGTGCAGCATGTGGAAGGGTTGAATAAATACTTGAATAACTCCATAGGAATAGACTTATGCTTTTCTGGAATAGAACAGAAAGATCTTGAGCTTTTAATAAAAGTGTTTTATTATTATTACAAAATAAATAATGTAAAAAATCCCGTAAATTTTGAAATGAGTTGCTGAGTGAAATTTAGTATTTCTTTCTGCTGAATTCTCTAACTCTTAACCTGAAAAAGTTAAATAGCAATAAATTTCCTTATTCCTCCGTGTGTCTACACACTAGATTTCATTCACACATGAGACTCAAGTAATTTAAATAAAATAGCATTGCTTTTCAAAAGTAAGCAATTACTTCAGGGAAAACTTGGATAAAATATTTCATGTAACTCAAAAACATTTCAATAACACCTCTAGATACTCAATTTTTTAGAAATCCTCTATTCTATTCCATCTTTCATGGTTCTTTCTATTACCCATTCATTCCATAGGTGGCATGCCAGTCGGTAATCACAAATGTACCCTGTACACTCCTGAATAGGAAACGAGGTCTGAAATGAACATTTCACCCTTTCACTGTAAAGATTTCTCTGTGTCTTCAGGTGTCTCCTTAGAAAGTCTTGGGTAAAAATGATAAGTGTAAATGGAATGCAAAATGGATTTTAAATGAGAATAAAAACATCCGACTGGCGGCAGGGGTCAGGCTGCAGAGGGCAGAGTGAGCGTGGGGTGGATGTGATGATGATCACAGAAGGAGGAGCCCAGGAGAGCCATTCCCTCCAAGCTGTAGTCCTCAACAGCGACGATTTCCAGGAGCAGATAGGTCCAGCCTATTATCTGGGATCCTTGCCTGGCTTCCCTGGTAGCTCAGTTGGTAAAGAATCTGCCCGAAATATGGGAGACCCCAGTTTGATTCCTGGGTCAGGAAGATCTACTAGAGAAGGGATAGGCTACCCACTCCAGTATTCTTGGGCTTCCCTTGTGACTCAGTTGGTAGAGAATCTACCTGCAGACCCCGGTTCCATACCTGGGTTGGGAAGATCCCCTGGAGAAGGGAAAGACCACCCACTCCAGTGTTCTGGCCTGGAGAATTCCACGGACTACAGTCTATGGGGTCGCAGAGTCGTACACGACTGAGCGGCTTTCACTTCACTTCACTTGCCTGACTGCTTCCATGGGTAGAATCCCCCTTCCTTTCAACTCCCAGGGGCTGTTACACAAAGCAGACAAGTGGGTCTGGAAGCTTGATCTTCACTGAGGCTGCACCTTGCAAGTACAACCAAGTTCCAACAAATTAGATCTCTAAGTAGACAGAAATTGAAAGCAGTGCTGAAAGTAAGAGTGTTAGTTGTTCAGTCGAGTCCGACTCTTTGTGACCCCATGGATGTAGCTCAGCAGGCTCCTCTCTCCATGGAATTCTCCAGGCAAGAATGCTGGAATGAGTTGCCATTTCCTTCTCCAGGGGCTCTTCCTGACCCAAGGATCGAACCCAAGTCTCCCACACTGTAGGCAAATTCTTTACCATCTGAGCCATCAAGGAAGCCCCGACAATACTGGAGTGGGTATTCCCTTCTCCAGGGGATTTTCCTAACCTGGGGATTGAACCCAGGTCTCCCACATTCCATAAAGATTCTTTACCTAAACAAAATTACAAAGCAGTGCTAATAACACATGAGTCAAGAGACCTGTCAAGATTTCCCAACATCTGAAGATTATGTTTGTAAAAACGAATTACCCTATTGACAGAATATGTCAGAAGCTATTAGCAGAGATTTACAACTGGAAACATGAATGAAGGAAGGTGTTCCCCTTGAACTTGGGAGGCAGAATGCCAGAAGAAACATCTCTCATACTCCTGTCACAAGAAAAAACTGCTGCTGCTGCTGCTAAGTTGCTTCAGTCGTGTCCGACTCTGTGCAACCCCATGGATGGCAGCCCACCAGGCTCCCCCATCCCTGGGATTCTCCAGACAAGAACACTGGAGTGGGTTGCCATTTCCTTCTCCAATGCATGAAGGTGAAAAGTGAAAGTGAAGTCGCTCAGTCGTGTCCGACTCTTGGCGACCCCACAGACTGCAGCCTACCAGGCGCCTACATCCATGGGATTCTCCAGGCAAGAGTACTGGAGTGGGGTGCCATTGAGATAACTTAAAAACCATGATAATTGAATCCCAAGAGAGAGCTAAGACGCTGACCCAGGGATCAAACCCAGGTCTCCTGTATTACAGGCAGACTCTTTACCGTTTGAGCCACCAGGGAAGCCCAAGGGTCACAGAGCAAATGTGTGCTGTGCCCTAGTTGCTCAGTCATGTCCGACACTTTGTGACCCTACGGACCATAGCCCGCCAGACTCCTCTGTCCATGGGGATTCTCCAGGCAAGTATACTGGAGTGGGTTACCAAGGCCTCCTCCATGGGATCCTCCCAACCCAGAGTTCAATCCAGGTCTCCCGCATTTCAGGTGGATTCTTTACCATCTGAGCCACCAGAGAAGCCCAAGAATACTGGAGTGGATAGACTATCCCTTCTCCAGGGGAACTTCCCAACCCCAAAATCAAACCAGGATCTCTTGAATTGCAGCAGACTCTACCAGCTGAGCGTCCAGGGGCGCACAGAGCAAATAAGTAACCTTAAACATAAAGAAAGACAGAACCATCCAAGGAAAGAGGTGGTGGACCCTGGCTCACGTGCAGCAGAGCAGGAGGAGACAGTAGACTCTGAGGACTGAGCAAAGTATTGTAAAGAATTCCCAAAGGCCGGCCGGGGCAAGCCAGAGAGCACAGAACATCTGGAAGCCAGAGACGCCAGAGGAGGTCACACCCTGTGGCTGGCTGCTCCCAAAAAGATGGGGCAGAAAATGTCATGGGCTCTGCTGCAGCCTGAGAACGGGATGGTTTACTGGTACAGAAAGGGCCCAAGACGAGAGGACTCCTTTCTTGTGAAAATTAATCTTTAAGCCACCAGCAGAACCCTACTGGCCGGAAGAACTGAGATGCATGAGGCTGGTGTACATGGAGGAGGCAGGAAGCGATGCTCAGCCCCGAGGGGCCCCGGCACATCTCCGCCCAGCCGTCTGCAGGCATACACCTGCCCTCTTGGTCAGCTTCCTGTGGCCTGTCTCTCTTCCCTGTAGCAGCACATACTGTCCCTGTCCTCCTAGAGGCCCTCGCCCCACCCTGGATGTCACCTGCAGCATGGCAGGAGGGTCCCACACACTGACCAAGCCCCCATCCTGGGACCCCTCTCTAGCCCCAGAGGTCAGCTGGCTCCCCCAGGGGGCACCAGGGTCATAAGACCCCCTACCCCCCATCCCCTCCAGCAGCAACCAACCCTCGACCCACACAAGATGGAAGCTGGTAGAAACTGCCCCAGCACCTGCCCTCCTGGGTGAGCCCATCCAGGGCTGGGCACAGGCTCCTGGAGGACCACACCTGCCCCTAGCAGGCGGGCAGTGTGCTTTCAGTTGAGCAGTCCTGAGGGTCGGCTGCCATTCTGTGACACTGCGGGCTGCTGCCCAGCACCCTGCTCCCCACTCACGGGGCGAGTGTGGGATTCCCTCCAAAGGGGGGACGTCACTGTCACTGCTGACATCCCCAAAGCCACTGTCTTCTAGGACTTGACCTTCACAACAGTTATCGTGAGTTATTATTATTACCTCCCGTATGGAAAGAGGGGAACTGGAGGACGTGAAGACGCTGACACAGGGTGCCCTTCCCCTTGGCCTCCTTGGCCTCGCCAGGGCAGAGATGGACCGTTACCTGGAGTAGCCGCTGTTCCGGGGTAGGAGGCTCCCATCAAATCCTCGGGGCTTCCCTTTGTAATATTCTGGATAAGCTGCCAGAGAAAGTTAACTGAGCTCCAGAAGTCAGGGTTCTGAACAAGCCAAGGAAACTTAAGAGTATGTGATTTAGACAAGGGGAAATGAAAAATCGTGCCCTAAACTTCACAGGCCAAAAGGAAATACAGTAGCCAAATAGGCATATTTCCAGTGTGAAGGGCAACCTTCTCAGAAAGAATAAGCTAATGGTTATATTTCTGAAACAATGAGATAATAAATGTCCAGCCATTTTACAGGGGTGTGAACCAGTTTTATTTGTGTGTAAATTCCTTGAGATTTCAAAAATTAAATAGGTCAGTTTCACTTTACTACCTGAAGAGAATGTCACCACTATTTTCTCATTTCTGCCAAGAACTCTGAGTTCAGTATGTTTTGAAAGTGTAGGAAAATGTCTAGCAAAGCATTGTCTGGAGAAAGGGAAAACCTGAATTACTTTCAATGAACCGAGAGGATTTGAAATGAAGAATACAGTGAAGCAGATAATTACCTTGAAATAGATTTTAAATATGCAATTGCTTTTATGAGTGCTTGAATTTCAGAAAAGTCTAACATAAATTCTTAAAAAAGCAGGGGGAAAGAAATCTAGATAAAACTTAGGTTAAAAAATAAGTTTGTTAGCTAGAAATGAAGGGTGTGAATTCACAAGTTAAAAGTCGCATCCACCGTGTACAACATTTTGAACAGAGTGGTCTAGGTGTGAGCCCCAGAACCCAGCCCTGCAGTAAAAATGCCTTCCCCACCCTTCAGCTCTGCAGGGAAGAACAAATCTGCTTCCACGAGAGATTTCTCTTCTACTTTAAACTTTGTGTTCTATTGCTTTTGCTTTGCTTTGAGAATGGTAAGGGCTTCCCTGGGGGTCCGGTGGTTAAGGCTCTGCGCTCCCAAACCAGGAGGCACAGGTTTGGTCCCTGGTTGGGGAACTAAGACTCCACATGACTGTGCAATGGCCAGAAACAAACAAATAAAACAAAATTTTTTTAAAAATGTCTTTTATTCTGAAATATACAGGAGAGCAAAATCTCAGCATCTGACCTTTAAGGTTAATACCTCATTCATACAGAGATAAAAAGTTGCAGAGCAGAGGACAGCATTTGTCTTGTTAAAGGTTTACAGGAACAGGTGACCCGACCTGCAAGAACAAAGGATTCCTACACCAAGAAGTTTACAACAAACTGCCATGCTCTGACCTCACCGTGTCTTTAAAAAATGCTTTGCTGAGGGAAGTCCCACACAGTCCACTAACTGGGAGCTTTCACTGCCGCCAGCCAGCTGCAGTCCCTGCTTGGGGAACTAGGATCCAGCAAGCCTCCTGGCACAGGCAAAAAGGAAAAAAAAGAAAACTATTTTGCTGAAATTCTCTGAAGAGTTCAGGATTTGGGGGAGGCATCAGCCCCCGGTTCTCCTTGCACAACCCTGCAATAAAACTTTCTCTGCTCTAAAGTCCATTTTGTTGCTGACTGACCTCATTGCGGGTCGCATATGTGAACTTGCATTCAGTAACAGCTCTACCTGCAGATGGTGCTTAGAGCCATGAAATTAAAAGACGTTTACTCCTTGGAAGGAAAGTTATGACCAACCTAGACAGCATACTAAAAAAACAGAGACATTACGTTGTCAACAAAGGTCCATCTAGTCAAGGTTATGGTTCTTCCAGTAGTCATATATGGATGTGAGAGTTGGACTATAAAGAAAGCTGAGTACCAAAGAATTGATGCGTTTAAACTGTGGTGTTGGAGAAGACCCTTGAGAGTCCCTTGGACTGCAAGGAGATCCAACCAGTCCATCCTAAAGGAGATCAGTCCTGGGTGTTCATTGGAAGGACTGATGTTGAAGCTGAAACTCCAATCCTTTGGCCATCTGATGCAAAGAACTGACTCATTTGAAAAGATCCTGATGCTGGGAAAGATTGAGGGCAGGAGGAGAAGGGGATGACAGAGGATGAGATAGTTGGATGGCATCACTGACTCAATGGACATGAGTTTGAGCAAGCTCTAGGTGTTGGTGATGGACAGGGAGGCCTGGCGTGCTGCGGTTCATGGGGTCGCAAAGTGTTGGACACGACTGAATGACTGAACTGAACTAAACCACCTGTACTGGGGCTGGGCTTCGTTCCTGGAGTCAAGCTTAGTTAGTCTCCCGGCTCACTTCTTCGCTCAGGCCTCGAGTAGCCACACAGGGGTCCCCCTCTTTGCTTCCCGTGGCTGCTGTCACAGAGCACCACAGACCCTGACACCGTGTACGCGGCTGAGACGACAGAAACGCATCCCTCACTGATCTGCGGGCCAGAAGCAAAGCAGGTGGATCTTCCCACGGTGTTCTCCCCATGGCCAAGTCTGTGTCCAGAGCTCCTTCTCATGAGGGCACAGACATACTGGAGCAGGGCCAACCCTAGTGACCTCATCCAAACCTAGTAACCTGTGAAGACCCTCATTCCAAACACAGCTCCATCCTGGAGGACAGGGCAGGACAGGGGTTAAGAATTCAATGTCTTTTGCGGGGACACTGTCCAGCCCACGAGTCACAATGCGTCATGCATCTGAAGACGCTGAGACATAGGTGTGATGTGACTTACAGCTCAACCCCGTTCACTGGGGACACTGGCCCCAGACAGACATCCCACATTCACAGAAAGACATCGCATCTGTGACAGAGTGCACACCACACGGGCTTCATGCTCGCCCCGCGAGAGTGGAGGGCAGCTTCCTAGACGAGGTGCACATCTGATTCTGAAGAATGGGCTTTACTTCAAGAAAGCAGGAAGGAAGGACGGCTGCTCTAGGCCGAGAACACTCCCCTGTCCAGTCAAAGCAGAGAAGCCAGCTTCTACGTACGGGCATGAGCAGGTGCTTGTGATGGAGAGAGTGAAGCCGGATGAACGGGAACCAATGAGAAGGACACAGTTACCCGCGTCAGCGAGAACAGTGCCCAGCATCCTGGGCAGACGCCAGATGGCAGCCCTTCAACTGGACGTGAGGGGCCAGGCCTGCCACGTGACCGTGGCCTGAACACCCTGGGGAGGAGAACGGGGAGGTGATGAACGCCCCAGTAGTACAGCCTGACTCAGCGTGGCTCAGATCAGAAAACACAGAGGGGCTGGGGTGGGGGGCCTTCAGGAGCGTGCGTCAGGTCGGGTCACAGTCTCGTGCCCTCCTCCCGGCGCCCCTGTCCACACCGCTCTCTCCACGTCCTTGCTCGTCATCACAGACAGTAGCCAGCACCTACAGTTACCTAGGCAACCAGCCCCCTTGGTGACCGGCAGGGGCCAGAGGACCGCTCCCAGCCCCGGAGGAGCATCCTTCCCTTCACCTGATTGGGCCGCCATAGGTCTCATTCCCATCCCTGGACAGGAAGAGTCACCTGTACCCCGCTGCAGCCTGAGTTCCTGACCAAATACTGGGGAGCGATGAAGTCAAAACCCCCAGCTGGTCCATGAGAAGAGCCAGGGGAACTTATAAAAATTGCTGATGCCCAAGTCTCATCAATCTCTCAATTTAATTAGTCCAGGTGGAAGCTCAGGCATCTATTTTTTTTATTTCCCTCACATGAGTCTAATGTGCAGATAAAATTGACATCCCTTGACTTGTTGGAATCTGGGACTCACTCTTACGTGTAGAAGGAAGGTCAGGTTTACCATGTTACAAGGGCTGCAGTAGAGGAGAGGTGGGTACTGTGAAAAAAAAAAAAAATTATGCAAAACAATAGCAAAGCAGATTCTTTCAGTAAGGCAGAAGTGGGTAATGAGGCTGAGTGGACAGCCCACACTACAGCAACTGAAATCAAGCCAAGTTTGTTACTTTTCCTTGTCGTATATTGTTTGTAATATGAATAACTTAGGTATGTTTACCAGTTAAGGAGAAAGACACAGGAAAAGAGCAATTAAAGATAGAGAGTCTGACTGACGGGGCAGTGTTATGGAGGAGTCAGCAGTGGGTACCACCAGAGGCTTGGAGTGCACACAAGCTAAATGCTTGTAGAAGCACTGTGAACACACACCTTACAAATAAGAGTAGACTCGGACACCCAGCAAGAGCCACTGCTTAGCACTTGGAATTAAAGCACTTCTAAGCGGCCATGAGTCACAGCGTTTTCTGTGAGGACACCCATAAAATCAATAGTTATTTCCTCTCCTCTTTTTCTCTGTTTTCAGCTCAGAACAATTTTGCATCCTTCACGCTTAGTCCCTCAGTTGTGTTTGACTCTTTGGGACCCATAGACTGTGTGTAGCCCACCAGGCTCCCCTGTCCGTGGGATTCTCCAGGCAAGAATACTGGGGTGGGTTGCCATTTCCTACTCCAGGGGATCTTCCTGACCCAGGGATGGAACCTGGGTCTCCCTTGTCTCCTGCATTGCAGGTGGATTCTTTACCACTGAGCCACAGAAGAACTATACAAAAGACAACTTCACGACCCAGATAACCACGAGGGTGTGACACTTGCCTAGAGCCAGACACCCTGGACTATGAAGTCAGGGGGCCTTAGGAAGCATCACTACAAAGTAAGTGGAGGTGATGGCATTCCAGTGGAGCTATTTCAAATCCTAAAAGATGATGCTGTGAAAGTGCTGCACTCAATATGCCAGCAAATATGGAAAACTCAGCAGTGGCCATAGGACTGGAAAAGATCAGTTTTCATTCCAATCCCAAAGAAAAGCAGTGCCAAAGAATGTTCAAACTACCACACAATTGTACTCATTTCACACACTAGTAAAGTAATGTTCAAAATTCTCCAAACCAGGCTTCAACAATATGTGAATCGAGAACTTCCAGATGTTCAAGCTGAATTTAGAAAAGGCAGAGGAACCAGAGATCAAATTGCCAACATCCATTGGAACATCGAAAAAGCAAGAGAGTTCCAGAAAAAATCTACTTCTGCTTTATTGACTACGCCAAAGCTTTTGACTGTGTGGATCACAACAAACTGGAAAATTCTGAAAGAGATGGGAATACCATACCACCTTACCTGCCTCCTGAAAAATCTGCATCCTGGTCAAGAAGCAACAATTAGAAGGGGACATGGAACAACAGACTGGTTCAAAATTGGGAAAGGAGTATGTCAAGACTGTGTATTGTCACTCTACTTATTTAGCTTATATGCAGAATACATCCGGGGAAGGCAATGGCACCCCACCCCAGTACTTTTGCCTAGAAAATCCCATGGACGAAGGAGCCTGGTAGGCTCCAGTCCATGGGGTCGCTAAGAGTCGGACACAACTGAGCAACTTCACTTTCACTTTTCACTTTCATGCATTGGAGAAGGAAATGGCAACCCACTCCAGTGTTGTTGCCTGGAGAATCCCAGGGACAGGGGAGCCTGGTGAGCTTCCGTCTATGGGGTCACACAGAGTCGGACACGACTGAAATGACTTAGCAGCAGCAGCAGAATACATGATGCGAAATGCAGGGCTGGATGAAGCACAAGCTGAAATCAAGATTTTTGGGAGAAATATCAATAACCTGGAATTTCTTTAGAAGGAATGATGCTAAAGCTGAAACTCCAGTATTTTGGCCACCTCATGCGAAGAGTTGACTCATTGGAGAAGACTCTGATGCTGGGAGGGATTGAGGGCAGGAGGAGAAGGGGACGGCAGAGGATGAGATGGCTGGATGGCATCACTGACTCGATGGGTATGAGTCTGGGTGACCTCCGGGAGCTGGTGATGGACAGGGAGGCCTGGCGTGCTGTGGTTCATGGGGTCGCAAAGAGTCGGACACGACTGAGCGACTGATCTGATCTCATCTGATCTGATCAATAACCTCAGATATGCAGATGACACCAATCTTATGGCAGAAAGTGAAGAAGAACTGAAGAGCCTCTTGAAGAAAGTGAAAAAATTGGCTTAAAACTCAACATTCAAAAAATGAAGATCATGGCATCTGGTCCCATCACTTCATGGCAAATAGATGGGGAAACAGTGAAAGACTTTATTTTTTTAGGCTCCAAAATCACTACAGATGGTGACTACAGCCATGAAATCAGAAGACGCTTGCTCCTTGAAAGAAAAGCTATGACCAACCTAGACAGCATATTAAAAAGCAGAGACATTACGTTGCTGACAAAGATCTGTCTAGTCAAAGATGTGTTTTTTCCAGTAGTCATGTATGGATGTGAGAAATGGACTATAAAGAAAGCTGAGTGCCAAAGAACTAATGCTTTTGAACTCTGGTGTTGGAGACAACTCTTGAGAGTCCCTTGGACTGAAAGGAGATCCAACCAGTCAATCCTGAAGGAAATCAGTCCTGAATATTCATTGGAAGGACTGATTCTGAAGCTGAAACTCCAATAATTTGGCCACCTGATGTGAAGAACTAATTCACTGGAAAAGACTCTGATGCTGGGAAAGATTGAGGGCATGAGGAGAAGGGGATGACAGAGAATGAGATGGTTGGATGGCATCACCAATTTAATGGACATGAATTTGAGCAAGCTCCGGGAGCTGGTGATGGACAGGGAGGCCTGGCATATTGCAGTCCACGAGGTCACAAAGAGTCAGACAACTGAGTGACTGAACTGAACTGAGCCACGGGCAAAGCCCCTTCGCATCCTGAGATGTTGGAGAACTCTTCAGAGTGTCCTGCCTCCTACTAGTCCAGACAATGAAGGTACCAGAAAAAATCTACAACATGCACTGATGGTGGACTTTAACAACTCATCTTGGAATTAAAATTTTGTTAAATGCTGCAAGAATATAACATGGCACATTCATGGACCAAATTAGTTCTTGACGTAATGAATTTTGACTGAATAGATCCAAGGGATTTTGTTTATTTTTGAACATAAAACATAATATCCACTTAAATATGATCTCTAGAAGGCTAAGCTGATAGTCAGAGCTAAGGAAACTCAGATGATCAGATCAGATCAGATCAGATCAGTCGCTCAGTCGTGTCTGACTCTTTGCAACCCCATGAACTGCAGCACACCAGGCCTCCCTGACCATCAACAGCTCTCGGAGGTCACTCAGACTCACATTCATCGAGTCAGTGATGCCATCCAGCCATCTCATCCTCTGTCGTCCCCTTCTCCTCCTGCCCTCAATCCCCCCAGCATCAGAGTCTTCTCCAATGAGTCAACTCTTCGCATGAGGTGGCCAAAATACTGGAGTTTCAGCTTTAGCATCATTCCTTTCAAAGAAATCCCAGGGCTGATCTCCTTCAGAATGGACCGGTTGGATCTTCTTGCAGTCCAAGGGACTCTCAAGAGTCTTCTCCAACACCACAGTTCAAAAGCATCAATTCTTCGGCGCTCAGCCTTCTTCACAGTCCAGCTCTCACATCCATACATGACCACAGGAAAGACCATAGCCTTCACTAGGCGAACCTTTGTTGGCAAAGTGATGTCTCTGCTTTTGAATATGCTATCTAGGTTGGTCATAACTTTCCTTCCAAGGAGTAAGCGTCTTTTAATTTCATGGCTGCAGTCACCATCTGCAGTGATTTTGGAGCCCAGAAAAATAAAGTCTGACACTGTTTCCACTGTTTCTCCATCTATTTCCCATGAAGTGATGGGACCAGATGCCATGATCTTCATTTTCTGAATGTTGAGCTTTAAGCCAACCTTTCCACTCTCCACTTTCACTTTCATCAAGAGGCTTTTAGCCCCTCTTCACTTTCTGCCATAAGGGTGGTATCATCTGCTATCTGAGGTTATTGATATTTCTCCCAGCAATCTTGATTCCAGCTTGTTTTTCCTCCAGTCCAGCATTTCTCATGATGTACTCTGCATGTAAGTTAAATAAACATGGTGACAATATACAGCCTTGACGTACTCCTTTTCCTATGTGGAACCAGTCTGTTGTTCCATGACCAGTTCTAACTGTTGCTTCCTGACCTGCATACAGATTTCTCAAGAGGCAGATCAGGTGGTCTGGTATTCCCATCTCTCTCAGAATTTTCCACAGTTTATTGTGATCTACACAGTCAAAGGCTTTGGCATAGTCAATAAAGCAGAAATAGATGTTTTTCTGGAACTCTCTTGCTTTTTCCATGATCCAGCGGATGTTGGCAATTTGATCTCTGGTTCCTCTGCCTTTTCTAAATCCAGCTTGAACATCAGGAAGTTCACGGTTCACATATTGCTGAAGCCTGGCTTGGAGAATTTTGAGCATTACTTTCCTAGCGTGTGAGATGAGTGCAATTGTGCGGTAGTTTGAGCACTCTTTGGTATTGCCTTTCTTTGGGATTGGGATGAAAACTGACCTTTTCCAATCTTGTGGCCACTGCTGAGTTTTCCAAATTTGCTGGCATATTGAGTGCAGCACTTTCACAGCATCATCTTTCAGGATTTGGAATAGCTCCACTGGAATTCCATCACCTCCACTAGCTTTGTTCGTAGTGATGCTTTCTAAGGCCCACTTGACTTCACATTCCAGGATGTCTGGCTCTAGGTCAGTGATCACACCATCATGATTATCTGGGTCGTGAAGCTCTTTTTTGTACAGTTCTTCTGTGTATTCTTGCCACCTCTTCTTAATATCTTCTGCTTCTGTTAGGTCCATACCATTTCTGTCCTTTATCGAGCCCATTTTTTCATGAAATGTTCCTTTGGTATCTCTGATTTCTTGAATAGATCCTTAGTCTTTCCCATTCTGTTGTTTTCCTCTATTTCTTTGCATTGATCGCTGAAGAAGGCTTTCTTATCTCTTCTTGCTATTCTTTGGAACTCTGCATTCAGATGTTTTTATCTTTCCTTTTCTCCTTTGCTTTTCGCTTCTCTTCTTTTTGAAGCTATTTGCAAGGCCTCCCCAGACAGCCATTTTGCTTTTTTTGCATTTCTTTTCCATGGGGATGGTCTTGATCCCTGTCTCCTGTACAATGTCACGAACTTCATTCCATAGTTCATCAGATGATAACAAGTAATAATTTTAGATCAAGTCTCCACAGTAACAATCAATTGAGACTGAAAATCATATTTTATTCTTGCAAAAATATTCCGGTTTGCAGTTTACTTTTATATTTATGAATGGATCTAGATCAAATTAGAATAAGGGGCCATGTTCAAGTTAAGATGGTCATCATTCTGAGTAGAATGTTCTATTCAGCATTCTAAAGAAAATGACATATTGTAAATAAGTTTAAATGAGTTCATGAACTGCAAGTCCAAATTAATTAAGTTTCTAAAAATAGTTGGGCTTCCCAGGTGGCACTAGCAGTAAAGAACTCGCCTGCCGATGCAGGAGATATGAGACACAGAAGAGACACAGGTTTGATCCCTGGGTCGGGGAGGTCCCCTGGAGGAGGGCATGGCAGCCCACTTCAGTATTCTTGCCTGGAGAATCCCATGGACAGAGGAGCCTGGGGAGCTATGGTCTGTGGGGTCGCAAAGACCGAAGCAACTTAGCATGCATCCATGCACAAAAATAGTTTGCAAAAAGAGACAATAGTGTTTGATTAAAGTTATAGCTATTTCTGCTATATTAGTCAATGTTTTTCATGCATAGTATGTATGAGATATATATATATCCATGAATGTATTTCAAATAATGAATAAGTATACTTGACCTAGTAGTGAATTATCATTTGTGATAAAACAGTATTAAGTGCACAATAATCGTCTCAGATTCCACGCACCTTTAAGCATCATCTAGAAACACTCTGGTGCTAAGACACTTCTGTTTCCTTTAATGCCTTTTCCTTGAATACTTCCCCAGTTTGTTCTCCTGCCTCCTTTTTCTGTTCTTATTCTGTTTCCCACGTCGCAGAGGCAGGAGGGGACACTGCAGGATTCAGGTCAAGGCTTCACTGTGTCTGTCTTTGCACAAGCCCCAGCAGATGCTCAGAGAAGTAAGTGAGCTATTTTTGGAAACTGCTGCCTGTATCACCTCCTTCTCAGCAATTGGCAAAGTGCTGATGGAAGAGTCTGAAAGCATAGACAATCTCAGGCTTAGTCCTAACTCTTCCCTAGATTTTCTGTGGAATCTTGGACAAATCCCTTCTTCTAATTAATTGCTTTTTTTGTTCTTGATCTTTAAATTGAAGGCCTTGAGGTAGAATCCACAGATGTGTAGAATGGAATAGATGTGTACAGTCAACTGGTCTGAGCAAACAATATTTCTATTTTGTGTGTGTGTGTGTGTGTGTGTGTGTGTGTGTGTAATGTTGTGAATAGTTACCTTTTCACTCTTATGAAAGGATTATCCAATAAATGGTGCCAATTTGTTGCTCACTATTGAAAAGAGGCAACATGGGAAAACACATTAAGTAATTTACAGGAAAGGGGACAGATGACTTATTTCTGTTAAAGAATGTCTTAAAAAATTAGGAAAAAAAAGATTGGCAGGGTTAAGCAAACCTGCCAAAATATGAACACCGATAGCCACTGAGTGTCCATAATGATGGACATTTTCCTGCTTTTTTATATTGTCAAGTATTTTCCAAAATTTCCAAAAGAAGTCTGACTTGTATAATAATGAAACTCTTGAGAGCACATACTCTCATAAAAGAAAGTATGTATTCTGAGGTTTTATCTTTTTGCTGCAGAAAACTTCAGTATACTAATTTCCAAAGTAGGGGAATGTAAAAGTAGGTGAAATTGTGGAATTGTTAATTGCTTAATGCACTTTCAAAGATTTTCAAGATGTTTTAATTTTATGTTAAAGGTGAATTATTGTCAAGAGAATGAGAAGACAAGCCACAAATTAAGAGAAAATATTTACAAAAAACACATCTGATACAGGGCTGTTATATGTAAAGAACTTTAAAAACTCAACAATAAAAAAATAAATAATCCAGATTAAACACGGGCAAAGATCTGAACAGACAACTCATCAAAGAAGGTATACAGGTGGCAGATGGCCTGTGACCAGATGTTGCACATCACTGGTCATCAAGAAACTGAGAATTCACACAGTAATGAGGTCCTGCCACACACCTATGAGAAGGCCCCAAATCCAGAACACTGGCGACATCGAACATGGGTGGGAGAGTGAAGGACAGAAACTCTCATTTCTTGCTGGTGGGAAGGAATGCAAAATCGTGTGACCACTTTGGGAGGAGCCTTGCAGCTTCTTACAAAACTGAGTACACTCTTCCCCAGTTACCTAAGTGTGCATATGAATGTTTACGAAAGTTTTATTCGCAATTGCCAAAACATTGGAAGCAACCAAGAAGTCCTTCAGGAGGTCGTGGATAAATAATCTGTGATACCTCCAGATAATGGATATTATTGATTGCTGGGAGAAATATTAATAACCTCAGATATGCAGATGACACCATCCTGATGGTAGAAAACGAAGAGGAACTAAAGAGCCTCTTAATGAAGGTGAAAGAAGAGAATGAAAAAGCTGGCTTAAAACTCAACATTCAAAAAACTAAGATCACGCCATTCAGTCCCATCACTTTGTGGCAAATAGATGAAGAAACAATGGAAACAGTGACAGATTTTGTTTTCTTGGGCTCCAAATCACGACGGACAGTGACTGCAGCTGTGAAATTAAAAGATGCTTGCTCCTTGGAAGAAAAGTTATGACCAACCTAGACAGCATATTAAAAAACAGAGACATTACTTTACCAACAAAGGTCCATCTAGTCAAAGCTATGGTTTTTCCAGTAGCCTTGTATGGATGTGAGAGTTGAGACTGTTAAGAAAGCTGAGCACCGAGGAATTGATTCTCTCTGGAAAAGACTGTTGAGAGTCCCTTGGACTACAAGGAGATCAAACCAGTCAACTGTAAAGGAAATCAATCCTGAATGTTCATTGGAAGGCCTAATGTTGAAGCTGAAGCTCTAATACTTTGACCACCTGGTGTGAAGAACTGACTCATTGGAAAAGACCCTGATGCTGGGAAAGATTGAAGACAGGAGGAGAAGGAGACGACAGAGGATGAGATGGTTAGATGGCATCACCAATTAAGGAGTCTGAGCAAGCTCCAGGAGATGGTGAAAGGCAGGGAAGTTCGGCATACTGCAGTTGATGGGGTCTAAGAGTTGGACACGACTGAGCCACTGAACAACAACAACGTTCAGCACTAAAAAGAAATGAGGTATCAAACCATGAAAAGGGGTGGAAGAATCTTAAATGCATTTTTCTAAGTGAAAGAAGCCAACCTGAAAAAGCTACATACAGGTGTGTGTGTGTGTGTGTGTGTGCGCACATGCGCGCACGTCTGTATGTGTGTGTATGTTAGTTGCTCAGTCATGTCTGACTCCTTGCGACCCCATGGATTGTAACCCCAGCAGGTTTCTCTGTCCATGGAATTCTCCGGGCAAGAGTACTGGAGTGGGTTGCCATTCCCTTACTGTATGGTTCCAGCTAAAGGACATTTTGGAGAAGGCAAAGCTTTGGAAGCATTATAAAGACCAGCAGTTGCCAGGGGTTAGGGAATGAATGAATAGAATGAGCAGGCAGAACA
The DNA here is from genome assembly GCA_935064755.1 of Tragelaphus eurycerus. NCBI lineage: Eukaryota > Metazoa > Chordata > Mammalia > Artiodactyla > Bovidae > Tragelaphus > Tragelaphus eurycerus. The sequence continues at coordinate 2,220,748 of CAKXYN010000114.1, forward strand.
CAGAGGATGTGAGGGACAGTGAGTGAAACAGTTCTGTGTGATACTATAATGGTGGACACAACTCATTATACCCATGAAAGGAACAACACCGAGAGTGAAGCCCTAACGTAAACTATGGACTCTGGGTGATAAGGTCTCAATACAGGCCCATGGATTATACTGCTAATAATATACCGCTCTGGTGGGGGATGTTGATGATGTGGGAGGACATGCATGTGTTGGGGCAGGGGCTATATGGGCAACCTCTGGACCATCTGCTCAGTTTTGCTGTGAACCTAAAATTGCTCTAGGAAATAAACTCCGTAGAAAAACTGCACACCTACATTTATGTGCTGTGCTTACTCACTCTGTTGTGTCCAACTCTTTGCGACCCCATGGGCTCCTCTGTCCTTGGAATACTCCAGGCAAGACTACTGAAGTGCGTGGCCATGCTGTTCTCCAGGGGATCTTCCTGCCCCAGGGGTTGAATCCAGGTCTCCCACATTGCAGACAGAGTCTTTATCATCTGAGCCACCAGGGAAGTCCCAAACATAACTGTATTTATAAATATAGGTAAAACAATACAGGTAAAACCTCCTTGCCCTTGGGATTTTAAATAATTGTGGTTTTTTGCATTTTAATTTATTTATTTTTATTTTTGGCTGCATCAGGCCTTACTTGTGATTGCCCTGCAGCAGGTGGTTCTTCGCTCCCCTGAACCAGGGATTGAACCCACATCCCCACATTGGAAGACAAATTCTTAACCACTGGGCCACCAGGCAAGTCCCTAAATCACTGGCTTTAATGCAAGAACTACTGTGGAGACAGAGGTGCCTGGAGAAGAGCCCTGAGGGCCTACAGACAGGACGCTGCTGGAGCCCTTGGGTCCCAACGGGCAGCACCCCCGCCCACCACTCCACCACCAGCAGGAGGCAGAACACATGCCTGGACTGGCAGAGGCGCCCTGTGCTAAGTCGCTTTTAGGACCCCAAGCACTGCAGCCTGCCAGTCTCCTCTGACCATGGCGTTCTCCAGGCAAGAATATTGGAGTGGGTTGCTATGCCCTTCTCCAGGATCTTCCTGACCCAGGGATCAAACCCCCGTCTCTTACGTCCCCAGCTTTGGCAGGCGGGCTCTTCACCTCTAGTGTCACCTGGGAAGCCCCGGATTTGGATTTTTTTTTTTAAACAAGCTGAGAACTTCCAGATGTTTAAGCTGTATTTAGAAAAGGCAAAGAAACCAGAGATCAAGTTGCCAACATTTGTTGGATCATAGAAAAAAAAGAATTTCAGAAGAACATCTACTTTTGTTTCATTGACTGCACTAAAGCCTTTGACTGTGTGGATGACAACAAACTGTGGAAAATTCTTCAAGAGATGGGAATACCAGACCACCTGACCTGCCTCCTGAGAAACCAGTATTCAGGTCAAGAAGCAATAGTTAGAACCAGACATGGAACGGGCTGGTTCCAAATTAGGAAAGGAGTATGTCAAGGCTGTATTTTGTCACCTTGCTCATTTAACTTATATGCAGAGTACATCATGCAAAATGCTGGACTGGATGAAGCACAAACTTGAATCAAGATTTCAGGGAGAAATATCAATGACCTCAGATATGCAGATGACACAGCCCTCATGGCAGAAAGTGAAGAGGAACTAAAGAGCCTTTTGATGAAAGTGATAAACGGGGTTCCCTTGTGATTCAGCTGGTAAAGAATTCACCTGCAATGCAAGAGACCTGGGTTTGATCCCTGGGTTGGGGAGATCCCCTGGAGAAGGGAAAGGCTACCCCCTCCAGTATTCTGGCCTGGAGAAGTCCATGGACTGTACAGTCCACAGGGTCGCAAAGAGTCAGATACGACTGAGTGACTTTCACTCACATCAGTGATGACTGATGAAAGTGAAAGAGGAGAGTGAAAAACCTGGCTTAAAAGTCAACATTCCAAAAACTAAGATCATGGCTTCGAGTCCCATCACTTCCTGCAAATAGAAGGGGAAACAGTGGAAACAGTGGCTGACTTTATATTTCTGGGCTCCAAAATCACTGTGGATGGTGATTGCCCCCATGGAACTAAAAGATACTTTCTCCTTGAAAGAAAAACTGATAAACCTAGGCAGCATGTTAAAAAGCAGAGACACCACTTTGCCAACAAAGGTCCGTTTAGTCAAGGCTATGGTTTTTCCAGTGGTCATGTATGGATGTGAGAGTTAGACTATAAAGAAAGCTGAGCACTGAAGAACAAATGCTTTTGAATTGTGGTGTTGGAGAAGATTCTTGAGAGTCCGTTGGACTGCAAGAAGATCCAACCAGTCCATCCTAAAGCAGATCAGTCCTGAATCTTCTTTGGAAGGACTGATGTTGAAGCTGAAGCTCCAGTACTTTGGCCACCTGATGCTAAGAACTGACTCATTGGAAAAGACCCTGATGCTGGGAAAGACTGAAGGTAGGAGGAGCAGGGGAGCACAGAGGATGAGATGGCTGGATGTCATCACCGACTCAATGGACATGGGTTTGAGCAAGCTCCAGGATTTAGTGATGGACAAGGAGACCTGGAGGGCTGCAGTCCATGGGGTCGCAAAGAGTCAGACACGACTGAGCGACTGAACTGAACTGAATAAAAGATCCTCTTATTTTGCGATACTAATTTACATTGTCTTCTACCCCTTGAAAAGAGTTCTGTTTTTTCCAGAGTCCTGATTATTCTCACAAACACAAATTCTCATAAAATCCAAATAAAGTGTCAGTGGAACCAAGATCTCAAGTGGATGCCCAGTCACTTCTCGCATCAGCTCAGCACCTGCGTCGGGTCTGCCCTGAGGGCTGAGAGGAGAAAGGGCTTTGGCTGTGTATAAATACAGGTTGATACTAATGATTACTAAGCATTTATTTACTTTAGTCCAAGCAGCACATTAGTGTTCAACCTGTATTTCCCCACTTCATCCCCAAACGATACGAAGGAAGGATCGTCATTGCTGCCGTTTCATGGATGCAGAAACTCAGATGTGCAGCCGCTGGTTCTGGCCACGTTGGGAAGCGTGACCACCCCTGCCGACCGCCTGCAGAGCCAGGAGACCGATCAGACTCCCCAGGCCCCTCGATCCCAGCCGGATGTGCCAGATCCTTTCCTTGGACGTCGTCTTGGGCTCCTTTCACGGCAGTCTCCCCACAAGATGCCCTCCTTTGGGGATCCAGCGGTGGCTCCCTCCCCTCATCTCCTGGCCCATGGTGCTAACACCTTTAAAGTGCCAGTCTGGAGTGACTGTCCCAGCCTTGCGGGTCCCCAGCCCCAGCACCTCTGTTCCCAGCTTATCGTGTTCTTCCCTGGCCTCCCTCCTATAGCCTCAGGCTCTCTTGCAACCAGAGTTTGAACATCCACCCAATTCCATCCCATGATTTCTGATGGGAAGTCTTCTGATAGTTCCCGGGGAAGATTTTCCTCCCTGATACAAAAGCCAGCGAGGAATAACACGAAATGCCTCTCTTCTTTGGCCAATTTACCATGAGGGAAGAAATCTAAATATTAAGCTAAAACACTAGGACAACAGAACCATGGACAGAACGTGGATTCCCAAGGACATTGTAAAGCCGCTGGATCAGATCCGAACTGCCTGCCTCTGGACTTCCTGACATTTGAAATAATCTATTCATTGGTGCTTATTAACTTTTTATTTTGGAATAACTTCAGGTTCACTTAAAAATTGTAAAGGATGTGCAGAGAGCTCCTAAGGGTTGGGACCTCACCCAGATTCCCCTAATGTTAGCATCCTTTGTGACGACGGTGCATCTGTGAAAAGCATGACATGAACTCTGTCCCCCACTGGTATCTAAGCCGCTGGCTCTGATTGGGCCTGGCCAGGCTCTCCACCGCGTCCTTGTCTTGTTCTAGGGCCCCATCCAGAATTCCAAGTTTTGTTTGTTTGTTTGTTTCGTGCTTTCTGTGGCCTCAGACTAAAACATGTGTTTGCTGCCCGGCTCATGGAGACGGTCTCCATGTTCCCTCTGGTGGCTGATTGATCAGGGTTTCTGCCAAGTCCAAGCCCGTCTCTAACTGATTTTCTTGATTGTGTGAAGTAGGACTTGAGACAGCACTTGCCCCTGGCATGAATGCTAAGTCACTTCAGTAGCGTCCACCTCTTTGTGACCCCATGGACTGTAGCTCTCCAGGCTCCTCTGTCCATGGGATTTCCCAGGCAAGAATACGAGTGAGCTGCCAGCCCCCTCTCCAGGGGATCTACCCGACCCAGGGTTGGAGCTCAGGTCTCTTACGTCTCCTGCATTGGCCAGCAGATTCTTCACTGTTGAGCCACCTGGGAAGCCCGTATACATCTATTCTTTTTCTGATTCTTTTCCCACATAGCTTATTAGGAATATTGAGGAGAGTTCCCTGTGCTATAGGTCCTTGTCAGTCATCTATTTTATATATAGTAATGTGTGTGTGTTAATCCCAATTTCCCCTTTGGTAACCAGAAGTTTGTTTCCAAAATCCATGAGTCAGTTTCTGTTCTTATAAACAAGTTCATTTGTATCATTTTTTACAATTAGATTGTCTTCTGCCAGGCAGGAATGAAGGTCAGTGGCAGAGAGCAAGGCCACAGGGAAGAAGGGTGGGCTACACAGATGCACTGCAGGGAGCGACAAGGGCAAGTCTTTGAGTCACTGACCCAAGCCGAGGTCCACTGTCTACAAAAGGCACAGTGTGGATCCTCATGGTGATACAGGTGACCTGATTTCCACAAGCAGGTAAGGATGTGGATTCACCTAGATGGACCACCTTGATGCTTGGGTCCCCAGCCACCTACAGCTGAGACTTGGTATTCTCATCTGCTTTTGAGAGGTTCCAATCGGCTATATATTGTCACCGTGCTTATTTAACTTATATGCAGAGTACATCATGAGAAACGCTGGACTGGAAGAAGCACAAGCTGGAATCAAGATTGCCAGGAGAAATATCAATAACCTCAGATATGCAGATGACACCACCCTTATGGCAGAAAGTGAAGAGGAACTCAAAAGCCTCTTGATGAGAGTGAAAGAGGAGAGTGAAAAGGTTGGCTTAAAGCTCAACATTCAGAAAACAAAGATCATAACATCTGGTCCCATCGCTACATGGCAAATAGATGGGGAAACAGTGGAAACAGTGTCAGACCTTATTTTGGGGGGCTTCAGAATCACTGCAGATGGTGGCTGCAGCCATGAAATTAAAAGACTCTTACTCCTTGGAAGGAAAGTTATGACCAACCTAGATAGCATATTCAAAAGCAGAGACATTTACTTTGTCAACAAAGGTCCGTCTAGTCAAGGCTATGGTTTTTCCTGTGGTCATGTATGGATGTGAGAGTTGGACTGTGAAGAAGGCTGAGCACTGAAGAATTGATGCTTTTGAGCTGTGGTGTTGGAGAAGACTTTTGAGAGTCCCTTGGACTGCAAGGAGATCCAACCAGTGCATTCTGAAGGAGATTAACCCTGGGATTTCTTTGGAAGGAATGATGCTAAAGCTGAAATTCCAGTACTTTGGCCACCTCATGTGAAGAGTTGAGTCATTGGAAAAGACTCTGATGCTGGAAGGGATTGGGGGCAAGAGGAGAAGGGGACGGCAGAGGATGAGATGGCTGGATGGCATCACTGACTCGATGCACGTGAGTCTGAGTGAACTCTGGGAGTTGGTGATGGACAGGGAAGCCTGGTGCACTGCGATTCATGGGGTCGCAAAGAGTCAGACACGACTGAACGACTGAACTGAACTGAACTGAATCGGCTCTGAGAACCATGAGAAATTTGCATGCTGCCCCCTCCGCCTTCAGAATGTTGGCACCTGTTTATAAGCTGATCCTCCAAAATTTCAGATGGAGCTGGTTATGCTCCAGCCAACCATGTGGGACAACCAGCCTGATCGCTTACCACACATATCCACACAACTCATAAACCACTCAGGCAGGCACACGCCTTATAATTTCAATTTTCTTACTATTCAAAGTAGTACTAATAGTATACATCTTGTATACCATTGAGAGGTGAATAGATTCATGATTACTTAAAAACTGTAGCCCAGTTGTCTAAATTGTTTATTCCAAACAGAAATCAGTGCTTTGTACTTGCTGAATGCTACCCAAGATGCTGTGTGCCAAGTTACACAGAATGCAGATGAAAAGCCCATAAAACAAATGAGCGTGACATAAACGGGTAGCCAATGAGCAATTAAAAGTAGTTATTGAGTATCAGCTATGTGCCAGAAAATATGCAGAAGGAAAAAAAGAAATATAGCTAACACACATATTTTAAGAGGCTTCATCCTGTTCATAGGAAGACATTTAAATGGTGAGATAAAATGTATTTTTAAAAGCCCGAGTAAGAATTTTTTTAATTAAAAACTCGTAATTCCCTGCCACCCCACTGTCCTCCAACCAGAGCCCCCCAGCAGCGCCTGCTCGTGCTCAGACAGAAAGCCTTCAAGTGGCCTTTGGTTTCCTGCCCTTTCTCCAGCCTCCCAGCCTAATTATCAGCAAATCCTGCCATTTCCACTTCAAGTCTGCTTTTCTCTACCCCCGTTGCCAGCACCTCTGAGCACTTCTCACCATCCCCAAGGTTCCTGGCTGGCTCCACATCACCTCCAGCCCATATTCTTGGAAAACGCTCCTCCTGGGCTCTCTGCATAGGAGTTTTCTGCCCCGGGGCCTATATCAATCTCCATTCTCCAGGGGAAAGCCCAGAAGGATATGCGGGTTAAAATAAATCTTTAAAGGAATTGGCTCATGGGACATGGGGGCTGGCAAGCTTGAAATCTCTAGGACTGGCCAGCAGGCTAGAAACACGTGGGAGGAGATCCTCCCATCTAGAGGCAGAACTTGTTTGCAGGGAAACCTCAGTTTTTGCTCTTCAGGCCTTCAACTGATTGGATGAGGCCCACCCACATTAGGGAAGGTGATCACCATTAATTAAAGTCAACTAACTTCAGAGAGACTTCAGACTTCCTTGGACTTCAGAGAGATCCAACCAGTCCATCCTAAAGGAAATCAACTCAGACTATTCATTGGAAGGACTGATGCTGAAGCTGCAGCTCCAATACTTTTGCAAAGAGCTGACTCCTTTGAAAATGCCCTGATGCTGGGAAAGATTAAGGGCAGGAGAAGGGGACTACAGAGGATGAGATGGTTGGATGGCATCACCAACTCAATGGACTTTAATTCAAGAAAATTGCGGGAGACAGTAGAGGACAGAGGAGCCTGGTGTGCTGCAGTCCATGGGGTTGCAAAGAGTTAGACATGACTTAGTGACTGAACAACAACCGACTGTAGATGTCAACCCCACCCACCTCATGCCTTTACATCAGCACGTCAGTGGTGTTTGATTAAATCCCTGGGTGCTCTGTCTCAACTAGACTGACCCAGAAGACTCACAATCCAAGCCCCTTGCACAGGAGGCAGACAGGCCCTGTCTCCTCTGCTCTTACCACCCCCCCCACCGGTGACTGCCCATTGCCCCCCCAGGAGAAGCGCTGCCCGACCCCAGCATCTCTCCCTGCTCCCTCCTTTCTGCTATGGTGTCATCCTCAATGTGCCTGTTCCCAGGACAGTACCATGAACAGTACTGGAGGTTCATCCCGAAGTCCCACAGCCTTCTGCCCCCAGGGCCTTTGCACATGCCCTCCTGCTGTCTGGAAGCCCCCCAGACATGGATATGATTCCCCTTCTTTCGGGCATCTCTCCAGCATCTTAGGAGGCAGAACACCCCTCAGCAGCTGTGAAATGGCCTCCCCCTCACCACCCTGCACACCCTCTCCTTCCCCGGCTTTACTTTCACTCATAGAAGTAAGCGCCATCTGACGTAGTCGCCCATTTGCTGGTTGGTTTGTCTGCCCCCTCTACAGTACAAGCTCCAGGACTCCAGGGACCTGACATTTGGCGCCTATAGCTGTGTCTCCACCACTGAGGACAACGCCCAGCAAGCAGTATCTCTTCAACAAACATGAGTAATGAGTGAGTCAACAATAATAACTCCAGTAACGGGCTAGTTACAAAGAGGTGAAACGGGTGTCCTTGTCTATGGCTGATGAGAGTTTAATTTGTTACAACCAGAGTGCAATCTCACAATCTGGATGTTTTGACAAATCTGGAAGAAAATTAATGCACGTGCCATTTTACACAGAAACCTACTTACACAGAAATTGACTTTGAATAGTTTCAGAAATTACGGTCTCAAATAAAGTTTGTTCTTTGAAGTTGCAAACGTCCATGTCATTGAAAAAAAAAATTTTGAGAACAAGCTAAATAGTCAATATTTCCACAAGGAAATAGTTATATCAATTAAGATATAGCTACACTATAGAGTATGATGTAGCCATTCAAAAATAAAGCAGATTGTCATTTTCTTACTTAAAATGATTCTAATACAATGTCAAATAATGACAAGTTTCAAAGCTATTATAAGTTGATCTAATTTAAACTATATGCTGCTGCTGCTAAGTCGTTTCAGTCGTGTCTGACTCTGTGCGACCCCAGAGAGGGCAGCCCACCAGGCTCCCCCATCCCTGGGATTCTCCAGGCAAGAACACTGGAGTGGGTTGCCATTTCCTTCTCCAGTGCATGCATGCTAAGGCGCTTCAGTCGTGTCTGACTCTGTGTGACTCCATGGACAGCAGCCCACCAGGCTCCTCTGTCCACAGAATTCTCTAAGCAAGAATACTGCAGTGGGTTGCCATTTCCTTCTCCCAGTTAAAATATATAGGCACCTATTAATTTATACCTATAATTTATCATTAATTAGTAATACAAGTGCACAAACGTTGTTGTTTACTTGCTAGGTTGTGTCCCACACTTGGCAACCCCAGGGATTGTAGCCTGCCAGGCTTCTCTGTCCATGGAGTTTCCCAGGCAAAAATACTGAAGTGGGCAGCCATTCCCTTCTCCAAGGGATCTTCCTGATCCAGGGATCCAACCTGGGTCTTCTGCATTGGCAGGTGGATTCTTTACCACGGAGCCACCAGGGAGGCCCATGCACAAGCTTGCTATATGGATGGATCAAACACAAGATACACAGAGAGAGCTCCAGAAGGCCATCCCTCGAGTCAGCATCATGAGTATCTTGGGGAGATAGATTTTCTTGGGATGATAGCACGCATTGTATAAATATTCATAGTCAAGATAAAGGTTTAAAACTACACAGACAAAACCAGGATTCTGGTCACTTCCAGCATGCAAGGTAGGCCCATGTGCAGACAGTGGTCTAGAATATTGCCTTTCATGAAAGTATAGTGAATACGTTTTGCCTACAAGGTTTCACCACTTCACATGGCGATCCACTGAAGCCACCCAGTGTGGACGCCTCTGCTGCACGGAGCATGAAGTGTTGTGGGGATGCGCCTCCCCGCTGCCCCTGGACACGCAAGCACATGTTCCTGAGGACTGTGGCAGGTGGGCTGCGGAGGACGGGAGAGCTCCAGAGACACACTCAGGACAAAGTGCCCGCCAGGAGGGAACCCACTCAGGGACACGTGTGAGACACCTTCTGCTCCCAGGAACACATGGGGCGTATGACGGGCTGAGATGCTCTTTCTAGAGCAACACACAGGAACTTGAAGCTTAACTGCTGGTTGATCTGTAGGTAAGAGGGGCCTGGGGACCGTGGTTTACATGTGTTAAAAGCAGAGTGCGACCACTGTCTCTATTCACGAACACCAGCACACCTGGCTCACCCTGGCACTACCCCACCACCTGCTCCTGGACCCCAGTGGCCACTTTCGGAAAACAATAGATTCACATGCTCCTCCCTCACCTCAAACTTACTCCGAGTGTATCCTCTGTGTTGGGACTCCAGCTTCTCCCGGAGCCTCTTTCTCTTTCAAAGCCCAGCATTCCCGAAGCATCTCTGATGGACCCTCCTGGCGTCACCTGGCCCCTGGAGACCTTGAACTTGGGGCAACCTCTGTGCTTCCTCTAGCCTAACATGTGGGACTTGGACATTAAAGGTTTATGTAAACAAATCTATGTCACCCAATACACCTAAGTTAAGATTAAAACCCTCGTGTTTATACTCATCACTTATCTTTGACCTTCACAACAGCCAAAGATCAGTCAAAGAAACTGGACTTGTATTGACTCTAAGTGCTCAGACCATATTACAGGCAAAGCAAGGATAAAAACAAATTCCAACTCACACAGTTGTCGTGAAGGTCAAAATCAGGTAAGAGGTGCAGTGTAAAGAACCAGGCCAGTTTTGTAACACTGGTGAAACACTGTATCATTCACAGTCAGTAAAGACGATTTAATTAAATGGAGATTTATTACACAACTACTGCATTTTGTTAAATATTTACACTGAAACTTGCATTGGCAAGTAAGAAATAAGTTTAATCTATGTTGCAGCAGTACTGAATTTCCTATTGCTATCAAATAATTGGAAGTATTTTTTTCTCCTGAAGAAAGTTATTGAATGAAAGCAGAACTTACTTGAGGAGCTACTATTGTTATGAACATGTATACAAAGTAAAATGAATACATGGATTTAATTCAACATCTTGAGAAGAATACAAAGACCACATTCACGTTATTGGAGATTAAAACGACAAAGTGAAATGTATCTTCTTTGATGTACACCTCCATAAACACCCACATCGCATGTACATGGTGCTTGTGAATTTTCAGAGGCCATTCTTCCAGTCACTTAAGAGATATCTGTCTCTTTCAATTTTGCAAATTCTTTAATAAATCCCCAAAGGTTCCTTAAAATATAAAACAGATGAGTACAATGGGTTAGAGAAAAAGTACATGAATCATAAAAGAAAATTTCAAAACAAACATGTATTAAAACACATTTACTCAACCACTCATAGTAAGACTTGCAACCCTCCCCTTCCATTTTAAAGGGTATTTGTTGTAGATGTTTGGATGTGGCAAAGCTTCTCTGCATATGGGCCCAGGCCTCTGCAACATTTTCCAGGCCAAGTAGTTTGTGCCACAGAGGTGGGTTTACCTTAATGACGCTGCTGCTCTTAGTCACTCAGTCATATCTGACTGTTTGTGACCCAATGGAGTATAGCCCACCAGGCTCCTCTGTCCATGGGATTCTCCAGGCCAGAATAATGGGGTGGGTAGCTGTTCCCTTCTCCAGGGATCTTCCCAACCCAGAGATCGAACCCAGGTCTCCCGCATTGCAGGTGGATTCTTTACCCTCTGAGCCATGATATCACCTGAATTCATTCTCATTCACAACGCTCTGGAGGACCCTTGCAAATGTTGTGTTTGCATTTCTGTGTTCTTTTCCATTGAGAACACACCAGGTAATGCCAAGCCTCCCAGAACCTGGATCTCCCTGCGTGGTTCAACCAGCACCCAGCCTAACACCATTTCTCCTTTCTCTAACACATAAGCTGGCAAGTCTGATGGTCCATTTTCTGACTCTTTTGCAGCTAAGGATCACCCTGGTGCCCAATGAGATACAGTGGAAGTCCCTGGGGCGGGCTTTCCTACCTAAATCCAACAGAACAGACTCACCGTGGGATGCCAGCTGTCCTGCGGTTCCCCCTTCCTTCCCCCTGGGACAGGGACCCAGTGCCTAAAGACAACCAGGCAGCCACCGTGAGGCCACCACCCAAGGGCAGCAGGGAAGGAAAAGAGCCCCAGCTCCTCGATTCCATTGAACCTGTACCACCACCAACTAAATGTCTTTTTACCTATTGATACAATAAGCTTTTCCTATATTTAAACTATCAGTGGTTTTTCCAGCCGTCTCAAATCCTGAGGGTTGAACAATGGTACCAACTCAAAGAAAGTTAACTGTAAAATCTAAACTTATGTAAGAGATAATAATAGTCAGCATTTGATTTTTAAATTAAATCTTTCAGACTAATACATGTATAGGTTTTTCCATGTATCACTACCAATACACAAAAATTTATCATGTATTTAGTATCACTGCTGCTGCTGCTGCTAAGTCGCTTCAGTCATGTCCAACTCTGTGCGACCCCATAGATGGCAGCCCACCAGGCTCCCCACACCTGGGATTCTCCAGGCAAGAACACTGGAGTGGGTTGCCATTTCCTTCTCCAATGCAGGAAAGTGAAAAGTGAAAGTGAAGTCGCTCAGCTCTGTCCGACCCCTAGCGACCCCATGGACTACAGCCCATCAGGCTCCTCCATCCATGGGATTTTCCAGGCAAGAGTACTGGAGTGGGGTGCCATCACCTTCTCTGATTTAGTATCACCAAAGGCATGCAATTTGAGAAAAGAAAGCCACCCACAGCCACACGCCTTCCCCCTTTCCTGATCCTTCCTCTTGAGGAATCACCTTCAACTCTTCAGTTTTTTCCCCCCAAAATATGTATTTCTATATTGCTAAATAATACATATGATGGAGATTTAAACCTTGGACCAAGCATTCTTAAGCAAAGGAAAAGATGTAGCATATATAATGTACGTGAAGTGAACACTCAGGAACCCACAGACTTCAGAAGTATTATCCAGGTCATCTACTTGTAAGTGGATGGTTTTAATGGCTCCAGGGTCAGGTTATGACAGTTGCTCCATCAGAGCTTCAATACTCACTGCTGCTCCCCCTCTCTCAGCTTGTTCTTCCCCAAGATCTGCTTCACATAGTTCACAATAAACTACCAAGAATTAAAAATCACTTGGTCACATACAACGGCATGGTACTGGTCGTGGGCAACATCAGTAATGTTGCCAATTGCATCCAAATACATTACGACTTCTAGAATCAGGCATAGCATGCTACTGCGTGCCAAACATAATGCAGAGGGGTGCACGTAGGTAATAAGGTAGCACTACAACCTATTAAGCAGCAAATTGTTACCATGCATTTTGGAGGGCTATTGTGAGAAGTCATTAAGGGAGCCATGGCATTCATAAACTCATGATAATTCATGGTTATGAGCGGTGGGTTAGAGAAACAGTCAGTTCTGATGGACACATTCAACTATTAAAGGGAGAATATTTTCATTAATGTATTAGCTTACACCTGTCCAGTTTTAAGCTAAGGTCAGCAAAGCGAGATATTCCTGCCATGACAGAACATCATCATTTAGAAAGACTATGCATACACTTCCATACTTGATTTATCACATAGCACAAGAACGCACTAGCAGAAACATTTCTACTGAAAAGCAGACTCTAAACACTTACCTGAATTTTCTTCATTAAAATTTTATTTGCTGTTTCCAACTTTATAGTTTCAGTCTAAAGGAAAAACAGTTTTAATTGTTCAAACTAAACACTATCATGTTACAATTTGTTCATACTAGATGTTTGTAATGTTTCTGATAATCAATAAAAGAGATTCTTGATCAGAAAAAAAAAAAGAAAAACAGTTTAAAAAGAAAGACAAGTGGTTAACAATATTTGTTAAGTATTTTTCACCACTTATGGAACAAAAAGTATTCTGTGAATGCTGTTCTTTTAATTTTAAAAGTATTCAATAGCACACCCCTTAAAAACAATGGGTATACAAAGCATGATGTGTACAGTGAGAGAGGAGAATCCTGGCCCTGAGGCCAGAAAGCAGAGGAGGTGGAGCTTGATGTTGCAAAAAACGAGGGGATTTTAGGGGAGTTCCAGAGTAGGCACATTCCACATATTTTTGGAACTAGTAATGGAATTTTTTAAGATGGCTGGATACAATATAAAAATACAAATATCAATAACTCATGTATATGTAGACATCACTGAATATAAACTGTAAAGTTAAGAAAAAAATTTTTTTGAGTTTCCATTCACAATAGCAACAGATACCAAAAGTCACAAAACAAAAGTGACAAAAATTCTTTAATGCCAATGTATTAAAATAAATATAAAATGATCCTAGATGGAGTGTTAATATTGTAAAGCTGTCATTTCTCCCCAAATGAATCTATAAATTCATTAGAAGCACAACAGAAAAACCAAGAGTATTTACTACTGAAACTAAAAAATTAGTTAATATTATAAATGAGACTATTCAAGATAATTGTGAACAAAATGATGATGAAGAAGGGATGAAGAGGTTTGCTTCTCCAGAGATGCACCATAATGGAAATAATTTGTGATTATCAGTATATCATGAGGCTAAATAATATACAATTAAGGAGTTGGGCTGACTTTACATCCTAATTCTACCACTTGCTCACTGTAAGCTTGATCAAGTTACTGAGCATTTGTGTGCCTTGGTTTCCCCATATGAAAAAGGGAGTTAATAAAAATATCTATCTTTTCGGGTTGTTTGGAATTAAATGAAATAGTATGTTTGTACTAGTTACAGCAATATCTGTGCATCGTAAACCTGTGATACATTTAGTTATTTTTTCTTCTGGTTAGAAATAACATTTCAAATCCAGACCCAGAAGTCGGTTATTTAATAGGATAATAAATGCAGTTCTGTTATAGCCTCCAGTATTTGAATTAAGGAGCCAAATATAAATAAAAAATACTTGAAGTAATATAAAATTATTGATATGGAATCATTACATAGAATCTTCTATTTCCCAGGTTTAAAAGAGGTTTCAATTTTGAAAGCAAAGTTTACATGATTTTGCATTATAGCATGCTCAGAACACATAAAGTTATAACTGGTTTTCACTGTTTAAACATTCAACTATAAAATAGTGTTTCTTTTTAGGACATTATTAAGTTTAAAAAATGCGAGCAGACTCTAACTGAAAACAGAAAGAAATCTGACCAGATTATTTTCAAAGAGAGACAAGAGGATCCAAAGCAAGTTTGGACCAGCACCACCTTCCTATAATTAGGCTTTAAAAATAAAGTAGGGTTGGGAAAATATATGAAAGTCTATAACCAGGAGAAAAAAGGATAATCACATATGACTTACAAACTCTAGAAGCAGAAGTTACATGTCATAAGATTTTAGGTTATAACCTAAGAAGCAGGCCATCACAGCACTTCAAAACATTGGATCATAACACACATAATAATTTATGTGTATCAAGATCATATCATAACAAGATCATAATTTTATTGTTATCAAGAAAGTGGTTAGCAGCAGGTGTTCAGGTCTAACACAGCAGGTTCTCAATGGCAGTGATTAATCCTATCTTCCAGCATAATCTGAAACTAACTGTACGTGTAACCATGGGGTCAGTGTGGCTCAATAGAAATTAGAAGGACTCTGGGGCCCAGGAGATTTAAGCTTTGCCACCTCTGTCTGGTGCCATGTTGGGTGGGTCACTTAGCTTCTCTAGGCTTCAGATTAAACTTCTCAGCAAACACTGGACGCTAAACGATGCCGGTCATTATCTTCACAACAAGCATTTTCCATATAAAATCGCTAATTTCTAAGAGATGTCACTTGGGCTGAAAGAGGTTCAGTCTGACCCTTAATAGAGCGCTATAGAATTGTTATCACCTTCACTTTTGTTGTTTCAGCTATGCATACATACAGGCTACGTTGCTCAGTCGTGTCTGACTCTTTGCGACCCCATGGACTGCAGCCCTCCAGGCTCCTCTGTCCATGGGATTCTCCAGGCAAGAATACTGGAGGCGGGTGCCATGCCTTCTTCCAGGGGACCTTGTCCACCCAAGGATCGGACCTGTGTCTCTTATGTCTCCTGCATTGGCCGGCCGGTCCTCTACAGGAGTACCACCTGGGAAGACCCAGTTTAGCTACATCTCTTAATTATTCTAATCATTTGCTACAAAGTGGTTGAAATGAAAAATGTTTAGACCGAATGTTATATTTTGCCTCCATTGAAAGTCAAATCACTCCATATGTTTGCCAAGGTCTCCCAGCAAAATAACAATGTAGACATTGAAATAAACAAGTTGCATACCTCTAAGCTTTTGATCTTACTTTCAGTGATTTGCAAAATTCCAGTATGAACAAAGCTTGTTTTAATTAGTCTTTCAAGAGCTTGAATCTCATCCCATTTATGAAGTACTTCACACCTCTTTTTTTCAACCTTCTCAATAAGAGTAAGGTTCTCCTCCTTCATGACCTTTTTCTCAGGTGATTCTGGAATATTTTTTAAAAAACAACATATTCTGTGTTTAATGTCTTAATTCTTATTAGTAACATTATGTATTAACAATATGAAGTACATTGTATATAGTTATAAAATATAATGTAATTCAAACTTCAAGCACGTCAGTAAAGATTATGAGAGCCAAATTAAGTATATATGTTTCACTGCCTTAGTGTAGATATATATTTTTCTACCTTTTCCTATTAAAAATATAAACAGTAAAGGCAAGGATAACAACTGAAATAAAAGGGGGAAAAATGATCAGACCCAAGAATGGGGTGTCCTTCCTTTAATTCATTTATGTACTTGATGAGCCTTTATCGAGTACCGAGCACAGCATGGGCAAGGCGCAAGGATGACCCTGCTGCAGGCGTGGGACTAAGGCGAGAGCAAGAAGACGCACAGGAGTCAGGTGAGTGGGAGGGCGTGAGGAGCAGGCAGGGGGCAGAGCTGACGCCTTCCGGAAGGGGGAATTTACACGGTACGGTGGGGGCACTGAGGGCCAGGGGAGAAGCAGGAAATCAGAACACTACAAGGAGCAGGCGGCAGATGGGAAAAGGTCTTCTAGTCCACGGGAGGAAACCAGTCAAAGCTGGCTGAAGAGGTCTGAAGCCAGCCTGGCCACTTATGACAAGTGTGTTGTGGCTGAGCGGCAGAGAGTGAAGACGCTGCCGCTGGTACCCCGACTTAAGCTTCTATGTGTCTGGAGATGCCATTCATTGAAACTTCCAAGGACAGGTAAATTCAGAAAGGAAAGCTTCACCTTGGACTTGCTGGGTTGACACTCAGGTGCCACGTGCAGTAGGCAGCGGCATATACAGACCGTAAGCCTGAAAAAGCTGTTTTAGCAGGAAAGAGATCTAGAATCAAAGACGTGTGCATTGAGTCAAAAACATGCTGAGCTCCAACAAAGATCAGTATTTAAGGAGCCGAGAGATGGAGACAGACAATAACTCAGGGGTAAGGATGCTCTGTTCTCAGTCAGCACAGGTAGACTCTGATGAGTCGAAAGACTTAATTCTTTGAGAAAGAACAGCTGCTTTTTTTTTTTTTTAATGGAAAAATGCTATGAGCAAGAGTGATCTTACCTACTGATACATCCCAAGTCACTGCTGTCATTCAAACTTGCCCAATTTGGAAGAAGGGAAAAGCGTGAAGGTGCGTTCTGAAACTTGGGTGACTTAGTCCAGCAGATGCAGGACAAGCAGACTTGCCGGACCAGAGGCAGTCATGCTCATGCTTCTGATGCGGGTTCTGAGAGAGCCAACGGAAATGTCTCTGATTCCCATCTCGGTCCAAGCTGAAGGTTTTACCCGAAATAAGTAACTGGCAGCAAGGAAGACAAAAGGTTCATAAAGCCGCTCACGTGGCCCGACTGCTCCTTGTGTTTCTACCTAAAGAGGAAGACTGTGGCATCAAAATGGGAAGTCCGCAGAAAATGCATTTGGCTGGAGAAGGCTCAGAAATGACAAGTCTTCAGAAAGAGAATCCAGGAGGACACAGGCCGGATACCGGGTTTCTTTAACAGTGTTGGAACCCGTGTCAGAAACAGCTAGGACCAAATATTAAGAAAAGATTACTACAGGCCTAGAAAGTTGGTAACTTCTTATTGCTTATTATTTTTATGAGCCTTTGCCAAGTTATTCTGTTAGCGTTGAGCAATAAAGTGTCACATTTTTTAAAATAGTGGCCAAGTTTTAAGAAACAGCAGGAGACAGAAGACCAGGGAGCTCCAGTCTCATCTTGCGACCTGTCTGAAGAGGAGCCAACACACGTCCCTTGCAGCACTGTTCACAACAGAAGGCCTGCAGCAACCTCTGTGCGCATCAACGGAGATAAAGAAGAGGCAGTACATGCAACAGAATATCGCATGGGTGTGTGCTAAGTCACTTCAGTCGTGTCCAACTCTCTGCGACCCCATGGACTGTAGCCCGCCAGGCTCCTCTGTCCATGGGACTCTCCAGGCAAGAATACTGGAGTGGGTTGCCATGCCCTCCTCCAGGGTATCTACCCAACCTAGGGATCAAAGCTGCATCTCCTGCATTGCAGGTAGATTCTTTAACACTGAGCTACCCAGAAAGCCCATATATATATAAATCAATTATATTTCAATATATTTTTTAAAAACATTAAAAAAGAGTGAGCAGGACTGCAGATAGAGAAGGAATACATCAACCTCTGAGCTCTGGAAGAATCACAAGACCAGGCTGCCCGGAGACTCAGGCCATAATAAACCCTTGAAAGATGCCCATCGGGTAAACCACACAGGCCTGGCTCATGGGAGGGCAGAAAGAACCAGAGGAAGGAAAACGAAATCCTCTGGGGTCAGACCTTTTGAGGCCAAGTTTGCCGAAGAAACCAAGACCATTAGACTTGTGAGAACATCCTCAATGATGCTGAAACGAAAGCGCGATTCCGCGTGAGTTAGTGCATAACAAGCCTGGAGTGGGAGCGGCACCTGACTGAGCCACAGGGTTAACTGCAGAGGTCAGTGAGAGAGACAGTCACCTGAGCCCGTTTGGGTCATTTAATCCAGCTGTGAATGGTGTGCCCAATTTTGAGATCATTTCTATTATTTCATTGAGTGCGTGAATATTCACAAAATGTCATTAATTTCCCACAAACCATGTGTCCCTCTTCATGAGTGATGATGGTATGAGGAGGAACCCACAGGCAGAGTGACTCCACCACGCCAAGCCCTGTGTCCTTGCATCTTATCAGATCCTCTTAATGAGGAGGGAAGCGCTATCCTTGCCTCCACTGAACAGGCAGCAGTATCACAAAAGAGGTTCACGTAACAGCCGTTGAGTGGGGTGCTGAGATGCGCAAGTTGAGGCCCATTTGCAAGAGAGGGTGCCCCACACCTGGATAGAACCTTGTCCAGAAAAGCTGACTCCTCTGATTCAAGAATAAAGACACAAAGTGTCTGGAGACCAGACTGGACCATCCTCCTTGCTGTTACCCTGGAAACCACAGGCCACAGCAACACTTCCTCTATTTCCATCGCCCAGGGATGCCCTGGAGTATTCACAGCTCCTCCCTAAAATCCACTATGTATTTCAAGACACTTTCTCTAAAATAAATGCATTTAGTTCTTCAACACTTCCTCCGCGGAGTTGATTCTCATGTTTACACCATTGCGTCAAGGTTCTTAAAATCGATTTCAAGTACTTTGGTTATTCTCTCAACATAAGGTCCTGAATTCATTCAAAGTTTCACTAAAACCCAAGAGATCCTACAGGAAGATGACACGCACATGAGCTGTCTCTGATTACAGCAGCTCGACAAGCAAATGTGCCTGAAGCCACAGAAACTGTGATAAACATCTTCACCCAGACAAATCTCTCCAGGAGATCAACTACTTCCTGTGTCTTTAAAGTACTTTAAACCACTTCAGATAAAAATGAAAACTTACTGAACTTCTAAAGAACTTGATGGGGGCAGGGGGAAGATAATAACCTCTCTGAGAAACCTTTTCAAACTAGCAGCAGAAGCCCTGAACAGGGAACTAGTCTTGAAGATTCCTCACGCGGAGGTCATGGCAAACCTCAGGTTGGAAGACCAATCACAGGGTTACTTGCCTGCCCGGTTCCTCGCAGCCTCCAGCAGCACACGCTCCTGCTCCAGTTCGTTTCTGAGCCTGCGGTTCGGTAAAAATACATCATGACACGTTAGCACCCTATTCACACCTTCCTCCTTTTCTCTCTCTTATATCACGGACTTAAAACTGAGAAATAAGAACTGCTCCTCTGAGTTTCTAACAATAAAAAGATGACTTGAAGATGTAGATAAGATGAGACTGAATTAGTCAAGTTCTATAAACTAAAGTATCCTTTCTTATCAAGAGCACCCAAGCCACTAGTTAAAGGAGCTTGTCTTTTAGTGTCTATGGATGTTCCTTTGTGACTTGAATTTTTAAGAAGCAAGGACAAAAAGAAACTAGCCATTTTATACTCAGTTCACTTCAGTTGCTCAGTCCTGTCTGACTCTTTGCGACCCCATGGACTGCAGTGCACCAGGCCTCCCTGTCCATCACCAACTCCCAGAGTTTACTCAAACTCATGTCCATCAAGTCGGTGATGCCATCCAACCATCTCATCCTCTGTCATCCCCTTCTCCTCCTGCCTTCAATCTTTCCCAGGATCAGGGTCTTTTCAAAAGAGTCAGCTCTTAGCATCAGGTGGCCAAAGTATTGGAGTTTCAGCCTCAACATCAGTCCTTCCAATGAACATTCAGGACTGATCTCCTTTAGGATGGACTGGTTGGATCTCCTTGCAGTCCAAGGGACTCTCAGAGTCTTCTCCAACACCACAGGTCAAAAGAATCCATTCTTCGGCGCTCAGCTTTCTTTATAGTCCAACTCTCACATCCATCCATGACCACTGGAAAAACCATAGCCTTGACTAGATGGACCTTTGTTGGCAAAGTAATGTCTCTGCTTTTGAATATGCTGTCTAGGTTGGTCATAACTTTTCCTCCAAGGAGCATTTTACACTCTGAGACCAATAATGAAATAATGAGGCCAATAATAATAGTGTGACCCCAGCACAGACCAAGCCCGATCGCCTTCCCCACCTGTCGTTGTGGTCCAGGGCTGCTCTGATGGCAGCCACGAGCACTCTCAGCTCCTCCCTGGCCCGCTCCACATCCGCCGTCTTCACCTTCCCCTTCTGCAGACTCTGGACCTGAGTCAGCAAAGCCTGGGCAGGACAAGGCCAGAGTGGGTGAGACAAACAGAAAACAAGGGTGAGAATTTTCTCTGTTAATACGGTGTGTTCAAGATGTCTGGGGTCAAATGCTAAGTAAAATAGTAAACAGAAGGGATGGACCTTAAGGAGGAATATTGGAGAAGGGATAAGTTGTCAGGTGAAGGTCTGGGTATATATATATACACATATATATATATAAAATTTTAATTTTGAGTCTTTATTTCCCTAAGAAATTAAAAAGTGGTGGGGGATTTCATTGTTGGTTTGTGTGGGGGAAGAAAATGCTGAATAAAACACTTCATGAGTATTATTATAGCACTGTGATTATTTTTCTAAATGTATTAAAAACAATATTAACCCAATAGCTGCAAAGTAATGATTCTCAAATGTGGTGAAACAAAACTCTCTGGCTTGTTTGGGTGACGGGGCTGCCAAGTTTCCAGGTAGAAGGATCTAGAGCCCCGCCAGCCTGCAGACGTTTTCATTCTGGTGTTTGACGGGGATGTGGGCAGATGTGGTCCTTAGTGACTCCGCCTCAGAAAGCAAAGAGCAAGGTAGACCCCCAGCTGGAGCCTTTGCTTATTCCTGCTGAACAGAAGCTTCTTTCTGAAGCACGAATCGCTCAAGGCAAGGAAACAATGCCTGCGTGCGATTCCCGATTGAGTCGGAACTGCCCTCCTCGTCAGGCCCTGATCTTTGTTTCTTTGTTTCATAGACACAGTGAGACACTCTCCTTCCCAAGAGACAGGATTTTTAAACTTTATTGAAAACCTCAGAAGTCGCCTTAGCGACAGTGCCATATTCTCTGAGCTGCGTGCGTGATAATGGCATTGCTGCCTTCCATTTTCCTTCCCGAGCATCCACACATGTAACCTAAGCCTGAAGAGAAGCCCTGGAAGGTGTCACAGAGAATCCAAGGTCACCCCCCGTCTTTTAAGATCAGTAAACTGCCTGCTCAGACACCGGAGTGTCAGCCTTCAGAGAGATGCTGGCTGGATACACTGTAATCTGGAACTCACTAGAAAGACCTGGGTGCCACCTACAAAGCGGGGCACCAACAGTGGTGGGGGGACCTCAACGAGCAGAGAGGCAGAGCCACGTCTGAGCAAAGCAAGCCCACGAGAGCGGGTCACGGAGGACAAGCCTGCGCAGGTCGCCGAGAACTGGCAGCCACAGGTGGCAGCCAAACCAAGAAACGTGTGCGCCTCCCCGGCTGCCCCTCGCTGAGGCCAGGAGCAGAAGGCCAGTCCATTACGGTGTCCTCGTGGACATAAGGCCCATGCCTATTAAAAGTACCCGCTGATCTAAATCATGCAGGCACAAACAGGGCTTCTGAGATTCAGGCTGTTTCCCTGTGCTCAGGAAATATGAAGAAACAGGCTCTATTTAAGACATGCATGACTGATTGTTACCTTATACTGTTCTGTGGGATGGTTCTGCAGAAGTAATAGCATGTAGAGTTCATATTCTTCCTACAGAAAAAAAAAAGAAAGAGAAGAAAAAAGAAAGGAAATGAGGAAAAAAGGAAGGTGGGAGGGAGGGAGGAAGAAAGAAAAAAATGAAAAAAGATCCATTGGAAATGTGTTATGAGATTACTGTACAGTGTAACATTCTTTGCATATGTAAAGAGGCTAAGGAGTGTCAGTTCAGAATATTTTTAAAAATATAACAACGCTTCTGCAATATATTAAATAACATACACACAGAAATGTGCAAAAATCTCACCATTTTTAAAGCACAATTGAGTATTGACTATTAGGACTTAAAAACACCTGGACACATGTGAAACACGTGACCTTCTGACACTAGGGGGCGATGTGGATTTGGGCTTCCCTGATCGCTCAGTTGGTAAAGAAACCGCCTGCAATGCAGGAGATCCTGGTTCGATTCCTGGGTTGGGAAGATCCCCTGGAGAAGGGAAAGGCTACCCACTCCAGTGTTCTGGCCTGGAGAATGCCATGGACTCTATAGTCCATGGGGTCGCAAAGAGTCGGACATGACTGAGCAACTTTCACTTCACTTCAATCTGCAGAAACTTGAGTGCCAAAGAACAGATGCTTTTGAACTGTGGTGTTGGAGAAGACTCTTGAGAGTCCCTGGGACTGCAAGGAGATCCAACCTGTCCATCCTAAAGGAAATAAGTCCTGAATGCTCATTGGAAGGAGTGATACTGAACCTGAAACTCCAATCCTTTGACCACCTGATGCGAAGAGCCCACTCATTGGAAAAGACCCCAATGTTGGGAAAGATTGAAGGCAGGAGGAGAAGGGGACAACAGAGGATGAAATGGTTGGATGGCACCACTGACTCAATGAACATGAGTTTGAGCAAGCTCTAGGAGATGGTGAAGGACGGGAAGCCTGGCATGTTGCAGTTCATGGGGTTGCAAAGAGTCGGACATGACTGAGCAACTGAACTGAACCTCTGAGAAGTAGGAGATATTAAGGAGGTGGCAAGAATACACAGAACAACTATACAGAAAAGATGGTAATGACCATGTAATAACCATGATGGTGTGATCACTCACCTAGAGCCAGACATCCTGGAATGTGAAGTCAAGTGGACCTTAGGAAGCATCACTATGAACAAAGCTAGTGGAGGTGATGAAATTCCAGCTGAGCTATTTCAAATCCTGAAAGATGATGCTGTGAAAGTGCTGCACGGAAAACTCAGCAGTGGCCAGAGGACTGGAAAAGGTCAGTTTTCATTCCAAACCCAAAGAAAGGCAATGCCAAAGAATGCTCAAACTACCACACAATTGCATTCATCTCACACACTAGTAAAGTAATGCTCAAAATTCTCCAAGGCAGGCTTCAACAGTATGTGAACCAGAACTTTCAGATGTTCAAGCTGGATTTAGAGAAGGCAGAGGAACCAGAGATCAACTTGCCAACATCTGTTGGGTCATAGAAAAAGCAAAGGAATTCCAGAAAAACATCTACTTCTGCTTTATTGAATATGCTAAAGCCTTTGACTGTGTGGATCATAACAAACTGTAGAAAATTCTTAAAGAAATGGGAATGCCAGACCCCCCTTACCTGCCTCCTGAGAAACCTGTATGCAGGTCAAGAAGCAACAGTTAGAACCATACATGGAATAATGGACTTTTTCCAAGTTGGAAAAGGAGTACATCAAGGCTGTGTATTGTCACCCTGCTTGTTTAACTTCTATGCAGGGTACACCATGTGAAACGCTGCAGGGGATGAAGCCCAAGCTGGAATCAAGATTGCCAGGAGAAATATCAATAACCTCAGATATGCAGATGACACCACCCTTATGGCAGAAAGCGAAGAGGAACTAAAGACCCTCTTGATGAAAGTGAAAGAGGAGAGCAAAAAAGCTAGCTTAAAACTAAACATTAAAAAAAAAAAAAAAATCATGGCATCTGGTCCCATCACTTCATGGCAAATAGATGGGGAAACAATGGAAACAGTGACAGACTTTATTTTCTTAGGCTCCCAAATCACTGCAAATGGTGACTGCAGCCATGAAATTAAAAGACGCTTGCTCCTTGGAAGAAAAGCTGCAACAAACCTAGACAGTGTATTAAAAAGCAGAGACATTACTTTGCTGACAAAGATCTGTATAATCAAAGCTATGGTTTTACCAGTAATCATGTATGCATGTGAGAGTTGGACCATAAAGAAAGCTGAGCACCAAAGAATTGATGCTTTTGAACTGTGATGCTGGTGAAGATTCTTGAGCTACCCTTGAACAGCAAGGAGATCAAACCAGTCACTTCTAAAGGAAATCAGTCCTGAATATTCATTGGAAGGGATGATGCTGGAATTGAAACTCCAATACTTTGGTCACCTGATGGGAAGAGCTGACTGATTGGAAAAGACCCTGATGATGGGAAAGATTGAATGCAGGAGAAGGGGACGACAGAGGATGAGATGGTTGGATGGAATCACCAACTCAATGGACATGAGTTTGAGCAAGCTCCAGGAGCTGGTGAAAGACGGGAAGCCTGGCATGGGGTCCATGGGGCCGCAAAGAATCGGACACAACTGAGCTGCTGAACAAGAACAACAAACCTCCTAGAGATGAGCGCTCCAGGGATGGAGACTGATAACCACATCCCATTTTTAAGCCTTACTTACATTTGGGAATGGACAGTAACAGACCCTTCAAGCAGCCTGATTCCAACTCAGCTCTGATATGATGGTCACTTTCAGCAGGAAATGACAACAAACTTAAAACTCCATCCAGATGCATCTAAAGTTACACATGGACAGCTTTAGAAGTTTCTGTGTACGTTTATGTGTGGTTGATAAGAGTTTATATTATAATTAGGAAGCTTTAGTATGAAAATATGGGCTTCAGAAGTGAGCTAGCTGGGTGTTTTTCTCACATGGCCCACTTAAGACTCATGTGGCTGCACGCATGTTCCTTTGACATGAATGATTCTCCTCCTGTGTAGAATGGACACCATGAAACTTGGCAGAATTTCTGCGTGGCCTGAGCTCATGTGTGCAAAACTCACGCGCGGCTCTCAACTGTTGGGAGATGCGTGTTTCTATTACCTTAATTTCTTTCAAGATATCACCAAATACCAAAGAACTTTTGCAAATATCTTCAAAGACTTCTCCAAAGACCTGGAGTCTGTTGAACTCTTCAGGGTAACAAACACATATTTTCTGGAGCTCCTGGAGGAAAAGAGAACCACCCTGCTTCAGGATGACTTGATTTTCCTTTCTGGTTAGTTTCTCGGGCGAGGCATTCTGTCGGCTGGGTATCAAACCCCTTGGTGCTGAGGCTCTATGATCGCCTGAGTTCATTTATTCCCTTGCATCTCGTGAGTCAAGGGAACAAACAGTGCCTCTCTGCCTCCATGGTGTTTCCAAGGTCCTTCTCTTTCCACCAGTCCTCTCAGCCAAAACTCTCATCAAGGTTTGGTTATTTCATATGCTGACTCTTTCCTGCATCTTCACCCTTCCAACACCAGGTCCCCCATCACTAAGTACCACTCTCAGCTCTCCGTAGCGCATCCCATGACGCCTAACCTCCTTCTACACATGGAGAGACTCCTACGCAGACTTTACGTGCATCCTCAACTCTCTCCTCACCCTCCCTTTGCATTCTTTCCTAATGACTCAGGCAAACCTTGTCTCAGCTATTTCTGCTGCCCCAGGGGCATTTCCCTCAGTGTAGCAGCCACTGCTTTCCATTATGAAAGCACCTCCAATGCACCAGTTTCCAAACTTCTGTTCTTGCACCCTAAGCGTTACCATCTGGGCTTCCCAGGTGGCTCAGCATTTCCACCTGCAATTCAGGAGACTGGAATTTGATCCCTGAGTTGGGAAAAACCCTGTGGACAAAGGAATGGCAACCCACTCCAGTCTTCTGGCCTGGAGAATTCCATGGACAGAGGAGCCGGGTGGGATGTAGTCCCTAGAGTCACAAGAGTCAGGTGGGACTCAGTGACTAAACAACTGTCTCATCTACATCACGTGGGATATTCTCAGCCACTGGCAGCCCTTCGCTGTTCCACCTGCAGGCGTCAGCGCGGCCTCGGAGGCTGAGTCTCTGCCCACAGTCTTGAGACTCCTGCACCCAGCGGGGGTCCCCATAGCATCACAGAACTGCCCTCCTTACCTGCTCCAGCTTCTTCTCATGGCACCTCGCTGCCTGGCTCCCAGTGAAGTCCCTCATCAAGAGGTCTTGCTTGGCCAGCACTTGTTTCTGGAAGCTCAAGAACTTCCTGTAGCTGTCTGCTTTCGTTATGCCAGCCAAGTGCGAGCTGACGTACTGGAACTCGTCCCTGTCCAGCGGGGACATCACACACTCACGGCTGGACCTCACCTCCTTGTACTTCAGAACCTTCATGTCCGGCAATCTCAGCTCCTCTCGCTTTGGCCGTTCAGGAGAACCCACCTCTCTCAACCTCGCCTCAGGACTCACATCCTCCTGCGAAACGTGGGAGGCTTGTGCAGTAGGGTTCAGATACCTGAAGTGTGGTGTGTTCTCAGCATCACTCGGGCCCACCGCTGTGTTGATAGTAAAATAAGCCAAAGCATCTTTCATCTTCTGAACCTTATCAGATAGCCTTTCTGCTCCAAAGACCTTTGCCTCCTGGGGCCTGTTGGCATTGGGCCAGTGATACAGGATGGTCTCCGGGGGCCTGTAGAGCTTGTTGGGGTTCAGGTGTCCGGATGTGTACATGTAGACGTCATCTCTGTGGTTTTTCTGCAGTTGGTTCAGAAGCGTCCGCAGATTGCACAGGGTCTTAACACCTGGTGTCTCACAGTGTTTCCACCTCAGGTAAACTGGTCAGGAAAGACAAGAAGACCAGTAAGTACCACTCTAGTTCCCCACTGAGGTCACAAAGGGGCCTGTGCACCTGCTGAGCTGGAGACTACCATTCCTAGAGCAAGAGCCCACGGAGAGGAAAGAGGGCAGGCCAGCCCAGCTGCAGAGGAGGGCTGGGGTAGGGGCACATGACGGACAATTCCCATCAGCAAGCTGGGACCAGCAGAGCAGGGACTTGGCTCCAACACGGAATCTATTTTTAATTTTAGTTTATTTATTTTTAAGTTGAAGGATAACTGTTTTACAGAATTCTGTGGTTTTCTGTCAAGATCCTGGATGAGGAAGGCATTCCCCCCGGCCAGCAGAGGCTCATCTTTGCCGGCAAGCAGCCGGAAGACGGCCGCACTCTTCTACTGACAGCATCCGGGGGTATAGAGCGGCAGCTCGTCCTCCGTCCGGGGGGCGGCTGTCCGCTCGTCTATTCATCATGCCCAATGGTGGCATCGCTCTGCACTCTAGCCTTTTACCCCAGTTGAAGTTTAGAAATTACCATTTTCAGTAACAGCTGAACCTGTCCAAAATGTTGATAAAGGTTTTGTTGCATGGTTAAAAAAAAAAAATGAGTCTGTCACTTGGCCCCTTTCGTATCCCACTCAAACGAAGACAGTGACCCACAGAGTGAAACCTGGGGGCATGTTAATGGGGACCCCAGTTCCCTCCACAAAGAGTCCCAGAAGTAAGGGTCCATTTGGCCATTTGGCCCAGGACGGAATATGATGGGAAAAGAGAGCTTTTTGAGTCAGTTTCCAACGACGTGAGTTCAGAAATTTACATTATCTCTGTGAAGCAGTTTCTTCAGCAAAATTAGGAGACTCGTCCTACACCAGATGAGGCTAATTGACAACCAGATATAATCGCTTTTGGCAGAGAAGACCTGAAAATGAGGGGACGTCCTCTAAATGCTGCCTGTGCCATCAAAGGACTGCAGTGCAGCGAACGCCGCCTAAGGGCCTCCGGGAGGACGGGAGCCCAGACGCCACAGAGGAGCGGGACGCCGCGTAAGGGCCTCCAAGACCTGAGTCTAGACCCTGCAGAGGAGCGAGAATAAGGGCCTCCAGGAGGACATGTGCCAGGACCCCTCAGTGGAGCGGGACGCAGCCTAAGGACCTTAGGGAGGACATGAGCCCACACACGCGGGACACCGCCTAAGGGCCTCTGGGAGGAAGAGAGCCCAGACACCACAGAGGAGCCGGATGCCGCCTAAGGGCCTCCAGGGGGACGGGAGCCCAGAGGTCACAGAGGAGTGGGACGCCGCCTAAGGGTCTCCAGGAGGATGGGAGCCCAGAAGCCATCTAGGAGCGGAATGCCACCTAAGGGCCTCCCGGAACACGGCAGCCCAGACCCCACAGAGGAGCGGGACGCTGCCTAAGGGCCTCCAGGAGGACGTGAGCCCATTCCCCACAGAGGAGTGGGATGCCCCCAAAGGGCCTCCGGGAGGACGTGAGCCCACATGCGCAGGATACCACCTAAAGGCCTCGGGAGGACGGGAGCCCAGACGCCACAGAAGAGTGGGACGCCGCCTAAGGGCCTCTGGTAGGACGTGAGCCCAGACAGCACAGAGGAGCAGGACGCAGCCTAAGGGCCTTCGGGAGGACGTGAGCCCACACATGCGGAACACCGCCTACGGGCCTCTGGGAGGAAGAGAGCCCAGACGCCACAGAGGAGCGGGTCGCTGCCTAAGGGCCTCCAGGAGGGTGTGAGCCCAGACCCCACAGAGGAGTGGGACGCCGCCTAAGGCCTTCCTGGAGGACGTGAGCCTAGTCGCGCGGGACGCCGCCTAAGGGCCTCCAGGAGGACGGGAGCCCAGATGCCACAGAGGAGCGGGATGCTGCCTAAAGGCTTCTGGCAGGACATGAGCCCAGACGTCACAGAGGAGCGGGATGCCATCTAAGGGCCTCTGAGAGGATGTGAGCCCAGACGCCACAGAGGAGCGGGAGAGGCCCACTCCCCACAGGCTCTGACTCGAGGCATGGCCTGACTGGAGATGCCTGCATGTGCCCATGGCAGACGCCACGCTGTTCACATCCTGTCTTGTCCCCCAGGCTGGATGGGCCCCGCTGCAGGGCATTGGACCAGGCCCATCTGTACCCTTGAGGGTCCAGCGTGAGCTCCCAGAGGCCGAGGCTTTCCCCAAGTCCACACCCACTGCCACCCTCCGTCTGCACGGCTGACCCATCTGGAAAGAGGCCCTTTCTGTTCCAGGGAGGCCGAGGGCAGTGGGGTGACCAGCGTGGGCCCCTGCACCCGACGAGTGTAAGCGTGACTTCTGAATTCAACTTTTCCACCCCACCTATCGCTCTTCCCTCGTCCCGAGCCAAGGGGGCCAGGGCAGGGCCTCCCGGGACCCACGCCCCCTCCTCTAGCCAAGACCGAGTTCAGGACGCGTCCCTGACCCCCGCATTGTCACCTTAGAGGGAAGGGCTGAGAGCACAAAGGGGTGAGGGGTGACAGCGACTCTCTCTGTCCAAGAAGCCATGCGTCCAGAGGCCTCACACCCTTATGGATCCGCTGCCCCGTGGTGGCACCTCAAGCTGCAGGCCAGCTCTCCACGCTGGGATCACAACTGGCATGTCAGGATCAGACCTGGCTGGCTCCTGGACCCCTTGGGGAAATCTGTCCTGGGCTCTGTCCTGTTGGGACAGGATCCAGCTCCTTGCAGCTGTAGGATAGAGGTCCCCACCCCCTTGGTGGCTGCTGGTGGGGATCCTTCCTGGCTCCTGGGGCTGTCCACCTTCCCAGTCACATGGCCTCCATCCCTGAGCCAGCCAGCAAGGGCACTCCTCATATTTCTCGTGCCCTTGACCTCTGACCCTGCCCTGTGCCTGACTTCATGTGATTAGGTCAGGCCCACCTGATAAGCTCCCTGCCATGAGGTCACCAGTGCCAGGGGACACGGTGCAACCAAGGAGTGCTCTCCCTGTGTTCAGTCCCAGGGTCCGTGCTGTGCAGGGGGGAGCAGGGGGCAGGGCCCGGGGTGGAAAGGAATCAGCCTGTCCCTCCTGTGTAGCTGGATCTTGGAGCAATGGGATCGTTGAGAATTTCCCTATTAAATAGATCAGTACTTCAAAGAAAGCAGTTAAGAAATGTTAAAATATTAATTAAACAAGTTTTCAATAAAGATACATCTTAATTGATAATCATTCTAATTCATCAAAGGCAGCAACACATAAAGAAAGCACTAAAAATACATCACATTAGTTGGGTTTCTCCAGGGAAACAGACCCAGAAGGGTGAATATGTTGTTCAGTCACTCAGTTGTGTCCAACTCGTTGCAATCTCATGGACTGCAGCATGCCAGGCTTCCACGGCCTTCAGTTTGCTCAAACTGTTGTCCATTGAGTCGGTGATACCATTCAACCATCTCACCCTCTGTCATCCCCTTCTCCTATCTTCAATCTCTCCCAGCATCAGGGCCTTTTCCAATGAGTCACTTCTCATCAGGTGGCCAAAATATTAGGGCTCCAACTTCAGCATCAGTCCTTCCAACGAATATTCAAGGTTGATTTCCTTTAGGATTGATTGGTTGGATCTCCTTGCAGTCCAAGGGGCTCTCAAGAGTCTGCTCCAACATCACAATTCGAAGTATCATTTCTTCTTTATGGTCCAACTCTAACATCCATACATGACTATGGGAAAACCATCACTTTGATTGTACAGACCTTTGTCAGCAAAATGATGTCTCTTGCTTTTTAATATGCAGTCTAGGTCTGTCATAGGTTTCCTTCCAAGGAGCAAGCAACTTTTAATTTCATGGCTGCAGTCAGCATCTGCAGTGATTCTGGAGCCCAAGAAAATAAAGTCTGTCACGGTTTCCACTTTTTTCCCCATCTATTTTCCATGAAGTGATGGGACCAGATGTCATGATCTTTGTTCTTTGAATGTTTCAAGCCAGCTTTTCACTCTCCTTCTTCACCTTTATCAAGAGACTCTTTAGTTCCTCTTCACTTTCTGTCATTAGAGTGCTATCATCTGTATATCTGAGGTTGTTGATATTTCTCCCAGCAGTCTTGATTCCAGCTTGTCATTCATCCAGCCTGGCAATTCACATGATGTACTTTGCATATAAGTTAAATAAGGTGACAATATGCAGCCTCAATGTACTCCTTTCCCAATTTGGAACCAGTCAGTTGTTCCATGTCCAGTTCTAACTGTTGCTTCTTGACCTGCATGCAGATTTCTAAGAAGACAGGTAAGGTGGTCTAGGATAGAGGTTTATTATAAGGAATTGACTCACACAATTATGCAAAAAAAAAAAAAAGAGAGTCCAAAATCTGCAAGATGGATAGCAGGCTGAAGACAGAGTTCATCCAAATGCCTTCTACTGGAGGATTTTCTCCTGCTAGTGGGAGGTCAGTCTTTTTCCTTTACGATCTTCAACTGATTAGATGTGACCCACCCACACTATGGAGGGGAATCTGTCTTACTCAAAGGCTTCTTATTTAAATGTTCATCTCATCCAAAAACACCTCAACAGGAACATCCAGAAAGCTTGACCAAATATACAACACAGTAGCCCACATAAACTGACACATAAAATTCACCATCACATGTATCAGACCAACTCTCTTTGGAAAATGAGAGGAGGTGACTTAATTGTGATTTTCTTTGTTGATTCTATTCCAAAAAAGGATTTGAAGTCGCCAGCAAATTACTTAGCAAGTCATTCCAGACTTAGAATTTGTTTTCCTTAGTTTGCAGAAAGATTTGCTTCACTAGACCTGGAGAATCCAGATTCCATTTCTCTCTGCCAAGATCCTGTGATAAGGACCAGGGCTCCCAAGTCAGCCATGAAAAACTTTGAAGAGTTTTCAACTGAAAATACTGTGATTTGCATATCCTGCCATGTCAACGTGACAAGCAGGAAAACAAGAAAAAAGCTGAAAGGATTCATGGAATATTCGGTTCTTTACAAAATGATCAGAGCATAAATTTGCTTTAAGTAAAACCAAATCAATTTCTGAATAGATGCTGAAAAGGAAGACACAGCAATAGGTTTTTTGGACTAGATTTAAACTAACAAATATTTCAGCCAGAGTTTTCTCTCTGACCCCAGTTCATCTGAATCATCAATGCTTTCATGCACTCTGTGTGGTGAGAAAGCAAGAGCTTCAGAGTTCAAAGACCCAGGTGAGACTCTCCTGCCCCATTTGCAAAATCACAATAATCCAGCCTCCAGAGATGTGAAACTAAATCAGAGGCAGGGAAGACTTTGTATGCAGTGGTGGGCATGTTCTGTGGTGTGTGGTTGTTTACTGAGGACTATAGAAGCGCCGTGTGCCAAAGAAAATGTCTCTAAATGTGTCATCTTTAAAAACAAAACACACACAGAAACAGTGTCTATACATTTCCTATTTCTCCGCCTTTCAGAGGACACACACACGCATACACACATGCACACACACACATACACACACATGTCCGACCTCTCTCCTCCTCCCAGAGGAACACACACACACACACACACACACACACACACACACACACGTCCAACCTCGTTTTCTGCCTTTTATTACTGGATTTTCTGAAAAGGCTCTGATTCCTAAATCCAGTCCTAAATCCCAGTGACCCCGGGAGCTGAGTTGCACCGCCAGAAAGGTTTTCATTTTCCACACTGAGTTAGAGAAGTTGGTTCCTAGGCAAACATCAAACATCAAACACAAAACACTCAGCATCTACTTACATTCAGGCTCCATATCCTCAGCCATCGCCCCCTTCCACCTGCAGCTGCTGAGGCTGGGAGTTGCTCTGGAAACAGACAAACATTCCAAGCCCCTCCTCCGGGGCTCCTCTGTTGCCAGGCAACCGGGGCACAGTCCCAGCCAAGGGATCTCCCCTCTGAACCTCTCCTATGCCTCTGGCCTTCTTGAACACGGAGTACTAGGTTTGCTTGCCTGTTTTCCCTTTTAAAAGAAAACCCTTTATGTGATTTGAAAAAATTCAGAATACCATTGCACGCTCTAATTCCTTTCCAAAGCCAAGCATCTTGGACGGAGATGCACAGATTGTTTAGTGCACGACCCATTCGACTGTGCTTGGAGTTCTAGTGCAGAGTAGGTGCCAGTCTGTAAATGATCATTCAGTCATTTTACTGTTTTATCCACGAAATTCCTCGTGGGGAATTGAGATCAGGGGACGTAAAGTGAACTGCCTGAGAACAGTAGTGTGGAGGAGAAGCCTGTAAATTCAAGTTTTGCACAAAATCTGTGCTTTTTCCTCGGGCTATCCCAAAGGCAAGGGAGGAAAAGCTTAAAACCACTAAGATTTGTATCTTTGAAAACTGTGTTGTACTGTAATGTCTTGCACCAGAGAGAATTCAGAGCCATGGACTACTAGCTCCCCGGCTCAGGGGAGGTGACTGAGCGGAACTCACCGCTCTCAGGCTCCGGATGAGAAAGATGACAACACCAACCTCACAGGATGAAGTGAGGATGAAGTCAGTGCTTGTGAAAGACTCAGGGTGTTACCGAGTCCAGACTCACTCTGCTCCTGGCAACAGAGGTCAATAAAACCGAGATGAGGTGTGAAGACAAGGAAGGGACAAGCTGGAGCCTCAAAATAACCATCTTGCTGGGGCCTGGACGCCAGGTTCTCTTATGGATTAGAAATGGGAGGAGGTGAGGAAACAAAGGAAAAAGACTATTTAACCCTTGTAAGACTTCGCTGGTGGCTCAGACAGTAAAGACTTTGCCTACAATGTGGGAGACCCGGGTTTGATCCGTGGGTCGGGAAGATAACCTGGAGAAGGAAAGGGCTACCCACTCCAGTATTCTTCCCTGCAGAATCCCATGGATGGAGGAGGCCGGTAGGCTACAGTTCATGGCGTCACAAAGAGTCAGACACAACTGAGTGACTTCACTTCACTTCAACCCTTACAAACGTGCCCTAGAATGGCAAGCCTCAGGCAAGGGGATGTGTTCAGATCAGATCAGATCAGTTGCTCAGTCGTGTCCGACTCTTTGCGACCCCATGAATCACAGCACACCAGGCCTCCCTGTCCATCACCAACTCCCGGAGGTCACTCAGACTCACGTCCATAGAGTCAGTGATGCCATCCAGCCATCTCATCCTCTGTCATCCCCTTCTCCTCCTGCCTGCAATCCCTTGCAGCATCAGAGTCTTCTCCAATGAGTCAACTCTTCACATGAGGTGGCCAAAATACTGGAGTTTCAGCTTTAGCATCATTCCTTCCAAAGAAATCCCAGGGCTGATCTCCTTCAGAATGGACAGGTTGGATCTCCTTGCAGTCCAAGGGACTCTCAAGAGTCTTCTCCAACATCACAGTTCAAAAGTATCAATTCTTCGGCGCTCAGCCTTCTTCACAGTCCAGCTCTCACATCCATACATGACCATAGGAAAGACCATAGCCTTGACTAGACGAACCTTTGTTGGTAAAGTAATGTCTCTGCTTTTGAATATGCTATCTAGGTTGGTCATAGCTTTCCTTCCAAGGAGTAAGCGTCTTTTAATTTCATGGCTGCAGTCACCATCTGCAGTGATTTTGGAGCCCAGAAAAATAAAGTCTGACACTGTTTCCACTGTTTCCCCATCTATTTGCAATGAAGTGATGGGACCGGATGCCATGATCTTCATTTTCTGAATGTTGAGCTTTAAGCCAACCTTTTCACTCTCTGCTTTCACTTTCATCAAGAGGCTTCTTAGTTCCTCTTCACTTCCTGCCATAAGGGTAGTGTCATCTGCATATCTGAGGTTATTGATATTTCTCCCAGCAATCTTGATTCCAACTTGTGTTTCTTCCAATCCAGCATTTCTCATGATGTACTCTGCATAGAAGTTAAATAAACATGGTGACAATATACAGCCTTGACGTCCTCCTTTTCCTATTTGGAACCAGTCTGTTGTTCCATGTCTAGTTCTAACTGTTGCTTCCTCACCTGCATACAAATTTCTCAAGAGGCAGATCAGGTGGTCTGGTATTCCCATCTCTTTCAGAATTTTCTACAGTTTATTGTGATCTACACAGTCAAAGGCTTTGGCATAGTCAATAAAGCAGAAATAGATGTTTTTCTGGAACTCTCTTGCTTTTTCCATGATCCAGCGGATGTTGGCAACTTGATCTCTGGTTCCTCTGCCTTTTCTAAAACCAGCTTGAACATCAGGAAGTTCACGGTTCACATATTGCTGAAGCCTGGCTTGGAGAATTTTGAGCATCACTTTACTAGCGTGTGAGATGAGTGCAATTGTGCAGTAGTTTGAGCACTCTTCGGCATTGCCTTTCTTTGGGATTGGGATGAAAACTGACCTTTTCCAATCTTGTGGCCACTGCTGAGTTTTCCAAATTTGCTGGCATATTGAGTGCAGCACTTTCACAGCATCATCTTTCAGGATTTGGAATAGCTCCACTGGAATTCCATCACCTCCACTAGCTTTGTTCGTAGTGATGCTTTCTAAGGCCCACTTGACTTCACATTCCAGGATGTCTGGCTCTAGGTCAGTGATCACACCATCATGATTATCTGGGTCGTGAAGCTCTTTTTTGTACAGTTCTTCTGTGTATTCTTGCCACCTCTTAATATCTTCTGCTTCTGTTAGGTCCATACCATTTCTGTCCTTTATCGAGCCCATCTTTGCATGAAATGTTCCTTTGGTATCTCTGATTTTCTTGAAGAGATCCCTAGTCTTTCCCATTCTGTTGTTTTCCTCTATTTCTTCGCATTGATCGCTGAAGAAGGCTTTCTTATCTCTTCTTGCTATTCTTTGGAACTCTGCATTCAGATGTTTATATCTTTCCTTTTCTCCTTTGCTTTTCACTTCTCTTCTTTTCACAGCTATTTGTAAGGCCTCCCCAGACAGCCATTTTGCTTTTTTGCATTTCTTTTCCATGGGGATGGTCTTGATCCCTGTCTCCTGTACAATGTCATGAACCTCATTCCATAGTTCATCAGGTACTCTATCTATCAGATCTAGGCCTTTAAATCTATTTCTCACTTCCACTGTATAATCATGAGGGATTTGATTTAGGTCATACCTGAATGGTCTAGTGGTTTTCCCTACTTTCTTCAATTTAAGTCTGAATTTGGCAATAAGAAGTTCATGGTCTGAGCCACAGTCAGCTCCTGGTCTTGTTTTTGCTGATTGTATAGAGCTTCTCCATCTTTGGCTGCAAAGGATATAATCAATCTGATTTCGGTGTTGGCCATCTGGTGATGTCCATGTATACAGTCTTCTCTTGTGTTGTTGGAAGAGGGTATTTGCTATGACCAGTGCATTTTCTTGGCAAAACTCTATTAGTCTTTGCCCTCCTTCATTCCGTATTCCAAGGCCAAATTTGCCTGTTACTCCAGGTGTTTCTTGACTTCCTACTTTTGCATTCCAGTCTCCTATAATGAAAAGGACATCTTTTTTGGGTGTTAGTTCTAAAAGGTCTTGTAGGTCTTCATAGAACCGCTCAACTTCAACTTCTTCAGCGTTACTGGTTAAGGCATAGACTTGGATTACTGTGACATTGAATGATTTGCCTTGGAAACAAACAGCGATCATTCTGTCGTTTTTGAGATTGCATCCAAGTACTGCATTTCGGACTCTTTTGTTGACCATAAGGCCACTCGATTTCTTCTGAGGGATTCCTGCCCCCAGTAGTAGATATAATGGTCCTCTGAGTTAAATTCACCCATTCCAGTCCATTTGAGTTCGCTGATTCCTAGAATTTCGACATTTACTCTTGCCATCTCTTGTTTGACCACTTCCAATTTGCCTTGATTCATGGACCTGACATTCCAGGTTCCTAAAATCAGAGATACCAAAGGAACATTTCATGCAAAGATGGGCACGATAAAGGACAGAGATGGTGTGGACCTAACAGAAGCAGAAGATATTAAGAAGAGGTGGCAAGAATACATAGAAGAACTGTACAAAAAAGAGCTTCAAGACCTAGATAATCATGATGATGTGATCACTGACCTAGAGCCAGACATCTTGGAATGTGAAGTCAAATGGGCCTTAGAAAGCATCACTATGAACAAAGCTAGTGGAGGTGATGGAATCCCACTGGAGCTATTCCAAATCCTGAAAGATGATGCTGTGAAAGTGCTGCACTCAATATGCCAGCAAATTTGGAAAACTCAGCAGTGGCCACAAGATTGGAAAAGGTCAGTTTTCATCCCAATCCCAAAGAAAGGCAATGCCGAAGAGTGCTCAAACTACTGCACAATTGCACTCATCTCACACGCTAGTAAAGTGATGCTCAAAATTCTCCAAGCCAGGCTTCAGCAATATGTGAACCGTGAACTTCCTGATGTTTAAGCTGGTTTTAGAAAAGGCAGAGGAACCAGAGATCAAATTGCCAACATCCGCTGGATCATGGAAAAAGCAAGAGAGTTCCAGAAAAACATCTATTTCTGCTTTATTGACTATGCCAAAGCCTTTGACTGTGTGGATCACAATAAACTATGGAAAATTCTGAAAGAGATGGGAATACCAGACCACCTGATCTGCCTCTTAAGAAATCTGTATGCAGGTCAGGAAGCAACAGTTAGAACTGGTCATGGAACAACAGACTGGTTCCAAATAGGAAAAGGAGGACATCAAGGCTGCATATTGTCACCATGTTTATTTAACTTATATGCAGAGTACATCATGAGAAATGCTGGACTGGAAGAAACACAAGTTGGAATCAAGATTGCCGGGAGAAATATCAATAACCTCAGATATGCAGATGACACCACTCTTATGGCAGAAAGTGAAGAGGGGCTCAAAAGCCTCTTGATGAAAGTGAAAGTGGAGAGTGAAAAGGTTGGCTTACAGCTCAACATTCAGAAAACAAAGATCATGGCATCTGGTCCCATCACTGCATGGGAAATAGATGGGGAAACAGTGGAAACAGTGTCAGACTTTATTTTTCTGGGCTCCAAAATCACTGCAGATGGTGACTGCAGCCATGAAATTAAAAGACGCTTACTCCTTGGAAGGAAAGTTATGACCAACCTAGATAGCATATTCAAAAGCAGAGACATTACTTTACCAACAAAGGTTCGTCTAGTCAAGGCTATGGTCTTTCCTGTGGTCATGTATGGATTTGAGAGCTGGACTGTGAAGAAGACTGAGCGCCGAAGAATTGATACTTTTGAACTGTGATGTTGGAGAAGACTCTTGAGAGTCCCTTGGACTGCAAGGAGATCCAACCAGTCCATTCTGAAGGAGATCAATCCTGGAATTTCTTTAGAGGGAATGATGCTAAAGCTGAAACTCCAGTATTTTGGCCACCTCATGCGAAGAGTTGACTCATTGGAGAAGACTCTGATGCTGGGAGGGATTGAGGGCAGGAGGAGAAGGGGACGACAGAGGATGAGATGGCTGGATGGCATCACTGACTCGATGGATGCGAGTCTGAGTGACCTCCGGGAGCTGGTGATGGACAGGGAGGCCTGGCGTGCTGCGGTTCATGGAGTCGCAAAGAGACGGACACGACTGAGCGACTGATCTGATCTGATGCAATATTGCTCTTTACAGCATCGGACTTTGCTTCTATCACCAGACACATCCACAGCTGGGTATTCTTTTTGCTTTGGCTCCATCCCTTCATTCTTTCTGGAGTTATTTCTCCACTGATCTCCAGTAGCATATTGGGCCCCTACTGACCTGGGGAGTTTCTCTTTCAGTATCCTATCATTTTGCCTTTTCATACTGTTCATGGGGGTTCTCAAGGCAAGAATACTGAAGTGGTTTGCCATTCCCTTCTCCAGCGGACCACACTCTGTCCGATCTCTCCACCATGACCTGCCCATCCTGGGTTGCCCCACGGGCATGGCTTGGTTTCATTGAGTTAGACAAGGCTGTGGTCCTAGTGTGATTAGATTGACTAGTTTTCTGTGAGTATGGTTTCAGTGTGTTTGCCCTCTGATGCCCTCTTGCAACACCTACCGTCTTACTTGGGTTTCTCTTACCTTGGGCGTGGGATATCTCTTCCCAGGCTGCTCTTGCAAAGCACAGCCATCGCACCTTACCTTGGACGAGGGTCTCTCCTCACCGCCGCCCTTCCTGACCTTGGTCCGTGGGGTAGCTCCTCTCGGCCGTGCTTAGTGTGCTGGTCGCAGCCGCCGAGGCACTCTTCAAGAAAAGGCAGAGGAAGCAGAAATCAAATTGCCAACATCCGATGGATCATTGAAAAAGTAAGAGAGTTCCAGAAAAACATCTATTTCTGCTTTATTGACTATGCCAAAGCCTTTGACTGTGTGGATCACCACAAACTGTGGAAAATTCTGAAAGAGATGGGAATACCAGACCACCTGATCTGCCTCTTGAGAAACCTGTATGCAGGTAAGGAAGTAACAGAACTGGACATGGAACACCATACCGGTCCCAAACAGGAAAAGGAGTATATCAAGGCTATATATTGTCACCCTGCTTATTTAACTTCTATGCAGAGTACATCATGTGAAGCGCTGGACTGGAAGAAGCACAGGCTGGAATCAAGATTGCTGGGAGAAATATCAATAACCTCAGATATGCAAATGACACTATCCTTATGGCAGAAAGTGAAGAGGAACTAAAAAGCCTCTTGATGAAGGTGAAAGAGGAGAGTGAAAAGGTTGGCTTACAGCTCAACATTCAGAAAACGAAGATCATGGCATCTGGTCCCATCACTTCATGGGAAATAGATGGGGAAACAGTGGAAACAGTGTCAGACTTTATTTTTCTGGGCTCCAAAATCACTACAGATGGTGACTGCAGCCATGAAATTAAAAGACGCTTACTCCTTGGAAGGAAAGTTATGACCAACCTAGATAGCATATTCAAAAGCAGAGACATTACTTTGCCAACAAAGGTTCATCTAGTCAAGGCTATGGTCTTTCCTGTGGTCATGTATGGATGTGAGAGCTGGACTGTGAAGAAGGCTGAGCGCCGAAGAAT
This sequence comes from Tragelaphus eurycerus, assembly GCA_935064755.1. Lineage (NCBI taxonomy): Eukaryota > Metazoa > Chordata > Mammalia > Artiodactyla > Bovidae > Tragelaphus > Tragelaphus eurycerus. The sequence goes on from CAKXYN010000114.1 coordinate 2,260,572, forward strand.
TGATACTTTTGAACTGTGATGTTGGAGAAGACTCTTGAGAGTCCCTTGGACTGCAAGGAGATCCAACTAGTCCATCCTAAAGGAGATCAGATCAGTCCTGGGTGTTCATCGGAAGGACTGATGCTGAAGCTGAAACTCCAATTCTTTGGCCACCTCATGCGAAGAGTTGAGTGAGTTGAAAAGACCCTGATGCTGGGAGGGATTAGGGGCAGGAGGAGAAGGGGACGACAGGATGAGATGGTTTGATGTGATCACTGACTCGATGGACATGGGTTTAGGTAAAATCCGGGAGTTGGTGATGGACAGGGAGGCCTGGCGTGCGGTTCATGGGGTTGCAAAGAGACATGACTGAGTGACTGAACTGAACTGAACTGAACTGTGAAAGGGAACATCTCCTGTCACATCAACAAATAGATGCCATATCTGTCTGTGACTCTGGCCTCCCCAAATGTGTATTTTTGGGCCATGCAGGTAAGCAGCAGACATAAAGGGAGCGCTGAGCCATTTGCCACACAAAGAATTCAAGAAATGCCCCAGTCCTCCTCAGGTGCGCAGGTCAGCTTACCTCCCTGAGGCAAGCCATTATGTAATGATAGGAGAATAAAGAAAGCAGCAAGGTAAGGGTTAAAGTCGAAGTGCTGATCCGTGTGAATTCAAAATTAACCCTTTCTGGTTAGGAGGACACACCCTATTTTCCTTTTCTTTCCACAGTTGCTGACCAGTTTAAATGTGAACCTTTCAGAAACCATGGAAGGTCACGATCCGAGTAGGCTCAGAGGGCTCCCTCATCAGGTGTGATTGAATTTTAACCTGGAGACAGATAATCAAAATTGTTTACTGATCTTTTCTCTCCAATGTTCACAGCATTTAAGCATCTGATCGTAATGAGAAGTGCTGGCAGGAAATGCCCACATCACACACAGACAGCTAAGCACTGACCTGGGAGAGGAAGGCCCCCGCCACCAGTTAATTATAGATTAAGAGCTAACGTGCGGTGATCCAAGATGCTTTATTACCAACTGTTGGAGATGAAACAGTGATCCCTTCTGCTCAGAACTGCTTACTAGGTTAGTAGAATGTCTGATTACTTTTATAGACAGACTATCCCGTCGTTTCTACCGTTGCAGGCAGGCAGACGGGTGACAGAGGATCCCCTGTCCCCCACAGGCAGGTTGAAGGGACAGGGATCAGAAGCCACCCATAGCCTGGAGGAGTCAGCAGGGTTGGGGGAGGTTCTGTGGCCTCCAGGGTTCAGTCAGCCGCCCTCACACAAGGGTGGTCTGGGCTCATTCTTCCTGGAAATGCAGTCTTTCTATAGATCCGAAAGAAAATGCATTTGTTCCCAAGACCTCAGCTTCTCCCGGGTTAGTTCTGTGGACATTTATACCATGAATTAACCCACCCCTCACACAGTAAGGGCTTTCCTTGTGGCTCAGTTGATAAAGAATCTACCTGCAATGTGGGAGACCTGGGTTCGATTCCTGGGTTGGGAAGATCCCCTGGAGAAGGGAAAGGCTGCCCACTCCAGTATTCTAGCCTGGAGAATGCCATGGACGGAGGAGCCTCGTGGGCTACAGTCCATGGGGTCACAAAATGTCAGACATGACTCAGCAACTTGGGCTTCCCTGGTGGCTCAGATGTAAAGAGTCTGCCTGCAATGCAGGACACCTGGGTTTGATCCCTGGGTCAGGAAGATCACCTGGAGAAGGAAATGGCAACCCACTCCAGTACTGTTGCCTGGAAAATCCCATGGATGGAGGAGCCTGGAGGGCTACAGTCCGTGGGGTCGCAGAGTTGGACTCGACTGAGCGACTTCACTTCACTTACACAGTAAAGAACAGGAAGTCATTGATCAAATCAATATCAAGCCTGCAAAGCCCACTTGCGGCTCTCTGATTGCTAAATGTTTCAACAAAGCGTCTGAGGCAGAAACATACACGTTATGAAGGCAGTCAGTGAATCCTCTGAAACCACAAAGGAAATCCTCTGGTTTCTCTGGAGGCCAGCCCTCTGTAATCACCCCATGCTAACCGTGACAGCGTATTACAAAGCAGAGACAGTACTTTGCCAACAAAGTTCTGCAGAGTCAAAGTTATGGTTTTTCAGTAGTCATGTATGATATGAGAGTTGGACTACAAAGAAAGCTGAGCACCGAAGAATCGATGCTTTTGAGCTATGGTGTTGGAGAAGACTCTTGAGAGTCCCTTGAACTGCACCTAGATCCAACCAGTCCATCCTAAAGGAAATCAATCCTTAATATTCATTGGAAGGACTGACAGTGAAGCTGAAGCTCCAATACTTTGGCCACCTGATGCGGAGAACCTATTTATCGGAAAAGACTCTGATGCTGGGAAAGATTGAAGGCAGGAGGAGAAGGGGATGACAGAGGACGAGATGGTTGGATGGCATCACCGACTCAACAGACATGAATTTGAGCAAGCTCCGGGAGTTGGTGATGGACAGGGAGGCCTGGCGTGCTGCAGTCCATGGGGTCGCAAAGAGCCGGACACGACTGAGCTCCTGGCCTGAAACCGCGCCCGCAGGTGTTCCTAGCGGGGTGCTGTTCTGCGTTTCGGCTCTAGGTGGGGCCGGAGCACACCCTACGGCTCGACCGACCGACCTGGGACTCCTGTTAATCCAGCTCCGTCGGCGCGTCCTCCAGCGACCCTGCGTCCAGAAAGCGCACAGTCGCTCCTGTCACTTTGCCAAGACCGCAGAGACACACGACGTCCCCCTCGAAGGTGCTGCGTGCAGAGGAGTCAGACAACGAAGGGCTCGGGCGCGGAGATCGGAGGAGAAGCGGAGAGGAGCGAGGGGCCGGAGGACCCCAGGCCGAAATGCCTGCAGCGGCGGGGTGCGGGGCTGCGGGGGGAGAGCCTCGGGTGGTCAGGACGGACCGGCTGGGAAAGGTAAATTGCGCGGAAAGAAACATTTTCCGTTACCGCGTTTTCAGCTATTAGAATTTATGGCACAAAGATGAACAAAGTTGAGCCGACTTTTTAAACATCTTTGGGGCCTCGCCGCCCTGCAGGCGAGAAACAGAGATGCGTTTGGGAACCTGGAGGGTAAATGGAGACTACTCCCCAGCCCGACCAGGGGATCCAGACACTTGGGGGTGCCGGGAGCTCCGGGAGCGCGGGGCGGCGTCGCGCCGGCGCTTGGTTCGGCCCTTCAGCCCGCAGAGGGCTGTTGGAAGAGTTCTCAGAGGCGATCGCGGGGTTCCGTTGGAGGAGGACAGCTCTGCTGCCGTGTTGGAGACCGTGACCCAGTAGAGTAAGAGTCAGGACGGGCCTCTCCAGCCCACACACTGAAAGGGGGTCGGGCTCTCACCCCCATGCCGCCCGCTCCTGACTCGGGGAAGGAAGGCTTCCTCCACTGAATGCTCAGAGCTCCAGGCTGTGCGCTGCCCTGCGCACCCGGAGCTTTGAATAAGAGATTAGTTCAGTCAGTTCAGTCGCTCAGTTGTGTCCGACTCTCTGCGACACCATGGACTGCAGCACGCTAGGCCTCCCTGTCCATCGCCAACTCCCGGAGTTCACTCAGACTCACGCCCATTGACTTGGTGATGCCATCCAGCCATCTCATCCTCTGTTGTCCCCTTCTCCTGCCCTCAATCTTTCCCAGCATCAGGGTCTTTTCCAATGAGGCAGTTCTTTGCATCAAGTGACCAAAGTATTGGAGTTTCAGCTTCAGCATCAGTCCTTCCAATGAATATTTAGGGCTGATCTCCTTTAGGATGGACTAGTTGGATCTCCTTGCAGTCCAAGGGACTCTCAAGAGTCTTCTCCAATACCACAGTTCAAAAGCATCAATTCTTGGGCACTCAGCTTTCTTTATACCAGCTGAGCCACAAGGGAATCCCAAATAAGAGATTGCACACTCTCAAATAACATTCTGGCTAAATACTAACACAAAGTGGCTTTTAAAAATAGACTTATTTTATAATATTTTTAGCTATGCAATTAATGCATCACACTATAAGGATTTCTCTCAGTCTGTGTTGAATCTAATATTGACATATTCCAGTGAACTGAATTCCATAAGCATATTTCATATGTGTTTTTGAATGTGTTCTTTTAAACGTTCATGAATTCAATCAAGACCCCACGCCTTTCTGAGGTGTCCACCCCACCCCTCTGGTGGGTCTTCCCCTCCACCCCCACCCATCTCTTCTCCCCACCCTCTGTTCCCCCTATGGAATATTTCTATAAGGAAACACACATACTCTTGTTTTTCCAATCTTAAAAGTATATTAAAGCAAAGTTTTGCTGTGACTCCTCACCTCTCTGAGGCAAAGACACCCCCACATCTATTAAGGGAACAGATTGTGGCCAGAGAGCATCGCTGGGTGTAGGACAGTGGACCCCCCTGCCCAGGGCAGACTAACACAGCCAGCTTCCAGCCGAGGTCTCCTGTAACCAGGGGCTGAGACCCAGTCCTGTCTCCATGTCCCACGCACCTCACATGAAGCCCCATCTCTGCCCTAAGTGTGCTTTTCCACAGTACCACTTTATTTTTAAGTGGTGCTTGAGCACAGAGTAATCACAAGACCCCAAAAGGTTGGAAGATGGATGTGCTGTGCACCTTAAACCTCAGTTCAGTCGCTCAGTCGTGTCCGACTCTTTGTGACCCCATGGACTACAGCACCCCAGGCCTCCCTGTCCATCTCCAACTCCCAGAGTTTATACAAACTCATGTCCACTGAGTCGGTGATGCCATCCAACCGTCTCATCCTCTGTCATCCCCTTCTCCTCCTGCCTTCAATCTTTCCCAGCATCAGGGTCTTTTCAAATGAGTCAGCTCTTCGAATCAGGATAGCATACTGAAAAGCAGAGACATTACTTTGCCAACAAAGGTCCTTCTCGTCAAGGCTATGATTTTTGCAGTGGTCATGCATAGATGTGAAAGTTGGACTGTGAAGAAAGCAGAGCACTGAAGAATTGATGCTTTTGAACTGTAGTGTTGGAGAAGACTCTTGAGAGTCCCTTGGACTGCAAGGAGATCCAACCAGTCCATCCTAAAGGAAATCAGTCCTGGGTGTTCATTGGAAGGACTGGTGTTGAAGCTGAAACTCCAATACTTTGACCACCTTAAACCTACATAGTGCTAAATGTCCATCGTATCCCAGTATAACTGGAAGAAATTTATTTTTAGAAGTGAGTGATGGACAAAGGCTGGTGCAGTCCTCCTCACCTCACATCACAGATCCCTGCCTCCCTCTCCCATTTAGAAGGACCCGCTCCACCCCACCATTCTGGGTCCCCGGCCGGCGAAGACCACACCGTCCTGCTAAGGTCAGTGGCCCGGCAGCTTCCTTCTGCCCACAGCCTCACTTCCTGGGAATCTGTCCCAGAGGGAGGTAACGCTTGGCCTGAGACCCCACATGTGGCACCCAGAGCCAGAGGAAGAGGCTTCTGGCTTCAGGAGCAGAGCAGAGTGGGGGTGGGATGAGGCTCCCTCTAGGCAGACGTGGAGCCCGGCTCCCGAATCCAACAGTAAGGCAGGAGTCAGAGCAGGGGCTGGGGAGGGTTGCTGCTCTGGGGATGTGACGGCTTTGTTTGATTTAGTAGGATGGGAGAGATGGGAGCGTGGTTAAGGAACAGCCTGAGCAGAAGGGAAGATTGAAAACCTACTGATTGGGGTTCATTTGACTCCATGATACTGTACACGTCTGAAAGATCCATGGACCCTCCAAATGGACGAAGGCTAGGGAAAGACAGTCCCTGTCGCTGTAGGGAGCGAGCCATAGGACGTTTCCCTACACAGCCTGCTTCTGACTCACCCTTTGCATCGCTGGTGTTTCACTGGGGTAAAGAGTTGCCCATCTTGAAAAACAGTCATGGCCAGCCCAACGGTCCCCGAACACAAACCCAGAGCGGGTGGTGGTCGCCCCTCTGGGAACCGGCAGCTCTTTTCTGTTTGACGAGCCTGTAAACCTGCAGGGTGGTCCCTGTGATTCAGAGCAGGAAGGCCTGCTGCTCAGCAAGGCGATCAGGCATCAGTGTGTGGAAGGGAGAGCTCTGCCTTCTGTCTCTGCAGTGGGCATTTTCCCAGCGAGGTAGCAGAGGGAGGTGGGGGGACACTGTTAATCTCATAAGAAATTAAGCCTGAGTTTATGGCAATAGAGGGAAAATTATGTCTAAGTGATACTTTAAAGATGAGATGGAGTCTGGGTCCAGGTGCGCCCGTGCATCCAGGGACTCAGGTTGTCACCTGCCTGCCTGTAGGATGCAGAGCCCTGGGCTCCCGGCCGCGATGGACCCTGGACCACCTCCCGCCCCTGTTCACTGCCTTCTCCATCCTTCGCAAGAGGCACAGACAGTCTGAGATGATGTTGAGGAGAATTGAGGCTCACGCCTGGAGGAACGGGGGTGTCTCCACCCATTCTTTCCTTCCAGCAGCCCCTAGAGTTGGTTCATCACAGACTTTCTTTTCCTTAAGGCACCACTCTGACTATGCAGCGTGCTTTGAGAAATGCTAAATGAACTTCTTTTGCAAAGTGTCTTTATCATTAAGTGGCCTGGCACCCATAGCTGCTTCTCTGTTTTTGGTGCCGGGGGTGGGGGGTATTGCAGGGTGATTTACAGTCTAGAATCTGTGCTCTGCGTTCTCCAGTTCTGGGGGAGGTTTGTGATGTCGGCAGAGAGCTGACCTTGTTTGGAGTGACTCTCCTTTCTTGTTTGCTTTGGAAGCTCATTTCATTGGAGGAAGTGTGCTCAGGGGAGAAGAAAAGCAAAGAGCTTTTTTGGGGGTGTGTAGAGTAGGACAGGAAGAAAAAGAGGGTCCAAAGCTTGAAGACGTGGGTGGGGTTTCTCCAGGGGCACCTTGGCCGTCATAACATCCAGAGATCAGTCATCAGGGTGGACCCCCAGATGTCCAGTGTGGACCCCATCTCAGGACGTGGCACCAATCCTGTGTTCACTCGGGCTGCCCTGAATAAGGTCACAGCATCAGGACCCAGGGTGGGGCCCACAGAGAGGCTGCCCTGCACCCAGACCAGGGGGCTCCCTCGTGACCTTGAGGAGGTCACCATGATAAATGGGCAAAGTGCCCACCAGCTGGCAGGAAGAGTGATAAGTCCAACCTGAGTTTTGAAAATTATCATTTTTCTACACCTGTACTGTTGGGTCAACTCATGCCCACTAAATGTACCATGTAATACTTCTTTAAAACAAAAAAGTAAAGAAGAGTAGAATGAACAACTCTGCAGATTCAAACATTAACATTTTGGCTCATTCATTGTGTCTCTCCATCCTTTTTGCTGAAACTTTTGAGAATCAGTATTAGACATCAGGAGTGTTTAGCCCTGAATACCTGGGCTTGGGTCTCCTGACATAAAGGAGAATCGTCCGTAACCCAGACCACTCTTTTATACCAAAGAAAAGTCAGTCCTTCTTATTACCTGCTGATACCTAGCCCGATGTTCAGGTTTTCCTAATCATCCACGAAATCTCATTCACAGGAGTATTTTCAAACAAGAATCCATACATTTATCTGCTACCCTTTTCTTTAAAAAGCTTTGGTGTATAATTTTCACAGTGTACTGGTCACCCATTTAACATGTACAATCTGATGATTTCTAGTTTAGACACAGAGCTGTGCGTTTTTCACTAAAATAGTCACACCTTTCTGTTTTTCCCATGACAGTGACACTTTGAGAAGACCAGGCCAGTTGTCTGATGCACCGTCACTTTGGGGTCTTGCCCTGTTATGCCTGTCCTGCTGTGGTGGTACCAGCCTGTCTGCCTCAGACCATCTATAAAGTGGAGGGGGTCGAAGGCCTGTGTGCAGTGAAGACAGACAGCTTGCCGAGAGTCCTTCATGGGTGCTGATCACTGCTTCCCACAGTTAGTAAGGTAAACTTTGATCTCTGCATGGAGGGGGCAACGGCGATAGCTTGTCGCTCTGGTGGTCAGGAAAGACGCTTCAAGGTGGCACTTGGAGGTCGTGAGACCGCCCAGTTCCTATGAAGCCTTCTCCTCCAGGGATACGCCTGCCTGAATCAATCCGCTCGGGGCTGGGGGTGCTTATTTCCACCATGGTGCCGTCCACAGTGACAGGACATTGTTCTGGAAACCAGGGCTTTCCCTCAGCAAACAGGGATGTGTACTGCGTGCTCGGTCGTGTCTGACTCTGTGACCCCATGGACTGCAGCCCGCCAGGCTCCTCTGTCCATGGGACTCTCCAAGCAAGGAAACTGGGGTGGGTTGCCGTTTCCTCCTCCAGGGGATCTTCCCAACCCAGGGATCAAACCCACATCTCTTGTGTCTCCTACATTGGCAGGCAGATTCTTTACCACTGGCACTACCTGGGAAGCGCTAAGCTGGAATCTGATCACTGAAAGAGGTAAATACTTTATTCCTTACCTCTAACGGCCTCTTCTGAAGAAAGGACTTGAGGCAATAGTCACCTCCAAAGCTGCCTGGTGGATTTATTCCTTCTTTTTGTTTTGAGGATCACTATGGACTCAAGGATTTTTCTTTATCCAATGTAACAGAATCAATATGCATTCTTCTTCATAAGTCTTACTGAAATATAATTAACACGCCCTAAGTTTTCCTCCCTTGAAGTGTCTATGTACATTCAGTCTGGTGGTTTAGGCTCACGGATGGTGCGGACATCACCACTGTCTGCTTTGAGGACAGTTTTCGTCCTCACTGGAAGGAACCCCCTACTTTCTAGCATCACTCTCCATCTTCACCCCCAGCCCCTGGCAACCTGATCTGTTTTTCTGTCTCTATGAATTCACCTCCCCTGAACATTTTATATGAATGGTATCATATTGCATGTGGCCTCTTAGGACTGGCTCCTTTCACTTAGCATTGTTTTCAGGGTTTCATCCATGTTGTACAGGTATCAGCACTCCATTCCCTTTCCTGATTGAATGGCATTCCGTTATGGATGAAGCACCGTTGAATATCCACTCACCAGTCAACATACATTGAGTTTGTTTCCACTTCTTGAATAATGCTGCTGTGAACAGTTGTGAACTAGGTATTGTATGAACATATGTTTATTCTTCCCAAATATGTAGCTAGAGGAGGAATAGCTGAGTTACATAGAAACTCTCACATCTTGAGGAACGACCCAACTGTTCTCCAAGGTGGGGGCATCATTTTACGTCCCAGGAGCAGCGTGTGAGGCCTGCAGTTTTCCCCCGTCTTTGCTGAAAACGACTTTTCATTGTCCATCTCTTTTGTTTCAGCCATGGCGGCGGGGGGTGGGGTGGGGTGGGGTGACACGGTGAGCTGTTATGGTTGTGGCTTGTATTTCCCTGATAACAAATGATGTGGAACACTTCCACATGTGCTTATCGGCCTCTGGGATACCTTCCTTGGAGAAAGGGCCATTCGTGTCCTTTGTCCAATTAAAAAACCAGATTGTTATTTTGTTACTGAAAGAGTTCTTTCTATATTTTGGACACAAGTCCCTTATCACATCTATGATTAGCAATCGTCTATTTTGGGCTCTTGTTCTTTTTTTTTTTTTTTCACTTCCTCAACAATGTCCTTTGAAGCACAAATATCTGTGGTGTCAGTGAAGTTTGATTTATCTGTTTTTGTCACCAGTAGCTTCTGCGTCATATCTAAGAAGCTGCTCCCTTCCCCTGGGACATTTGACCAGTGCGTGAGTCACTCACTCGTGTCAGACTCTTTGTGTCCCCATGGACCATAACCCACCAGGCTCCTCCGTCCATGGAATTGTCCAGGCAAGAACACTGGAGTGGGTTGCCATTCCTTCTCCAGGGCATCTTCCCAACCCAGGGATGGAACCTGAGTCTCCCACATTGCAGGCAGGCTCTTTACCGTCTGAGCCACCAGGGATCAGAGATCTGCTGAAAGGCCGTCTCATTAGAGATTCCACCCCTTTCCTCAACCCCTCGCCCTGCTCGTCTCTATCACCACTGTGCCCAGCTGACAGGTCAGGTCCTGACTGGCTTTCTTTCCACACTTGGATGTACAGTACGCTCCTGGAAAGAAGTGTTTCTCTCGTTTCCATTCATGGCTGGGCGCCCAGTGCCTGGAGCGGAGCCAGACTCGTGGTCGGAATTCACGGCAGCTGAGAAGGTGACAGTGGAGCTGGCCGGGGCCCAAGCGGCAGCACCGCTGAGCAGGGCCTCTGGAGCAGGGGCGCTGGCTGGCTGGATCCCGCAGAGCCTGCTGGAGGCAAAAGAGCCAAAATGAAAGAGCACACACATAAAGAGCAGAGATCCCCGGAGGATTCGGTTAGCTGGAGAACAGGAAGCACTCTGATAGAAGAAAGTCTGTCTTGCCGTGACGGTCTGTGTTGTCAATGACCGAGCTGCGGGGACCTGATATCTGGCTCAGCTGTAGTCTTGGCTTTCATCTGGGTGGCCGTCACTTGGTCAGATGAGCCTTTGAAACAGTGCAGCGCCAAGCGGATCACCCTGCCGGTAGGGATGGCCCCAGGCAAGCTGCTGCAGGTGCCCTAGACAGAAGGCAGGAGAAGGGGGGCTTGCTGTCTCTGCCTGACGGTGGGCTGGGACACTCGTCTTCTCCTGGCCCCGGGCTGAGACTGACACGTCGTTGCTCCTGGTACTGAGATTGTAGGACTCAGTCTAGAATTTAGAAGTGAAACCACCAGCTTTCCTGGCTCCCCTTGTGGATGGTGAGACAGCCTCCTGAATTGCATGAGCCAATTCCTTGTAATAAATGCTTGTGTGTGTGTGTGTGTGTGTGTGTGTTAAGGTTCTATGCAGAAACAGAGCTAGTGGGATATATTCATAACACACACATACATACATGCGTGTATATGTCCTGTGCACATGTGTGTCCCATGGGTTCTGTCTCTCTGGGGAACCCTGACTAAGGTGCCCGGGTTGACTCAGATGGACCATGAATGTTAAAAGATATTGAAGAAAAGTAGCACTTTTATTCTGAAAGGAAAGCCACTCAGTGCTCCTCTGGCTGGTTTCATGGAGGCTGTGTCCCCCCTCCGCCCACCCCCCACCACACAGTGCACGCTGCTGTCACAGCAGGAGCCCTGCGGTGCTGTGACCCCTCCAGCGGTGGCGGGGGCTATGTGCACCCCAGTGCCCCGCCTCCCCTCCTCACAGCCCGATTCAAGGCTTTGACTGTATCATGCACCACACTCTCCGAGCTCGAGGAGAAAAGTGGGCTCCAGGACCCTGTTGATTAGGTTGCATAGAACCAATGTGGGGTGACTCCCACCCGCAGGGTCCTCACCTGGCGGAGGGCAGGCAGGGACCTGCTTGGAGACAGCAGGCTGACCCCCGGGGTGCTTTCTTCTCCACAGTCCTTCCTGCCCTGTCCAGGTGACCCTCAGGACCAGGGCAGAACAATCTGAAAGCCTCTCATTGCAGCCAGATTGTCAGGTTATAAACACTGGTAAAAGTCTTTCTCTTGAATACGTCATCAGAATTTCCAAACGTGACTGTGAAACTGAACGGTTGTGTGCTGTTTCCTCCCTTGAATCCTGGTTCCCAGCCCTCGCCAGGAAAAGGTCGGAGGGAGGTCACTTAAGCACCACGTGCTCAGGGGCTGGGTCGTCCTTAACATCGCGAAGGTTCCCGTGTCTGTGTCAGTCAAGAGGCGCCCTGCACCCACAGGCAGTGAAGCCAGGCGCACCCAGCGTATCAGGTGCCTTTGAGGGGGGTCTCTGTACCTTGTCTAAACCAGCTGCTTTCTGACTAGCTGTTTCAAATTCTTTGGGTTTCATTTTCCCCATATTTAAATAGGGTGCAATAACATGAATAATTTATAGAATTGTCAAGCGTTAATACAAGTAGTACCTGGAGGGCCAGGCAGATAGCAAGCACCCAACATATGTCAACCTCTGTTACTTCTGTCTTGGCGCGGTGTGAATTCCTGTCCTGAAGGAGCACAGTCAGGAGGCATTGGGTCACCAGGCGGGAGGATCGGGAGGGAGCGGGTCCCCGGTTGGGTGTGGGGATCGGGAGGGGATGGGTCCGGGCGGGGGGGACTGGGAGGGAGCGGGTCCCTGGGCGGGGCGGGGGCACTGGGAGGAGGCGGGTCACCAGGCGAGGGGACCGGGAGGGGACCAGGAGGGGACGGGTCCGGGCGGGGGAATCGGAAGGAATAGAGATTCTTGAACAGAGAAGGGAAACTCAGAGCCTCTAAGGACACGCTAAGCAGGAGACAGAAGGTTGTTCCGGTAGAGAGAAAGGACGTGGAGGGTCTCCTAGAACAGGTGTGCATCCCACGTGACTGAGCCACAGAGACAGGAGGTCTAGGAGGTGAGCCCAGAGAGCCAACTCATGAGCCCGACAATTTATTCTCTGGAAAGTAAGGGCCCAGCAGGAGGCCGCTGGCAAGCTTCTGGGATGCTGAGAATTGCATGGGCTCCTCAGTCAAGCTATATTTTTCAAATACATCAGACTAGGTTAAGCACAAAGAGGCAAGACGTGTGCACTCGAGATCGCCACGCTTCTGCCCAACTCTTTGCAGCCCTAAGGACTGTAGCCCGCCAGGCTCTCTGTCCATGGGATTCTCCAGGCAAGAATACTGGTGTGGGTTGATGTGCCCTCCTCCAGCGGATCTTCCTGACCCAGGGATCAAGCTGGCATCTCTTACATCTCTTATATTGGCAGACAAGTTCTTTAGCTTTAACACCACCAGAGAAGCCCAAAGAAGTGGGATAGCTTTCTTAAAATAATTGAAAGGTGGTCCAATAAAAGAGGAAGTGGGTTTATCCCTGGGCTGCAACTACAGAAGTAATTTCTTGAAATAGAAAATATTAATAAAAAGTTCCAGGTTCCAGGATAACTTTAGATAAAACTCTCTGGCCATCAGAGCAGTCAATCAGTGTTCTGGTTTGTGTCATGGGTGACCACCTTTCACGCATGTGAACTGGGATGACCACCTTTCAGACACGGCAAGTCACTGTTGTTGAGTTGCTATAGAAGGTCGAACCAATGACCCTGAAGGCCAAACTTTAACAGTCAAGGTGTCACACAGAGAAAATTCAGTTACTAGGAAGACTTAGGAAACAGATGTTTTGAGGCTTGGCCTCTAGTTAATGCAAGGTTAATCAGGTAAATGTTCTTTTCTTAATATATTCATGCATCTCGGTCATTCTGTATGTTAAAATGTTTGACTTGTTTTTGATGACTGAACATTTACTATGTTCTATAAATATCATTCTGAACAAGAATTCTACCTATTTAGTGTCAATTCTACCTATTTAATAACACAGATGTCAACAAGGAGGGCTTCCCTTGTGGCTCAGCTGGTAAAGAATCTGCATGCAGTGTGGGCAACCCAGGTTCGATCCCTGGGTTGGGAAGATCCTCTGGAGGAGGAAATGGTAATCTACTCCAGTATTCTTGCCTGGAGAATCCCATGGACAGAAGAGCCTGGTGGGCTACAGTCCATGGGGTTGCAAAGAGTCAGACACGACTGAAATGACATGTCAACAAGGACTTATCAGAATGTGTACAATTACCAACTAAGCATTTGGAAATTGACGTTTCAAATCAATGCCTGCTTTTATATCCTAGTCACTTTCCCTTTCCCCCTCAAAATCAAGGAAAAATCTCAACCCATGGTGCAGTGGGTGGGGGGCTCCCAATTTTGTGATGGTGGGAGAGGGGCACGGAGGGGGGTGATGGGTGCAGGAACAGGCTTCTGTCAGCTTCTGTTTAATCAGGCTGTTTCCTCATGGGAGAACTACCTCATTTGTATATTATTTGGAAGATTTTTTAAAATACTGTCTTGTTATTACTCAGCCATAACCAGAAACATGACTGAGTCATTTGCAGAGACGTGGATGACTCTAGAGACTGTCATACAGAGTGAAGAAAGTCAGACTGAGAAATACAAGTATCGTGTGTTAACTCGTGTGTGGAATCTAGAAACACGGTATAGATGATCTCATTTGCAAAACAGAAACAGAGACACAGATACAGACGTGTGGACACCAAGGAGGAGGTGGGGCTGATGGGGAGACTGCCACTGACATACAACATCATTGATCTTATATATAAAATAGACGACTGATGAGAGCACTTTCAGCATCTGAAATAGCTCCACTGGAATGCCATCACCTCCACTAGCTTTGTTCGTAGTGATGTTTTCTAAGGCCCACTTGACTTCACATTCCAGGATGTCTGGCTCTAGGTCAGTGATCACACCATAGTGATTATATGGGTCGTGAAGATCTTTTTTTTGTACAGTTCTTCTGTGTATTCTCGCCATCTCTTCTTAATATCTTCTGCTTCTGTTAGGTCCATACCATTTCTGTCCTTTATTGTGCCCATCTTTGCATGAAATGTTCCCTTGGTATCTCTAATTTTCTTGAAGAGATCAAATTTGGAAAACTGAGCAGTGGCCACAGGACTGGAAAAGGTCAGTTTTCATGCCAATCCCAAAGAAAGGCAATGCCAAAGAGTGCTCAAACTACCGCACAATTGCACTCATCTCGCACGCTAGTAAAGTAATGCTCAAAATTCTCCAAGCCAGGCTTCAGCAATATGTGAACCGTGAACTTCCTGATGTTCAAGCTGGATTTAGAAAAGGCAGAGGAACCAGAGATCAAATTGCCAACATCCGCTGGATCATGGAAAAAGCAAGAGAGTTCCAGAAAAACATCTATTTCTGCCTTATTGACTATGCAAAAGCCTTTGACTGTGTAGATCACAATAAACTGTAGAAAATTCTGAAAGAGATGGGAATACCAGACCACCTGATCTGCCTCTTGAGAAATTTGTATGCAGGTGAGGAAGCAACAGTTAGAACTGGACATGGAACAACAGACTGATTCCAAATAGGAAAAGGAGGACGTCAAGGCTGTATATTGTCACCCTGCTTATTTAACTTATATGCAGAGTACATCATGAGAAACCCTGGACTGGAAGAAACACAAGTTGGAATCAAGATTGCTGGGAGAAGTATCAATAACCTCAGATACGCAGATGACACCACCCTTATGGCAGAAAGTGAAGAGGAACTAAAAAGCCTCTTGATGAAAGTGAAAGAGGAGAGTGAAAAGTTGGCTTAAAGCTCAACATTCAGAAAACGAAGATCATGGCATCTGGTCCCATCACTTCATGGGAAATAGATGGGGAAACAGTGGAAACAGTGTCAGACTTTATTTTTCTGGGCTCCAAAATCACTACAGATGGTGATTGCAGCCATGAAATTAAAAGATGCTTACTCCTTGGAAGGAAAGTTATGATCAACTTAGCATATTCAAAAGCAGAGACATTACTTTGCCAACAAAGATTCATCTAGTCAAGGCTATGGTTTTTCCCATGGTCATGTATGGATGTGAGAGTTGGACTGTGAAGGCTGAGCACTGAAGAATTGATGCCTTTGAACTGTGGTGTTGGAGAAGACTCTTGAGAGTCCCTTGGACTGCAAGGAGATCCAACCAGTCCATTCTGAAGGAGATCAGCCCTGGGATTTCTTTGGAAGGACTGATGCTAAAGCTGAAACTCCAGTACTTTGGCCACCTCATGCAAAGAGTTGACTCATTGGACAAGACTCTGATGCTGGGAGGGATTGGGGGCAGGAGGAGAAGGGGACGACAGAGAATGAGATGGCTGGATGGCATCACTGACTTGATGGACGTGAGTCTGAGTGACGTCTGGGAGTTGGTGATGGACAGGGAGGCCTGGTGTGCTGCGATTCATGGGGTTGCAAAGAGTCGGACATGACTGAGCGACTGAACTGAACTGAATGAGAACACAGCACAGGGCACTCTGTTCAGTGCTCTGTAATGACCTATATGGGGAAAGAACCTAAAAAAGAGACGCTATACATACAAACTGAGTCACTTTGCTGTACGACAGAAACTAATGCAATGTTGTAAAGCAACTAAACTCCAATAAAAATTAGTAAAAAAAAAAAAAAAAAGTAAATGTCCTGTTAATACGTGAGATTCTCAGGTCAATAAATATGCAATTTCCCTTTTGTCTCTTCCAGAACTGGGCCTCTGAGGACAGTCCCCACAGGAAGGACTAAGGGCACAGAGAGGTGTGCAAGGTGACAGGGGCCTTAGGGTGGGAAGACGTGTGTGCAGCCAGCTCTCAGCTCCCTTCCCTGCACTGGCCCCAATGCTGCACCCCTCACCCCACACTCCACCGTGTATCAGGTGCCCAGTCCCACTTGTTGAGTGTTTAATAGCATTGCTTTTTTAGGGTTTCCTTTGGTGTTAGGAAATAGCTCTTGGTTAGGGTAAGGTTGATGGAGAAGTCAAAGCTGCGTAAGGAAGATACGGACTCACGTTCAGATCAGTTTCACAGAGAACGAGTCAGCACGCTCAGTCACTAGATGAGTTGATGGATGTGTCTGCACACGAGATTTATTTTTAACACAGCAAACATTTGATACAATTTCACAGGAAACGGATATTGAACAAAAATCCTGTGTACAACACGCACAGTGCCGTTCACGCAGACAGCACCATATCCGCAGGAGTCTGGTGTGCAGGAGGGCTTGCTCCATTTTGAGGTCTTTCTCTGTTCATGTAATTAACAAGGCTGTGGACACACACGTTCAACAATGCAACAGGCTTTTATTCCACGAAACATTTATTTGCTCCCAAAGGTATATCTTTAGTTCGTATATTAGTATAATTTTAGTTAAAGAGGGTCTCGGATACAATTCAACTTTAACTTTCTGGTCTTAAATATTTATCATTTGCCTGCTCACCTGATGGCAAGCAGAAAGAGCCAAATAAACACAATTTCTTTATGCAGAGTTTAAAGATGAAGCCAGGAGGGTACTCATCAGTGTTTAAAGATTATGTGAATTTAGCCAAGAACATTTTCTTTACCAGCAGAAAGAATCCCATCACTTAACTCGTAAACATGCCCGCCCCGTGGAGTCCTTCCCGCTCGTAGCCAGGCGAACTTGGACTGGTCCTGGAAACTCCGCTGGCAGCGGGGCAGATTCAAGAGCCAGCCTCGGCCTTGGCACTCAGGATCAGGAGTTCTGTAACCTGAAACTGTCTTTCTGAAAGACTACACTTTCCTCAAACAGTCTTCCAACATTTAAGATTATACAATGGGGTTAATAAACCGTCTTGCAAAAATGTATGTTGCCTCATCCTTTCTGCTAGAAAATGCTTGAAGCAAATGCACCACGTTGCTCCAATGTGAACTTGATGTCTCCTCTGCAGACAAGGCCTGGGCTGTTTGCACGTGAACTTTAGGAAGCCCTGCACCTCCTCCTCAATGCACAAAATGTCTCTGACCTTCCCCATACATGACAACAAACAATGAAGGTGAAAGGTGATATTTTAAAAATTCTGTATTCAATTATTCACAACGAAGGAGAGCCATTAAAACTATGAACATCTCTACATATATTTCATGTATCGTACATATATATATACTTTAAATGTATAGTTACATATTGACAAGTTTCTAGCGGCTCTAAGCTTGTAGGTAAAACAAAGATTTTGTAATGTAACACCTGTATATGCATATACACTGGCTGTTTGAATTATGAATTTATTTACAACTTGCCTAGTTTATCATAAATGATTATTGTTATATTATACAAACATAACAGAAAAGATTTCTTTTAAATACAAAGACTGCAAATGAATACATGAAAAATTACACACATGTACAGTATTTATAATTTATAAATGCAAAGTTAAGATCTCTAAGTTATTGCACTTGTGCATTTTACAAAGTTTTTATATGTCAGATGTATAAAATATTTGTAAATTTATAACTCATTAACTGTAATGAAATTGGATATTAACTCAAAATTCTCCTTCCAAAAGAGCCCACTAAAACTGTGGATACAGATCCACTGAGTCTAAAAATCAGCATTATTATGAGATTCATTGTATTTTTGATAGCATGTAACCCATATGTCACCCCAGCAGCTTCCTGT
Source organism: Tragelaphus eurycerus (assembly GCA_935064755.1). NCBI lineage: Eukaryota > Metazoa > Chordata > Mammalia > Artiodactyla > Bovidae > Tragelaphus > Tragelaphus eurycerus. The sequence goes on from CAKXYN010000114.1 coordinate 2,278,424, forward strand.
CAGCAAGGAGATTACAGAGGCCTTGGCTAGGTAGAGATAGAGAATCTTTTGTTCATAAGGACTTGTTAAAAAGAAAAGTCACCTTTTCAGAAAGAGTCAGGATACTGCATTTCTATAAATTTTGGTAACTGTTTCACAGTGTTTTGGGCACACACATTTTTCCCAGTGGGTCACTGGGGTGGGCATGGTAAGATGTGGGGGCATTGTATGGAAACTACTTCTGTGATGAAGTCTATGTTCAGTGTTCACGCTAAGTGAATATATAGAGTATACACCATACAACGAATCATATGGAAGAGAACGTTCCCATACGTCATTTGCCTAGGATATTTGAGACATGACACAGGACTGGGAGTGAAAGAGAAAACAAAAGCTGCAATGCCCAAGAGAAGATGATATTTTTAGGTGGGCTAGGGTACGAAATAACACACTTTTAAAACTTAACTTGCCATAGGAATGAAACCTTTCCACTTAAGCGTCAGTATTCCTTGGTAATATTAGCTGAAACTTGATGTGTGTAGACTGACTTCTCTACTTGGTGGCTTGGACTGGCTGGAAGTTTCCGCCTGGGTCCTGGGGCAACACTGACCTTGCCCAGCAGACGCATGAGGGTCTGCATGCTCTCAGAGTGGTCACAGAAGAAAACGCTGAGAGTTTAGGCAAAGGCAGTGATGCTTCTTTGGATTTCAAATGTGTTCCTTGGAAAACATGGACGTTTTTCACTTTGTCCCACCTTTTAAATTTAGAACGAGAGCAGCATAGAAACTGTTTTCTTCCTTTTTTTTTTTTTTTTTGCTATTTTTATCCTCACATAAATGTATCTAATGCTTCAATCAAAATACTCAGTAAAAAAAGAGAAAACAGAGTAAGCAGTGCACGGAGTATCACAGTTTAAACCTAAGTGTTTAAAGAAACTGGCAAAGTGTGTATCAGCATAAATACTTATGCAAAGGTAAAAAGACACCAGCCATGCGCTATAGACAAGCCTGGGGAAAGCACCACTGACAGCAGACCTGGTTAGTTTACATTTAACAGTGATTTTAAATCATATTAACACTTGCAATTGAAGGGATCCTTTAAAGCGAATAAATGAATAAGTTTTTAAAGAATGGAACCCTGAATAAAACCAGTGAAGTGTAGAAGGCAAACACATTTGAAAGACATAAAGACAGAAGTGAGTTTCAAGATCTAAATCATGCATAGATACCTGAAAAACCCAACTAAATCACATCACAGTCAGTGTCACAGCTCCCGGAAGTTCTTGTTAAAAAAAAAGAACAAACAACTGAGTCTATACAGTTCCTTTAGGGTCAGGATGATAACGGAATAAAATGAAATAAAGTATAGAAGTCTCATAAGGAGAGAATGATCTTAAATTCAACTTGATAAAAGTAACTGTGGATGTATCTCTTGAAATGCTTTTAAGTATAGTCAAGCAAGAAAGCAAAATGACAAATATATGAAAGAAGAAGTAAAATTGCAGTATTAAAAATAAAGGCACAGACCAAGGCATGTGAATCATTTAGTCTTACTAAGACTCAACCCTTTCTTTGGATTAAAAGACCAGCAACATAATACTAGAAACTAAATCTGTTAAATAATCCAAGAAGCTAAGGATTTATGCGTCTACCTGTATTGTGTACAAGCATAGTTAGTGTGCTTGAATATACCAAGAAAGCAAAATTTACTGAGGTTGTTTCTATAAAATAAAAATAATATCTGAAAAGCATGCTAAGAAGAGGAAACCTACGCTGAACAAGCCTAGTTCTGAAGTAGCTCTGTTTTTGTCGCTGTGGTTACAAGTCAGCAGCTCTGGGGTCGGACAGATGCTTTTCCATTGAGAGAAGAGTTGGGACGAAGGACAACTGTGAATACTTTAAAACTTTAAAACTTGGTCTCTCCTCCAAGGCTGGCTTCTCACGTGCTTCTTGAAAATAACTAAAGCTGGGAAATGGATCACACAATTCCTACCCTAGTAAAAGGGCTGTATTTGAGGATTCCTTTCCACATTAATTGCATTTAAGACTCTCCATTTAATTAAATCACAGCCAACTATTAATTAACCAGATACTTGCATTTTTTAGAATTTTATTCCACTGTCCAAGTTCAGTATTTCATGTCATTGTTAGTATGCATTTCCAAGAAAATTTCTAGGTAAAAAATATATTCACTATCTCTGGAAAGATAATGGAATAATTGCATTTGATGATAAAAACTGTTATGAAAACCAATAAAAATTTTTGAAAATTAAATATTCAACATATACTTACAACTGGTTACCAAATTTATACTGAACAGGGAACTTGGGCCCAATATAAAATACCAACTTAATGAGAAACTCATCAAAACACTTCACAATGACAACCATCTGTCCTTTAAAGAAAAGATCTGGGGAAAAGACAAGATGGAACTCTAAAAGCGTGTCTGCTAAATAAATTTGCTGAGTACAAAATACTCCCAACGGCGTGTTTTCCACAACAGATTGTTAACTAAACATCCCTACATCCGAGGCCCCTTTCATCTTAGGTGAGTCTATGATTCCCAAGTCGATCTTATACATGATGGAAGCAGTATTAACAGTTTACCTTAGAATACAGTCCTTTGTTCAAACTTTGCTTCTATTATGACGATTCACAAGAAATTAACCAACCAATAAATCCACATACACTTCTTTGGGAAACTGTTCTTCAAAGCACAGGTCACATCACGTAACACACTTGGCTATGTGGAAATAAGACACTTTTCTCTAATAATCGGGTCGGAACAGCAACCTTAAATGCAAAAATAGCCAGGGGCTTCCCTCCCCAGGACGGCTTTCTCTTTCCAGAAGCAGAATTCACACATTCTTTTAAAATCTTTTTAATAACACAGCCGTCTTAAATAATATTTCCTTCCCCCTAGCAATTCAGTCTCCAGGTCAGTTAGATGGCCTAAGGCATTCTCCTGATTAACGTTAAATCTCGTGGGTCCAGTTTCAAACATTTGGGTGTAGAAAGTTTGGATGTATGCAACATTTTAGAATTCAATTCTACGAATACACTAATGTGAAAGAGGGCTTTTTCTAGTCAGCTTTATATTAAACAATATACATTTTTCCACATGAAAAATCACTGTTTTTGAAGAATGGGGCTGATTTTTACTTTCCAAAGATGTGTTTGCATCTCTCTCCCTTTCTCTCTCTCACATATATATGTGTGTGCATATCTACACACATGTGTATGTCTATATCCATGTACACGTGTGCACAGCTGCACACGTCCATGTGTGTGTGTGTGTGTGTGTGTGTGTGTGTGAAACTAGCACAGTGACATTCTCTCTGTTATTTCATTTTATCTAATATTGTAAAGTTATAATGGCAAATGGAGCTCCAAATAAGGAAGAGGGCCACTTTCAGAAGCCCATAAGGAAATTGAGCAGTGTTAATTTTAAAATAAGAATGATGTTTATGTATAGTTAACTCTGTTATAGACCAACTGTATCTTAGAAATATCCAATTTAATAATTTTTGCAAAAACCAAGCTCATATGAATAACGTATACAGTATTGGATATGTGAAATAATCTTTTAAAAATCTATTTCATTAAGAGGAATGTTACAGTCTCCTGCTAGGAGGATGGTGGATAAGCCACTTGTTAGTGACAACTCAGTACTTCTGAGACTCACTCCTTCAGGTCAGGACCAGCAGCTTCGGAGGCTAAGCGTTAACAGGTACCAGGAGTGACTGGCTTCGCATCCTTGCTGGGAGGGGGCCGACTGTAAATTTTGTATACTTCAAAACATTTACACTGTACAGTAATATGAGCTCACCAAACTGATACAGAAGCAACTTTGCAGACATAGGGTTTTCTGTGGATGTCCGACCTTGAGTGGAGCAGTAAGGGCAGAGATGGGCCCGGAAACAGCTGTGTCCTCTGGCCTCCCTGCTGCGGGCAGAGAGCTTCTGAAAGACCACTGGGCGGATGAGGGCAGGATGTGGGAGCGGCACGCAGCAGGCTGGAGTGAAGATTCCCGAAGGCTTAGATTTTATGTTTTAATTGATTTTAAGAGAAACGTGTGGTCTCTTAATTAAATAACCTATAGAATATATCTTTCATTTTTGAATGTGAGTTTAAGATTTTGCAATGACATCAAGTGAAAACATGAAAGCACCCTTACTAAAGATTCACACTTTACATCCATAAGACTTGTCCATTGAAAAACATGTGTATGCCTTGCTTTTATTTTGTTCTTTGTGTAAAGGGTTTAGGAAATTTGCCAAGACTACAATAAAGGAAAAAAAAATTTAAAAATTCTCTTAACATCTTTAGAACTGATATTGGAGTTCTTGGAGTTATTATGATGTATATCTGCATCTCTTCTCGAGAGGAGAGAACATCTACTTCCTTTAGTGTTAAATTTATGCATCTAAGCCCTTTATATAAATTTAAAGAGTACACTTTAGTCCACCTAACTTTTTTTAATTCACGAGGCTCTGAACCCAAATCTGACTATTTCCATCAGTGGTTGCAGAAAGACACGTCTTGCTCCGTCAGCTCGATGCCACGGGCTGAGGCTGTCTGCCACGATCCACGCTAACGACAACCAGGTCACACACGCACATCCACGAGCGCAACGCGGCAAAGCTCCTATTTATAGCCAACAACATCAAAGCAACACTGGTGTGGAAGCCAAAGTGCAGTGCCATCTCAGTACCGTTTCAGCCCTCACTACAAAGACACAGCGGAAAAGTACCCCCTTCCAAGCGTCGTCTCCATTACGGCCTCCGCCCAGCAGCCCAGCGGAGAAGGCCGGGTCCCGAGTCCAGAGGCGTCTCTGGGCGGCGCGCCTCGGGCCTGGCCAATCGCCGTCGAGGACGCGGCAGGGAGGCCGGCAGGGAGCCATCGGCTGCACGTGCTCACCGGATGGTCCTTCTTGCAGAGGTCTGCATCCCAGTTTAACAGGTGTAGGTTCCCCCCGAAAACAAAAGGAAGAAAGGTCAGAGAAGCAGGATGAGCATTTTCAGGTGGGACGGCCCGCTGGCGGCCGTCAGTCCTCGGTCTTCACGGGCAGCCTCTCCGGGGACCCCTCGGCCTCTGGCAGGTCCGGGGTCCCCAAGGCACTCTCCTCACCCCGGATCACCTTCTCCCACTGGCTCAGGTTATTCCTGGAACGAGGAAGGCAGAGACGGGGCGGTTTCAGAAAGGACTTCTGGACTCTGTCCCCACACCACCCACAGTGTAATGGGCATAACTTAGCCTGCTGGCTTTAGGGTGTCACCCTGTTCATATATAATATTCATTAAAACACTGTAATATATTTTAGACAGCATATTAAAAAGCAGACATTACTTTGCCAACAAAGGTCTGACTAGTCAAGGCTATGGTTTTTCCATTAGTCATGTATGGATGGGAGAGTTGGACTATAAAGAAAGCTGAGCACCAAAGAATGGATGCTTTTGAACTGTGGTGTTGGAGAAGACTCCTAAGAGTCCCTTGGACTGCAAGGAGATCCAACCAGTCCAGCCTAAAGGAAATCAGTCCTGAATAGTCATTGGAAGGACCGATGCTGAAGGTCTAACTCCAATACTTTGGCCACCTGATGAGAAGAGTTGGCTCACTGGAAAAGACCCTGATGCTGGGAAAGACTGAAGGTGGGGGGAGAAGGAGACGACAGAGGATGAGATGGCTGGATGGCATCACCACCTCAATGGACATGAGTTTGAGTAAAATCCGGGAGTTGGTGATGGACAGGGAGGCCTGGCGTGCTGCAGTCCATGGGGTCGCAGAGTCGGACACGACTGAGCGACTGAACCGACTGACTGACTGCTAACAACCGTCCCCTTGACCCTGCACTGCAGTTCGGGGCCCTCAGAGGAGCCACACCCGCTGAACCAAGGCCCCCGTCCCACCAGCTTCAGGCCGTGGAGGCGAACAGGCAGCCCAAGCTCAGAGTTTCTGACTCGGTCAGGATTCAGTGGGAGAGCGGACTGGGCCATCAGGTTACACATGGGTGGAGAGGAAGGAAGGGGGCATCCATGACGACCCCCTAGCCAGGCCTTTGCACCCCGCAGGGCGGAAGTGTGTGCCCCTGTGCAGGTTAGTCCCCCCCATCACACACTGTATGCTGAACACCATGTCAGGCATTAAAAAGTCACCTCAAGTTACACCTGCTACGGACCTTTGAGATTTCCTTGTTAGGTGGTTGATTTGTGCTCCCCTGGCCTCTGGTCTTAAATGCACCCTTGGCTCCCCCGCATCCCCAGTCTATCTCAGGATCTGCAGCTCAGACATGAGGGCATTTTGGTCTCCATCGACGGTGGAGCACTCCTGCTGCCTGACTGCCGCTCACCCGCCCCATCCAACCCAGCAGAGACCCCATCCACATCTCCGCCTTGACGGGAAGTCAAAATCAGAAGGGAACCTTAGTGTGTCGGCAAGCACAGAATGCTAAGAGGTCTTTGTACAAAGAAACCCCTAAAATAGAACCTGAAAAATGTAACGCTTTAGCTTCTGTACCACATCATCAGGTGTCATTTCCCCCAAACCTAAAGAGACTTGGTATACTGGAAAAAAGACACGAACTCTGCTGTGCTTCCTTGGCTCAACAAAACATGCTGGGATGTTCTGTTCATGCCAGAGGAGCAGAGAAGAAAGAGGACCACTTCAACAGGAGACAGCAGCTGCTGCTGCTGCTAAGTCGCCTCAGTCGTGTCCGACTCTGTGCGACCCCATAGATGGCAGCCCACCAGGCTTCCCTGTCCCTGGGAGACAGCAGGGTCTTTGTTAAATCTTGTTGCATGTTAGTTTTATTTTCCTTAAAAAAAAAACAAAAAACCCCGTTCGTGAGTTTCAACAGCAGAGGACAGGAGAGCCTTAAAGCCTCTGATTGTGTTTGCAACCTTCCGGCCACAGGTCTGGTGCACCAACTCCAGCCCCCAGTGTGGTTCTGGCCGAGCGGTTACAAAAACAGTCGCACACCCACTCTCCTGCAGAAAGCCAACACACAGCTGTTTGCTCATTGCCTGTCACCCTCCCCAAGGGAATTTCCTTTCCAAGTAAAATGAAATCTTAGAAAATTCCCAACGTTCCGAGCTGAGTTTAGCCCTTAAAAAGGATAATGAGAGCACACAGGGAACTCTGAACTAGAACAGGTCAGCGGGAGGCCTGCCTTTCTTTCGGGAAGAAAATGAAACGTAAAGATCGCATTCAAGACCCCGTCTCTACCCTTCTAACAGTAAACTGTGTGATTTAAATTGAGTCCCCTTCCAAACCAGCAGCTCAGAAAAGACATTATTGTCTTTTTAAAAACAGCATCAGCCCGGGGCCTGTGAGTCATAAAAAAAGAACACTTCCCTCTCCTTTTTGATGAATGAACAACTTTGTGAATAAATATTTTTGACTTATACTTGTTACATAGGCAAACACACATCCCAGTTACTGTAAACTGTAGTGAAGACATCTATGTCTAGACGGGGCAAAAAACACTGCACAGATTCTTATTTTTGACGGAAAAGCATTGAGGTGAAGCTGGTGTACATACCTGCAGGCCTTCAGGAGCGGTTCTGTGGCGGGGAAGATCTGGGTGAGGGTGGTGTAGCAGGGAATGGCCACGGCATTGTAGAACCCCAGCTGGCCCAGCGCAGAAACGCAGACAAGAAACACGACCGCACATTAGCAATTCTAGCAGCGTTGTCAAAATTCATCAACTGAATTTTCTACTTTGGAAGCCTACCTGAAAATCTAAGCACTCTGGTTTTACTAACATTTACCTCAGTGAACACTCCTGCAGATGACCGTTTAAAATTCATTAAAAACGTTCATGTATTTTATATTATATTTAAATTATTTATTTTATTTTATATTATAAAACATAAAAAATTTAAATCACAAAAAGAAGCTACTTTAAAACCCAAGTACAATATTCAGTGGGATTCTTATTATAGACCAGTTGTAATTCATGACCTATTCTTAGGAGTCTTTTACTAAATGGCAAATTAATCACAAGTCAGAAGCAATATATTTGGTAAAATTTCTGATCACAGAAATATCTTATTTAAAATTCACTAATACTATAAACGGATCTGGTATTTTGGCAAAAAAAAAAAAATGCACTGCTGTTAATGGAATCACACGAGAACAAAGTCCACTTTCTGATGGCATTTTCAGTTCTCTTATCAAGAATCCCATTGGGGTCACTGCTCAACTGCCTACAAGGAAAAGCTAATACTGTCAGCTTCCTCTCTTAACTATGTTACAAGATGAATTCCCAAAATTGAACAAATCAAATATAAAATGATGAAATAAAAAAGAAGCTGAAGAAAATAAAGGTAAAGACATTCTCTCAGCATGGGATAGGACTCTTACCATGTGACATGAAAAGCAAAACAGTATGATTACAAATATGGGAAGGATCCACCAACAATGTCAAAGCAGGACTAGACTGCAAAATGCACACGCAACATGCATGGCATGCGTGTCAGTGCAAGCCAGACAGGGAAGGACAGTGAGCCTCCTGTGGAGGAGCTGGCTACGGAGTCGAGAAAACTGCCCCTTAGCGACAAGGCTGAGAAAATCACACCTTGCCGTGCTGGGCTGGTGCCCGCCAAGAGACGTAACTGACATCCTTATCGTGACGTCAGAAGGTTGATAGTTTTAAAAGACCATCATAAAGGAATATATCACACCACACGCGCATACATGCAAAACTAAGAAGGCACTAGAGGTCTCAAAGCATCAAAAATTAATGCAAAATACGTTGTAAGACCTGAAAAGAGAATAATGGGCGCCCGTCTACAGTAAGACAAGACTCAGAGTGTACTGAGACATTACGCACTATCTGTTAGGAAACGCGAACCTCACCAAAATCTATACTGTTATTTTCCAAAAAATATCTTTGTACATTCGATGACAAAATATTTTTTCTTTGCTAAAAAATATTAACATTTCAACTTCATCCATCCCCTCTATTTCAAGTAAGAAAAGAAAGCCTGTAATTTACTGCAATTTCATCTGTAGAAAGAGGCGATGACAAGGCTAGTTATGAAGTCTTTAAATCTAGCTAGGATTTCCCGACCAAGGGTCATCTACATGGAGAAGACCTCAGCGGTTCCAGCTCCCATCAGCTGGCATGTGTGTCTTACTCCCATCCGCTGTCGACCGCTGTGAACGACCGCTTGATCACACAGCCCATACCTGGCCTTGTGGGACCTCGTCCTTCTTGTCTCTGTCCATCATGGGAATGGGCTGTATCCCCAGCTTCTTCATTTCGTCGCCCTGGGAGAAACGGGGGAAACCAGGCTCTCTCAGTTTCATGCAGTGTTATAAAACGTCGGCATTAATGTCCTGTTCCCTCTATTCATTACTGTTTTTCAAAATGAATAGTATTTCTGGCTAATGACCACACAAATGTCAGAATAATAAAAATGTAATGTACTACTGTAGGTTTTTATCCTCATGTTCCTCTCCTGTCCTCAATTACCAGAAACCTAGCCATCACTTCCGTTTCATTTTGTAGAAGTTAGTGAAAGTTATAACAGAAGGACACGTGTGTGTGAGCAGGAACACAAGAACAAGGATGAAATAACTTCAAGGCCTTTACCTCACTCTCTCAGATGATTTTCTCACACGCACCAAGACAGACGAAGCCAGAGTTTAAAGAGGAATACTGACCCATCAAGAATAAAGAGGAGTCTGCTAAAATATGTCAGTAAAGACACAACATAACTGGCTACAGATCAGTATAAAGGTTAAAATTATATATGTTTACTAAAGACGTATAATATCAGGGCCACTGTAAATATTACGTCACTTGATCTTCATGAAATACTATGAGTTAGATATGATTATCCCCATTTTACAGATTTAAAAATTACCTTACTCTTTTTATTTCTTTTTAAGGGTAAATATTATTAAGTTCTTCGCATTTCTTAATTATTAATATTTTTGACTATTTTGTTGTGCTTGTTTTCAGAAATCTGAAGCATAAAGCATCCTGAGTTTGCTAAGACAGGGTCCCGGGACGAATGACCATAATCCTCGTTAAGGATATGTGAGCACAGGACCAGAACACTGTCTTAACTACATAAAGGCACTGGAAGCGGTCTGCTCTGAGGTTACTGGTTTAAACAAGAACCGCGCTAGTTCTCACACTTTCTTCTTTTCTGCCCTAAGGGAATGAAAATTACCTCAAGGATTTCAGAAGCCATGAGACATACAAAGATTTTAAATAAGCAGTGATTCGTACAGGCACCTAGAAACAAACCTTGATGCTGACAAGGAGAACGCCTGAGCGGGACGGATGACCTGTGTGTGCACGTGGCCTGGGGTGTCGGGGCTGAGGAGGGAGGGCTGCAGGGGTGCGGGGTCAGGGTGCTCCAGGCGGATGAAATTGCACAGCACAGTCAGGGACCCAGGCTGCAGAGGGGCCGTGGGTTTGACGCATCAAGCTCGTGACTTCTGTCTTCACCACAGCGAGGGGAGACAGGCGGTTGCTGGGAAACACAACTCAACTTGTCCTGAGGCAGCAACTTTGGCAGCTGAGGCTGAGATGGGTCAGAAAGCTGGCCCGAGGCGTCAGCCTCAGTACTACGGTGGGATGTTCATCTCGGACAGCGTGACACCAAAGACCCCACACTCTTAGCTACTGTTACACTGATTCTAGAAGACAGGCAAGGAGCCCAGCTACATGCTGCAGTAATCCAGGTGAGAGCTTGCGAGGGTCTGACAGAGGGGAGAGGGTGGGGTGGGGAGAAGGGCAGTGTGGACTTCATGAACACCTATGAAGCCACGGCAAGGCTTGGGGACTGCAGCTCTGCTTCCTCTCTGGGACGGTGAGGTCCCTTCAGATGGCATCTGTGAGCCTACTGGGAGCTCAGTCAATCTCTGTGCACCCCTTAACCAACGCCGCGCCTAACCGCTGCACCGCTTAACCAATGCCACGCCTAACCCCTGCACCGCTTAACCAACGCCACGCCTAACCCCTGCACCGCTTAACCAACGCCGCGCCTAACCCCTGCACCGCTTAAGCAACGCCGCGCCTAACCCCTGCACCGCTTAAGCAACGCCGCGCCTAACCCCTGCACCGCTTAAGCAACGCCGCGCCTAACCCCTGCACCGCTTAAGCAACACCGCGCCTAACCCCTGCACCGCTTAACCAATGCTGCGCCTAACCCCTGCACCGCTTAACCAATGCTGTGCCTAACCCCTGCACCGCTTAACCAACGAGGAATAGAAAGGGAAAAGAAATCGACACATTTGTCCCCTTTTGCTTCATGTTTTAGAATACAAATATAGTTGTTAAGGTATGAAGTCTATCACTGCTAAATAAATCAAAGTGTCTGCAAAACAGTAAGCAAGGTTCAGACAAGCTTTCTTACGTGGTACATATAGCACTATGTTACTAGTTTAGACATACACACAAATTAAGCTGATTGTGATAATAAAGTCAAATATTACAGCTCAGACATGTACATTTAAAAACAATCTTGAGTCGGAGAGTAACTAGATTTTGACACACACACACGATAAAAATTAAAAAAAAAAAGAAACATTCAAGAGGACGCACATAGAATGTGTACAGCTGAGCTACCCGGGAAGTTGGTACAGAAACAATACCTTCAGTATAATCAACCCAAGGCCTGTGGTCCTCACTCAACAAAAACTTCCTTGGTATTACTATTATGAGACAAAACCAGCATCATAGACCATTTCTCTTCATCATTACCTGAATGGTTTACTGGTTTTGTTTGTTTGTTTACTGTTTATATCTGTTCTTCTACTGGATGAGATTTAAGCTATGAGGTTTATGGTTTTTACCAAACTCTTTGTCCTCCAAATTTACTCTGACGTCTACCCAAATGAGGTGCACAAACATTTTATAGTTTATTTTTCCATAAACTTATTTTTAATATGCAGGGATCTAAGTATCTGTGGGTTCATTTGAACAAGAGAATTATATCCTACTTATTCATGACCAACTCAGAGAGCAAACTGAGGAGCAAAGACACATTTCTGATAATTTAGATAATTCAGTCAAGAAAAGGTATTCATGAAAGCAATTTCCATAGTTGTTTCATATGTCAGGAATTCATGAGTTCATGAATTAATTCCTGTGGAACCCATAATTTGCAGCTTAATTGACTGGCATGGTCACAATTTAATCGCAGGTGTCTGTGGTACATCATTAGTCTCTCAAATTTTCTGCTGCAGGCAAATACAGCCTGTGATGTTGTGGGCCCCTCTTAATACTTTCTCTAGTGGCCATAGGGATGACAAGGATTGGCTATTAAATAAAGAAAACTGCTGCAGTGCCGCTCAGGGAATCAGTTCCTGAACCGTTTCAGTGGAGATGAGGGATTTACACACATATCCAAGTCAGACGCTCTGACTTTATACCTGTATGAATGCTGAACAATAGGGTTTTTTAAGGCACTACTAGCAACATGAGCAGCTACTGTTACTACATTATCCCTGTATTCAATATCCCCTCAATTTTTCCTCATTTCTTGACATCGTCTGCATTCACATGAAACCCCAGGACGTACCTCGGCCCAGAATTCTGCATATATGTCGCTGGCCGTCAGTCTCGTCACTGGCCACAGCTTTGTCACAGAACAAAGATCACAGGCGGTCATCATCAAACCGATGACACGGTCTCTAGAACACAACGAGACAAGACTGGTCACCGCAGCGTTTGCACAGGTGTTTGAGAACAGCTAGGTAGACTTCCGCAGTTTCAGGACCAAGCGCGGCTTCAGGCTGGCACTGCTGCATGAGGTGGGGAGGAAAGATAGCATTTCAGAGCAGATGCAGCTGAAGGAGAGCAAGGATGCAATCAAGGGACGGTGTCGCTTTAATCATGAGAACACCGGTCACTGCTCTCCCTAGTTCCATGAAGAGTGCATATTCTGCTCCTGCTTCCGCCTGCTTCCTGCTGAAATACGTCATGCTGGCCTGGCCCTGACACCTTCTAAATCCCTGCTATACCTGACTGCCACAAACCAGATTTTGAATTTCATGGAATTGTGAAACTTTAGAGTGGAAAGAAACCTTTGGGGCGGTGGGCGGGGGGGGGGGCGCGGAACCTATCCAATCCTTTCACTTTACAGAAGGAGAATGTGAGATACACATGAGTACAACAGTGTCTTCGAGGTGTGAACAGCCCAGGACCAGCCAGAGGACTCAAATCCAGACAGCTCTCTCACTGCCTCACCTGCAGAGCAGGGCAGGGTCGCCAACCACTGTACAAACTCTTAACATCCCCACGGAAAGGAGGTTTTTCCCCCTCAATTGCTTTGCACTCACCACCATGTGTTCTAGGTCTTTTTTCCCCCTAAATATGGTTTATTCAGTCTTTCCTCTAGAGGACAAGTAAAAATTGCCTAAAAAGTATTCAAACATACACACGCCCTATATAATTGTGATGGATTTGGTTCAATGACGTGGGGTCACCCTAAATGAAGTCTACACTTAAGTGTGCCACCACATGCTAGCTATTAAGAGCTTTTAATACACTGACTTAAACTTATACAAATCGCATAATGATAGAAGGCAAATTATGGAGAAAGACACAAAACCTCATAACAAGCGAGAAGATGTCGCCATCGCCCCTCCCACCTGAACTCCAGAGTCTGAGGACTCCGCTGCTGCTCAAGGGCACCAATCTTCCTGGAGGGGTGCAGACAGACCCCATCTGTGGGCAAGGGCTGCCCCGGGGCCTGAGCCTGTCGACCAGGGCTTGCAGCAGAGCAAGAGGTTTGACTGGAGCTTCTGATTTAGGGGTGTTCCCTCAAGCAAACATTCCTGGATCTCTGGTAGACCCTGCTTTGTTTATTATCCATGTCTTTGGTGCCGAGCACTGGTGAGGTCTTGCATTAATACTTTCCATCAGCCAATTTCTTTCAGCCCAATAGCCAGGTGGCTCAGTGGTAATGAATCCACCTGCTAATGCAGGAGATACGAGAGACATGGGTTTGATCCCTGGATGGGGAAGATCTCTGGAGAAGGAAATGGCAGCCCACTCCAGTCTTCTTGCCTGAGAAATCGCATGGACAGTGGAGCCTGTAGGGCTACAGTCCAAAGGGTTGCAAAGAGCTGGACGTGACTGAGTGGTTGAGCACAGCGTTAGCAATCTCTTCTACAACCTTACTTCTCGTAAGAACAAGTGGGTATTGTGTATCTAACAGGCAGAGTCTAGATGACTTTAAAAATGTCACAGAGGCTTAAAACGTGTACTCACCCTGCGACCCCAAAACAGATGTCACATGAAGATATAAACCCCTTAAAATGGTCAGAAAGCCCACGTTTTCTTGCTGAAGTGGTTTCCTAAGCACTTTGCGGTTTACAGGAAGAATATTTATTTCTGGATTTGGGCTTCTAAAGCAACAACTGTATTTTCTGTTTGTTTAACAGGCCAGTTCATTTAAACAGGAACAGAACATGAAAAATACTATTATTTTGTTAACAAATAATTATTTCATGAGACCTAAATAATTCATTCTCATTCAAAAATGTTAACATAAATGGGCACTAGAAAGCATGTGAACCAATTCTCTCCCTGGATATGACTCCATAGGCAGTATCCTTACCATTAGGGTTGAAAGGATAGTAACCTACTTATCATTCAGACTTTACTGTCAAAATTACTTAGACAAAAAATTTTACCAGTATTTTACTGTTAACGAAACAAATAAAAACAAGACAGATAAGATCTGTATTAAATGCCTTTAAAAAATTACTTTTTTTTTTTTTTTTTAACTGTTAATGACAAATTAGTTGGATAGTCATGCCTGGAAATATTAACCTGAATTGGAACTGTGTCATTTCTATGGATGGGATATAGGTCTAACTGGTGACTTGCTCAGTCATGCATGTCTGACTCTTTGTGACCCCATGGACTGCGGCATGGAGACCTAATTCATACTGCATTCTGACAGCCAACTCTGAAAGGGATGGAGTTTATGCCAGCTGTGCTCTTGGCATGACCTTGCCTGTCCTCCTCACTAAGAACACTGCAGTGAGAGCCCGGCCCACGAGGGCTCTTCCAGTGACGGTTCTCGGGAGGGCAACTTCGGGGTCGGGGGGCAGCTCACTACACTCTTTCATTCTGAAAACCTCTGAAGGCCTGTGTGTGTCAGACATGGTTCTAGAAAGGAGTAAAATAAGCCCTGCTTAGAAGAAGGGATGCTTTTGAACTGTGGTGTTGGAGAAGACTCTTGAGAGTCCCTTGGACTGCAAGGAGATCCAACCAGTCCATTCTGAAGGAGATCAGCCCCGGGATTTCTTTGGAAGGACTGATGCTGAAGCTGAAACTCCAGTATTTTGGCCACCTCATGCGAAGAGTTGACTCATTGGAGAAGACTCTGATGCTGGGAGGGATTGGGGGCAGGAGGAGAAGGGGACGACAGAGGATGAGATGGTTAGATGCCACCACCGACTCAAGGGACATGAGTTTGGGTAAACTCTGGGAGTTGGTGATGGACAGGGAGGCCTGGCGTGCTGTGCTTCTTGAGGTCGCAAAGAGTCGGACATGACTGAGTGACTGAACTGAACTTGTAGGAGTAATGTTCTAGCGGGGAAACGCAGAGGTAAGGAGAAAATTTTCATTCAATGAGTCTATAGAAAAATACTTTAAAGGAGGCAAACGTATGAAGATGAGTGAGAGTCCAGTGGCGATGACAATGTGCAAGTCATAACTCGGGGATCAGTGCCGAGTGGTTGCGGAACAGCAGGAAAGCCGTTCCGGCAGAGATACAGCGGGGGGCGGGGCGTGGGCTGCTTGATGCTGAGTCCGGAGACAGATGGGAACAGTCTGATGACAAGCACCTGGAGGCTGCGGGTACAAGCGCGACCCGCCACGTTTTTAGAGAGGCCCCTTAGGTGTGCTCAGCGGAGGATGGACTGAAGACCTGTGTGGGGGAGGCTGCTGAGAAGGCCTGCAGGAGAAGGTGGCGTCCAGAGGCGCGAGCATAGCAGTGTGAATCAAGGCGGTGGCAGAGGCCCCTGGACTGCAGAGACCCAACCAGTGCATCCTAGAGGAGATCAACCCCGAATATCCACTGGAAGGACTGAGGCTGAAGCTGAAGCTCCAATACTTTGGCCACCTGATGGGAAGAGTTGACTCATTGGAAAAGACCCTGATGCTGGGGAAGACTGAAGGCAGGAGGAGGAGGGGACGTCAGAGGATGAGATGGCTGAATGGCATCCCCGACTCAACGAACAAGAGTTTGAGCGAGCTCAGGGAGAAGGTGAAGGACAGGGAAGCCTGGCCTGCTGCAGTCCATGGGGTTGGACACAACTTAGCGACTGAACTACAAGTGGAGACAAAGAAAGTGAGGAGGAACGTTAGAGGCAGGTACGGTGAGTACTCAGTGCGAAGTGGGGCGTTAGAGGCGCGGAGTTTCGTCGTGTCCGACTTTCTGGACCCCATGGACTGTAGCCGCCAGACTCCTGTATCCATGGAATTTTCCAGGCAAGAATACTGGAGTGGGTTGCCATTTCCTATTCCAATTTTAAGGAAACTCTATAGTGTTGTCTATCATGGTTGTAGTGATTTACATTTCCACCAACAGTGCAGCAGAAACTAACACATTTTAAATCAACTACATGCCAATACAAATTTTAAAAAAAATCTTTTTTTAAAGAATCTTTTTTTAAAAGCCAAGGAACTGAGAGCCCTAAAGGAAGCAGCGATTGAAAGTCTCA
This sequence comes from Tragelaphus eurycerus, assembly GCA_935064755.1. Taxonomy (NCBI): domain Eukaryota; kingdom Metazoa; phylum Chordata; class Mammalia; order Artiodactyla; family Bovidae; genus Tragelaphus; species Tragelaphus eurycerus. The sequence goes on from CAKXYN010000114.1 coordinate 2,295,103, forward strand.
GCCACGCTGATGACAAGACACACTTTAAACATAAAGATGCAGACAGTGTGGCAGTAAAGGGCTGGAAAAAAATATTGCCAATAAGTGACCACAGTCACAGGAAACTAACCCATCTGACCACACGGGCCACAGCCTTGTCTTACTCAGCGAAGCTATGAGCCATGCCTTGTAGGGCCACCCGAGATGGACGGGTCACTGCGGAGAGTTCTGACAAAACAGGGTCCGCTGGAGAAGGGAACAGCAAACCACTTCAGTATTCCTGACTTGAGAACCCCATGAAACCACGGGGTCACAAAGAGTGGGACATGACTGAGCGACTGAACTGAACAAGCGCGGGAAGGCTGGTGCGGCTACGGGACACAGAAAGCTTTAAGGCGAGAGCTACCACCAGGATAGAAGGAGGGTCTCACGGTGACACGAGGCTCAGCCGTGGAGAAGACAAAGAAATACACAGATGTCTAGGCACCTAATGAAGTTTCTAAACACATGAAGCAAAACTGAGAAATATATAAAATTTATAACTTTTTAAATACTGGAAACTGTATTTCCATTAAAAATGGGAAAAATACAATCACAAGTGATAAAATCTATGATATGACCAGTATAATTTTACTAACAAAAAGTGACAGGATCTGTGCAAACAAACCACATAAAATATTATTCAAGACTTAAAAAGTCACAGCAGTGCTCTTGGATAAGAAGCCAATATACTCTCATTTACAAGTGAAGAGATAAATCCAATATAGCTGCAATTAAATCCCAAGGTGGATATTTTTAATTGAAAACAAACCTGATTAATAGAATGTTCTTTTTGTTTGTAAGTATTCACTGTGAAGAGGATAAAGGATCAATATGTGTGTAATTTATACGGAAGTGGCACAGTGAAAAATAGGCAAAAAGTATTTTAAAATGTCAATAATTCTTGAATGTGGGTATTAATATATATTTCACCATAATTTCTACCATTCTTAAGTTTGAAATTTTTCTTATAAAAATGCATTTATTAAGTACCAATTTCCATGAAATTTTTGGAAAGCAAATGAAATATGAAAATTATCTTGCCAGGTATGTATGATAAATTTTAACATAGTTACAATAGTCAAAATAGTATGACCACAGTTGAGGATTAGATAATTAACATTTAAACGGCTTAAGGAGTCAAAAGAAGTATTCCAGTCTATATGAAAACTTCAATTCAATGGAAAAGAACAGATTGTTAATTGAATGGTATTGATTCAACTCATCAGAAAGAAATAAAATTTTGTTCATAAAAATATAATTCCAGAAGCATTAAGATCTAATTACAAAAATATGCAAAGAAAAATTTAAGTACAATTTACACTCCTTTGAGGATAGGGGGGAGGCCTTCGTAAGCAAGACAGGAAGCCAGATTGGAAAAAAACAATGACAGATTTGGACTCAAGAAATTTAATTTCTTTACAGTTAAAATACGAATAAAATTTTTGAAAGACACTTAAAAGAAAATGTAACATGGCAGAGAAAATCTTAATATCCTTAACAAAAACTGGAATGCAAACTGATTTGTGAAAAATTGTAAAGAATCCAACAAAGAAAATACACAAATTGTGAACATACAGAAGTAGGAACAACAGTCAACAAACATGAAAAGGTTTGGAATGCAGACATCTATCAGAGAACAGCATATTCAAAGAGAAACGGTTTTTACCCTATGTTAGAAAAAGTGTACATTTCTACAGTTCTTTTAGAAAATTTAATTTTCTTTTAGAAAATTTTCTAACACCATATGTGATATGACATATATATTTATAAAGGACGGAAAATAGGAGAGTTGGTTACAGAATTAATAATAGTACAAAATTTCAGAAACATTTGATTAATAGAAAGAAAGTTTAATAAGCCAACCCCAGATACTGAGGAAGCTCTATGATCATGTTTTTGTTTAAAAATATAGGCTCGTGTACAGACACAGAGCTGGGAATAAACACAGGGAAAGGCATGGGATGGTGCCACACCGAGCGTGCTGTTAGCTGTGGGCACAGACAGAAGCGGGCACCCTCGGGCTTCTCACCCATGCTGTGCGGATGGGGCAGTAACGGTTTCAGTTCTACGGGGCCATTCTACATGAGGGGCTTGAGCAGCAGTGTTGTATCTGCAGGGGTCAGGGAATGAATGCCTCCCCCACCGACACACTGACGGACGGCTCTATTATTGCTCTTCTTGTATATGGCTGCACTCTTTGAAACTGTTAAAACAAATATGCATTACCTTTAAAATTACTAATCATCCCCAAATTATTCAGTCATCATAACCATACAGCATACACCACTAACATGCACATGTGCGTGCCGCACCAAGTATAATATCATTTGCAATCACATTTTTAAAATTTTCTATTTTATAATAATATTATTATCATAATCATTTTGCTAAAAACATGTGTAAGAAACTTGATTCTACTTACACGGCTCTTCTTTGTAACCTAAAGACAATGGAGACAGAGAGTTTTCAGCAACCCGAAGGATGCGGTAATGTCGGGCATATTTCTCCAATCTTATAATTGCCATAAGGAAGAGAACTGTGAATAAACATCTGTTCCTACAGGTCTTGGCACAAGAACTACACGTGAAATCTGCCAGAGGCAGAGGCACATGAAGAGCTGCAAATCGCTCGGCACCCCCTCGGGCTGCAGGCGGAGGAGCAGGTGTCTGTGTGACACGGACGCTCCCACCATCCTGGGAGGCTCCTGGCAACACGTCCAGACAACTCTGTGAAATTAAGACTCTCTAAGAAGTTAAGCATTTCTTTTCCTCAAAGTGACTCCCCGTAAAACGTTTGATGATCATATTCTTGAGGAGATTATTATGCCTCTGTCTGTAGTTATTTGTAAACATAAAGTGTTGTGTTTGGGACCCCTGAGCAAATTGCTTCTAAAAACTAAAAGTAGATTCCTCTGGAAAGAAACGTTAGGACCAGTACCTTAATGGACCACAGAGTAGGGCACACAAAGCACCTGAATAAAGAGTGGATTCGAGTTCAGCAAGACTGAAATGAACCAATAAGCAAGTGTTCCCAGGTCTAAAGATGTATCACTTAAGATGGACTTGGTCAGATATGGACCCTGCAACAGCAAAGTCCTAGAAAAAGAGGCTGGCGGTAACCACCTACACACTGGCCAGGGCAAGAGGCGTTTTAGCCAATGGACTGAGATCTAATGGACAGACGGGTGGACAACTCACAAAGAAAAGACCTGATGCATTCCTGAATCTAGCAGGCTGGTCACACCTCAGAAAAAAAGAAATCAGGCCACCTCAGCCTGATGCCACTGGAGCATTTAAGGACCCTCATTCTCTCTGTTTTGACTCCACGCTCAAACAGACTCTGGATGGCCCCTCAGCCTCCTAAGACTGTGACCACACTGAGTGCCAACATTCTGACGTGTGCAGCTACAATACACATTTGTAGATTAATAACACGGGATGCAAGTCTTACACATCAGTCACATTGGCTTGGCGAATAAGATTTGGACTCATGAATCCATTTCTGTTTGCTTCTGAGTCTGAGAGGTCAATGACCAAATGCTGGACTGTGATAAATCTGTGGAGAGGCATCCTGCAAAATGACTTCCCTTTGACAGTACCCATTCCTATGTGACCAGTGTAAATTCCAATTCGTATTTTAGTTATCTTCACACAATACACTGTCAGCAATCTTGTCAAGCAATGAAATATCCAAAGGAAATATAAAATGCACATAAAGCAAACAAAAAATCACATAAACTCTCTTTACATTTCTTTTTTCAAATATAAATTTGAAATTACGCTTTTGTTTTAAAATATACATTTATTCCAAATAACACTGCCTGGGCTACTGAGCTTTCAGAAGCGCTTTTTACCTATGTGATTGGTTATTAAGGTTCAGCGACCCGGTCTGGTACATCTCTTCCAGCTGCTTCCGGTTCCCGAAGTACAGAGCGAGGTCCGTGGCGATGATGGCTTTGCGGATGATCTCAAGCACCTGCTCGTATTCGCTGGAGCTCAGGGTGGAGAAGATGTTGTGCCCTTCCAACTAGGGGAAGACACAAACACACGCACATAAGCAAAAATACCCACGTAAGCACAAACACCCACACGCCAACAGCAAGCACCGGCTCCCGCCTCGCGAAACAGGCGGTGCCGGGAAAACACAGTTGGTTGTCATTTAGGTCACATACAGAATCTGCCTGCAATGCAGACCCGGGTTTGATCCTCTGGAGAAGGAAATGGCAACTCACCCCAGTAAACTTGCCTGGAAAATTCCATGGACAGGTACAGTCCACGAGGTCACAAAGAGTCAGATACAACTGAGCAATTAACGCTTTCAGGACACATTTGGGGGGAATAAAAGTATAGTTTGAAATGACTAATGAAATCAGTGTTTTGGTTTCTTCTTATGATACAACAATGAAGCTACCACTTAAATGAACTATTTAAACCACATAACATTTCCCATCACAGAATTCCAGCAATTTAAATATATACCTAGTTTGGGGATATTTTCAGCAAGTAATTAAAGGATTGGAATATGTAAAATATTTAAGTGAAAGAATTTTCCTTTTACACTAATTAAAAATTTTGGTAATTTTCATATTATAGTAGAAATTAATGGGCTTAAAAAATCATCTACACCCTTGTCGATTTCTGCAAGCCTGCTGCTGCTGCTGCTGCTAAGTCGCTTCAGTCGTGTCCGACTCTGTGCAACCCCAGAGACGGCAGCCCACCAGGCTCCCCCGTCCCTGGGATTCTCCAGGCAAGAACACTGGAGTGGGTTGCCATTTCCTTCTCCAATGCATGAAAGTGAAAAGTGAAAGTGAAGTCGCTCAGTCGAGTCCGACTCCCAGCAACCCCATGGACTGCAGCTTACCAGGCTCCTCCATCCATGGGATTTGCCAGGCAAGAGCACTGGAGTGGGTTGCCATTGCCTTCTCCAAACCTGATTACTCTGTACCATAGAAGAAAATGTCCCACTACTGGAAAATTCACAGGCATATTAGAAACTCTCCCTACATGCAGGAGTGCTTCTACATAAAACACACATCCCTGAGGCACAAAAACTAGAAGGCCAGCGCTTTTTGTCCTCGCGGTAGGCGGACACAGCAGATCATCACCCTGAACAAGACCAAACACCTGTCATTCGGATTCTATTTCCTCAGAAATATTCTTCTATATGCTAATCTCTTCAACCTTTTTCCAATAATTTCCCTCAGAATTTTAAGCTTTGATTTGTAATTGAGATTAAAATGTGGCATTTCTGTTCAAACAAAAAAGGTTGAGATTCAACTTGTGGGTTCATCAATTATGTTTTAATGATTTGTTAGTCAACATAATTACACTGAGCTACTACTGAGTTGGCAAAGAATCTGCCTGCAATGTGGGATACCTGGACTTATCTCTCGGTTGGGAAGATCCCCTGGAGGAGGAAACAGCTACCCCGTCCAGTATTCTAGCCTGGAGAATTCCATGGACTGTATAGTCCATGGGGTCTCAAAGAGTTGGACATGACTGAGCAACTAATGCTTTCGTAATTGTACTATAAATTGACTTCTGTTTCCAGTTGTCTTAAACTATATTTACTGACTGATCAAATATATTACAAACTTGAAATTATTAAAGTATATTTCTTTACAAAATCAGATACCTCAGTAAGACATCACCTGCTTCTTATTACTCTGAAATAAGGCTGTGTGTTCTCCATTTATTTTCAGTTATCAGAATCTTTCTGAATTATTTACTGTTAAGGTATTATATTTAAATTATCCTATTATAAACGCAACAACAGAGTTACTTATAATCGGTTCTTGTTCTGACAATGCTATCTGTAGAATGGTCTAAGATTATAAACCCCTTTCAAACTCATGATTTCACTTTCAAATGATAAAATTTCAATAAATCTTTGATATATAGCTAAAATGAAGTGTTTGCTGAAACATTAATGACATTTTTATTTGACTAAAGTAAACCAGCCTAGACCTCACTCTCCAGCAGTCTTGCCTCCCTCTCCCCACATTATGAATCACTACTGTGGGAACAGTAGGCAGAGGCTGACACATTCTGGGACTTTGGAAGGAAAAAAGTCAATGATGCAACTAATTGCATCCAGCATTCAAAACAATGATGCTTTGAAAAATATACAAGATTTATTTTGATGTTTAATTGTCAACTGCATCAAACCACATACTAGGAAACATAAGAGCACTGTAATTAAGAACACAGATTTTGGGGTCAAACAACTCTGGTTGTCAATACGCTTCTGCTCCCTGCAATCTGTGTGACAAGGAACAAGCACCTTAACCTCTCTGATGTACACTCCTCTTATTTGGAAAATGGACGTGAATAATAATACCCATCTCTCCGGTTTCCACAAAAAGCAAATGTATTGATAAGTGCAATATTCTTGTTTATTGCTGCTGCTGCTGCTAAGTCGCTTCAGTCGTGTCCAACTCTATGCGACCCCATAGACGGAAGCTCACCAGGCTCCCCCGTCCCTGGGATTCTCCAGGCAAGAACGCTGGAGTGGGTTGCCATTTCCTTCTCCAATGCATGAAAGAGAAAAATGAAAGTGAAGTCGCTCAGTCGTGTCCGACTCTTAGCGACCCCATGGACTGGAGCCTACCAGGATCCTCCGTCCATGGGATTTTCCAGGCAAAAGTACTGGAGTGGGGTGCCATTGCCTTCCCCGATTCTTGTTTATTGGAAGTACCTAAAAACGATGAGGGCTTCCCTGGTGGCTCAGATGGTAAAGAATCCGCCTGCAATGTTGGAGAGACCTGGGTTCAATTCCTGGGTTGGGAAGATCTCCTGGAGGAGGGCACGGCAACCCACTCCAGTACTCTTGCCTGGAGAATCCCATGGATGGAGAAGCCTGGTGGGTTACAATCCAGGGCGTCACAAATAGTTGGACACGACTGAGCGACTAAGCACAGCACAAAATGATTAAACAGTGACTATGATGACGGGGATGATGACAAAATCTAGCAGTGTGACTTCTGCAGGCAGACTTCAGGGAGAGAGAGAAGGAGAGACAAGCAAACAAACCTACACGTCCAGAAGCAAATGGGATGGCCAGAGACCTCCTCTCTATTTAGGATACATCTGTAGAAAAGGATGGATTTCTGCTAACCTTTGTAGTAAACTAACACATTGTAGCTTGTAAGTTGGGACAGTGTTGAGTGTAAGTACAATTTTGCTACAGTTGCAACAAACAACAGTAAATTATACCTACTGCAGATGGACTGTGTCACAGAAATGCTACCACTAGAAAAACTCATGAAAATGTCACAGGATCCCAAAATGTTGGGATAAAGGTGATGTTTTAAAAACCTAAACATATTTCAAAAGCACTAGGCAATTTAAGGTTAATGGAATAGTGAGACAGTTTTCTGAGTAATGAGAATGCTACTGCTGCTAAGTCACTTCAGTTGTGTCCGACTCTGTGTGTCCCCATAGACGGCAGCCCACCAGGCTCTCCCCTGTCCCTGGGATTCTCCAGGTAAGAACACTGGAGTGGGTTGCCATTTCCTTCTCCAATGCATGAAGGTGACAAGTGAAAGTGAAGTCACTCAGTCGAGTCGGACTCTGAGCGACCCCATGGACTGCAGCCTACCAGGTTCCTCCATCCATGGGATTTTCCAGGCAAGAGTACTGGAGTGGGGTAATGAGAATAATCATCCCTAATTGGTCTGGTTTCTGGCTTTTGGGTACCCACCATGAGGTATTCACAGAAGGAGAAACACAGAAAAAGGGCAGCTTCAGTATTCAATACAATCATTATCATCTTCTTATGAAATACATTTTTAATAATTAAAATGAATATTATTATGAATATTAAATAAAGGAATAGTGAATGAACATTAAAATGGCTTTAGTATTCTAACACTAAAAATACATGGGTGCGTTTTAGATAAGAAAACAGAGCTTATTCAGTCACTCTGCACACAGACTAGACTCCGTAGCTGAAGTCATTCCACTTGACTCCACGACTGAGCCACCTACACACTCTTTCCTGAGGACACATATCTACTCGCTTCCCCCTAAATGAAAGCTGGCAGCTTCCAGTCTCCACAGTGCCCACACTGCTCTGCCCTCTCCGACTCAGTCCACAGTCGTCACGTTGCCCACAGCGCCCATGTCAGCAGACGCGGCAGAGGCCTGCAGCAGCGGCGATGCACAGGGCTTACCATGCAGAGGAGAGGCGCGCTAAACTCACAGACAGAAGAGTCCGGGAGCATGTGAGATGTCTGCAGGCGTCTGGGGGGACTCAGGGCTGAGTGAAGGGGCACACACCTGCGCCCCAGCTGTGTGGAGACGTCGCTGGAGAAGGAAATGCCTAAGCTGAGGCTTGAAGACAAGGAGACGCTTGAAAGAAAGAAAGCAAGTGGGAACTGGACAGGACAGAGAGTCAGGAAGAGTCTGGGACCACAGAAGCGTGGTAGATACAACGGTTCTGGAACTGGCAAGGGCTGTTCATCAAGGACTGTTTATCAGTTAAGAAAGGAAATTTATTCTTGACGTCCTGGCACCCACTGGTCACTTTTAAAACAGGAGAATAATACATTCAGACATATACGTGAAAGGCAGACCTGAGACCCACGAGCCTGGGGAAACGGCAGGCACCAGGGGAAAAAGGCAGTCAGACAGACAGCTTCCAATGAAGGCGGAATCTGGAACATTCCGGGGGAAGGTCCCTGCCGGCCACGCAGGAGGCTGCGGTGCCCAGAGGGGCCCATGCGGCGTCCACCCCGGACGCCAGGGGGCGCTTCTGTCCAGCCGCCCGCGGCCTGCACACAGCCCGGCTCCATCACTGGAGGGCAGACCCGGGCCGCTGAGACAGTGCGGCTCAGCCCCGCTGAGAACCCGAGCCTGTCTTCTCTCCTGGTGCGCTGAGACTTCCTCCTTCATTCCTGACATGATCTCCTCCCGCCTCGCAGCGGGGAGGACGAACGTGCGGGCCAGGGTGACAGATAGACACCCGCCCAGCCCCCTGTACCAGGACAGATACCCACGAGGGTGAACGACAGGCACCCGCCGGCCCCTCCGTACTGCAACGGATACCCGACCTGTACCACGAATAACACTGTGTGTGTGGGTGTTAGACTGAGGTCAGCTGTCAGGCCATTGGCTCAGTCTCTCTGAGCATCAGGGCTGCTGTGGTCACATGGGGTCCTCTTCCCCGTGTCCGCCCACCCTCGCTGTCCAGACTGTCCACTAAGGAAGTGCAGCAACCCACTCAAAGTCAGCCTTGGGTGAACAAGACTGATACACACACATGGGCGCGCACACACTTGGCTTGGAGAAGGCCTGTGGGCAGCTCCCCCATCCATCAGAGTGAACTGTTTTTCTCCGGCCACGTGGCCGGAGGGCGCCGTCGCAGGACAGCGGCGGGTCTGCGCGGTGCTCCGGGCGGCCGTGGGGAGAGCCGCTCCTTACAGGGGTCGGTGGCGGACAGAGCTCCCAGAGCGGTCCGTGTCCGCTAACGAAGCACCGCCTGATAGTTCAGTGACCGGACAGTGGCATTTTTACCATTACCCGAGGATGTCACCTTAACTGTTTAGCCTGGAAGGCCTCCTGACCACACTCACACTCGGCGGGACTTGGTGACTGGGGGCGAGGAGGGCGACCCTGCCAGGGTCACTGCGCCGCGATGGGTGAGCAAGGCGCCACCACAGAAGCTGCCGAAGCAGCGCACGGGCCAGCCACGCGGACGCGGAGTCCAGCGTCTGGAGGCAGAACCTCGGCGAGCCCCAGGCGGACAGGAGAGGCAAGACTGGGAGGTGGGTGGGGCTGCAGGAGGTGGGCAGAGGGCGGAGGTCCTGCCTCCCTCGCGTGCTGCTGGGGCGGGGCTGGTGCCCTTCTCAAGGTACCCCGGGCCTAAATCCTGTGCTAGGAGGCATGTCTGCTGTTGGCAGGAATTCCCAGAGGCAGTTGGATGGATCTGAGAAGGAAAACTCAGGAGCGTGTAAAATCAGCAGGGTAGACATCTCCAGAATACGGAGGAAAACCCTCCGAAATACTCCTGCCCATGGGGGTGGGGCCATGAGTCTATTCCTGGCCTGTTCCCCCAGTCACAGATGCACAGGAGGCGCTGTCAGTCCAGAATAGGCCTGAGCCTGCGGCCATGCCTGGGTCCTCTAGCCAGCGACCCCAGTCCTCTACTGAGGACCGCACCTTCTCTCAAGACACAAGAGCAAATGCACAAACATACCTCATCAGTGACCAAAATCCCTTCTCTAATACTTGGAATCTAATGCTCCCCAACAACTCTGGATGTCAACAGCTTAACTGAACTTAATTCACTGCCTTGAGTTTCAGTGACCATGTTCTGACCATTCTGGGAACACTGCATTATGTAATAGGCAGTCCCCACATCGCCGAGGATTTGCTGAAAATGAGATAAACCTTTCACACCACCTTCACCGTCAGCAGCAGAAAGCAGAGGCAGTCTCCTTGGGTCAGACCCCCCCACTCCTGGTATCGCTGCTGTTATCTCCCAGTTCGGGTTTCAGTCCATCCGGCAGCAATGGACTTCGCAGGCCTGGTCTTTTTAAAAGCTAATTCTATTATGTTTAGAAAAGGTTTTCCGAAGAAACTTTATGAAGGCTATCAAAATTCACTGGCAGATTAAATAGCAGAGATGTCATCATAGCCAAATGCATGAACTCACTTAGGACACAGGAAGCACACGGGGTTGAGGGAGGCCTAAATATCTTTAAGCAAAAACATGCTGACGTCATCTCTGGCATTTGCCTTTCTTCCTATACAAGTAAATGGTCTCACAGGATGAGTAAGGGCAAAGTAGGTATAAACTGTCATAAAGTTTTATAAAATCTGCCTACAGAAAGCTCATTTTAGTATGTGTATGTTTTAATATATATATATGTGCATATGTATAACACATTTATTATACACACACATATATAGGTACACACATATCTATAGTATATGCACATCTGCAAACATATACACACCCACACATATCCATACACATCTTTCATCTTGCTTAAATTTCCAGGTATATATGGATCTATCTACCTATCCATCCAAACCATCCATCCATCCATATGTACATCACTTAACAAAATGAAGGACAGGGACCATCAGGAATGGTGACTCCCTGTTGCTTTCGGGGACTGAACCGGCTACGGGTGGGATGTTCGGCCCCCTGCTGGATGTGGCTTCGGCTCGGGCAGACCTCTCGCCCTCCCCGGCAGGGAGTCAGAGGAGAACCTGCACTCCAGCAAGCTCATGTTCACCTTCGCAGCCCGGAGGAAAAGGGGCGTGCACAGGCACAGTCTGCTGGGCTCGGGAAGATCCAGTGTGCGGTACCACCAGGCATGGGGACGGCGGGGACAGTGAGGAGCCCCCTGGAGAAGCTGGCGGGGGGAAAGCAGCCCTGGGTGGGTGGGGGCCTGAGTTACTCCAGGAAGGAAGGCTGCCCTGAGCGGTAAACACTCTCTGCTTTGCAGGTGACCACAGCTGCTGAGGTCCTGCCGGGGGTGCCTCACATTCTTGCAAATTCAGAATCCTTCCGGTAACCAGACCTGTAATCAGGGGACCTAATGAGATGTCTCTTCCTCCTTCGAGGTGCTAACACTGAGAGGAGGAAACAGGGTCCACTATTCTGAGTCAAACACAGAGCATATTTTAAAAATTGTGACAGAAATCAAACCCCTAAAAGATAATAGCTACTTACTTAAGATGGTGACTGAAGCCACGAAATTAAAAGATGCTTACTCCTTGGAAGGAAAGTTATGACCAACCTAGATAGCATATTCAAAAGTGGAGACATTACTTTGTCAACAAAGGTCCATCTAGTCAAGGCTATGGTTTTTCCAGTGGTCATGTATGGATGTGAGAGTTGGACTGTGAGGAAGGCTGAGCGCCGAAGAATTGATGCTTTTGAACTGTGGTGTTGGAGAAGACTCTTGAGAGTCCCTTGGACTGCAAGGAGATCCAACCAGTCCATCCTAAAGGAGATCAGCCCTGGGTGTTATTTGGAAGGACTGATGCTAAAGCTGCAACTCCAATACTTTGGCCACCTCACTCGAAGAGCTGACTCATTGGAAAAGACTCCAATGCTGGGAGGGATTGGGGGCAGGAGGAGAAGGGGACGACAGAGGATGAGGTGGCTGGATGGCATCACTGACTCGATGGACGTGAGACTGAGTGAACTCCAGGAGTTGATGATGGACAGGGAGGACTGGCATGCTGCGATTCGTGGGGATGAAAGGAGTTGGACACGACTGAGCGACTGATCTGAACTGAACTAAGGTGAGTTTGAGGAAAAGCTTTAAGTGAAGAAGCAAATGAATCTCAGTGTGATGTGAGAACTGTTAGCGTCCAGAGCAGTCACTAAGAACATCTTAAAAGCAATAGAATTACAAACCCACAAAAGGAAGAAAAAAGAACTTCAGTGCACTTAAAATCTTATCTGCCTAACTTTCAAGATTTGTTGGTCAATACATTCTGGTTCTAGAATATGACAATCCACATAGATTAAATGAACTGTGTGAAATAATTCATTTGCCTCAGGGTATGATACCTGGGAATGGCACCCCACTCCACTACTCTTGCCTGGAAAATCCCATGGACAGAGGAGCCTGGTAGGCTGCAGTCCATGGGGTCGCCGGAGTCAGACACGACTGAAGCGATTTAGCAGCAAAAGATGCTTAAAAATAGAATGTGGTTACAAAATATACATATATAAATCTTCAAAAAAGAGCCTATCTTAAAAAAAAAAAAAAAAACACACACACAATTATCTGAGGATGACTCTAAGGAATGGTTCTACAGTAAAATGTGGCTTCTGTTTTTAAACAGGGCCATATCTACCATGGATGGAGGAGCCTGGTGGGCTGCAGTCCATGGGGTCGCTAAGAGTCGGACACGACTGAGCGACTTCACTTTCACTTTTTTGCTTTCATGCATTGGAGAAGGAAATGGTAACCCACTCCAGTGTTCTTGCCTAGAGAATCCTAGGGGCAGGAGAGCCTGGTGGGCTGACGTCTATGGGGTCACGCAGAGTCGGACACGACTGAAGTGACTGAGCAGCAGCAGCAGCAGCAGCGTATCTACCTATGCCGGGAGTCTCTCAGAAGACGACCGGGCCCTGGCAGCTCACCTGCAGGATGGACACGGTCTGGGAGAAGTGGTGCTGCTCCATGGTGGACGTGGAGTAGAGCGCGGCCAGGGGGTGGTCGAACTTCTGCAGGTAGCTGTTGCTGAAGCCCCGGTGGTCCAGGTCATGGCACAGACACGCGATGAGCAGTCCTTTGCGCTTAAGAGACAACACAGCACAGAGATGTTCAAAACAGAGAAACGGGACTCTCACGCTGACTTCTGTCACTGAGGCAGCCCCTGTCCTCAGGAACATCGGCAGTGCCGGATAATCCAGCCTCCTTTTTAACCACTTTGCTTTCTGCAGCTGACTCCGACAGCCAGATCACTATTGAGGTTTCCTGCTGAGCTCTGGGAAAAAGTGTTTGGGGGGGGGAGCAAATTAAAGCAAGGGTTCCAAAGAAGGACAGATAAAGAGAATCTGCAAAAGGAGAGGGCAGTTTCCATTTTTCATTCAAAAATCTATTCGACGCTAAATTCTAGTGATGGTATAGTTATCATGAATGAGGACTGTAACAAGGAAATCATAAAGCACGGGGCAGGCAGCTCCCTTTCTCTGCAGGGTCACGAGTCCTGGAGCAGGAGCAGAAGGGGGTTGAGTTGGGGCTTTCACAGCGGCCCTGGGGCCGATGGACAGGGGACAGCGTGGCCACCGGGAATGTCTGCCTGGGAGCGGCACGGCTTGGGTGAAGGCAAGCCAGTCCCCAGGTTTGGGGCTGGGTGGCCAAGGATGGCCTGGACAGCAGGGCATGAATGGAAAGGGGTCCCTGCATCCTCTCTGACTGTGTCACCAGCTCCAAGTCTGTAGAGGCTGCAAATCAGTGGAACATCACAGTGTCCTTGTCTTCTTGGGAGGGAAAAGGTCAGATCAGCGTTTATGTTTTAATTGCATTTAATGATCTGGGCTCTCAGGGGGATAGGATAAGTGTCCGTTATCTAGGGCATGAGGGCAAAGACAGCAATTTGCCTCATCTACATCCTTTCAGTAGAGTCCGGCTTTACCAGGTAAGAGAGACTACAAAAACCAGTGCTTCGTTGAGGGACATTTTGGTGACACTGGAATTTCCATTTCTATATTTCTTATACAGAACAATAGGAAAAAATGCTTGGATATTGCCATTTAAAACTGTGCTGCTCATGAATTTACTGAACCAAAGTTTGTCCTGGAATAACATGGCACCTGATTATATTGTGAATGGGCTGCAGACACAGAGTGTTCACATCCACTCCAGCTATCTGAAAACGGGGCGAAGGAAGGGCGCACACATTGAATGGGCTGCAGACACAGAGTTCAAACCCACCCGGCTATCTGAAAACAGGGTGAAGGGAGGGCGCGCGCACCTCGAGGTCGGTGAAGAGCCCGTGGTTGTTCTGCAGGATGGCGTACATGCAGTGCGCCACCGTCACCGCGTGTTTCCAGTTGTGGTACGGGACCCGGCGGTAGTTCTTCTTCACAGACATGATGAAACGACACAACTTTTCCAGCTCGAAGCTGCGGAAGAGACATCGTCATGACAGAGACTGGTAAGGAAACAGTGCGTTCCAGGAGGCAGCTCTGGTCTAGACACACGGGTCTGTGCCCACGCACACCTGCCCGGGGAGACTTCCGGGGTGCTGAGTGAGCCTCGTTCACCAGCTCCCTGGCATTCCTCCAGCCAGCAAAGAAGGAGGACTCTTTACCAGCTTCCTCTTGGACACTACTGGGCCCACCAGCGAGCAGACCCCAGAATCTGCTTGTCTTCCCTGCCGTCAACTCCCATCACCGCTTCCCGAACAGTCAACCATCTCCTGCAGCCCACAGGGTCAACACCTTGCTCAAGGGTGTTTTGAGATAGTTTTTTTCCAAAAAAGCACATTCATATTCACAAATTGCAAACATATACACCATAAGAATTTTCTAGATGAGTGGCTATCCTTTGTAAAGGAATCCAAATTTCTGTGGTACACTCAAATTATTAACTGGCAGTGGCAAATGATATGGTAATAATCATGTACTTAACACAGTACATGAAAGACTATGATACATGCTCTTATTCTACAGTGTGGTAGTAACCTTGTATTTACCATGTGCTTAGACTTCTGTAGAGCCCTACCAACTCTCTCAATGGATATGAGGCAGCTTAAGACAAAAGCGTATCAATATGAAACAGGGCTCCAGAAATAACAGAGATGAGAGTTCAGAAAACCTCTAAATATTAATACGCATAACCTTTATGTTTCTCTACTTGTTTCTCTATTTGGAAAATTTCCAAACAGTCCCTGAAGTATAAGGTGTGTCAAACTCTCAACTGCTATCTAAGAAATAAGTTAGGTATCTTGTGCTCATTGTTTTGAAACAGTAATTTACAAAAGCCGCTGATGGGAATAAGAGAAAACAGAATTCAACGGGAAAGGAGTGACAGTCTAGCTCTAGAGAAGCTAAGAGCCTCTGTAAGCCACTCAGTGACTAGTGAAAAAGAGAAAAAGAAAATTATTTCTTGCACTTTAACTATGCGTTTAAGCTATATTAAAACAAACAAAGACACAAACAAACAAACGAAAGGGCACGCCGTCCTCCAGGACAGGCCACAGAGGAAGGGGGATGTGGAGGAAAGAGCAAGTTAACAGCATTGAACAAAGGACGCCACTCTGAATCGGGAGACCTGGTTCCTTCACTCTTGCTTTAACTGGCATACTAAAGTCAAAGGTGAAAGGCGATGCTAAATGTGTGCGTTTGTTCCAAGACACCCACAGAATCAATATGCGGTTATTTATCCCAGCTATACCTGCATTCTCGTCATCACCTGGTCAGACCTGGTTATGAACCAAGGGAATCTAAGAAGGCTGCACGCTGTCTAAAGATCGTAGCCTTTTTTAAAAAAATTCAAGTGTTTAGAGAAAACAATTTGTGGCATGTTTTAATTATCAACCAAGAATACGGCGAGGCACCAAGGTGGTCTTGCGTACCAGGCTGTCCCACAGGATCGGTGGATCATGTACACGAAAATTCCAGGCCACATGTTTTCAAAGGGGCCGACGTCAAAGTGGAACCTGGAATAAAGAGAAAGCACAGCTCATGAGGAAATGCAGCGAGCTAAGATAAACGTACAAATAAAGCAGGTAACTTTTATGTCTGTAAAGAAACTAAAAGAATCCTGGGAGTTCGGCCCCGCCTTCTCCCCTCTTCAGTCTCATCTCTGTCATATTCAAATGTTTGCAGGAGGACATTCCACCCGCCCCCTCAGGAACTTGGTCCAAGATTTAGGCCACTGCTTAAGTCTCTGTTACAAAGGAATACTGTGGTCATCATGAGAGCAATGAGAAAGGACAACATAATGATGCTCTTAATACTACACACTCATCGGCACACACACTACACGTACATGACACGGCATGACACAATTCATAGGTAAGGGGATCTTATCTGAAATTCTTTTAGAGCTGAAAATCCGTCTATTTTGGTGCAACACTTCTGACACCAAATGTGTGAGTTTTCCACAACAAGCAATTTTCCAGTTCTCTGCAGACACCCACTGATTTCCTAGGAAGTCACCACAATGAAAAACCCCACACACTGCGATTCTTACACTACCTGGAGTTGAGGCAGACCCCACAGCTCAGGGGCTGGGGCCCACAGACTGCTCCACTTTATAGGCCCATCACAAGTCCAGGCCAACCGCCCTTCCAATCTGTTGGGCGTTCCCACAAGCCCCTCCTCGGGGCAGATAATGCGCTAGAACAGCCCCAGAACTCAGAGGAGCACTTCAGCTAGAGGTCTGGCTTATTATTGGGACACAACTCGAGAGCGGCCAAAAGGAAGAGGTGCCCAGGGCCAGGCAGTGGGGCGGGCCGTGCAGCTCCCGCCTCTCTCTGGGGACGTCCCCTTTCCAGCACCTGACGTGCTCCCCAGTCTGGAAACTCTCGGAACCCCTCAGTTAGGGCTTTCTGGAGCTTCCAGCACACGGGTAAAGGTGACGAAGTCCTTACTCACCGGCAGCCCGCCCCCCCAGTCTCTCTCCCCGGAAAGGAGTCCATGGGCGGGGCTGAGCTTCCAACCCTCCAATCACAGGCAAAGAGCCAGCCCTCATCCGCCCCGAGTCTTTCATCAGCAAAAACTCTTGAGGGGTTCAAAGAGGCTTAATATGAATAACAGAAGATACCTCTCTCACCCAAATCACTCAGGAAATTGTAAGGGTCAAAGGAGCTCTGTGCCAGGAACTAGCTACAAAGACCACAGGCATGTGTTTCTCATTGTCTCACGATATATGTGTGTGTTAGTTGTGCAGTCCTGTCCGACTCTTTGCGACCCGCGGACTGTAGCCCACCAGGCTCCTCTGTCCTGGATATCACAGCACATACCATATACATATACACACACTATGTAACACATACACTGTAAAAATATAAACTTAAAGCAAATTATTTGAGCAAAAACCCATTTGAAAAGGGCAGCACCTACTTAGAGTGGCCAGAAGTCATGGGAACACCTCTACAGAGACCATGCCAAGAAAAGAAATCGTCTGATTGGCTCCAGCGAAAGCCTAGCTGGCTGTCCAGAACTGCTGTCCTCAGCCTTTCCGTCTGGCGACCCTGAGGCGTTTACAGGCTTCGAGTCCCATTTGCTTACTAGGCCAGCAGGGCATTAAACACGCAGCAATCTAATGACCTCCTTATTTAACTAACTTAACAACACCATTTTTCTTATTTTAAATAACTGTCAGCTCTGGATCACTTTTGAAGATTTTTTTATGTTGTTATTAACACAGTGTTGGCTTACACTTTTGATGGGCAGTCTGACCACCAGTAACAAATGTATTAGCCTAGGATTAGAATCGAAGTGTGGATGCTAAACTGTGTATTAAAAGTCTCAAATTTAACTGGCAAACTTCAAACTATATGGAAATGAAAGCTTTCAGTTATCTGAGATCAAATGCCATTTTGAATAGTAAATATTTCATAAAGTATGTAAACCAGGAAAGCTAACATTTAGGTTGGTTCATTTCAAAATGGCACTCAGACCAGTTTTTCTAAAGATAAAGAGATCCGGTCTTTCCTTCCTTGGAAGGGAGAAATGGTAAGGTCAGAGACTGCACGTGTAATGCAGTATTTATGATTCTACTTTTGGAAGCCATTTCACTCTAAGTTCAATCGGGTGAGAACTGTGGCTGAGGAAGCGGATGGGACAGGACACTCACAGCTCGACCTCTTTGCACAGACGGCCAGGCAGGTTGAAGTGCATGAGGCCTTGCCATTCCTCTGCGGTGCAGATGCTGTGGTAGGACAGCTTCTCCATCGTGACCCTGTAGATGCACTCCGAGTGCCGGATCCTGTGGTACATCTGGAGGGCGGAGCCAACACAGAAAACGTAAGGCGTGCATGGTTCGTCATTAAAGTGCAGAGGCTGATATTTAAAAAAAAATCACAACTGCAACTGGATTCACTGTTACTCGTCCTTAACTACTGTTATTGCATGCTGCTGCTGCTGCTAAGTTGCTTCAGTCGTGTCCGACTCTGTGCGATCCCATAGATGGCTGTCCCTGGGATTCTCCAGGCAAGAATACTGGAGTGGGTTGCCATTTCCTTCTCCAATGCATGAAAGTGAAAAGTGAAAGTGAAGTCGCTCAGTCGTGTCCAACTCTTAGCGACCCCATGAACTGGAGCCTACCACGCTCCTCCGTCCATGGGATTTTCCAGGCAAGAGTACTGCGGTGGGGTGCCATTGCCTTCCCCGGTTATTGCGTATTAACTACCGTCTCGTCCTTAACTACTGTTACTCGTGTTACTATCCATTAACTACCGTCTGGTCCTTAACTACTGTTACTGCGTGTTACTATCCATTAACTACCGTCTCGTCCTTAACTACTGTTACTGCGTGTTACCATTCCATTAACTACCGTCTCGTCCTTAACTACTGTTACTGCGTGTTACCATTCCATTAACTACCGTCTCGTCCTTAACTACTGTTACTGCGTGTTACTATCCATTAACTACCGTCTGGTCCTTAACTACTGTTACTGCGTGTTACCATTCCATTAACTACCGTCTCGTCCTTAACTCTGTTACTGCGTGTTACCATCCATTAACTACTGTCTCATCCTTAACTACTGTTACTCGCGTGTTGCTGCTGCTGCTGCTGCTAAGTCTCTTCAGTTGTGTCCGACTCTGTGCGACCCCATAGACGGCAGCCCAGCAGGCTCCCCCATCCCTGGGATTCTCCAGGCAAGAACACTGGAGTGGGTTGCCATTTCCTTCTCCAGTGCATGAAAGTGAAAAGGGAAAGTGAAGTCCCTCAGTCCTGTCCTACTCTTCACGACCCCATGGACCGCAGCCTACCAGGCTCTTCCGTCCATGGGATTTTCCAGGCAAGAGTACTGGAGTGGGGTGCCATTGCCTTCTACTCGCGTGTTACTATCCATTAACTACCCTCTCGTCCTTAACTACTGTTACTGCGTGTTACCATCCATTAACTACCGTCTCGTCCTTAACTCTGTTACTGCGTGTTACCATCCATTAACTACCGTCTCATCCTTAACTACTGTTACTGCGTGTTACCATTCCATTAACTACCGTCTCGTCCTTAACTACTGTTACTGCGTGTTACTATCCATTAACTACAGTCTCGTCCTTAACTACTGTTACTGCGTGTTACCATTCCATTAACTACCGTCTCGTCCTTAACTCTGTTACTGCGTGTTACCATCCATTAACTACCGTCTCGTCCTTAACTACTGTTACTGCGTGTTACTATCCATTAACTACCGTCTCGTCCTTAACTACTGTTACTGCGTGTTACCATTCCATTAACTACCGTCTCGTCCTTAACTCTGTTACTGCGTGTTACCATCCATTAACTACAGTCTCGTCCTTAACTACTGTTACTGCGTGTTACCATCCATTAACTACCGCCTCGTCTTTAACTACTGTTACTGCATATTACTATCCATTAACTACCATCACTATCAGCTCAGTTCCGTTCAGTAGCTCAGTCATGTCCAACTCTTGGCGACCCCATGGACTGCAGCATGCCAGGCCTACCCTGTCCGTCACCAACTCCTGGAGCTTGCTCAAACTCATGTCCATCGAGTTGATGATGCACCCGTCTCATCCTCTGTTGTCCCCTTCTCCTCCTGCCTTCAATCTTTCCCAATCTTTCTCACCATCACTATATATTTTCATATACACTGAACAAAGCCCCACATGTGACTCTGAAGACACAAATGGCTTTTTAAGAAATTATATCTCCATTTCAAAAGACTTCTTAAATTTTGTAACAATTATTATTATTATTTTTTTTTTTTTTGGTCAGATGGCCAGACACTCTATCTAGGTGGAGAGATTACCTGGTATGCTATTCTTGGACTCCGAGCTTTGGTGGGAAATAAACATCTGATGTTCATAAGCCACCTAATCCACAGTATTTTGTTATAGCAGCACAAATAGACTAAGATGCAAAACAACTAAATTGAGACATCAGTTGTGTGTCTCCTTTTAAAAATATTTAGCTTAACTCTTGGTGATCTCAAAGTCCTCTAGTCAAGGGAGTTTGAAAAGTGTTGATTGTAAAGTTCTTTATTGGCAAAATAAGTTTATAGATGCACGTATAATAAATGTATGCCCCTTCAGAAATTACACACTGTGTTAATATAAGCTAAAATATAATAGAAAATTTTAAAGATAAAAAGTACATATTTTTAAAATATTTAATTTTATTTACTTAGCATGACTGTTGCTCACACTAAACAATTATATATTTTGAAATGAAGCACTATGTGTTATCTATTGTCAAGTTTTTTTCTTTATTACTTGGTTAGATGGTGGTGTTTAATTTAGCACTTAGAAACACTGGTACTAGTGGAGAAAAATATGCCAAAAAGTGTGTGAGTGCGTGCTAAGGCATTTCAGTCGTGTCCGACTCTTTGTGACACTCTTTGGACCATAGCTCTCCAGGCTCCTCTGTCCATGCTATTCTCCAGCCAAGAATACTGGAGTGGGTTGCCATGCCCTGCTGTAGGGGACCCTCCCTACCCAGGAATTGAACCTGCTTCCCTTCCATTTCCTGCCTTGGTAGGGAGGCAGGTTCTTTACCAGTAGCACCACCTATTGGAGAAAAATATGCCAAAAAGTTCAGTTCAGTCGCTCAGTCCTGTCCGACTCTTTGTGACCCCATGGCAGCACGCCAGGCTTCCCCGTCCATCACCAACTTCCAGAGCTTGTTCAAGCTCGTGTCCATCGAGTCGGTGATGCCAAACAGTATGTTGAGTCAAACAGAATAAAGGTAGTACTGCCTGTTCTTATACATCACACTCACAATTTTGCTCTCTAATCACTAATATCTTTGACTGAAATTCAGATAAATTTCTATTTTCCCTGATGTAAATCAATTACTTTTGCAAACTAATCAGCTGCATCTTTATATACTGTCAATCAGGTTCAAAACCAGTGACAATCACTGAAATTTGTCATACAGCAGATTTTAATAAGTTAAAAGCTGTGTGATAAAACAGAATTTTTAAAAAATTCAACTTTTGAAGACAGAGAGGGAAGCAGAAATAAAAAACAGATGAACAAATAACAAGATTATGGATGTACACTTAAACATAAGACATGCCGGGTCTAAATAGCCTCATTAAAAGAAAGGTTATCTGACTGAGAAGAAAGCAAAACCCCAAATCACACTGTCTACAAGAAAGAATCCTACTTTAAATATAGCAAAGACTCAGATAGGGTCTTCCCTTGTGGCTCAGCTGGTAAAGAATCCACCTGCAATGCAGAAGACCTGGGTTCCATCCCTGGGCTCGGAAGATCCCCTAGACAAGGAAAAGGCTACCCACTCAAGTATTCTGGTCTAGAGAATTCCATGGACTGTATAGTTCATGGGGCTGCAAAGAGTTGGACACAGCAAATTTCACACTTCACAGGGTAAAAGTAAAAGGCTGGGAATTCGTAAAACTCAGCAGTGGCCACAGGACTGGAGAAGATCAATTTTCATCCCAATTCCAAAAAGACAATGCCAAAGAATGTTCAAATTACCGTGTAATTGCACTAATTTCACATGCTAGCAAGATTATGCTTAAAATCCTTCAAACTAGTCTTCAGCAGTACATGAACTGAGAACTTCCAGATGTTCACCCTAGATTTATAAAATGCAGAGCAACCAGAGATCAAATTGCCAACATCCATTGGATCATAGAAAAAGCAAGAGAATTCCAGAAAAACATCTACTTCTGGTTCGTTCAGTTCAGTCACTCAGTCGTGTCCGACTCTTTACAACCCCATGAATTTCAGCACACTAGGCCTCCCTGTCCATCATCAACTCCTGGAAACTACTCAAGTTCATGTCCATTGAGTCGGTGATGCTATCCAATCATCTCATCCTCTATCATCCCCTTTTCTCCTGCCTTCAATCTTTCCCAGTATCCGGGTCTTTTCAAATGAGTCAGTTCTTCACATCAGGTGGCCAAAGTAGTGGAGTTTCAGCTTCAGCATCAGTACTTCCAATGAATATTCAGAACTGATTTCCTTTAGGATGAACTGGTTGGATCTCCTTGCAGTCCAAGGGATTCTCAAGAGTCTTCTCCAACACCACAGTTCAATTTTTTGGCGTTCAGCTTTCTTTATAGTCCAACTCTCACATCCATACATGACCACTGGGAAAACCATAGCCTTGACTAGACAGACCTTTGTTGGCAAAGTAATGTCTGTGCTTTTATCTGCAGTGATTTTGGAGCCCAAAAAAATAAAGTCTGACACTGTCTGCACTGTTTCCCCATCTATTTCCCATGAAGTGATGGGACCGGATGCCATGATCTTCGTTTTCTGAATGTTGAGCTTTAAGCCAACCTTTTTACTCTCCTCTTTCACTTTCATCAAGAGGCTCTTTAGTTCCTCTTCACTTTCTGCCATAAGGGTGGTGCCATCTGCATATCTGAGGTGATTGATAGTTCTCCCGGCAATCTTGATTCCAGCTTGTGCTTCTTCCAGCCCAGCGTTTCTCTGCATTTAAGTTAAATAAGCAGGGTAACAATATACAGCCTCAGTGTACTCCTTTTCCTATTTGGAATCAGTCTGTTTGTCCATGTCCAGTTCTAACTGTTGCTTCCTGACCTGCATACAGATTTCTCAGGAGGCAGGTCAGGTGGTCTGGTATTCCCATCTCTTTCAGAATTTTCCACAGTTTATTGTGATCCACACAGTCAAAGGCTTTGGCATAGTCAATAAAGCAGAAATAGATGTTTTTCTGGAACTCTCTTGCTTTTTCGATGATCCAGCGGATGTTGGTAATTTGATCTCTGGTTCCTCTGCCTTTTCTAAAACCAGCTTGAACATCTGGAAGTTCATGGTTCACGTACTGTTGAAGCCGGGCATGGAGAATTTTAAGCATTACTAGCATGTGAGATGAGTGCAACTGTGTGGTAGTTTGAGCATTCTTTGCCATTGCCTTTCTTTGGGATTGGAGTGAAAACTGACCTTTTCCAGTCCTGTGGCCATTGCTGAGTTTTCCAAATTTGCTGGCACATTGAGTGCAGCACTTTCACAGCATCATCTTTCAGGATTTGAAATAGCTCAACTGGAATTCCATCACCTCCACTAGCTTTGTTCGTAGTGATGCTTCCTAAGGCCCATGTGACTTCATATTCTGGTTCATTAACTACCTTAAATACTTTGTGTAGATCAACAACTGGAAGTTTCTTAAAGAGATGAGACTACCCTACCTGTCTCCTGAAAAACTTGTACGCAGGACAAAAAATAACAGTTGGAACTGGACATGGAACAATAGACTGGTTCAAAACTAGGAAAGGAGTACATCAAGGCTGTATATTGTCACCTTGTTTATTTAACTTATATGCAGAGTACATCATGCAAAATGCTATGTTGGATGAATCACAAGCTGGAATCAAGACTAAGGACTAAGGATTCATTCAGTCGTGTCTGACTCTTTGCGACCCTATGGACTGTAGCCCACCAGGCTCCTCCGTCCATGGGATTCTCCAGGCAAGAGTACTGGAGTGGGTTGCCATTTCCTTCTCCAAGGAATCAAGACTATGGAGAGAAATATCAACAACCTCATATATACAGATAATACCACTTTAATGGCACAAAGTGAAGAGGAACTAAAGAGCCTCTTGATGAAGGCGAAAGAAGAGAGTGAAAAAGCTGGATTAAAACTCAGAATTCAAAAAACAAAGATCATGGCATCTGTTCCCATCACTTCATGGCAAATGGATGGGGAAAAGTGGAAACAGTGACAGACTTTATTTTTCTTTGGCTCCAAAAGTCACTGTGGACAGTGACTGCAGCCATGAAATTAAAAGGCGACTGCTCCTTAGAAGAAAAGCCATGACAAACCTAGGCAGCATATTAAAAAGCAGAGACATTACTTTGCTGACAAAGGTCTGTATAGACAAAGCTATGGTTTTCCCAGTAGTCATGTATGGATGTGAGAGTTGGACCACAAAGATGGCCGAACACCAAAGGATTGATGCTTTCGAAATGTGGTGCTAGAGAAAACTTTTGAGAGTCCTTTGGATAGCAACGACATCAAACCAGTCAATCCTAAAGTAAATCGACCCTGAATATTCATTCAAAGGACTGAGGCTTAAGCTGAAGCTTCAATATTTTGGCCACCTGATATGAAGAGCTGACTCACTGGAAAAGACCCTCATGCTTGGAAAGATCGAGGCAAGAGGAGAAGAGGGTAACAGAGGATGAGATGATTGGATGGCATCACTGACTCAATGGACATGAGTCTGGGCAAATTCTGGGAGATAGTGAAGGACAGGGAAGCCTGGAATGCTGCAGTCCGTGGGATTGCAAAGAGCTGGACATGACTTAGGGCCTGAACAAGTTAACAAAAGGTTGGAAAAGGTATTTAACATTTACCACCAGTCTAGAGAAGATGGGAACAGCTGCAAATTTCAGATACCTAACAAAGTAGATTTCAGAGTATGATTATTACACCAAGGAGATCATTTCAGTGATAAAGGGGTAAGGCCATCAGGAGAATGAATACATAGGGTCAGTTGGTTTTCAACAAAAGTGCAAGGCAAGACCTCAGAGAAAGAAGAGTCTGTACCACTCAGCGAGCTGACCAACCGGGCACCTGGAAGCAAAACAAACAAGGAAATGCTGATCCTCATCTTATACCATATGCAACAACTTACTCAAGTCAACCACAGACCTAAATGTAAAGCCTGTAAAACTTCTACAGGACAACACAGGAGAATATCGTTGCCACCTTAGGTTAGACAAATATTTCTTTGACACAATGCAGACAGCATGATCACAAAAAGAAAAAAATCATTCTAGACTTCTTCAAAATTAAGAACTGTTCTTAAGAAGAAAATGTTAAGAGAATGACGAGCCAAACACTGGGAGCAAATATTTGCAAATAAGTAATCTGGCAGATGACTTGCATCTAGAATATATAAAAGAACTATCAAGACTCAGTAACAAAAATCAGAAATCACAAACAGTAGGCGAATGATTTGAGCAGACACTTCACCAAAGAAGACACAGAGATGCAAACGTGGAGAGCTGGGACGCGCCCAGCGATGCTGGGAGTGTAAACATCCCCCCACCACAAAAGCCCACCAGTCTAGGCATTTACTCAGGAGAAATGGAAGCACATGCCCACACACAGACTTGGACAGCTTTATCTGTAACAGCCAAAAGCGAAATAACTCAGATTTCCATCAACAGGTGAGTAAACAAACAGCTCATCATGTATCCATACAGCGGAATACTCAGTAATAAAGAATGAACTATGTACACACGCAGTGCCATGGATGAATCTCAAAATAATTGTGCTAAGGGAAAGAAGCCAGACAGAAAGGAACACAGATTTTATGATTCCAGTCATATAAAACAGTTCTAGAAAATTCAAAGTAAGTTATAGAAAGTATAATAATGGTTGCCTGAAACAGGGGGATGAAGATGGTGTGGGAATGGGTGACAGAGACTCGTGGGGGTGATGGACACACAAGTCATCAGGGGTGTGTGTGTGTGTGTACACTTGTCAGATTGCACACTCTAAACACATGTAGTTCATTGTGTATTTATAAGCCTCAGTAAACTTCTTTTTAAAAACTGCTTGCTCCTAGTCTTTGTAAAGGTAAGTGGTAATCTGTGTATGTGACACATAAATTTCAGCAAAAAGTCACATGATGATGATGGAAAATAGCTGTTTTCAAAGTACTCTCTTCGTGGTGTGAATTTATCTGGAAAAGCAATTATCTTATTATTCGGTTTTAATGTTTATTGCAATTTGAAAGTTCAGATTAAATGTTTATTTCTTTGACTACGTCTTGTAAGTAACAAAACACTGTCATTTGTCATCAGAAAAAGATCAGCAATTTGGAATTTCTATTTTTTTCTGAAAGAAATATGTGTAAATAAACAATGAATTTAACAACCATTGCAAGTGTTTTGCCGCAAGTAGCAAAGCCTTTGTAGCATAAGGGAAATGAGTGGACGTTGCAAAGCTGTCCTCCCAACATGGTTGAGGAAAAGCTGGATCAGGCTTAGAAATGCAGGCTGGACACCACTGTCTGCTCTTCCTCCTTGTGGAACAGAAGGCCCCTGTCACAGGAGACCGTACCCTGGACAAGATGCAGCCACCTGACGGGTGAAAGCTCCATCCGTGTCCGCACAATCAAGAAAATGGACTTTTCCCTCCCAGCACTCCCTAAAAGAAGTTCTCACATGCGCCTCCCAACCCTCAGTGGACCGTCTCACCCCTCCCACTCGAGACGGTGCTGCAGGTTCCGGCACGAGGGCGAAGAGTCAACAGGGTTCACTTGGCAGTCACTGTGAGTCAGTGCCGCCCGCGCTCCAGGGCGGTTCTGTGGGAGGTGCTAGTACAGTGACCATATTAGGCGCAAACAGCGTGGCTGCCACAGCCATCACCACCAGCGAGCCCTGCTCGGCGGCAGGCAGCCGTTCAGCGCTCGTATGCTCTACTTTCACAGTCCTCACAAAATACTCTCATTTTCATCATTTTACAAGCTTATGACCTCCGCTGAGAATAAACTAATTTTTATTTATCACTATGTATAATTTTAACAAGTTTATATTTTTTGTAAACATATAAACTGTTAATTTTCTTTTTAATTTTGTAATCAGTGTAAGGTAGTAACACGAACTTTAACTTTACAGCAAAAAAAGAATTAGTTTTGGCGAATTTTATAGCTACTTTAGTCCCTGTTTTCTAAATGATCTTCAATATGAATAGTAGAAAATAACATATTACTAATAAATGATTCCGCTCTCTTCACCCCACTGCAGACTGTTAATGAAGATGGACCACCACGCTGGGTGCTGACTTTGTACCGATTATCTGTCTGTGACAGCTGAGTAGTTAAGTTGGGCTCACTGTCCAGCCAGAAGGGACTGCTAGGAGAGGAGGCCGCCGTGGATTTGGATGGGGGGTTAATCTCAGACATGAGGCTATGGGAAAGGCACAAAGGCAGAAAGGCAACGACCTGGAAACAGGAATGTGACCTAGCTCGCGCCCACCACGAGGTGAGAACACAACCGCATAATCCTATGAAATGGCACCCCTACTTACTGGCTCTTTGCACAGACATGGGGGGATGCGGAGGATGCGCTGACGTTACACTCACAGGAGGCCTGGACTCACTTAAAGGTACACCAGCTAAGAACCAGACTCCAGCTCATCTTTCTGGGTCGACCCTCCTCTCCTGCGTTGACCAGCTGTGCGCCTTTAGGCGAGCTACGTGAGTTCTCTGCGCCCAGGTCTCCCAGGTGCAGACTGTGGACACTGCAGTGCCCGAGTCGGGAAGGACATGTGGCGTCCGTGGGGTCTCACATGTAAGAAACAGCGCAAACTCGGGCAAGTGGCCAGCGATGACCACCTCCTCCAGCACCGCGGCCAGGCCGCTGAGCTCCTGAGGGCTCAGTCTGCCGAGGAACTCTCGAGTTTCAGGGCTGTCTGCGCTGCATCCCACCTGCTGAGGATGTACCCTGGCTCCCAGGTCTGCACTCAGGATGCTCCTCGGGCGCGCACCTGTCCGAGCAGGAGTCTGCACTCCACACAAACTGGGAAGCGCTACACGTAAGGCCCCCTCTTGGTTAGAGAGCGGGCTTTAGCAGCTCACCACTGGCTGCAGGCAATACATAGATGCCAGTGGCTCAACTCCTGCTGATACAAACTGGGTGCTCTTTCCCCTTTACTCAATTCACACGCCCAACCTAACTGACAAAATATCTGCTGAAGTACAGATTTTCAGTGTGATGTCAATAGCATTAAATGATGTCACTAATGAAGTCAATGTGGCCCCTAAATAAACCTAAACCGAAAGACACGGTCCACACAGATATGGACAGGAAGCCTTGTGCTCTGTATGCAGTAGCAGGAAATAGGGCTACAGGGGCGGGGGCAATGCCAGGCCCAGCGGAGGCTGTGCCCCGTGCCCTGTGCGGGACCAGAGGCCCGCCTGTGGCTGCAGGGAGGAGTTCCTGGGCTGAGGACCCTGCAGAGACAAGGTTGCCTGGGTCTCCCCCAGGGGAAGCAATTCCAAACAGATCTGAGTAAAAGTCAAGTAAGTAGAGGAATGGAGGAGTGAGGAAATCCAGGAAAGAGAGACCAACATGAGGAAAAATCAACAGACTGACGTCCTCGCTAAGAATTGAGCTGATAAAAAAGAATCGAGCAGCTAAAAATACACCATCGAAAAAATACAGCATCTGATGTGTGGCTTCCTCTGCCTGCACGTCTATTCCAGTTTATGGAGACCACGGTACCAAGATGCAGAGAAATGACTTTTTTTTCCTTGACTAGCTCTGAGACTCAAGTGTTTACAACGCTTTCTCACAGGCGGGTGAAGGGCAGTGCGCCGAGGACTCCAGGGCCACATCCAAAGCCGGCCAGCCACACACGTGCTGCGGGGCCTTCCCCGGGTTACTTCATGCACGTATCTGTCCCTTTCACATCAAGCGGAGCTAATCACAGCCTCCCTCGGGATAGCTGTGGGGCTAACGAAGGCGCCGGGATACAGGTCTTGGTCTTTACTCTAGAGGTCTATGGTCTGACATCGTCCCTGAAGAAGGCTCTAACAGGAAACTCTTCTTGCAAAGAAACTAATAGCTGGCTTACAGACACTGACACACGGTGGACGTTCTGCATTTTCTTTTTTCTTTAGGAGGATGCTTGCCTCAACAAAGCCAGTGTTACTGTAAAGAAAGGCAGTACGTTGGTCTTCCCTCTGCATTGAACAGAAACAACTCCAATACCAGCTGCTCCCCAGACGGGAAGGCATGTGGATGGGCAGGGTGGGGGTGGAGGTGCCCCTGAGCTGCGGGGTCAGAGGCTGTCATGCTTTCTGAGTTTGGAGGCACTGTCAGAAACAATGCAGTTTTTATAAGCTCCCATGGGGAGAAGATTGGAGAAGGCAATGGCACCCCACTCCAGTACTCCTGCTTGGAAAATCCCATGGACAGAGGAGCCTGGTGGGCTGCAGTCCATGGGGTCGCTGAGGGTCGGACATGACTGAGCGACTTCACTTTCACTTTTCACTTTCATGCATTGGAGAAGGAAATGGCAACCCACTCCAGTGTTCTTGCCTGGAGAGTCCCAGGGACGGGGGAGCCTGGTGGGCTGCCGTCTATGGGGTCGCACAGAGTCGGACACGACTGAAGTGACTTAGCAGCAGCAGCATGGGGAGAAGATATACTGCAGTTTATAAAGTGGTGATTAACTCCACACAGAGAGCTGACGCTGCGCCACCTGGGCTTCAACATGCACCTTCAGGCAGCAACCAGGTCTGGGTCTGCTTGATCTAGGAGAGGTTTACTCCCAGAGCCCGCCACTAGGCGCTGACACTCTATGAAACTGTGGCACATAACCTATCTGTCATGGCAGGAGAGCAGAAACAGTTTCGGTGAGTTTCAGTGCTTATAAAAAGTCAGAAGTCAGTTTCACTATAAACAACTCCACTAGCTTTGCCCCAACATAAAAATAGAATGCCTGTCAACTTATTCGTGACTTTTCAGAAGGAGTGCTATTTTTCTTGTCTCACCTTCAGTATTCGGGTGTGATCGTTTGACCCTGGTTGAGTCCAAGTTTCTGATGCATCTGATGCAACAATCATTGTTAAGGAGAGCTTTGAGTGCCCATCACTTCATGGGAAATAGATGGGGAAACAGTGGAAACAGTGTCAGACTTTATTTTTCTGGGCTCCAAAATCACTACAGATGGTGACTGCAGCCATGAAATTAAAAGACGCTTACTCCTTGGAAGGAAAGTTATGACCAACCTAGATAGCATATTCAAAAGCAGAGACATTACTTTGCCAACAAAGGTCTGTCTTGTCAAGGGTATGGTCTTTCCTGTGGTCATGTATATGGATGTGAGAGCTGGACTGTGAAGAAGGCTGAGTGCCGAAGAATTGATGCTTTTGAACTGTGGTGTTGGAGAAGACTCTTGAGAGTCCCCTGGACTGCAAGGAGATCCAGCCAGTCCATTCTGAAGGAGATCAGCCCTGGGATTTCTTTGGAAGGAATGATGCTAAAGCTGAAACTCCAGTATTTTGGCCACCTCATGCGAAGAGTTGACTCATTGGAGAAGACTCTGATGCTGGGAGGGATTGAGGGCAAGAGGAGAAGGGGACGACAGAGGATGAGATGGCTGGAGGGCATCACTGACTCGATGGACGTGAGTCTGAGTGAGCTCCGGGAGTGGGTGATGGACAGGGAGGGCCTGGCGTGCTGCGATTCAAGGGGTTGCAAAGAGTCCGACACGACTGAGCGACTGATCTGATTGAGCGCCCTGGGCGAGCTCTGCAACATCACTGCTGAACCGGCCTCACAGTGCCCACCCTGGGACGGACTCAGTAAGTCCTCAAGGGATGCACAGAAACATGGACGGATTTTAAGAAGATCACGTTCCATTGCCTTAATTTTTACATGGACTCTTACCTAAAAATGCTCTTTTCCCACCTCTCATTTCAAATCACCCCTTTCTCAAGTTTCACTAGTACGAAAATCTCTTAAATTAAATACTGGTGTTAATAAAGTCTAAAAGTGGTTTCTAAAGCTTTCATAAGGTACTTGAATGTGGACCTAAATATATTTTCAGCTGATGTATCATTAAAAACAATTTTTGATGACAGGGTTGCCATACTCTCTGTCATCTTGGATCATGTAGAGTTCAGATTAAGAGCAATTGCTATAATAAAACTCTTCCTGTTACCATCGACTCAAGATGAAAGCAACTCTTATGGCTCCCCAAAAAGTAAAGGTGATAAGAAGAAATAAACTTGATGTTGAAATAGTGGGAGCCACATTCTCAGAGAGCAATATCCCAAAGATGGAGACGAAATAGCTGGAAGGAATTCTCTGGAGTGAGGAGGAAGTTCTGATACGCAGAGAGCGATAGAGAGAGAGAGAGATAAAGCAAAGAATATCCAGGCTTATGTGTAAACTCTCCTCTGAAATAGTGAAAACAGGGGGAAAGGATGTTTCAGTGGAGAAACCAGGCAGACACCTCCTTCCCAGAGCCTGCCCGCAGCTGGCACCGTGAACACACAGCTGCTGAGATGTTCCTGCCGAAATGATAACCTCAAGAGAGCCATGAGGAAACACCAGACAAAACCAAAATAGAAACACCCTACAAAATAACCCGTCCGTACACTTCAAAAGGGCTTCCCTGATAGCTCAGGTGATAAAGAATCTGCCTGAGCTACAGGAGACCCTGGTTCAATTCCTGGGTCGGGAAGATCCACTGGAAAAGGGATAGGCTACCCACTCCAGTATTCTTAGGCTTCCCTTGTGGCTCAGCTGGTAAAGAATTCGCTAGAAATATGGGAGACCTGGGTTCGACCCCTAGATTAAGAAGATCACCTGGAGAAGGGAAAAGCCACCCACTCCAGAATTCTGGCCTGGAGAATTCCATGGACTGTATAGTCCATGGGGTTGCAAAGAGTCGGACATGACTAAGAGACTTTCACTTTCACTATACACTTCAAAATGCCTAAGACATAGAAGACAGAATAAGGAATGCTTCTAGGCTGAATGCTAAAAAAAAAAGGTTAATCACTCAGTTGTGTCCAGCTCTTTGAGATACCATGGACTGTAGCGTGCCTGACTCCTCTGTCCATGGAATTCTCCAGGCAAGATGTTGGAGTGAGTGGCCATTTCTTTCTCCAGGGGATCTTCCCTACCCAGGGCTCAAACCTGGGTCTCCTGAATTGCAAGCAGATCCTTTACCAACTGAGCCACTTGGGGAAGCCCCAAGGAAGGAGACTAAAGAGGCCTACAGACTTCACTAGGGCGGGCCCTAATCCAATGAGCTATGCCCTTATAAGAAGAGGCGATTAGAACACAGACGATCACAGAGAGAAGACCACTGGAGACACATGAAGGCAGGAGTAGAAGAAGCCAAACTGCCAGTAGTCAGGTCTTTACATTCCAGCTGTTAGAACCACAGAAACATAATCTTCTGTTGTTTAAGTCACTCAGTCTGTGGTATTTGTCACAAACTGACTCATTGGAAAAGACCCTGACGCTGGGAAAGATTGAGGGCAGGAGGAGAAGGGGACGACAGAGGATGAGATGGCTGGATGGAATCACCGACTCGATGGACGTGAGTCTGAGTGACCTCCGGGAGTTGGTGATGGACAGGGAGGCCTGGTATGCTGCGATTCATGGGGTCGCAAAGAGTCGGACACGACTGAGCGCCTGAACTGAACTGAATAGTGTGTGCTCAGTTGCTCAGTCGTGTCTGACTCTGCAACCCCATGGACTATAGCCCGCCCGGCTCCTCTGTCCATGAAATTTTTCAGGCAAGAATACTGGAGCAGGTTGCTACTTCCTACTCCAGAGGATCTTCCCCACCCAGCAATCGGACCCTTGTCTCTTGCATCTCCTGCACGGGCAGGCGGGTTCTTTACTACTGTGCCACCTGGGAGGTCCATGACATAACATTACAGGTCAAAATTAATTTTTAACACTCCTTACACATGTTTGTTTTAGACTATTATAATTTTTTTAAAAAACTTTAGTAATATATTAGAATAAACTTTTGTGGGGTAACAGAAACACATGTCCAAAGAGAGAAAAGAATGATACTAAGTTTTTCAGTGGTAAGAGCTTCTCATTCTATTTTTAAGTGGACTGTGCTAAGTTGCTTCAGCTGTGTACAACTCTTTGCAATCCTATGAACTGTCGCCTCCCAGGCTCTTCTGTCCATGGGATTCTCCAGGCAAGAATACTGGAGTGGGTTGCCATGCCCTTTTCCAGGGAAGTGGACTATTAATAGATGTCAAATTATTCTAATACCTGGATTCCATTGAATATATTTAAAAATTATAAAAGTCAGTATTCAGAATATAGTGGAAATTATATTTCCTGCAACTTTTAAACTAAACAGATGCATTCTGTCAGTTTGTTTACTGATGAGGAGATACGCTGGTATAACAAATGTCTGAACTTGGATGTGTTTGACAGCTGCACCGGTCTGTCTCCCACGGGCCAGGTGACAGTACAGCCCCCACGAGACGGCTTGGGGCCGCAGGAAGGACTGAGTGCACTGCACACAGTCACCCTCATCACCAGACTATTATTTTTTTTTTTTTTTCTGCCATTTTGTTCCAAGTCTTCTCTGCTATTTTCATTACTCACATGGCTGCTCCTATGATTTCCAAAAGACAAATTTCTGTAAATTACTAAGGTGACAATTCCCATGCATGTTGATTTGGCTTTACAAAAGGTTAATAAAATCTTCTCTGAGTTCAGAATTCCAGTAATGTCACTGAAGGATTACTAGAGTTCAGTTCAGTTCAGTCGCTCAGTCGTGTCCGACTCTTTGCAACCCCATGAATCGCAGCACACCAGGCCTCCCTGTCCATCACCAGCTCCCGGAGGTCACCCAGACTCAGGTCCATCGAGTCGGTGATGCCATCCAGCCATCTCATCCTCTGTCGTCCCCTTCTCCTCCTGCCCCCAATCCCTCCCAGCATCGGGATCTTTTCCAATGAGTCAACTCTTCGCATGAGGTGGCCAAAGTACTGGAGTTTCAGCTTTAGCATCACTCCTTCCAAAGAAATCCCAGGGCTTACTAGAGTTCATAGAATACTAAATGTTTAACTCATTTAAAATGTAAAAGAAAGATGATACGTTCAGCTCTTTTAAAGCGAGACTTCATAAAATAAATGGAACCTGATCTTCCTGTTCAGTACACAGAGCTGGGCTGCTGTGAAGATTAAATGAATACACGGCATTGGGGGCTCCTTGATAAAGAGTCTGCCTGCCAGTGCAGGAGACGCAGGTTCAAATCCTGGGTGGAGAAGATTCCCTGGAGAAGGGCATGGCAACCCACTCCAGTACTCTTGCCTGGAGAATCCCATAGACAGAGGAGCCTGGTGGGCTGCAGTCCATGGGGTCTCAAAGCATCAGACACGACTGAGTGACTTAGCACGCCTGCACACAGCACCGGACACACATGTGGAGTGGCTGCCTCCCTTTCCTCGCAGAGAAAACTTTTCTGCTTGGTGTTAAGACTCGAGTTATTACTTTCTCTCTCTCTCTTTTTTTTTTTTTTTTTGGCACAAGAGTCTCAAGTGCGGCATGAATGGCAACCTCTAAGGGTTTGGATAACCTCCTCTACATTGGTAGATTACATCCGAAACTACAGTGGTAGTTATCAGGAAAGGGAAACTGTACACATTCACCTCATTTTTCTTTTTATCAAATTCACAACTTGAAATAAATGAAAAAATCAGTTTTTTTTCTTTGTTTCCTTGCAAGGAATTTTAAGGTATTTCCTAAGATATGCATAACCAGGAATGAATATCTTTTGGGTTTATAAAGGAAATGGGGGGGAACACTTTCCAAGTTTATAAAATATAGTACCAAGTAGTAAAATCGTCATGACTTACATTGGCACAGTGTAAGGCTAAAGCACAGAAGACAGCAAACATCTTGAAGTTGTTCTCGTCCGTCTTGGAGAAGGCGCTGCCGCTGAGCTTGTTGACCATCTGCACCACGCCGATGACACTGCCGCGGCTGACGATCGGCATGCACAGGATGTTCCGGGTCGTGTAGCCCGTGTACAAGTCCACCTCTCTGTGCGCGCGGCGGGGGCAAGACGGCAGCACAAGAGACAGCACAGGCAGGAGAGAGTGAGCCACGCGCCATCACCCACTCGGCCCAGTTCCGCTGCTCCCACAGTTAACTGCAATGGAACTGTTAGCTTCTAAACTCAGAGACGGTGGGGACACACGCAAGTGGTTTTTAATGAAACCTTTTTGAAAATATTCTAACCCAGTTCTGCTTTCAAGAGAGTTTTTCAGAACCATCTCCAGGAGGTGTTCAGCTTCTCATTTGGTTCTAATGAGAAGCATCCCGTATCACAAAGTACATCCCACATCATCAAGTGCATGCAAACTGTGGAATTGGAGGAAAAGTCTAATACATTTGGTAAAAATGGCCTGTTTGGTTGCACTTGGCCAGGTTTATGAGAGCCATAAATTTCCTGAACAAACTTAAATGGGACTCCTCACCGTAACAATTTAGAGCAGGAGTCAGCCATCTACAGACTGTGTACCAACCGGCGCCCTCCAGTTTTGTAAATAGTATAAATGGGACACACCCACACCATTCCTTGATGGATTCCCACTGCCCTACAACAGAGCTGTGATGCAGATGCTGTGGCCGACACAGCCAAAAATACCTATTGTCTGATTCTTCAAAGAAGAGATTTGCTGACTCCTGATTTAGGGGGAAACAGTTTCAAAACAGTTTTTGAAAATAGGAGTCATTCCATAGGAGCAGTTTAACAAGTACAGGCAAAGAGTTAGACGGCAGCCTTCTCCTACGGGTCTCTCTCACCTAGAGCGGTAGTTTTGAGATTCACCCATGTCGCACTATCAGCAGCTCAGCCCTTTTGTTTACTGAGTGTATTCTATGGTGTGGATATGTGTGTGTGTGTGTGTGTGTGTGTGTGTGTTCAGGTGTTCAGTCATGTCCAACTCTTTGTGACCTCATGGATTATAACCCTGCAGGCTCCTCTGGTCATGGGATTTCCCAGGCAAGAACACTGGAGTGGACACCCATTCACTTTTCCAGGGAATCTTTACCACTGAGCCGCTGCAGAAGCTCATGGTATGGATACAGCACATTTTCTTGATCTCTTCACCAGTTAATGGATATTATTTGTTAACTGCCAGTTTGGGGCAATTATGAATAATGCTGCCCTCAAGATTTGTCTACAAGTCTTTGTGTGGACAGGTGCGGCTTTTCTTGGAGTGTTACCCAGAAGTGGAGCTGAACAAGGGCTGTAAGTGTGTGCTGAACTTTGTAAGATACTGTGAATCTATTCTCCAAGGTGGTTGTGCAAACACACACTCCCACTTGCAAGGTATGAGCATCCATGTTTCTCCATATTCTTGCCAACGCTTGCTAGCATCACTTAAAAATTTTAACCATTCAAGCTTGTATGTAACAGGATTTCATAGTCAACTAAATTTCCATTTCCCTTAGATCAGATATCTTTCATCTGTTTAATGGCCATTCATCCATCTTATTTTGTGAAGCATCTGTTAAAATCTTGTGTCCTATTTATTAAATTGGGCTATCTCGGAAGTTTTTTTAATATATATATGCTAGATACAAATATTTTGCCAGATATATATTTTGCAAATTGTTCTCACAATCTGTTGCTTGCTTTTTCATGTTATTTAAAAAGCTTTTATATAATGATATATAAATATTTTCAATATTTAAGTACTAAAATGACAAGTTGGCTTTTTTAAGACAAAAGTTGAGATTTTCAGCACACTCAATTTATTGAAAAAATATGTTACCAGGATACAGCTCTGTTTATATAAAAGTTATGCAAATATGACATTAATCAAACACCTGAAAAACTTCCCATTGCTTATGCTATTTAACTGTCCCTTAAAGGAAACCTGATTGTGAATGCACAGAACACTGCTGTCAAAACAGGTGAACCATTACCTTCAACTTTCAGGGCGTCAACCTTGAGACTTTCAATTTCCAAAGTTTTTTAAATCAAATTACATAAATTGGTTTCTAGTTCTCCAAAGTAACTCAAAACAAACAAAAATTTATTAGCAATCCTCACATCCAATAAAGTCTGCAACTGACTGAGCTCCTACTTTGTGTCATGTGAAGTTGCCAGGCCTTTTCTGAATATTTTCTCTAATTATAAAATTTTAAAAAACCCTACAAAATAGGTATTACTGTGCCTATTTTAAAGATGAGAAAACAACTGAGGCTGTGACAGATTCAGTCACTCACTTCGGGTCATTGTAAAGGTGACAAAGGACAGAACCAAGATTCAAAATAGGTACTTTTATCACTACGTGTTACAGCCTTTGAAAATACGGTTTGCTAAAGAATATGCTTAGGACAAAATGATGACACTATAATGAAAAAAATTTATAAATTTAAACTCTTGCTCTTTAGTTTTCCTTAAAACATTTTAAACTCCTGTAGCTGGAGATAGGGGCTTCCCAGGTGGCACTAGTGGTAAAGAATCCGCCTGACAGGGCAGGAGATGTCAGTGTGAGCCCTGGGTAGGGAGGCTCCCCTGGAGGAGGGCATGGCAGCCCACTCCAGTACTCTTGTCTGGAAAATCCCATGGACAGAGGAGTCTGGCAGGCTACAGTTCATGGGGTCGCAAAGTCAGACACGAGTGAAGCGACTTTGCACACTTGTATGCACAGCTGGACCCACTCCAGTGTTCTTGCCTGGAGAATCCCAGGGACGAGGGAACCTGGTGGGCTGCCGTCTGTGGGGTCACACAGAGTCGGACTCGACTGAAGCGACTTGGCAGCAGCAGCAGCAGCATGCGCAGCTAGAGACAATCAGTGGTTTAGAATCCATCATTTTTATAAAGATCTGAAAACACTGACTACTGATAATAAGTTGGTTCAAAGAAAGTGTAACAGCATCAAAGAGGAAAACCTGACTGAGCTGGGACGTGGAGAGCTGGGGCCCTACCGCAGAGGCTTCGGCTGAGCTGGACGGGAGAGGAGCGCTGGAGCACAGGAGGTCGCCTCACCTGTTGAAGCGCGGGTCTGCGTAGGCATCTGGGATGTTCAAAACTTCCCCGGTCCTTGCTACTTGGCCAGCGATCCCCTTTTCGATTGAAAACCTGCACACACAGAAGAGAGGAGCACGCAGATGTCGCAGAAGAACTTGAGACATGTCACTGCCAGCAAACACTGAATAAAGAAGACTTCTATTGTAAATGCTTGTATTACTATAGAATGTATAAAGGTGAAGCAGAAACACTGCATGGTAATCACTTGAAGACCGTACAAGACTTAATTCATAATGTATTAAATTATGCTGAATCACAAACTGAAATTGAAAAATTAACTAGCCTTCTCCTGCATTGACCAATAATAATCGTTTAGATGTGCAAAATACCTTATAATTTACGAGATGTTTCAACATGAGTTTTTTAAAATAATTCTTCCTGTGAGCTGAGACCCATATGGGTTCAGTAACTTGCCAATATACCTAAAATATGCGTGGCACAGCAAAACCAAGAATGCAGGTCAGCACCAGCACACTCTCCACCACACACACCACCAGACGCACGGGTTATATGACCCTGAGATGCAGGACCCACAGCAAAACCAAGAATGCAGGTCAGCACCAGCACACTCTCCACCACACACACCACCAGACGCACGGGTTATATGACCCTGAGATGCAGGACCCACAGCAAAACCAAGAATGCAGGTCAGCACAGCATACTCTCCACCACACACACCACCAGACGCACGGGTTATATGATCCTGAGATGCAGGACCCACAGCGAAACCAAGAATGCAGGTCAGCACCGCACTCTCTCCACCACACACACCACCAGACGCACGGGTTATATGACCCTGAGATGCAGGACCTCAATTTTAAGGCCTCTGCAATGTAACTACTATACCAAAATAACACACTTTACAACTTCTGGTATCTTCACTTCTCTAATTCATTAAATTCAAAAACAGCCAAAATACAAGCATTATCTGATTACACTTGAATATATTTTGATATCTAATATCAGTATTTTCTTTTATACATAAATATATTCTCACTTTATTAATAGTTTTCTCATTATAATATTATAATAATACATGCTTTCATTCAAAACGTAGTTAAGATATCTATAATCACAATAGCTGCATATTTCAGTAGCGGAAAAACAGCTTTCACAGTATCACATTTTCAACATTATAGAAAATTATCATTCTTGAAATAAAGCTCCACGTTATGGATTTCCCTAAGGAAAATTCAAAAGAGAATTGACACCAAAGAGAATTAACTTTTCTTAAAACACCAACCAGTGAACCCAGCACTGTACTACGTAAAACACGAGGTTGTCTTTGCCCCCCGTCTTCTTGTGCTTTGAGCAACATGAACACGACACGTCAGGCGGCCTTGAGCAGAGTACCAGAGCCTGTTTCACGGTTCATTCTTGATTTTCTCGGTCTGAGGGTAGCTCAGTGTGGTCTCTATCTCCGATCAGTGGAAACATAACTGAGGGGCACACCCTTAGGTAAATGGCTGGCACTGACTCGTCCGCCCAGAGAGTTACAGCCCACCACACCCCGCTGCCTGTTCTGCCTGGGCTTGTAAGCGCAGGCTCCAAGTTAATGTCTTCAAATTGAGACCAATGCTGGCCCTGCTGAGGAGTTCTCAAACCTTCAGCAGGAGAAGTGACTTTACCTAAATGACTATATCCAGACGAATCTACTGAGCTCTAAACAAACAAACGAAATTTTTTTTTTTTTTTACAAAAACCTAAATAGTGCCTGCAGTCAGAGTCCTGTGAGTATGGAATACTAGCATCCCGGGACCACAGAAGGGGAAGCACCCCGTGGCAGGCGGCAGTGTGCGCACATTCCAGGCTTCCTGTGTGCAGACAGAGAGCCCAGATGAGGAGCCAGTCCTATTAATAAGGGACAGCATCTCACTTGGAATGTTGCAACTACCATGGTACTTTAGAGTACCTTGTGGAAAAGTAGTTAAGCATCATATATATGTATAAAAGAGAAGAAATTCGAATGTCTAAAAAAGACAGCTTCCGAGTGCTCAGCTTGACGCATACTAGTTCTGTGACAGTGCTCCGTGTAGGTGCCCCAAAGGTGGCAGGACTCAGCCACCAGCCAAAGGCCGTCCTGTTCTCGTAAGTGATGGCAGTGGCCACTGACAGATCCAAGAACTCTCTAGCTTCAAGACGCAGCACAAGAGTGCTCTGCGATCGGTTAAACCAGCTGTTGGGTTGCAGGATAATGTGTTGAAGTTAGGAAATAGACTGGCTCAGTTTTCACTGTGGTCCGGACTTGCAGATACCTCTATAGGTTGCAAGGGGGAGGGGACAAAATTGTCTAAGTACACCTGCTCCTAGACATAGGAGGCCCTGCAGACTCCAGGTGGGGCGCACCTTTACCTACCTGGGAGCACTAGTAAGTTTTTCCAACATGATTTCCAAAAGGACCGCCTCCGGAAGACGGCATTTCCAGGAGTGACGCTAAAGCTTCCTAGGCGCGGTTTCGCTGGCACTGCAATGTCATGCCCAGAAGCACTACCTTCAGGAGGCGGGTCCTGGTGGGAATGATATCACAGTATGACAAGTGCTGTCCGCACGCCTGCGAAGAGGCACAGACAAGTGGGCGACGGAGCACCTGCCCGGCTGCCGCCACAGCAACCACACGCTACTGCGCGCTGTACCTGATCTCCTTGGTCTTCTTGAAGACGGGCTTTCCTTCCTTTTCCTCTCCAATATCAAAAAGGTCTGAATATAACTCCTGGTTCTTATGGTCTACCTGGAAAAGGGCACAACGGTCGGCATTCACCAGGTTTTTTGCATATATCTACAGACAAACGAGAAAACGAGAGTCAGCCGGTGAGAGATGCAAAGAGGTTGCAGGTAAACGTTATCAGAAATAAATATGAACTGCGGCTGTTCCAGACTGGAACAGGGTGGGAAATGAGCACTATGATTAGATAAATACAGGCATATAAGGACGAAACTAGTTCTATGTCACTGGCCGTGTGCGCACACCAGCAGCTGCTCTGCATCCCGGCTGTGGTGCCGGGGGCTGGGGGGCAGGTACGGCCTCACTCCCCGAGAACCTGCCACCCCGGCTCCTCTTCCGGAATCTCCCAGGCCTCCCTGGTGCCCTCATCCAAGTCTCAGTCAGCTCAAAGGCCAGCATCTATTCCGATGGTGGGTGTTTATGAAACACCAGTTGTAAAAAAATATGAAATATAACCTCTAATGAGACTCCAAGTGTTCAGATTTACATTAGCTGCACTTTATTTTTTACATTAACAATAATGTGCAACAATTAGTAAGCGTTTACCATGCGCCAGTTTTTCGGTACTTATGTGCACTAATTCACTTAACCCTCAATAACATTCTGCATGCCAGAAGACCCGAGGCACGGAGAGGCAACTTGTCTACCATCACACGGCCCGTAGATGGTGGATCTGGCACGTGAACTCACACGAGCTGCTTCCATGGCCTAAGCTCTTGAAACAAGCACGCTTCACTCTTTCTGACTGGAAAACTGTATTAATATAGCCATCAATTTGTCCATCAGTTCCCTTCAACGAGTATTTCTCTAATGCCCAACACTCCTCACTGTCCCCACTTGGCTGGGATTACAGCGATGTCACAAAAATTGCATTTACATATATTCAGAATTCTGGCAACCTCAGCCCTTTAGATGACGGACATGAAATGACTGCTCAGAGAAGAACCATCGCAAAGTCTATGCAAAAGGTTGCTAGGCCACCTTGTGGCCAGAGGAAAAATATATGATCTCATGTAAAAATACCTTAGAGATTTCATAGAAAGAAATCAGAGTGGTTTAGGGACCTGTTCTTCCTCATCTTTGTCTTTGTCTTCCCTGCTCTTAAAAGCTGTACTCACTCATCCAACAAACACTGGATGTGCCTTACGCACCGTGAACCAAGTACCCTGGGCATCGTGAGTGTCAACTCCCAGGGGACTTCTCTCCTCCACTAGCTGACTCAGGAGTTCCAGGGCAGTAGAAATTGCTTCCTTTCCTCCACAGTATCCCAAATGCCCAGAACCAGGCTTAGAGAAAGGTCAGCTAACGTCCACAGGTCACGTAAACCCACCCCACTTGCACACAAAGGTTCACTGGGACGGCACCACACTCTATGAGTGGTTCACAGCTGCTGATCAGCAGCCTGGAATAGCTGTAGGCGACTGTGGCCCACGAGGCAGAACCTTTACTATTGCCCCATCATAATAAGTTTGCCAGCCCTCAGGTTAGAACACACCAGATATCTCCATAACCTAACAACTCTCAATAAACACTTGAGGAGGAGGAACAACATATA
The DNA here is from genome assembly GCA_935064755.1 of Tragelaphus eurycerus. Lineage (NCBI taxonomy): Eukaryota > Metazoa > Chordata > Mammalia > Artiodactyla > Bovidae > Tragelaphus > Tragelaphus eurycerus. The sequence continues at coordinate 2,337,573 of CAKXYN010000114.1, forward strand.
GGAAGGAAGGCTCAGGAGATCTTGAACTATTAAATGACAACAATGACCCTGAACTGTTGGATCATACATGGTGAAATCCGCACCCTTAGTGGCCTTGTCGGTTGCCTAACACTCCGGCACGTATTTATGTCAATAGTTGAAAACATGTGGATGAAAAGGACAATTTTCTAGAAAAAGAAAATGAATTTGGGAGAGAAATATCTGAATGAAATCAGAATAAACAGACAACTGAAATACTGTAAAAAAAAATTATCCTCATAAAAGGCATCAGGCCCAAATAATTTCAAATACAAATCATTTAAGAATTTTCAAAAATAAAGTCTCATCTAATTTAAACTAGTGTAAGTTCAGACAGATGTCTGGGTCAGGAAGATCTCCTGAAGAAGGAAATGGCAACCCACTCTAGTACTCGTCTGGGAAATCCCATGGACCGAGGAGTCTGGTGAACTATAGTCCATGGGATTGCAAAGAGTCAGACACGACCAAGCAACTAACACACACCCAAGTTCAGACAAAACACAACTCTTCTAGTCACTTTTACAACCCTTGCTATGTCACTGATAATGAAAACTGACAAATTTGCTATAAAAAAAAAAATCATAGACCAATTTACCTTGGAAAGAGAAGAAAAATTACAATAAAAATATCAGCAAGTCAAACTTGAGGATAATATTTTTAAATTTTCAATAATTTAAAATTACACTTTACTCACAACTTCCAGTTTTGAAAAGTCTATTATTATAGCTCATAAAGCAATAAAAAAAAAGGAGAAAAATCACATGACTATTATCATGGCTATCAAAAAATATATGTAACAAAATTCAGTATTTATAATAAAATTTTTTAAAATAGAAATTTTGTAGAAAAATATATATGTATGCATACATATATCAGTATACACAGACACCCTAATATGTGAAAATTATAGTCTACATCATAGAAAATTATAAATTTTCAGAATCATCCTATTAAAGTTAAGATATTAACTTTATGCACAAAACAAAGATATATTATCATAATTATTAATACACATTTAGGTAAAAGACTGAAAAAAGAAATGGCACCCCACTCCAGTATTCTTGCCTGGAGAATCCCATGGACAGAAGAGCCTGGCAGATACAGTCCCTGGGGTCTCAAGAGTCGGACACAACTAGTGCCTAAACCACCAGCAGGTAAAACATAGCAGTTCTCATGTTAGGCCATGTTACTGAATATGTTGAAAAATCAAGAAAATCAACTGAAAACAACTACAAGTACTAGAAAAACTTCTGCTTTAAGATAAGTCACTCTAAATATACATTTACTTTTTAAATTCTCCCTGAATATTAGGCTTTCAGTTTGAAATGATACTCAGAAGCTGGAAAAGAATCAAGAAATCCTAGGCATATTTTGGTAACAGTTTATGATTTCTTTGGAAGGAATGATGCTAAAGATGAAACTCCAGTATTTTGGCCACCTCATGTGAAGAGTTGACTCATTGGAGAAGACTCTGATGCTGGGAGGGATTGGGGGCAGGAGGAGAAGGGGACGACAGAGGATGAGATGGCTGGATGGCATCACTGACTCGATGGATGTGAGTCTGAGTGACCTCCGGGAGTTGGTGATGGACAGGGAGGCCTGGTGTGCTGCGATTCATGGGGTCGCAAAGAGTCGGACACGACTGAGTGACTGATCTAATCTGATCTGATGAACTCCAAGTCTTAGAAAGTGAAAAGTGAAAGCCGCTCAGTAGTGTCCAACTCTTTGAGACCCCAAGGACTATACAGTCCATGGAATTCTCCAGGCCAGAATACTGGAGTGGGCAGCCTTTCCCTTCTCAAGGGGATCTTCCCAACCCAGGGATGAACCCAGGTCTCCCACCGTGCAGGCAGATTCTTTACCAGCTAAGCCACAAGGGAGACTGAAGAACACTGGAGTGGATAGCCTATCCCTTCTCCAGCAGATCTCCGCAACTCAGGAATCAAACTGTGGTCTCCTGCATTGCAGGTGGATTCTTTACCAGCTGAGCCATAAGGTCATTATAAAAGTCGACCTGTCTCCTACACACCTTCTCTCTCTCTCCTACATATAAACACAGGTTTACTTATAAGTGGAAATAATTCTTGACAGCAATAGAGGATTTCAAATTCAGTGAAAATGTATCTTCAAATTTCTGAGGAAAACATTTTAAACTTAAAATTCTTTACCAGATCAAGCTAACATTCAGACACGAGGCAAAATAAAGATATTTCAGAAGTACAAAGCACTCAGAAAATTACTACTTTTGAACTATTTTGGAAAAGGAGATGAGCTCAAGAAAAAATTAATAGATAAATTCAAGACAGCATAGGACGACCTGGAGTGGAAGCAAAATTGATGAGCAAATAAACTACTAAGGCTATAATTAAACTGTACATTTCATTAGTAAATGATACCTATGAAATTACAGCTGTCATATAAAAAAGTTAATTAAAAAGACTTAAAATATCTGGTTGTGTCAAAAAAACATATAAGATTAGAAGGCCAAAAAGGAAGGAGAAGTTTGCTGTTCTTATCGTTGTGAAGTCTCCAGAGAACAAGGCCCATACAGAGGTGAGCTGCACAGACCCAGAACAATGCATTCCTGAAGATGAATGAGCCCCCAGGCCCTGCAATCATAGGGTTCTGAACATTCAGGTCTCTCCAGTGTGATATAAGCTAAGAAACTTCCCCTCGATTCTCTCAGGCTAATGTGAGTTAGGTAGTGACGCCTTTTGCCTTACACCACAGAGTTCAGACTGACAAATAAGCTCAAGGCAAGTCTGATATGGGAGAGAGGGGAGAAGGAGAAAATATCCATTAATTGAATTACAAATGAGGAAGAGAATTTAAGTACAGGCAAAAAAAGATAGCCATTAAGCAATCTGACTTATGTATGTAGATGAAAAAGTCAGAAAAATAATGGCAACCAATTCACGACTAAAGACTAAAACTACATGAAAAGTGAAAGTGAAGTCGCTCAGTCCTGTCTGACTCTTTGTGACCCCATGGACTGTAGCCCACCAGGCTCCTCTGTCCACGGGATTTCCCAGGCAAGAGTACTGGAGTGGGTTGCCATTTCCTTCTCCAAGGGATTTTCCCGACCCAGGGATAGAACCCAGGTCTGCCACATTGCAGGCAGACGCTTTATCGTCTGAGCCACCAGGGAAACTGCAACTACATAGAGGTCGATAATTCCAAGAATGCAAGTGATAAATTATATAGTTTCCTATTCTAATTGATTAAAGGAAGAAAAATTACATAATTTTAATAATGACTTACAAAATTTGATAATGTTTGACACCCAATGTGGTATAAGGAACAGAAGGAAACATTTCTAAGTTAATCAACAGTATCTACTGGGGGACCTTCAACAATTATACACAGCAAGGAAACATAAGCAGCATGCACATTAAAGAAACTATAATATATTCACTCTCACTGGCCCATTCCACAGTGTTCTCAGGTCCTAGCAAACTCATTAAAAAAGACATAGTGTAAACACTGGGAAAGTAGAACCACTGCTCTCACTTATCACTATAAATGATCTTCTTGAAAATCCAAGATTGTAAACTGAAAAAACAACATACCAAATCTGGGAGATCGAAGTCTGTACAGTCAAGAAAGATTTTTCTTAATTGAAAATAAGACAATGCTGTTGTACAAGAAGACTCCATACGCTAAACATATCAGCTCTACTTAAGATTTTATAAAATTCAAGGTAATTCCAATGTAAATCACACTCCATGGTGAAGAGGGATATATCATAGGAATGCCAGGTTCATATAACATCCAAAATCACTCTGGATAATACACTATAGATAAATAAGACAAACACTGCAATAAACACACGGTCATCTTAATAAATGCAGAGAAAACAAATGAGGACAATGTCCAATATCCAATCATGATTTAAAACATTAAAAAAACTAGGCCTAGAAGGGGATGTCCTCACCCTGATAAAGACTACCTAAGAGAAGTCTGCAACTAATCCACATACTTAACCGTGAAAGACTGCAGAATGGATGCAGGGTATCCACATTCACCATCCCCTAATTCAGTACTGCCCTGGGGGACCTAGCCAGGACGTTTATGCAAAGGAGGGGAAAAAAGGTGTATGGATTAGGACGGAGGAACTACAACTGTCAGTAATTATGGATGACATATAAAGACACCAAAGAATCCGCCAGAAAACTACCAGAAATAATGAGATCATCAAGACTGCAGGATGGGGATCAAGATAGAAAAAGCAAGTTTACTTCTATAAAGTTTCAATGAAACATCTGAAAATAAAATTAAGAACACATTAATAATAGCACTAAATAGCATTAGAAGATAAAACACCTAGGAGTAACTTTATGTGAAAGTGTTAGCTATTCAGTCAGGTCTGATTCTTTGTGACCCCATGGACTGTAGCCCGATAGACTACTCTGTACATGGGATTCTCCAGGCAAGCATACTGGAGTGGGCAGCCATTCCCTTCTCCAGGGGATCTTCCCGACCCAGGGATTGAACCCAGGTCTCCTGTGTAAAAGGAGCATTAAAAGATAAAACATCTACAAATAACTTTACCAAAATAAGGGCAATGCTTGTACTCTGAAAATTACAGAATAGTGTTGAAAAAATTAAGAAAATTTAAATAAATGGAAAACGCCCTTGTTCCTGTACTGGAAGACTACATATTATTAAGAAGGCAATATCCCCCAAATTGATGTACAGTCAACAAAATCCCTATCAGAAACCCACATGAACTATTTGTAGAAATCAACAAGCTGCTTTCCAAAATGTATATGGAATTGCAAGGGACTCAAAATAGCCAAAAGAGAAATGAATATGAAGAACACATTTGGAGGATTCACACTTGCTGACTTCAAAACTTGCTATAAAGCAACAGTAATCAAGACGAGATGGTACTGTCATTAAGCTGGACATACAGGTCAACTGAACGGAACTGAGACCCTAAGAAGAAAACAATGTGTGCGTGCTGAACTGATTCCAGGAAAACCGAGTGTAAAGGGGAAATAGGAGTCTTTTCAACAAATGCTGCTGGTAAAACTGGACAGCTACATGCAAAAGAATGAAACTGGACTCTTACACCATGAACATAAATGAACTAACATGAGTGAAGACCCTAACTAAATGTAAAAGCTAATGCCACAAAACTCTCAGAAGAAAATATTGGAGTAAGTTTTCATGGTATCTGATTTGGCAGTGGATTCTTGGATATGACACAAGTATGAGCAACACAAGTAAAAAAGATAAATTAGACTTCACAAAAATTAAAAACTTTAGTACTTCATGCTATCAGGAAAGTGAAAAGACATTAATAATACACAGATGGGAAAAAGATTTTCCAACTATACCTCAATTAAGGGGGTGGTATCTAAAACGCAAGAAGTCTTAGAACTCAACACTAAAAACTAAAGTAAACAGCAGTCCATGGATCTGAATCTTTCATCATATGGATAGTCAATATCACTAGTCACCAAGGAGATGCTAATCAGAGTCACACTGAGATAGTACTTCACATCTACTACAATGGCAATAATAAAAAATTAAGATAATGAGCAAGGTTGGTGAGAGTATGGAGAAATTAGAACCCGTGTGCACTGCTGGCAGGAAGATAAAGTCGTGTTATGCTATGCTAAGTCACTTCCGTCGTGTCTGACTCTGAGTGACCCCATAGACGGCAGCCCACCAGGCTTCCCCGTCCCTGGGATTCTCCAGGCAAGAACACTGGAGTGGGTTGCCATTTCCTTCTCCAATGCATGAAAGTGAAAAGAGAAAGGGAAGTCGCTCAGTCGTGTCCGACTCTTAGCGACCCCATGGACTGCAGCCTACCAGGGTCCTCCGTCCGTGGGATTTTCCAGGCAAGAGTACTGGAGTGGGGTCGTGTTAAGGGCCACGGAAACAGCTTGACTGCTCCTCAAAATGTTAAGCACAGAGCAGTCATAGCACTTAGCAGTTCCACTCTTACCTAAAACAACTGAAAACAGGGGTTAAAACAAAAAAAGTGTACCCAAATGTTCAAAACAGTAGCATTTGCATTAGCCAAAATGTGGAAACAAAGTCAAATGTCTCCCGGCTGATGAATGGATTAAAAAACTGTAGTAGGCATATTCATACAACAGAATATTGGTTGCTTACAAAAAGGAATGAAGTAGTGGCACATTCTACAACACGCGTGAACTTTGAAAACAGAGCCACGTGAAGGAAGCCGGGCAGGAAAGGCCGCAGAGCACAGGATTCCTCTTACGTGGGATTTAGGTGAGATCCACAGAATAGACAGTAAATCAGGAGTTGCTGCGGCTGGGGACTCAGGGGATGGGGAGAGACAGGCGACAGCTAAAATGCTGGGCAGTTCCTTTCTGAAGTAACAAAATGCTCTAAGATTCACTGGCGATGGCTGCAGCTGTCTGAGAAGATGCTGAAGACCACTGAATTAAGCACTTTAAATGGATTGATTGTACTGTACATGAATTATATCTCAATAGAACTGTTTTCTAACACAACATTAAGAATACAAGAACTGGTCAATGGCATTCCTTGTACTCCTGGTACAAGCTATATGTCAGTCCGTATTATATATATTTATGTCTTCTTAAATACTTTTCATTGCTTTATAAATTCCTCAAATTTTGTCTTAACCAAAGAGGCTATTTTTCTTTTTACTGTGCAATCAGTTACTTTCTTTTTCTGTCCAAACAAAGCTGACCCTTCAACACTGCCCACACAATAAAAAATCCACATATAACCTCTATCGCCCTCCACATATGTGGCTCCTCCGTATTCACGGTTTCACATCTACAGACTCCACAACTCCGGATGGTGTCTCCCTGCAGTATTTATGACTGAAAAAAGTCCCCGTGTAAGTGGGCCTGTTCAAACTCATGCAGCTCAAGGGTCAACTTCAAAATCATCCGTGTAACTACCTACAGGCAGAATGTGCTGAAAGCAGTGACCCCTGCGTGACCCTCAGGAAAGGCTCTGACATGTGCACGCACACTCACGCCTGACCTGCCATGACATCAGGGAACAGATCACTGCACACCATTAAACCTGCAGATGACAGGAAGCCTTGTTGCGCAGGATCACTATGTCTTGAGAAAGACCAGGAATACGGGAAGGAGAAAGAACACCTATCAAAACACACAGCAAGGCATGGATGGCTCCAAGCAAGGCGGCCCGGCACGCACGGGTCCACATACACGCCACGGCCACCACCCTGCGCCCCTCCCTCAGCGGACCCGCTCCCAGCACTACGCAGCAACACTACGTGTGGGGAAAGCAAACTCTCCTGGAGCCTTCAGTTCTGGCCTGTGAGTCTTCTGGAAGAGAGAAATAACTTAGACCAAAACTAAGTCGAATGAAACTCAGGGTTAGAAAGAATCTTCGGAAATTCCTAATAAAACCTACGTGCAAAAGGTATTCCGAAGAAAGAAAAGGAGATTAAATGCTTTTTCAAATTAGCTCTCCATTAAGTAATGGAAAACTTTGTGGTATTTTTCAAAACATTATTCAAAACCCCTTCAAAATTAACGGAAGTGACAGATCAATCAAGGTGATGCCTCCAGATCACTTTCATCATATTTAAAACAGCACGTATGTCTTGTGCATTAAAACGCTCCACCACATATTTGGACTTCCCTGGTGGCTCAGACGGTAAAGCGTCTGTCTACCATGCCAGAGACCCAGGTTCAATCCCTGGGTTGGGAAGATCCCTTGGAGAAGGAAATGGCAATCCACTCCAGTACTATTGCCTGGAAAATCCCATGGACAGAGGAGCCTGGTAGGCTACAGTCCATGGGGTCGCAAAGAGTCGGACACGACTGAGCGACTTACACGAGTACCACATATTAAGACACCCAGGAGCAGTGTTAGTCACACAGTCGTGTCTGACTCTTTGCGACTCTATGGACTGTATCCCTCCAGGCTCCTCTATCCACAGGATTCTCCAGGCAAGAATACTGCAGTGGGTAGCCATTTCTTTCTCCAGAGGATCTTCCCAACCTAGGTATTGAACCTGAGTTTTCTGCATTTCAGGCAGATTCCTTACCATCTGAGCACCAGGGAAGCCCATATTAAGACATGACTGAAGGTTAAACAAAATCATTTTTAAAACAGAAGGCAACCTACCATTATGTGTTCAAGTAGAGAATCTATTGCAACTATGTTATCAAAATACGTTCTGAAAAAAAAAAGAAAGGTAAAATCTTTAAGTAAAGTTATTAGAACACAGAACATGTGAACCTTTGAATACATTTCCCAATTTTGTCTACATTTAAATAAAAACAGAAAAGGTGTATGCTGTTTGACTGTTGTCCTTTTGTGGAAACAACCAATAATATTATTTAAAGAGGTAAATGAAAGTTTATCATTGACTTTAGTATAAGGGCTCTAATTCCAGAGATCACCTTCAGTAATTATCAGCAAGTATTCAAGGTAGAGAAAAAGTTTGTAGCATTTAACTAAAATGATGAAGAAATAAAATTGGTACATCAAATTTAACATCTCATTAATAACTTTGATATAAAACAAAAATATTTAAATTTGCTAAATCTCAATAATAAGATAAAAATATAAATAATCACTGAAAACCCCAAAAGCTAGAATGCAGTTTAACTGTATTTAAAAAAAAAAGCAGGGAAACTCATTTGAGAAGAAATATCAGAATACAAGTAATGATAGGACCTGACAACTCTACAGGAGTAAATACAGATTAGTCATTATGAACCGCAGTAAATATTTTTGGGGCATATGGCACATACATTAAAATGTAGACAGGAGAAACATAAATCAGCAGGCACGCGTTACAGGGAATATGTGGCAAATACTCTTAACACAGACTGTTAGCAAGGTACCACTCTCAGTTTAGGTCTGTGAGAATTTAGCCATGGATTCAGGATTGAGATAACTTATAGCAAATAACAATGCCCTTTTCAAGAAGAGAAATCATCTGACTTGAAGTTGTTAATATGCTTAGTTACAACATCCACTGAGGAATATCCTGCAAGGAACAGGTTGAAGAAAATGAGTTTCCCACCGGGGAAGAGATTTAAGGTGTCACATGAGGGTTTTAACTGGGCTGTGGGAGGCTTGCACAGTGTTCAGATAGGCTAGCGAGAGGCAGAACACGGCTTCCCTTCCCAGGTGTCTCTGAAGCAGTCACATTTGGTGTCCAGACAAACTGTTTCATTCTGTCTCAGAGAAGATATTGATAGTTGGCCAAGGAGATCAAAAGAGCACGCCCTCCAACTCAAACTTCCCTAATTAAATATTTCAAAACATGAAGACGCAATTTTAGAATCACGAGTGGAGGGGATTACAGGACTTGGTGATGAGTAAGCTAGGGACACGTCAACGGGAACAGCGTCAGGGCTGCTGCGGAGTGCTCCTTGAGTTAGTAACCTGTCATGGGGTGGGGCCTTGAAGCTAGCACATCCTGGGGCGTTTTCAGATCTCAGCCACTGAGCAGACGGTCAGAGAGATATTAATGCATGGCCTTCCCTATAGCAAGCAAAACTGGCGTGGATCCGACACTTAATAAACATCTGCACTTGCTTCCACGGCCAGCCTAACAGTTTTCCTAGGGTAAACTCCCGGCAAGAGCGGCATCTTTTTGAGAATGGCACCTGAGCTGCTACACATGGGAACACTGAAACAATAATGCCAACAGCATGTTGTGGTTTACTGATGTTCACAGCAAGGGCCAGAGAGGCCTTCGGGAAAACGATAAACCACAACATTTCCCTTCCTTCTACTTCTGTCAGTTCTCTCCTACGCAGACAGAAACACAGGGCATCTCTCTGCAGAGTCTCTAACGCCTTCTCGTGAGTCATTCACAAATATGCCCAATTGCAAATTAAGATGATCACATATACGTCTTTTGTCCTTTACTTGTGAAGTGAATGTGGGTGAGAATGAAACTCTTTAAACCCAAACATGATGGACCACACGTACCAGATCATGTGCCTGGTAAAGACTGATCTGCTGTGGACAGCAGTCTGCCATGGTCAGGGCCGGCGCCTGACCTAAACCGTTGACCAGTTAGAGCTTACCACATCCCTAGAAACGAACACTTACTTTGATACGTCGAGTAGAAAGTCATTCAGTTCAGTCTGTTTGGCAAGACCTCTGCATACCTGCCATACAAAACAGTGGCTATTAATTTTTAGGGACTTTTGTTTAATTTAGGAATGAAAACTCCAGAATTTTATTTATCTTACTTATTTAAAAAGGCATAACACAGTCACTACTTCAAGGATTTTTAAAAAATTGAACTTGAGCATATATCCCACCTATGTTCAGTACTGTCAGATCCAGGAAGTCCTTGATTCTCATATCATTATCTTGAAATAAATATATATATATATATATATACTTTATATATTTTATTTGTTATATATACGTAAGCGCAGAGACATTACTTTGCCAACAAAGGTCCATCTAGTCAAAGCTATGGCTTTTTCAGCAGTCATGTATGGCTGTGAGAGTTGGACTATAAAGAAAGCTGAGCCCTGAAGAATTGATGCTTTTGAACTATGGTGTTGAGAGTCCCTTGGACTGCAAGGAGATCCAACCAGTCCATTCTAAAGGAAATCAGTCCTGAATATTCATTGGAAGGACTGATGTTGAAGCTGAAACTCCAATCCTTTGGCCACCTGATGCCAAGAGCTGACTCAATGGAAAAGACCCTGATGCTGGGAAAGATTGAAGGCAGGAGGAGAAGGGGACGACAGAGGATGAGATGGTTGGATGGACTCAATGGACATGAGTTTGAGCAAGCCCGGGGAGTTGGTGATGGACAGGGAGGCCTGCTGTGCTGCAGTCCACGGGGTCGAAAGAGTCAGACATGACTGAGTGACTGAACTGATGCATACACGCACACACACACACACACTTTCTACTTATCAGACAGTTCCTCACCAATCTGAGTCTGCTGAAATGGACTTAAACAAAACAAGAAACAGTGGAAGATACAAAACAGAATTCTATGTTCCTGAACTTAAGAGTCTAGTTATCAGGGAAACTATGCAGTTTGTGACCTTTTAAATTGGATCACATTTTCAAGAGAATCAAGGAACTTGAATTTACGATTATTGTTTTCATATATCACTAAGTTTAGTGGGTGCCTTAATTTAGGGAATGGATCATAGGAATATCAACGTTACTGCCAGTAGGATATCATTCCTGGGCTTTCGGTGGAAAACAAAAACCACGATAAGAAATGCAAATGATTTAACATCCTGTTTAACTATGTAACAGAATTGGCTGGAAGACATTTAAGGCAGGGAGTCAGTAAATATAAGTGACCAGATCACACATTTCAGAAACAGGAAAACATTTACTATCCACAAAGCAAGCCGTGGGTGGCAGCTGGCCCGCCCTCTGCCTGCTGGCGGCAGGCTGCACACCCCCTTCTCTCCGGACGGCCTGTGAAAGCAGCCCCAGGACGCACCTGCACCTGGTGTATGGCTACTGAAGCCCAGGCGAGATTCGCTGTTGCAACCTAGAAACAAGAAAAGGAAGAGGGTGACGCCAGCTTTCCTCAGCCACAGGCACACATCCCAACAGAGGCCACCAGCTTAGGTTTGGTGCGGTCACCGCATCCCTGAACGTTCCAAAAACCCGAACTGTCAAATGCATGCAAAATTTCTCTTTTCTTACAAAATTTCTCTTTTCTATTTCCCACTTCTTTATGACTGAGTGTAATGCTCTCTTGTTGCTCTTAATTTGGGATAAAAAGGAAGATAAATTGACTAAGAGCACTGTCATCCAATGAGCTTATCATAAAATAATTATTTTTTGCTTCAACAAAATCACTATTAAAAAGGCTTCTAGTGACCATTTTCTTTGCTTCTTTTTTTTTTTTAAAAAAAATAATTAATTTTATTGGAGGATAATTACTTTACAATTTTGTGATGGTTTCTGCCAGACAGAAACATGAATCAGCCACAGGGGTACCTGTGTACAACGCAAACCCCCTCCCACCTCCCTCCCCAGCCCGTCCCTCTGGTTGTCCCAGAGCACCTTCAGGTGCCCGGCATCATGCATCGACCTGGCACCGCTCATCTACTTCACACACGGGAAGGTACCTGTTTCAGTGCTATCCTCTCAAATCACCCCCTCGCCTCCTCCCACTGAGCCCCAAAGTCTGTTCTTCTCGTCTGTGTCTCCCGCGCTGCCCAGCATGCTGGCTCGTCGTTACCATCTTTCTAAATCCCACAAACATGTTACTAAACAGTATGTGTCTCTGTCTTTCTGGCTTACTTCACTCTGTATAACAGGCTCCAGGTTCATCCACCCCATTGGGATTGACTCAAATGAGTTGCTTGTGACCACTCTAAAAATGAGGAACTGTTTCCCAAACTTTGGTGACAAGTGCTTAAACTACTAGCTATCCTACTTCTTTTTTTTTTTTTTTCTGCTCATCTAACAAGTATTCTTGGGTGCCTGCTGGGGCCCAGATTGGAGAAGGAAATGGCAACCCACTTCAGTGTTCTTGCCTGGAGAATCCCAGTGACAGAGGGGCCTGGTCGGCTGCTGTCTATGAGGTCGCACAGAGTCGGACACGACTGAAGCGACTTAGCAGCAGCAGCAGCAGCTGGGGCCCAGCGCTGCTGTTAGAGAGCAGGTGCCGCTCGCGTCTGCGTGCAGGGCTCAGGGAAGATGCCACCCTGAGCCGGTGACATCAGAGCGCGCTCCTGGAGGTGGCAGCTGGGCAGGACAGAGAAGTCGGAGCAGAGGGGGAACCAAGGTGCGGGATCTGCTGGAGAGGGGCCAGCCGTGCGCAAGGCCCAGCGCAGCGGCAGGGAGCGAAGGGGCTGGAGTGGCAAACGGTCACCTAGGTGAGAGGGCAGGGCGCGGCCGCCCAGGGGCCTGGACGCGCATTGCGGGCGACAGAGAGGTCACAGCGCTCTTTGGTTGTAGTGTCACTGAGCCGTTCCATTCGAGGAACAGTGAGCAGACGCCGGTGGTGTTGTTACTGCTGTTTAGCTGCTAGGCTGTGTCCGACACTTTGCGACCCTAAGGAGCTGTAGCCGCCAGGCTCCTCTGTCCATGGGATTTCCCAGGCAAGAATACTGGAGTGGGCTGTCATTTCCTTTTCCAGGGGATCTTCCCGACCCAGGGATCGAACCCGTGTCTCCTGCCCTGGCAGCCACGTTCTTTACCCCCGCGCCACGAGGGATGTTTCCCAAATGCTTCTAACGCTAGAGCACTGCTCACCTCCTGGTGACTCAGACAGAAGGCTTCTTTGCCCCAGTGCCGGTAGAGCTCCAGGATGCCAATCAAGTCCCCGATCGCAGTGACAATGGGCAGACAAAGAACAGACTGGATCCGCGTCCCTGACTCCAGCCCGGTACCCCTGGGAAACCGTTCATCCTAAACACGGAGGGGGCGGGGAGAAGATATGAATTCTTCAAAAGAAATGGAATCATTAACTTAGGACTCTATCACAAATTCCCTAGTACTTGTAAGCCACAATCAGCTGTCCTTTTCAAAGGAAAACCAAACGACAGTCACTGCAAACCTTGTTTAAGAACATGAACAACGTGGGTTGCGCTGGTGCCGTGCTCAGTCACTCAGCCTGTTTGACTCTGCGATCCTTCGGACTGTAGCCCACAAGGCCCCTCTGTCCATGGATTTCCCAGACAGGAATACTGGAGTGCATTTCCATTTCCTCCTCCAAGGGATCTTCCCAACCCAGGGATCAAACCCTCATCTCCACTGACTCCAGCACTGCAGGCGGATTACTGACCCACTGAGCTGTTTAAGTTAACTTTAGCAACATGGGACTTAAACCCAGACAATGCCTCATGTTTCTTTATCATTATATAGGAGAATTCAATTAGTGAATGAATATACATAGCTTCACGCAACAGTAAAAGTAATTACGATGGCTTCCTAGGCGGCTCACGTGGTGAGGAATCCACCTGCTAATGCTGGAGCCACAGGAGACACGGGTTCCATCTCTGAGTCTGGAAGACCCCTGGAGGAGGAAATGGCAACCCACTCCAGTATTCTTGCCTGGGAAATCCATGGACAGAGAAGCCTGGTGGGCTACAGTCCATGGGGTTGCAAAGAGTAGGACATGGCAACCCACTCCAGTATTCATGCCTGGAAAATCCCATAGACTGAGGAGCCTGGTGGGCTACAGTCCATGGGGTTACAAAGTGTAGGACATGGCAACCCACTCCAGTATTCATGCCTGGAAAATCCCATAGACTGAGGAGCCTGGTGGGCTACAGTCCATGGGGTTACAAAGAGTAGGACATTACTGAGCGCACAAGCAGTTCTAAGCAACACTTTTTTATTCCTCACCTTCTAGTGTCAGAATTAAGAGTTTTAGAGATATAAAGTCACATGTGAAAATTACTTCAAATGCCATAGCAAATTATATTCATATAATTTTTTCTCTTATTTTTAAGGTCAGAATAACACAAAACCACAGGTTAAAGAGAGGCATTGTAACTGAACCCCAAAGACCCATATGAGGCACTCAAATCAACCCATAATCACCATTACCTATCATAAGAAATTAAACTGGTTCTCCTACTTCATTTCCCAACTCGGCAAAACCACTCAAAGGAATACAAGAAAACGGAATGAATTAATATCAAAACATCAATTCTATTTACTTACTTTCTGCCGTCTACAGGAAGCTTTTTATGAATCAAGACTAGCACAGATCTAGCCTTTGTAATTTACAGATCTTTGGAAAGCTTGTATATGCACACAACACAACATTTTAAGTGATAATTTATACCGTATCTACTTTTAACATGTACTTCCTAAAAATGAGATGGACTCGGTGTATACCATCCTGGGGGTTTGAGGTGCACGGTGAGCTGATCTGCTGTGTCTGGACACTGCAGTAGGATCGCCAGTGCTGCTGAGACCTCCACCAGCAGCGCCGTTATCTTTTGTTTTCCGTGGTGAGAATGGTGAAGATATAGTCTCTTAGAAAGTTTGACAATTATAATATTCTTATACTGTGAAATATATATTTTAAGCACTCTTTTTTCTTTTGGATAACTTTTTCTTTTGATAACAGTAACTAGCAACCTGATTTGTTCAAGATCACACAGATAATTAGTGGCAAAAATAAAATTAAAATCTAGACTTTGCGACTCCAATTTAGCAGTTTTTCAGAGCAAATTCCTGATACCAATGCACTTGTTTGGATGCTTGTCAGTTTCACAGTCTGAGCTCACGCAGAGACATCTCACCACGACGCGCACATGTACTGGGGTAGACTGGCCTGAGGGCTCCATCTGGTCCTGTTCTCTGCACCCCTGGCCTTGGTCAGACTACACTGAGTCTGGCTCCCTATGGGATTCGGTAGGCTAAACTGAAGGTCATGAATCTCATGCAAGTAGAGGCTTGAAAACTCACCTGCGTGTGTCCACTTCTCTCTGACCCCTGCCACCACCATAAGATGCCAGGCTAGCCTCAGTGGAAGGGATGGGGACACATGCAGAGAACAAACGCCACCGTAGCCTGGCCGGCTCCCAAGGACGCCCAGACGGCCTCAGACATGTGAGAGAGCTCAGATCAGCAGAACGGCCAATCTAGAGTCAGTGAGTGGTTGCTGCACGACACCACTAAAATCTGGGGCAGTCAGTCACACAGCTAACTCACTCAAATCTGTCCTGCTGGGATCCGAACCAGCAATCAGTAATCATTCAGTTTATATGTATATCAGCATACAGGCAAATGTGGAAAGAAGAACTACTCAAACCTAGCTCTTAGGACGTTATCAGATATATTTCTTGGAGTACAAAGAATTCATTTACATACAAACCCTTTTATTGATCGGTATCCTGCTTTTCTGCTGCTATAACGTGGTTTAAGTTACAACATCGAGAGCATATGTTATCTTTCTTAATTCAATACTTCGGGTTACAAATGTCACAAAGGGTGAAAAGCCACTCACCCCGAGGATGTCTTCCACCAGCAACGTTTTCCTGGACTTGGCCACGTAGGCAGAGGTGGTGGTGCCC
The DNA here is from genome assembly GCA_935064755.1 of Tragelaphus eurycerus. NCBI lineage: Eukaryota > Metazoa > Chordata > Mammalia > Artiodactyla > Bovidae > Tragelaphus > Tragelaphus eurycerus. The sequence continues at coordinate 2,353,574 of CAKXYN010000114.1, forward strand.
TGGGCAATGGGACCAGCGGGGATGAGCTTGGGTTTTCCTTCCTTGACTCCAGGCGGGATAAAAACACAAAGGCTCTGCGAAGAGGAAAAGAACACGTTCTAGAAACTATCCTGTGCTTATTGGCATGGGACACAAAGACTCCTAGACATTATTTAACGATCACAAGAGATCTGCGAGCCAAGGGAAAGAGGAGCCCCCAAACGAGGGAGGTGCTGTGCGATGACCACACTAAGCATCTGAGGTGGAATTCCCACGAACCCAAGACACATGCTCGACGCAGGACTCGCACAAATGTCCACGTGCGGGAAAACTTTTACAGCAGTCTCCGATTTTTATCCACAGGAAATACTAACATGAAGACAGAAATGTAAGCTGTCCTTAGGCTCTAGAAGCTACCAATCAAGAAGCAGACACGATGCGCCGCGCTTCCCACAGACGTGGCACGTGGATCTGTAACTCCAAAGTCAATGAGAGGTGACTATACTTTTTCACGTTCATTAAAAATCTTTCTCAGAATGTTACTTCTTTTTTTTTAAGTTTAATAATCGACCACTCCATCCCTGAAACTGGCCTGCCCATAATATTACAGATTTAGAATACTCTTGGTAAAATCTTTGCTTTTCTCTGCACACACATACCAAAAATTAAGTAAATAAATAACTGGAAAAACCTGGGTGTATCTCTCCCCCTCAAAAGACGAGGCAGATGGAGAACATTCCAAAGTATCTTAAATTTATTTTTTTAAACACGATCAACTATTTTCACTAAACCCAACCACATTTTAAAGTAAATTTCTACTAAACAAGAATGGCTAATGAAATCATCTGGGCAGGGGGAGCAATATTTTGACAGAACCACACTGTGATTATCTACGTGATTTAAAAAATATTAAAGTTCTGGTAAATTCTCCCAACACTTTACTTTTATCTTAAATGGAACTGCTGTAACTTAAGGATAAGGGCGTTTTGAACTAGTAAGTATTAGGCAATCCTCTGATGTGTTGCTTTTTAGATAATGTGGTTTTCCAACTTTGGAATGTCGAAGACGCAGAAGATGAGGGTTCGATCCCTGGGTTGGGAAGATCCCCTGGAGGAGGAAATGGCAACCCAATCCAGTATCCTTACCTGGGAAATCCCACAGACAGAGGAGCTTGGCGGGCTAAGTCTATAGGGTCACAAAGAGTCAAACACGACTAAGTCCACATGCGAGCGTGCGCGCGCGCACACACACACACACACACACACACTGTCAGAGAACTCTTTATTCAAATAAAATCTTACAAGGGATTGAGCGCTATAAACCTGAGCGACTTCAATCACTGGGAAGAGAGAGGAGGAAAGCAGAGCCTTGGCTCATTCCGTGTGTTTTAAGTCACCATTCTCTAAAGATTATAAATTCAAGATAGTTTCATTCATTAGTATATCTATATTAGCTAGGACTGGGTTTAAGCAGTAATTTGCTATTAAGTACAATGTCTGTGAAAATCAGTTTTTTAAATTGCTTCTTTTAAAAAGTATTAAGCTTAAAATGTTTAAATACAAGTTATATACTTTAAAAAGATTTTTTAAATTTAACTACATATGCGATGATAATTGACAATTGGACCACACACATTTTTAAACCGGCTAGAAATCAGTCACTGTTTTTACAATGGTTACTGTAATCTATTATGCACCAACACACATTAGATTTAGTATGGCATCCCACTCCAGTACTCTTGCCTGGAAAATCCAATGGACGGAGGAGCCTGGTGGACCGCAGTCCATGGGGTCGCTAAGAGTCGGACAAGACTCAGCGACTTCACTTTCACTTTTCACTTTCATGCATTGGAGAAGGAAATGGCAAGCCACTCCAGCACTCTTGTCTGGAGAATCCCAGGGACGGAGGAGCCTCGTGGGCTGCCATCTCTGGGGTCGCACAGAGTCGGATACGACTGAAGCGACTTAGCAGCAGCAGCAGCAGTATCTATCTTGCAAAACATCATTCAATGTGTTACCCTTTCTTACGATTGACAGGAGAGTAGCAAAATGATCCAAGAACAGGAAGAGAGATGACTACACTAAAAATATAAAAAATACAGTATATGTAGGCTGAATAAAAGTCAGAATTGACAATGATTTTTTCAAACTATGAGAAAGTTAATTAGAAGGATGCTGAGTAAGATTTCTCTTTTCCAAGTCAGAACTGCAGGAAATGAACTTAAATCGACCCGTTATCAAACGTTTTAAAGTTATCGTTTGGATAACTTTAAAAGAACTTTCCGAGACACTGACAGAAAACAAACGCTGAAGCAAGCTCCCAGCAGAGGCTCTGGATATTTTTTAATGCTTGTTGACTGCCTGTGTGTGTTGTTTGAAGATATACCACAGACACTTCTTTCGGCTGACTTTTCTGTAAGACCATTAAGTCTGAATTTACTAATATCTTCAAGTTACACTTTGCTTCATAATTCAGTAATGATGAAATAGCTTATATGGTCTTGGATCATTTATTTAATATAAACATTGATTGCCTCTATGCAGACTTTCTAGATGATGTACAAGAAACAGACAAGCAGATAATGCACCGCGGGTAAGCGGCAAGCTACTCTGCATACTAGACTTGCTGAAAATACATGATTTAGAAATCCTTCAATTACCTGACTGAACGTGGTAAACTTCTCGTGGAAAATAATTATCAAAAATTAAATTATTCTTTACAGCGGGGGCTTTGTTCTTGTTTTACTAATTTGATGATTTTTGTTCACATTTATCAAATAGAAAGGCTTACAAATGAGAACTGAGAGCAAGTGCTAACAAAAAAGTAAGTTGTCCTGTGAAGGCCGAAGGCGCTGGTCACGTAAAGGCCAAGTGATGGCTGACCCAGCCAGACACCTGTTTTGATGTTTTCACAGCTTCAGTGTCTCTCCTCTGTACTAGAAGCTTCCTCCTCTTTTTGGGTGGCATTTTTTTTAACTCCACATGGTTCCCTTGTGCAACACCTCCCTTCCTGGCATCATTCCTGATTAAAATCATCATTCTCGGATTCCTCTGGAGTGTGTGTTCGGTAACAGCATGTTGTACATGATCTGTGAGGTTGATCGGGCTATTGGGCAGTTATTACTGCAAACAGAATATGTCAATAACAAACCTCCAAGTGAGAGGCTGAATATTAGAGGTATTCGGGAATAGAGAAAAGTTTGTTAAATCTACCTTAACTCACTCCACAGAAATAATCAAAAGAGTTACAGATTGAACAGTCTTCTTTTTCCCACTGGCTGAACCGACACTTTCAGCACATAAATCCGGGGTCTGCTTCTGAGCTCGCAATTCTGTATCACTTGGCTTATTTTTCTACCACACTGTTTTAAGTACTGTAATTAATAGCACATTCTGTGCTCTGGAAAGCCAAGTCTTGCTTTGGTTCTCCATGTTTCAAAATAATCATAATTTATAAGACACATTTTGCATTTTGCATTGATGAAGGTCCTGCACTAATGCATTAACGACTGATGGGTGGAAAAAAGTTTTCATAAAGAAATGGAAAAATGAAGCAAAGACTTTATTTTTCAAAATCAATCATTATGAGTTTTTTAAAGATGTATTTTTAAAGAACTTTAATACAATACTTAAAACTTACTTTCAATTTAAAGTTATTACAAAATGTTGGCTATATTTTCCATATTGTAATAAAGCACATTCTTGGCAGCCTATCTTACACCCCAAGAATTTGACTGGGATGTTCACATTAGTAAGATGAAAAAAGAGTATACTCATTATTTATTTTCACAGGAAGATAAACGAAAACTTTCATCAAATATCACTGCATAACATATTAAATATATTAAGGCGATTATATATAAATTCATAATCTATAACATCCAGTGTTGAGATGAGTCTCTAAAATTAATTTCTGCTCTGCTACTCCTGCTGCTGCTGCTAAGTCACTTCAGTCATGTCTGACTCTGTGCGACCCCATAGACGGCAGCCTACCAGGCTCCCCATCCCTGGGATTCTCCAGGCAACACCACTGGAGTGGGTTGCCATTTCCTTCTCCAATTAATGAAAGTGAAAAGTGAAAGTGAAGTCACTCAGTCGTGTCCGACTCTTCCCGACCCCATGAACTGCAGCCCACCAGGCTGGAGTGGGGTGCCATTGCCTTCTCCAATTTCTGCTCTAATGTTGTATAAATCTATGAAAACTTTTATTAGCACAAATTTTTTTAGAGGCTAGAGATGAAAAACTACATGAAAACCGAAAACGAAGAAAAGCCTCAAAGTTTCACATCTCAGCCAACCCTACCCTTTCAAGAGGAGCTTCATGCATTAGGGCGTGTGCCTGACCCCCGACCTGCGGGTCACTGCAGCTGAGAGCTCTGCAGGTGGCCTGGACGAGGCCCTTCACCTCCCAACACCAGCAAGGAGACTGGCCACAGGGCTGGAAATCAGTCCAGATGCCAGGCGGTGGCAGGGCATAAGTTAGAGTTTTCATTATTTCAAAGACACTCATGATGACCTATCCAATACTTTTGTGGTAACAGTACATTTCCAGAAATATTTCTAAAGTTAAACCATTTAAACTAAAGGAGATTGGTAACAGTAGTCATAATGACTAAGCTGACTCAATGAAGAAGTTAAAAAAAAAAAAAAGGATTCAAGTTATTTTAAAAAATCAAATTTTTAGAAATAGGTTCAGTAGAAAAAGAACCATAGACTAGACTACTGCACATTATTTCTTAAAAAAAAACAAACAGGAGTTTCTGATGAATTGGGAAACTGATTCCTTGACATCAACTACAGAGACGCCTGCTTTACATGGTAAACATCTGCTCTCATCTTTCTTCCCATACACAATTCAAAGTTCAGCTTATTCATGAAACTTCTCTTTTATGTTAAGGTTTCAACTCACAACCAGTTAAAGTTCGGAAACACTTTTTAAGAAGAAAACAAATGACTGAGGCTTACCACTAAGTTATTTTTCTTGGAGACACTAGATGGCACTGGCGAGTAAGTGAATTTCACTCCGTGCAGAGGGCAGGAGCAACTGAGCCCCAAGTTCCCTGGAACCTGAGCCAGATCCCTAACTTTGTTTGCATAATTCTTACTAAAGTTCACCAGGCATTGACAAAGTCAAGCTGCTACTCTAAACTAATACATGAAGAATACATAAAGAACTAATACATAAAGAACTATCTATGAACTTACTTTATGAATTATAAAGTCTGATGAATAATTAGAGATCACAAATTTTTCAGCTTTCATAAACTACTCTTACAGATAATATAAAAAACTATATTAGAACATTATAAAGTATGCTACATGGTAACTGAAGTATGTGACTAGGTATTAAGGAAAAAATCTCAATTGTGAAAAAATCAGTTTTGCCCAACAAGTATTTCAAAGAGCACTCTGTATATGCTATGTGCTGGCATTGGTCAGAACACAAAGCTTCCTTTGCTAGATTTCTCACAGACTGCTTCCTCCTTCCTTTCCCCTCTTGTCTACTAAGGGAGAGGTCTCCTACACTCTGTTCAAACAGAACTCACCATCCAGGCTCGTTTCAGTGTTACCAACCCCAGACTCCACCAAGCCAATCAAAGGTAGGGTCCCGGAGCACCTCGGCTCCTCTCTGCTTACGTGTCATTGTGCAGAATAACCAACGGTGGCTTTGGTCATTTCTCCTACTGACTGTACATTCTTTGAGGACAGGAATGATTTTTATTTATTTGTAGGCTCAGTAAATTCAACACAGATTTTGGTACATGGCTGGCATCTAAAATGGCTTGTTATGCATAGACGTAACGCTTAACCAATGGAGGTCAAACCAAGATTCAGAAGGCCTGAGAATTTTGTCAAAATCCCTAAGTAGTGAATTAGAACTCACACAATCCAACTCTAGAATCAAAACTCTTTGGAAAACTGAACAACTAACTGGGGAGCTTTCCTTCTCTTCCCAAGCTCTGGAACAGTGTGGCCAGCCAGGCATTCCCTCTTCTGAAGGGCTGACCCCAGTTGAGTGCGCGCTCAGAGTAAGGAACCAACTCTGGTTCATCACCCACCGTGTCCCAGAGCGAATGACGGCCTGAACAATGCTGGTGCTCAAAACCACTGTCAATGTCCTACTGGCGTAAAAAAAAAAACCCAAACATCATTTCAACACTGCGTTCAATTTCTTCCGCTTACTGGTCTATTGGTTTTCTATCCTCATTTGGATAGATAGCTTTCTATCATCAAATGGAACAATTTCTATTTTCTTCAAAAACTGTCCATTTCACCTACATTTCACATCTCTAAGTATGCTTTCATAATTTTCTATTTTCCACTCTATTGTTTTATTGTCTTTTAAATTAGATTCAAAATGAGTTCAATAATCACATTTAATGTACATTCTTAGTGCTTTAATAGCATTGAAGTTGTCTTCTACCAACTCCTAAATTTTCTGTGTTTTAATTTTTTTACTCTCTGGTAATATGAATGTTGGTTTTAAATTCTACCTGTATAACTTTTGATGTATTTAAATATTAGTTAAGCTATATTTTTCAATGTAGCAATTTCAGAAATAAAATTATTTCTACTGATTCTCATTGGTGAAAAAAGAAATTAATACTTTTATAAGAATGATTTAGTCCATGCCATGTCTGTCTTAATCTTTGTATTAATATTTATTGATATCAAGACTAAAATTTTTATTGTAGTCTATTTGGGTTGCATTATTATAATTTTGTTGCTAAAGTATATACATTTTGTTTTGAAAGTGAGTCACCAAGAAATACTTTCTAACTATGACTCAAAATCCGGAGACAATTTTTAAAAACATTGATAAACATCTATAATACGTTGTCTTTCATGTACAAAGGAAGAAATATAAGAAAATATACATGTATCTCCTCATCTGTGCAAAAACAATGTTTTACTTTATTTCATACAGTTAGCTTACATTTTAGAAGTATGTCAACATCTGTTGCAAGCAATATGGCAGATTAGATAATTTGACACTCCTGAAAAAAAACCGTAAAATTATTTCAAGGCCGGATAAAGAGTATTTCACAAATATTTTATAAGGCATTGCTGGGCTGAGAAGATTGGAAGGATCCAAAGAAATCTAAAAGGAAGTAAACAAAGGGACTCTGGGAGGTGAGCAAATTCCAATTTTTTTTTTTTTCCTTGAGCGCATCAGCTAAAGCCTAGATACAGAGTTGACCCTTGAAGCACACGGGTTTGATCTGTGTGGATCCACTTACATGCAGATCTCTTTCAATAGATCCCACAGTAGCACTGTACATCCATGACGGATTGAATGTGCAGACGTGGACTTGTGGATTCTGGGGGCCAGCAGTAAAGTGACACGGGGATTTGTTCGAGGGTCAACTGCACTGACCTCAGCAGAGTCGCATGGCTAACAGGAGATCAGAGGTGAAGCCTGAGACCTCACCACTGGGAAGTCTGACAGCAGATCCCCAGGCGGGTCAGGACCAGCCCAGGGCTATGGGCTCATCTCAGTCTTTAGAGTGAAGACACCACAGCTGCAAGGGGATGACAAGGAAACCAGAGTAGCTTGAATTTATTGCTGCAGAGAAAATAAAAATCTCATCTGAGAAGTGATAACTGTGCATCGTGTGGATGTGAGGCTTGAATCCACAGCACTCAGTGGTTGGGAAGAAAATCTCAACCATATGAGTTAATCAAAATAGATTTCAATTGGTGGTACCTTCAGTGAATGGCAAAAACAAGTACATATCTGATCTCGAGAAATAGAACGGGGAAGGAAGAACCTCAAGAATATCGACTGAAAGGGGGCAAAGGAATAATATGACTTACGGGAGTAGAACCCAGTCATTATCCCCTAAAATTATCCTCCCAGGGAGAAAGGCCTCTTTGTGAGGCTTATATGCTGGAGAGAAAACTGGAGAAGCAAATAATCAAACAAGGCACAGATAAACACGAAATTACAGGTTCAGCTCAGTGCCTTGAAGGAGAAGGATCTGACATTAAGAAAGCATAGCAGAGGGGAAGCTGACTTAGGAAGGTCAGGAAAGGCTACCGTTTTGCTCTGTACCCTGCTGCTCCTAGGGCTGCACTAACAACACTTGGTCCCTGAGATATGGGAAAGAATGGGGTAAAGACTCCATCAGCCTGGAGAGAACCACGGAGAGTCAATCAACTGACCTCAGGGGTTTAGAAGGAGGCGCCAACTAAAGCCTGAGAAGACATTACCAATCCCTCAGTTAGGTTACAAAGTGAATGTTAAGTAAAAGTGAAAGGATTAGATTCATGCAGATTATATTTGAGGGGCTTCCCTGGGGCTCAGTCAGCAATGCAGATCGCTTCCAGCACAGGAGACCCAGGTTCCATCCCTGGGTCGGGAAGATCCCCTGGAGAAAGAAATGGCAACCCACTCCAGCACTTATGCCTGGAGAATCCCGTGGACAGAGGAGCCTGGAGGGCTGCAGTCCACGGGGCTGCAAAGAGTCGGACACAGCTTAGCAAGTAAACCAAATTAGAGTTACTTGGGATATTCGAGCTGCAGAAGCTTTTTCTAAATCATAATCGGCAGAAGTCTGCAACAACAGAATAGAGAAGTATAGCCAAGTGATTAAGAGCAGGCGGTCTGGGAACCTAAACCCCAGCTTCCAGCCAGGCCGTTAGAGGCTCCTGCACAGTGGACCAGGCTCCCCGTCGTCTGCCCTTACCACCTCCACAGACAAGCTCTCCCCACCTTCCCATTCTCCTCCACACAGAGCAGAAGAGGGCCAGCCCACGGGGGCAGCCTCGCCTCGACCTAGGGTTCATATCATTTCTTTCCAGGTAGAACAGCCAGAACGCTGAGTCCACAACCCAGGTGTCAGCAGGGAATCTACTGGTCCCAGTTCGGGTCACAAACAGCTGTGACTGAAGGTCAAGGCTCGCAACACAGACACAGCCGCTGTGGACCATCCCTGAGGGTTGTGTGGAGACATCAGGCAAAGAGTGGTAAGTCGTGGACTACGTAGTTACACGATAACATGCATACCAGAAATCATGGAAATTATTGTAGATTACCTTCTACATCCGCATTTACAACTACAGCTACATTTACATCTACATTTACCACCTAGATTTCCATCGACAGATGGATGGATAAAGAAACTGGGGTACATATACACAGTGGAATACTACTCAGCCGTAAAGAGGAACACATTTGAATCTGTTCTAATGAAGTGGATGAAACTAGAGCCCATTATACAGAGTGAAGTAAGTCAGAAAGAGAAATAGAAATATCATATACTGACACAACATATGTGTGGCATCTGGAGAGATGGCACTGATGGATCTATTTTCAGGGCAGCAGTGGAGAAACAGACAGAGAGAACAGACCTCTGGACAAGGTGGGAGGAGAGCAGAAGGGGAGAGGTATGGAGAGAGAAACAGAAATGTACAATACCGTTTGTAAGACAGACAGCCAGTGGGGATTTGCTGGATGACTCAGGGACTCCAGCAGGGGATCTGCAGCAGGTGGAAGGGTGAGCAGGGGAGGCAGACAGGAGGGAGGCCCGGGAGGGAGGGCCATGCGTGTGCCTGTGGCTGATTCTTGTTAATGATTTATGACAGAAAATCTCAAAATTCTGTAAAGCAATTATCCTTCAATTTAAAAAATGTTAAAAACATGTTGTAAATTATATACTAATTTTTTTAAGAGGAAGTCTTGGTTTTTAAACAAAAATTTCAAATTTTAGAAAAAAAATTTTTAGAATGACTAGGACAGAATTCTATTCGTTATTTCAGCAGCTTCATCATTTTAAAATACTACCAGTATGTAAAATAGAAAGCATTTACAAGTAGGAGTAATATCTGAATAATTCTATTTAATAAACCCTCTTGCTGACTGCTTGTATGAAAGAAAATAAGAGAGAATACAGGTGAATACATAAATGAATAAGAGCGGTCCTTATCCTAAAGAGCTTTTAATCTTGTAACACAGATCATCGCAACATAACGGGAACAAGGGTTGTGCAAATGAAGAGGTCAGTTATGAGTAGGGGCATCCAGCCAATGAGGCCTTTTTGTGCAATGACTTTCATGGTTTGGACTACTCTACTATTCATGAATACTGCTAAAAATATCAGAATGCTGTGTCTCTATTCCTATTAACATTTTATATAATATAAATAGCATATATTTTGCTTACTCACAAAACAAGTATCACACTGCAAAAATACATACCAAATCTCAAATAACAATGCCTAACACAGGAGAAATACAGAGTAAAAGTTTGCAAAATAACGTTATAACTGAGTTTTATTCACTTAACCTATGAAGATAAGTGTTGCTGGTTCAGAGTATTTTTCTAAAATGTTATATATGTGTTAATACCATAATAAAAAAATCAAATGCTAGTAACTCAAAGTCCTGAAATAGTTTTGAAAGTGCCTAAGCGAGCTGCACTGGACAGCGGACGGCGCTTTAAGTGAGTCAGTCCAGAAACACAGGGTCCAGCCTGTTCTGCCGACGGGTGGACCAGGCACCCCTGAGCAGCTCCAACCGCAGAGCAGCCCGAGTCGCCACCCCACGGCTCAGGAATCTATATGCAGCAGCTCCATCCCAGCACTTTTCAGAGTCAGCTTTACAAAGTCTACAAACAGCACATAAAACTCCTGCTCTCATTTGCTTCTGCTGCAGATTGTGTGTAGAAAAGGGCATAGACTGCCCCTGACACCCCAGCCCACAGTGATGAAATAACTTCTGTACAGAACAGTGAGTCTAGAAATGCCATTCGTGAAATAGCACACCACAAACCAAACCAAAACAATTTAAAAAAAGTTAAGATTTTCATGACTAAATGTCACCATGTTGGTAAAATACTCAACTGGTAACCATTGCGTATAGAAACAAAATAGAAAACGCTGGTTAAAGTACTTAATTATGATACACTTGCTGTTTGTAACATAATTTTAAAGCTTATAACATTCTCTTATCTAGAACACCTAAATCTAAATTTAGATACTTACGTTATTGCACTCTCCAAGGAAATACAGTGCAAATCCATCAGCTTTTGTGGCTGCCAAGTAATAAAAAAGGAAGAAACTAATCTCAATGGGAGAATATAACATGCATGAATTCTCTAAGGTGAGACTTCAAATATGAGTCTTTCGAATGCATTTGTTAGCATAATTAATTTTCATACAGTAAACTGAACTAAATAATTTATGGCTTTACTGAATTACATAGAATACTTTCATTTCTTTTCATTAGCTATTTCTGTTTTTAAGATGTGACATTCTCATAGGTACATAGCAATGTACTATGTAATAATATATTGGTCAAAGTTTAAATATTAGAATTATTAGAAAATATCTTTTAAAATTTGAGACATTTAATTTTAAAGCATTTAAAAATAGACAAATGACATTTATAATACTGAATAACCAATATAATATAAGCATCAACCAAAAAGAATGATGTATATGCCTACATGACATCAGTGAAGAGAACATAGTTTAATTTACTTTGGTATAATCTTTCTACTAGGAGGAACATAAAATGTTCCTTACCGATTTTGATGATGCTACTCAATTCATAGAGGAGTAGCTGGTTGTCTCCTCCTGTATCCAACCGTTGTTCTATATAGCTGTTTAGTTCATACACAACTCCTTGCATATTTGTATCTTGATACTTTGAATAAAAAAAGAAAGAGGCATAATTAAATATAAAAAAATAAAAATTCCTTAGTTTGCCACATATGCAATTAATACACATGCCTTTATATTATATATTAGCTGTTCATGATGTTTTTATAGAGCATGATTTAATTATTATAATGGACCATAAAAATAGATTGAAAGTTAAAATTGTTACAACTTAGGATATCTGTAGACTCCATAGACTCCATGAATGAATATTTACATTAAAATATAGAATGTTACAAGTTTGTTTCTGAAGTTTTAAATACAATGTGATCAAGCAAGCTGGATCAGTAAAGACAGCTGGGAAATTTGTTAACTGACTGAAACATTCTCAGATGCCCTGTGCTGGGTGAAACGGCGCGTGTTTATCACTCTCCTCTCACTGGGGCCCATGGAGTGACCCGTGGACCCAAGTGAGTCTGATCTCAACTCTGCCACAACAACAGGAAGGGGAGGCTCTCATGGGAGCCGCCCCTGCAAAAGCAGCAGCCCCACAGCAAGCCTGTGGTGCTGGCCGCACTGGGGCACCAGGGCAGGAGCTGGTGGACAAAGGTCTGGGAAGACGGTGGAGTGTCTTCTTCAAAGGACTGGAAACCCATCTTCTGGTGAGCTACGTGCCACCACCGAGTGTGCCTTCCCAAGCCTCCTCTCCAAACCACGGACATGGTGAACTTTAAAATAGAATTCTCTCACTCTGAGGCTCAACAGACTCCTGGGGCTCCCCAGTGCACTTAGCCTAAAGGCTTCTCCCAGGGTGGTCTCTGAACTCTGCAAAACGTGGTGATCGTCTGCTGCGGAAAACATCTCAGGCCGTCTCTCTCTTTCAGGCACTCACTAGGCCACTCAGCCATCTTTCAGTCCGAAAGCCCCACCGCTGGTTGTTTCTGTTGAGCCCGCACCCATCCCTCTGCGGGATGAATACACAAAAGAACGGATGAGGCCATCAGTCAGCCGCTCCACAAACACACGCTGCCAGAGCCGACAACCCACTACCACACACAGGCGCTCCTCCCGACACGAGAAATGCTAGAGCCTGGACAAGATAAAATTCCAGTCCTCGAGGAAATTACACTCCTGCTGGAAGCGAATAAGTAAGCAAGCTACACAGTGTGATGGAAGGTGATGGGCACGACGCAGACGGGAGATCCGGGAAGGCTGATGGTAATCAGCTTTGGAGGAAAGGACGGCTTTTTAAACGGGATGGTCTGGGACGGAAGGATCTAGGGACACGAGAGACAGGGACAGGCTCTGGTGAAGCCTAGCACCATGAAGGGCGGGGCTGCCTAGCGCTCCTGGCTGCCTTGTAGAAGGATGCTGGTCGCCCACCACCTCTCTCTGTTACTGACCTATTAACAGACGTAAGTCCAGGCAGACCCCGGAAAATGAAGTATCAGGGATCAACTGTCGGGAGATGAGACGGATGAGATTCAGCTAACCCATATAAACCTGGGCTTCCCTGGTGGCTCAGAGGGTAAAGTGCCTGCCTGCAATGCAGGAGACCCGGGTTCGATCCCTGGGTCAGGAAGACCCCCTGGAGAAAGAAATGGCAACCCACTCCAGTATTACTGCCTGGGGAATCCCATGGATGGAGGCGGCTGGTAGGCTACAGCCCATGGGGTTGCAAAGAGTTGGACACGATTGAGCGACTTCACTCACATGTAGGAACCTGGGAAAGAAATGAAGATGGACCTCACGGTGCGGAGGATCGGGTAGAATAAAGATGACATCGGATCAGGCAGATGGAGGAGGGGTGCAGGAAACAGAAGTACCGGGTTCAGTGGGCTTGCACTCGGGACAGCGGACATCTGCACCGCACCCCCCGCCCAAACGGCTGACATTTACTGCAGCCAAAAATCAGAACGTGCCTGGTGTATATTCTAATCCTGGTGAGACTGGAAGGCTAGCACGGGTGCTTCCTGTCAGACCCCGTGACCCGCCCCTTAGCTATATCCAACGGACGCTCCCTTCCTCAAGGCCATGACAAGTACATTCCCCAGGCCGCGCGCCGGCCTGTGTGCAGCGCTCGGGGCTGTGGGCCACGGATGACTCTAGGAACCACTGCGGTTCAAAGGGTTTTCCTGATTCACTGAGCATGTGGGATCCTGGCCACGCAGGGGACAGGAGGCCACGCATACTAACCAGAGACCAGGCGGGTGCTGTTCGCACAGTGGACAGAACTGAGGCTGCGGGCAGAATGACCTGGCCAGCAGAGGTCTTCAACCCGCACCAAGCACGTGGCCACAGTGTCCCTACAACTGAACGAGACAGGGCGACCTCTGGCCTCAAGGAGGGTTTTTAGTCACTCAGTAGAGGAGTCCATATAAAAACGACAGCAGACTGACTTTTCCCTGACGATGTAATTCTGAGAACAGGCCCTTCAGTGTGACCGGAATGCAGTGCTGAGATCAGGGGCCAGCTGCTCTCCATCTCTTTGGGACAGGAAATGGATCGTCACACACAAGAGAGAACAAGGAGACACTTAGGGTTATGGACACTTTATCATGAGGTTTCCTTTCAAGTCTCCGAGCTTTCATTTTTATCATTTGCGTAATAAGAACGTTGAAATAGACTGTATTAAGATATCTTTCCGGGGAAAGCAATGGCACCCCACCCCAGTACTTTTGCCTGGAAAATCCCATGGATGGAGGAGCCTGGTAGGCTCCAGTCCATGGGGTCGCTAAGAGTCGGACACGACTGAGTGGCTTCACTTTCACTTTTCGCTTTCATGCATTGGAGGAAATGGCAACCCACTCCAGTGTTCTTGCCTGGAGAATCCCAGGGATGGAGGAGCCTGGTGGGCTGCCGTCTATGGGGTCGCACAGAGTCGGACACGACTGAAGTGACTTAGCAGCAGCAGCAAGATATCTTTCAACAGTAACCTTCTGTGGCAATCTATGACCTCAAATTTTGTTGCTGTTTATATTAAACTTCGAATTCTAATCTTGAAAATAACACATGGGTTACTTTTAGTAGACCCTGTTTCCTTTGATTAGCAATAATTGCATAAATACCATAAAAGCAAAATATTTAACTATGATTACTAATTTATGCTAACATAATATTACCTCTAAAATATCAAAGGTTCAGATAGTAAAGAATCTACCTGCAATGCAGGAGACCTGGGTTCAATCCCTGGTTTGGGAGGATCCCTTGGAGAAGGGAATGGCAACCCACTCCAGTATTCTTGCCTGGAGAATCCCATGGATGGAGGAGCCTGGTGGGCCACAGTCCACGGGGTCACAAAGAGTTGGACACTGAACGACTAATACACACACCTTCACAGTTAGTGCATCATTCAAATCACAATATACTAAAAATGTTAAATTATATATAAATATGAATAATAATAACAAGTATTTGGCCTCAGCCTTATGGCCATTTTTGGAGAAGGCAATGGCACCCCACTCCAGTACTCTTGCTTGGAAAATCCCGTGGACGGAGGAGCCTGGTAGGCTGCAGTCCATGGGGTCGCTGAGAGTCGGACACGACTTGACTTTCACGTTTCACTTTCATGCATTGGAGAAGGAAATGGCAACCCCCTCCAGTGTTCTTGCCTGGAGAATCCCAGGGACAGGGGAGCCTGGTGGGCTGCCGTCTATGGGGTCACACAGAGTCGGACACGACTGAAGTGACTTAGCATAGCATAGCATTATGGCCATTTTGCTGCTCATGAGTACTATTATGAGAGGAAAAGCAAAGGGAGCAAGTGGGGATGAAAGTCAGCTAAGGCACTTCTCTTAAAGAAACATGATGAAGAAAGTTCACCCAGGGATCAACTCAACTCAGTTGAATAAACTTTCAGTTCTATGTCTTGACTAATAGGAAATTACAACAGTATATTAGTGAAGTTGTTAAGAACTTGTATTTGCACAGCATTTCAACTTGGCAAAGTCCTTTCACCACTGCCTTTATTAAAAGAACCCATATAAAGTATGCACTGACTATCACAGACATTTCTCAATCAAGAGGAGTCAGAACTCGAAGGTTCAGTGAGTTGGCCAGTGGAAACCTTAGAATCAAACTGGACACAGTCACCCTCATTTTCTGTTCCACATTGGTTTTCAAGCAGTACTTGCTTTTCATTAGAGAAACCACACACACACACACAAAGGATTTGCAGAGATATGACTCCATTGACAGGACTGTGGTGATCTAACATTAAAACTGGGAACTATGTCAGCCAGGCACTGAAATTGTGAACTCCATCAAGCTCCGACAGATGGTGTTGCTTCCCATCAAACTGCACCATGTCCTAAATCGTCCCTGTGAGTTTGCTGTGGTGCCTGAGGGCATCTGGAACATAACTTGGGGACCAGGGAATAGCCACTCTGTCACCCAGAGAGAAATAAAATTTTACATGACACAAGGATTCTGGAGAAGATGCTTGAGAGTGCTCTGGACTGCAAGGAGATCAGACCCATCAATCCTAAATGAAATCAACCCTGAACATTCACTGAAGGACCGATGCTGAAGCTACAATACTTTAGCCACCTGATGCGAAGAGCGAAGTCATTGGAAAAGATCCTGATGCTGGGAAAGATTGAAGGCAGGAAGAGAAGGGGGCAACAGAGGATGAGATAGTTGGATGGCATCACTGACTCGATGGACATGAGTTTAAGCAAGCTCCAGGAGCTGGTGATGGACAGGGAGGCCTGGTGTGCTGCGGTTCATGGGGTCGCAAAGAGTCGGACATGACTGAGCAGCAATGATAGTACTGACTGAATCAGTCCAGTTCAGTTCAGTCGCTGAGTCGTGTCCGACTTGCTAAAGTGGACTAGGTGCTTAAACACCAATTGGAAGTTCACTTCACCAGGAGAGCTTGGATGAAATTTTCAGACAGTGGAATTACAATGGATAAACACAGACATACATGCAAAAACAGCTCAGTTTTCAGTATAAAGCTCAATATTTGAATAATATCTTCTATTCATCATTCTTTAGATTTCTTGTTTCTTTTTAAATTTACCTTTCTGTAACTTTTTGTTTTGACATCAGTTCAGGTCAGTTGCTCAGTTGTGTCCGACTCTTTGCGACTCCATGAACCACAGCACACCAGGCCTCCCTGTCCATCACCAACTCTCGGAGTCTACCCAAACCCATGTCCATCGAGTCGATGATGCCATCCAACCTTCTCATCCTCTGTTATCCCCTTCTCCTCTTGCCCTCAATCTTTCCCAGCATCAGGGTCTTTTCCAATGAGTCAACTCTTTGCATCAGGTGGGCAAACTACTGGAGTTTCAGCTTCAGCATCAGTCCTTGTAATGAACACCCAGGACTGATCTCCTTTAGGATGGACTGGTTGGATCTCTTTGCAGTCCAAGGGACTCTCAAGAGTCTTCTCCAACACCACAGTTCAAAAGCATCAGTTCTTTGGCACTCAGCTTTCTTCACAGTCCAACTCTCATATCCATACATGACCACTGGAAAAACCATAGCCTTGACTAGACGTACCTTTGTTGGCAAAGTAATGTCTCTGCTTTTTAATATACTGTCTAGGTTGGTCATAACTTTCCTTCCAAGGAGTAAGCGTCTTTTAATTTCATGGCTGCAATCACCATCTGCAGTGATTTTGGAGCCCAGAAAAATAAAATCAGCCACTGTTTCTCCATCTATTTGCCATGAAGTGATGGGACCGGATGCCATGATCTTCGTTTTCTGAATGTTGAGCTTTAAGCCAACTTTTTCACTCTTCTCTTTCACTTTCGTCAAGAGGCTCTTTAGTTCCTCTTCACTTTCTGCCATAAGGGTGGTGTCATCTGCATATCTGAGGTTATTGATATTTCTCCCGGAAATCTTGATTCCAGCTTGTGCTTCTTCCAGCCCAGCGTTTTTTCATGATGTACTCTCTGCATAGAAGTTAAATGAGCAGGGTGACAATATACAGCCTTGAAGTACTCCTTTTACTATTTGGAACCAGTCTGTTGTTCCATGTCCAGTTCTAACTGTTGCTTCTTGACCTGCATACAGGTTTCTCAAGAGGCAGGTCAGGTGGTCTGGTACATCCATCTCTTTTAGAATTTTCCAGTTTATTGTGATCCACACAGTCAAAGGCTTTGGCATAGTCAATAAAGCAGAAATAAATGTTTTTCTGGAACTCTCTTGCTTTTTCCATGATCCAGCAGATATTGGCAATTTGATCTCTGGTTCCTCTGCCTTTTCTAAAACCAGCTTGCACATCTGGAAGTTCACTGTTCACGTATTGCTGAAGCCGGGCTTGGAGAATTTTAAGCATTACTTTACTAGCGTGTGAGATGAGTGCAATTGTGTGGTAGTTTGAGCATTCTTTGGCATTGCCTTTCTTTGGGATTGGAATGAAAACTGACCTTTTCTAGTCCTGTGGCCACTGCTGAGTTTTCCATATTTGCTGGCATAATTTCAACTTGAATAGTATAAGAAAGTCCTGTATACCATCAATTATTTACATTTGATCATATTTGCCTTAGCTCAGCTGGTAAAGTGTCTGCCTGCAATGCGGGAGACCTGGGTTAGATCACTGGGTCAGGAAGATCCCCTGGAGAAGGAAATGGCAACCCAGTCCAGTATTCTTGCCTGGGGAATCCCATGATCAGAGAAGCCTGGCAGGCTACAGTCCATGGGGCTGCAAGAGTCAGACGTTACTTAGCGACTCCACCACCACATTTGCTTCATCCTCGTGGTAGTTCTTTCCCTCCTTCCACACTTCCCTCTCTCTCTCTCCATCTCTCTCCATGTGTGTCTCATCTATCTATATACACACATAAACTAGACATACATATTTTTATGAATATTTGAGAAGTTATGTTCCTTTAACCAAAACCTTCAGTGTATATTTCCTAAGAAAAAGAACAATAAGAGAGCAAACACTGAATTTGTACAGAGTGTGAGAGACATAGGTCAATATAGTTATCATAATCAGAAAATCAATAGATAAATTCATATTCAAATTTCATACCTTGTCCCAATATTGTCTCTATGATTATCCCTTCCTCACTGGGCGAGGTTCAAATTCCAAATCATATATGCCAATTAGTTGTCACGTCTCTTCATATACTTAATGTGGAACAATTCCACAGCCTTTCTTTGCATTCTTGAACTCAATGTTTCTGAAGAATATGGGTCAATTTTGATTTGCCTGGTATTTTCTCAAGATCAATTTACAGGTTTTGTATCTTGGGCAAGAGTACAGTGAGGTGATGGAGCTAGAACACCATCGTCTATCCTGTATTTGCTCTTTGGCTTTCTGCTGGGGAGAAGAGCTTTCTGTTTTCCCTCATTCATTCATTTACATGAGTTTGGACTCACAGATGCTAATTTTATTCAACCTGAGTAACTAATTAATATTAATTAATATTGTTATACATGCATTTTAATGCTCAAATTGTCCCAAACTTGACCAATGGAAACCCCCTCAAGGTAGTTCCTACGCTCTTTTCACAAATCTTCTTGGTTCGTTCAATACTTTCTTACTTTCTCATCAAACATTTCGCTAGCCCTTGATCCAGCTACTTCTGCTTCTCAAAGAAGCCCTAGTTTCTTTTAGTGGCAAATGATATTTAAAATCCAAGAGCTGGAGCTATAAGTGCCCACTACTGTCATTGATTCTAAGCTTCTCATCAACACAAATATATATATATATTTACATGGGCAATTAATCTATGACAAAGGAGGCAAGAATATCCAATAGAGAAAAGACAGTCTCTCCAATAAGTGGTGCTATGGACACTGGACAGCTACATGTAAAAGGGTGAAACCAGAACGCTCTCGAGCACCATATGCAAAAATAAACTCAAAATGGATGACAGACCTACATGTAAGACCAGATACCAGAAAACTCCTAGAGGAAAGCATCGGGAGAACACTCTTACACAAACTGCAGCCATGTTTTTTAGATCTGTCTCCTAGAGTAAAGAAAATAAGAGCAAAAAAAAAAAATTTTTTTAAGGATCTAATTAAAAAGCTTTTGCACAGCAAAGGAAATCATTAACAAAACGAAAAGACAACCTACTGAATGGGAAAAGATAGTTGCAAATAATGATCGACAAGGAGTTAACATCCAACATGTATACAAACAGCTCACCAATTCAACATCAAAAAAAAAAAAAAAGAAATTGATTTTAAAATGAGCAGAAGAATGAAGTAGATATTTATCCAACAATACTCAACATCACTAATCATTAGGGAAATGCAAATCAAAACCACAATGAGATATCGCCTCATACTTGTCAGAATGGCTACCATCAAAAAGAACACAAATAATAAATGTTGGTGAAAAGGGAACTCTTGTGCACTGTTGATGGGAATGTAAATTGGTACAGCCACTGTGGAAAATAAGAGGTTTCTCAGAAAAAAAAAAAAAAAAAACAAAAAAAGAACCTAAAAATAGAACTATGTTATGACCCAGCAATTCCATTCCTGAGTATATATCCAAAAAATCCAAAAACACAAATTAAAACAGACACACGTACCCCAAAGTTCACAGCAGCTTTATTTACAATTGCCAAGATATGGAAGCAAGCTAAGCGCCCATCAACAGATGAAGGGCTAAAGATGTGAGATATAATGGGATACTCCTCAGCCATAAAAAGAGGGAAAATCGCCATCTGTGGCAACAAGGACGGACCTGGAGGACATTCTGCAAGTGAAATAAGTCACAAAGACAAATCCTATATGACATCACTTATATGTGGAATCAAAAAACTACAACACACCAGGGAATAAAGCAAAAAAAGAAGCAGGCTCACAAGAATAGAGAGAAACCTAGTGGTCACCTGTCGGGAGAGGGGAACAAGAAAGGAAAACACTGGGGTAGAGGGTTAAGAGGTACAGACTATCACATATAAAGTAAGCTACAAGAATACGTTGTACAGCATGGAGAATAGAGCCAACATTTTATAGTAACTCTACATGGAGCATCATCTTTAAAAGCTGCTGCTGCTGCTGCTGCTACTAAGTCGATTCAGTCGTGTCCGACTCTGTACGACCCCATAGACGGCAGCCCACCAGGCTTCCCCGTCCCTGGGATTCTCCAGGCAAGAACACTGGAGTGGGTTGCCATTTTCTTCTCCAATGCATGAAAGTGAAAAGTGAAAGTGAAGTCACTCAGTCGTGTCCAACCCTCAGTGACCCCATGGACTGCAGCCCAACAGGCTCCTCTGTCCATGGGATTCTCCAGGCAAGAGTACTGGAGTGGCATGCCATTGCCTTCTCCCACTTTAAAAAATGTTAATTACTAAATTGTATACCTGTAACTTATATTGTGTAGCAACTATACTTCAATAAAAAATAAGATTTTAAAAAATTAAAGCATAGTTCTCAGAAAAATATAGAAACAAAATTATACTAGGCAAATACTTTCTACCCAGTCTACCTGGGTAGAAAAGTACATGTATGTTTAACTTTACAAGAAAGTGGCAAACCTTTTTCAATGTTACATATTAAGAATAAAGTTATCAAAATGATTTGGGTATTTTAGAGGAAAATAAGTTATAAATAAAGGTCATTTATTTCATACAAACACCACAGGCAGGAGAATTCTAACTAAGCATGGACAGTCACGATGAAGAGTTAAGGAAACCTGTGGACCTCAGAGGCGCTGCAGGAGAAAAAGAGCTAGGAAAGAAGGCGCCACCGACTCTTTGCAAATGCTTATTGTAAAGTTTAAAAATCCTTAACAGCAAGCAAGGGATTGGCAGATATCCATTCTGACACCAAGGGGAAGCTGCTTAGCTTGTCCTGCACTTAACTGCATGCACAGGGAAGGCTGCACGAGAAGCTGGTTCAGAGTCCTCCACAGCAGACTTCGGGAGTTCAGAGGAAGCACCTTACAAAAAGCTACAAAGGTTGGAGAAACCCGGATGAAGGCCGAAGAGCAACAACCGGGACAAGAGGACAGAATGACCGCAGGCTACACTCAGGCAAGGCAGGAAGTTCATGTTAAAAGTGGTGAAAGCAAGCACACTACAAATGAGGGAGGCATTCTTCTGAAAACATATCACCAGCTCAACATGAGGACAGTTCAGTTCAGTTCAGTTCAGTTTAGTCCCTCAGTCGTGTCTGACTCTGCAACCCCATGGACTGCAGCACACCAGACCTCCCTGTCCATCACCAACTCCTGGAGTTTATTCAAACTCATGTCCATCGAGTCAGTGATGCCATCCAACCATCTCATCCTCTGTTATCCCCTCCCTGCCTTCAATCTTTCCCAGCATCAGGGTCTTTTCAAATGAGTCAGCTCTTCCCATCAGGTGGCCAGAGTACTGGAGTTTCAACTTTCCTTCCACGGAATATTCAGGACTGATTTCCTTTAGGATGGACTGGTTGGATCTCCTTGAAGTCCAAGGGACTCTCAAGAGTCGTCTCCAACACCACATTTCGAAAGCATCAATTCTTCAGCACTCAGCTTTCTTTATAGTCCAACTCTCACATCCATACATGACTACTGGAAAAACCACAGCCTTGACTAGAAGGACCTTTTAAAAAGTAAGTTTCCTAAAGAATACTTAAGTTTTCAGAGGATTATTTTAACTAATGTAATTTAGGGCAAAAAAGTCCAAGAGATGAAAGGGCTTTTCATGATGATAAATTAATTTAGGAAAATGAGTCCATGAGATAAGACGTCTTCAAATCACTCATGTAGTAAACATTTCTGATATGTCTAAGACTGTTAACAGAAAAAAATTAAGCAATCAAGAGCAGATGAATAAAGAGAAGGTTAAAGAAACAAAAGATGTATCTAAGTGTTTTACCCAGTAGATGTATTTCTAAATGTCAATATGTAAATAAGTCTTTTTAAACAAATATTTCCTCAGTAATGTGTCAAGCACTACTACTGTATAAGTATTCAACAAGGCTCTATCACTTATGGAATTGAAATCCCAGTGGGGAGAAAGCAATATACAAGAAAACAGTGATAATGTCTATGGCAAAAATGTGTGCTCAGTCATGTCCAACTCTGTGTGACCCCATGGACTATAGCCCTGCCAGGCTCCTGTGTCCATGGAATTCTCCAGTCAAGAATACTGGAGTAGATTGCCATACCCTTCTCCAGGGGATCTTTCCAACCCAGAGATGGAACACAAGTCTCCTGCATTGCAGGCAGATTCTTTACCATCTGAGCCACCAGAGAAACCCTACCTGGGAAGCCCAAATAAAACACACTATGATTCTGTTGCCATCTTTAATGTAATAAACTACCATCTAGGAGAAACTGGATTTTATGCACAACTGCTCTTTGACTAGATCATTACTATATTCTTGCTTCATACAACAAAGAAATGTGCCCAGAACAGTGGACTTTAATTTGCCTCTGATTCTGTGACAGGGCTTCCCAGGCGTCTCCTGTGGTGAAGTATCTGCCTGCCAGTTCAGAGACGAAAGAGATGCAGATTCAATCCCTGGGTCAGGAAGATCCCCCTGGAGAAGGGAATGGCAACCCACTCCAGTATTCTTGCCTGGAGAATCTTATGGACAGAGGAGCCTGGCGGACTACAGTCCCTGAGGTCACAGAGAGTCAGACACGACTGAGCGACTTAGCACTCCTTCTCGTCCTTCCCTTCTGTTGCCAAGAACAAACGATACTAAGATCAACAGCTTCATGCAGTTTCTCTGCTGTTAGTATTTTCCAACATCTACACTCTCTAAAACAGAGTTGTGGTTGCCAAGAGTGGTCTTATTAAAAAACAGGTAACAATTTAGAATCTTGTGAAAGAACAGTGTGTTTGGTTCCCATTTAAAAATATCATTACGGCTTGATAGTGTGTTTAATCACTACCATCGTGATTAATAGGATCTGTGTTCTTCTATACATCACTGATATCATTTTATCATCACTGATCAGGAACAAACTATAATAGACAGATGGTTTGTGTGTCTATCGTTAAGATTATGGGTTTCATCCTTAGCACGAGCAAACAAAAACCACTGTCTTTAGCCACCATTTTCCAGTATGTGAATAGCATGAAACATGTTCTAATAGCAGACTGATGCATTCAGCTACACAGGAGATATTCTGCCATTCAGTCTCCGCAGAAGCCAAGGTGCTGAGAACTGATCCTCCACACAGGCTTCCGAGGTTTCTATGGCTATAGTTAGTAACTAGCCACAAAGCTGCGAAATGCAATTTAGCTAAAACGAACCATACCGTGCTTTGTAAGAAATTTTGCTTTGAGTTCCACAAAACTCACGTTGGAGTGCCTGAAGCTATTTTGCCCTGTGTCATATGGAAAACACAGCCTCTGCTGGCAAGCTTCCAGCCAATATTCCTTGGGAAAGCGGGTGGTTCTTCCATCAGGGTGAGAAATCCTTGTTCAGTTCACTTTAGTCGCTCAGTCATGTCCGACTCTTTCGACCCCATGAACCGCAACACACCAGGCCTCCCTGTCCATCACCGACTCCTGGAGTCCACCCAAACTGTCCACTGAGTTCGTGATGCCATCCAACCATCTCATCCTCTGTTGTCCCCTTCTCCTCCTGCCCTCAATCTTTCCCAGCTTCAGAGCTAAATCCTTGTTAGGTTGTTTGCTATTTCAAATTCAAAATGCCAGAATTTCACCTTACCTGACTGGAACATTCCATCTCTGCCATTCCTCTGGCTTCTCAGTCCTACAGTTAGGTTGATAATCAACGGGGCAGTGACCTGCCTGTCCTCCAGGTCCTCGTTTGCAAGTGTCATATCCAGGTGTCCAAATACCCTCTTAGCCAAAGCCTGATTAAAGGAACTGTGCTTAGGGAGACTTTAGAGGACATGCTTTCTGTCTGCTTCTCCACTGGGTCACAGCACCTGAGTCCCATGACTGTTAGCTGGAGGGAGGCATAGGGAATATGAAAAACTACTCTAGGTACTTCTACAAGAGTCTGCCTACTCTTGGGCTTCCCTAATAGCTCCATTGGTAAAGAATCTGCCTGCAATGTAGGAAACCCCAGTTCGATTCCTGGATCAGGAAGATCCCCTGGAGAAGGGATAGATCACCCACTCCAGTATTCTTGGGTTTCCCTTGTAACTCAGCTGGTAAAGAATCTGCCTACAATATGGGAGACCTGGGTTCAATCCCTGGGTTGGGAAGATCCCCTGGAAAAGGGAACGGCTACCCACTCCAGTATTCTGGCCTGGAGAATCCCAAAGGTCCATCTAGTCAAGGCTATGGTTTTTCCAGTGGCCATGTATGGATGGACTGTGAAGAAAGCTGAGAGCCGAAGAATTGATGCTTTTGAACTGTGGTGTTGGAGAAGACTCTTGAGAGTCCCTTGGACTGCAAGGAGATCCAACCAGTCCATTCTAAAGGAGATCAGCCCTGGATGTTCTTTGGAAGGAATGATGCTGAAGCTGAAACTCCAATACTTTGGCCACCTCATGCGAAGAGTTGACTCACTGGAAGACTCTGATGCTGGGAGGGATTGGGGGCAGGAGGAGAAGGGGACAACAGAGGATGAGATGGCTGGATGGCATCACCGACTTGATGGACGTGAGTCTGAGTGAACTCTGGGAGTTGGTGATGGGCAGTAAGGCCTGGCATGCTGCGATTGATGGGGTCGCAAAGAGTCGGACACGACGGAGCGACTTTCACTATTTCACTGCCTGTCCTAGTCATGTATCACCTTCATTTACTGAACACTGAACCACATTTTAATATTATGTCTTTGAAACTTCCTAAAGATTGACATAAAATCAGATAAATAGGTTTGCATTATCATGAAATTTAATAACCATAATAAAAACTGACAGGTATCCTTCCCTAAGAGACGCAGAAATGAATAAAGGATACCGTATTTATTTATTTTTAGGATACCTTATTAAATGAGTGGGCAAGACCAGAAGAGGGAGCGCTCATGCAGACCCCCAACAGGAAGAGACTACCCTGCATCTCCAACTGGAACAAGGTTCCTTACCACCTAAATATCCAAGAAAGGATGGAAGATCTTCTCCCCACCCAGCAACAGCTCAGCCAGTGAAAAGCCACTACACTCCCAACTCCAAGTTTCCTCCAACGGACTCGGTGCTTGTCAACAGCCCTTCCAAGCTTCCCCCTTTTCCTTTATAAAACAGCATTCCTCTTCTTTGTCTAGGTTTGCGTATAGCTTCTGCTATAGCATGCTTATCCCAAATTGCAAATCTCTGTTATTCCTGAAAAAAAAAAAAAAAAAAAAAACAACCCACAAAGGACTTTGCTGGTAAAACAACTGTTTTATTTCTAAGGTCAGCTTTACATAAATGAAGACCGACTTAGGTTCAGGTTCACATAACTGGAAGCCTAACAGCCAGCTAGTCTGCTTATTCATAGAAAAGTACTGACGATCCCAATTTTTATTTCTCCTCCTCTGTTTCTTCCTCTATTTGTATCTTTGGTTATATTTTTCTTATAACCAATTAAAAATTATCTTAAAAAACAATACGCTGTGAAAAGAAACTGAAAGTGAATAAAAGTGAGTCTTCTGTGAAGGAAAAGACTGAAGTTTGCTGGGGAGGCTGCAGAAGGTGGGAGAGGCCTCTGAGACTCAAGAACTGTGGCGGCAACCAAGTGGCCCCTGTGACCCAAATCATCACATTTTCTCTCCACTGGATTATTTCCATTTGTATGCATTTGTTGCTGTTTATTCCATTTTTTAAAGAAAAATGAAACATTTTAAAAACAAAGTATCTCAGGGGTGAGGAGTGAGCAAAATGGGTGAAAGTGATCAAAAGATACAAACTTTCAGTTACAAAATAAGTCAGTCTCTGGGCTATAATATACAGCACAGTGACTATAATTAATAAGACGACTGTACTGGATATTTGAAAGTTGCTGAGGGAGTAGATCTCAAAGTTCTCATCGCCAGGAAGAGGCAGCTCATAACCATGCAGTGACGGATGATACCTAGGCCTGTTTCGACGATCTTTTCACAGTGTGTGCATAAGAATCATTCTGCTGTGCTCCTGAAACTAATCAAGGTCACATGTCAATTACACTCGACTCCCTGTCTAGCTACCACACACTTTCTTATCTCTCTTTTAAGGCAAAACTCCAAAAAACAATTGTATGTATTTGCTGCCTGCGATTTCTCCTCCCCCGCCCCCCAACTCTAATCACTCCGTGGAACAGCTCTAATTGAAGTCGCCCATGGCCTCCACGCGATTAGATCCAAATGCCAGTTCTCAGGCTTCATTTCCCTGAAATGCTGGCAGTGTTTAACACACCAGTGACTGCTCTCCTGGATACAGTTTCTCCTCCACTCTAGGAGGCACAGGCCCCGGGTTCGCCTCCTGCCCAAGGCCTCCCCCATTCAGTCTGTACAGGTCTTTCTCCCGTGGAAGACTTGCAAACGCCCCGTGCCAGGGCTGAGGCTTCGGTCCTCTCTTCTCAAACCACACTCACCTCCTAGGTGAACTCACGCAGTCTCAGCACTTCACATTCCATCCCATATGCTGGGGTTCTTAATCATCCATATTATTACTGCTGCTGCTACTGCTAAGTCGCTTCAGTCGTGTCCGACTCTGTGCGACCCCATAGATGGAAGCCCACCAGGCTCCCCGATCCCTGGGATTCTCCAGGCAAGAATAGTGGAGTGGGTTGCCATTTCCTTCTCCAATGCATGAAAGTGAAAAGTTAAAGTGAAGTCGCTCAGTCGTGTCCGACTCTTAGCGACCCCATGGACTGGAGCCTACCAGGCTCCTCCGTCCATGGGATTTTCCAGGCAAAAGTACTGGGGTGGGGTGCCATTGCCTTCCCCAATACTAAGGCTTCTCAAATTTGTACCTCTAACTCAGATCATTCCCCTGAACTCCAGACTCAAATAGTCAACTACCTGCTTAACATCTCAGCTTAGAAATCTACTAAAGCTCTCAGACTCAGCACCCAGTGGTGACCCCTGCTCCCCGCTCTGGCAAACACTCCCATCTAAGTGCTGGCAACCTTGACGGTCCTTCTGCGCAAGCAAAAACCCAAAGCTATCATTTCTCTTTTTTGTCTTTTTTTCTATACCAAGCATCCAATTAATCACTCTACTTTCCAAATATGTATAGAATTCAGTCTCCCAAATCCCCACACCTCCACCATCACCACCTTCATCTCTTCCAGGGTCACTGCACCGTCCTCCCACTTGTCACCACGCTCGGCACTGGGGGTGCCGCTGGATTCATTTACGTAAGCTTCCCGCACGTGTGTCTGCACGAGTAACACTGCTCAATATGTGTTCTACCTTGTATAATGCTTTAGTTTTTGTTTCAGGAATAAACTTCCCTCTTGAGATACATTATCTTCTTAGCTTTTGAAATACATACTTTATATTATGTAGAAAATTTCTCCTTTTTCATGTTTGGAGGACTCATCCAGTAAAAACTTTTAGGCATCATGCATTGTAAGGGGACTTTTACCAACTTTTCAGTTTTTTTCACTGGTTAACAAGATATTTAGTTTTCTTAACTCTCCTTCTATAAACTTTAATAATTTATAATTTCCTTAATATGGGCCATTATGTCTAAATTTTCAAATGCATTAGTATATATTAATATGATTCCTTATTAAATTATTAATAATCTCCTTTTTGCCTATAGTTATCTTCCCTTTCTCATCTCTTAATGTTTGCTATTTTCTTATTTCTTGAATATATTGCCAAAACCGTCTACTTTATTGATCTGTTTAAGAAAATATCTTTTGCATTATTAATTAAGCCTATATTTTAAATTGTGGGCCATTAATTTCTTCTCATTAATTCCCTCTGCTTTTAAAATGTCTATTTCTGGTATTCCAAAACTGAAGACAGAGACTACGCACTTCATCCTCTTCTGACTGCATACCTCAGGTTTGGTAGATTTTATTCCCATTTTACATTTGAGCTTTTTAAAGGTTATTTAAAAAGGTCACCCAGGTAAAGACTGGCAAAGAACAAAATCACATCTGTGTGATTTACACTGTTCCAGAGAAGTTCTTTTGAATGTATCACACATGAAACATAGATGCAGTTCACACGAAAGGAAACCAAGTCAACCAGTGGCCATGAGTTTATTTCCTTTAAATGAAAACAGTGAAACGACATCATGCCACTGACACACGAGAAGAGATATGACTGCTAAGTACATAGGGTTAGAATGAAATCTTAACTGGAACAATAATTTGATAAACCAACTTATCGACCTGTAGTATGTATTATAAAATACTTACATCCTTTCACCAAGTAATCTCAGATCTTAGCATTCTTCTTCAGGACCTATTTCACAAGACTAAGAATGCTAAATGAAAATTAGACTATACTGAAACATATTGATAACATGGTGAGGGGCAAAGACAGTACCAAGGATTCTCCTCTCTCCATAGAATTTTCCAGGCAAGAACACTGGAGTGGGTTGCCATATCCTTCTCCAGGGGACCTTGCCGACCTGGATCCGAGCCTGCGTCTCCGGCACTGCAGGCAGATTCTTCACCACTGAGCCACCAGGGAAGCCCCCGAGAACTCTAGAGCTGGTTAAATGTGTCATATTCTAGTACTCAGCACCCAAATGTTTTTTTTTTTTCTGTTGATGTTTTCTCTCCTTTTTCTTGTCAGAAATCTTTCTGATTTATAAGCTGGAGCCACTTACATCAAGAACAATAATAGTAAACAAAAGACTAATTGTACTGACTAGAGGCTCTGACTGACACACATCCCTGGAGGACCCCTGTCCCGACGGCTGTGACCAGGGCTCTGTCCCTCCTCTTTCAGTTTTGGCCCGCAAGACTGCATTCTATGACATGGACCTCCGTGCCCCAGGGCCTTTGCACCTGCTGCGCCTCCGCCACCGTGCACTTCCCCCAGCTCTCAGCATGTCTCCTTCCTGCACCCCCTGTAACGTCTTCCCAGTTACCTGGAAGGCATCACTGGCTACACACTCAAACCCCCAGCCCCACATCTTCTTCCTTGGCCTTGTCTCTATAGTAGGGCCATTCCTAATCCACCATCACTCTCTATTGGCTCATTCTGCTTTCTGTGTATTTATTTATTCTATGTATTTATCATTTTAAAATGTTTTCAACTGTCTCCACCACCGCCTCCCATACTATGAGAACTGGGGTGCCATTTTGCACTATATTCCTAGAACCTAGAGCAATGCGTGGTATACAAATGCTCACTAAGTATTTGTCTATGGAATAGAATTAAGGAGGGGGATAGAGACAGGGAGGGAAGGAGCAAGAGAAGAAGAAAGAGGAGGAGAAAGGACCAAAGTCTTATTGATTTGACTTGACTACATGTCAAAAATATCTTAGTGTACCAGAAGATCAAAAACCATAAACGTGCTGGAGCTCCTCTGAAAAGCTGATTCTCCCTAAATCCTATCACACACACAGAGCTGACGGGAACTACCTGGCCTGCCCTGTCTTGTCGGAGTCAAGCCATAGTTGGTCTACAACGTCATGCCAGAGCTGCCACCTTCTAAGAATATATTGACAACATAGGAGGCTTTGTCAGAATGTCAACCCAACCCTAAGGAGATGTATGTAAAACCTGAGTGAGTGTGTTTCCCTTGGAAAGACAGAATGCAGTCCCTCTATATGAGGAGTTCTCATGTGGACTGGAGAAGGCAATGGCACCCCACTCCAGTATTCTAGCCTGCAGAATCCCATGGCCGGAGGAGCCTGGTGGGCTGCAGTCCATGGGGTTGCTAAGAGTTGGACACGACTGAGTGACTTCACTTTCACTTTTCACTTTCATGCATTGGAGAAGGAAATGGCAACCCACTCCAGTGTTCTTGCCTGGAGAATCCCAGGGACGGGGGAGCCTGGTGGGCTGCCGTATGGGGTCACACAGAGTTGGACACGACTGAAATGACTTAGCAGACAAACGAACAATGCTAGCAGACAGCAGTTAAGGAGAGGCTGTTTGGCTCCCAGTGCAAAGTATCTCACAACAATCAGAACTGCATGGAGGGTAAGAATCTGCCTCCCTGGAGAGCAAGCTCTCGACAGTGGACATGCCCTGTGACCAGCCACCATCTACCTAAAGGCTGCACTTGTTCAGGCGCTGAGTCGTGTCTGACTCTTTGCAGCTCCAAGGACTGCAGCACTCCAGCTTTCCTGTCCTTCACTATCTCCTAGAAATATAAGTTGGGAAATGCTAAATACATGAGCTGATGACCTAGACGAGTGTCAGTTGCCAGAATCTGTAAGTTTTTTTTTGTTGTTGTTCTAAATATACTCCAGAACTTGGTTAGTTTTGATATTGGTTGGATGGCATCATTGATTTGATGGGCATGAGTTTGAGTAAGCTCTGGGAGTTGGTGATGGACAAGAAAGCCTGGCGTGCTGCAGTCCATGGGGTTGCAAAGAGTCGGACATGACTGAGTGACTGAACTGAACTGAGATATATAAAGCACACCAAGACTAAACAGTGAAGAAAAAGAAAATCTGAAGACTCATAACTAGTAGGAGATTGAATCAAAAGAAAAATAACTTGGCCAAGAAAAGCCCTGGACCTGATGGCTTTACTAGTAAATTCTACCAAACATTTTGTTGTTCACTGTTCAGTTGCTAAGTCATGTCCAACTCTTCACAACCCCATGGACTATAGCACGCCAGGCTTCCCTGTCCTTCACTATCTCCCAGAGTTTGCTCAAACTCATGTCCATTGAGTCGGTGTTGCCATCCAACCATCTCATCTTCTGTCATACCCTTCTCCTCTTGCCTTCAGTCTTTTCCAGCATCAGGGTCTTTTCCGACGAGCCAGTTCTTCACATCAGGTAGCTAAAGCTTTGGAGTTTGAGCTTTAGCATCAGTCCTTCCAATGAATATTTAGGACTGATTTCCTTTAGGATGGACTGAGTAGTTTGATCTCCAAGGTTGCACAAGGTATTTCTAAGTCTCACTTTAACTTAAAATATTGGTATGCCGTTTTATAAAGCAAATTCTGAATATCAGAACAGACTGAGATCTGGAGTACATTCAGGAAAACAAAAACAAAACCTAAATCCTGGCAACCGATACCCTTCTAGATCATCAGCTCGTGTATTTAGCACTTCTCAGCTGGAGATGCATTTCTGTAAATCTGGCATAAAACAGGAGAATCTTGTAAAATAACAGCAAAGAAGCAAAGCACTGTGTATAGCCGCTCATCACTTCTCGTGGCCTTAAAGCCGGCACACTGTGTCATCTGCGCCTCCTCTCTGCTTACCCGCCAGGAGGCACTGTTATACGATGCATGCCCCATCTGCACTCACAGTGCCTGGTGGCGGTATCTTGCAAAATTAAACTCTGTGAAGATGCATTCAATCAAAGGACTCTTCTTTGTCCACACAGCTATTCTCCCCAACTAGAGCCTGGCAAGAGTAACTGCAAGCGTGGACTGCAGCAACAAATTCACTGATGACAGACACTGTGGTGCAAAAGCTTTAAATAGGGGGACACTGGAAGGCAGCCCACTAAACTGGCGAGAAGAGTCAGAGCGGTGCCATCAGCAGGGCAGCAGGAGGACCGCTGCAGTCCACTCTGCTGCCGACGGAACAGGCTGGAAGGAAGGCATGCGGGCAGGTTGGAACCACCTCTTGGGGCATCTCTTTCCCACTTCCCTTCAGAACAGCAATATCTAAAACCTT
The DNA here is from genome assembly GCA_935064755.1 of Tragelaphus eurycerus. NCBI lineage: Eukaryota > Metazoa > Chordata > Mammalia > Artiodactyla > Bovidae > Tragelaphus > Tragelaphus eurycerus. The sequence continues at coordinate 2,385,723 of CAKXYN010000114.1, forward strand.
TCCAGGCCTCTAAAGGCTAAGCTGAGGTTAGGGATTCACTATGAATGAAAGCTATTCTACAACAAGAATGCGATGGTAAGTTGTATTGCAGCTTTTTTCCTACTGTCCTTGATGTATAAACCGGTGGCACCACCTCAGAGCTCTGAGATAGTGGCTTTACCAATATCAACACCTCAGTATCTCATGACAGTCCAGGTCCACCTGTGAGGATCTTCTGTTATCCTCACACATTGCTTTCAGGCATTTCTGCTGCTCTCAGTAGCTGTAAATATTCCAGGCTGATCTCTCTGCCCCTGATATACGCTGAAACACTCAGACGTGGGAAAGTTCCAACTGTGAGCCCAGAAGACGCAAAGCTAATAGTGCCATCCCCAGGAAAACCCTGAGACTTCCAGAATCTTACGTCTGTTAGGTTGCGATGGGCAGGGAGAACCCTGCCCGGTCTCCAGCAATAGCTCTGGTCATTTTAAAGATTCATTTCTTCAGATAATACAGAATAAAGGAATATATCTGAATACGTGACTCTGATTAATAGTACTTCAGTTTCTATCATATCCAGTGATCGCTTACACAAAGCTGTATCAGGTATAATTCCGACTGATTATTTTCAACACTGATTCCACCTGTTAAGATCTTTATCTATCAACAAGATATAGAATTATAAGATCCATTTTACGTGTAATCACAGAATTATCATTTTGTAACAGCTCTTGATACCACACCCCACAAGCTCTTAAATTAGCTAAGTCTCTTAAAGCGTTTCTCTTGGGTGTGAAAACAGTGTATTTAACATTTGTGAAAGTACTGAAGAAAGTCATGCCCTCGATGCAGGCGGAGTCACCTTTTGCTCTTGCAGAGCGAAGGTGCGTGGACTCGCCAGGCATCATGAAACCACTGAGCAGGGGGCCATGAGGGGGCGGCCGGAGCAATGGTCACCACCTGGGAAGGCCCCAGAGGCATGGCCTCGTCCTACGGTGCTTCAAGAGAAGCCAGAAATCCCACCTTAACATGCACACTCTCAGTCTCTGACCGTTGGCAGCAGAAGACTCTTGAGCACGTGCAGGCCGCGCGGGCGCATCTGCTCGCCGTGGTCATTTGAGCCCTCTGCTTTGACACCTCTGTCCCCACTGGCTTCACTCCATACTCACGAGTGACACTTTGGAGAAGGCACTCAGGTTTTGTAATTATTTTTCTAACACTTTAGCATGTTAGAGCACTGAAAAAATATGCAAAATAATGTACTTTCCATATTGTAGTAAAAACAAATTATATTCACATTACTTACCCTGCTGACTTCCTTAGGAGCTGACTCATCTGGGGGATGAAGAGGAGAGGGAGAAAAAAAAATAACGTTAGAAGCTCTGGGCAGTTTCTGAAAAACACAGAACATGTCATTCACTCTCTGGAAACCAGAAGGCTATTTGCAATGCTTCCTCTTGTGATATTGAAAAATTTGGTTTTAAACCTCTGTAAGGTAAAAAACATAATATATTTAGAGTCAGATGTATGTATGTAGCAATTTTGGAGGGAAATGAAATAACACAACAGCTTGTTAATCATTTTCATGATTACCTTTTTAGAGATTCTCAAATAGTAATGCCTGAAGATATGGCTACACTGTATTTTATCCAATACATACACCTAAAAATGGGACTGTAGTGTTTGTAACGTTCTAAGTGACACAATCCACACGAATGTCTCGAAAGGCCATTAGCACCTGTGCTGTCAGGACCGGCGCCAGCACTCCGCGTTTGCTGACACGAGACCTGTGTCTGCAGGGCCTGGTGAAGGCACAGACCACTCCCGCCAACAGGCTGCTCTGCACCGTGGACCCGGGAGGTGGCGAGCTTGTCTCTACCAGCGGGGCAGCACTGCTTTCTGGTAAATTAAGACTGACGGGTTGCCCTCGTCTAGGTGAGGCCCTCTGATGGGCTCTCCCTGCGAGGCTGGCTACATGGCCAGACTATGCCTGTGTAACCAACAGGGGATGAGAAAGAAACCGGCCAAGAAGCCACTTTAGGTCCGCCGGCTGTGAGCACCCTGTGCCTGGGAACTAGTTCTGACCCAGAGAAAATGTGTTGACGTGGCCCTTCCAGAGGATGCGGGTGGGGGCTGGAGACCCCCTCTCCAGACCCCTCACTGGGAGGCAGCCTTTGATGCTGCTGCCTTCTCGGGCCTTGTGTAGCAAGGAAACCCTGTCTTACTACCACCATCAGTACACACTCAACACATCAAGTTTCTAACGTGTTCGATACCACACCAGAGCACAGCCTCATCTACCTTAACACTGACAAAGGCGTGTCCCACAGGTCCAGACAGGGTACTGATTCTTCTTTCTCCTTCAACATTCTTATTAACTAAACCACTGAGTCCTGGCCTTTCTTCTTGTTTTCTAATCTTTTTCAGATTTACGGCTTACCACCCATTTCCACAAATAACATTAAGTATAGTCCCAAAGCACGTATCAACCAGTAGCCTCTAAGCTGATCCCTGAATTCAGTATCTGCCCTGGAAATCATGTACACACACACACACACACACACACACATTCACTCACCCAGTTTATCTTTCAAAAATATTCCATGTTTCACTATCTATCATTCCAGTAGTAAGGTATGGATGTGAGAGTTGTACTATAAAGAAAGCTGAGCACCAAAGAATTGATGCTTTTGAACTGTGGTGTTGGAGAAGACCCTTGAGAGTCCCTTGGACTGCAAGGAGATCCAACCAGTCCATCCTAAAGGAGATCAGTCCTGAATATTCATTGGAAGGACTGAGGTTGAAGCTGAAGCTCCAAGACTTTGACCACCTGATGCAAAGAACTGACTCATTGGAAAAGACCCTGATGCTGGGAAAGATTGAAGGCGAGAGGAAAATGGGACAACAGAGGATGTGATGGTTGAATGGCATCACAGACTCAATGGACATGGGTTTGAGCAAGCTCCGGGAGTTGGTGATGGACAAGGAAGCCTGGCATGCTGCAGTCCATGGGGTCACAAAGAGTCAGACATGACTGAGCAACTGAACTGAACTGATCATGCCCCTTGGATGCTTCAGAATTTATAGTAAATTAGACATCAAAGGGCTTCCCAGGTGGCACTAGTGGTAAAGAACCCACCTGCTAATCAAGAGACACGAGACACTTGGGTTAGATCCCTGGGTTGGGAAGATTCCCTGGAGGAGGGCATGGCAACCCACTCTAGTATTCTTGCTTGAAGAATCCCATGAACAAAAGAGCCTGGCAGGCTGCAGTCCATAGGGTCGCAAAGAGTCAGACACAACTGAAGCGGCTTAGCATGCACGCATACTGCCTTTACCTGGGGACTTTTTCAAAATTAGCAAGCTTGGAACTATCAGAGAGTAATGTTCAGTAAACAGTAGCTATTCTTGTATTACTATGTTAACACGTATTTCTTATATATTTTTGTTATATTTGTTCAATAATGATTTGAATATTGTGTTTGATTTCCATAAGAATGTAACCATGTTATAGGGAAACACAGACTTTATATGTTATATACTGAAGTCACTTGATTTAAAAAAATTTCACTTATTCCTTCACTCCTAATCTCTTATTCTTTTCTAAAGCTCTCTGAAGATGGAACTATTTGATTTAAATATCACAACAAATTAACAGATTATAAAGTTGCAGAGACCGCTCTAACTCTTTCAGGTTTTTATCAAAGCAGTTCAGTAAACGGGGGTCAAAAGTGAAGGGTGGTTAAGGCCCGGGGGATGGGAGGCAGCGCTCATGCGCACAAGCTGACTGCAGCACTAAGTGGAGCGTCCAGGCTGCGACCCTCTGGGCTGTCCACTGTCCAGTCATCACCACGACGCGGAAGTCAGTTCAAGGGAAGAAGAGCGCAAATGTCCAGACGTCTGTATATAAACGTCCCCTTCGCGTTTTCCGTCAGCTTTGCCAAGTGCTTCTCCAACTCGAGCGTGCAAAGGATGCTCTGCTGATAAGTATTTATACAAACCAACTCCTCTTTTGGTTTGAAGGACAGTTTAAAGTATTTGAAAGAAAAATGCTATCTATATCCTAACATCTGGCTTTTTCACCTTGTGTACAGATTTAGGACTGTATCTTTCTACATCTTCTTCCGACTAGGAAGCCAAAAAGTTTCTGCTAAGTGAAATGTCAAGTCCATTACATTTAGGCAATTTAGCAATTCAGCTGAGGGAATTAATGAGCGCAGTGAACTGGTTAAGACAGGGGAACCTGGCTTCCTGCTTCTTGTATTTGGAAGTTCCATCTAACTCTCTTGCCCAAGGAAACGGCCAGCACCCTGAAGACATGGCCTGGGTGAGTGCTGCGTGGTGGAGCAGCCGGAGCGGGGCGCCCCAGAGGCAGCTCGGCAGGAGGCTCAGCGCACGTGGGGCTGGGGAGCCGGGCGGCTGCTCACTTGCTGTCCTAACTCTGGGCAAGACGTCTGACTGCCTTTGACGGCCTCTAAGTCTGAAGTGCAGCAGTATGTGAACCGTGAACTTCCTGATGTTCAAGCTGGTTTTAGAAAAGGCAGAGGAACCAGAGATCAAATTGCCAACATCTGCTGGATCATGGAAAAAGCAAGAGAGTTCCAGAAAAACATCTATTTCTGCTTTATTGACTATGCCAAAGCCTTTGACTGTGTGGATCACAATAAACTGTGGAAAATTCTGAAAGAGATGGGAATACCAGACCACCTGACCTGCCTCTTGAGAAACCTATATGTAGGTCAGGAAGCAACAGTTAGAACTGGACATGGAACAACAAACTGGTTCCAAATAGGAAAAGGAGTACGTCAAGGCTGTATATTGTCACCCTGCTTATTTAACTTATATGCAGAGTACATCATGAAAAACGCTGGGCTGGAAGAAGCACAAGCTGGAATCAAGATTGCTGGGAGAAATATCAATAACCTCAGATATGCAGATGACACCACCCTTATGGTAGAAAGTGAAGAGGAACTAAAAAGCCTCTTGATGAAAGTGAAAGAGGAGAGTGAAAAAGTTGGCTTAAAGCTCAACATTCAGAAAACGAAGATCATGGCATCTGGTCCCATCACTTCATGGGAAATAGATGGGGAAACAGAGGAAACAGTGTCCGACTTTATCTTTTTGGGCTCCAAAATCACTGCGGATGGTGACTGCAGCCATGAAATTAAAAGATGCTTACTCCTTGGAAGGAAAGTTATGACCAACCTAGATAGCATATTGAAAAGCAGAGACATTACTTTGCCAACAAAGGTCCGTCTAGTCAAGGCTATGGTTTTCCCAGTGGTCATGTACGGATGCGAGAGTTGGACTGTGAAGAAGGCTGAGCACAGAAGAATTGATGCTTTTGAACTGTGGTGTTGGAGAAGATTCTTGAGAGTCCCTTGGACTGCAAGGAGATCCAACCAGTCCATTCTGAAGGAGATCAGCCTTGGGTGTTCTTTCGAAGGAATGATGCTAAAACTGAAACTCCACTACTTTGGTCATGTCACGCGAAGAATTGACTCACTGGAAAAGACTCTGATGTTGAGAGGGATTGGGGGCAGGAGGACAAGGGGATGACAGAAGATGAGATGGCTGGATGGCATCACCGACTTGATGGACCTGAGTTTGAGTGAACTCCGGGAGATGGTGATGGACAGGGAGGCCTGGTGTGCTGCGATTCATGGGGTGGCAAAGAGTTGGACACGACTGAGTGACTGAACTGAACTGGTCCTGCCTTATGCCAACAGAACATTTGCCAACAGTACTGTGGTACCAGTTAAGTTGCAAGGTTAGTCTGAGACCAATCATTCAGTGTATAAAGAGAAAAGAATTGAATATTTTCTTAAGACATATTCGTAGACATGGTGCACTCTTTAAAAGCCCCAAATTGCTTGTAATAGCTTTTCATACTAGAAATGTCACAGCCACTGACTTGAGAGTAAATTAATGTTATTGTATTGACTAGAGAAGCACCCACAGTGGCTGAGAAAGTGATAAAATGTTCAAGGGGCGCTGCTGGATGCCTGCTGCGTGAGAAGTCAGCCCGAGGACTCAGAGCGCAGTCGCGTCTGCAGGAATAAAGCAACCATTAAAGACAGTCGCAAACATCTTCAAAGCTGAAATTCTGCTTTACAGTGAATGAGCCGATAGATGTGGCTGATGTCATTATTTTCATAGTATTTGTCTGAAATCAACACATGAGAGTCATCAAAGACCTTTCATTTGAATATAGGATAACCAATGCGAGTGATGCCGAGCTATTCCAAGAGTTGGATAACTTTTTCAAAGTATCACCTTTTATCCGGGAACAACTGGATTGACACCTGTTTTGGTAAAACTGCCTGTGGCTGCCCAGGTCACAGCATGGACTCCAGGCAGCACCAGCGGTCACTGTCATTGGTGTGAGTGCCGCACACTAGCAAAATACATAGATATCTTTGTGCAATGTTAGGTAATAAGCACAAAAAGTAATGAAATATTCTAAGCGTTGAATAACATTTTTAGAGCTCTCACAGACTCATAGAAAAAAACAAACAATGTCACTTTAGTTTAAGGATGTCCTTAATGTAGCAGGCCACTGCCTGGAAACTTGCGTATTTAACATCAGCAGAAAGCAAAGGTCACCAACAGACACCCAGATGAGTGACCTCAGGCCCAGGTATGTCCTCCCCGCTCCCTCGGGTAGCTCTGTCTTTCTCATCACTGACACATCGCCAGCACAGGCTACGCCGGGTCATATGGCACCAGAAGCGACGTCACTCGCCTCACGGCCTGGGTCTGTTACAGGCAGACTGCGCTTGTTCTAAGTCCAAAGCCCAGCCTCTTGTATCATCCAGTACACAGGACAGAGAACATTCTCAGGGGTGGAACACGCTTCTTCCCAACCTGAACAGACCACCAGCTGTCTGCTAACTCTTTTGTAGTTGGAGGTGCACGAGGTAGTAATTTTTATATTACTTTGCAGGCAATGACCCAGGATAACTGAACCCCTAAAATTTTCACTGATTCTCGGAGGACCTCGGAATCACTGTAGGACTTATCTCCAGCGGTAAGCTGGTGAATGTATAACAAATGACTCTTGTGGGAAACCATGGTCTAATTTGTAGCATTTTCCAATCTCTGTGGTATAAATATTCCTATGATGTACTAAAATCAGCTTGTACAGGCTTGAAAGAACCAATTATTAAATTTTCAAGAATTTTGCAAGCTGGTTGTTAAAATAGTCATTACTAAAAACTTAATTATATAAACAAACATTTTAAAGGTAATAAATATTGAAAACTCACCATTCTCTAATCATTTTATGACATTTTACTGTGATCTGCCCCCTTGAGGCCACGTCTACTGCATCTATGACAGAAATGCTATGTAACGGTGTGCTACTGTGTATCTCTTCTTAATTCCAAGCTCAGTGACCTCACATTGGTAGGCTGATTTGCAGTTCAGTGCTCCATAAGTAAATGTTGATCAGCTCTGAAGCAAAATAAGTAAAACTCTGATTTGTAGCATTTGCTGGTTCCTGTGGTGTAAACACTTAACCCATGGATGATTTCAAGCTACCAACTTGGATATCAACTGGATCATAACATTCCAGGAAACTTATCAACTGGCTGAGCCAACATAAGCCACTCCCCCACACTGCTACTTCCTTCCTTTACATTCGTCATTCACTTTGTTGTCATGTAAAACTTTTGACTTTTCAACACATTACATGCAAGTTCAGTAAGTTTATTTAAGCAATTTGTATGGACCTACAGTTACATGTATGAAACACTTCACAATTATTTTTAAAAGATCTGTTTCACAGATTTACTTTGACAAGGTTCAGGAAGTGGTGGTGCAGTCTGTAAGGGTCAAACCATCAGAACTTTAAATGAGGGTAAAACTCACTGAAAAGGAAAGGAAGCACTACTTGTACATATAAAATCAGAGGAGGGAGCAAAATATTAAAGATCTAGTTTTGCTGCATTTCAAAGCAATAAAAATTAGCACTATGGATAAAATTTTGAAATTTGGAATATACAACTGATGCTACTTCACTTTATTACATCAAAGGATGTTTAATGAATAAAGAGTCTGAGTAAAAAATTATAGATTGTAAAATAAGGAAATACAAACTAATGGGGAAAATACATTATAAGATCGCCTGAGGAGCGAAAGAGAATTTTGAAAATTAGTCTCCCCTCTAGACAACAAAGGGGTTCCCTGGTAGCTCAGCTGGTAAAGAATCTGCCTGCAATGCAGGAGACTCTAGTTCAATTCCCAGGGTCTGGAAGATCCGCTGGAGAAGGCAAAGGCTACCCCCTCCAGTATTCTTGGGATTCCCTGATGGCTCAGCTGGTAAAGAATCTGCCCACAATGCTGGAGACTTGGGTTCGATCCCTGGGTTAGGAAGATCCCCTGGAGAAGGGAACAGCTACCCACTCCAGTATTCTGGCCTGGAGAATTCCATGAACTGTATAGTCCATGGGGTCACAAAGAGTTGAATGTTACTGAGCTAGGCAACAATTGCACTGGCAGAATCTGTTGGATGTAATTACTTGAAAGTCTGGAGCCTACTGAAGGACTGCAACTTCCAGGGAACATTTGGATGGTAAATTACAGTTAATTTCGGTCAGTTTCAGCTCCTAGCACAGTGCCAGCTCTCCGCTCCCCACTCCATGACAGGCAGCTGTGTAGCATTCTTGCAGCAGCCTACACAGAGCTTGTGGGAGTCAAGGAGGGTGAAAAGCACCTCTACCTCCAAATATCAAGGGCCTGCAATCTGGTCACTGAGTGCTGTTTCTGATTTCAGAGGTGCAAACATGGACATGGGTCACCACTGTTGCTGCACTTCCCCCAACTGTCCCTCTCTTCTGGCTAAAGAGACTGTCAAGGGATTTAAAAGGCTAGTCCTCTTTTTCCCCATCCTCCATTTCTCTCTTTTCCCCTCTGGGAGCCAGGCATTAAAGACATTCCAAAGCATCTGCATATACCACGTATGTTCAGGTAAAGACACAAGCTTAGAAAAGACCTAAGAACATTTGGAGCTTACACTTTAAGCTGATCCTCTGCACAGAGCCTACAGCAATGAAAAAACAAATGAAAAATTACAAATCCTGGAGAAAGGAAAGAATCTGGCTTTAAGAGTTATGTATCACATGCAATTACACAATTAAAAAAAAAATCAAGGCACACAAAGAAACAGTACAGTATGGCCCAGTCAAAGGGAAAAAAATAGAGCAACACAGACTCTTCCTAAAGAAAGAACTAACGGCAGGTCAGCAGGCAAAGATTTTAAAAGACTTTAAACTTGCTCAAATTGAACAGAGCACAAAGGACTTGTGGAAAACCACCATGTGAACAGACACATGTGTTGTGGGAGTCTCAGAAGAGGAAAACAAAGTGTAGAGAATATTGAAATAAATCTCTGAAAGCTTCGCAGATTTAATGAAAGACATGAATATAAACATTCAAGAAGGTTAGATTCCAAGTGAGGTGCACTCAAAGGGACTGATACAAGATATATTATAATCAAACTTTTAAAAAATAGAGAGATTTGAAAGTAGAAAAAGAGAAAGCGATTCTTCACACACAAAGACCTTCAATAAGATTATCCACAGATTTCTCATCAGAAAATTTGGAGGCCAGAATGCAGTGAGCCAACATATTTAAAGTTCTGAAAGAAAAAAGTTTAGCAACTAAGTATCCTATATCAGTAAAACTATCTTTCACAAGCAAAAGAAAAAGTAAGTCATTCTCAGGTACAAGAGTGTTTATAACCTTTAGTCCCGCTTTACAAGAAATGCCAGATGGAGTTCTGCAGGTTGAAATAAAAAGACATCAGACAGTAACTCAGAGTCATATGAAAAAAACGAACGTCTCAGTAAAAGTACACAGGGGCGGAGTGATTAACGCTGGCGTGACCAGGCGGCTCAGGGGTGAGAAGTCTGCCCGGTAACGCAGGAGACCCGGGCTCAGTCACTGGGTCAGGAGGATGCCCCGAAGAAGGAAATGGCAACCCACTGCAGTACTCTTGCCTGGGGAATGCAATGCACAAAGGAGTCTGGCAGGCTACATACAGCCCATGGGGGTGCAACAGTCGGACACATCTGAGGGACTAAACAACAAAGATCACTTTAAGAACTGTTTGAAATTTTGTCTTCTACATGATTTGAGGCTAATATATTTTTTAAAAGCTTGGGTCGGACACGACTGAGCAACTGATCTGATCTGATCTGATTACAAGTTAGTACTGATATTACTGTAATTTTGCAACTCCCACATTTTTTAACCTAAAAAAGTTACAATAAACAAAGGACATTGTATGTTAATAAAATGCTCAAAAGAGCAACAAGTTAAAAAGTTACAAACACTTACACACGTGATAAAAGGAATGAAGACAGAAACAGTCAGGTCCACAATAACAGTTCAAAACTTTAACACCTTAGTCCCAGTAACGGACACACCCATCAGACAGAAGATAAGCAAGGAAACTTCGGACCTGAACAGCATAATAAACCAGATAAATGAGACAGATACATATACAGAACACTCTACCCAACAATAACAACATATGCATTCTTCCCAAATGCACACGGGACACGACACAGGACAGACCACATGTTAAGCCCATAAATTAAGTCTCAAAATACCTAAAAAGATAGATGCAAAGCGTCTTCTTCAACCACAATGAGATAAAGTTAGGAATTACCAGCAAAAGAAAAGCTGGACAAGTCACAAATTTGTGAAATTAAACAACACATTCTTAAACAACCGGTGGCTCAAAAGAGAAATCACAATAGAAATTAGAAAACACACAAAGATGTAAAACAGGAAAGAAAAACTGACAAAGTACCAAACTTACGTATGGGACACAGTGAAAGTAGTGTTAAGGAGAAAATTTATAACTAGAAATGCTCACATTAAAAAATAAGAAGGATCTCAAAACCACAACCTAACTTTACAACTAAAGCAACTAGAAAAAAATAAGACCCAAACCAGCAGAAGGCAGAATATAAAAAAGATTAGAGCAGAGATAAATGAAACAAACAGAAAAACAAAATAGAAAATCAGTGAAACCAAAAGCTGATTCTTTGAAAGGGTCAAAATTTTGATAAAATCTTGATAGATGGATTAAGGAAAAAAGACTCTAATTACTAAAATAAAAATCAAAGCAGAGGTATTACTGCTGATTCCACAGAAATAGAAAGGATTATAAGGGAGTACTAGGAAGAACTGCACATCAACAAACTGAGTTAACTGGATGAAATGGTCACATTCCTAGAAATATAAAGGAATTTAGGACAAATTCCTTAAAAATTATAAAATATAAACCAAGATTAAACAGTGAAGAAAAAAAAAATCTGAAGAGACCCATAACTAGTAGGAGATTGAATTAGAAAAAGAAAAACACTTGACCAAGAGAAGCCCTGGACCTGAGAGCTTCACTAGTGAGTTCTACCAAACATTTTGTTGTTTGTTGTTCAGTTGCTAAACTGTGTTTTATTCTTTGCGACCCTGTGGACTGCAGCACGCCAGGCCCCCTTGTCCTTCACCATCTCCCAGAGTTCACTCAAACTCATGTCTATTGAGTCGGTGATGCCATCCAACCATCATTCTATCATCCCCTTCTCCTGCCTTCAATCTTTCCCAGCATGAGGGTCTTTTCCAATGAACTGGCTCATTGCATCAAGTGCCAAAATTTTGGAGTTTCAGCTTCAGTATCAGTCCTTCCAATGAATATTCAGGACTGATTTCCTTTAGGATGAACTGGTTGGATCTCCTTGCTGTCCAAGGGACTCTCAAGAGTCTTCTCCAGCACCACAGTTCAAAAGCATCAATTCTTCGGCACTCAGCTTTCTTTATGGTCCAACTCTCACATAAGTACATGACTATCGGAAAAACCATAGTTTTGACTAGACGGACCTTTATTGACAAAGTGATGTCTTTGCTTTTTAAAATACTGTTTAGGTTTGTCATAGCTTTTCTTCTAAGGAGCAAATATCTTTTAATTTTGTGGCATCATATCTCTGTGCCTTTTCATGCTGTCCATGGGTTTCTGAAGGTGAGAACGCTGAAGCGGTCTGCCACTCCCTTCTCCAGTGGGCCGCCAACATTTAAAGAAGAGATTCTGCTACTGCTGCTAAGTCACTTCAGTCATGTCCGACTCTGTGCGACCCCATAGATGGCAGCCCACCAGGCTCCCCTGTCCCTGGAATTCTCCAGGCAAGAACACTGGAGTGGGTTGCCATTTCCTTCTCCAATGCATGGAAGTGAAAAGTGAAAGTGAAGTCACTCAGTTATGTCCGACTCTTAGCGACCCCATAGACTGCAGCCCACCAGGCTCCTCCGTCCCTGGGATTTTCCAGGCAAGAGTACTGGAGTGGGGTGCCATCTAACACCATGCATTTTCATACTTTTCCAAAAAGTTGAATAAAACATTTTAAACTCTTTTGATTGAAGCCAGCATTACAAAGATTAACTATAAGAAAAGAAAACTGTAGAAAAATATCTCCTGTGAATATTGATGCAGAAATCCTCAATAAAATACTAGCAAACTCAAGTTATCACCATATTAAAAGGATTATATACCATGATCAAGTGAGATTTATTCCTGGAACGCAAGAATGAATCAACCTACAAAAAACAGTCAATGTGCCAAATTAACAGAAAGAAGGGGAAAAAACACAACATCTCAATTGAATCTGAATATGCATTTAACAAAATTTAGCACCTTTCATGATAAAATGCTCAACAAATTAGAACAGAGGCTATGTCAACAAAATGAAAGCACATAAATGAAAAACCCACAGCAAACATCACACTCAGTGTAAGAGAAGCCTTTCCCTTAATATCAGGAATAAGCCAAGAATGCCCACTTTCAACGCTTTTATTCAACACAATATAGAAGTTCTAGACTGTATAATTAGGCAAGAAAAATAAATAAAAGGCATCCAACTTGGAAAGAAGTACCAAAAAGACCTCTGTTTGTACATGAGCTCATATGTAACAAACTCTAAAGATTAACACACACACACACACACACACACACACACAAATTCAAATTAATAAATGCAAAGTAGCAGGATACAAAGTCAACACACAAAAATCAGTTGCATTTCTATATACTAACATTGAATAATGCAAACATGAAACTAAGAAAACAATTCCATTTACACTAGTATCAAAAAGAATAAAATACTTAGGAAGTACTGATAATTTAACCAAAGAGGTGAAAGATTTGTACAATAAAAGCTACAAAACATTGATGAAACAAAGCAAATATAAATGGAAACACATTCCATGTTTATGATGGGAAGACTTAATATTGCTGCGATGTCAGTACTGTCCAAGCAGTCTATGGATTCAATACAATCCATACCAAAATCCCAAAGATGACTTGTGAACAAGTAGGAAAACCTATCCTAAAGTTCACATAAAATCTCAAGGGGACCATAAAAAGCCAAAACAATTAAAAAAAAAAAACAAAAACAAAACAAAAGCTGGAGAACTCACATTTTCTGATTTTAAAACTAGAGTAATCAAATCAGTGTGGTACTGGCTTAAAGACAAACATGTAGGTCAGTGGAATAAAATAGAGAGTTCAGAAATAAGCTTTCACATATATAGTCACATAATTTGACAAGAGTGCTAAGGATACCCTTAATGAAAGGAAAATCTTTTTGACAAACAGTGCTGGGAAAAACTGAATATCCATATGCGAAATAGTGAAGATGGAGTCTTTTCATCATATAGAAAAATTAACTCAAAAGGGATCAAAGACCTAAATAAATATAAGACCTAAAACTATGAAACTTAAAATAATGGAGAAAATCTTCATGATAATAGATTTATCAATGATTTCTTGGACATAACACCAAAGGCATACATAGTAAAAGAAAAAAACTGAAAAACTGGGCTGCAGAAAAATTTGGGCATCAAAAGATACTACCAACAAATTAGAAAGGCAACCCACAGAGATGGAGAAAACATTTTTAAATAATATATCTGATAAGGGATTAACATCCAGAATATATAAAGAACTTCTAGAACTAATAAACAACCCAAATTAAAAATGAGCAAAGGACTTGAATAGACACATCAGCAAAGAAGATAGGAAACTGGTGACTGAACACATGAAAACATGCTCAACACCACCAGTCATTAGGGAAACGCAAATCAGAGTTACAAGGCACCACCTCACCATCACTGGAGTAGTGATTATCAAAAAAGTAGAAAACGAATGTTAGTGAGGTTGCGGAAAAACTGGCACCCTTGGGCACTGTTGGTGAAGATATGAAATGGTATTTCATTATGGAAAACCATAGGGTGGCTCCTCAATTGGAAACAGACTTGCTGTCCAGGAATTCCACTTCCGAGTATGTTCCCCAAAGAACTGAAGGCAGAGACGGAAGAGAGATCTGCATAACCACGTTCAGAGCCTCCTCACTCAAAACAGCTAACCAGGGAAGCTCGACAGATAAATGGGTAAGCAAAACATGGTGTAAAGATACGGCGGAGCAGTTCTCAGCCTTAAAGAGTGAGGAAACTCTGATACATGTCAAAACACAGATGAACCTTCAGAAGATTATGCTAAATTAAAAGTCAGTCATAAAGAGAATACTATATGATTCCCCTTATATGAGATGAAACTGAAAGTGAATAAGAGATATGTAGTCAAAATAACAGAAAGTAGCATGGTGATTTCTAAGAGCAATGGAGAAGGGGGATGGAAATTGTTGTTTAATGGGTCTAGAAAAGAGTTATGGAGATGGACGGTGGTGATGGTAGTAGCGTAACATACCAATGAAACGTATATCTAAAAATGATTCCAAGGGCAAATTTTATGTGTATTTTACCACTATTCTAAATACTGGAAAATAAAAATGATTACATGAGAGGCAGGTCACGTATTTGAGCAAGACTTTCAAGAAGCTTATTAAGTAGAATATTTTCATAAAAAGCTACCACATATATAACACTTCCAGTCATACAATTGATACTAGTTGCATAGCGGCTCATAGTGAATTTTTCATGTTTTATGAAAACAAATGCTAGAATTTATATGCTTTTTTGAAGTACAATGCTTGTCTCAAAAGTTCCTTCTCACTTTCCTTACTCACACACTCTTTATATTTGCTTCTATTAATATGTCAAATCTAAACACTTCAGTTAAGATGGGAATTTAATGAACTTGAGCAAATAAAAAATGTCATAATGCACTGAACTGGCTTTTAATTAACAAAAAGTCCTACCTATTAGTGAGACAAACATCATATTTTATGTGCTCAACAATATCAGAAAATGCTAATATATCATAGAATTGAAGAAATTGAATGTATACATTATGAACAACTCTATTGCATAAAGTACAATACTTACACAGAATTTTTAGAATTCTCTTTTTAAACCATAATTTCTTAAAAGAGTTTAGTCTTTCATTAAAAGCCAGGCATTAGAAATCTGGGATATTCTTAGATTGAAGTAATTCTCAATTTTTTTACTGTCATACTTTTACACTCTTAAAAATTCACAAGGAACCCATGCTTTTGATTTATGCCTGTTATAAGTACTAATATTTGCTTTAATAGAAATAAACACTGAGGTGATTAAAATGTGTATTTATATTTTAAAATAATAATTATAATCCTATTATATATAACACACATACATATTTTTACAAAAAAATAATATTTTCCAAAACAAAAAAAATTAATTACTGGGAAGACAGGCTTATTTTTACATTTTTATAAATCTTTGTAAAGTCTAGCTAATTTAAAAATCTAGATTCTTTTTAAAATAACTAATGCACTTAATTTTTTGTGGCAAGTTATTATGGTTGAAGCATGCAAGGAAAATCTGATCTCATAAGATATGTAGTTAGGGAATGGAGGAAGACTTCATAGACTTTTCAGGTGTTAATAACCGCATATATTCTTCTTTGAAGTGAAACCACCATTTGCCATGTAACAGTTTCTTAAAGGTTGGTTGAAATGTGAATTCTGAACCATTTTGATTTTTTTGGACTTAGTTTGTGTGGTTGATGCTGGGATAAATCATCCAAATTTATTGAATAATGAACTAACTGCCCCTGGGAATACTCTTGGTACAAAATCCATGCACACATGTTTAAAAAACAAACAAACAAACACATAATCTATCACCCTCCAGATACCATGTCCTGTCCTTCTTCTCAACAAAACCTTAAGACTCGTATTTACACTTCATCTTCAGGCCCTCTCCTCCTACTCTCTTAATCCCATCCCAATCAACTCTGCCACTCTGCCAAAACCATGCTTAGCAAAGTCACTAACCCTGCCACCCAGCCAGAGTAAATGACCACTTCTTCGTCCTCACCTCACTTTATCCACCAGTGGCATCTGACCAGTTGTTCACTCTATCCCATAGGTCTCCTGCCCTTGGCTCCCAGGACATCACGCTCTTGTGGTCATCGTCCTCACTCACTGGACTCTTTGCTTCTGTTTCTGCTGCGAGGTCCTTTTCTCCAGTGTGCTGTGTTCAAACTGTACACAGTCCCAAAGCCTCTGTGTACACTCACACACAGTCTCACAGCTCTAAATGTCATCTATATGCTCATGATTTCCAAATTCATTTCTCCAGCCCTAAGCATACTCTGAATTTCAGACTCAAATACCCAGCTGCACATCTGACTACATTTCTATGTCTAATAAATGTCTCAAACTTAACATATCTATGACTGAACTCCTGATATCCATTACTCCCCCAGAGAACTGTGCTCTAAGAATAATTGTCTCATCTTCAAATTTCTCTATATTTCTAAAATCAGGATTAAAGAGATGCTTTCAAGTTAAAAATTGCTATTAAAATAGACCTAACATATCTGTTGCTATAAAGTAGTAATTGTATGTTCATTAAATTTGCTATGAAGTAATTACATGTCCCTTCAGAGAAGGCAATGGCACCCCACTCCAGTACTCTTGCCTGGAAAATCCCATGGACGGAGGAGCCTGGTAGGCTGCAGTCCATGGGGTCGCTAAGAGTCGGACACTACTGAGCAACTTCACTTTCACTTTTCACGTTCATGCTTTGGAGAAGGACATGGCAACCCACTCCAGTGTTTTTGCCTGGAAAATCCCAGGGACAGGGGAGCCTGGTGGGCTGCTGTCTATGGGGTCGCACAGTTGGACAGGACTGAAGCGACTTAGCAGCAGAAGCAATTACATGTCCCTTAAATTGAGAAGTATTTGTGTGCATAAATGAAACGTGGAGAAATGGAAATCTTCAACATCACTTTAAGCCACCCTTCTAAATTTATGGAAATTATTCTGCTAACATTTTTTTAAATTATCTATTAGTAGAAACTGGAATTGTTCTTGGGCAAAATTAATTTTGTTGTTGTTAGTTGATAAGTCCTGTCCGACTCTTTGTGACCACATGGACTGTGGCCTGCCAGGCTCCTCTGTCCATGGGATTTCCTAGGCAAGAATACTGGAGAGGGTTGCCACTTCCTTCTCCATGGGATCTTCCCAACTCAGGGATCAAACCTGTAGCTACTGTACTGACAGCCAGATTTTTAACTGTTGAGCCACCAGGGAAGCCCCAAGAAGGTAAATATTTGATCATTCCAATGTTATAAACAGTCCATAAAAACGCAGAATTATAACAAACTGTCAGAATACTGCAATTTTAACTATATTCTCTGACTGTAATTACCTATAACCACCATACTGCTTCCCTATGCTAACCCTGATATTCAAATATATAAAACTTCTAAACTGTCAAATTAGTAATTGCTTGGCTGAGTAATATTCCATTGCGTATATGTACCACAGCTTCTTTATCCATTCAGCTATTGATGGACATCTAGGTTGCTTCCATGTTCTAGCTATCATAAATAGTGCTGCAATGAACATCGGGGTACATGTGTCTTTTTCAATTTGGCTTCCTCTGGAAGAAACACAAATTGGAATCAAGATTGCTGGGACAAATATCAATAACCTCAGATATGCAGATGACACCATCCTTATGGCAGAAAGTGAGGAGGAACTAAAAAGCCTCTTGATGAAAGTGAAAGTGGAGAGTGAAAGGGTTGGCTTAAAGCTCAACATTCAGAAAATGAAGATCATGGCATCTGGTCCCATCACTTCATGGGAAATAGATGGAGAAACAGTGGAAACAGTGTCAGACTTTATTTTTCTGGGCTCCAAAATCACTACAGATGGTGACTGCAGCCATGAAATTAAAAGACACTTACTCCTTGGAAGGAAAGTTATGACCAACCTAGACAGCATATTGAAAAGCAGAGACATTACTTTGCCAACAAAGGTTCACCTAGTCAAGGCTATGGTCTTTCCTGTGGTCATGTATGGATGTGAGAGCTGGACTGTGAAGAAGGCTGAGCACCGAAGAATTGATGCTTTTGAACTGTGGTGTTGGAGAAAACTCTTGAGAGTCCCTTGGACTGCAAGGAGATCCAACCAGTCCATTCTGAAGGAGATCAGCCTTGGGATTTCTTTGGAAGGAATGATGCTAAAGCTGAAACTCCAATACTTTGGCCACCTCATGCAGAGTTGACTCATTGGAGAAGACACTGATGCTGGGAGGGATTGGGGGCAGGAGGAGAAGGGGACGACAGAGGATGAGATGGCTGGATGGCATCACTGACTTGATGGATGTGAGTCTCAGTGAGCTCCGGGAGTTGGTGATGGACAGGGAGGCCTGGCGTGCTGCGATTTATGGGGTTGCAAAGAGTCAGACATGACTGAGCAACTGATCTGATCTGGGTATATACCTAGGAGTGGGATTGCTCGGTCATGTGATGGTTTATTCCTAGTTTTTGAAGGAATCTCCATACCATCTTGCATAGTGGCTGCATCAATTTACATTCCCACCAACAGTACAAGCATTCCCTTTTCTCCACACCCTCTCCAGCATTTATTGTTTGTGGACATTTTGATGATGGCCATTCTGACTGGTGTGAGGCGATACCTCATTGTAGTTTTGATTTGCATTTCTCTCATAGTGAGCAATGGAATATTCAGATCAGATCAGATCAGTCGCTCAGTCGTGTCCGACTCTTTGCGACCCCATGAAGTGCAGCACGCCAGGCCTCCCTATCCATCACCAGCTCTCGGAGGTCACTCAGACTCACATCCACTGAGTCAGTGATGCCATCCAGCCATCTCATCCTCTGTCGTCCCCTTCTCCTCCTGCCCCCAATCCCTCTCAGAATATTACTCAGCCATAAAAAGGAACACATTTGACTCAGTTCTAATGAGGTGGATAAATCCAGACCCTATTATACAGAGTGAAGTTAAGTCAGAAAGAGAAAGAAAAGTATCATATACTAAGGAATATATATGGAATCTAGTAAGATGGTACCAAAGAATTAATTTGCAGGGCAGCAATGGAGAAATAGACATAGAAAACAGACTTATGGACATAGAGAGAGGGGAGGAAAGGCTGAGATGTATGGAGAGAGTAACATGGAAACTTACATATGTAAGTTTACATATGTGAAACAGATAACCAATGGGAATTTGCTGTATGTCTCAGGGAACACAAACGGGCTCTGTACCAAACCGGGGGTGTGGGGGGAATGGGATGGGGTGGGAGAGGACATATGTATACCTATGGCTGATTCATTTTGAGGTTTGACAGAAAACAACAAAATTGTGTAAAGCAATTATCCTTCAATTTAAAAATAATTTTTTAAAAAATTGCTTTGTTTCGAGTTACATTATTCCCAAAGATCTATATATGTCAAAAAGAGGCTCTCTCCCCACTCTTTTTACAGATCTAGATTAAGGAACCCTCTGCTACCATCACACATGAAACCTTACTCCGTAGCACTGCTTCTGATGACAATATAAGAGCACTCGGTAGTCTGGCGCCACTTCGCGTGTGAAGAATGCAAGAACAAGGGATTCCCTGGCTTTCCAATGTGTAGGACTTGGCACTCTCACTGCCGAGGTCCTGAGTTCAACCTCTGCTCAGGGACCGAAAGTCCCACAAGCTGTGTCGCAGAGCCAAAGCTAAAATAACAGTAATAAAAATAAAAG
Source organism: Tragelaphus eurycerus (assembly GCA_935064755.1). Taxonomy (NCBI): domain Eukaryota; kingdom Metazoa; phylum Chordata; class Mammalia; order Artiodactyla; family Bovidae; genus Tragelaphus; species Tragelaphus eurycerus. Next base: position 2,405,708 of record CAKXYN010000114.1, read on the forward strand.
CATAATGCAAGGACAAATGACAAGCAGCTTTGATACTTCCAAAAGTAATTTTTCATTAATGGATGGAAGAATGAGGTTAACATGAGAACTATCAGAGCTTCTGGGGTCATGTGCTTCTCCTCTGTCATTTATCTATATATAATCATTAGAGGAAAAATCTAGCCAATTGAAAAAAATTTTAAATAATCATAAATATCGTATTTCACTTTGAATTACATATATAATTACTCCCTTTACCATGCTCAACAACTACGAGGCCATCAAAGAATAAAGTAACAGCTGCCTTTAAGCAGTAGTCCTTGGACACTAACAAACCACACACCTTCTTTCTGCTATGAGCAACATGTAAAATACTCTAAAAGTTCCAGTCTCTAATTAATATAAGTGAAGTGAAGTCGCTCAGTCGTGTCCGACTCTTTGCAACCCCATGGACTGTAGCCTACCAAGCTCCTCTGTCCATGGGATTTTCCAGGCAATAGTACTGGAGTGGACTGCCATTTCCTTCTCCAGGGGATCTTCCCGACTCAGGGATCAAACCCAGGTCTCCCATAGTTTAGACAGACGGTTTACCGTCAGAGCCACCAGCGAAGTCTAATTAATATAAAGAGCTATATTTTTAACATAATGAATTAAGATAACAACCTTGCATGGAGAGAGTTAATTCTTAGGTAGGTTGATAAGGAGTCCAGGGCCCTTGAGGAGGAAAAAGGGGTCTGGGGCCCTCAAGGAGGAGAAAGGGACAGATATTTTTTTGTCTACATTCTTTCATCTTAGTCCCATAAGACTTTTTTTCCTTAAGCTTTGAGTTGTTATGGCAACAGTCTATTTCTTCTAAGACTTTCTTTAAGGCCAAGGAAATGGCAACCCACTCCAGTGTTCTTGCCTGGAGAAACCCAGGGACAAGGGAGCCTGGTGGGCTGCTATCTATGGGGTTGCACAAAGTTGGACATGACTGAAGTGACTTAGCAGCAATGATTACCCAACAAAACAACTCATCCTGCTGGAGGTTATGTTTTTCCTTCAACTCAGTACTAATGACTATATAACAACAATGTGTCTTGTTCGAGGACAGGTTTTTCCTTCTTAATAGGAACTTTCTGACTAATCCTGTTATCTTAAAACATACATTGTGGGAGTGGGTCTGGTAAAACCTTTCAAACTTGAGATATTCTTAGTAAACAAAAAAAAAAGTATATAAAGCCCCACCTAAACTAGTCAGCGGGGCACTCTGCCCTCTTCTGATTTCTATGTCACAAGCTTTTTCTACCCCTTTTGCACTATAATAAAACTTTTGCAACCTGAAGCTCTGAGTGCCTGAAGCCTCATCTCTAGTCCCAAAGACTAAATTCTCTTCTTCTGAGATCACGAAACTGACACTGTTCACCACAAGCTCTCAGTGTCACTATCATACCATAAATCAAAACTAACTTCATTATATACATTAGAGTGCTTTTGAATTATTCATTCACTTTTCAATCTTTTATTCATTAAGTGAACATTTAATATAGCCCTTTATGTCAAACATTGCATAAGAGATTAGAGGTTTAGCCAATGCATGGAGAACTCTTGTCATCAAATGATTCCTTCTTACAGTTTGAAAATTAGTAAATACAGTAAATCTCTGAGATGGGGAACTGCCTGGTGGTCCAGCGGTGAGGACTTTGGGCTCTCACTGCTGCGGCCAGGGTTCAGTCCCTGGTCAGGGTACTAAGATCCCACAAGCTGCGTGGTGCAGCCAAACAACTTTTTTTAAATCTCTAAGAAATTGAATGTAAGTAGGATAAACATTAAACAGATGGCATTTCCCACACATCTAAACACATCATATTGATGTCTTAAGTGGACTCAGAAGACTCAAAGATTCCTATCAAAGGGGTAAGAATAAAATCTCATGAAAAAGACCAAAACATAAGTCAATACATAAAAACACTTCAGTAAAAGCAACATGACCCAGAATCTCCCATGAAACTGCTCTAATGAGCAATTTAAACTCTAGGGAGTTATTTAAAGTTGTACTAATATTACTCAGAATTCCACAAAACTGGAATAACTGAATGGGCTTCAGTAGCCAAATGAGTAAACAGATGGTGGTACACCCACACAGCAGAGTATTACTCAGCAATGAGAAAGTGAAGGTGAAGTTGCTCAGTCATGTCCGACTCTTTGCAATCCCATGGACTGTAGCCCACCAGGCTCCTCCGTCCATGGGATTCTCCAGGCAAGAATACTGGAGTGGGTCACCATTTCCTTCTCCAAGGGATCTTCCTGACCCATTGATGGAACCTGGGTCTCCTGCATTGGAGGCAGACACTTTAACCTCTGAGCCACCAGGGAATGAGACGGACAAGTGACACAGGCAACATGCTCGGATGAGTCTCAAGGCATTGTATCGAGTGATAAAAGACATCACAAGATTTCATTTACAGACACTCTGGAGAAGACAAAACTGTACTGAGGAAGAACAGAGAACTTTCTGCAAGGGAGTGAGTTGACAGAGGGTGTGATTATGAGAGGATAGTGGAAAGAAGTGTTTCAGGTTGATGCAACTGTTCTGAATGGTAGTGGCTACATGAATCTATACAAGTTTTAAAACTCAGAGCAGTGCACTTAGAAACTGCACACTCTTCTTTAAAAGCATTAATGTGTAGAGCTCTCACTTTGTCAGTGATTTGCATGGATCAGGAGCTAATCTCTACATGAGCCCTGTGAAGTAGGTTTTATCCCCATTTTATTTACTTACTCACTTTATCTGTATTGGGGAATAATTGACATACAACATAACATTAGCTTCAGATGTACAACATGATGATTCAAAGTTTATTTATACTGTAAAATGATCGACATAATACAGCTAGTTAACATTCATCACCACACATAATTATAGAACTTTTTTTTTTTTTTAATTTCCATGTTAGATATGAGGAAACAGACTCCATAAGGTTAAAGTACAGAAATTAAATGAGGTCTTTGGGCTAAATGTTAAGTGGTAGAATCCAAGTTTAAAACTGTAGTTGTTCTTCTGAAGTTCTCATGTAACAAGCATTTACTGGAGGGGCTAGGCAGCAAGAACAAGTCTGTCAGCGGTATAGGCTCTGCCCCTAAGGCCCGCGGCCATGGGTGATGAAGGGGTCACCGGCGTTGTCACCAGAGGGGCGTCCAGGAGGCGAGTGAGCAGACCACAAAACCTCCGGAGTGCGTCGTGTGTATTTGTGGTTAACTGTTTAAAACATTTGAAAAAGCCAGGCATTTTAACCGCAGCTGATAAACACCACTGTCTCATCTCACTGTGACCTCCCCTCTGTCACTGTGTCATTTCGAGCAGCGCTGGCAAGGCCACTGTATTTTTAGGGCACAACAAAAGGGAAGTCGACCTGGAGACAGATTTAATCCAGACTTATCAGGGTATGAGTTTCCCAATCTCTTCCACGGACAGTTAAACCCAGAATACCTCTGACATAGCCTGCACCAACTCACCTAGTGCAGAGACACTGGGGGTCAGTGACAAGCCAGTTAACGTGTTGTCGATCCCAAAGGAGAAATAAAACAGAAAGAAATTTGGAAGATCTCTAAATATTATAGCTTACATATGAAACACGTTGAGGCGGGTTTTCCCAGATTTGGCAACAGTCCTAAAATACTTCATGGCATTACCAATAATGAATTTTAAAGCTAAGAGAAAACTGTCTAATTTACCAAAATCAAAAAAATTCTCTCAATCATCCTGGCAGAAGACTGAACTACTCTTTTGTCGTCTCTATGGCAAATGATGTTACAAAACCATGACGCAGAGGTGCAGGAGTATAGGACCACAATACACGCAAAAATCAGTAGCAAAGGGGTGTCTCGGGAAGCTAGTCAGTACAGTACTCCGTTAACTTTCTAGATTTCTGTGACGTTTGCAGGTTGCTCGGCTTTTAAAAATTCTTAATTTGACGTCATTTATTTTCCCAATTCAAAGAAATATTCACTTTTGGACGCACATAGAGATTATTGTACTTTTTAAAATGAAATAAGTCGGACAAAGAAAGGCAAATACCATCTATCAGTCATATGTGAAATTTCTTTTTTAAAAATGACAAAAATGCACTTATTTACAAAACAAAAACAGACTTAGAGATTTCAAAAGCAAACTTATGGTTAGCAAAGGGGAAGCATGGAGGGAGGTGGATAGGTTAGGAGCTGGAGATGAACAAACACACACCACTGTATCTAAGATATGGCCAACAAGGACCTGCTGTACAGCAAAGGGAACTCTACCCAGTGTTCTTTCATATGAGAAAATAATTGAAAAAGAATGAATATACATGAATACGCTTCACTGAATCACTTTGATGTACACCTGAAACTAACACAACATGGTAAATCAATTATACTCCAATAAAATAAAAATTAAAAAAAGAGAAATATTCACTTTTACACCCAATTCACTTCAAAAAGGTCTCTCAAGCCTCACAAGCCCCAGACCCCCTCCTACACACCAGTGTCCCAGCACCACAAAAGCAAGCCGGCGCCGTGGGAAGCACCAGGCCATCTAAGTCAACACTTTAATTAAAAATTTTGATAAAACACACAATGTAAAATGGACTGTTTTAACTGATTCTAAGTGTACAGTCCAGCGGTGTTTAGTATATTTACATTATCCTGAACTCACTCTCCAGACCTTTTTCATCTTGCAAAACTGAAACTTTGCCCCAACTAAACCTTTCGTTCCCCCTTCCTCCCCTCCAAACCGGCTGCTGCTGCTGCTAAGTCGCTTCAGTCGTGTCCGACCCCCCGTCCCTGAGATTCTCCAGGCAAGAACACTGGAGTGGATTTGCCATTTCCTTCTCCAGTGCATGAAGGTGAAAAGTGAAAGGCAAATCTCTCAGTCGTGTCCGACTCCCAGCGACCCCATGGACTGCAGCCCATCAGGCTCCTCCGCCCACAGGATCCTCCAGGCAAGAGCACTGGAGTGGGGTGCCATTGCCTTCTCCGCCCGGGCACCACCCTTTCTGTCTGAGACAGGGACCTGTTCGAGGTAGCTCGTATCAGTTGGAACACACAGTAGTTGTCCTTTTGTGACGGGATAATATCCTCAAGGTGCATCCATTATTGTAGCGTGCGTCAGAATCCCCTTCCTCTTCATGGCTGAAGACCATCACCGAAGGTCCCCACCGCATTCAGCTTATTCTTTCATCCGTCCGTGGACGCTTGGGTTGCTTCTGCCGTTTTACCTCTGCAAGTAACGTCGTGACCACATAGGTGTGTGTAAAGATACCTTCCAGTCCCTGCTTTCAACACTCGTGCTCATGTCCGAGCTCTGATACTTAAGAACTCGACTTCGGTTTGCTCCTCTGTAAATCGCGGATGATAATAATACCCTTCTCACAATATTACTGTAAGGATTAGCTGAATTGATATACATAAAGCACTTAAAACAGTAGCTGCGGGAATTCCCTGGTGCTTTAGTGCTTAGGACTTTCACCCTCAGGGCTGGGGTTCCATCCCCAGCAGGGGAAAAAAAAAAACCAGTAGTTGGCAAATAAGTACTACTTTATTATTTGCTATTATTATTTGAAAAAGTTACTCTTTTACTCAAATTTATAAATCTTTATTGAGATCTTTGCTTCTTTTCACTATTTAAGTTATATATATATATACACACACACACATACATAGGAGCATTTTATGTATTTGCTCTCTCCTGATAAATTATTATTGTTGCTTTTTCTTAATAGTATAAAAATCAGTTCTCAAATTTTTTTGTTTGTTTTATAAAACAATATGGGGATTTTCTGCAATCTTATAGGCCTCACCATATGCATTCATTCTTTCTATAAATGTCTAACAGTCAGGCATTAATTTCATTTCATAAAGCTTTGATTGATTTATATTAGCAATCCCCAGCGGTTACTGAAACTTTGCACGTCCATATTTAACTTCAATATATTCATTCAATGAATATTTAGAGCAAGAATTCTGTATAACAGGTTACTGCTCTAGGATATGGAGCTGCAATTCTTAAAACAAAAATAATTTTAATAGCTTAGATGTGTATTGGGAACATACAAGTCTTATGTGAAAAATATAAGAAAAAATATTTTGCTTCTAAAAATCACTTATTTTTCTAATTTCCCTTTTAGAATATCAAACACAAAAAAGGAACTGAAGTGCATATTTTAGAAACTGCCAGTACTTTAACATATTTTAAGTTTCCTTTCTTTGTATTTTACTTTCATATAAACAATTTATGTAGAAAACTCTAATAGGACTTTGTGTAGAAATTAATTTTCTCAGCCCCACAGAAAATGAATGTATAGAAAGCTGAACAGACACTATGGTATGAGGATAATTATAGGTCAAACTGAAAACTGAGTGCCTTCACTGATATCTAAAAAAAAATGTTCAAGGCTGAGAGAAGTACTATTAATAAGTCCATCTCAAAAAATTCTCATACAGATATAACTAGGAAGATAAATATGGTTATTTCTATATATTTTAGATAAACTCTTAAGCAAAAAACATCATATAAATTCCAAAATAAGGAGTTTCAACTATAATTGATCTAAGGACCCTTGATTTTTGAAAATCTTAGACTGAGGTTAATTTCTAAAGCGTCCCTAGAATTAATGGTTGCTTTGTTGATTATAAATGTTTCATGTTTATAATCATTTCAAGGTAAATCATTCCCTTTATCACTTTTATCATTTCCGGTTCAACTGTTTTGGAAGTTTGCGAACCTTCCTTGTTCTGTTGTGCCTTTAGTCAATGTTCTGTGCGTTATGAGTCATTCTTGATACTGCTTCATGATTTACACAGATTAAAGAAATCAGTGCTTTCTCTCTTCCTGAATCTTCTTCACTGGATGTTCCCTTTTCCTCAAATACACTCAATGTTTTACCATTAGGTTTTAAATTATGCCCAAAGCAAAATGAATGCTTATTTACCCAACCTGAAAATAAACTTTCCAGCAAAACATTATTCCTAGATATTTCATAATTATCTAATTCCTCGATATTAGAGAAATATACCTTTTTTGCTTCTATTTCAAAATATTGAGCTATTGCATTAAGATACCTACAAGTAAGTTATCATTTGACATTGACAAAACAAAGGTCAAACCAAAGCCCTGAAAGATCTTGGGCCACCTTCTCAGCTCACATCCATATCCCCCATGAAGCTCCAACAGAGCCCCTTCCTTTTCGAGTCCTCCAGCTTTTTCCCTCTCTCTGCTCTTTAGCAAACTCATCCATCAGGCTTGAGCTTAACCACAAACCTTCTTTTTAAATACTTTTTAAAAATGTTTTTCTAGTTTTATTGAGATATAATTGACATACAGCACTATATAAGATTAGGGAGTACGGCATAAAGATTTGACTTATGTATATTGTGAAACGATTATGACAGTAAGTTTAATGAATATCCCTTGTTTTATATAGATATGAATTCTAACAAAGGAAAACAAAATCTCCTCGTGATGAGAACTCTTAGTCTACTCTCTCAACAATGTGCGTACACACCAGTGTTAACTACAGTCATCATGTTTTACATTACATTCCTAGAGCCTCTTGATGGAAGTGAAAGAGGAGAGTGAAAAAGTTGGCTTAAAGCTCAACATTCAGAATACTATGGAAACAGTGACAGACTTTATTTTTGGGGGCTCCAAAATCACTGCAGATGGTGACTGCAGCCATGAAATTAAAAGACACTTGCTCCTTGGGAAGAAAGTTATGACCAACCTAGATAGCATATTCAAAAGGAGAGACATTACTTTGCCAACAAAGGTTCTTCTACTCAAGGCTATGGTTTTTCCAGTGGTCATCTATGGATGTGACAGTTGGACTGTGAAGAAAGTTGAGCACCGAAGAATTGATGCTTTTGAACTGTGGTGTTGGAGAAGACTCTTGACAGTCCCTTGGACTGCAAGGAGATCCAACCAGTCCATCCTAAAGGAGATCAGTCCTGGGTGTTCTTTGGAAGGACTGATGCTAAAGCTGAAACTCCATACTTTGGCTACCTCATGCGAAGAGCTGACTCATTGGAAAAGACCCTGATGCTGGGAGGGATTGGGGGCAGGAGGAGAAGGGGACGGCAGAGGATGAGATGGCTGGATGGCATCCCCGACTCGATGGACGTGAGTTTGAGTGAACTCCAGGAGTTGGTGATGGACAGGGAGGCCTGGTGTGCTGCAATTCATGGGGTCACAAAGAGTTGGACATGACTGAGCGACTGAACTAAACTGAACTGAATGATTCTGGAGGTGGTAGCTCAGACGGTAAAGTGTCTGCCTACAATGAGGGAGACCCGGATTCGATCCCTGGGTCGGGAAGATCCCCTGTAGAAAGAAATGGCAACCCACTCCAGTACTCTTGCCTGGAGAATTCCATGGACAGAGGAGCCTGGTGGGCTGTAGTCCATGGGGTCACTAAGAGTCGGACACGACTGAGCAACTTCACTTTCACTTTTCACCTTCATGAATTGGAGAAGGAAATGGCAACCCACTCCAGTGTTCTTGCCTGGAGAATCCCAGGGATGGGGGAGCCTGGTGGGCTGCCGTCTGTGGGGTCACACAGAGTCGGACACGACCAAAGTGACTTAGCAGCAGCAGCAGCAGCTACTTCTATTAAAAAAAACTGCCACTGGAAGCTTAATAGGGACTGTGTTAAATCTATAGATAGTTTGGGGTAGTATGGAAATTACAACAATATTAATTCTTCCAGTACATGAACACAGTACACCTTTCAATTTATTTGTGTCTTCTTTGATTTCTTTCGTCAGTGTCTTGTAGTTTTCAGAGTAGAGGTATTTCACCTCCTTGGTTAAATTGATTCTTATTGCTTTTGATGCTATTGTAAATGGACTTATTTTCTTTCTTTTACAAATAGTACATTGTTAGTATATAGAAATACTACTGATTTTTCAGCAATACTTTATCATATTCTTCAATTTTCCTGAGTTAACTGATTAGATCTAACAATTTTCTGGTGGTGTCTTTAGTACTTTTCTCTATATAAAATCATGTCATCTGCAGAAACAGTTTTATGTCTTCCTTTTCAATTCTGATGCTTTCTGTTGCTTGTTTTGTCTGGGACTTCCCAGTACCACGTTGAATAGAAGTGGTGAGAGTTGGCAAGCTTGTGTTGTCCCTGACCTTAGAGAAAAAGTGTTCAACCTTAACACTTTATAAACTGATTTGGGATGAGGAGATTGAGTGAAAGTGGTCAAAAGGTACAAATGCCAAGTTATAGGACAGGTAAATCCTGAGGACTCAGTACACAGCGTGAGGAGTATGGTTACCACTGCTGCATGGTGTCTGAAAGTTGCTAAGAGAGTAAATCCTAAAAGTTCTCATCACAAGAAAAAAGTTTATACAAGTGATTTAAATAATTATGGCCAAACTACTATTTTTTGCACCCTTTAGACAGCAAATTCCATTACAAGTGAATTCATATTCCATGCTTATTATAGCAAATGCTAAGCTTATAAAAGATAATTTGTAAATGTGAGTAAAATAATTGGTAAAGTTAAAATGATAACTCTATGAAAAAACTGAGCTGAGTGCTTTGCTAGACCCCATTTCATACCAACTTCTTATGTGATAATCTACGTGACCAAAGATGACATATTGGGGAAAGGGGAGGAAAAGGCAATAATAAAGGGGAACAGTAAAAATAGAATAAATGTCTATTTATTGCAAATAAATGTCTATTAATGCAACAGAAAGGCAGCCAAACAAGCAGAGGATAATTGGCTTAAACTGAATTAGAATCAAAAAAAGTTGGGGCAAAACCTTGCATACAAGAAAACTAAAAGCTTTCTGTTAATATTTCTTTTATTTATTTCTTATTTTAAAAGCAACTCATATAAGAAGACCATAAACACATCTATAAATCCTCAAAATCCCAAAACCACCACAATGATGTACACTTGACTAGCTTTGCCTGTGTGGTTTTTGTTTGTTTTTTTCAGTCTGTGTATTTTGATCTGATCTGATCTGATTTTTATGTGGGCACTGTTCTGCAAACAGTGGTAATATGCATGGTTCTATAACTCACCAAACTCTAGCAAAGCTATCAGTTAGACATCTATTTTGGATTTTTACACTGTTTTCACATTTCCTATTACAGCCAATGAAGAACATGAAAAAATAGCTAAAATAAGAGTAGAAAGACCAAAATTTACACAGCATCTTCTCTTGTCCTTTTTTTTTTGTTTTTTTGGTTTATTCTTAATTTTATTTATTTATTTATTTATTTTTTTGCAGGGGAAAATGGACAAAGGAAAGGATCAATGAGGGTGGGAGGGAAATGGGAAGAAAGAAGGGGAGTGATGGTGGGGAGGAGTATATGTAATTTCTTAACCAATGGCTTTCTGTTTTTAATCACAAAGAACACTTAAAAAAAATCATGTTGAATTCATCCTATATTAGGAGGTTTGTTCTCGAAATGAAAAGTTCAGGAAACAAAAAGTCCAGTTTGGGTGTCCCCATCTTTAGGCACATCTTAGTATTTTGTATTGGTAGGTCTATCTTTACCACAATATATTATTTAGGACAGGATCACATTTGTCACCTCTTCCTCCCTACTACCCAAAGTGGTACCAAACCCATAAAATAGTCAATAAACCTTTACAGAGTGAACAAATAAGTCTTTTTTTTTTTTTTAAACTCTCCTGAGTGAACTGAATTTTTTGAGGCTCATAAGTAAATATGTTTTGCTCTTTACTTTGTCTATTACAGCCAGATTATTTATGAGTGGGGTATTAAAGTCTCCCACTGTTATTGTATTGCTGCATATTTCTTCTATCATATTAATTAATGTTTGTCTTAGATATATCAATGCTCCAATGTTGGGTGCATATATATTTATAATTGTTATAACTTCTTTTTGGATTGTTCCTTTAAGTCGTTATATGTAACCTTCATTGTCTCCTTTTCAAGATCTTTAAAGTCAATTTTATCTGATATAAGTATTGTTACTCCTGTTTTCTTATGGCCCATATTTGCACAGAAAATCTTTTTCCAGGCCTTCATTTTCAGTCAGTATATATCCCGTATTTTAAGGTGGTTCTCTTGTAGACAACATATGTAGGGGTCTAGTTTTTGTATCCATTTGACCCATTTTAGTCTTTTGGTTGTCTCTTGTAGACAAGGTATGTAGGGGTCTTGTTTTTGTATCGATTCGGCCAGTCTTTGTCTATTGATTAGGGCATTCAGCCCATAAACGTTTAAAGCAATTATTGATAAATAAGATTTACTTTATTGTTTTGGGTTCAAATTTATACACCCTTTTAGTGATTCCTATCTAGAGAATGTCCTTTAGTTTTTGTTGGAGAAATGGTTTAGTGGTGCAAAATTCTCTCAACTTTTGCTTATCTGTGAAGCTTTTGATTTCTCCTTCATATTTGAATGAGATCCTTGCTGGATAGGGGGAGGAGCTAAGATGGCGGACAAGTAAGACGGGGAGAATACTTTCTCCTCCACAAATCCATTAAAAGAACATTTGAATGCTGAATAAATTCGATAAAACAACTTCTGAATGCCGGCAGAGGACATCAGGCACTTAGAAAGACAACTCATTGTCTTCAAAACGAGAAAACGAGCCCTGCGGTAACTCCTTTTGCGGAGAAGTGGCGCGGACACCAGCATTTGCTATTGGCAAGCGGGGGCTGGGCTAGGAGGAGCTGCGAGGCCTGCATTGCTTTGAGAAAGGATTTGGCCTGGCTATCTCGGGTGCTATCTGAGCGAAATAACCAGACTGTCGGTTATCTACTACATCAAAAGCCAGCCCTAACTTAAGACACCACCAGGACTACCTACGGAACAAAGGGCTGCACAGAGTTGGCCGGCTGCAGGCCGTCCCACTCCGGTGACAGGCAGCCAGGGCCGGAGGGGGGCAATTACAGCCCTAGAGAGACACTGTCTAACGGAACTGTGAGTAGGTTTCTGTGCTGACTCACGCTTCTTGGGGCTCTGGATGGTCAATATCTGCCTGAGAAAGTGCGCTGTTTGTATACCCAGAAAACTGAGCGGCGGAGAGGCGATAAGTCGCAGCAGCTGCGCTCGCTGAACATTTCATCACCTGCGCTACTTGGATCTGGGAAGGGCATAAAACGCAGACTCAACCAAGTCTGTGCTTCTGAGGATTATCTTGTTCTTAAAATAAGAAAAAATATTTATGATGCACAATCTATAGCAAAATGACTTCACACATATGAAAACTTCCAGCACTGCAAAAGCAAACAAAAGAAATTAACCCTTTTAAAAATGAAAAGAAGAGTGGCTGCACGTGCTCACTTCTAAACTCCTGCCTGAGCTGTGTGTTAGCCGGCCTGCCTTTAAGCACCTCCTGCTTCCTGTCAAATTGCTCCTACCCAGAATTTCCTGTGCCGAACCCGGATCTCCAGGGTCTTCCAGAAGTAAAGCACGGCAAGTCCTGAAGCCCTGCCTCTGTCCCCCAGCTCCCCCAGCTAAGAGTGGAACCACACTTCCTCGTCTGTGGGCTCCTTGATGGCCAAGACTGGGGTTCTCAGATGTTAGCTTGCATTAGAATTACGGGGGAGCAGAGGCTTGTCAGAATACAGACTGCTGGTCCAACCACAGACGTTTCTGATTCAGGAGGTCTAGGGTGAGTTTCAACCTGTGGTATTTCTAACTAGTTCCCAAGGGATGCTGATGATGCTCTGAGGAACCAATAGCCAGCCCAGCACCAACTCTTGCAAAAAGCCTTTTCAATTTTCATACCTCTCAACGACCTCAGTTCTCACAAGTGTTGTCTTGATAAATTATACCACACAACTTAACACGCTGATACTATACACCCTCATGGCTGTTCTCTCCTGGTTTCACATCTTCTTCTCACACCACAAGACTGTGAGTCCCTCAAGGGCAGTAAACACAAGAAACAGCGCTCTTGTGACTTACAATCATCCCAGGATGGGCAGTTAAGATGTGTAGACATGCTTAATATAATATACGGGCTCTGAGTTCACAAGCAACCAATGTGAATTTTAAAATCTCAAGCAAATTTAATTGTACTAAAATGTTCTATTTGTTAGACATTATGCTAGGTTGGGCTTCCCTAGGGGCTCAGTTAGTAAAGGATCTGCCTGAAATGCAAGAGACCACTTGTACTGAAGGAAGACCTGGGTTCCATCCCTGGGTCGGGAAGATCCCCTGGAGGAGGGCATGGCAACCCACTCCAGTATTCTTGCCTGGGAAATCGCATGGACAGAGGAGCCTGGTGGGCTACAGTCCCTGGGGTCGCAAGGGTCAGACACGACTGAGCGGCTGAAGCAGCAGCAGACAGTATGTCAGATGTTTTCAAATACACCATGTCAACAAATACTAAATAAGTTTACTTCTCAGACTATGTGTTTATCATCTGTCTCCCTCTATCAGAAAGTGACCATGAGGGAATCAAGCTTATAGTCCTTGTTCTCCAACTACACTTCTGTAACATGTACGCAAGCTAAATAAACAGCTAGAGAAACGAGTCATACCTGGCCATATTCCAGCTACAACTCACCATGAAATCAACGTTTCTAGAAAAGATTATTCAACCTTTGGTCAAATCATCCAGATCAATGTTACATCTTCAGGATGTTTTAAGGAGTAGATTAAAACACACACACACACACACAGATACAGTTAGATCACTTATATTTCAAAGGTTTTTTATTTTTAAAAATCTGTTATATGAAACAAAATTTTAAATGCTGAAAAAAGTCTATTCAATAAATAGATGCAATGATTTCTATTGCATATTTTTTCTATATGTACAGTTAACAAATAAAATTTTTATAAAGAGAAGCACTGACCAAAACAAGGTCTTTTCAACACTCTGTCAGCTCATAACATTTTCATTAGTTAGAATCCCTTGCAAACAAAAGTTTTACTTAGGAAACGTAGTAGTGTTGAATGCACAGACATTAGCTGCCACCAATAGGAATTTTACAGATAATATATAAAAACTGCTTCAATCTAGTCTGTAACAAAGCTACTAAATTTATTTGAATTAATTTCATAATCACTAACAAAGTTGTGATGATCTGATTTAATCTTTGAAATTATCAAAATCCCCATCAACTTGATTGGACTGCTGAGGAGCTCAAACACTCTCTAAAAAGAATATATAAAAGACACATTTTTAACAGCAATATTTAAAATTAACAGAATTAATGAAATATATCAAATAACCCTATACAAATGAATTAATATCAACTTTATCTCCCCTCTACTTACCAGATGGTGAACTCATGTTTATTTATAATTCAGATCAAGGCACGTAACATTCAACACATTTTTTGTTTTCCATTATGAAAAAAATATGAAAGCTCTATGTGAAAATGTAACTTCAGTTTTTGAGAGAGCAAGTTCAAGGAAAAGAGATAAAGTGCCCAAAGTGAAGTTCCCAGTAAACCATTTCAATTATGTTTATTCTTACTCATGGTATGTCTTAATGGGTCCACCCTGGTGGCTCAGATGGTAAAGAATCTGCCTGCTATGCAGGAGACCCAAGTGTGATCCTTGGATCAGGAAGATCCCCTGGAGAAGGGAATGGCAACCACTCCAGTATTCTTGCCTGGGAAATCCCATGGACAGAGGAACCTGGCAGGCTGTAGTCTATGGGGTCACAAAGAGTCAGACAAAACTGAGCAACGAACACACACACACCTCTTAATAGCTAATACATCACCGATCAGTGTCTTATTTACTGAAATCTTTTAACACTGTAGTTCATGCTTTGTTAACTTAAGATCCTGCTGCTGCTGCTAAGTCACTGCAGTCGTGTCCAACTCTGTGCAACCCCAGAGATGGCAGCCCACCAGGCCCGCCCCCTTCCTAGGATTTTCCAGGCAAGAACACTGGAGTGGGTTGCCATTTCCTTCTTCAACGCATGAAAGTGAAAAGTGAAAGTGAAGTCGCTCAGTCGTATCCAACTCCTAGCGACCCCATGGACTGCAGCCTACCAGGCTCCTCTGTCCATGGGATTTGCCAGGCAAGAGTACTGGAGTGGGGTGCCACTGTCTTCTCCGAAGATCCTGCTACATTACATATACTAGCATAGAAATTCAGAGAAGACCATGGCATCCCACTCCAGTACTCTTGCTTGGAAAATCCCATGGACAGAGGAGCCTGGTAGGCTGCAGTCCATGGGATCGCTAAGAGTCAGACACGACTGAGCGACTTCACTTTCACTTTTCACTTTCATGCGTTGGAGAAGGAAATGGCAACCCCCTCCAGTGTTCTTGCCTGGAGAATCCCAGGGACAGGGGAGCCTGGTGGGCTGCCGTCTATGCGGTCGCACAGGGCTGGACATGACTAAAGCAACTTAGCAGCAGCAGCAGCATAGAAACTGTATGCCATATAACAAGCAGGGCTGATGCTACCTAATCCAAATTTTAGGTTGCATATAGTAGGTTTAGGGGACATAATATAAATCTCACTAGTTCTAAGTATGAAATATCTAACAGTTTTATTTGAATGAAAATTAAATTCCATCTCAAGAATCATGGAGAGGTGAAAAAAATATAGTAACTACATTCTTTGAGTAAAAAAAAAAGAAACCATTCACGTAAACATTGAAGGCAGCTAACAGCACCGATGTTTTCATTCTTAATTACCTCACATTTACAGATACATATGATAGTGAGATGGTCTGCTACTGTATTTTAGACATAGACATGTAATAAGAATAAAAAATGTCAGCAGAAAAGACAGCACTGATACTTATTATTCTTAAACAATTTGGGTTCAGTCCATCACTCTCCTGAATACACAGTTTCCCTTTATAAAACGAATTATCACAGTCACATCTGGGGGCATTTAAACAAAATCCACATATTTTAAGTTTTATTCTGCTACCAGAAGATTCCAAATAGAGTCGTACTGACTTCTTCACACTCCCCTTCTAATACCACCAATACTATTAACTAATAATTGTGGGTAAGGAGCACAGGGGAGGTGACAGCTCTTCCCTTGCCTCCTGAGGTCCTCGAACAGCACTAGGGGGTGAGCTGTGCTCCATCTCAGACTGCTCTTCCAAAACGTGCAACTGGTTGGATCTGCATCATATCCTAATGTTTGTTTATTAATTTTATATTTATACTTTGAGATTTGTGTAGATGCTGAATAGTTCAGCAAGCTGAGTCTTGAAGAGTACCAGCTGGGCCCATCAAATTTACTTGGCATAAAAATCAGCATAAAATATGACAGTGAGTGAAACAATTCGTGACCTGGATAATTTTCTTTCTTCCATAAGTTTTTCCCAAATGGAAGCAGAGCTGTGAGAGTGTACAGGCCTCAGTGCTTTCTGAGGAAATGTTTATATATTCTCTAAAAGAGTACAAGAGCTTATAAGGGAAAGAAACGCTATCTGCAATTTCCAAACATTACTGAAAATCACCTGTTTAGGATTTAGGATCAGAGGTCAACCTTCAAAAGACAATTGGCCTCAAAAGTACAGATAGAACTTGGTGCATTTAAAATGAAAACAGTATGAAAGCAATAAAATTAAACTGAAAACAGTCAGAGTGAAGACTTCTGAAGTTTAAATCCCTGCGGTCACGCGGTGGCTCACCTTCCCCAAACCCTCTTCTCTTCCACTCAGCATAGACAGCAACCACTGTCTACTTCACAAGACCAGTTGTCCCGGTCCCCTCACAAGGCCACTCTGGCTCACTGTCAGGCTAACTAGGATGAAGCAGAAACTTCTCTGTCTTCTTCTATTTGATGGACTGTGAATTCCTTAGAAACTTGATGATTCCAGGACCTAAAAAGTGCTTCACACATAGTCTGCTGAGTAAATAGAAAGACAAGGTCTCTCAAGGGTTTTAAAAACATATATTATGCAACTTCTTTCTTCAAGAAGCTTCTAAATAACTATGGGGGAGAGAAGAAGAACATACAAGCGGTTCTGGTGTCAGTGTGACACGATCACCAAGTGTAGTGAAAGGGTCAGAACGGATCACTCAGAGGAAGAGAACGTAACCTTCCCTGATGTAATCATGTATTAAATAAAAACCATCCACAGTGGTGTTTACAGAATCGCCTAGTATGCACCAAGTGTGCCGTTAGGTGAGAAAAACCACAATAACCACAAGACACTTAGTCTACACCCCCAACCTGCTCGTGGAGTTGCTGCCCGGTAGTAATTCTATCAAGAACTAGACACTGAACCTTCAGGGATCCTTATGCTTCTCCTGGCACAGTTTCAAGACCTACCAAATGAACCCAAGTTTAATCCCCATTAATGTAACCAGATGTAAAGAGTGAATGTATGTGAAGTGCCTTGAAAATTACAGCTGCACTATGGTCATGATATTAATCCATTATAAATATTATCATAGTTTAAATAAAATGTGTCATGCATTCTCTATTTTTTAAGCACTTTGCCTTCTAAGCACCAAGCAAACAGTAGATGCTGAGTAAAATATTAAATGAGAGAAAAACTAGCTTTTCTAATAGCACAGAGTCATCATTAAAACAATAAACACATCCAAGCAGTATAAAAGCTGGCCATTTAAAAGGCAAATATGATTTTGTAATTTAAATAACCCTTGATTTATTTGTTTAAAAATTTGCATTTTCATATATCTTTCTCTAGGCAGAATATGCCTTTCCACAATTTTTCTGCCCCATAATGTAGATCAGTTCCATATGAGGCTGGTTTTGCAGTGTTTAAAAAAATAAATATTTATTGAGTACTTACAATGTGCAAGGTATTGTGCAAATTATTTATTACAGCACAGCTTTCCTCACTTCATTGTCTTTTACTAAACTGACACACAAAGTGAAATAATTTGGGCAGGCTCGTCTCATTTTCAACAAACTATCCTCCAAGATCTTTCTAGCTATCACACTTCCTCTTTCTGGGTTCACACATGGAAATGCAAACACTCCCTAAAACATCCTCCCCACAAAAACTGTCTTCCTCAAGACATTTTCAATGAAAGGGGTGGGAGCAGAATAAGGTCTACTTGAGAAAAACACAGAATTTTTTTAAAAAAGTAATAAGACGGTGAGGGAAAAGACACAGGATGTTTCAGAGAACCACCACTATTTTAATCTGTAACCACATAAATGAAATCAAGATATTTAACTGGCTTTCTACATCTCAAAGAAGATTGGGCAGTGCTTTCTCATGCCACTCACGCAAGCTCAGCACTACATTTTGCCTTTAAACAGTCTTCAGGGGCCAGGCTACAGAATCTCACTGAATACGAAGGGGGTGTAATCAGATACACTCTTGCGATGAACTCTCTGGAAAAGGAGGTAGAAAGGGTCTTACCAGACCCCACCCCTGGCCGCACAATTACAGGGTTTTTTCACATCCTTCCACTGCCAACCGCCTCACCCTGGTTCCTACCAATGCACCCTGCAATGCGCTCACTTCTTGGCCTGTTCTCATTGCTGGACGGTGAGCCCCAAGGGGATGCTTCACTCACATTCTCAGTTGTAGAAGCAGTCTAGCCCTGCACAGGGTCACTTTCAAAATCATTTTCCTATAAGAACAAGGTTTTATTCCAGCATAACTGAGTACCCTTTCAATCACACATTGCTATTCTTAATAATCGTTTAACTCCTGAGTATATGTACCCAGTACTTTAAAGGATTATTTGGTTAACTAGTATAGAGAACAGATTCGGGAGATATGGAGCAATGCATTCAAATATTTATAAAATTTAAAAGAAAACTATCCTTGTCATACTAAAGTGAAAGTGAAAAGTTGCTCAGTGGTGTCCAAGTCTTTGCGACCCATGGACTGTATCCATGGAATTCTCCAGGCCAGAATATTGGAGTGGGCAGCCTTCTCCAAGGGATCTTCCCAACCCAGGAATCAAACCAGGGTTTCCCGCATTGCAGACGGATTCTTTACCAGCTGAGCCACCACTAAAACAGTCTGCAATTCCTTTCATTTTCTTAGTATGCTCAATTTTGTATTTAACAGACACCACATATATTTTTTAACTTTTTATTTTATATTGGAGTGTAACCGATTAACAATGTTGACATCATGTAATTTGGGATCATGTTATTACCCATCATTATATAGCAAGTTGAAATTTGCATCTTGCCTTAAGCACAACTCAGTCACACTTAAAAGTTTCAAACATCTCAAATTATTTTCAAATGTGTAAGGATTGTAACAAATGACATATGCCATGTCAAGCTTTATTCTTACTATTAGTGCTATGAACCTTTTGAAAAAAAATACGCCTGCCTCTGATGTACGTATGTTTCTCTCTCTTTCTCCTTTTCCCTCTCCCTTTCAACCCACACATACATGCACACACATTCATACACACCCATGGACATGTACTTTAAAGACCATTTTGTGCTGCAATATCCAAAGCTCTCTTTTTAAAAAATTAACCTCTTTCGTCTTGTAAAAATTATGTTAGAAAGTTACAGAAGCTTTCCTATGTAGAGTAAGGAAGTTGGCCTCAAGCACAATACTCAGTAGCATAGCTCTAACAGCGTGATATTTTAATGATGATCACTTCTGAACTTTGCTATGCTATGCTATGCTATGCTAAGTCACTTCAGTCGTGTCCCACTCTGTGCGACCCCACAGACGGCAGCCCACCAGGCTCCCCTGTCCCTGGGATTCTCCAGGCAAGAACACTGGAGTGGGTTGCCATTTCCTTCTCCAGTGCATGAAAGAGAAAAGTGAAAGTGAAGTCGCTCAGTCGTGTCCGACTCTTAGCGACCCCATGGACTGCAGCCTAACCGGCTCCTCCGTCCATGGGATTTTCCAGGCAAGAGTACTGGAGTGGGGTGCCATCGCCTTCTCTGAACTTTAAGTGTAGCATTTTTGTCACACTAAAAAACTTGCAGAAAAGTAGTATATACGTTTGCTTATATAAAAGTTTTCCATAAATTAAAATTATATACAAACTTTAATTTCTACAATGAAAACAACACTCACAGAAATGAAAAGTCATATCAGCCAAAGATAAATTCATCTAAATCCAAAATTAAAACACTACAATATCCAAAGTCAATATGTTAATATAGATTCAACTCAGGGGAGATTCATTTGATTCACATGTTTTTCTTTTGAGTCCACCTTCCATTTTTCATTAATATAACCATATCCTAAGTTTATGAGTATAAATGAAACATCTAATGCAACTCAATTTTCCTACTCTGCACATATAAAAATTGTTTCAATAATATATATTTCAAAATGCAATAATGTAATAACATAAATATATTTCTGAAATATATATGGAATGTTTTTATAATCGATGATAATACTTGCATAAAATCAAGTCTAATACTAACTTTCAGATTTTTCAATGTGGTCATGTCTAAATAAATTTTCAATTTTTTGACTAAAGATCATTTTTTTTAAAGATCATTCTTTTGTATTTATTTCCTCTCATTTTAACTTATTTTATCTTTTTAAGCAGAATAAAATTCTTACAGAATTAATATACTAATATTTGCCTATATTTTACTTTTAGCATTTTCTGTTAAGTGACAAACACCTTTTTTGTCACTATCAAATAGAAAAAAATCCAACACTCAATCTGAATGAGGTCTTACCTTCTGATTTGTTTTTCCGCTTCAGCCATTTTTCTACAGTCTCTGCACTAACGCTTTCAGACACAAATTCATCTAATACCTGAGGGTGGAGAGAAAGATAGGCCTTCACTTTTTCATCTGTCAAATCTGTAAAAGAATCGAACAGAATAAAATTAACCAATGTGACATCTTCGTCTACATCAAAGATATGGAAAAACGACACGTTGTGCAAATAGATTTAGCACATACATATTTTTAATGATATACGTACACACCATGGACTGCGATTCAACCATAAGTAGGAATGAAGTTCAGTTACAACATGGAGAAACCTTAAGAACAGTACGGTAAATAGAATCAGCTAGATGCTGCTGCTGCTGCTGCTGCTGGGTCGCTTCAGTCGTGTCACAAAGGGCCAACATTACATGACTCCCCCTGTGGGAGACCTCCGGGCCGGGCAAAGTCAGAGAGACAAAGCAGATTAGCGCTTCCAGGCATAACTCCCCCTATGGGAGACCTCTGGGCCGGGTAAACTTATAGAGACAAAGCAGATTACCGCTTCCAGGAGCTGAGGGAAAGGAGAAGCAGGAACACTCTGCTTTGCGGGTGCTGAGTCTCTGGTTTGGGAAGTAGACAGGGGTGATGCTGGCCCACATTGCGAGTATCATTAATGCCATGGATTATATGCTTGATATGCTTAAAACGGCAAATTATGTTATTTACGTTTCACCACTTTGGAAAAGTAGAAAAAAAAGTAAAGCTAGAACTTCAGAAATTTTAAACTATAGATATTTCATCGTGTTACATAGCTGTTGTCCAACAATAAATTTCAGTGTTGCATTTGAATCAGTGCTGTATTCTAGTGCTGTGCGGTTAAGCCTTACAAAGTACTTCTACTTTACGTAAGTAATTATCATACATTTAACACTTAACAAAAGTGAAACTCTAGTAAGAGTATCAAACAGGAGGGTAAAGTACTAACAGACTTCGGGTGCTAAAAATATGGTTATTGAATAAGTTCTTCTCTTTTACTGTTTACAGCACAAATTCTCCTTTTTCTCATAGCCACTAAATCCAATAATACAACTGACTTCAGTCCAAAATAATCTCAACATTTTTTCATTGATATTAATATATATAGTCCATTTCACAAAAATAATCTTCAAAGTCTAATAATAACTGTTGAATAGACACAGAATTTTCAAAGAACTTTCACAGATCTTCACTTAAAAAATATAAAATCCTACTTTGTCAAACTGTTGCTTCAGGTTGGCATGCCATGTCACTAAAGCACTCAAAATCACAGGCTATGAGTAGTCATTACTCAGTGATTTTAATTATTTAAAATAATTGTTCAGAGTACTACTGAATACTCTGTGAATTATTCAATAAATTACCATCCTTAGGGACAGTTGGGTGGAAAAGGCAATGGAAATTCTTACTTTTAGATGCAGAAAAGACAAAACCAAGCATATCGTTATGACTTCAGAGAACGGGCTGCATGCCTGCAGCACCAGACAAGGCACAGAACTTAGACGTAGTAATTAATTCTCCTGGAGACTAAAGTCACAACTGCACAATTCCACAACAGAATGGTATTACTGAGAAAGCAAGTGATTTATTTCAATTAATTCAATTCAATTATTAGCTAAGCACTTGACTTAAATGATATAGATCTCTTATACATAATTATGTAGTTGAATTAGATTAATAAAGAAACAAGACCCAGTCCATGTTCACCCTGCAAAGAGCCGCAGGGATATAAAATCCAATTTGAGAAATTCTATAAGGTACTGAGGAGAAGGCAATGGCACCCCACTCCAATACTCTTGCCAGGAAAATCCCATGGACAGAGGAGCCTGGTAGGCTGCAATCCATGGGGTCGCTAAGAGTCGGACACGACTGAGAGATTTCACTTTCACTTTTCACTTTCATGCACTGGAGAAGGAAATGGCAACCCACTCCAGTGTTCTTGCCTGGAGAATCCCATGGACGGGGGAGCCTGGTGGGCTGCCGTCTATGGGGTCACACAGAGTCAGACACGACTGAAGTGACTTAGCATAGCATAGCATAAGGTACTGAAAGATACAAGACTCATTAAAGTAAGAGAGAGCTCTCTTGACAAAGCAAGTTAGAGTCTCTAGATACAAAAGGCACAGAACAGAAGTAAGCTGAGAACTGATCTGACTTCAAGAAAACAAAGTAATGTTCACACTCTGATTATGCCCATGACAGTGGAGCAAATTCAACACTTGATTCCTTCTTAAAGCTTCCTTGTATCACTTTTGTGACATAATATGGTTCCTATCCTAACTTTCTATTTGCTCTTCACCTCTGCTTTCTCTACAATAATCTACAATGATGACAGCAAAATCTGAATCAAGAATTTTTGTATAATTTTCATCTCTAGTTTGGAAATTCTTCCATCACCCCAAGCTCCATCTTGACTCAAAACTATGTGAGTCATCTCCTTCCTACTTATTCCCAAAGTGATTTTAACTCTTTTTCCTGTTACTACTATTCTCCATTCTTCCAGAAACCCAGGCTGAAAACGTAAAGTCATAATTGACTCACTGTCACCTCATTTCATCTTAGTGCATATTAATGTGTGTGTGTGTGTGTGTGTGTGTGTGTGTGTGTTTGTGTGTGCAGTCACTCAGTTGTGTCTGACTTTTTCGACCCAGTGGACTGCAGCCCGCCAGGCTCCTCTGTCCATGGGGTTCACCAGGCAAAAATACTGGAGTGGGTTGTCATTACCTTCTCCAGGGGATCTTCCCAACCCAAGGATCGAACCCAGGTCTCCTGTATTGCAGGTAGATGCTTCATCCTCTGAGCCACCAGGGAAGCCACAAGTCCTATTTGCCAAATTACGTATCAGATAAAGGAACTCTATCTGAGATATACAGAGTGCTTAAAACTCAAAAAGAAAAAAAACACAATTATAAATGAGTCAAAGAGCTGACACTTTGTCACAGGAAGATACAGATATGGCAAATAAGAATACGAAACAGTGATCATTTGTCACTAGTGAGTTAAACAAAAATGAGATTCTCCGATCTATTAGAATAGTTAGAATCCAAAAACCTGACTAATACAAATAATATGGAAGAAACTTCACCTCATCGACTGCGTGGTCAGTTCATTGCCACAAGACAGGGTACATGCTGAATTTGTTCCCCTTTACTGACCAGTTTTCACAATGAGTTGGTTCAGGAGCATTCTCCTGTAGGCGAAGAACTAAACATTTTACTACTCTGAACCCAGTCGCTCAGTCATGTCTGACTCTTTGAGACCCCATGGACTATAGCCCACTAGGCTCCTCTGTCCACGGAATCTCCAGGCAAGAATACTTGAGTGGGTCACCATGCCCTCCTCCAGGGGATCTTTTCAACCCAGGGATCAAACTTGTGTCTCTTGCATCTCCTGCACTGCAGGCAGACGCTTTGCCACTGAGCCACCAAGGAAGCCCAGATATTTCACGAGAAATGTACAAGCTACTGCATTTTAAAGTCTCTTGGAATGTTCTTCTCTGATTATGTCACTGACTCAATACACGTTTAGGTTTACCTCAGATGGTATCTGTGAATGTGTCTTTATGACAAATTGTTATTCTAAAAATGGGTATCTACATGCTGAAGAATTTTTTTTTAATTCTGGAATCTTGCCACTTTAAGAGTCATTAAAATTAGAAAATCACCTTCAAATCAGAGGCTGAAGGACTATTGTTTTTTTCAGAGGGATACTTTTAAATTAATTACAAGTACTGAAGGATCTATTGCTAGAAATAGGAAAAAACCTCCACAAGTTTTCAAGTATTAACTCTGCTATCTTAATTTGCAGATAAAATCTCTATTATCTGTCTGTACTCTTTTTGCAAAAGCAGTGGAAACCGCATGGCAGGAGTCCAGCATCCTCCCCCGCCCGCCCCTGCTCCCGAGCCCCGATTCCGTGTCGCCCCTATGCTACCCTAACTCAGCTGTGCTGCTGCTACTGCTGCTAAGTCGCTTCAGTCGTGTCTGACTCTGTGTGACCCCACGGACGGCAGCCCACCAGGCTCCCCGTCCCTGGGATTCTCCAGGCAAGAACACTGGAGTGGGTTGCCATTTCCTTCTCCAATGCATGAAAGCGAAAAGTGAAAGTGAAGTCACTCAGTTGGGTCCAACCCTCAGCGACCCCATGGACTGCGGCCTTCCAAGCTCTTCCGTCCATGCTCAGCTCTGCTCAGTCTTAAAAGAACTCTTTTCTCTGAGGCAGGGTGTCTTACCATCAAGTCTTCTCCTGACCCATTATCCAACTCAACAGAGTTACATATCCAACTCAGTAGTGTTAGTTGAGTAGCTAACCTCAGCTGGATTAGAAGAAACCATACATTTCAAAATTCTAAGGTATATTTTACTAATAATCTTTTCTCAGACTCATCACAACAATTGTCTCAACTTCATATTTTCCCATATGCTTACAACGGGTGTAAAGAATAAGTAAATTATTCTCAGCTTCTTAAAGTCTTCATTTAACTGTTGAATAGCTTTGGATTAAAAATAAGCAACCAGAAAAAAAAAAAAAAAACAAACAAACAAACAAAACCTCTCATGCTATTAAACATTGCACTATAATCGTTCAATTGTCAAAGAACAACCTGAGCTGAGAGGGGGCTGAAACGCGTGTCACCATGAGGAGTCGCGAATGACGACCAATGATTAGCCGAGAGAACACACGAGTCTTGGTGGACATTATTAACGCTTCAAAAGACAATGCGTGGGCTTCCCTGGTGGTCCGGTGGTTGAGAACCCAGCTTGCAGCGCACAGGACACAGGGCGGATCCCGGTCTGAGCAGACGCCACGCGCCGCAGAGCAACCGAGCGTGCGGGCCACAGCTACCCGGGCAAGCGCTGCAGGGCCCGCGCCACAAGAGAGTCTGCGCGCTGCTAAGATCGAGCACAGCGAAACCAATAAACACGTGCGTTTTTAAAAAGACCATTGAAAATATGGTTGTTTTTTTTTTTCTTTTCTTTTGTTGGGCTTTTTTTTTTTTTTTTAATTTAAATTAAGTGCAGGGGAACAACATCTGTCAAGTTAAAAGAAAACAAGGTTCTCATGTCGTGCTAAGCAATGGTGGGTGGTTACACTGCTCAACGGCGAGGCTTTGCTACAAGTTGTGTGTGCGTGCGTGTACTGTGTGCATGCGTGTATGCACAAGGTGCAGGTGATCATGCTCCTGGGTTGCATATATATGTTCCTATGCACAACCTTCTTTACTTAGCCAAAATCAAGCACAGTTTAGCAGGGGATGAGCTTAAAGTCAGGCAAATGGGCCTTCTGAATCCCGAACTCAGCGTTATACACCTTCCCCCTCCTGAGTATCTCTCTCTCTCTCTCTCTCTCTCCCATCTCTACTCCAACCATGTGATCTTCCTTAATAGAAGGATACAACAGCTAGAGCATCAGTTAGTCACTGTCTGCCTCTCCCCACAACACTTCTCAGTATATAATTCCAGGCTACAGGGTATTATAAAAGTTGGCTTAAAACTCAACATTCAGAAAACTAAGATAATGGCATCTGGTCCCATCACTTCATGGGAAATAGATGGGAAAACAATGGAAACAGTGGCAGATTTTACTTTTTTGGGCTCCAAAAATCACTGCAGATGATGACTGCAGCCATGAAATTAAGATGGTTGCTCCTTGGAAGAAAGTTATAACCTACCCAGACAGCATATTAAAAAGCAGAGACATTACTTTGCCAACAAAGGTCCATCTAGTCAAAGCTATGGTTTTTCCAGTGGTCATGTATGGATGTGAGTTGGACTATAAAGAAAGCTAAGTGCTGAAGAATTGATGCTTTTGAACTGTGGTGTTGGAGAAGACTCTTGAGAGTCCCTTGGACTGAAAGGAGATCCAACCAGTCCATCCTAAAGGAGATCAGTCCTGAATGTTCATTGGAAGGACTGATGCTGAAGCTGAATCTCCAATAGTTTGGTCCCTTGATTCGAAGAACTGACTCATTTGAAAAGACCCTGATGCTGGGAAAGATTGAGGGCAGGAGGAGAAGGGGACGACAGAGGATGAGATGGCTGGATGGCATCACCGACTCAATGGACATGACTTTGAGTGAACTCCGGGAGTTGGTGATGGACGGGGAGGCAGTCCATGGGGTTGCAGAGTTGGACACGACTGAGCGACTGAACTGAACTGAACTGAGGACTAATAATCCAGGGCATCATGTGCCTGGCACAGAGTAAACGCTCAACAAAAATTGGTTGAATAATGAATCCTAGCACCGGAACTACAAGAAAGGAAAACAAACACAGAGCAGCTTGAAAGCAAACAGCGAGCGCCGCGGAAGCCCTCGTTAAGGCTGGACAAAACTACAAGCCCGGGAGCCCACCTCCTAAAGCCCAGCTGCCTCTTGCTCTTGATGCCCTGAGCTTATTATGCTTTAGTGGGATTGCTACTGACCACTGCTGTCTCCCAAATCGGAACTACAGGACACATTTCACTTCAGACTATAGACTGAGAAACCTGACTGCTAAACCCTGGACTTTGACAAGAAGGCAGGAAGAAATCTCTGGAGCAGGAACCACTTGGAAACACCCGTTAGACCTCAAAGTAAGTCTAAGCTGAGACCCCGTTTTTCCCCATGCTTCCTTCATTTCCTCAAACCTGCCCAGTCCTTCCCCATCCGCCGTCTCCTCTGGAGTCTGCCCTGAGTCTTCTCCACGCTTCACTGCTTGTCTAAGTGAAACATTTAGCTGATGGAAGAGCAATTTCCTCAGAGATAACTTCGCTGAGCACACAATCTACATTCACTCCACTGCTCTACAATTCTCTCTCACTCTTCTCTCTCACTCCACATCATCCATCCCAAGTTGAACTCTATTTTCTTATTGTTCTCTTATTGGACTCCAGCCTCTGCGGATAGACAACGAGGGCAGTAGCTGGCCTGTGTCACTCTCCACTGTCCGTGGAACATGGTCCTGGCTCCAAGCAGGACAGACTTGATACGCCCGCCTGAGACTGTTCTGAGGGTCTGCCTGCAGGCTTGGTCTTTGGCTGGCACTAGAGAACTTGGCTTGGAGCGTGATGCCAGTGAGATGCTGGGCCCAGAATGCTTGCGCAAACAGTGTGATTTATGCCAAACACCTGCTTTCATTCTGGGAGTCTGTATTCTGGACAGCCGCAGGCAGAGCCTGCCTATGTGAGGAGCCCCCAGCAAGAACACCGGTGCTAAGTCTCTAATGAGTCTCCCTAGTGAGCAGTATTGCACACACGCCATCACAGTCATTGCTGGGGGTGATCAGACGAGTCCTGTGTGACTCTCTGGGGGAGGACTCCTGCCAGATCCCCCGGTCTTCACCCTGTGCACCGTCCCCTTGGCTGGTTCGGCACTGCACCCTCTCCTGCCATAAGAAGTCTTGACCGTAAGCATGACTATGTGTCCTGGAGCCCCAGAAAATCACTGAGCTTAGCAGCAGTCTTGGGAATCCCCGGCACAGGGACTATCAACAATAATAAATGAACCCATAGACATCGTCTGTCTTACGTGACATCGCAGACGTGCAGCCATGCGGCTGCAAACTGCCCAGTCCTGCAAGATCACAGAGGCAGCCAGGTCAGAATGCAAGTGTCCGGCGAGGGGCCCCGCCTCTCAGCAGCCGGTGGCCCCCCACTATCCCTCCCTGACGGGGCCCCACCTGTCAGTGGCCCCGCCCCCACTCCTCCTCCCTGATGGGGCCCCGCCTCTCAGCGGCCCGCGCCCCCCACTCCTGGAGACACCACAATCCCCGATTTCAAATGTTATTACAAAGTTACAGTAATAAAAACAGTATGGTACTGACATAAAAGGCTTCCCAGGCAGCTCAGCAGTAAAGTATCCACCTGCAATGCAGGAGATGCCAGTTTAATCCCTGGGTCAGGAAGATCCTCTGGAGAAGGAAATGGCAAGCCTCTCCAGTACTCTTGCCTGGAAAATCCCATGGACAGAGGAGCCTGGGGGTCTACAGCCCACGGTGTTGCAAAGAGTCAAACATGACTGAACACTCACTCACTGACAAATAGACAAACAGACCAAGGAGACAGAATCAAGAGCCCAGATATAAACCTTCAAATATGGAGTCAACTAGTAGTGGATGAGAGAGTCAAGAAGACTCAGTGGGGAAAAGCTAGTCTCTTAGATAAACAACGCTGGGAAAGCTGGGTGACCACAGGCACGAGAACTGAAGGGGACCCCTATCTCACACCACTCATGAATTAGCTCAAGATTGGAGTTAAGACTTAAAACAGGAGGTGGGAAACAACAAAACTCGCAGAGGAACACACGGGTAAAAGCTCCTTGACGTGATGTTGGCAAAGTTGTTCTGGACGACACAAGCGACAAGAGCAAAAACGAGAAAGGGGGGACTGCACCCAACTAGGAAGCTTCTGCACGTCAGAAACAATCAGCCAAACAAAAAGGCAGCCTGCAGAACTGGAGAAAAACATCCGTCTGATAAATGGTTGATATCCACAACATGAGAGGAACTCATCCACCTCAGTGGCAAAAAAAAAAAAAAATCCAATTAAAAAATGAGTGTAGGATTTGAATAGACATTTTTCCAAAGAAGACATACAAAGGATGAATAGATGAATATATACAAAGGTACCAAACATCACTAATAATCAGGTAAATGAAAATCAAAAGTGCAGTGAAGCTTCACCTCACACCTGTTAGTCTGGCTGTCATCACAATGACAAGAAGGACCGTGATTACACTCGTGCACTGCTGGTGGGCACGCACACTGGTGCAGCCAGCGCGGAAAACAGTATGAAGGTCCCTCGAAAAGTTAAAAATAGAACTCATACGGTCCAGCAGTCGTACTCCTGGGTATATATCTGAAGGAGATAAAACCGCTATCTTTAAGAGATGTATCTGGGGGACTCCCTGCAGTCCCGTGGTTAGGACTCCTTGCTTCTATCCAGAGGCACAGGCTGGATCTCAGGTCAGGGAACTAATATCCTGAAAACCACAGGGTATTGACATAACAAAAGAAGAAGAAGAAGAGATTAGAACAATTTTTTTTTTAATTTCAGGATAACTGCTTTACAATGTTGCATTGGTTTCTACTGTACGACAGTGTGAATCAGCCATAAGTCTACACGTGTCCCCCGGCTTCTGAGCCTGCCTCCCACCCCACCCCACCCCACACCTCTAAGTTGTCAGAGAGCACCAGGAGGATTTCCTGTGCTGTTCAGCAACTTCTTATAGCTTCCTCGCTCGCATATGGCCACGTGCATGTTTCAGCATCACTCTCTGAATGCGTCCCTTCTTCCCCCTCTGGGTCCACAAGTCTGTCCTCTCTGTCTGTGCGTCTGCTCCTCCCCTGCAAACAGGTTCATCAGTGGCATTCTTCTAGATACCATATATATGTATTAATGCATGATATTTGTTTTCTCTTTCTTTCTAACTTATTTCACTGTATAATAGACTCTAGGTTCATCTACCTCACTAGAACTGACTCAAGTTCATTCCTTTTTACGGCTGAGTGGTGTTCCATTCCATGTATGTACCACAGCTTCTTCAACCACTCACCTGTCGACGGGCATCTAGGTTGTTTCTACGTCCTGTTATAAACAGCACTACAGTGAACACTGGGGCACGTGTGTCTTTTTGAGTTATGGTTTTCTCAAGTTATGTGTCCACCACAGGATTGCGGGTCTGATGATTTTATTCCTAGTTCATCGTCTTCTTTGCAGCACTACTCATAATTACCAAATCATGGGAACAACCTTAGGGTCCATCTCAGATGAATGGATAAAAAGCATCACACACACACACACATACACACACAATGGAACATTATTCAGCCATAAAAAGGAAAGAGAGCCTTCCTTTCTGACAACATGCATGGAACTTGAAGGCATTATGCTGCATTAAATACTATGCGATTTCATTTGTACCTGGAATCTAAATAAATCAGACTCAAAGAGAAAGTACTGGTGGTTGCCAGGGGCTTGTAGCTGGGGGGATGGGAGATATCGGCCAATGGTTGTGTGTGTGTGAGGCACTCAGTCATGTCCCACTCTTTGCAACCCCATGGACTGCAGCCTGCAAGGCTCTTCTTTCCATGGGATTCTCCAGGCAAGAATACTGGAGTGGGTTGCTAGTCTGTTCTCCAGGGGATCTTCTCGACCCAGGGATAGAACCTGGGTCTCCAGCACTGCAGGCAGATTCTTCCATCTGAGCCACCAGGGAAGGCCTTTGGTCAATGGTTACAAACTTCCAACTATAAGATGAAATAGTGAATAAATCCTGGGGATCTAATATACAGTGTTGTGACTGTAATTAACAGTACTGTATTATATACTTAAAAGTTGTTGAGAGTAGATCTTAAAAGTTATCAACACACACACACACAAAGGTAATTAAGTGAGGGGATGGAGGTGTTAACTAACCCGATTGTGGTAATATTTTCTCAATATATAAGTATCTGAAGTCATGTTGTATACCTTAAGGATACATATACATCTACAATACTTCCACAAAGCTGAGGAAAGTTTTAAATGTTTTATCATAATTATTCTTGCATTCTAATTATCTATTTGTATAACCTAAATAATTTCTTCCACCCAGGTACATTCTTACTGAAAGAAGATTCGTCTATGACCTAAAAAGGAGTCATTTAATCAAACTTAATTGAATATACCACTAGGATTTTGACCTACATAACTGATTACTCATTCCAAGTGAATTCACAGCCTGGGGAGGGTGACTTGGCTGCAAAGAAGACATTGTTTCCATCGTTTGTAATTTGCATTTATCAGAAGGCAAATCCCACACTGTATTTCTAAACCAAAGTGAAATTACATGTTTTCCCTTAGCCGAGGGTTATCTATGAGAGTTTCTTCAATTGAGAAAGCCAAATTTTTATTAAGTTGCTCAAAGTGATAAGATAAAGATGAAAACAATGATTCTGGAGTAGAATTACACGAGTAAGCTTCACGATGCAAACCTTTACCCTTCTCGTGACTCAGGAAACGCCAGCACCACAGCGAAGCCTAACATGGAAGCAGACCCCCAGCCACAGGCTATGCAGTGTAGACAGTTTATGACTCTCACCTCTTTAACTCAAGTCCAGCTAGAAATTCAGAGTAACCTGGTGGGGCATCTTGGTCCTCCAGGTTCTGAGTCACCATAAGCTCAAGCACCAGCAAGTTGCGACAACCCCTAGGCCTCACTGTGCTCACTAACAATAGATGGTGGCAATAGCGGCCCTGACCCCACGGGGATACAACGCATGGAAAGAGCTGCACGTACAGTATGTTACTAACGGAAAATTATTTGGTAACGTCCACCTTCGTCGAAACAATGGGCACCTTTCCATAAGGAAGCATTACGAGATTGAAGGTTTTTACAGATATTTAATTATGCTACTGTTTAAATGTAATTCGACTTCACAAAACCTGTATTTACCTATATTTAAAGAACACTTCATCTAGGTGTGTTTCAGAGTAGTAACACATTTTACACCTACCCATGAGCTCTTAAATCAAATCAATAAAATGTCTAGCTGCCACCATGTTAACTAGAAAGTGCCTTTGAACACTGACCTCAAAGGGACCGAGCAGGTCTAATCTGAGAGTTTCCAGGCAGGATCACGGAGGAATGGCTAACAGAGGCTGGATCACACCGATTAAGCAGTGGAGAGTCAGAGGAACAGGGAGGCCACGGGCAAGTATACAGGACAGCGCACAGTGTGCAAAGGGTTAAAAAGTCAGCTGAAGACACATCTGTGAGTGAACTCGAGACCTGTCTTGAAGGAAGTGGTCGATGAGCCAGAAGATGGGCAAAAAAATAGGAAAGGAGTAAGCAGCCTAGAGATAAAAACAGAAGTAACCCAGGAGCGTTCACTGCTTTGGCTTGAGGACAGCTCAGAGGGGCAAAGCTCTGTTTCTGAATGATGCTGACACAGCTCAAATGGCTCAAGAGTTGGGGAAACTGACGTGGATTAAAGGCCCAAGGACTGAGTAGTCATGACTTTGGAAAGCAGCAGGGAGGATCAATATGTCACTAATACGATTCACAAGGTATTAATAGCATTAACCAAATGGCTAAGATCAAATCTTGTCACCTGAAAGGGAAAGTGGCTTCTCAAATGTCGGCAAGAGATAAACCTAATACTAAGTAAACACGTTCTGCTCTTTCCCACAGTACACATGACGACTCTGGACAAACACTTCAGCTGCCAAAGGGCAAGTACAACCTACACATTTAAAGCAACAATAACAAGAGAAAAGCAAAATTTACCACTATATACTGAGATTTACAGTAAAGTGTTTGATTAAAAATGTTAAAAAACTAATAAATGCTCCCACAGAAATAAACCTTATATTAATAGTAGTATATAATGTTTTAAAAAAACTTTAAAATATATGGAAAGGAATGAAAATAGATTTCCTGTGATGCAAGTTGATCTGGTGTAACAAAAAACAATAAAAGAGAAAAGAGAAATACAAAAATAGACTGATATAATAAATATACAGGTAGACTTTTAATTAATAACTTCACTGTTCACTCTTTTAACACGGGGATTTATATAAGACCCCACATTCCAGTACTCTTGCCTGGAGAATCCCATGGACGGAGGAGCCTGGAAGGCTGCAGTCCATGGGGTCACTAAGAGTCACACACGACAGAGTGACTTCACTTTCACTTTTCACTTTCATGCACTGGAGAAGGAAATGGCAACCCACTCCAGTGTTCTTGCTTGGAGAATCCCAGGGACAGGGGAGCCTGGTGGGCTGCCGTCTGTGGGGTCACACAGAGTCGGACACAACTGAAGTGACTTAGCAGTACCAGCCGCAGCAGAGTAACAACTGTAATTTCCTATGGTCACTTAAAACCCTGGTGAAATACATTTTTAAGTATTCACATCAGCACTTTTATTTATCTCAGTTTAAAACAATCATGTTATAAAAGTGAAAGTATACAGAAGCCCATCGCTTAGGGATTTCTATAAACCATCCCCTTTTACTTGTCAAAAGAGATTTTTTTTAAAATCAAGTATTCACCTACACATTTGAAACAAAAAAAATCCAAGAATATAAAATCTTTCTTAAATGACTTAAAGACATACATTTCTTTTCTTTCCTAAAAAAACTTAAGCTTCTTAATTATTCTTCTAACAACTCGATCCAGAAATGGTATTTTCTACATGTTCTCTATAAAGTAAATCACTATTTATACACCTCTCTATTCAATGTAATTCATTTAAAAATGTTATTAAATCTTACTCTGCCAGGCATTCTATTGTGTTTTAGGGTGAATCTGGAAATTCAAAAACAAGGAGGAAGATGCACAGTCAGACAGATAACCATGCTTCGTGGATGAGATGGCCCACTGACTGAGCACAGAGTTCGGCTCACATGGATTCAAACACTGAGATTCACTTATTCACTCAATACGTGTTTACTGAGTGACTGTTATGAACCAGGCATATCTATGTGGTTGATACACACAATAAACAAACAACATCCTTAACCTTATGGAGTTTTAAAATGCTGTTAATGTCAGGTAATGTCAGCCAACAGAAACTAGTAACATTTAAAAAACAATGAAACAATAGGATTCGTCAAAGGTGGCTCCACTGTTTCTGGCTTAGGTAATGGACACTCATATGAAATACAGAAGTTAGTGAAAGATTTGTAGAAAAGAAAATGGTCTGGGATCTGCTAAACTGCAGCTGCCTATCAGAGTCCTACATGGTGATTTCCAGGAAAAAGCAGGAAATATAAATCCGCAGCTCAGAAGGAAGTTCTGTAGAAACTAAGAGGTGGACACTTGGAAGTCATTCATACTGATAACAGATTTACAAATGGACAAGAGTTTCCAGAAATACTGCATTCCACCAGAAATGCTCATTCCCATCCCTATACTATTTTTTAAATCATGGAAGGAAACTGCGTTATACAGACTGAGTCATTCTAGAAAAATGTAAAACATGTATGTATAGGTTTCTGTCAACTGGACTGCATAGTAATTACCTGGATCAATCCTTCTTTATATCAAGATTCAAAACCACAGACATATTCACTTAAGTGACAGGCATAACTAAGATGCCCCCAAGCACCTTTTCTCTGGTGCACACACCCTGCACGCTGTGAACGCACTGCGCATTCTGTGCACACTGCAGTGCAATGTGCAGACTGTGACTACAAGGGATTTTTACTCTCATGATCAAGTTATGTACACTGTTCAGTTCACTTCAGTCACTCGGTCGAGTCCAACTCTTTGCAACCCCATGGACTTCCCTGTCCATCACCAACTCCTGGAGTTTACTTAAAGTCAAGTCCATTGACTCGGTGATGCCATCCAACCACCTCATCCTCTGTCGTCCCCTTCTCTTCCCACCTTCAATCTTTCCCAGCATCAGGGTCTTTTCAAATGAGTCAGTTCTTAGCATCAGGTGGCCGAAGTATTGGAGCTTCAGCATTAGTCCTTTCAATGAATATTCATGACTGATTTCCTTTAGGATGGACTGGTTGGATCTCCTTGCAGTCCAAGGGACACTCAAGAGTCTCCTCCAGCACCACAATTCAAAAGCATCAATTCTTCAGCACTCAGCTTTCCTCATAGTCCAACTGTCACATCCATACATGACTACTGGAGAAACCACAGCTTTGACTAAATGGACCTTTGTTGGCAAAGTAATGTCTCTGCTTTTTAATGTGTTGTCTAGGTTGGTCATAACTTTTCTTCCAAGGAGCAAGGCTTTTTTAATTTCATTGCTGCAATCACTATCTGCAGTGATTTTGGCACCCAAAAAAATAAAGTTTGACACTGTTTCCACTGTTTCCCCATCTATTTGCCATGAAGTGATGAGACCAGATGCCATGATCTTAGTTTTCTGAATGTTGAGTTTTAAGCCAACTTTTTCACTCTTCTCTTTCACCAAGAGACTCTTTAGTTCTTCTTCGCTTTCTGCCATAAGTGTGGTGTCATGAATATCTGAGGTTATTGATATTTCTCCTGGCAATCTTGATTCCAGTTTGTGCTTCATCCAGTCCAACATTTCTCCTGATGTACTCTGCTTATAAGTTAAACAAGCAGGGTGACAATATACAGCCTTGACGTACTACTTTTCCTATTTGAAACCAGTCTGTTCCATGTCTAGTTCTAACTATTGTTTCTTGACCTGCATACAGATTTCTTAGGAGGCAGGTCAGGTGGTCTGGTATTCCCATCTCTTTAAGAATTTCTATAGTTTCTTGTGATCCACACAGTCAAAGGCTTTGGCATAGTCAATAAAGCACGAGTAGATGTTTTTCTTGAACTCTCTCACTTTTTTGGCAATTTGATCTCTGGTTCCTCTGCCTTTTCTAAATCCAGCTTGAACATTTGGAAGTTCACGGTTCATATATTGTTGAAGTCTGGTTTGGAGCATTTTGAGCATCACTTTGCTAGCGTGTGAGATGAGCACAATACCAGACTAATGGTCCACAGCACTGTGAGCCAATAAATGAGCATCATTTTAAATCATTAAATTTGTGGCAATTTCTTATGCAAAAATAGTAAATTCACCTTTGAAGGTTGGATTATTTTTCACATTAATCTCCTTAAAAGTAGAGGAGTATAGTGAAGTCGCTCAGTCATGTCAGACTCTTTGCCGCCCCATGGACTGTAGCCTACCAGCCTCCTCCATCCATGGGATTTTCCAGGCCAGAGTACTGGAGTGGGTTGCCATTTGCTTCTCCAGGGGATCTTTCTGACTCAAGGATCAAACCCCAGTCCCTCACATTGCAGGCAGACACTTTACCGTCTGAGCCACCAGGGAAGCCCAGAGGAGTATGCTGCTGCTGCTGCTAAGTCGCTTCAGTCGTGTCCGACTCTGTGCGACCCCACAGATGGCAGCC
The DNA here is from genome assembly GCA_935064755.1 of Tragelaphus eurycerus. Taxonomy (NCBI): domain Eukaryota; kingdom Metazoa; phylum Chordata; class Mammalia; order Artiodactyla; family Bovidae; genus Tragelaphus; species Tragelaphus eurycerus. The sequence goes on from CAKXYN010000114.1 coordinate 2,442,105, forward strand.
TACCAGGCTCCTCTGTCCCTGGGATTCTCCAGGCAAGAACACTGGAGTGGGTTGCCATTTCCTTCTCCAATGCATGAAAGTGAAAAGTAAAGTGAAGTCACTCAGTTGTGTCCGACTCTTAGCGACCACATGGACTGCAGCCTACCAGGCTCCTCCGTCCATTGGATTTTCCAGGCAACAGTACTGGAGTGGGGTGCCATTGCCTTCTTCCCCAGAGGAGTATAAGAGTTCCCAAATTATGTGACCCATAACAAGTTTAACAAAAAGCATACCTGTCAACTGTTGTTAAAGTTGTAACATTTTTTTTTTGTTTGTTTAACAGAAGTGCAAACTCAGAAAAGTATATCACTACTTTCCCAAGCTCATATTAACTCCAAAGACACTAACAGTTCTGGGGAATATGTGCGTGTTTCTGAGGAAACACACCATCTGGTAGCAGGACGTTCCTGAGAGGCCACAGTTTGTGAAAGCGCGCGTTCATTTTCCTAGCTACTGTAGCTCTCCCAGCAGACCAGAACAGGCATCCAATCCAGAATTCCCTGAAGAGCCTGCACAGAAGACTCTATTAGCCATTCAGTTACATGGCACCGAAATCAGGAAGACTCATTCCAAAAGCAGTAGCATAAAGGAGATGTATTAGTCAGCTCGGGCTGTTACAACAAAATATGAACACATAGACTGGGCACCTGAAGCAACAAGATTTTATTTGCCCACAGTTCTGGGGACTGGGCAACCCAAGGTCAAGGTCCTTTCAGGGTTTGGTTCCTGGAGAGGCCTCCCTTCCAGCTGTCCTTACACGCTGGAGAGAGAACGTTAGTTCCCTGGCATCCCCTCTTGCAGGACATCAATCCCATGGGATTAGGAGCACACTCTTACAACCTCATTTAACCTTAACTACATCCTTACTCCACGCTGGAGAGAGAACGTTAGTTCCCTGGCATCCCCTCTTGCAGGACATCAATCCCATGGGATTAGGAGCACACTCTTACAACCTCATTTAACCTTAACTACATCCTTACTCCAAATACAGTCACATTCACGATTAGGGTTTCAATATACAGATTTTTGGGAAACATAATTCAGTCCACAGCAGCAGAGAGTCCCAATCCAAATATCATAAATTCCTTCACTTGGTAGGACAATATTATCCAAAAAGTATTTTAAATTTATTCAAATTTTAATATAACAGCCAAAGCCTTTGACTGTGTAGATCATAATAAACTGTGGAAAATTCTGAAAGAGATGGGAATACCAGACCACCTGATCTGCCTCTTGAGAAATCTGTATGCAGGTCAGGAAGCAACAGTTAGAACTGGACATGGAACAACAGACTGGTTCCAAATAGGAAAAGGAGTACGTCAAGGCTGTATATTGTCACCCTGTTTATTTAACTTACATACAGAGTACATCATGAGAAACACTGGACTGGAAGAAACACAAGCTGGAATTAAGATTGCTGGGAGAAATATCAATAACCTCAGATATGCAGATGATACCACCCTTATGGCAGAAAGTGAAGAGGAACTAAAGAGCCTCTAGATGAAAGTGAAAGTGGAGAGTGAAAAAGTTGGCTTAAAGCTCAACATTCAGAAAACGAAGATCGTGGTATCTGGTCCCATCACTTCATGGGAAATAGATGGGGAAACAGTGGAAACAGTGTCAGACTTTATTTTTCTGGGCTCCAGGATCACTGCAGATGGTGACTGCAGCCCTGAAATTAAAAGACGCCTACTCCTTGGGAGGAAAGTTATGACCAACCTAGATAGCATATTCAAAAGCAGAGACATTACTTTGCCAACAAAGGTTCGCCTAGTCAAGGCTATGGTTTTTCCTGTGGTCATGTATGGATATGAGAGTTGGACTGTGAAGAAGGCTGAGCGCCGAAGAATTGATGCTTTTGAACTGTGGTGTTGGAGAAGACTCTTGAGAGTCCCTTGGACTGCAAGGAGATCCAACCAGTCCATTCTGAAGGAGATCAGCCCTGGGATTTCTTTGGAAGGAATGATGCTAAAGCTGAAACTCCAGTATTTTGGCCACCTCATGCGAAGAGTTGACTCATTGGAGAAGACTCTGATGCTGGGAGGGATTGAGGGCAGGAGGAGAAGGGGACGACAGAGGATGAGATGGCTGGATGGCATCAATGACTCGATGGATGTGAGTCTGAGTGAACTCCGGGAGTTGGTGATGGACAGGGAGGCCTGGCGTGCTGCAGTTCATGGGGTCGCAAAGAGTCGGACACGACTGAGCGACTGATCTGATCTGATAAAAAAAGTGGGCCAATATCATAAATTTAAGTCTGAAAGGGGATTAAATACCTAATTGAGTAAGGATACAAGTGGTTACGAGGTTCAGTCAGCAGACATAGCGGGTACATAGGGAAGCGCCCAAAGGAGGAAGAGCCTGTGAACCATTAGCCAGTCAGCAGCATCACTGGGAAAAAAGCATGGCTTCACTAGGGAATTATCTAAAATATTTAAGAAGAAAATAATACCAATCCCATACAAAGTCAAGAGGGAAGATTTACCCACCATGTTATGAAGCATTCTTCCCTGATACCAGACAGAAATGTACCTCATGAGTGTAGAGCAAAAATCCTTCATAAAATATTAGCAAATTAAATCCAACAACATGTAAAAGGTCACATGCATCACAATCGAGGGCTTTATCCTAGGAACGTACGGTTTGTGTAACATCTAAAAATAAACTAACATAAGACACCAAGTAAATAAAGTACAAAAAAAAATACAATTACCTAAATCAATACAGGTCAAATTACATGACAAAATACAACCACTACTCGCGATGTAAACTCTCCACGAAGGAAACAGAAGGAGACCTCCTCAATCTGATAAAAGGCATCTATAAAAAAACTGACAGCAAAAAACCATAGTTCATGATGAAAAACTGAATCCTTTCCTAGGACACAGAGTAAGACAAAGAGGTCCGCTCTCACCACTTTTGCTCAAAAGTGTACTCAAGGTTCCAGTCCATATAATAATGCAAAACAAAGAAAAATGCAGTAACACAAGAAAACAAGTAAAAGCAAATTGTTTTTACTTTGGCAGATTAGAAAGATGTAAAGCTGTCTTTATTCACAAACATACATAACCTTGCAGGTAAAAAATCCTAAAGAACCTACACAAAACTATCAGAACAAATAAGTACAGGACACAAATAAATGATATATGATGTATATATGGACTAGAAGACCCAGTGCAACTAAGGCATTTATTCTCTCCAAACTGATTTATCAGATCAAATCAGATCAGTCACTCATTCGTGTCCGACTCTTTGAGACCCCATGAATCGTAGCACGCCAGGACTCCCTGTCCATCACCAACTCCCAGAGTTCATTCAGGCTCATATCCATAGAGTCAGTGATGCCATCCAGCCATCTCATCCTCTGTCGTCCCCTTCTCCTCTTGCCCTCAATCCCTCCCAGCATCAGAGTCTTCTCCAATGAGTCAACTCTTCGCATGAGGTGGCCAAAGGACTGGAGTTTCAGCTTTAGCATCATTCCTTCCAAAGAAATCCCAGGGCTGATCTCCTTCAGAATGGACTGGTTGGATCTCCTTGCAGTCCAAGGGACTCTCAAGAGTCTTCTCCAACACCACAGTTCAAAAGCATCAATTCTTCGGCGCTCAGCCTTCTTCACAGTCCAGCTCTCACATCCATACATGACCACAGGAAAAACCATAGCCTTGACTAGACGAACCTTTGTGGGCAAAGTGATGTCTCTGCTTTTCAATATGCTATCTAGGTTGGTCATAACTTTCCTTCCAAGGAGTAAGCGTCTTTTAATTTCAGGGCTGCAGTCACCATCCACAGTGATTTTGGAGCCCAGAAAAATAAAGTCTGACACTGTTTCCACTGTTTCCCCATCTATTTCCCATGAAGTGATGGGACCAGATGCCATGATCTTCGTTTTCTGAATGTTGAGCTTTAAGCCAACTTTTTCACTCTCCACTTTCACTTTCATCTAGAGGCTCTTTAGTTCCTCTTCACTTTCTGCCATAAGGGTGGTATCATCTGCATATCTGAGGTTATTGATATTTCTCCCGGCAATCTTGATTCCAGCTTGTGTTTCTTCCAGTCCAGGGTTTCTCATGATGTACTCTGCATATAAGTTAAATAAGCAGGGTGACAATATACAGCCTTGACGTACTCCTTTTCCTATTTGGAACCAGTCTGTTGTTCCATGTCCAGTTCTAACTGTTGCTTCCTGACCTGCATACAGATTTCTCAAGAGGCAGATCAGGTGGTCTGGTATTCCCATCTCTTTCAGAATTTTCCACAGTTTATTGTGATCTACACAGTCAAAGGCTTTGGCATAGTCAATAAAGCAGAAATCGATGCTTTTCTGGAACTCTCTTGCCTTTTCCATGATCCATCAGATGTTGGCAATTTGATCTCTGGTTCCTTTGCCTTTTCTAAAACCAGCTTGAATATCAGGAAGTTCACGGGTCACATATTGCTGAAGTCTGGCTTGGAGAATTTTGAGCATTACTTTACTAGTGAGTGAGATGAGTGCAATTGTGCGGTAGTTTGAGCATTCTTTGGCATTGCCTTTCTTTGGGATTGGAATGAAAACTGACCTTTTCCAGTCCTGTGGCCACTGCTGAGTTTTCCAAATTTGCTGGCATATTGAGTGCAGCACTTTCACAGCATCATCTTGATTTATAGTTTTTTAATAAGAAATCACTAAACTAATACAGAAATTTATACAGACTCAAGACCTAGAGACTTGGGAACATACTTCAAGAACAATCTTGAAAATGAAAAAAAGAGAAGACTTACACACTTGAGTCTGACACTGACAATAAAGCCGTGTATCTTACAAGCAAGTAAATTAATTAACACACTCATGTTATGACATTCTGCCTAAAATTGTTTAATCCATGCATTTCCAAAATAAGACTTTTCCAAAACTTTTCCAAGACTTTTCCTTAAGGATTTCCAGCATCTCTGTATGTGAAATGCCATTCTCTTGCTTCTCAGGCCAAAATCTCGCTAGTCAGCCTAAGCTCCTCCTCGGTCACTAAGCACTGTCGGCCCTAAACCTAGAGTCCACCCACTCAGTACCCTTCCTCCGGCCGTCCAGGCTCTAGACACAGCCTGAGGCACCTCCACATCTCAGCAGACGGCCCACAAATGGCTTCCCTGCCGCTGCCCTTGCCTGCCTTCATGCTCGTCTTTACACGGCAACAGACCGATGCTGTGAAAATGTGAGTCAGACAGGATCTCAAATGCCTTCCCGAATCGTCAGAGTTGGCGCCCCTTCCCCAGATAACCCTCTGTCCCCTCACTTGTCTCGTTTCCATCTTGTCCACTTCACTCCAGGCATGTGGTCAGACACACCGAGGATGCTGCCTCATCAGCGGCGTGCCGGTGGCCCTGCCTGGGAAGCCCTTACCCCAGCCGCTCCAAAGGGCCACTCCTTCATTTCCCTGAGAGTTTAATCCACAGGTATTGTATGCTCAGGGAGGTCGCCCTGACACCTGTGCTGAAATTGCCAACTCTGCCACTCAAAACTCACACACACGTCTCTTCTCTACTTTATTTTTTCCTTTGGTGCCAATAGTCAATATACCAGTTTTATTTTCCTCACTACTTTAGTGCCCGACATATAATAAATACCCAACAGATTATCTGTTGAAAGAAGAGTGTATGTCTTTCAACAACTCCTAATTAAAAAATAATAAAAAGCTGATTTTTAAATAAGTTCAAAATAGGCCTTGGTTTAAAATTACACAAGACTCTGGAATTTGGATAAAAGAGTCTGAAAGAAAACATCTGAAAAAGGAAATAACAAAAGCATATCATTTATTACTGTCAAAGAGAAGCGCTACATTTTTTTCCAGGCATAACAAATTGTTTCCGGCATTTTAGAAGTAAATCTCTGTGAATTATGACACAAACCTTTATTTACAAATTGAAATAACTGCATTTGCTGCAGACTGTCAAAAACTCATCTTATTTTATTCATAAGAGAATACACATTTTTGCATAATCTAAAGAACTATGGAGTCACATGATGCCATCCAACCATCTCAACCTCTGTCGTCCCCTTCTCCTCCTGCCTCTAATCTTCCCCAGCATCAGAGTCATGCACTATAGCTGCTCCTTATTTAATAATAAAAACAATTACAAAGCTTAAAATATTTCAAAAGATAGAAACCAAATGTGTGCATTTACATTCAAGTGTAAGGTGTAGTATAAAATATAGTCAGTTATTAAATTTATACCCATGAAGAAAAAGAATGAATCTGATCTTCTTACATCAATGGAAGGTCTCAATTTTCCAACTATTGATATTTTACACTAAAACATAAGAGCAATGGTATTAGCTCTTCTTCAAAACCGCTTTCAGATAATGAGCACTTTTAAAGTCAGTGAATTTTTATTTGAGAAATAAATTTGACCTCCAAACAATGAATATTTCTGGCGATAAATATGAAATCTCAACAAGTTTACAAGTTTCTCTTTGACAAATGAGAGAAATGCATTTGGAGAAAAGAAATACTAAAAATACACTTAATCTTGCTGTACAATATGGTCTTTACAGTATCTCTTAAAATAGGGTGACAGAGAAAAAGGTTCACATCCTCCATGGAAGGAGAAATCACAAGCATTCTTTCAGGAGGGAAAAAAAAAAAAAAAAAAAAGAGAAATAAAAGTTCTCCATTTTTGTCTTCCAGAAGGCTCATTTTTTAAAAATATAAGAGATATCATATATCAAAGGAGTCACCCAAGGTTCAATTTTGAAAAGATTATTTCTTTATCCTATGTCTACAAATTTTGGTTTTGTTGCCCAATAAGACTTTATCTAAATACAAAATTTTGAGCCTATATCTTACAAACACATATGACACCATGTTCCTCTGCTCTGTTCTACAGGATGCTCATATATTTCAATACCTTCCCTGTATACAAGAACAGAGCAAGCAGCCTGGGAGCTCTAACACTAAATCTGCAAATTCAGTACAAAATCAAAACAAAAATCAGTAGGTCCATTTAGGGCAATTAAGCTCAAAATGCCTGACTTGCAGTGCTGAGCTTTTAATACCTATGAATATCAAAGTCTTAATTCCTCTAAAACATTATGCTGACCATGATAATAGAAATTAGGCCAATAATCACCAACATGAACGCATAAAAGATTAATCGTATTAACTTCAATTCTATGTGTAAGCCCAGAAAGTCCCTCCATACAAAGTTTTATGAAGTAATAAAATTAGTTTTCATGAATCATGTATGAAGTCATTTTTGTTACATTTTAGTGCCACTGTGTTTTGTTTCAAAACTCCATTATAAAATTAAATGATTTAAATATTATAATGAAATTGAATAATATCAGATTAAAAGATTTCCAAAATGAAAATCTATTTCCTAGTGAAACTGCACTAAAAAAATACAATGAAACAGCAGTGACATGACCTCCCTCTTTGAGACGGTCAGGAAAAGCTACTCTTCTCTCTCAAAGCTGTTCCCTGCGGGTAGAAATGACTGAGTCAGCACAGCAGCCATTATTTTACTACACACTGTCAGTTCAGTGCAGTAGCTCAGTCCTGTCCGTCTCTTGGCGACCCCATGGACTGCAGCGCGCCAGGCCTCCCTGTCCATCACCAACTCCTAGAGCTTGCTCAAACTCATGTCCATCGAGTCAGTGATGCCATCCAACCACCTCAACCTCTGTCGTCCCCTCCTCCTCCTGCCTCCAATCTTCCCCAGCATAAGGGTCATGCATGATAGCTGTTCCTTATTTAATAATAAAAATAATTACAAAGCTTAAAATATTTCAAAAGATAGAAACCAAATGTGTACATTTACATTCAAATGTAAGGTGTAATATCAGGAAGAAATAAAATATAGTCAGTATTAAATTTATACCCATGAAGAAAAAGAATGAATCTGATCTTCTTACATCAATGGAAGGTCTCAATTTTCCAACTATTGATATTTTACACTAAAACATAAGAGCACTGGTATTAGCTCTTCTTCAAAATAGCTTTCAGATAAATATTTTTTAAACTAAAATTTAAGACAAAGATGAAAAAAACCTAGAGAATATCAAAGAAAATGTCTAACCATTAAGAACGACGGCTAACATTTCTTCCAGCCAACAAAGGTCTGCCTAGTCAAAGCTATGGTTCTTTCAGTAGTCATGTATGGATGTGGGAGTTGGACTATAGAGAAAGCTGAGCACCGAAGAACTGATGTTTTTGAATTGTGGTGTCGGAGAAGACTCTTGAGAGTACCTGGATTGCAAGGAGATCAAACCAGTCAATCCTAAAAGAAGTCAGTTCTGACTATTCATTGGAAAGACTCAGGCTGAAGCTGAAACTCCAATCCTTTGGCCACCTGATGTGAAGAACTGACTCATTGGAAAAGACCCTGATGCTGGGAAAGAGTGAAGGCAGGAGGAGAAGGGGGCAACAGAGGATGAGATGGTTGGATGAAATCACTGACTCGATGGACATGAGTTTGAGCAAGCTCTGGGAGTTGGTGATGGAAGGGAAGCCTGGCGTGCTGCAGTCCACGAAATCGCAAAGAGTCAGATACGACCCAGTAACTGAACTGAACTGAAGGTTTCTTCAACATATGTATGAAAAAGCTGCTGATTTTATTTAGCTTCTAGATTCCCTGATGGTCCCACCCCCTTCTCACACTCACCACAACCTGACCCTGAGTTTCCTTGACACACTGTTCCGTCTGCCCCGCATGCCCTACGTGTGTAACCAGCATCAGCGACCTAAGTCACCGGAGCACAGGACTCGGTCATCTTTGTACCAGTATCTGGCCCAACACTTGTCATACAATTTAAGTCAGTGGTTCTCAGCAGGCGGCAAACTTGTCCCCGGGAGGACATTCAGCAGTTTTCGAGATGTTTGCTTCGCCACAGTGCAGGGGAGGGGCTGTACCGGCATCTAGTGGGTATACACACCAGGGATGCTGCTAAACATCTTGCGATGCTCTGAACAGCCTCGCAAGTAAGACCCACACGCACAAATTGTCGGTAGTGCTGAGGCTGCCAATGAGTGTCTCCTGAAAGAACTATGCTACAAGCTTTCCCACACGTGAAAGTTCAAGAAGAACGTAAATCAGAGAAAGGAAGGAAGAGAGGGAAGAACTTAAAAAAGCGGAGAATACTGAGATTCTTAAAAGTGCAGGCAGGTTACACTGACGGCGATGTAGCTGGGGATGTTGACACAGCGCTGGTCTAAATGTCTCGGCATCCGACCTTTAGGACTTCTAGGAACCGTCTCAAACAGAAGGCCTGTAACATTATGGCAATTAAAAATCACTTAAGGAAGGCTGTACCTTGAATGGCATCCCCCAAATTCACATATTCAAGTCCTAGCTACCTCCAGTATGACCTTATTTGCAAAGAGGGTCGTGGGAGATGTCATTAGTTGAGACAAGGTCCCTCTGGACTAAGGTGGCTCCTGACCCAACAGGACCAGTGTCCTTATAAAAATACCGCCCTGTGAAGACACGGACACACACAGAGGGGAACAGCAGGTAAAAATGGAAGCAGAGGTCAGGGGGACGGTGCCAAACCCAAGGGAGCCCCAAGATTTCCAGCACATCATCAGAAGCTGGGAGAGAGGTCCGGGGCAGGTTCCCTCACAGCCTCCCCAGAACCACCTCTGCTGACACCCTGATCCTGCACTCCTGACCCTCAGAAGACCCTCGGAGAGTATGAATCTCTGTCGTCTAAGCTGCACAGTGTGTGGAAGCTTTGAGGGCAGCCCTGGAGAACTGCTGCTAGAGACATTCTCTACAAAAAGGGCTCAGTCACTTCAGTTCAGTTTAGTCGCTCAGTCATGTCTAACTCTGTCACCCCATGGACTGCAGCACTCCAGGCTTCCCTGTCCATCACCAACTCCCAGAGCTTGCTCAGGAACTCATGTCCATCGATTCGGTGATGCCATCCAACCATCTCATTCTCTGTCACCCGCTTCTTCTCCTGCCCTCAATCTTTCCCAACATCAGGGTTGGGAATGAGTCAGCTCTTTGCATCAGGTGGCCAAACTATTGGAGTCTCAGCTTCAACATCAGTCTTTCCAATGAACACCCAGGACTGGTCGGTCTCCTCTAGGATGCACTGGCTGGATCTCCTTGCAGTCCAAGGGACTCTCAAGAGTCTTCTTCAACACCACAGTTCAAAAGCATCAATTCTTCGGCGCTCAGCTTTCTTTATGGTCCAACTCTCACACCCATACATGACCACTGGAAAAACCCTAGGCTTGACTAGACGGACCTTTGTTGACAAAGTAATGTCTCTGCTTTTGAATATGCTGTCTAGGTTGGTCATAACTTTCCAAGGAGTAAGCATCTTTTAATGTCTTGGCTGCAGTCACCATCTGCAGTGATTTTGGAGCCCAAAGAAAGGCCTCAAGACCTAAGCAATCTTCACTGGGTTATCAGTCCAGGGATTTACCTTTAACGGTCCTCTCGGACGTCACTGCCTCAGCCGCAGACATGCTTCTTTCTCACAGCAGTGAATGTAAATGGCTTGACAAGTCAAATCCTGACTTATGTGCTGCTCAACTAATATCTTTAATGATCTGGTAATGAATTTATGAATACTTGTCTAAAACAGAAATATGAACCATCCCAGTTCGAATGATAATTTTCCACTTCAGGTGGACAAACTACTGTTGGTAATTTTATATTTAAAAGGAAACAGAGTCACAGAAGTGGTCTAGATTGAGAGATGCTCCCAGACGTCTCCCAGCACTTGGAGAAGCTTCTCAACCGGGGGTCCATCAACCCCGCACACCTGGGGCCCAGGGTATCCAGAAACCCCAGAGGCGCCTGTGGCATCTTGCATTCCTCAGCATCTGTGCATTTTCCTGAAAAAGGTCAACATGCTCTCATCAGATTCTCAAGGCTTTCTGTGGTCCCATCAACTAAACTAGAATCTAATCCTTCTGCTTCAATAATGTCCTGAAATCCTACACCAGATTTGGTTGCTCCACGGAGCGGAGATTTTTGAGATTAACCAGGAAAACACTTTCGGTGCAGTGTGGTCACCAAACCAGAAAAAGTCAATCAAAGCACATTCTCACAGAAGACAGAGCTGTCTTTTTAACTTTTTAAACATTTGAACATGTAATTATCTGAAAGCTTTTTGAAAGATGTCTATTTTCTTCATTGCATGATGTTATCTCCATCTCTCTACATCTGTAAACCACACATTGGGGAAAAAAGGTAAATTTGAAATGCGTGTTAAATTATGTTTCAGAAATCAAAGACTTTACTTTGAATTCATCAAAATACAGTGTTTCTGCTCATGTAATTTAGACTTTATTAAGACAAGTGCATGGGGCTTCCCAGGTGGCTCACTGGGTAAAGAATCCTCTTGCAATGCAGGAGACACAGAAGACACTAGTTTGATTCCTGGGTTGGGAAGATCCTCTAGAGGAGGGCATGGCAACCCACTCCAGTATTCTTGCCTGGAGGGTTCCATGGACAGAGGAGACTGGCGGGCTACAGTTCAAAGGGTCACAAAGAGTCGGACACGACTGAAGTGACTGAGCGTGCACGCACGCAACACAAGTGTATAAAATGCTCCAGTCTGAATAATTTCAGTACTTATTATAAAAGCATGATATACAGAAATTAGCTATCCCAAAACAAAGCATAAGGGAAGTTTATTCGTAAGATATACGCATATTTAGTAATGAGATCTAGATGCTAATTTCCTGCAGCCTCGTAGATAAATAAACTTAAGCATCTCCAAGTCTATAAGGGAACAAAAGCCACAGAGGAGCATCCACGTCAGCATCAACGAGGATGCGTGCGTAGAGACATCCACTCTCATCTCCTGAGCAGTAAATGCCGGCTACGACCACTGCAGGATCCGTTCCTCCTCAACAAAACCCCCACACTCCCTTGAAGCATCAGCTCACCCCAGAGGGGCCGCTCCCCTCCATATGAGAAGGGCCCGGCCACCACATCAGAGACAAAGAGAGAACGAATGAGAGAAAGTGTGCCCTTGCCACCCAAGCTCTACCCAGGGTGCACGGCGGATGAGGAAATGGTGACCCTGGGTTAGAGGGTACACGTGAATTACTAGGACTCAAATTCAACAACACTGAGCAAAGTTAACTTTGCATCATAGCTTCTAAAGGAAAATGTGTATTTTTCGTTCCAAATATCATAATTAATTAAAGGTTCAGTACTTACTGTATGCAGAACTCTCTTGGGGGGGGATTATTAAACAGGACCTGTGTAGCAAATATACTCATGTACAAATTCTTACTGTCCAGACGGCTTTTAGATTACAACCTTTATGGGCAATCACCTAATATTTCCTTTCTTCTAAGGGATTCCTGACCACAGTAGTAGATATAATGGTCATCTGAGTTAAATTCACCCATTCCAGTCCATTTTAGTTTGCCGATTCCTAAAATGTCCATGTTCACTCTTGCCATCTCCTGCTTGACCACTTCCAATTTACCCTGATTCATGGACCCAGCATTCCAGGTTCTTATGCAATATTGCTCTTTACAGCATCAGATTTTACTTCCATCACCAGTCACAGCTGGGTGCTGTTTTTGCTTTGGCTCCATCTCTTCATACTTTGTGCAGTTATTTCTTCACTGATCTCCAGTAGCATATTGGGCACCTACGGACCTGGGAACTTCATCTTTCAGTGTCCTATCTTTTGGCATTTTCATACTGTTCATGGGGTTCTCAAGACAAGAATACTGAAGTGGGTTTGCCATTCCCTTCTCCAGTGGACCATGTTCTGTTAGAACCCTCCACCAGAGTCTTGTAAAGATGCATGTTCCTTGAAAGAAAAGTTACAACCAATCTAGAAAGCATATCAAAAAGCAGAGACATTACTTTGCCAACAAAGGTCCGTCTAGTCAAAGCTATGGTTTTTCCAGTGGTCAAGTATGGATGTGAGAGTTGGACTATAAAGAAAGCTGAGTGCCAAAGAATTGATGCTTTTGAACTGTGGTTTTGGAGAAGATTCTTGAGAGTCCCTTGGACAGCAAGGAGATCCAACCAGTCCATCCTAAAAGAAATCAGTCCTGAATATTCACTGGAAAGACTGATGCTGAAGCTGAAACTCCAATACTTTGGCCACCTGATGCAAAGAATTGACTCATTGGAAAAGACCCTGATGCTGAGAAAGATTGAAGATGGAAGGAGAAGGGGATGATAGAGGATGGCACCGACTCTATGGACATGAGTTTGAGCAAGCTCAGGAGTTGGTGATGGACAGGGAGGCCTGGCGTGCTGCAGTCCATGGGGTTGCAAAGAGTCAGACATGACTGAGCGACTGAACTGAACTGAACTGAACATTTCCTTTAAAGTGTAAAGAGGCTAAAAAGTGCATAAAAAAGTGTTTTTATTACCTATTCCTTCTGGTGTGTTCATACAAGCTCTGCTGAATTGGTCAGCTCTCCCTGCTCTTCAGTCCTGAGCGCACAGAGGGAATTCCCTGCTAAGGGCCTGGGAGCTGCCTGCTGGCTTTCCTCCCCGCACTCTTTCTGTAGATTTAACAGCCTCCTTTCCATTTCTTAGGGCTCAGCTCAAGGGTGGCTTCCCAGAGCTGTCTGACCTGCCGGCCACTGAAGCAGGGCCTGCCACACACTACGGTCATTCTCGATCCTCTGGCTGGTTTTACATCCTTCATAGTTTTTGACGCTACCAGAAAGTGTCTGAATTATTTATACGATGATCTGCTTTCTGTCAACCCCAACTGCAACCCGCACTTCAGAAGAACAGACACTTTGTGGGTTTGACTCACTTCCATAAAACACCTGGGAGGGTATGTGGTGTATGAAAGAGACGATCAAATATTTTCTGAATGAATGAACTTCCCCATGTTTCAGCTCAAATACCTTACAAACCGATTATACTTCACTGCTTGTAACTCATGATAAAGAGCAGCCTTAAGACTAAAGAATCCAACCCAATCTTTAACAGGCAAATTGATTTTGGTTCACATTTAGAAACTAGAGAAGTCCACGATTCTCAAAATAGGGCACAAGACTCTCCGGAGAGCACAAGAAGATGTTCTGGCTGGGGAAACAGAAGGCAAAAGGGAAAGACAAGGAATTCAGAGCGCTAACATCCATTTGGGTTGGGAGCTGGGGAAGCAAAGCATTAACCCAGCCATGGACACGGAACCCAAGAAGGTGAGCGTTTACGTTTCCTCTGACGTCAGGAGAGCTTGTAAGAGACACACAACAATTCAGACCACATTAAAGACATAATAATAAAACAATGAATGTTCCTTTATGTCTTGAGTAAACTGCATTATTATGGAGTTCTCATTTCTCAGTGGTACCAGATCAAAATGTCTTACCTAGGTGACCAGTTTATCTTCATTCTAACCCAGGAGATATTCTAAATTTGTAAGCCACTTTGGAAATAAATGCTACTGTTTACAGATAAGGGCAAGTCCATTATTACAAGAAATATAATCATAAAAACACATTTCACGGCCAATAAGTGAAACACATCAATAAAAATATGACACTGTTTCTTACAAAGAGTAATATGCCTTACTTTGGGGAGTGGGCAAGAAAAAGAGGGGGTTGCCGTAAGTACTTTTCTTATTCCAAAATAGTCAAATGATTTTGCCAGTAGTGTATATTAATTTTATATCTAATGTATTAATTTTATATCTATACTCATACAAATATACACATATATACACAAATATTTTTAAAATAATTATTCACATGTCTATCTTCCCTGATGGTTCAGATGGTAAAGAATCTGCCTGCAGTACAAGAGATACTAGGGGACTAACAGTTCGATCCCTGGGTCAGGAAGATCTCCTGGAAGAGGAAATGACAATCCACTGCAGTATTCTTCCCTGAAAAAAATCCCATGGACAGAGAAGCCTGGTGGGCTAAAGTCCATGGGGGTCACAAAGAGTCGGATGTGGCTGAGCAACTAAGCGTGCGTGTCCATCAAACAAAAATCATTTCAAAATCTTGGTTCTGCCACTAACAAGCAGAATGACTTAGCAAGTTAGGAAGTCTTTCTGACCTGTTTCCTGATCTGAAACTGATAATTATATATGTTTCATGGCTCTGACGGGAATTAAAAGTATTCTTGCCTGGAAAATCCCATGGACAAAGGAGCCTGGTGGGGCTACAGTCCGTGGGGTCACAAAGAGTTGGACAAGACTGAACATGCTTGCACATATGTATGTAAAAGATGTAAAACCTGGCTCAAGAAATGGCGGGAATGGAGGCAAGGCAGATGAAGGTGGGTGCACTTATATACTGTGCTCTGACCCTCGCCCTTCGTAGCCACACAGGCCAGCCCTGTCTCTCTCTCTCTCTCCCCTGGAAATTCACAGCATTCAAAGGGAAGGGACTAGTCTTTGTGATTTTGCAAAAGAAATTTCAAAATCTCAGCCACAAAACCCTCGGTCTGAGATTTTTTTCTCCCCTAAAAGCCTGGAACAAAAAACCTTCAACTCACAGCCCCTGACCCTTCGGAACAAGCATGTTCGTTGGAGACAGTCACAGAGTGGGTTTTGAAGCCAGGGCTTCCTGAGAAGCCGCGGCTGCTCTCCGGAGCCGGGTTGTCGAGGGGAGCTGCGGTTCGCGCCTGAGCACGCGGAGGGCGGCAGTGGGGTGCGGTGGGCCAGGCGCTCTGGTCCTCCTCCTCACCCACGAGCCAGAGAGCGTGCAAGACTGCAAAGACACACAGACAAGACCCCTGAGACACTCCTGACTACAGAACAACAAAATGTTTTGACTAGGAACATCTTCCTGAGAAAACAGATTACTCAGAAATAAATTTTAAAAATCTTTCCTCAAACTAATTCAGAGGTAATCACTGAAAACGTCACTCATGGCCACCTGCCCTGGCATACTCCACGTGCACGGGAGCTAGAAACACCTGCTGTAGCCACATTTTCCTCCTTGCCTAGTCCAGCAAATCGGTGATGTGATATACCTCAATTTATGGTAAAAAAAAAAAAAAAATACACGTTTGGTCCTCATTCACAGTTCCTGGCTCAGAGCTCCCGAACCCTTGGAATTCCCTAAGTGATAAGAGCCATGGGGTAAGGCTCAGCCCTTGTCCTCAGTTCCTGAGGCGCTTCAGGGAAGGTGGCTGTGGGTGCCATCCAAGGGTGAGGGCTGGGGGCCAAGAGAACCAGCCCTGTGATGAGAGGGCGGGAATTATCAGTCCCCCTTGGACTTCCAGGGAAAGGAGAGGAGCTGGAGACTCAATCAGTGGCCATCGGCCAATGATTAGTCATGGAACAAAGCCTCCATTAAAAACCCGAAAGGGACAGCTGCTGTCCTGCTTCCGAGAGCCCAGGGATGGTGAATGTCCTTCCACGGGCCGCCATGCCAGGCCCCACACCCACAGGGACATACCTCTTTGGTCCAAAACCTTGCCTCTGTGTCTCCTTCTGGCTACTGATCTGTTCAGTGCAGTTCAGTTCAGTCACTCAGTCATGTCTGACTCTTTGCGACCCCATGAATCCCAGCACGCCAGGACTCCCTGTCCATCACCAACTCCCGGAGTTCACTCAGACTCATATCCATCGAGTCGGTGATGCCATCCAGCCATCTCATCCTCTGTCGTTCCCTTCTCCTCTTGCCCCCAATCCCTCCCAGCATCAGTCTTTTCCAATGAGTCAACTCTTCGCATGAGGTGGCCAAAGTACTGGAGTTTCAGCTTTAGCATCATTCCTTCCAAAGAAATCCCAGGGCTGATCTCCTTCAGAATGGACTGGTTGGATCTCCTTGCAGTCCAAGGGACTCTCAAGAGTTTTCTCCAACACCACAGTTCAAAAGCATCAATTGTTTGGCACTCAGCCTTCTTCACAGTCCAGCTCTCACATCCATACATGACCACAGGAAAGACCATAGGCTTGACTAGACGGACCTTTGTTGTCAAAGTGATGCCTCTGCTTTTCAATATGCTATCTAGGTTGGTCATAACTTTCCTTCCAAGGAGTAAATGTCTTTTAATTTCATGGCTGCAATCACCATCTGTAGTGATTTTGGAGCCCAGAAAAATAAAGTCTGACACTGTTTCCACTGTTTCCCCATCTATTTCCCATGAAGTGATAGGACCAGATGCCATGATCTTCGTTTTCTGAATGTTGAGCTTTAAGCCAACTTTTTCACTCTCCACTTTCACTTTCATCAACAGGCTCTTTAGTTCCTCTTCACTTTCTGCCATAAGGGTGGTGTCATCTGCATATCTGAGGTGACTGATATTTCTCCCAGCAATCTTGATTCCAGCTTGTGCTTCTTCCAGCCCAGCGTTTCTCATGATGTACTCTGCACAGAAGTTAAATAAGCAGGGTGACAATATACAGCCTTGATGTACTCCTTTTCCTATTTGGAACCAGTCTGTTGTTCCATGTCCAGTTCTAACTGTTGCTTCCTGACCTGCATATAGGTTTCTCAAGAGGCAGGTCAGGGTCTGGTATTCCCATCTCTTTTAGAATTTTCCACAGTTTACTGTGATCCACACAGTCAAACTGGAGAAGGTAATGGCAAACCACTTCGGTATTCTTGCTTTGAGAACCCCATGAACAGTATTTCGCATGGGTCTGGACAAATATATAAAGACACCCAGCCAGCATTACGGTGTCAGGCGCAGTCCTTTCACTGCCCTGAAGATGCTCGGTGCTCAGCCTATTCATTCCTCCCCCAACTCCCAACACCTGGCATCCACTTATCTTTTTATTTTCTCCATAGTTTTGTCTTTTCCAGAATATCATGTAGTTTTAAAAATCACAGTACCCAACCTTTTCAAATGGGCTTCCTTTACTTGGTAACATGCATTTAATCTCCCTCCGTGTCTTGTCATGGCTTGGTAAAATGACTTTTTAAATATTTTTAATTAAAAAAATCATTTATAAGGCCTTACTAAGTGCCAGATATTTATCAGCCTGTTCTCAAAAAGGAGAGAGAGAGTTCAAGAGAAAAATAATCTGGGGCCATAAAGACTAAAAAGTGCGAAGACTAACATCCAAACCCAAGTCTTAATGACTCCAAATCCAAAGTTCTACCTACTGTGTCAGTTTCCACCTTTAACTGAATCTTGTTAATGATCTAATTATGTTTTGACCTAATTTCTTTGAGAGTCAAGACACTTTAACACACCTTTGTATCCTCTGCTTTAAGCGAAATGCCTGCCACACAACAGATGCTCATTCAGTTCAGTTCAGTTCAGTTGCTCACTCGTGGACGACTCTTTGTGACCCCACGGACCACAGCACACCAGGCCTCCCTGTCCATCACCAACTCCCAGAGCTTACTCAAACTCACGTCCATCAAGTCCGTGATGTCGTCTAACCATCTCATCTTCTGTCGTCCCCTGCATCTCCTGCCTTCAATCCCTCCCAGCATCAGGGTCTTTTCAAATGAGTCAGTTCTTCACATCAGGTGGCCAAAGGATTGGAGTTTCAGCTTCAGCATCAGTCCTTCCAATGAATATTCAGGACTGATTTCCTTTGGGATGGACTGGTTGAATCTCCTTGCTGTCCAAGGGACTCTCAAGAGTCTTCTCCAACACCACAGTTCAAAAGCATCAATTCTTCAGCACTCAGCATTCTTTGTGGTCCAACTCTCATATCCACATCCATGGCTTCCCTGATAGCTCAGTTGGTAAAGAATCCACCTGCACTGCAGGAGACCCTGGTTCAATTCCTGGGTCAGGAAGATCTGCTGGAGAAGGGATAGGCTACCCATTCATCTTCTTGGGCTTCTCTGGTGGCTCAGCTGGTAAAGAATCCGCCTGTAATGCAGGAGACCTGGGTTGGGAAGATCCCCTGGAGGAGGGAAAGGCTACCCACTCCAGTACTCTGGCCTAGAGAATTCCATGGAGTACAGCTCATGGAGTACAGCTCACGGGGTCAGACACAACTGTGCGATTTTCACTTTCACTTTCTCACATCCATACATGACTACTGGAAAAACCATAGCCTTGATTAGATGGACTTTTGTTGACAAAGTAAGTTCTCTGCTTTTTAATATGCTGTTTAGGTTGGTCATATCTTTTCTTCCAAGGAGTAAGCATCTTTTTGTATCGTGACTGCAGTCACCATGTGCAGTGATTTTGGAGCCCAAGAAAATAAAGCCTATCACTGTTTCCATTGATTCCCCATATGTTTGCCATGAGGTGATGGGACTGGATGCCATGGTCTTTGTTTTTTGAATGTTGACCTTTAAGCCACTTTTTTCACTCTCCTCTTTCACTTTCATCAAGTGGCTCTTTAGTTCTTCTTCGATTTCTGCCATAAGGGTCGTGTCATCTGCATACCTGAGGTTATTGATATTTCTCCCTGCAATCTTGATTACAGCTTGTGCTTCATCCAGTATGGCATTTTGCATGATGTACTCTGCATATAAGTTAAATAACCACGGTGACAATATACAGCCTTGACATACTCCTTTCCCTATTTGGAACCAGTCTGCTGTTCCATGTCTGGTTCTAATCCTTTCTTGACCTACATACAGATTTCTCATGAAGCTGGTAAGGCGGTCTGCTATTTCCATCTCTTTAAGAATTCTCCACAGTTTGTTGTGATCCATACAGTCAAAGGCTTTAGCATAATCAATAAAGCAGAAGTAGATGTTTTTCTCGCACTCTCTTGCTTGTTTGATGATCCAGTGGATGTTGGCAATTTGATCTCTGGTTCCTCTGCCTCTTCTAAATCCAACTTGAACATCTGGAAGTTCTCAGTTCACATACTGTTGAAGCCCAGCTTGAAGGATTTTGAGCATCACTTTGCTAGCACATGAGATGAATGACAGAGATATTCTGTCACTTTTGAAACTGCACCCAAGTACTGCATTTCAGACTCTTTTGTCGACTATGAGGGCTACTCCATTTCTTCTAAGGGATTCCTGCCCACAGTAGTAGATATAATGGTCATCTGGGTTAAATTCACTCATTCCAGTCTATTTTAGTTCACTGATTTTTAATATGCCAATGTTCACTCTTGCCATCTCCTGCTTGACCACTTCCAATTTGCCTAGATTCATGGCCCTAACTTTCCAGGTCCCTATGCAATATTGCTCTTTACAGCATCAGACCCTGCTTCCATCCACAGTCACATCCACAGCTGGGTATTGCTTTTGCTTTGGCTCCATCTCTTTATTCTTTCTGGAGTTATTTCTCCACTGATCTCCAGTAGCATATTGGGCACCTACCCACCTGGAGAGATCATCTTTCAGTGTCATATTCTTGCCTTTTCATACTGTTCATGGGGTTCTCACGGCAAGAATTGAAGTGGTTTGCCATTCCCTTATCCAGTGGACCACATTTTGTCAGAACTCTCAACCGTGACCCGTCCGTCTTGGGTGGCCCTACATGGCATGGCTCGTTATTTCATTAAGTTAGACAAGACTTATCAAATCTGTCAACAAGCATTTACCAAGTGCCTCCTGGAACCACAGAAGCAACATTTTCTAGGAAAGAACTAGAAACAACACTGCCACAAAGTCTATAAGGCTGTGCTTGTTCAACAAGGTAGCGATTAGCCACATGTGGTGATTGAGCACTTGAAAAGCTGCTGCTTCAAAGGGAGAGGTGCTTTAAGTATAAAATGTACATGGATTTCAAAGACAACAGTATGAATATAAGAGTGTAAGATTAAAAAAACCGCTTACTTACTGGAGCAAATTAGATGCATTATTACAGTTAACTTTGGCTGTTTACTTTTTTAGTGTCTACTAAGCAGAGGCACCCACCCCAGTACTCTTGCCTGGAAAATCCCACGGACGGAGGAGCCTGGTAGGCTGCAGTCCACGGGGTCGCTAAGAGTCGGACACGACTGAGGGACTTCACTTTCACTTTACACTTTGATGCATTGGAGAAGGAAATGGCAACCCACTCCAGTGTTCTTGCCTGGAGAATCCCAGGGACGGGGGAGCCTGGTGGGCTTCCGTCTATGGGGTCGCACAGAGTCGGACACGACTGAAGCGACTTAGCAGCAGCAGCAGGAAACGTTTAGTAACTTCTGTATGTGGTTGGCACCACGTTTATGTTGGACACAGCACTGCTCCAAGGCCTTTGTTTTCCAGCTTATGCCAGATCTGTCCCTTAATTGAGGCGGTTAAAGCACACAGCAGAAACCAACTGCCAGCCACTCAGCTGCCATCCTGAGTCCTGGGTTCCACGTCGACAGGTAAACTTAATATGTTTCCTTCTCTCGTCAGAGTGTTATTAGACTCAAAAGACACGCTCCAGCTTTCTCAACCTACTTATAAATGCTGATTTGGACTTAACTATTTTAAGTGATAAATATGTGAAACAAATAACACGTCTGATTTATATAAATTGATGTGTATCAACAAAATTTCTTTAAACCTTTACAGCTCACCTAGTACATTGTCTCATGTGACTATACCAACAGCCTTGAGGGAGTGAAGGCTGCTTGTTCTTCCCTTTTATGATGAAAAACCCAAACCAAGGATGAGTCATCTGCCCAAGAACAGAAGACTGACTCATCAGCGGCAGGGGCTTCCCTGGTGGTTCAGTGGTGAAGAATCCCCTGCCAAGGCAGGAGACACAGGGTTCGTCCCTGACCAGGGACGATCTCACATGCTGAAGAGCAACCAAACCCGTGCACCACGACTATGGACCCTCTACTCTAGGGCCCAGAAACGGCAACAACCGAAGCCCATGCTCCCTAGAGCAAGAGCTCACCAACAAGAGAAGCCGCTGCAATGAAGCTCATGCGGCACCACTGGGCTGCAGCCCCCGCTCTCCACAGTAGACAAAAGCCTGCACAGCAATGAGGACCCAGCACAGCCATGATAAACAAGTACTTTATTTTAAGAAGGAAAAAAAAAAGCTGGATATACCATGCTCACTGCTATTGCGTGATCTCTACTGCTGATGCTGACTAGTCCTTGGAGATGCTATCTGTCTTAACATATCTGTTGGCCCACATTTCCTTAAAGAATCAACGTTAACTAGAGCAGAGAGAAATGCCATCAGGAAGGCACATTCTCAGAGGAAGTTGGGCACCAGAAATAAAATGGACATGCACTAACTCAGAACTGCATTTTACATGCTGAAAAGCAATAGAAAGTAACAAAATGCAAAAGGACATATAATCCAGTGTGACGGATGGCCTTATGGCAGCCCTTGAAAACCAATACATTCTCCTTTCAGACAATCTTATTTCAAAAATTACTTTAAAAGGCAGAATGACTTTTTAATAAATGTATAAATATTAATTGCATCCAACAGTCAGCATGGAAAAAGACACTATTAATCTGATCTGATATCTGAGCCATGCAAATATATAACTACATTGTTCCTAATGCTTAGATTTAGTTGCACTCACCAGGAGAACAATCAAGATACATGGAGGAGCTGTGACTAAGAATTAATGCAATGCATATAGTAATGTGATTTACCATATACCTGACTCAAAAAATGCATATTTGAAGTTACAAAAATTCACTGTTTTACCATATTAATATAAAAAACAGTATATTTTAAGATAAATGTTTTCTAAATCAAAACCAATATTCTCAAGCAATACTTAATATTAAAACAGGAATAACTCAATTTTCTCTAACAAAGTTACCAAATTGCTATCTCATTCCCCAAAAGACTTCAAAGTCTTTTCTGAAAAGACCTATGCTATATAGGATCTTCAGTTTATCAACTTTCTAAACTTTGACTTAAAACTGTCTCCACCATTAGCACGATCTTTAAAGACAGAACTGTATCTTATTCATCTTCTTATTCCCAGTGCCTGTAATTACTGCTGATGTGTGTTAGCAGCAGTAGCCATGTTCTATGAAGCCAAAGCAAACATGCAGTCGTGACTACTGAAACACTTCTCGTGGGAAAATAAATACAGGGTGAAAGCGTGAAAGTGTCAGTTGGTCAGTCATGTCCAACTCTTTGCAATCCATTGGGCTACAGCCCACCAAGCTCTTCTGTCCATGGGATTTCTCCAGGAAAGAATACTGGAGTGGGTTGCCATTTCCTTCCCCAGGGGATCTTCCCAACAGCGACAGAACACAGGTCTCTCGCGTTGGAGGCCGATTCTTCACCACCTGAGCCATCAGGGAAGACCAAACTACAGGCTTAGATTCCTGTAAACTCTGTCATGACATTTCACAACAGGTCAATATAGAGCCTTGCTTTATGCGTGTTTCTATTCAAATGCACCTTAAATATATAATGTGTGTTAGTTGCTCATTCACGTCCAGCTCTTTGCAACCCTGTGGACTGTAGCCTGCCATGTTCCTATGTCCATGAAAACCTCCAGGCAAGAATACAGGAGTGGGTAGCCATTCCCTTCTCCAGGGGCGCTCCCCAACCCAGGGATCAAACCCAGCTTTCCTGCATTGCAGGCAGATTCTTTACCATCTGAGCCACCATGGAAGCATTAAATATTTAGTAAATATACCTAATTTAGCAAATATTGATGATTTGTTAACACTGAACTCTTTGTTCACAGCACTGTAACTCATTTTTGAATGAAGCTTATCTGATACATGCATTTTCTCCATAATAAGGCACATCACAGCCTAAACAACACTTGCACACTACACTTGGAAGCCATTTCAACAGCAAAGTTACCAATAAAAAGCACAAAAATGAGCAAAATGTGACACTACATATACCACAAAAAGGAGCTTTGTTTACAGTATGAGAACTGAAAAAATAAGGTAGTGTATGGCATTGTTTGACCTCAACTGGCAATGTGTGTGTAGATGTTACCACTGCTCATGTTATCCACTGCTCAATGTATACACATGCCTACGAATAACATGAAACCACTGTGTTGATTCTGAGTTACAAATAAATTTTAGTGAGCAGACAAATCTGCAAATGCAGAATCCACAAATAATGAGATTTGACTCACTTTCACACAGCAGTCATTTAATAAATGTCTTAGAACTGAATGAATAAATGAAAGAAATCACTATCATAATGAGGTGTTCCTCTTCGTTCCAGTAATTTCATTATTTTGATCCCATTTAAGACACATCCACATGACACTGAATCTGCCAAACTGCTAGCAATCAACCAAACAACTTGAGTCTGTGGGGAGTAAGCCTTCTGGCTTACCTATCTTGTTTATCCTACTAGCTTTTTGGCTGATAAATATAAATATAATGAAATAGCACATGCAATGAAATTATATTGGGAAACCTAAGGAGTCAAGTCCTAACAACAGACTGGAACAAGAAATCACACACCATTTACAATTGGCACTGAGATATTAAAAACTTCCTATGTTTAAGAGTCAGTATCACTGCTGTGGATAGTTATCTCAGCGGGAAGTAAGGTCAGAATGAAGCTGAGGGAATTGTGCTCCCTGATTTCAGACTATACAACAAAGTTACAGTAATCAAAACAGTCTGGTACTGGCATAAAAACATATACATCAGTGGAATAAGACAGACTGCCCAAAGGTAACCCCACACACCTATGGTCAATTAATTCAAGACAAAGGAGGCAAGAATATATAATGGAGAAAAAACGTCTCTTCAATAAGTGGTGCTAGGAAAACTGGACAGCTACATGTAAAAGAATGTAATCAGAACATTTTCTAACACCACATACAAAAATTAACTCAAAAAGGATCTATATATAAATCTAAACATAAGACCAGACACTATAAAACTCCTAGAGGAAAACAGGCAGAGCACTCTTGTACATAATTCACAGCAATAGTTTTTTTTGATTTGTCTCCTAAAGTAATGAAAAAAGAAAAAAATTTTAATGTGGCCTAATTAAACACAAACACTTTCATACAGCAAAGGAAGCCATCGACAAAATGAAAAGATAATCTATTGACTGGGAGAAAATATCTGTAAATGATGCTACTGACAAGGGATTAACTTCCAAAATATACAAACAGCTCATACAGCTTAATATCTAATAAATAAATAAATAAACAAACCCAATCAAAAAATGGGCAGAAGATCTAAGTAGACATTTTTCCAAAGACAAACAGATGGCCAAGAGGCACATGGAAAGATGCTCAATATTGCTAATTATTAAAGAAATGCAAATCAAAAGTACAATAAGGTATCACCTCACACCAGTAAGAATGACCATTATTAAAAAGTCTACAAATCATAAATACTGAAGAAGTTGTAGCAAAAAATGAATATTCATACACAGTTGATGGGAATGTAAATTTGTGGAGCCACTGTGGAGGACAGTATGGAGATTTCTTAAAAAACTAAAAACAGAGTTACCATATGATCCTGCAACCCCACACCTAGGCATGTATCTGAAGAAAACTTCAATGTGAAAAGACACATGTATCCCCAAGTCCCAGAAGTGCTATTTACAACAGCAAAGACATGGAGGAAGCCTAATGTGTCCACTGACAGATGAACAGATAAAGAAGATGTGGTGTGTACATGCACGGCGCAATGTTACTCGGCCATAAAAAAGAACGAAATAATGCCACTTGCAGCAACGTGGCCGAACCAAGAGACAGTCGTACTGAGTGAAGTAAGTCATACACAGAAAGACAAAGGCCATACGATATCACTTACACACAGAATCTTAAAAATAGGATATAAATGAATATATTTACAAAATAAATAGACTCACAGACAGAAAACAAACTTACGGTTATCAAAGGGGATAGAGGGAAGGGGGAAGAGATAAAGTAGGAGTTTGGGACTGACATATACACACTATTGTATATAAAACAGATAAACAACAGAAACCGACTGTATCACAGGGAACTGTACTCAATATCGCGTAATAACCTAGTGGAAGAGAATCTGAAAAAGAATATATATGTGTGTATGTATATATATATTCCATTATATAACATAGATGTAACTCACTTTACTATACACCTGAAACGAACACAACACTGTAAATTAACTTATTTCAATTAATAAATTGGTACAAAATGATTTAAGAGATTAAAAAATAATAATTAAGGACCCATTTTGTCCCTAGTGAGTAAGAAATGCCACAATTAGGAATACAAGCCACTAATTTAAACTTGCTGCACAGGAGAACTGTGTTCATTTATATTAGAGAAAAATTTAAACATAGACATGTCTGTTTTCTTAAAAGTTTCATAAAATGTCGCCTAGTAGCTCTAAAGCTCCAGTTCCCTTCCTCAATATTTAATCACTAATGATGATGGCTAAGTTGGCAGCCAAAGAAAAGGTCCATTATTTTTCTGGTCACTATGACACCGTTTAACTTGTGGTTAGAGAAGGACTGCCAGGGTCGCTCTCTGAGCTCTACCACTAGCTGAGTTATTGAACAAGTTATTCAGACTTTTTGAACCTCAATTCCCCATTTGTGAAACAGAGACAAAAACAGTATTTATACCTTATAGGATTGTTTTAAGAATTAAGTGAGATATTAGATGAAAACTGTTTAAAATTGTGCTCAGTAATTGCTAGCAACTGCTCGCACACATGAGACACTAGTCAACATATTCATTAACAAAAGACACAATACTATGTTGTCAGAAACGAGGACTAAGTAGAATACTACAGCTTAAAAATGAAACTTTGGGAATTCAATGGCATTTATAAATTCCCAAAACACTTTTCAGCTTCCTGAAAAAAATATGAACATTATTCTCTGCAGGTTTTCATTTTCAACATACTTTACCATTCTTCATTATTCTAATTGGATTTACATGCTTATTACTGTAATCTAGAGTTCTCATTGCCAACTTTATTCAACAGTGTGTATTTTGAAACAGAAAATCAAGATGATAATGAAAAACCTGAATTTCACTAACCTGAGTTGAACTCTGAATTAATACCTAATAATTTTTGCGACCCCATGGACTGTAGCACACCAGGCTCCTCCATCTATGGGATTTTCTAGGCAAGAATACTGGAGTGGATTGCCATTTCCTTCTCCAGAGGATCTTCCCAACCCAGGGATTGAACCCGGGTCTCTTACAGTGCAGGCAGACTCTTTACTGTCTGAGCTACCAAGAAATCCAAACTGTGGGAAATTCTTAAAGAAATGGGAATACCAGACCACCTTATCTGGCTCCTAAGAAACCTGTATGCAGGTCAAGAAGCAACAGTTAGAACTAGACATGGAACAACGGACTGGTTTAAAATCAGGAAAGAAGTACATCAAGGCGGTATATTGTCACCCTGCTTATTTAACTTATATGCAGAATACATCATGCGAAATGCTGGGCTGGATGAAGCTCAAGCTGGCAAGATTGCAGGAAGAAAATCAATAATCTCAGATATGCAGATGATACCACCTTTATATCAGAAAGAGAAGAGGAACTAAAGAGTCTCTTGATAAAGGTCAAAGAGGAGAGTGGAAAAGCTGGCTTAAAGCTCAACATTCAGAAAACGAAGATCATGGCATCCGGTCCCATCATTTCAGGGCAAATAGATGGTGAAAAAACAGAAACAGTGACAGATTTTATTTTCTTCGGCTCCAAAATCACTGCAGATGATGACTGCAGCCATGATGTTAAAAGATGCTTACTTCTTGGAAGAAAAGCTATGACAAACCTCAACAGTGTATTAAAAAGCAGAGACATCACTTTGCTAACAAAGGTCTGCATAGTCAAAGCTATGGTTTTTCCAGTAGTCTTGTATGGATGTGAGAGTTGGACCATAAAGAAGGCTGAGCACTAAAGAATTAATGCTTTCTTTGGTGCTTGGAGAATCCTAAAGGAATCAACCCTGAATGTTCATTGGAGGGACAGATACTGAAGCTGAAGCTCCAATACTTTGGCCTGATGGGAAGAGCCAACTTATTGGAAAAGACCCTTATGCCGGGAAAGACTGAAGGCAGGAGGAGGAGGGGACGAAAGATGAGATGGTTGGATGGCATCACCAACTCCATGGACAATGAGTTTGAGCAAACCGTGGGAGACAGTGAAGGAGAAGGAAGCCTGGCACGCTGTAGTCCATGGATGACCGAGTCAGACACAACTGAGGGACTGAAGAAAAACAACAATTTTGATATATAATCTGCTGGGATGTTTAGGCTTTCAGACAGTTTGTTCATTTTGCTACAGGAAACCTGAGCTTCCCTTTTTAACAAAAGTCATAAAATTACAGGCTTGAAGTTCTCTTTATTCTCAAAGATTTCATAATGAGCCATTCATACAGTTAAGCAGACATTTCACCAGGTGATAAAATGCTCAGATTTTTTCAATGCAATGATAATTTGGCTCTAGAGTATAATCTGATTTATGTCGTGTTTTTTTTTTAATCAGCAGAGGGAGTGCGTTTGGCATTTATACCAGTAGATTATCACCGATTTGAACAGTTCGATCCCATGAAACTAATATTCCTTCATGTTTCAGTATAAATGCCGATAAGTATTTCTGAAATAAATAGTCTGTCAGATGTTAAGTGGTACTGAATTGATTCCAGTCCATACTTTTTTCCTCCTCCTCATAGGTTTATTAAGAAAGGGATGATACACAGGTATCCTCAAATTTACCACCCTTATTTTTTTCACACAAAAGCACAAAAATAAATGTTGGGCTTTGGGAGTGGTAACAAAAATATCACAGAAATCATGCATAATGAGTTAAACATATTTTTGCTGACCAACATTTCTGACGAACAATACAGAAATAATACTAAATGGTTTAAACAGACAGGAATCTGGCCTTCAGTCAAGCAAAGCAATAATATGTTTTTTAAAAAAATACTTCAATAGAGCTGATTTTTCAGACAAAGAGCCTTTTCTCGCTACTTATCAGCTGTCTGACATCAGGGGAGCGCTGTGTGCGTCAGCCAGCCCAGCAGGGACCCCGGCTCGTGGCAATGGGCCATGGGCTGCTTATCTTATCGGCTTACAGTGCGTGGCACTTCACCCATTACTGTGTGAACCCGCGAGGAAGGGAGGTGTGTGACTGCGAGGGTAGAGGTTAGAGTTGTGAGCTAAGCAGGTTCTAGCCACTTGTTAACAACAACAAAAAAGAAAACAGTCCAATGTGTTACGTTAATTATAACGAAAGTTTCTGCCCCTAAACCCAGTCTTAAGCGAAAGACGGGTTTTTTTGTTGTTGTTTTTTTTAAAGGCTTTCTAAACTATATGACAACTACTTCTACTTACGCAAATGTATGTCAAAGTTACAGTTCCAGAAGAATGACTATTATATTCCACATAGGAGAGTTTTAAAAAGGAATTTGGTAGAAAATGTACATATAACTCTTACATTAGCTCTATTAAAACAGGTGTCTGGTGTCTGGTAATGAGACAAACTGCTTTCGAGAGTCTGCCAATGTTCACAATTCTAAACACAAGATCCGAAAGTACCCTTAACCCTGAATCACATCACTCAAACCAGGATTAAGTTTCCTGCAGAGAAAAACTGTCTCATAAAAACTACCTAAAAATTATTTTTTTTAAATAGCTGAACTTCAAAGCCTTTGTAACTGTAATAAATACTATGTTTTTAATACCCAAAACTAATTTTTATTTACTATTCTCAACTTCTGCATGCTAAGTTGCTTCAGTAGTGTCCAACTCTTTGCAACCTCAGGGACTGTAGCCCACCAGGCTCTTTTGTCCATAAGAAAAAACACTAGAGCAGTTTGCCATGCCCTCCTCTAGGGGATCTTCCTGATTGAACCCAGGTCTCTTCTATCTCTTGCATTGGCAAACAGATTCTTCACCACTAGCGCCACCAGGAAAGCCCGCAGCTTGGCTTGTACATTAAATGGTTCTCTACTAAAAAATGATATATCTCAAAATACTATACACCACAAACTACATTGTCATCTGGGTTATATATCTAATAAAACTACAGATATAAAATTACACCAAACCCACTGCTTATTATTCCTTCAAGCTTACCTGTTAAGTTAGAATACATGCAATTAATTTGTACCCAAACACCCCTCTATATGGGCTTCCCCGGCAGCTCAGACAGTAAAGAAACCCCCTGCAATGACCTGGGTTGGGAAGGAGGAGGGCATGGCAACCCACTCCAGTATTCTTGCCTGGAGAATCCCATGGACAGAGGAGCCTGGCAGGCTGCAGTCCATATGGTCACAAAGAGTCGGACAGGACTGAGTGACTAAGCACAGCACCCTTCTATATGATTCGGAGATCATAAATCATGGACTGCAAAATCGTCCTCTCTCTCCCAGGACAAAATTCCCCTGTCTGATCACACTTTGTTATGGACTGAACTGTGTCCCCACAAAATTCTACATTGACGCTCAAACGCCCAGTGCAATGGTATTTGGAGAAGGGGTCCTTGGGAGGTAATTAGGTCTTGGGAGTGGATCCCTCCTGATGGCATTAGTGCCCTTAAGAGATGTCAGCCTGTCTCGCTGCCCCTGAGCACCCAGGAAGAAAAGGACCATGTGCAAACCCGGAAAAGAGCCCTCATCAGGAAGCGACCCAGCCAATGCCTGGATAGTGGACTCCCCAGATTTCAGAAGAGTGGGCGGTGTCTGTGACTTAAGCCACACAGTCATTAACAGTCTGTCTCAGCAAGCCTAGGGACTGAACACCTTCTGTCCTCACACCCTGCTCTTTCATTCCTGTTGGGCCTGGTGCACACTTTGGCCCCTGTCCACCTGGTTTCCCCACCTTTAGAATTAATTTTGTCTCATTACTGAGCCTGAAAACCTTTGCCAGTTACTGCAAGGATGGCTTAGCTACCACCACAGAATGCCACGCATATCCCCAACAGTAGATAAACCCACCATCCAATTTCCTTCATTGGTATTTCTGTTTAAAGAGGAAAAATGCAGTCATGCCAATACCTCTTCTTTCTCCCTGGATGACTTCCTATGTTGGTCCCAAAGTAGCTGAACCAAGACTCATTGTTCTCAACATCCAGACACATAATTGTTTCCCTGACATGTGACTTGACCTCCCCCCAACCCCGAGAGGATCCTTCACTTTTCCTATTCAAAATTTCTCTCTCTACCTTCTCCTATAACTGAGCTAGTGCTCTCTCTTGGTTCTTCATTAAGTCTGTGCCTTGCTCACTCAAGTATTTACCTCTACATCTCAAGTCTTCAAACATTTTATCCCCTTCTATCAGATTTCTAATAAGCTCAGGTTTCCACTCACCCTGAAACAACAACAAAAATTTCCTCAAGCCCAATGAATTCAACACACGCTCTATTTTTCTTTTTCTTTTTCACCATCAAAGTCAATTAGCAGTCCAGTGCTTACTTGATGTCCTCAATTCTGATTCATGCCTTAATCATCACACTATGAGATCACCTCCCAGCACTACAATGAAACCAAACTTCTCTGAACAGTTTGTTATGATTATCTCAGTCTTCATCTTCCTCAGTCTCAGCAATATCAGATATTGTTAAACAATTCCTTTTTGTCCTGAGAATTTCTCCTATATGACACAGCAAAGAAGGTCGATCAGCCAACAACCAATTTTTCTAAAGCAAATATATTATTAAACAGATGAACCACTCTATGAAAAGTAAAATGAAAAACAGTCAATTTCATAGAAAAAAAAAAAAAAAACTGTTAAAACTAACGCATCTGGCAGAAAATGCTACAAGCTTTCTACACAATAAACCCCAGTCAAGGATGCTGTGGGGGACTGACTGAGAGCGGATATCAAAAAATTCAACATGTAAATGAAACAAGTTTTAGTTGACAATTTTCATGAACTGACACATTCTAAAACTTGGAGCTAGCTACAAAGTACTAGTTTGCTATCTAAATGGCCCTTCCAAGTTTCTCTGCTGACTTAGACTCTACTCACCTGTTAAAACATTGACATTTCTTCTATCCTCATTCAACATTGTTGAATTGAAATGTCCTCTAGACATTTCTGTTCTATCCTCATTCAACATTGTTTTCTAAAGTCTTCTCAAGCCCCTATGTCTTAAACCACAACATCTCTGTGAATGACTTCTGTATCTTTACCTTTAGCTTCTAAACCAACTAAAAAAAAAAAAAAAAAATCACATAACTATAAGATAGTTGCCACCTTCCTTTCTTGAAACTTTACTCCTCTCTTTTCTGCATCCCTCTGTGATTCCATAGGGCAGCGATTCTCTTCCACGCAATCACCTAAACTAAATATCTTCTAAATCACTCTCTCCGTCAGTCCTCAAACACACATAATTGCTGGGTCCGGTCCATGCTAGCTCCATAATAGTTCTCATCCTTTTAGCTTTTTCTTTTCCCAATGGCACTGCCTTTGATCAGGACACTATCAGTCAGTATTTTCTTTATGTCTAGGAAGGCAACTATAGTAGACCGATAAATCAAGTATGAAAATAACTTCATATTCCTCTGAAATACAAAAATAATTCATCCCCTGTAGAGTCATCACATAGGAAAAGCCTCGCTCCTTCCAACTTCACACCAGACCTGTGGCTAAAGCACCTATCTTGTCACCATCAGAACAAAAGTAATTAACAAAACTGGAAGAATAAAAACTGTATCCTTAAGAACCTCAGGGACACACTGAATTAATCAATCCTGGAGCTGCCCTACCTCAGGGCTGCTTGTTTCATGACATAGGTTTCCCAACCATTTAAGCAATTTGGAGTTGAGCTTCTATTACAAATTGCAACTCAAAGGCACCCCAACTTACAGTCCTACTAGTCAGTGAAAACAGCCTCCTCCTCTTTTCAGGCCTCCAGGCTAATCTCTTCCCATACCAGTCTGAGAACTACTTTTTTGGAAGGTGAAAAACCCTAAGCCCCGAATGTCCGTGACTGCACAGCTTGGAAGACAGACCCCACATTCCAGGGGAGGCTCTTCCACACCGCACTCCAGTAATTCAGGAACGGTTCCAGGGATTGAGGACCTCAGGGAGAAAAGACCGCACGTGGGCAAGTCCTGAGGCTGCAGCTGTCACCACCCTTGACCATCCTGCCCCCGAAAGGCCTGTGAAGACCCCACACTTCCTCAGACCACCCTGTCCCTGGCATCTCGAGTGGAGCCAACGGGTCTACCCACAGGCTTTTACTCCCCTGCTCTGAGAGCCGGGTGAGCCAACTTGTGGGGCCACCTTGAGGCCAGAATCAGCCGGGGATCCCTCTCTCCGGGGGATCCCTCACTCCCCAACCCAAGCTTTCCCCAGATGGCCAGATAAACAGTCACACTGCCGTAGGCTCCCCTGGTCCCCTAAGGGGTTGCACTCAAGGGTGGAAGGGTGGGGGTACTTCCGGTGACATCACAGTGTATACCGGAAATGCAGCCTAGCTGCCTACCCAGGCACTTCCGTTTCCGCCAGCATGAGAAGACCAGAGTCTGTCTTCACCCGACTAGGTGGTGCGACCTCAAATCCAGAACCCACAGCTAGAGAATGCGCCAAGAACCCTTGAAGGAGTATTTAAACATGCAACCCCCACGGCTTTGTGCACCTGGTCGGCCTCCTCCGCCCTTTTCTGGCCTCTCCGCTCGCCCTGGCTGGAGGAAAGTCTCCAGGGGAGAGAACCTCAAAGCTCTCCTCCAAGATGCCTTGACCTTTCTTGGCCACCAGGCTTTTTTCTACTTAGTTCTTTCAGGCCTAATTTAACTCACTGTTGCCCTTTCTGCCTTGAAGCGCTAAGTGCCTAAAAGTCAGCCATGGGCATGTTGGACTATCCTGGATGCAGCACCACTCCCGCCCTGGGTGTTGGTGGTGTCGGAGACCTCCAGGAGTGGGACAGTATTCAGCTGAGTGCAAGGGACCACACTTGCCATGGCAAGGTCAGAAAAGGTGCTCCAAGACGGAGGATATGCAAGCTGGTCTTGTCACTTCCTGAGCAGACAAGATGGAAGGGTATCCCAGACAGGAGGAATGTCACAGACATTGGCAGGGAAGCGTGACGGACCAACGTCCTAGGGAGTTCAGAAACTATAGATGCATCTCATGGGGAGATGGAAGATGCTCCCAAAGTAAGCAGAGGCTCTTCCGTGCCATGCTAAGGACTTGAAACACTGTGCAGGTGATTGAGGACACCTGAGAATATAACCTCAAGAATGGTATACTCAGATCTGCATTTCGGAATAATCTTTATTTCCACAGAGATGAGTAACCAAATCCAGAAAGGCTTATTAAGAAACCACTGCAGCAGTGCAGTTGACAAACAACAAGGGGGAAAAAAGAATATAATCAAGTGGCAGGACTGACGGGGCCAGATGACCAGTCAGAAGCATGTTGTGAAAGAGGACAGTGATAATTCCACTCATTCTTGACGCTCTTTCTCTCATGTCCAAACTGTTAGGCAATCCTGTTGTCCAATACTTCAAAATACATTTGAAATCTGACCCTGTTTCATGCTCCTAACAGTCAGCACTCTTGTTCAAGCTTCATCTCTTTCATCTGGATAGGACAATAATAGCTTCCTAACTGGTCAACCTGCATCTGTCTAGCCTCTGGTCTCAATATAGCAACTGTCAAAATCTGAGACCATATCTATCCTCTGCTCAGAACCTTACAGCATCTCCCAAGCTCATACAGATTAAAAGTCAAAGTCCTTAGATGGATTTACAAGGTCATACACGATCTGACCTGCATGACCCCTCTGACCTTCTAGAACAAACGAGATACACCTGCACACGGGAACCTTTGCCATGGTTGTTGCCTCTGCCTGTAATAATGCTCATTTCTCAGGTATCTACATAGACTAATTGTTCACCTCCTTTAAACTGACTTAAAGTCAGTTTAAAATGTCACCATTTGGGGCTGTGGTTGACCACTGTGTTGAAAATTGCTGTCTTTCAGTGCCCGATACAATCTCTGTCCTCACTCTGCTCTACTTATACACTTCCCCCATGGCACTCTACCACTCTCCAATATCATGTGATTCATTTCTAATTTACCTTTATGGCCATATCCCCTACTGGAATATACGAGCAACAAGAGCAAGAATCTTTTTTTATTGTTATTGTTCACAGAAGTATTTCAAACACCTAGAACATGCCTGCCCCATAAGAGATGTTCAATAAATATTCAAATCATAAATATTTGAACAAATGAACCCATGGGAAGGAATGGGTCAGGTATGTCTTCTGGAAACAATGCCTGAACTGAGTCTTAATGGGAAGGAATTATGCAGCAAAGAGGTGGTTTCGGAATTTCCAGACAAGGCTCAGAGCATGACAAGACACAGGTACTAGAAGTGCATGGGGCATGTATACTACAAGCACTACATGTAAACTACAAGCACTCCGATATTGATGGAGAACAAATAGAAGGCAAGAAGGCATAAATGAAGCTGATGCTTGTGTATTTGAGGCCTTATCTTCCAACTCAAGTCTACCATGCATTTTTGAAACATTCACCTCACTTTAGTGAAAAACATTAACTTCAAGGAAAAAATAACAATGTTTGTACAGGGAGTAGGAAAGCATCTGAGATATATTTAAGAGAGGCAATCAGCAGGATTAATTAATTGGCTGAATGATTGGTAGGTCAGTAGTGAATGAGAATGAAGAGTCCCAGATCATGTTTATTATACTAAGTTAAAAAAAAATGATGATGAAAATAAATGTTGTTTCTGTTATGGTGAGACTAAGGAGAGAAACATCTACTTCTGCTTCATTGACTAGGCTAAAAGCCTTTGACTATGTGAATTACAACAAACTATGGAAAATTCTTTAAGAAATGAGAATACCAGACCACCTTACTTGCCTCCTGAGAAACCTGTACACAGGACAAGAAGCAACAGTTAAAACAGGACAAGGAACAATGGACTGGTTCTAAACTGAGAAATGAGTACGTCAAGGCTGTATATTGTCATCCTGCTTATTTAACTTCTATGCAGAGTAATCATGCAAAATGCCGGGCTGGATGAATCACAAACTGGAAGCAAGATTGCTGGGAGAAATATTAATAGCCTCAAATATGCAGATGACACCATCCTTATAGCAGAAAGCAAAGAAGAACTAAAGAGCCTGTTGATGAAGGTGAAAGAGGAGAGTGAAAAAGTTGGCTTAAAACTCAACATTCAAAAAACTGAGATCAAGGCATCCGGCCCTATCACTTCATGGCAAACAGATGGGGGAAATGTGGAAACACTGTCAGATTTTATTTTCTTGGGCTCCAAAATCAATGCAGATGATCACTGCAGTCACAAAATTAAAAGACACTTGCTCCTTGGAAGAATAGCTATGTCAAACCTAGATGGTGTTTTAAAAAAACAGAGACATCACTTTGCCAACAAAGGTCCATCTAGTCAAACTATGGTTTTTCCAGTAGTCATGTATGGATATGAGAGTTGGACCATAAAGAAGGCTGAGTACCAAAGAACTGATGCTTTGGAACTCTGGTGTTGAAGAAGACTCTTGAGAGTCCCTTGGACTGCAAGGAGATCAAATCAGTCAATCCTAAAGGAAATGAGTCCTGAATATTCATTGGCAGGACTGATGCTGAAGCTGAAGCTTCAGTACTTGGGCCACCTGACACAAAGAGCTGACTCACTGGAAAAGACCCTGATGCCAGGAAGGATTGAGGGCAGGAGGAGAAGGGAGTAACAAAGGATGAGATGGTTGGATGGCATCTCTTACTCAAAGGACTTGAATTTAAGCAAACTCAAGGAGATAGTGATGGACAGAGAGGCCTGACATGCTGCAGTTCATGAGGTTGCAAAGAGTCAGACAGAACTTAGCAACTAGACAACAACTGTGGAGAACAGTGTGGAGGTTCCTTAAAAAACTAAAACTAGCGTTAACATGATCCTGCAGTCCCACCACTGAGCATATAACTGGAAAAGATACATGCACTCCAATGTTCAGAGCACAGTTATTTACAGGAGCTAAGACATGGAAGTAACCTTAGTGTCCATCAACAGATGATTGGATAAAGATTCATTCATACACACACACACACACACACACACACACACTATGGAATAGTACTCAGCCATAAAGAAGAAGGAAATAATGCTATTTAAGGCAACATGGATGAACCTAGAGATTATCATGCTAAGTAAGCCAGAAAGAGAAGGACAAATATCACATGATATTGTTCATATGTGGAAACAAAAACTGAGACAAATGAATTGTACTTACAAAATGAAACAGACTCACATATAAAACAAACTTATGGTTACCAAAGGCAGGGGTGGGGAGGATAGACTAAGAGTTTGGGATTAAAATATTTGAACTACTATATGTAAAACAGATAACCAAAAGGGACCTACTGTATACCACAGGAAACTATATCTAATGTCCTGTAATAACCTTTAATGGAAGAGAATGTAAAAAAAGTATATATACACACATAAATGTGTGTGTGTGTTATAAATAACTGAATCACTTTACTGTATGCCTGAAACTAAAACAACGTTATAAATCAACTACATTTCAAAGTTTTTTTAAATAAAATGTTAGAATAATAAAAATACATAATTTCTTAACAAAATAAAATGGGCAGAGGAGCTGAATAGACATTTTTCCAAAGAAGACATTAACAGATGGCCAACAAGCACATGAAAAAATGTTCAGCATCACTAATTATTAAAGAAATGCAAATCCAAGCCATGAAACTGTAGTTCACAACTGTTAGAATGCCTATTGTTAAAAAGGCAAGAAATAACAAGTGTCGGCAAGAATTTGGAGAAAAGGGACCTCATATGGTATTCATGGGAATATAATTTGGTACAGTCACTATGGAAAACACCATGCAAACACCTTAAAAAATAATCATATTAGTAACAAAACTACTGTATGATCCAGCTATCCCACTTCTGGGTATTTGTCCAAATATGAAAATATTAATTCAAAAGATATACACATGCCTATGTTCATCTCAGCATTATTTACAATGGCCAAGATATGGAAACAAAGTCCCCATCAATAAATAAATGGATAAAAAAGTTGTGGTGATAAACATATGTCAGCCATAACAAGATGAAACCTTGCCATCTGCAATAACATGGATGGATCTTGAGGGTATTACACTAAGTGAAATAAGTTAGATGGAGAAAGACAAATACTGTATGATTTTACTCACATGTGGAATATTAAAAAAAAAAAAAAAAAAAACGAACAAAATAAATGAACAAATCACACAAAAACAAAGACACAGAGAACAGTGGTTGCCAGAGGGGATGAGGAGGGTGTGGGGAGACAAAAGGATAAAGGGGGTCAGCTGCATGGTGACGGGTGAGAACTAACCTCATGGTGGCAGCACACTGGAGGGTGTGAGGACGCACAGATACAATGCACACATGCAAGTGAGGACGCACAGATACAACGCACACACGTGAGTGAGGACGCACAGATACAACGCACACACGCGAGGCACACCATGTTATAAACCAAAGATACCTCCATTGTTTAAAATGAATGTTTCAAAGTATTCTAATTAGGGGAGTTGATACAATTCTATATCCTAAACTGGGCAAAAGCAGGACATATATGGGATACAAAAATTTAAAGATCAAAATTCATATGTTGACTATCACATCAGCAACACCTGCAGCTACTATTCAGACATTAGTCCACTCCTTCAAAGTCTTATTAGTAAACATTTATGTTTTAATAAAGATATTTTTATTAAAACTTAAGACATGTTAAAATAGTAAATGTACTCCTATTCAGCTTGTAAATAAAGATCTAATACTATTAAGCATGTAGAATCACCCTGAAGAAGTTAAGGATACAAACAGTATCAAATGGAGATTCCAAAGACAAAAATTTTCCTCAGATTTCTTGTTCTATCATAGGCCACAAAAGAAATTATTCTAAGTGAGCTAAATCACTAATATTAATAGTTGTACCATAAGATTCTTACTGAATCAGCCTGTAATACATCAGCTTCCTAATAATTGCTTTCTATGCTCATTACTTTGTATAATCATTTTTAATTGCCTTTCCTGGTAAAGAAAGCCCTATAGTATGGGATCTGAATTGGAACTAGCATGATAGACAGATGGAGTAGATAGAGCCCTAGCTCTCGCCACTGAAAGGCCACTGAAAGGGACCAGAATAACACACAAGCTGCAGTGAGCACCCTGAGTGCTCAGGTCTCGGCTGCTAAATACTGTTGCCCATTAAGCAGGACCAGGATCCTTGGAGAAATGGTTGACTCCAGGTCTGAGATAGGAAAGTATGAAGTAAATAAGAAAATTGTGTACAAGGTCATGGAAACATGAAATGGAGTAAGGAAATGTTTCAAAAAGAATCAATACTGGCCAAATATGGGGCAGTTTGATGATCAAAAATAGTAAAAAGCAGTAGACGGTGACATTAAGCATAAGACAAAAAGAACACATATTTTAATGTATCATTATAGCACTGAATATAAAAGGAACCCATGAATGCATAACGCTATGCAAAACAAGGTGAAACAACAAAAAGTGAAAGCAGTAAGGTCAGAAGCAGGAGGTGAAAGGTCAGAAGCAGGAGGTGTCATGTCAGGAGGGGGCTGTGGCGAGAGCACTTTGTAGGATAAGTCAAGGTTTAAACGTATAACAAATAGAATTTTCAAATATCATCATTCTGTAAAAATCTCAAAATAATAATTCAGGCAAAGATAATCAATGAATGCTAAAACCACTGAATGAAAGGGTATTAGAAGCATGATATTCACACCACCTCAAAGTATCATTCCAAAGACTACTCTTAACAAAGGGGAAAAGATAACTTTACAGTACAGACATCTGGCGGACACCATCTGAACCTAGTGAGCAAATTTAGCAGCACCAGAAATAGAACTGACATTATGGGATGCTGTACGAATGTGCACGAAGCCAGAGAACCATATACTCTCCTGCATAATATGAGAGAGAATTAACACATACAGAAGAGGTGGGTGATAAAGCTGGTGTGCTAAACGAGATGCAAGAGGTCGGGTAATCTCTGATCTACTGATGAAGAAACTGAGATTTGGCCAAGTCAGAGAACTTTCTCAAAGTCAAGTATCTTGTGACTGGCAAAGCTGAAATTTAAACCAAGCCCACCTGATTCTAAAACACAGATTCATCTATGTGAGCCAGGTAACCTCAGCCCCCACTGGTTCTAAAGTCTAGGTGTAGCTCGCTCCCTTCAGCATCGGCCAGTTCCCCCAGGGTCAGCCTTATCCGCCTCAGCCTCAGTCCTCCCCTTGCCCAACCTACTCGTCTTTGCGTCAGTTCTTCCGAAATTCAAACTGGAATTCCCCGCTGCCACCAAAGCAGTGACACAGCGCCACTAAGTGAAGATACCTAGATGCCTTTGGCTCTATTATAGTCAAGAAGAAGTGACCCGGTTACCGTAAGGAAGGATGGCTGCAAAGTCAATGAAGATGAGCTCATAGCACAACCAAAATTAAAAGATTATTACTATTTCATCATTCTAGTCAATTTAAATGACTACAATCAACCATGAGACATAGCTATGAAATGCTTGCCTGCAGTCCATTACAAATGAAAATCAATGCCTGTTTTAATCAAGTTTTAACACCCAGACTTCTATCATAACTTCACCAAAAGCCTGCTCGGGAGCTCTAGTTAACATGTCCAAAACCAAATAAAGACCTGATTTTCTCACCAACCTGATCCTTCATTTTTCCAAAACGCTGACCATGAAAGTTGGCCAAAACTTTGACACCATCATTCATGTCTTTCTCTCCCATTCCACGTCCAGATCCACTGGAACTCAATCCTGTTAGCTGTATCTTTAAAATATACACACAACCCGCCATTTTTCATCCAGTCCACTGACTCTGCTGTGGCCTGGCCAACATTGTCCTTTGCCTGGATTAGCCATTGGCCTCCTATCCTGTCTCCCTATTTCCACCCTTCTTCTCCTTATAGTCTGTTCTCAAAGCAGCAGTCAGGGCATTGTTATTAAGTCAGATAAATCACTTCTCTCCTCAAACCCTTTATGGCTCCCTGTCTTACACGGAGAAGAGACTTGACTCTTATTGGAGGGCTTCTACGGTCTTTTTTTTTTTTCTTCTCTACTTCGACTGGTCTCGCTGCAATCAATGCTCTCAAACACGTCGGCTGTGCTCTCAGACCCGGTGTTTGAACTTGCTGGTTGCTCCCTCTGCTTGAAACGTTGTCACCAGAAATCACTCAGCTCACCTGCTCAGAATCTTCGCTGAGATTTTGCCTTCTTAACGTAGCCTATCCTGCATCTATCAACTAAAATTATAACTACACTCTCTGTCCCCCCTCGCTGCTCTATGTTTCCCCATACTACTTATCACCAGCCTGGCACTCTTACATTTCACTTGTTCTGTCTACCTGGGAGGTAGACATCCAGGTAGTATCCAGGAGGACAGCAGTTTGATTTTTCTTTTATCTGTTCATTGCTCTAGTCCCACTTCCTAAAATAGTAGGTATCTAATATCTGTCATGTAAACGAATATCTGCCAAAGCTCCAATACTTTGGCCACCTGATGCCAAGAGCCAGCTCCTTGGAAAAGACCCTGATGCCAGGAAAGACTGGAGGCAAAAGGAGAAGGCATGACAGAGGGTGAGATGGCTGGATGGCATCACTGACTCAGTGGACGTGAATTTGAACAAATTCCAGGAGACACTGGAGGACAGAGGAGCCTGGTGTGCTGCAGTCCATGGGGTGGCAAAGGGTTGGGCATGACTTACTGACCGAACAATAACAGCAACATGTGAGTGTCAGGTGGATAAATACACAGCAGACCTACAGCTATAACCATGACTAAGAAAATCATCCTTCTGGGCTGTGTTTTTTAAACTGCTTTCTTCTACTTCAGGTTTTAATGATGAACTGGTCATACACTGTCTCAGTTCTTAAACTGTATGGAGAACAGTCAGTCAGAGAGCTCTCAGCTCTAGTTGTACCCAAGCATTTTCCCACACAGAACTCAAGTTTTAGCCACAGAAATGTTCTCTCCCTTTAGGTAATCTGTGTTGACTGCAAAATTGTGTTAAGGTAACTTGTGTGTGACATTAAATGTGACTACTAGGATTAATAGGAAGAAGTCCCTCAAGTCCAAATGTGGCACGTAAACAAAGACTTGAGAAATAGGACAGAAACAAATCCACTTCAGAAACAGCATGTCTCTATTACATGTTCTAGTTAATTCTTTTCCGGAAAGCTTAGTAACTGCAGACACAGCAATGTCAAACTAAAGCAGACAAGAGAAATCTGTTGTTCGGTCGCTCAGTCGTGTCCGACTCTCCTCGACCCCACGCACTGTAGCCCGCCAGGCTCCTCTGTCCATGAAATTTTTCCAGGAAGACTACTGGAGTGGGTTGTCATTTCCTTCTCCAAAGGATCTTCCCAGACCAGGGACTGAACTCCCTGCCTCCTGCATTGGCAGGTGGATTCTTTACCACTGAGCCCCCTAGGAAGCCCCAGACAAGGGAAACCATGAATGATACCAGATTTACTTACTGTTCTGGTTCTATCCTTCACATGCCTTTAAATCTTATTTTTACATATCATGGAATGTAAAAAAAAAAAAAAAAACAGAAAGAAGACTGCAAGCCTAATATAATGGAAAAGAAATGGAAGAGTGAAATAGATGTCTCCTGGGAACTAAACTGGAAGGAAAGTTATGACCAACCTAGATAGCATATTAAAAAGCAGAGACATTACTTTACCAACAAAGGTTCGCCTAGTCAAGGCTATGGTCTTTCCTGTGGCCATGTATGGATGTGAGAGCTGGACTATGAAGAAGGCTGAGCGCTGAAGAATTGATGCTTTTGAACTGTGGTGTTGGAGAAGACTCTTGAGAGTCCCTTGGACTGCAAGAAGATCCAACCAGTCCATTCTGAAGGAGATCAATCCTGGAATTTCTTTGGAAGGAATGATGCTAAAGCTGAAACTCCAGTATTTTGGCCACCTCATGCGAAGAGTTGACTCGTTGGAGAAGACTCTGATGCTGGGAGGGATTGAGGGCAGGAGGAGAAGGGGACGACAGAGGATGAGATGGCTGGATGGCATCAATGACTCGATGGATGCGAGTCTGAGTGACCTCCGGGAGCTGGTGATGGACAGGGAGGCCTGGCGTGCTGCGGTTCATGGGGTCGCAAAGAGTCGGACACGACTGAGCGACTGATCTGATCTGATCTGGGAACTAAACACTGTGACAACAAGAACTTCACCAAAATAAGTAACGTTTTGGCCCATGGCCTCTAGGCTTACTCAAGGCCATGAATCAGACTACCAAACTACTTATAGTCTTAATATAAAAAGACTTTTTCCCCACTTATTTTTTGTGGAGGAAAACCCCCAAACCTGTCAATTTGCTGGTTAGATCTTAAAATACCAACATACATTTTAGCAAATATCTAATTGCACCTGAGAATGGTAAAATTTATTGTCATAAAAGTTTGAAAGCAAACTCTACTACTCATATTTAATTTCTATTCTTCTATTTACGGAGCTTGGAGAGAGCCCCCAAAGATGAACACGGTGAGAGTGACCTTAAAAATATCGCTTCTAAGTGTTACATGCAAAAACATTGGCAGCCCTGTCAAGTCACCGTGTAAAGTGGGTAAAATAAGTGAAACAAACACTTCTCAGCAAAACTGTTTAAAACTCTCCACACTTCAGTCATTGGTGCAGAAGTTGTTCCACATCACATGAATGGCAGTTCTTCCCTTCACTTGTAATTGAACAAATGGTATGGTCCCTACTGTGACCGGGGCAATGGGCTTGTGCTAAGGTTCAGATCTGTAAAACGATGGTAATAACAGTACCAGTCTTGTGAAGGGTAATAAAGGTAATGCAGGTAAAGTCCTCAACACACCATCCAGAACACATAACTCCTCAATGAATGGTTCCAGAGGTTCTTCTATTTTCTATTAAGC
Source organism: Tragelaphus eurycerus (assembly GCA_935064755.1). Taxonomy (NCBI): domain Eukaryota; kingdom Metazoa; phylum Chordata; class Mammalia; order Artiodactyla; family Bovidae; genus Tragelaphus; species Tragelaphus eurycerus. The sequence goes on from CAKXYN010000114.1 coordinate 2,485,745, forward strand.
ATATACAATGGGAATGTTAGTTGCTCAGTCGTGTCTGACTCTTTGCGATCCCATGAACTGCAGCCCACCCCACTCCAGTACTCTTGCCTGGAAAATCCCATGGATGGAGGAGCCTGGTAGGCTATAGTCCATGGGGTCGCTAAGAGTCAAACACGACTGAGCGACTTCCCTTTCACTTTTCACTTTCACGCATTGGAGAAGGAAATGGCAACCCACTCCAGTGTTCTTGCTTGGAGAATCCCAGGGACGGGGGAGCCTGGTGGGCTGCCGTCTATGGGGTCGCACAGAGTCGGACACGACTGAAGCGACTTAGCAGCAGCAGCAGGCTCCTCTGTCCGTGGGATTTTCCAGGCAAGAATACTGGAATGGTTTGCCATTTCCTTCTCCTGGGATAATGGGTGGAATTACTGATTAATTTTCAAAGGGAAAAAAAAAATCCCTCTCCCTGTAAATTAGAAGACTCCACATACTCTAGATCAAGAGTTAGAAATTCGCTTTTACTGTCAGCTAGGAGCACAGCTTTGGACTTGAATTTATGTAAAATGACACGGCCAGATCCATGCATCCTGACAACCTTTGCATCACTTCATCTGCTGTCTCTGGAAGGGATCTCTAGCTGTCTTTTATGGCGTGTTCTCCATCCTTATTTTCTACCCTACCCAGATGGGTCTCTGCAATCCTTCCCAGAGACAAGCAACAGTTCCACCACAAGGTACTTCTAGATTAGCCTGAACTCCAACCCAGACATTCTAATATCTATTTCACTCTAGTAACCTTCGAAATGCCACAGTATAGGATGAAATTTAAAGAATGCAAGTCATCACGATGAACTGTATACGCCAGCTCCCCCCTTACCGTGACTGCCTGTGTTTCTGGTGAGTAATAAATGCTCTGCTGGAAACAAAGGCATACGAAAACAAGCCAAGCAAAGTGTACACTCGCACCTTTGTAAGGAAAACACAGTCCTGGGCAGCCCCAGCTCAGCTTAACGCACCCCCTGAGATGGGGATGAAGTTTTCTCTGTTCCCCGAAGGCACAGTGCCTCTACAGTTCTTTTTTTCCTCTATCTCTTTCCCAGCTTCTCTCTGATAAATTGCATCACAATCAATTTCTGTTTTAGTTTTCTCATCCATCTCTCTCCTTTGAGAAGAATGAAAAGGCAGAGGAACCCTTGAAGCCACGGCTTTTATCCCTTAACCAACATCAATGAGGAAAATCCCAGGTGTCCCCGTTACATGATGATACCATAAAACTGTGACTTAGCAGACCCAGAGGTCTTTAAACAGCAGTAAGGGCTGATAAGCATCTGAGGCTGTACCCCTGGAACAAGCCCCCTCCTCACCATACCATCTTGCCATCCCATTAGTCATTAGCTGTCAGGGATCACAGGCAGAAGGAAGCAGGAGGGCTTCTCTGGTCGACAGCACAGCGCTGCTAAGCTGGCCCCTCTGGCCGGCCCGGCCTCTTGGGCAGCCTGACCCCCGGGGCTGGCATCCAGCCTGCGGGCTTTCCTGGGGACAAGGGCTTGCTCACGAGTCCTCAGACGGCCTCCTCTCCACCCGGAGTCCAAGCAGACACACCGGCGGAGCCTCCTGCTGCCCAGCTCTCTCAGGCCAAGGACTGACCAACCACCCTCCAACAGATTCCAACTGCCGTGGGCTGGGGACAAGCTTCTGCCCCCGGGGCCACTGACATCACAGTCCCAGCCTGGAACCTTCACGTCCTCGCACCTCCCTCACCCCTCCCTAGCCAGAGGCTTGAGTCTCTGTCCGCCAGCACGTCCCAGCTCCGTGGAAAGGTGACACTGCAGAGTCCCTCTCCCTCACTCCCCCAGGGTTCCAGGGAAGCCAAGCTGTGTTTTCAGGGCTCCAGGCTGGGGACCGACGGTCAAGAGAGCTGAGCCTTCCCAAGACGCTCACCCTCGGTAGAGAGAGTGAGGGGAGGAAGCCCATGATTCTAAAGGACAATTGCTAGGAAATGGCAGGGAACGAGTTCTCTGGAAAGTGTGGGTGTGAGACAGGCTGGTACCTGGACCTTTGCTGCAGTTCCTGCCCCCAGAGAAACATCTCCAATGACTAAATACAAAGAAACTGTAAGGGACAAAAACTAACTGTGTGGGTGTGCCTGTGTGCCTGCTAAGTCGCTCCAGTCATGTCCGACTCTGCGACCCCATGGACTGCAGCCCTCCAGGCTCCTCTGTCCATGGGATTCTCCAGGCAAGAATACTGGAGTGGGTTGCCATGCCCTCCTCCAGGGATCTTCCTGACCCGGGGATCAAACCCGAGTCTCTTATGTCTCTTGCATTGGTGATTCTTTACCACTAGAATCACCTGGAAAGCATGTGCATGTACAGTTGGGGCAAATTACAAACGAGATACAAAGAGACCAAAAACTTCCAACTGCCATTCTGAAGAGCAGAAAACAAAAGCAGGGTGTCTGGAGCAAACCAGGGTACTGCTCATGCCCCCTGCAACAGCACCTCCAAAGGGGAGACAGACCCCCAAGCCATGCTGCCAGCCTGTCCCCGGGCACACACCCTGCCCTCACCCCATCTAAGGAACCAGCTTGCCCCCCTCCCCCAGCAAGCGAGCGGGCAAGGGGACCTACTGTCTGTTCTCCTCGCTCCCCCTGGTGCACCAGGAACCGCAATTAAGCCTTGCCTGGATTTCATGTCTGGCCTCTGATCGATTCCTATTGATAAAGGAGGCCAAGAACCATGGTCCTTGACAGTTTTAAGATCAGGGTAAACACTTAAGCCAATGAGAAAGTGAATTGGTTGCCTTTTGAGGGTCTGTGTTTCCATTCAAGAAATAACATTGTATTCTCGTGTGTGTGTGTGCATGTGCGCGCACGCACATGTGTGTGGACACACACAGGTACATGTAACTGCTCAGATGTGTCCTTCAGTGGAAGGTGTAGCAAGGGCTTCTTCCTGGGCCCCCATCACAGACCCCGGCCCCCATCACAAACCCCCACCCCATCACAGACCCCCGGCCCCATCACAGACCCCCGCCCCCATCACAGACCCCCACCCCATCACAGACTCCACCCCATCACAGACCCCGGCCCCTCGCACTACTCTCTCCCGCACTCTAGCAGAGCCAGGCCCTCCCCTTGCATGAACTTCCTCAGTGGATTCTTCGACCTCCGCTCCCCTTCCTGCTGGCAGATTTACATCCACATAATTCCTCATCAAACCTTTCACTCCCACACTGTGTGCTCCATCAAGGTCTTGAGGCTGTTTAATCAAGGACACAGACAAGCATTTGCCGACAGAGGGGCTGCAGGCCCCACTTAGCTGCCTTTAACGTCCCTGCCAGGGTTATACCCAGTGCAATCGCAACTTGGTATTTTCAAATATTGCTCCTACTCAATCCCCTTCACCCGTGCCTCTCAAATAAGGAATTAATTCTTAAAACAGACTTGCTGCTGAAAGCAGTATTAGCCAAATCTAGTACCCAAACATTTAGATTATGTATGATTTCAATATTTTTTCTTTAGTTACTCAAATTCAATGATATTAGCATTTTGGTTTCTTTTTGTAATTTTCATTGGAATATAGTTGACTCACAGTGTTCTGTTAGTTTCAGGTGTACAGCACAGTGAAGCAGTCACCCACATGTGTCCACGTCTAAGAGTATTTTTCCCATATAGGCCATTGCAGAGTGGTAGGTAGAGTTTCCTGCGCTGTACAGGAGGTCTTTATTAGTTGTCTATTTTATATACAGTACTGTGTACATGTCAATTCCAGTCTCCCAAATTATCCCTCCTCTAGCATCTGTTTTTCAAAGAGTTCTTATCACATAATTTATTACACATGATTTGGTAACATTTGTTGAGTGGCTGCTATGTACTTGGCAATGTTTCTTGTGACTTAGTAGCATTACTGGGCTAGGGGGCTCAGTGGTAAAGAAGCTGACTGCCAGTGCAGGAAGACGCAGGACACACAGGTTCGACCCCTGGGCTGGGAAGATCCCCTGGAGGCAGAAATGGCACCCCACTCCAGTACTCTTGCCTGGAAAATCCCATGGACAGAGGAGCCTGGCGGGCTACAGTCCATGAGGTCCCAAAAGAACATGCGCGCGCGCGCGCACACACACACACACACACACACACACACGGAGCACTGCAGCATGTCAGGCTTCCAGCGGCCCCAGGAGGTAGAGATGAAGACGCTGTCACACAAGAGCTGATACACTCCAGGACTTAGAGCCAGCTTCCCTGTCCTTCAAATTCACTTCACAAGAGAAACTGCTTTCAAAATGTCCTAGACTCTGGATGCCCTACCCCTGACATTTTTACATTAAGAAGCTGAACCAAGAACTTTCAGATGTATAAGCTGGATTTAGCAAAGGCAGAGGAACCAGAGATCAAATTACCAACATCCACTGGATCCTAGAAAAAAACAAAAGAATTCCCGAAAAATATCTCCTTCTAATCCATTGACTACACTAAAGTCTGTGTGGATCACAAAGAACTGTGGGAACTTCTCAGAGATGGGAATACAAGACCACCCGACCTGCCTCCTGAGAAACCTGCGTGAAGGTCAGGAAGCAACAGTTAGAACTGGACATGGAACAATGGACTGGTTCCAGGTTAGAAAAGGAGTACGTCAAGGCTGTGTATTGTCACCCTGCTTATTTAACTTATATGCAGAGTTCATCATGCGAAATGCCGGGCTGGATGAAGCTCAAGCTTCATCATCAATCTTGATAAAGATAAAGATTGCCAGGAGAAATAACCTCAGATATACAGATGACACCACCTTTATGGCAGAAAGTAAAGAGGAACTAAAGAGCTTCTTGATGAAAGTGAAAGAGAAGAGTTGAAAAAGCTGGCTTAAAACTCAACATTCAAAAAAATGAAGATCATGGCATCCAGTCCCATCACTTCATGGCAAATAGATGGGGAAACAATGGAAACAATGACAGATTTTATTTTCTTCAGCTCCAAAATCACTGCAGACAGTGACTGCAGCCATGAAATTAAAAGATGCTTACTCCTTGGAAGAAAAGCTATGACAAATCTAGACAGTGTATTAAAAAGCAGAGATATCACTTTGATAACAAAGGTCTATATAGTCAAAGCTATGGCTTCTCCAGCAGTCATGTACGGATATGAGAGGTGGACCATAAAGAAGGCTGAGCACCAAAGAATTAATGCTTTTGAATTGTGCTTTCGGAGAATCCTAAAGGAAATCAACCCTGAATGTTCATTGGAATGACTAATGCTGAAGCTCCAATACTTTGGCCACCTGATGCGAAGAGACGACTTACTGGAAAAGACCCTGATGCTGGGAAAGATTGAGGGCAGGAGGAGAAGGGGACAACAGAGGATGAGATGGTTGGATGGCATCACTGACTCAATGGATGAGTTTGAGCAAACTCTGGGAGATGGTGAAAGACAGGGAAGTCTGGCATGCTGCAGCTCATGGGGTTGCCAAGAATCGGACATGACTTAGTGACTGAAAAACAACAGCAAGAAACTCTTCCAAAATCTTAGTGACTTAAAACATCAAAGATTCCTTTTCACTCACGAAACCTGCCCATTGACGTTCTCTGGACACACCTTCACTTTGCTCTCACTTAGCCACTTGAAGTGACAGTCCAGAACATCACTGCTTAGCCTGGGCGAAGGCAACATGGAAAACTGCACACTGATCATCAAAGAAGTCCACTGCCAAGTAACCCACCTGACTTCTTCTACATTTTATTGACCAAAGCGTCGAGCTTTAAGGGGACGGGGAGATGCAGTCTAACCTCATACCCAGGAGAGAAAACCAGAAATATCACGAGGGATTACAGTGGGAACAGAAGAGCATTTCTTAGAGCAGCAGGTGTACCGGGAACAGCAAGTGGGAGAAAGGCTCACAGGAGGCTCAGGGAAGAATGCGCAAAGGTCGGCAGAGAGCAAACAGCAAGTCAGGTGGGAGGAGAAGCCCTGTGGCGTGGTGTGGCTGCAATCCAGAGAGTGTGGAGGTTGTGTGGGAGCCTGGGCTGAGGAAGGGGGTTGAGTCAGGTTGCTAAGGGCTCTGAGGCGATGTAACTGGTCACACTGTGGTGGCAACCCAGCAGACTGGTGTGGTGATACTTATACTCGAAGGCGATCAACCTAAGGCTCCTTATATTCCAATAGGAAGTACGTTTATTCTGTTGTTACCTTGTCATATAAAAAACTTATCAAAGAAAAACCCAAGTTTCTCTACTACTTCCTTGCTTCATTAGCTTGGAAACAGCAGACTGATATTTTCAAAATACTTTTCCCACTTCAATGGAGAAAACTGCTACTTTGGGAATGCACCAACCATAGAAGCTGCAGGAGCGCAAGTGCACACTCATCTCTTACAAGGAGCAGCTTCTCCTCTGGAAAGACGAGGCCACATCTGCACCGCAAAGCCCAGTCCTCGACGTGTGCCCGATGAAGTTCTGAGATTGTTATTCAAGGACCACCGCAGACAGAACTGGGCAGGGGCCCGGTGAAGACAGCTTCAGGCACGTGGTGCTGTCTCCACATGAGATCCCGGGTCTCTGGCGTCAGCTGAGCTCATAGAGCAGCAAGGGCAGGGGCCTTAGCACCACCGCTGTGTCATGAGATTGGGTCAAAACGCCCGCCCCCACAAACAGCCACCTTCCGTTGATTATTCTAGAAAGACTTCTGATTCAAGTAGTGCTTCTGCTGCCATACATGATAACTTACAGGATTTTCAAATACAATTCCCATCTCATGGGTAAAGCGCCCACTATGTCTGCTACCTCATATCCATCTGCCTTTTCTTGTGACGATTTGAGTCCAGCCTTGAAAACTTTTCTACCTTCATTTGTGTGAGAGAGAAAGAGATTGGAAAACCCTGAAAAAATCCCTGCACGTACAGTCAGGAAAGCCCTTCCTGGCCCGAGTCCTGGTCCTTAGATTCTCATCTGACCTTTAACAGAAGGTTCAGGTCACTCATCACCTCAGCTTTCTCTTCTTAAAGTAAGGGAAACGACTTGTGTGACTCTGAGTTTTAACTTGAGAGTCTTGCCCTGGAAGCAGCCGACAGCCCAAATCCACGTTACAGTAAACCCGGAGGCTGCCTGACCCTGGAGCGGCCTCAATCTCTCTCCTACGGTGGTGTTCCTTTCCACCCAACCGAATCCCAACATGTTTCTCAAAAGACTCTTTCAACTGCAAGAGACAAAAATCCCAATTCCTACTTAGCCCAGCAAACAAACAAGCAAGCAAGCAACAAGTGTGGCGTTGTGATGCTCTCATCCGGTCCTGTGGTGAACTGCGTGGGAAAAGGAAAGACGTGACTGCCACACGGAGCCGGGATGCTCCGGGGCCGCTCATTATGGCACTGTAGCCTGGCACGTCCTGACTGGAGCACAGGCTTCCACACACGATAAGGCACTCACCACCCCTGCCTACCAACCTCAGCAAAATGAGGACTCCCCGGCTCCCCTCCCAGCCCTGCACAAGGGCCCAGATGAGCCGTGGCCGAGTCCCTCCCCTGATGATGGACACTGTGAGGTGCAGCCCAAGCCACATGCCTTCTGGTAAAGCAGCTATGCAGGGCCTGCGACCAGGAGTGACAGATGAGGGACAAGCACCACTGGCCATGGAATTCTCTCTCTCTAAAACTAACCTAGTGAAAGTCCCTCCGTCGTGCCTGACTCTTTGTGACCCCATGGACTACACAGTCCATGGAATTCTCCAGGCCAGAATACTGGAGTGGGTAGCCTTACCCTTCTCCAGGGGATCTTCCCAGCCCAGGGATCGAATCCAGGTCTCCCGCATTGCAGGTGGATTCTCTACCAGCTGAGCCACCAGGGAAGCCCAAAGCTAACCTAATCTCTGCACAATTGCCTGCTAGCCTGTCACATCAGTGGGGCAGTGGCCATTACATGCTTTCACTCTCTTGAAAGCAACATGCAGAAAATGCTCCATAAATATTAATACAATTTCCTCTAAGAAAATCTGCCACAATGTTTGGAATAAACGAGCTGTGTTTGTTTAATAAAACCGTAAGTGAAACAAAGATCATGTACTGTTTATGTTATTTTAGCTCCTTCATTCAAAACTCAGCTCTCTTTCCCAGCCTCTGAGGACCTGCCAAGTTCCAGCTGAAAGTCACACGGTCGTGAGTAACTACCACAGACAACTTCAGCTGGCAACAGAGACGGGACGCCCCTTCCCCTGTGTCTTACACACACCTGTGTCTTACCCACACCTGTGTCTTACACATACCTGTGTCTTACACACACCTGTGCCAGCTTCTCCCAGGGACTGAAAACACGCACTGTCCACGTGCAGAAGACAACTCATCTTGCGTAGGGTTTCAAACATCGCCACATACTGAACAATATAACTGGGAAAAGCAATCTGCACAGAAAATCTAAAGGTAGCCCAAATGAGACGTCTACTGCTCAGAGAACAGAAAGTAGTTTACTGACGGGCGCATTTTTTTCTTCTCGTATTCCTCCCAACTACAGCAGCCTTAGGGGAGGGTCTTCTCACTGCTGTCTGAAACCCAACAGCTGCATGCAAACACCAGGAACATTCTCTGCATCCACACACACTTTTGAAGAAGTCTTCACATCAGAAAATGAGGTGAGAAATAAACCTCTTTGGTTCACTTCATGCCAAGAATATGGACTGAAGCACACCATAAGAAACGGCACTGAAACGTCTTCTCTAGCCAAAGACTCTCCCCTCGCTGCACTTCTTCCATGAATAACTATAAAAATATCTCAGCTTCCACACATAAAACCCAAAACATTACCATTTTAATCAACAGAATGACATGAGAACTACCAGCAAAATCCTTTATTACATCTGTAATTTAAAGCAGTGTTCAAAGATGAAAATTCATTCAAATGTGACACATAAAATGTCCTAAAACTCCAACAGAAAAGAGTATTTTTATTTAGGCAATAGTTCCTCTTTTACATTCCCTGGTTTCCTTTCACATATTCACACTTTAAATTGAAAAATAAATGTCTCGTTTTGTTCCTGTTCCTTGCATCACGTGGTGTCACAGAAGGTACTGTTGCTTCCCCAGTAGGTGCTGTCTTTTGAAGAGTAATAAAACACACTCTTTGCATGTGTTTGGATATATTTCCTTTAACATACTTCACCCCGTAACCCAGCAGACAATGAACCAAATACTTGATTACAGGCGAGAAATTGCGAATTTGTGGACACTGAGGAAGCCCACAGAACTCTAAAGTAGAGGCAATCAAACATTACAAGTCACAACGACGTGTGAAATCATCCGAGTCAACGCACTGCAGAGCTCTTCTTCGAATGGCAGCAGAAACATTAAAGGCGCAGCAATACTTTAACCAAAACCGAGACGCCAGCCCCGACAGTCTCTCCAGACTCAGGTCCCCACAGACCTGCGACTATACGCCCGCGGTCTGGACTCGTCGGGCCAACGCGCACATCGGACCCGGCTGGCCCAAACCAAGCTCGCCCTCTGCTCCGGGCGCGCCCTCCTCCTGGGCCCACACCCTTCCCCCCCGTGTTGTCCCGTCCGCCCGTCCTCCCTGCCCCCTCTCCAGGACCCACAGCCCCCAGCTGTGCTGACAACGCCCTGCAGTCATCTCTCAGAGATTTCCTTTTTCACCCCTTTTGTCCTAAACACTCCACTAGCTCCTTTCTGCTTTTATTCAAGCCCTCCCAAACCAGCGTCCAAAAATGCTAAAGTCTCCTTCGTCAGTGTTCATTCAACCTCATCCCTTATTCCTTAGGAGTTTTCAGCTGGTCCTCGTCCGTCAAAGGTAACATCGAAACTGTGGATGCTACTCAGAAAGCCTCCCAACATCCCATCCCAAGCCACCCCTCTGCCTCCCTCCCCCAGCTCAACACCTCCCGACTCTAAATGCAAGAACAGTGATGAGCCCCTGGTCGCTGGGACAGACCACGCACGCCTGCCTCAGGCCTGGCCACACACGTAGGCTTCTGAATCCTCTTCCCTTTCTCCTTGCCTCCCCACCCCGCCTCTTCCCCTCCCTGGTCCCTACCCCCTACCCCCCAGCCCCCCACTCACACCACCCTCAAGGCCCAGGTGTCTCCCAAGCCTCCCCAGGGCAGCTTCCCCAGTGCACAGAGCCTGCCCTAGTTGTTCCCCCTGGGGCCTTTTTCAGAACAGGGACTACTTTTTATCTTGTTCATTGTTATATTTCAGCAGTTAGCAGAGTTCCTGGCACACTGGAGGCATCCAAGAAACATCTGAATAACTGATGAAGTGCATAAAAATTGAGAAAATACTCCCTGTGCAGGTCCAGAGCACCTCCTGGTCGCACAGAAATAAGGGCTGGACCAGGGGTCCGCTCGGTGTTAAGGAGTGTGATAAAATAGGAGTCTAACGAGCGAAGTGGCAGACTCACCGGACCCAATTCACACAAACACATACAAAGTAATTAAACCCCACTCATTATACTAAGATAAATTTGTAAGGTAGCTAATTAAGTCATTGTAACTATGTAAAACCTATCATTTTAAATGTCAGTCTTCCAAAGAAGCTTTTTATTCAGATACTCTCAACAAAACTTTGGAATGTTATGGATACCAAAATGATGAAGGTAAGTCTGGACTACTTCCATGAGTGACAAACAGAAGCAAAAGGCAAAGATGCTCATTAGGTGACGATGAAAGCAACGAGATATGATCACTTTGTAGGTGTTCTTTTTTTTTTAAGAAACACTTAAAACAATGATTAAAATATTAGATGTGAGTCTGAGGTTCTTTCAAGTATTAGATGTGAGTCTGAGGTTCTTTCAAGTATGATGGGTACCAGAATGTTTCGAGAAAATTTTATCTTAAAACACTTTTCTGCAAAGAAATACTTTATGCATAATAAGGTTTACTCGTTCAGGTTAGATTCATTTTACGGGGCTACTGCTCAGCTTCTCTTACTAAAGCTCGAGTGTCTTTTCACACTTGCGTTGCTCCCTCTCGGCACCTCCATCAGGACCATTTACAGTCGCTCTCATTTGCTGGCTCCTGTGACCTAATGCTGTGTCCTTGTGTTTGCAGCGCTGCAGGGAACGCACCCGAAGCCCCCGAAAGAAGGAAGCACAGCAACATCTATTTTCATTGATTCACATGCAATAATCTAGAACCCTGACTTCTGCCCAGAAACCGCAGTTTTCCTCCTTTAGTTTTACGCCAGATTTGCAGTTGGAAAACACTGGCTTTCCAGGAAGTTGCCTGAGCTTCAGTTCCCCTGCTGCTCTTCCCAAGGAACAAAAGGCATCCTCCAGGTGGGCCATGGTTCAGTGCCACGAGGCGCTGCCCACGAGACAGGGACGCCAGAGAGCAGAGCTCAGCGGGCAGCGACTGCCATCTCCTTTACTTTCCTTACACAGGAAACTCGCAGGAAACAATCTCCAAAGTTACACTGAAAATCAGCGCTCGCTCTAGCACAGAGCCTGGTTTTAAACAGCTGGAACTGTATTTATCAAGGAGATAGCACAAGGTGCCAGGAGTGAGCTCACGAAACAACGGCTCCTTGGTAGCCACAGTAAACTCTTAAAAAAATTATCATTCCAGTTTTTCCTCAAGTAGCTTGCATGCCCTTTGAGAAACATTTTCTTTAGGCAGACAGCCTAAAGGGGACAGATGTTTTGTGGCCTTTTCTAAAGTTTCTTTGTCATGTTATCATAATGTGAATATATACATATATATATATATATATAAAACAAAATCCACAACAAGATATTATAATAAGATGTTACCATGTACAAAGGGCTTCCCAGGTGGCACTAGTGGTAAAGAAAGAACTCAATTCGCCTGTAAATTCAGGAGACATTAGAGATGAGGGTTCCATCCCTGAGTCAGGAAGATCTCCTGGAGGAGGGCATGGCAACCCACTCCAGTATTCTTGCCTGGAGAATCCCATGGACAGAGGAGCTGGGCAGGCTGCAGTTCATGGGGTCAACAGGAGTCAGACATGACTCAAGCGCCTTTGCGCGCACACACCTTGTACAGGTGAAGCCAAGAGCACTGCTACTACAGGCACTCGGCTTGGATGTCAAATCGATATTTGACCAGGAAATTATTACACAGCCACTGAACTTCAAAGGCGAGCCACCTTCTAGCCCAGTGAAGGGTTTTGTTAATAGACAACTTTTCAGTTTCTCCTGAACCCAGCCAGTTAAAGTGCACAGCAGTTTCCTATGCAAATAAAAGAGTGGATTTCTCAACAACAGAGGAAAAGGCACATATACTGTACACCACCAGCATCTTCACTGCAAAACACTGAAAGTGATACAGAAATGAACAGATCACTTTTTTGATACAATTTATTTTAGATAAATATCTTCAGTTATATTGGCAGGCGTCTCCTGAATCTCTGCAGAATTAGGCAATGCTATTTCTGTACTAAATGTCTAGAGTCAAAACTAAAGAACTTCAAGAAAATACATGTTCATAGAAGAGAAATTTGCAATGAAAAGAGACTGATGTTTTCTCAAGTGCAAGATGCTTTCTTGAGTGTGGTAATGCTTACATCCTTAGGTCCTGAAAAGCCAGGAGAAGCTCTGGGATGACAAGCTGAGCAAGCCTAAAAGGCTGACGCCCATTTCTACAGAGAGCAGAGGTCGGTCCTGTCCTCTGCCTCCGTCAGGCAAGCTGACCTCCTGCAACAACAAACTACCCGAGGACGCAGTGCCCGGAATCAGGACGGGGTCAGTTTTAGGACTTTGGTACCTACTGCAGGACCACACCTCTCAACGCTGCAAGGACAACTTCAAACGAGCTGTTTCATCTCATCAGCTGCCAACTGCCAGTACTGCAGTGGGGGAGGTGGTGGCTAGGACCTTTCGGAGGTGAGCCCCTCAGAAAGTCTGGCTCCAGGATAAGCGGCTCTCTTGGCTTGCCTGAGAGGGACTGAGGGGCTTCCCAGGACATGAGACTTTCTGTCCTAAAGTCAGGAAAGTCCCAGCCACCCAGGACCAGTCAGGAGGTCAGCCTACCCTATAGATTGACTGCCGCATGAGATTTAGCCAAAATAAAGGTCATCTAAACACAGAATCAACCTTATGAGCAGACTAAATCCCTCCGGCCTTCAGCCTCAAGGATCCACGCTTATTCACAAAACTCTCAGGAGTGGAGCAGAACATCAACAGTGGAAGAATTCCACAGCAAAAAAGACTGCTTTTTCTCTAAATAAATTACATGTTGAGAAATGGAGCGTTTCCTGCCTTATCAGTAAACAAGGATGTCACAATCATCAGGGAGCCCAGCCCTCCAACGTGAGCCCTGAGGGCACTCGGGAAGGAGAAGAATACCAGCCACCAGGCTGCAGCCACTCCCTACGGTGAGCCCCAAGGCAGCTCGGGATGTGAAAACACAGGATGCTGGGCCAGGAGGGCTGAGATGCATGTGAAAGGGATGATTCTTCCAGCGAGCCCAGACGCTTGCATCTTCCCATGTACAGAAAAGCTCTGAATTCCTTAACTTGGGATATCTTTGTTGTTGTTCCATCGCTCTGTCCTGTCCGACTCTTGGTGAGCCCTTGGACTGCAGCACACCAGGATTCCCTGTCTTTCACTCCCTCCTGAAGTTTGCTTAAACTCATGTCCAATGAGTCGGTGATGCCATCCAACCATCTCCTCCTCTGTCTTTCCCCCATCTCCTCTTGCCTTCAATCTTTCCCAGCATCAGGGTCTTTTCCAATGAGTCGGCTCTTTGTATTGCATATCAGGTTTATTTTCATTAAAAGTAATCTTCTGATGCCCTTTGTTGTAAAACCTCTATATAACCTGGCTCCTCCCCTCGCTTCCTCAGAGCAGTTCTCGCCAAGTTCACTTGAGATGCTGTCTCTCAGGCTTAAAGTCCTGAAAATTCCCACCAAATAAAAAATAACTCAACTTTTAGGCTGTGACTACTTTTCTGAAAGCTGATCAATGAAATATTCAGAGAAGAATACAGTGACCCTAATTTTTTGATAGCAAAAATAGCTTGTATATAGACACAAGTGTATAAATACAGATATATATAATATGTATTGGTTAAATATGTGATTGCTACATTGGCACAACTGGTGTGTAAGAAAATCACTTGAACTAACATAATTGTCTAGTAATTTGGATTTTTACATTATGTTAGTGTAGCAAAACTTCAACTTGCAGGTTAGCCAGGTGAAAGAGACATGGGGAGCAGAATTTGCTTTGAGAGTAATTCCTGGGTCTAAAGCCTGGATGCTGCTTTAGATGGGTGTGAAGTCTACCCACTTTGCAAACACAGAAAAGGCAATGTGAAGACTATCCAGAGGTGACCTGTACTGGCCATCTATGTCAGCTCATGTCTCCTCACACCACCATGGGCACATCTCAGTGTCCAGCATGGAACCGGCTGTGATTCACACGCATGGAGCCCATCTCCTGGAGGAGAAAGTGGGCTATGTGAAGAAAGGACCAAAGACACGGAGGGAGTAACAGTCGTCTGAGCCAGAGACTCCAAGAATGGCATGGTCCTTCTGCCCACGGAGACTCACAAAGAGGGGGTTCAGGCCCCCCTCCAGTATTTTCCACGTCTCCAGCCAGGGAGATTTGTGCACAAATACAACAGTGCCAGCTCCACCCCTCAGCCCCTACCCCAACCCTCCTGGACCAGAGCCTCCCAGGCCAGACCCTGATGAACTGTACCAGCTTCCCCTCCTCCTGTAATAAACTTGTTCACCTCACAGTTCACAGTGAAAGGCGCAAACCCTCCGATGAGATGTGAAAGAACAGTGTTGGGTAAGCATTAAAAAAGAACAAAAAAGCAGTGTTGGTAGGTTACCAAAGAGCCCTAAGCATTTGGCCTGGCAGTGGGCCCATGCCCTAGTCAGCATGGGAAGGACATGCAGTGTAATGACCCAGGGTATCATCCTGAGAACCAGACCCAAGGGGTTCTCACCCACCTCAGAGCACACTCAACAATCAACCTAGATGCCAAGGGGCTCGATCACAGGATCACATCATACACACTTTAACTTGCAACACAAGAATTGCAGAGAGACCCAGAGGGAGGGAAGGAAGCAGGGAATGGGGGAGACAGAGAGAAAAGAAACCAGAGAAACCGAAACACGCTCAAAGAACACGGCCAGAAAGGTCATCAAGGGAAGCAGCTTTGAAAGACCAACTTTCTCAGGGTACAAAATTATTCATAAACCTTACACTTACTTAAATGAAAAAGGAATGGTAACTTGGGAATGTGTCACAGAAGACAAGCTCTCCAGATTTCAGTGAGGTTTCCTCTCAGTATTTTATTTTGAAAGTGGTTTATTCTCACTTTATACATGATTTTATACTTGTTTACCTGGATTATAAACCAATGCCACAATGCAACAGCAGAACAAACAAAAATAGCTGTAAACAATAAAAATCTTATCGTCAGAATTTAAGAGACTAGTGTGATGTGACAATCTTCAAGCATCAGAAAATAAAATAGCACCACTCTGAGATCAGCTTGCCTGGGTTTTGGCACTCTCTGTGCTCTCAGGCCAAGTTATCTAATCTCTCTTTTCTTTTCCTTATATATATTCAACAAAGAAAATCTCCACTACCTCACAGGTCAGACCAAGGCTCACATAAAACAAGCCAGGCAAGACTCTAAGCACAGTGCCTGACAGGCTGAGGATGCACGGATTTTTGTTACTTCTATCAAGAAAAGACCAAGTGATATTAGTTTGCTCTGATTTGGAAGTCAGAAGAGCACACATAACTTTCAAGCAAAATTTAGAAGATTTCCACCCAAAATGGTAACTTTTTCAAATGTGATTGCTTCAACGGGTGGTGAAACTGATTAATTCACTAAGCTGGTCTAAACTTTAAGAATGATAAATAACTGGATTCACTACCGCATCTTTCGTCACAGTAAAAAGCACTGTAATGATCTGAATAATCCATGTGCAGGATTGAAAAAAAATCCAGATCATGATATGAGCCCTGACTTCACTGAGGGCAGCTGACCTGTGTGTTTCAAAGGCCCAGACTTGGTCAGAGTTGAAATCAGCATCCCTGATTTCAGGATGTTCATGGTGTCAGTTTTTTGGGTTTTTTTTAACACAGAGATAAATGACTTGACACAATTTCAGTATTTCTGATGTGCAAGTGGGTAGATGGTGTGGGAGGATGTGATGACTAAGTGGTGAACAACTTTTGAAGGGTTACTGGGAGTCACAGAAGTTAAGCTCTGCAGTGAGCCTGTGAGCAGGTAAAATGGAGTCAGTTCAGTTCATTTCAGTCGCTCAGTCATGTCCGACTCTTTGCAACCCCATGAATCGCAGCACGCCAGGCCTCCCTGTCCATCACCAACTCCCGGAGTTCACCCAAACTCATGTCCATTGAGTCGGTGATGCCATCCAGCCATCTCACCCTCTGTCGTCCCCTTCTCCTCCTGCCCCCAATTCCTCCCAGCATCAGAGTCTTTTCCAATGAGTCAACACTTGGCATGAGATGGCCAAAGTATTGGAGTTTCAGCTTCAGCATCACTCCTTCCAGTGAACACTCAGGACTGATCTCCTTTAGAATGGACTGGCTGGATCTCCTTGCAGTCCAAGGGACTCTCAAGAGTCTTCTCCAACGTCAAAGGCAGCAGCAAACTCGAAGGTAGAGAGCCTTGCCTACTGGACTCCGGAGAAAGCAACAACAGTGTGCTCTACGCACTCCTCGCACGCCTGAGGACACAGCACAGAAAGGAGGATTCCAGCAGGCAGGGCACGAGAAGGAGGCATGATCCTAACAGCACACAGCTACGGTGCCATGGAAAACAGTCTCCCCTGACCTGGAGCTTTAAAATATCACAATGTCAGATTCACGAAGTCAAACAACGGGTCATTTGAATGACATTTTAAAATCCAAACTTTTTATCGCCTTGAGTAGATACAAAAAGGAGAAAGAGGTGGCAGAGGTTGAGACGGTTAGCTAGCATCACCAACTCAATGGACATGAATCTGAGCAAACTCTGGGAGGCAGAGAAGGACAGGGAAGTCTGGAGCGCGGCAGTTCACCGGGTCACAAAGAGTTGGACACAAGACTAAACAACAACAACGAGAAGATATACATTAGTTACAAACTTCCCAAGTAAACATGAATAATTGTTTTCATTGATGTCGAGTTGGTTTACACTGTTGGGTTAGTTCCAGGCGTACAGGAAAATGACTCAGTTATACATACATATATTCTTTCAAGTTCTATTCTCTTACAGATTATTACAAAATACTGAGTATTAGTTCCCTGTGCTATACAATAGGTCCTTGTTAATTATCTATTTTATATATAGTAGTGTATATATTTTAATAGTAAAAATTACTTTCAATTGGCCTAATTTGAGTTATGAGATTTTTTTTTTTTAATTAAAAGTGCACTAGAGAATTTTAACCAGTTAGGGATTAGCAATTGCTTTCAATGTAAAAGTGAACAAGAACAAATTGTTACGATCGCATTAAACCATTTTTACTGTACTGGTTTCATTTTGGTTCCAACTAAACACCATTGTCAATATAAAGAACTTATCCACAATTAGTAAAAATCAAATGCGAAGCACTCAACATTTGAAACAATACTTCAAGCTCCTTGAAAGCTTCATAACTTCAATACAAAATCAGAGAATCCAAGCACAGCTCTTACAACACTGATTTAAATGTATGTAAAGACTGTGATTATGTGGGAAATGGATCGTAATTATTCCATACAATTTCACGTATAGTGATGTGAAGGAATTATGACCTTATATCGTAACTTTTTTTAAGTGTACAATTCAATGGCAGTAATCTCATTCACAATGTTACACAGCCAACACCATGCTCTAGTTCCAACGCTTCTTAATCACCTCGGACAGAAACTCTGTAACCATTAAGCAGCGTATCCCCATTCTCCGCTCCATTTAAATTAATTAAATGGAGCCCCTGGTAACCTCCATTTTCCTTTCTGTCTCTAAAAGTTGGCCTCTGCTAGACAGTTCAGGTAAGTGGAACTACACAGTCTTTATCCTTTTTCATCTGACGTGTCTTCAAGATTTAACCATGCTGCAGCATGTGTCGGACCTTCCTTTCTTCTTAAGAATGAACGATACTGCACAGTGCGGACGGACCACATGTGTGCCTCCACATCTGGAATGCTCCCACCCTTTGGCTGCCGTGAATAACGCCACAGTAGACGTTGTCATACAAGTCTGTGTCCCTGATCACAGTTCCTCTGGAGATATATGCCTAAGAGTGGCTGCTGGGTCCCTTGGTGATTCTGTGTCTAGGTTTGTAAGGAACCACGGGCTGTCTCCCCTTACGGCTGCACCATTTCACATTCCCTTCAGCGGCGCAGGAGGGTCCAAATTTCTCAGCACCCTCACCAACACTAACTTTACATTTTTTAAATTATTGCTATTGTATTGGGCATGAGATGGTATCTCATTCTGGTTTTGATTTCATTTCCCTAATGGTTAATGATGCAGAGCGTCTTTTCATATGCTCACTGGCCACCAGTATATGTTCTCTGGAGAAATGTCATTCGAATCTCTTGACCATGTTTAATTGTCTTTCTTCCCTTGAGTTGTAGGAGTTCTTTACATATTCTGGTTATTAAACCCCTATCAAATATATGATTTCCAAATATTCTCTCTCACTCCATACACCGTTTGTTTTTTTTCACTTTCTTGATAGTGTCCCTTGAGACCCCAAAGTTTTTAATTCTTATGAAGTCCAATTTATCTATTTTTTAATTATGTTGTGCTTTTGGTGTCATATCCAAAATCTGTTTCCCATACAGACTCATTTTGAAGGAAGCTTTTCCTTTTTCATTCTTTGTTCTATTTCTTATTGTGCATTTCACACTTAGAACATCTGTATTCTGCCCACCATAGCTAACACTGGTAGGACACATTTACAGAGCATGTTTGGAAATTAAAAAATATTTCTACTGTAAATTATCAGAGAAATGTACACTTGACAATACTGATGTTTTAGATACAGATAGAGAAAGGATGACGCAGTCTCACAAAAGGCATGATGCTGACAGCCTAAACAGCGATCCGAGACTCTAGATGCATTAAGTCTTCTGAGTAGAAAATGTGACGAATAAAGGAGATCTTGGAGAGACAGAACCCAAGGGTCAGCTCCTCCACAGCCTGCTGGGCGGACCTCTCGCTGCTCCAAGTGCAAAGCTCAGTCTAGCTCTCCTGCAAATGGCCCAGCGCAACAAAGTTTAATGATAAAATAAAACATAAGTCTCGAAATAACTGGAACTACTCTTTTCCTCTGCACTGTGCATGAGGTCGCCTAACCATTGTCTTTTGACTGATTACAGGGAGGTTCAGTGTCAACTCAGCCATCTGACATGTCGTCCATGTACACATCGGCCCTAGCACCCAGGAGTAAGGATGGAGGGAAATATCAATTCCTTTAGGACTGCTTGAGACAATTTGGACAAAAGTCAACTACCATTAACAAGTCCTTTCCAAAACTGCAGGCTGTGTTATCTATATCACATTTATTAATTACAGGACATCATTAGTTATGTGTCTGAATTCTACATTTTTATCACAAAATTTAAATTTACTGTTATAAAACCATTAATAAACAAAACATTACACCTATAAGGAAGAACTGTTAGTAATTCCCTTGAGTGCAGAGGGGATAAAGAAGCACTAGTTCCCAAAGCTGTGTGTACAGCCTACAGGGGTTACAATGGTCTTACAAATGTCCATCAGATATTACGTGTTATATAAAACCTAAATTTAACAAAAATGTCCTTATACACTTAGACTATAAGCAGACATCACCAAAAGATGGTGCCTAATCCTCAGCAGGAAAGTCAAGTGAAAGTGTTGGTCGCTCAGTCCCATCTGACTCTTTGCGACCCCCGGATCGTAGCCCACCGGGCTCCTCTGTCCATGGGATTCTCCAGGCAAGAATACTGGAATGAGTTGCCATTTCTTTCTCCAGGGGCTCTTTCCAACCCAGGGATCAAACCTGGGTCTCCCACATTGTAGGCAGATACTCAAGGGGCAGTGACATAAAAGAAGATTAAAGAAAAAATGGGAGGTATTAAGAGGCTGAGGTTACAGAGGCTACACGAGGTGAATGCCATTCCTCTCCAAGCAGGAAGCCACAGACTTTAGAATCAAAGGAAATGGAATTCCAGTTTGAGTTTAAAGCACATAAGAAAGCTCAGGTAGGAGACCATGATGGCAAATGTCAAATAACAGCCACGCAGAAAGCTCCTGAGGACAGAGAACAGTGGGCTGGCTCTCTCTCCTGAGAAATTCCTTCACACTGCAATTTTAACAAACTTCTATCACTTTAGAGAACCATCAGGAAATGCACTGTTTTGAAGAAAATTGAACTCCGTGCTCAATCTCAGCAGCTTCCAAGAAGCTGTGAGATAAGGGTTCATCACAACTACCATACCTTGGGATTTCAAATTAAGGACAAAAAAAGATGGACTTCCAATGACGTGGGTCCCAGGACCTCCGTACGTCTCGGTAGGAGAACCTCTGTCCAGATGCTACAGTCCTGGGGGATGACGTGGCCATGGGAAGGCTGTCCTTGCACGTGTCAGACACACTCGAGCCAAACAGGCTGCTGGTGTGCAGCAACTGTAGTCACAGATGTGGGAACGAGGGCTCCTTTAAGCACCTAAACTCAAACTGGAGAAAGTACTGGAGGTTCACAGGACTCCAGCTCCAGGACACCCCAACTAACGAGCTTCGGTAACCTCACCTCGTTCTTTAGCACTACACGCCCAGGAATCGGCGGGATCCTAGCTCTGCCTGAAGGCACAGGGCTTCCTCCCACCTGAGATCCAAGGTTTCACGATAAAACACTGCCATCACCTTGGGTATTTTTCCATCAGTCAGAAAAGACTATTTCACAATTTCTGTGAAGAGCGTACCATACTCATTTCTGAGAACAAAGTCACTATGTAGAAAAACCCAGCTTTTTATCTTGCTCTGATGTGAACACTGCACAGTGAAGTCAGTGTCTGTGCTTTATACATTTGTGAGATGTAGGCTTGCTCTTCTAGGGTTTCCTTGGTGGCTGAGACAGTAAAGAATCTGCCTGCAATGCGGGAGACCCACGTTTGATCCCTGGGTCGGGAAGATTCCCCCGGGCATGGAAACCCACTCCAGCATTCTTGCCTGGAGAATCCCATGGACAGAGGAGCCTGGTGGGCTACAGTTTATAGGGTTGGAAAAGAGTCAGACATGACTGAGTAACTAAGCACACAGCCTTACTCTTCTACCTCCAAACAAAGCACGGGGAGAAATGAATACTAAGGAGCATAATAATGATTAAGAAGGCACCCTCCATTAACTTCATGGCCCTGAAATCCAGCTCGGAAGGGCCTCTGCACACGGAGGGGCCCGGGAGCTCACAGAGGAGCAGACGCTTCAGCAACATGGGACCAGGCCTCCTCTGTGCAGAAGAGGATCAGAGTTTAGTGTAAGATTAAAGCTGTGGGGTCCCCCAGGGCAGGGCAGGAGAGAGCCCACAAGATCAGGGACTGAGGCCAGTCAGCCCTGCATCTGAAGGGCTAAGTGCAAACGGTTCACCTCAGTGTCTTCATGAGGTGGGATTTCCTTCATGAAGATATTACACGATCTTCGGCCTTCTTTGATAGCTCAGTTGGTAAATAATCCACCTGAAATACAAAAGACCCTGGTTCAATTCCTGGGTTGGGAAGGTCTGCTGGAGAAGGGATAGGCTACCCATTCCAGTATTCTTGGGCTTCCCTTGTGGCTCAGCTTGTAAAGAATCTGCCCGCAATGTGGGAGACCTAGGTTTGACCTCTGGGTTGGGAAGATCCCCTGGAGAATGGAAAGGCTACCCACTCCAGTGGGATTTTCTTAATGAAGATACTATACAATCTTCTCTGACAGCCTAACTTTTATCTTCACAGTTACAGACTCACAGGCTGCATTCTATATATAAAAAAAGGAAAAAACGAAGACAGGATTCGAATTCCCCTTGGAAGAAAGGAAGGGTGGAATGACTAAGAAAAGAAACCAACAAGTACACATTTTTAAAACCCTGCCTTTATTTCTCCAAAGGAAATAGGGGACGGGCAGTTTGGAGGAGCTGGAGAGCAGGGACAGTACAGATCCATTTTTATTTCTAAAAATTCCTTTTTTTCCCATGATAGATATTTTATACAAGTGATGTCTAAAAACCGAGTCCTTAAAAATTGAATTGAAATGTGCAGACATGAAGCTTCTGTTATTTAAGGAAATCCTATCTGTGAAACAATTATTTTCTTCCTAGAAAAAAAGAAAAGAAACAAAAAGTCTCGGAGGGGTTCTCAAAGTGAACAGTACATCAGCTGGTGCTGAGTCCCGGGCGCAGGAGGCAAGGGAGGCGCTGAGGCACCCTGAGTGCCCTGCTGGCTCAGCTCTGATGCTCTGGATGCGTGCACTTGGCTTGCGGCGTGGTTGTGGCCAGGGCCTTCCCAGGGGGCTCAGCAGTAAAGAATCCATCTGTGATGTAGGAGACATGGTTCAATCCCTGAGTAGGGACGATCCCCTGGAGAAGGAAACGGCAACCCACTCGAGTATTCTTGCCTGGAAAATCCCATGGACGGAGGAGCCTGGGGGCTACAGTCCATGGGGTCACAAAAAAGTAGGACACAATTTAGCAACTAAACAACAACAATGGTTGTGTTGGCAGCTCCCCCAGTGAAGCTCATCTGTGTTGGTGGAGTGTCAAAGCTGTTCTCTCCTCGTGGTTGGTCTTCCTGAAGGAGGAGGTGGCACAGTTGGTGGAATGAGCTTGGGTTTTCCAGGAACATGACTTACAGCTGAACTGAATCCTGCCTCTCAAGTTAGTAGCCCCATGGCCATAAAAATCACTGGCTGCTTTCAGTTAAAACAAAGATAATACATTCGACTGTCTCAGGATCATACTAAATAATGAATATATGAAGATCATTCATTCTGCCTTGTTCCAGAGAGTATGTACTGCAAGCATACATCAAGCACGATGAAAAAAACAATATAAAATCAAACAAAATTAAAGAGAAAACAAAAAAGAATAAGGAAATAAAATAGCAGAAACGTGGATAAGACAAAACACATACGACAGAAGTGACATATACTGCTGGGCTTTCACAGCAGACTTTCTGTAGACTCAGCCTCATTCTAACGTCCCCCATATGGAGCCCCACTCACACTGACGGGTGCAGTCCAGGTCTCCAGCCCATCCTAACTCTAGCCTCTACCTTCCAGGTGGCAATCACTGACCTATGAGACTTCCTGAAAAGCCGCTGGACTTCCTGAAGAGCAGTTCCTCCAGGTTGTCAGTTAGACAAGGATTCATTTGAGACAGAGGGCGAGGAGGTATTTTCACTACAATGGAGCAGCCACGTCACCCTCCGGGCAGACCATCCCCTCACAGCTGCTGGGCTGTGGACTCCCCTAGTTGCGGAGCTCTCCTCGGAGAAAGCTTTGGATTTCACTCTGGCAGAGACAAACAGGCAAGTCAGACCCCAAAGGGAACGAGCACTGTGGGTGTGTGCCCAGCACAAGGGATGGGTTTTTAAAAAGCAGCAGCACAGGTGGTCTCTGCAGAGAGATCTCACTTGTTATCACTTGTAAGGCACCATGGTTATTGCTTATCCCGTTACCAGGCTAAATGGAGGTGCCAATTTAGTCTTGGCATAAGCACCCCACCACAGATCGGATTTGGCTTCGGGGTACAGTCAAACAGGGTCTCTGTGTATGTGTACATACGTGTGTGCGTGTGCGTATGTGTTCGGTGTCACTGGGAGGCAGAGGGAGTTCAACCACATACAACTTTCTGAGTGTACAGTCACAGTCAGCCCATTAAATCATTGAGTGAGGAAGGAAACTTGCAAAACCTCTTAGGTCTGTATTTGTAGGCAATTAACTTAGGAAGCCTCTGCATGACAAGCAACATACCAGACTTGGAATCATGCTATACAGTAGAACAAGTGGATACGCTAGTTAGAGTGTATTTATATCCATTTTACTTTACTTTAAAAGGGATTTGTGACAAGTCTAAACATGTTCCTAGCTATGCATTTGGTAAAACTTTTTCAGAAATTTGGAACTGCTTCTTAGAACAGTTTAAATTATATTCAAATAAATGAACAGGTCTATTTAAATAAAAAATATTAAAGACCATAGTCTTTGCTAAAATACACAATTTGAGGAATTCAATAAAGAAGGTAGCTTTAATAACCACCTGAGGACTAATCATGAACAAAAAACCAAGAGACAGGAATATTATTTTTTAATTTAATAAAAACCAAAGATTCTACTTTCTTAACAGAAAAATATTAAATGCCACATAAATACAGTAATCTGCCTGGAGGCAGTGTTTCAAACAGTAACATTCAAAATAACTGCAAATATCTCAAGCTAAGGGTTATCATTATTGTAAGCATCTCAGCATAATTCGAGCCATTCCCATGACCTCTAGAAGTCCCTCAGTGTTTATTCTTTACTTTTTCTACAAATTTCAGATGCATAATTCTCTCTATATTCTATCTATAGGTAGACATTTACGTTCATGTGGCAAATTCAAAAATCTCTCGTTCACCTGGGATAATATGTGATGCATATTACCGAAAGAATCTCATATTTCTACCCTCCGGTTAGAATAAATCGTGGGAAATGAATCCCATATGCTGACCCGTGCACTTTATCATATCAGCAAACAAACAAATCAGTTAATTGGTTTGATTCTGACACAGAACACACACACACACACACCCGCACACACACACACACTCCGCACACACATCCCTCAAAACAAAGTTCTAATGAGTCTTCTGAGGAGTAAAACTGAGGGTGAAAATATGGAGAAAAAACTTGATATCGTCTTTCCACTGAAACAGAATTTTGAGGACTAAGATCAATTGTTAAGAAGGTGCACCGTGATCTGATTGCAATTTACAGCTTTTTGGAGAATCTTCACAGGTAGAGCGCAGGCAAAGGCGGCCCCGACAGGAAACCTCACATTCCAGACGTTCCGGGGCGAAGGCTCAAGAGAATCCAGGAACAGCGGCCGTCTGTCCAGTCATTCCCACAGCGAACGCAACCGCGCTCACCGTTCCAGCGGAGGAATCACTACACAAGCAGTCATTCTGCAGAAACTAGGCAGGCTGTTTACACACTCACGTGGAAAGAGGTGTGAACAATAGCTGGAGGTGCAGCAGTGAGCCTCCTTCCATGCCACACGCCCGCTGCTTCAGGCCGGCGTGACTCTGTGCACGGTACAAACGCCCGATTCCCAAACCAGACACCCTCCACCCGCTGCCAGGGCAGGCTCTGGGGGTGGGGACAAGTCAGAACCTCCGCTCTTGGGCCGAGGGACTGTCACCAGGTCACTGAAAAGTGAAGTGAATGTGTCAGTAGCTCCGTCATGTCCGACTCTCTGACTCCATGGACCGTAGCCTGCAAGGCTTATCTTCCTCTGTCCATGGGATTCTCCAGGCAAGAATTCTGGAGTGAGTTGTCATTCCCTTCTCCAGGGGATCTTCCTGACCCAAGGATCTAAACTGCATCTCCCACATAGCAGGCAAATTCTTTACCATCTGAGACATCAGGGAAGCCCTAAGTCACTGGATGCCTCAAAACGAATTTATAATCTACAAAACAACATCCTGCCTCTCTAGCAAGAGGGCTGTGACCACACCTGAGATGACTAACCTGAAAATCCTCAGTAAAGGAAACAAGAGCTGAGCTGTGTTTAGTGCATCGCCCTCATGCCTATCATCTAACCAGGTCCGTCTCCGAACAAGGCACCGTCCTTCTCATTCTGTTTTACAGATGAGATCAGTCAGTTCCGTTGCTCAGTCCTGTCCGACCCTTTGTGACCCCATGGACTGCAGCGCGCCAGGCCTCCCTGTCCATCACCAACTCCTGAAGCTTGCTCAAACTCATGTCCGTCAAGTAGGTGAGGCCATCCAACCATCTCATCCTCTGTCGTCCCCTTGTCCTCCTGCCTTCAGTCTTTCCCAGCATCAGGGTCTTTTCCAATGAGTCAGTTCTTCACATCAGGTGGCCAAAATATTGGAGCTTCAGCGTCAACATCAGTCCTTCCAATGAACATTCAGGACTGATCTCCTTTAGGATGGACTGGTTGGATCTCCTTGCAGTCCAAGGGACTCTCAAGAGTCTCCTCCAACACCACAGTTCAAAAGCATCAATTCTTTAGCGCTCAGTTTTCTTTATAGTCCAACTCTCACATCCATACATGACCACTGGAAAAACCATAGCCTTGACTAGACGGACCTTTGTTGGCATAGATGAGATAACTGAGGCAAAAAGCAGTCACACCACTCACTGCTCACAGACAGTGAGCTGAGGCTCCTCCCCACCTGAACCAGACGCAGGAACACGGCCGACACGGACCCACCACTGGCCTCCCCAGGCTGCCGTCCCTCTGCTCCCCTGCCCACACCTCCCGCCCACCCCGGCCCGCCTGGGCCGAGAGGTGCGCTTATGACTGGATCAACCTACCTGTGACATGCACTGACTACCCAACCACGAAAGGCTGGGTGCAATCTGTTTCATCCCTAGAACTGAGCTGTATGGTGGACGGTGGTCACGCACACATGCACGCGCGACACACACACACACACACACACACACACACACACACAGGTTTTGGAAAATTACTCACATCTACCCTGAGAAAGCAGATACTACATCCAGCTAATGGGCTCCCCTGGTGGCTCAGACAGTAAAGACTCCACCTGAAATGTGGGAGACCTGGGCTGGACCCCTGTGGTGGGAGGATCCCTGGGAGGAGGGCATGGCAACCCACTTAGTAATTCTCTTGGGAGCACTGGCTGTGTGTCAGGCAACATCACAGCATCACAAAGACAAGGGCCTTGTTTTTAATGGTGTGTACAAGGCTCGTCCTAGTGCCATTCAAACAGGAGGAAAAGAGCAAGGACCAGGCCACCTCCCCGCCGCCCAGAGCTGAGTGTGTGGTTCCTGGGGTGGGGTGGGGAGGCAGGCAGGAGAGCCTCCCAGGTTTGCAGTAAAGCCCTTCCAGAGTTCCCACTGAATTCCCTGGATGATATTTCCAATAAAGGCGGGGTGCCAAAGCAGAAGGCAAAATCTGGCTTGAGTTTCCCTCCAGCCAAAAAATATTTTCTAAAAATGTGCCTCGTCTACCTCTTAGAAGTAAGAAAATGCTTTTTAGCAATTATTCTCCGTATCCCGATTTTCCCACCAGTTTTTATTCCAGATCCCATCTCCCCTCATCTCCTCCATTCACTACTTGCTGTGAGTACACGCTGTCAATAACGTCTCTTCTGAAAATGAGTCAGGATCTCCTTTTCTGCTTCAAGAAAAGGTCCGACTCAAAATGGGTATCTAATCAGATTCTAAGATTATGCCTTTTGTGAAGTGCCTCAGAGTAAAGCCTCCTGCTTTCTGCCAAAAGAAAGCAAGAAAGAAGGAAGGAAACAATTTTAACCTCTTCCATTTGGAAATGATTCTAATATGCAGCACATCTACCCTTTCCTTATATTTCCGCTTTACAATTCAGACTACTTTAAGCACAGGAGTAGTCAAAAGTAAATGCAAAGAAATTCTAATATGGAAGGAAGCAGAGGGAGGGAGGGCTCAGATATTTTTATATCAAAGAAAATCCGTCATTAAAAGAAAAACAACGTAATTTTCATATGCCAATTACTGCAGCATTGTGCTCTTTCTGAAAGGACGCGTTGTAATCCTCTCCCTCCACTCAGGCCAGCTCACCTGAGCAGAACACTCACACCGCATAGGCTATGCTGTCGACAGAACTACACAGACCCAGGCAAAGAAAATAAAATGTTTACGAAGCATATATTATAAAATCGGAAAGCTCGATCATTTAAATGTACACTAGTCAACATGGTGAAAGTTAAGTTCATTATCCCAAGGTTAAGACACCCACACTGGATAACAAGCTATGTACTTAGCTGCCCACCTAGCACTCTAAAATAGAGCCTGTGAACAACAACGGCAGATGAACTACTGAGGGGGAGCCAATCTCTGAGAGCCTGTAGCACAGAGCTGCCACTCAGACACCGTGCAACAATGAGAACCATTAAGGTTTATGCTCCCTGTCCCCCGGATTTTATAAAATGCCCCGGGGACACATCA
Organism: Tragelaphus eurycerus; assembly: GCA_935064755.1. Lineage (NCBI taxonomy): Eukaryota > Metazoa > Chordata > Mammalia > Artiodactyla > Bovidae > Tragelaphus > Tragelaphus eurycerus. Next base: position 2,513,831 of record CAKXYN010000114.1, read on the forward strand.
CACTTGCACTGAATTTTACAGGTTGCAGAGCGCATTCACATCCACTGTTTCATCTTTATCCTGACCATAAAGGGGGGGGGGGGGACCGGCAGAGAGTGTTCAGGTTGCAGAGCGCACTCACACTCACTGTTCCATCTTTATCCTGACCATAAAGGGAGAGAGGAGGGGGGACGGGCCGAGAGTGAGACGGCCGCCGTTTTACAGACTAGGGAAAGCGCTCAGCGGCGCAGTGATGTGTCTTCGCGCCCGCGACCAGCAGGTAAGAGGCGCCAGTGTTTATACTGCCCCACAGCCAAACCCTGCTCGTCAGATCCAAGGCTTAACATTCTTTCCATTACCCTCTGATAACCTATATTTTATCGACTTGCTGCTATTATGACTTTTCCTTCATTACCTTAATTTGTACAGCTGAAAGTTCAGAAGCTAATCTGATTTTGATAGGAAGTCATATCTATGATAATTCTCAACTGCAACTGATAAAGGATAAAAACTGAAGGCAGACATAAAAAAATAACCTATGTAACATCAAATGCAGCAAAGGCCTTTAAATTGCACGCATGTCACTCTTTTCCATTAGGATGTAAGAAATGCAGATGATGTGGAATTCTTCGATGTCGAAAACGCTTTAAACTGCTCAAAGGTTTTCAAATCGTAACAGTTCTGATGGCTTTTCTTTGACAATTATCTTTTAAATCTTTCAAAAGTCGCATGCCTTTCTGCTTCTGTATTATTTTAGATGTAATATTAAGATTTTACACCACTTTTCAGTCTCCGACCACAATACATAATTTACTCAGTAACCACATATTAAACAAGTACTATTCTTGGTCTGTAAAGGTTTCAAAGTAAAAATTTCACATTGTTCTGTCAACAGATTGTATTGTGGAATTTACACAAGCTTACTCATGTGACTCTGAAACGGCAAGAGAAGCAGTTAAGTTACTTTAGCACAAAGAAAAGCTAAAGAACATAAAAACCTAAGGAGCACTTTCACGTAATAACCCACAAGTCTCTAGGAACTATCAGTCACTGCTGGGGTGCTCGTCCACTTCCTCTCCCTCCAACCTTCCTGTTAAAAGGACTGAAAACACGCCAGACACTCATCTGCAGGTCAGATGTATAAAATAAAGTTTGGGTAAATGATGTGATGTTGTTGCTATAAGATAACAAATTTAGATCAAACCTGGATTGTATAAATAATAATCTACACATTTTGAACAAAAAGTATTTACTAGAAATAGTTTATAAGTTTGGCAGAGAATAATACAATTCATCTGGTAAGTACCTTACTTATCCTTGCTTTGCCCAGCACCTTATTGGGAAAGACTGAAAATGCACACACACGGAGTTACTATCACTCATCCTGGTCACCACCCCAGGAACCACTCTCCCTGTGGTCAGGAGTGAAGTCACCACCACAGGGGGTGTGCTCCATCCACACGCAGGCCCGCAGTTCCCATAATCAAGGCTAGTGACCTCCCACAGATGCGTGTCCGCCTCTCCTGAGAGGCGACAGAAGCAGCAAGATGCCTAGGGCAGGAAGGGAGGATAGGCAAGCCTTTGAGGCTGATGCCCACGGATCCACAGAGGGAAAAAAGGGGGCGGGGGGAACAACCTTAAAAGTTGCAACAGGGACTCCCTAGGGGTCCAGTAGCTAAGACTCCGTGATCCCAATGTAGCGGGCCCGGGTCCGCGTGCTAAATCCCAAATGCCGCAGCTAGAAGGCCCTGTAGGATGCAAAGACAGAAGAGCCCACGTGCTGCAACTAAGACCCAGCACAGCCAAATAGAAAGGTATTTTCTCAAAAATATATCTACCAACAGAATGTTTGCACTTCTCTATAGAAAATGGTTTCAAGAAAGAGAAATAAGAATGCACAACTGTCTGAGGTTACTAATTAGAACAGTCTACAGAGCCATAAACCTTAAAAATTCTTTAAGGCATTTTTATTTTATAAAAGAATAATAATTGATGCTTATAAGGATAAAAGGGAAAATAATTGGATTCACAATACACATCTAATAGGATAAGAATGGCATCACACATTTTTGGAAGATTTCTGTGTAAAATAACTTGTTAAAAGCAGATGCTTTACACAGACACGGTGAACAGACTTGTGGACACAGCTGGGGAAGGGGAGGATGGGACGAATTGAGAGAATAGCAATGGAAACATATACATCACCACGAGTAAAACAGATAGCCAGCGGGAACTGGCTGTATGATCAAGTTCAAGTGTTAGTCGCTCAGTCGTGTCCGACTCTTTTTGACCCCATGAACTGGTTTCTCTGTACGTGCACTTTTCCAGGCAAGAATCCTGGAGTGGGCTGCCCTTCCCTTCTCCAGGGTAGCCTCCTGGCCCAGGAGTCGAACCCGGGTCTCCTGCATTGCAGGTAGACTCTGAGCCACTAAGGATGCCCACTGCATGAGGCAGGAAGCTAAAACCTGGTGCTCTGGGACAACCTAGAGGGGTGGGGGTGGGGGGAGGTGGAAGGAGGTTCAAGAGGGCGGGAACATATGTTCACCTATGGCTGATCCGTGTTGATGTACGGCAGAAACCAACACCATATTGTAAAAGAACTATCCCCCAACTAAAAATAAATAAATTTTTAAAAACAACATATATTTTAAAAAGTAGATGCTTTAAAAATTACACTTCAGTAGTCTGGGAAAGGTTTCCCTCCAGACAGTCTGGACCACAGGGGCAAAGGTGGTCCACCCCAGGGCGACGCGGCAGGAGGCCACCTCGAAGGCACCTCTGGACCGCAGTGGCCTGGACCGAGGCTCGAGGCGTCCACAGCCCTGGGCCCAGGCCTACACCCCGGGGCTCTCATTGTTACAATCTGTCCTCTCTGCACGGTTTTTAAGAACCACAGGAGCAAACTTCCAGTTACAAAGTCAGTCACTGGGATGAAAGGTACAGCATAGGAAATACAGTCACTAACATTGTAATAACTTTGTGTGGTGACAGATGGTAACTGGACTTACTGACCTGATCATTTCATAATGCATAAAAATACTGAATCACTGTTATACACCTGAAACTCAAGTAACACCGTAAGTCAATTATACTTCAATAAAAAGGAACCATGGGAAATCATGAATATAAACAAATTTACAAACTGAAAACCTTTCCAGGTCTGCAAGGTGCTGTTATTCAGGTTACTGTCCGAGTCACTGGGTGTCTCTGCTGGCCCCCATGGCAGCACCAGTCACGTGTGCCCTCCAGGACGTCAACCCCATGTGAAGGGCGTACCCGCGCCAGAATCTGGTTTCCTCCATCAACCATCAGGGAGGTGCTCGCCTGTGATCAATCTGTCCGCCTTGCGGGGAGGGCAGCGTGTCTCTTGGACCCTGATGAGGCACCAGATCCCACACGTGCACCTGGGAGAGAAGCACCCCTTCCCAGGCTTCTGCTCCTCCAACAGAACACCTCCCGTCCACCCGGCCCTCCCCTCGCTCCTCTTCAGAGCATCCACACCCGCTGATCAGCCAGCCTCCTCCCTCCTCCCTGTCTCTTCCTCAAGGGGACGAGTGCCCAGCCTAGCTCCACCCCTGGGCACATGGGTCCAGCCAGATGGCTGAGGTCTGCCTGGACTGCTGGACACAGGCCTCAGAGCTGTGGACACTCCCAGCTTTGTTCACCTCCATACCAACGCCATGAAGCCCTCAAAAAAAACACTCACTGGATCAAAGTGCATACGCATGAAATTTAAAATAATCAAACAGGGATTTCCCTGGTGATCCAGTGGTTAAGAACCCACCAGCCAGTGGGTGGGTTCAATCGCTGGTTTAGGAAGATCCCACACACCTCAGGGCTACTAAGCCCTGGCCCCACAAGTGCGGAGCTCCTGAGCCCGAGAGCCCGAGCTCTGCAGCAGGAGAAGCCACCGCAGAGAGGAGCTCGCGTGCAGCAAGGGAGAGACCCGGCACAGCCAAAAAAACAACTGATCAATTTTAAAAAACTGAATAAACATAATCCACCACAGAGATACCCAGGGGGCGTGCTCTGCTACACAAAGAGGTGTGTGCATGCTAAGTTCCTTCGGTTGTGTCCAACTCTGTGACCAGAGCCCGCCAGGCTCCTCTGTCCATGGGATTCTCCAGGCAAGAACACCGGAGCAGGTGGCCATGCCCTGCTCCAGGGGATCTCCCTGACGCAGGGATCGAACTCAGGTCTCCTGCATTGCAGGCAGATTCTTTACCGTCTGAGCCACCGGGGAAGCGCACACAAGGAGGCGTGTGCAGTCCCAGTGCCCGCAGTCCGATGTGAGGAGGAGACCTGGTGCACAGCACGAAGGCAGTCGCGGGTCCTCTCTGGCCTCGTGGAAGACACTGGCCAGCCAAACCGCGGGCGCAGTCCCCGTCTGTAACCGCGACCTCCTTGGCTGTGCCCCACGCGCAGGGCTTTCAGTTCTCTTGGGTGGGGGACCCCGTGGCCCGGGGCTGCCCGCACGCAGCGGGTCGGCTCAGGGACCGCCCGCCTTTCACACCTACTCCCCCTTCCGAAGAAATGGAACCCTCTCTCACGTTCTTAGGTTGGCAGAGAAGACTTTCTGTCACAAGTTTAAATAGACGTATGTTTCCACGCGTTTTTTACAGCACATACGTCTTACGCGTATTTCCGTCAAAACCTTACCCGGAGGCATCGTTCATTCAGACGACGGGGTCTGTCCTGTGAGGGGCCTGACGGGAAAGCCAGTCTTCCACAGCCTCGAACGACCAAGTCAGGCCCGGTTCCTGTTTAAAAAGGTTACTTTATAAGGCAGACACAGCCTAAGCTGCGCCTCACTTCCAGGGCAGAATGAAGACGGACGAGAGACCAGGGCAGGGGAGCCGCGAGCTTGAGGAGCAGACGGTCGGCGTCCGCAGCAGCTCCGCGGGCCTCGCCCGGACCCTCCGTGGGAGCAGGGTCTCCTCAGGGGGTCCGAGTCTGCCTCGGCCGGCCTCGCCCCAGGCCCTCCGTCAGAGCAGCGTCTCCTCAGGGGGTCGGAGTCGGCACCCGTCTACACTCCGGGCCAGCAAGCGGCGCTGAGACTGCGGAGGAGCCGGGTGAGCCCTGCTGCGGCTGTGGGCAGTAGCAGAGTCCTGAAAGGGACGCAAACTCATTTCTCCCAGAGTCTATCTGAACAGTGAGGACACAGAAATTGATTTCTTTACATCCGTTTCTTAACATCTTTGCCAAGTCCCCTTCTTGAAAAGGGGCTTCCCAGGCGGCACTGGTGGTAAAGAACCCGCCTGCCAACGCAAGAGACCTAAGAGACGTGGACTCGATCCCTGGGTCAGGAAGATCTCCTGGAGGAAGCCATGGCTACCCACTACAGTGTTCTTAGAAAATCCTATGGACAGAGCAGCCTGGCGGGCTATAGCCCACAGGACTGCCAAGGGTTGGACAGGACTGAACTGACTGAGCAGGCAAGCATGCCTCTTGAAAGTGGGAACACCAGTTTGACAACGGTGGATAAGGAAACTCCGCCTTTTCAAGGCTTTTAGGGCTTCCCTGATAGCTCAGTTGGTAAAAATTTGCCTGCAAGTCAAGAGACCCCAGTTCGATTACTGGGTCGGGAAGATCCACTAGAGAAGGAATAGGCTACCCACTTCAGTATTCTTGGGCTTCCTTTGTCAGTCAGCTGGTAAAGAATCAGCCTGCAGTGAAGGAGACCTGGGTTGGATCCTTGGGTTGGGAAGATCCCCTGGAGAAGGGAAAGGCTGCCCACTCCAGTATTCTGGCCTGGAGAATTCCATAGACTATACAGTCCATGGGGTCGCAGAGAGTCGGACACGACTGAGCGGCTTTCACTTTCACCATTTCAAGAGAGCCCTGGGGTCTGCCTGTCATCTCCGCTGAGTGGGGGCATCTCCCTCCCTTCACCCTGGGCACCGCATGGAGGAAGACAGGCCTAGCAATTTCCCTCGGGCTTCTTTAATGTAGCCATCCATTATTCACGCATTACTATTACACATGCATTTGTAATAATGACACATGATCATATCTAATGTATATGTCACTATGCATTACATACTCAGCATACATTCAGTATGCAAACCGTGCTAAAATGTTCCTAATATATCTAAATAATAAGTCCAGGCTGCATTACTCAAATCTTCCCCAGGATCAGTGATCAATGTATTAAGAAAGAAAGATATGCACATATGTATATGATAACAGGGATTCCTTGACAAACTGGCCATTCTGGGCACTAAGTCACTGACCTCTGTGTGCATCAACCTGGTTACCCACAGAAAAGGGCACGGCAATAATGTCTTTCCAGGCAAATTCAACTGTACAAAAAAAAATGCAAAGCACTCTGCCAAGAGAAATAACACATGCATCATATGGTTCCCAGAGATAAGTGCATATTTATACATGTGTCTCTTGATTTCTGTCTTCCTCTCTGCAAAGTGATTTAGGACTACAAGATGTTTAAAGGAAAAAAAATATCATCGATACCAATTCTACGTGGAGCACCAAAACAGCTCCTGTTTTATGAAACCGCTGCCCTTTCAACTCCCCACAGAAGCTGAATTACTGGAGCAGGCGCCCTGCCTTAAACAAACTGGGCCACTGGAGCAGGGAGCCAGCCAGCCACACTGCTGCGGGGTGGGCGTCCACATGCCCAAACGAGGAACATGACCTCAGATACTCTTTCCATTGAAAGAGGGCTTAGTGCTTTCCAAACGCCTGAAGCAAGGAATTTGTGTTCATCAAAATAATATATTCTTCTAACATGAGGGGTCAGCAAACTCCAGCGCATGCCAGGTTTTGTAAATAAGGTCATTCATCCCTGCACTGCCCATGTCTTCCCGCTACGGCAGCAGAGCTGAGCCGGGATGACAGAAGCTGTGTCCCACCAAGTCTAAAACAGGAACTATCAAGCCCTTCACAGAAACGGTCCACCCTGTTCTCAGACAACAAATTTGTATCAATGCTTTCGTATAGTTTTAGCATTTACTTTGAAATAGTCCATTTCTCAGTAGTCTTAGGTAACCAGTGTATTGATTGAATCGATTACTTTATACGATCTTCTGATTTGGAAACATCCACCAGGGAAGGTATCTTCCGTTGTTGTTTTGTCACTAAGTCGTGTCTCAGTTTATGGGACCCCATGGACTGCAGTGTACCAGGCTCCTCCCAGAGTGTGCTCAGATTCCTATCCACTGAGTCAGTAATGCTGTCGACCATCTCATCCTCTGTTGCCCCCTTCTCCTTTCGCCTTCAATCTTTTGCAGCATCAGGGTCTTTTCCAATGAGTTGGCTCTTCCCATCAGGTGGCCAAAGTATAGGAACTTCAGCTTCAGCATCAGCCCTTCCAATGAATATTCAAAGTTGATTTCTTCTGGAATTGACTTGCTAACCTAAATTCCATCTGTGCCAAATGTATAAATAAAGCTACATTCCCTCTGCAGTTTTAATATATTATCCAGAAGAATCACTTGTGAAAGCTGAGAACGAGAAACAGCAACATGAAACTTCTGCTTTCTGCCCAGCAGTGGGGGCCTGTTCCTAGCAAGGTGAGACCCCCTTTCGGACCCACAGTGGTCTGCATCCTATGTGGGTGCACATCCTGAGCCCAGAAGGAGAGACAAGGCCCTCTGGCAAGTGCAGGAGTGTCTGGAAGTGCAGGGAGAGCACCAAGGAGGATCATCCCCAGTGCGGAGGTGGGTGACTGCTGCTGGCTGGCTCCCACCCCGAGCCCTGAGGGGGAGGGGGCAACCCTTGTGGAGGGAGGTCCCTCTGCTCCAGGGGGGTGGGGGCCAGCAGAGCATGAAAGTGAAAGTCGCTCAGTCGTGTCTGACTCTTTGTACTCCATGGACTGAATACTGGAGTGGGTAGCCTTTCCCTTCTGCAGGGGATCTTTCCAACCCAGGGATCAAACCCAGGTATCCCACATTGCACATGGATTCTTTACCAGCTGAGCCACCAGGGAAGCACAAGAATACTGGAGTGGGTAGCCTATCCCTTTTCCAGTAGATCTTCCTGACCCAGGAATCGAACCAGGGTCTTCTACGTTGCAGGTGGACTCTTTACCAACTAAGCTATGAGGCCTGGAATCACCTCCCAAATCAACTACCTCTGTTTTCAGGGAAGGTAGAACTAAGAAACTAGAGTTCCTTGAAATCTTTCCTCAAGGGAAACTTAAGTATTAAGAGAACCGCTGGAGCCAGAGGTGTGAGCCCAGGGTGACTTCACAGACACGCGTCCACACTCAGCTCCAGGGGACCTGCAGGAGCGGCTCAGATGAGACCTCCCCACAACCTCTCATGGGCTTCAGCCGGGCACTTGACGCCATCGGAAGCAGCTACTAGGCCACCCGCAGATGGCTCACAGACTCCTGCGCTTGAGGACGGGCTCCTCATACAAAAGAAGAGAGCAGGACAAACAAGGAATGACACCCAGCAGGTGACGCACGCAGCAAGTCAGCCCCTGACACCGGAGCCAGGAAGACGGGCCACCAGCACCAGCTCTGCAGCGGGAGGGCCTGCGACTTCCCCAGCCACGCTCCATTACAGAACCCTCCGGGAAGCCAGAGATCCTTCTGAAAATCAGAGGCAGTATTTTAAGGATTTCTGAAAACTTGTGTATTTTCTTTGAGTATGGTTTTTCCAGTAGTCATGTATGGATGTGAGAGTTGGAATATAAAGAAAGCTGAGTGCCAAAGAATTGATGCTGTTGAACTGTGCTGTTGGAGAAGACTCTTGGGAGTCCCTTGGACTGCAAGGAGGTCCAACCAGTCCATCCTAAGGGAAATCAGTCCTGAATATTCATTGGAAGGACTAATGCTGAAGCTGAAGTTCGAATACTCTGGCCACCTGATGCGAAAGAACTGACTCATTTGAAGAGACCCTGATGCTGGGACAGATTGGGGGCAGGAGGAGAAGAGGACAACAGAAGATGAGATGGTTGGATGGCAACACCGACTCAATAGACATGAGTTTGAGTAAACTCTGGGAGTTGGTGATGGACAGGGAGGCCTGGTGAGCTGCAGTCCGTGGAGTCACAAAGAGTCAGGCTTGACTGAGCGACTGAACTGAACTGAACTTTAATATTTAAAAAATAAATCAGCTGAGCCTCTCATGCATTAACATAAAATCAGAATGAAAACTGCACAGATCTAAAGTTGTTACAGTTCACTGGAGTCCAAAGTGCTCTGACTCAGATCTGCTATTTCTTCTTTGGGGAAGTGAACATATACTGAGCACTGTTTCACAGGTGAGCAGAGCTTAGCTCAGAAATCAGGCAGAGCTGAGGCGTGAACCCACATCTTTCCCCAAAACGTGTTTCCAGGGCACCAGTTGCTCTTGGGAAGCATTCATTCACTGCACACTTCGTGAGTGGTTCCTGCTGAAGACTCTGCGGGTGATCTGAGGTCCAGAGAGAGCCCACCTCCACCCCACAGTTAAGGAAAGACAGATAAACAGTGAGCAGTTTCGGCATCAGGACAGACTAACCACCCAGCTCAGGTCTCCACACAAAGCACAGAGAGGCAGGCAGGAAGTGCTTGCTAAGGCTGCATAGATGAATAAAAGCCCTTGGAACTGCTTTCAATTTTTATGAACTATTCTCCACTGGAAGTGAATGATAGTTGCTCAGTCGTGTCCAGCTCTTTGTGACCCTATGGACTGCAGCCCACCAGGATCCTCTGTCCATGGGATTCCCCAGACAAGAATCCCAGAGTGGGGTGCTATTCCCTTCAGGGGATCTTCCCAACCCAGGGATCAAACCCGTGTCTCCCGCATTGCAGGCGGATTCTTTACTGTCTGAGCCACCAAGAAAGCCCCACACTACTGAAAAAAGGAAGCAATTCAGTATTTTTTTAAAAAATACACATGTCCACTATAGAGTATGAGAGAATTCCAAAGATCATAACAGATAAAAGCGCAATTCCTCAAATTATTTGTCAAGTTTTTAATGAAAATAATATGTCATTGATAGTTTTGTTTCAGATAAATGCAAACCAGATAGAGTGTTATTTTTTTTAATGGTTTAAAGTGTAGCCTCGAAATTCACCCTTAAGGAGGTTAATTGTTCATGGGCACATTCTCACCTCTCTCCAAGTGAGAGTTCATTAGATCACACAAGAAAAGTGTAACACACATATACAGGACTCAGACCATTCACAGAGCTAATTCAAAGTGTAGACCAACAATCTACAAAATTCTGACGTGAATAAAGAGCCAGCTGCAAAGAAAATATCATGCCTAGGAACCAAATCTAACCCGTGCTGCCCTCCAGACGGAGGCCAGAGGGAAGCGACGCCCCGGGCCGGTGCCCAGCCCGCCTGAGGCCGCCCGGCACCCGGCACAGCCAGCTGCAGAGCTTCCCCACCCGACCTGAGAGTGGGAAGGCCCCGAGGACACCAGAAACGTCCCTCCTGAGTCAGGCCAAGTGCAGGCGAACAGTTCAGAGACGCAAGAAAATAGAGGTCAAAGACTTGGAAGTGCAGAGGCCCCAGAAGGGGGGACATGGCAGCCATTCAAACAATAGATCCCCTAAATGGAAGAATGCTCGTGATCGTCGCTTTTTTTCTTCAGTTCTTTTCTCTTTCCAAAAATCCTTCCCTTTTATTTTCAACACGTTTTCCTTTAATTCCTTGCCAAGAAAGTGGAATCGCTCTAAGGCTCCAGCCATTTCCTGCTATCAGTGTTTCCAGAAGCTACGCTTCCTGTAACTACAAAGAAAACACCTTCCGTGCCCAGTGGATGCGCCGGGCAGCCTTGCCCTTGCGTCCCTCTGCCCTCGACCGCCTCCTGCCCCCCGTCATCTCCTGCCTCCCAATGCCCTCATGGGGCTGCCCTGCTTCCCTCCCGGGAAAGATGATCCCTCCGGGCTCCTCGGGGCCCAGGGATTCGTGGACACAGTGTGCTCTGGCACTTCCTCTGTTCAAGGCATCGTTTCAAGCGCTGGACACACATCATTTCATTTCACCTTCGTTCCAACGTGGGCTTATCTAACCCCACAAGCACCACCTTGGGCCGAGTCCTCGGCATCTGCTTAATAGATGAGGGACACAGACTCACTTCCAGGGCCTCGGACTACCTGCTTTTCCTTCCTGAGAAGTCACCAGCGCCAAAGCACTAGGGAGCACTGGCCAGGGTCGGCAGCGTATCAACAAAGAAAGACGAACAAGAGTATGAACTGTTTGTATTTCTCTCTACGCACACACCCCCACCCCTCCCCAGGGGTCTCTGTCTGTTCACGTCTCATCATGACATTTGCAAAAAGATCGGGTCATCCCACCTGAAACCTGGCACCTAAAAACTTGCTGTCTTAGTAGTCTGGGGTACTTTTCACCAGACTGCAACCCACAAGAAGTCATAATAATTTTAAATCTCAAGAATCTGGCCAGGATAATTTCAAAAAATGTACCAATACAAAACAAAAAAGAGTTGAAAGATAACTTAGGGAAAAAAAGTGACAGATTTCCGAATGATGGCCCATTTGACAAAAGAAAAAAAAAGAACGGTTACAACGCACAGAAGGTGCCAGAACCCCCAGCCATGACAGGCTCTCAGGAGAAATGCAATTCAGTGAGAGCAGTAACATTAATAAAGAATAACCTTTAACACAAGGCATTTCCAGTGACCCGGAAAGCCTTGAAAGCATCTGCGGTGCTCTACAGAGTGAAGGGAGGGATTCCAACCCCCTCACCTGGATCATACATCCCATCCAGGGAAAGAGAAGAGGGATCATCAGGGCTGTCCCTGAAACCTTGGCTACTATGGGGAAGTCGTGCCTTCTAGCAAGAGGCCCAAGTACGTGCAAGCTGACAACATCTCGTCCCCAAGGCTAGGGTGTGTAACAAGGATTAACTGAAGATCCCAGAAGCAAGGACACACAGGTCAAAGAAATAGGTGAAGGCAGTGACAGGCTGATGTTTAAGGTTAGGAAAGGGTCTGCACAAAATCCAGTAACTAGGAAGGAAGCAGCAGCTAAAATAAAACCAATGGGTGGACTAGGAGGAAATAATATTAAGTGATAAGACAAAGAAAAACGTCAATGGTATAAGCAGAACACAGGAAAAATCAGCAGGGGTGAAGTTCAAACTAAGGGGATAGGAAAGAAACCCACTTAGACACTCAGAGCAACAGGGAAGAGCAACTGTAAACCTAAAATAAAGTCAGAGAAGAGACCAGAAATGTGAGGATCTAAAGAATTCGGTTCCACCATGAAAGCACAGCCAGAAGGCGGGCACTGTCCTTCGTGGATAGTGAGGTCTCTGAGGTCAGGGCGGGTTTCCACCGGGTCTGCCCAGACGGCGCCCACAGCGGCCGAGAAGGATGAATGGACGCATGAGCTCACACCTTCCCGGCTCGGAAGGAAAAACCCCAATCACCGCCACTGCCACGAGGGAATACATTACAGTCCACCACCGTCTCCTGCCGAGGGGCATTATTCAGTCGCAAGACCACTCAAGGTTACATTTGCAGTCCCTTAAGAAGCTCTAGAATGCAAAGCCCACATTTTCACAGGGAAGACACTCAGTTTCTTGCCAAAATGTAGTGATTTCCACCAGATGAAGCTGGCTGGGCAGCTCTCCAACAGTGTAAACAATAGTTCATCTCTTAAATGTGAAACCGTAGACTCTATCGGAGTCAGAAAGTACATTAAAATAGAAGTGGCTTTGTTTCCATTTTCAAATCTGTGCATGACGTAGAAAGGAGCTGATAAGTATGAGAGGTAATTGATGCATGCGATTTTTTTTTTTTTTTAATATGCATGGTTTGACATTTCGAGATCTTGTGTAGGAGAAGTAAGTGGGAGGCTAGAGGAAGGCAGAATCAAGTGAACAAACTTCAGGGGCTGAAAAATCAACTATGATCTCAACAGGAGGACAATAAAAAAGAAAAGATTACACCAACCACAAACTAGGGCAGCTACAGCAGCTACACTGTGGCCGTGTGAGGCGAGGGGCCGACTCACTGGAGAAGACCCTGATGCTGGGAAAGACTGGGGGCAGCAGGAGAAGGGGACGACAGAGGATGAGACGGCTGGATGGCATTGCTGACTCAACGGATGTGAGTTTGAGCAAGCTCTGGGAGATGGTGATGGACAGGGAAGCCTGGCGTGCTGCAGTCCATGGGGTCGCAAAGAGGCGGACGCGACTGAGTGACTGAACTACAACAACGGTTAGTTAAACGGCATTTCGGTAAAATCTTACTTCCTTTTCAATTTAATTTTGAATAGGTAATAAATTACATTACTCAAAAATCAAAAAGATATAAAAGGCTATGGAGTGAAGTCTCCCTCCATCTCCTGTTGCCCCTGCCCCTGGGCATCCAGTGCCCCCACGGAACTGCCAACAAAGCACTGGGCACGCTTTCTGAGTTTCTGCCATGTTTCTTTACACAACACAGACGCACACAGGCATACGCTTTCACTGTCCTTTCCAACACAAAAGTGTGGGTGTGTGCACGGCTTTACACTCTGTTTTCTCCACATGACGATGTATACGAAGAGCTTTAGTGCATTCATTTCACTGCTACAGATTTTCTTTAGCCTGGTCCCTACAGGCCAACTTCCGGTGGTTTCTTCGACTGTTCTCTTCAACCAGCACTGCAATCAGTTAACACTGGGCTTCTCAGGTGGCACTAGTGGTAAAGAACCTGCCTGCCAATGCCAGAGATGCGGGTTCAATCCCTGGGTCAGGAAGATCCACTGGAGGAGAGCAGGACAACTCACTCCAGGATTCTTGCCTGGAGAATCCCCATGGACAGAGGAGCCCAGTGGGCTACATTCCACAGGGTCGCAAAGAGTTAGATACGACTGAAGCAACTTAGCATGCATGCTAATACCGGGTGAAGTCATCTTACCTGTGTGTGAGTACATCTGAATGATAAACTCCCAGAAGGAAAACAGCTGATTCAACCTGAAGTGAAAGTCACTTAGTTGTGTCTGACTCTGCAACCCCATGGACTGCAGCCCACCAGGTTCCTCTGTCCATGGGATTCTCCAGACCAGAGCACTGAAGTGGGTTGCCATTTCCTTCTACAGCGAATCTTCCCAATCCAAGCATTGAACCCAGGTCTTCCGCACTGCAGGCAGATTCTTTACCGTCTGAACCACCAGAAGAGCCCAACTGACTTAAAGAGTACATGCACTGTTAATTCTGATCGACACTGCCACATTGCTCTCTTCCTGGGCTCTACCAATGGGTGCTCCCACTGGGAATGCACACCAATACTTGCCTCCTCATACAATTACCAATGGTGTGTTAAATAATCTACTAATTTTTGCAAATCCGACAGGAGAAAATGGTACCTTGGTGTGCTTTTAAATGGCATTTATCTTATCATGAAAGGGGCTTCCCTGGTGGCTCAAATTGTAAAGCGTCTGCCTGCAATGCAGGAGACCTGGGTTCAGTCTCTGGGTCAGGAAGATCCCCTGGAGAAGGAAATGGCAACCCACTCCAGCATTCTTGCCTGGAAAATCCCATGGTCGGAGGAGCCTGATAGGTTACAGTCCATAGGGTTGCAAAGAGTCAGACATGACTAGGCGACTTCACTATCTTATCCTGAAAGAGGCTGAGCATCTCTTTGTTCATATCCTTTGACTATTTTTATTGGGTTGTTCTTTTTCTTCATCATTCTGGGAGCTCCCTGTATGTCAGGCAGAGCTCTGCTGTGATACGGACTATTAGAGTTTTCTTACAAGGCTGACAGTAAAGAAGAGCCTTGACTGCCCTGTTGGAAGCAGGAGAGAGACAGTGCAGAGAGGCAGAGGGTGTCACAGAATAAACTGCGATTCGATGTTATTTAGGACCATCAAAAGGTGTTTTTGCAAATGTAGACTAACTCCTCAATTTTCCTTTGATTAATTCCAGATTTTGAGTCACATTTAATGGCTCTCCCTGCTAAGTCGCTTCAGTCGTGTCCGACTCTGTGCAACTCCATAGACGGCAGCCCATCAGGCTCCCCCGTCCCTGGGATTCTCCAGGCAAGAACACTGGAGTGGGTTGCCATTTCCTTCTCCAGTGCATGAAAGTGAAAAGTGAAAGTGAAGTCGCTCAGTCATATCCAACTCTTAGCGACCCCATGGACTGCAGCCCACCAGGCTCCTCTATCCATGGGATTTTCCAGGCAAGAGTACTGGAGTGGGGTGCCATCGCCTTCTCCCTACTCCAAGGCAAAGTCGGACACAACTGAACTGAACTGAACTCCAAGGTAGAAAGGAACTTCCTTGTTTCTGTGGTACCTTTTTTTAAATGTGTATTTAAACATACGATCCATATAGAATTTATCCTGGAGTAAAAGATACGCTCTAATTTTATTTTGTTTCCAGATGAGTACTCAGTTGTCTCCAAATCATTTATTCAATAGTCCATCTCTACTTCTCCTACATGAGATGACACTTTTAAAGTACTCTAAATTCCTCTACGGGTCTGGCGCTGTTTTAAGGCCTTTCCGTTCTGTTGTACTGGTTTATCTGTTCACATGCCAGTACTACATTGTTTGAATCTCTGCAGTTCTGTAAGTAGGCATTTAACCTGCCTTAAGATAATTAACCATGAGACACAAAAAACATTATCCTAAAAAAGCACAATGACTGAGGACCCAAGAATGTTTCTACAGTAAACTTTTGGTCCTGGTACAAAAGAAAATTTGAAAAAAAGCATGCAGTCTTAATAGCAAAGATAAAATGTACAATGACCCAAAGGGAGGCAGCACAGTGATCAAGCTCCTCTGGATATCACTGCAGAGGTTTATTTGAGAAGCTGCTAGAACCCCGGGACAGGGGAGCACACCCAGGTGGTGGAGAGAGAAGCACCACGGTGATCAGGGTCCTGTGGGTATCACTGCAGAGGTTTATTTGAGAAGCCGCTAGAACCCTGGGGGGGGGGGGGGGGGCACACCCAGATCATGGGCAGAGCGGCACAGCCTGACTGCCCCCTGCTCAGGGTGATCCGCCCAGGCAGGGACACGCTCTTCCTGCAAAACTGCTTCTTACACAGCACTCACCGACTTCTAAAAGTCCAGATACACTTGCATGCTTATAAATAATTCAGCACGTCCAAACACATGGCACTGTTTCAGCACTTCATAAGCAACACTTTCTCTTTCCTAGTCTAGAAAATGTTTTCGTCAAAGTAAAAAGCTTTTTATCACCGCCTCGGGAACTAAAGCTGAGGCGGCCAGAACGCTCTTAATGCTAATCGCCCCTCCGCCCTCAGCCCTGGAGCTCCCTGAGCCCATGGCTCAGACACAGGAAGGTGCCACGCTCTCAGCGACTCTGAGGCCCTGGTCACTGGGGCCAGAGCGTACTCAGATCCCATGGAAAAGAAAAAAGAATCAGAGGAAGTTCCGGCTTACACTAGCAGAGTGTATTGGCCACATTACTTCTCTCATTGTTCCTCTGTGGAAACTCACGTTTTCACAGGACCGTCTTGCTCGGTCCCTCCCACTCTTACACCTTCTCCTGCTTATTCCTTAGACTTCTGTCACCGGCATTTGTGCGAGGCACTGAGGTTAAGACAAGGAATAGAAGGTGCTTCCTGCCCTCGGGGAGCACACGCGTGTGGACCAGTACAAGCTCCAGGCACTGGGAGACACAGATGGGCCCGTGAGCGGGCTGGGAGCAGGGGTGGACTCCAGAGGACCCGAAGCTGCCCTGGTTGGGGGTGGGGGGAGGGCTGGGTGCAGAAGGAGACCTCCTGACCCAGCCAGAAGCTCAGGGTCCCAAGCGGTTGACACTGTGGGCACTGGAGGAGAGGTGAGGTGGGAGGCGCCTGGGGGTCACCGCACAAAGAGCTTTAAAGGCAAATGGGGGGGACACAGAGGTCTTCCTGGGGGCGGTGGATGCCATTGAAGCACGTGCTTCCCGCTGTGAACCCCTCCACCAGTCGCCAGGGATCGCCTTTGATCTTGTCCACATCCCTCATCACACAGCAGATTGTCGAAGCAAGGATGGGTCCGGACCGACGCATGAGCAGTGGGGTCAAAGGCCGCTGGTGCTCAGTAGACGCGCGCACGTTAGATCATCTGATGACACCCCTTCCCCAACCAAACACGAGTGACCTGGGTGCAGTGGGGGTTGCCAGGGTGGGGCCGGACCTGGCAGTCTCTCCTGGCTCCCTCCCACCAGCTTTATCTTCCCTCCTCTGCGGGGAGCCCCCACCAGATCACCCCACTTCTGCGTCTGGGATTCTGACGGCAGATTCCCCTCCAGCCTCAGCTCCACATGCCTAACACTCCGCCCCCTCGAGACACTTCTCAAGCCTCATCCCGCCAGACCATTTTCACCAAGATGTGTCCTCAGAGCTCACAAGTGTGCACACTTCCTGGTTCAACACAGATGAGCGTGCCCATGCTCTGTGCCAGCTCACCCTCACCCACGCCCCCCGACGCACTGTGAAGGGTCAGCCCTCCATGCTTCTTTTACCATATACCTTCCCTCCTGCAAGGCTCTCCGCTGTTCCCATCGCTCTGCTAACTGTCCAGTCTCCCGTCCACCCCCTCCAACCAGGGCAGGACCTTCCGATCGCACTCCTGACACTGGTGTGGCCCCGGGCAGCTCAGCTCGGGGGACTCACCCTCCTACCCTCCCACTCCCATCCCTCTCAGAGCCCAGGGCACTGCCCAGTCAAGGAGCCAGGCAGGAGGGCCCGCGAGGGGGCTGTCAGGCCCCTAGCCCCTCAGCCCCTCACTCTGCCCCCTCTCTGAGGACAAGTCCTCAGTACCCCCCCCGGTCCCCAGCCCTTCGGCTGGTCGCCCTGCCCCTCTCTGAGGACAAGGTCCCCAGCGGCTCCGAGGTTCTGACCCACTCTCTTTTTGCTTGGTCTTCAAACTCCCTTTCCTCAGCGAATAACTCTCCAGCCAGTCCTAGGTGGGAAAAGCCAGCACGTCCCTCCCCGGGCCATGGGGTGATCCCCGGGCCATGGGGTGACCCCCGGGCCATGGGGTGACCCCCAGGTCACGGGGTATCCCTGGGTCATGGGGCAACCCCTGGGTCTCGGGGCGACGTCTCCCCTTCCTTCTGCGAGGACTGAACACCCCGCGGTCTCGTCTCCACTGCCCCCCAGCCCCTGAAGACGGCTCCGCCTCCGCCGCTCCCCCGGAAGCCCCGAGAGGCCGCCTGGAGCTCCGGGCTCCACTGACGCTGTGGCCACCCAGGGCGCTGGCCGCCTCCACCTCCAGGTCCTTCTTCCAGACTCCGCAACTTGCTCCTCTCTGCTTCACCTCCTGGCTCCCAGACGGCCCCTCCTCAGGGCCTCCAAGGCCCTTTCTCTCCCGTTGGCTTTGCCTCTGGCCCTTCCCACTCCCACCGTTATTTCGGGTTCCCATTCAAAACGGGGCTCCACCTGCTCCCTGCGGAGTCACAGATCTCCTCAGTTCCCTGTCCAGAGCCCCCCGTCACTCATCAGAGCCTGGGGGAGCCTCACCCCACAGCACAGGGCTGATTCTTGAGTGACCCCATCAAGGCCCTCAACTTCACCTGAAGCACCCGCAGACTCACGACGGGGGACACACAATCCCATGGCTTTAAACACCATGATTATAATCTAAATCCTCCGGTCTTGGTCCATCGATCCCTCCGATTTCCAGACTTAACTTATCCAACTGCCTTCTCGTCAGCTCCACTAAACTGCGGCACGGGCATCTCGGACTTGACGTGGCCAAGCAGGACGCCTGAGTCCCTCCCATCACAGCAGTTCCACTTGGTGACCAGTGCTCCAGTCAAAGCCCGGGCCTTGTTCCGGATGCCTCGCCCTCCCACTCCACGTAGCTGATCCACTTGCACGTCTCATGCATTCTGCCCCCAAATACGGCCCCAAAGCCACGGAATTAGAAGGCTTCCTTTTCCATCATCACCACCCTGATCCAAACGACCACTGTCTCTGGTCCCAACTACAGCGAGGTGGCCTTCGGGCCACCATATCCACCACAGGCCCTCAAACTCACTGGCCTGACGGCAGGCAGAATGGACTGACCTCACGGATCACCCATCACACACCTGCCTAGAACCTTCGGAGACCGTCCCCCACCAGGGAGCAAAAGGCAAACTTGACAGGACCCTAACTGCCTGTGGGCACCTCAGGGAGGTGCTCCCAGGGGTCAGGCCTCACTCTGCTCCTCCGGGCGGCCTCTGTCTGGGGTGACCCCTTTCTCACGCCCACTGAGCTGGCAGTCCTCGGTCGCTGACTTTGCAGTGTAACTTCCTCTTCCCGGAGACACTCTCATGGATCATCCAGATTAGAGTGGCCAACTCTCCAGTTTAACTCACTGCAAACTCTGAAGATGCTTGACACTTCTGCCATCTGGGGTCCGCGTGTCTGACGGCTCGGGGCCTACAGCAGAGCGGGTAGGCACCACCAGCAGGGCTCGCCACAGGGCAGGCGCAGCGTCTTTCCATGCTGATCTTTCTTTTCTCCGGGTCACAGGACCACGCCCCCGCCCCCAACATGCACCTCCACTGTCCCCGACCTCACGCGGTCACCCAGCCCGTCTAGGTCCGGCCCGGCCTCCCCTCACCTGGGGGAGGGCCTGCCACAGAGGAGCCCCCTGCCACCGCCTCCACCTCACAGAAGCCCAGCTCTACCACAGATGGCGGTCTTCTCACCTTCCCCCTCACCTCTCTGTACAGCCCTTCAAAGGACAACTGTGAGACCCTCGGCAGCGGCCCGGAGAAGCTCCATCAGTCTTACGCCCCCTCCCCAGGACGCCCCTCAGCCACCTCCTGAAGGAACAGGGAAGCACCAGCTCTGACTGCCTGTGGGTCTCCGTCCTGCCCATCAACCTCTGCTTCCCACTGCCTCTGTCATGACAATGACTAAAAGGATGCCATCTCTAGGTTTCCCTGGTGGCTCAGAGGATAAGCGTCTGCCTGCCATGCGGGAGACCTGGGTTCGATCACTGGGTCGGGAAGATCCCCTGAAGAAGGAAACGGCAACCCACCCACTCCAGTACTCTTGCCTGGAAAATTCCACGGATGGAGGAGCCTGGTAGGCTACAGTCCATGGGATCGCCAAGAGTTGCACGGGACTGAGCAACTTCACTTCCTTAATGGTCTGCCTCAGAGAACCTGCCCCATGGCCAGAATGTGAAACTAAAGAGCCTTTGTTCAGCCCAGGGGAACACCCTGACCCTGCCCCCGGGGTTAATGGCTGCAGGAACGAAGAAACTAACACATCCCTTCCCTGAGGCTGGCCTCTTACTTGGCTCCTTCAGGTCCTCGCCCTCCCTGTTCTATAAAAGACCCAGCCTCCAGACTCCCACAGAGGGTACTCCAGGACGCTAGTCCACAATCGTCCTGGATGCCAGACTTTGGAATAAACTTGCTGCTCCTTGCATCCACACCTCGTCTTCCGATTACTGGCTCGTCCTGCCGTGAGCAGACCACGCCTGAACTCAGGAACACAGAGAGTAGGCTCCGATGTGCCCTTCCCCGGCCCTCTTCCCCCGGCCCTGCCTGGAAGAATCCTCCACCGCAAGACCTGGCCCAGCTGCTGTGGAATGTTTCCTGGGCCCTCCGAGGAGAGGGAGCTCAGCTCGGGCCCCAAAGCTGCTGCACCGGCTCCGCCAAGGAGCCTGCTGTCCGCTGGCCCGTCTGTGCTCCCTAACACACGGTGGGCCGACTCCTGGCTCCTCAGGACAGGGCCAAGGCTAAGGGCACTTCTGATGAGTGGCCTTCAGCGTCTAAGCTCCTAGAAGGCAGATATCATGTTGCTGCTCAGCTTCCTTTCGCCTTTGAATTTTCAACACAAGGATCTGGCTCCTTCCATGGATGTGTCACCATCTCTCCAGGCTCAGGACTGTAGCCCAGGAAGATGAGCCCCTGCCCTCAGGTTCCCAGCAGGCTCTCCTTCTGCACAGGGAGACAGGCAGGAGCAAGCAGGCCAGTCCCTGAGTGAGAGAGGTGCAGAGGTGCAGAACGCGACAAGTAAAACCACAGTGTAGGCATTCTCTACTTCCTGTGTAAGATTTGAGCAGCTCCACCACTGAGCTGACTATGGCTCCAATCATCAGCTTCTTATTGCAAAATTCAGACTTAAATTGAAGAAAGGAGGGAAAACCACACTTTGGAGAAGGAAATGGCAACCCACTCCAGTATTCTTGCCTGGGGAATCCTATCAGGCTACAGTCCATGGGGTTGCAAAGAGCCGGACACGACTGAGCGACTTTCACTTTCTTTCACTCAGGTATGACCTAAATCAAACCCCTTATGATTATACAGTGGACTTGATGAACTGGTAGACAGAGTGCCTGACAAACTATAGACAGTGGTTTGAAACACTGTACAGCAGGTGGTGACCAGAACCATCCCAAAGAAAAAGAATTGCAAGAAGGCAAAGTGACTGAGAAGGCCTTACACATAGCTGAGAAAAGAAGAGAAGTGAAAGGCTAGGAGAAAGGAAGAGATAAACCCAACTGAATGCAGACTTCTAGAGAATAGCAAGGAGAGATAAGAAAACCTTCATAAGTGAACAATGTAAGGAAATTGAGGAAAACAATAGAATGGGAAAGACTAGAGATCGCTTCCAGAAAACTGGAGATACCAAGGAAACATTTCATGCAAAGATGGGCTTAATAAAGGACAGAAATGGTATGGACCTAACAGAAGCAGAAGATAAGAAGAGGTGTCAAGACTACATAGAAGAACTGTACAAAAAAGGTCTTAATGACCTGGATAACCAGGATGGTGTGGTCACTCACACAGAGCCAGACATCCTAGACTGTGAAGTCAAGTGGGCCTTAGGAACTATTACTACTAACGAAACTAATAGAGGTGATGGAATTCCAGCTGAGCTATTTCAAATCCTAAAAGATGATGCTATGACAGTATTGCACTCAATATGTCAGCAGATCTGGAAAACTCAGCAATGGCCCCAGGACTGCAAAAGGTCAGTTTTCATTCCAATCTCAAGGAAGGGCAATGCCAAAGGAACTTTCAAACTATCACACAGCTGTGCTCAGTTCACAGGCTAACAAGGAATGCTCATAATCCTTCAAGCTAGGCTTCAGCAGTATGTGAACCAAAATCTTTCAGATGTTCAAGCTGGATTTAGAAAACACACAGGAACCAGAGATAAAATCACCAACATTTGTTGGATTATAGAGAAAGCAGGGAATTTCAGAAAAAAACATCTACTTCTGCTTTTACTGACTGGCTAAAGCCTTTGACTAGTTGGTGTTGTTCAGTCACTAAGTCATGTGCAACCCTTCACAACCCCATGGACTGTAACACGCCAGGCTTCCCTGTCCTTCACTACCTCCGGGAGTTTGTTCAAACTCATGTCCATTGAGTCGGTGATGCTATCCAACCATCTCATCCTCTGTCATCCCCTTCTCCTCTTGCCCCCAGTCTTTCCCAGCATCAGTGTCTTTTCCAGTGAGTCAGCTCTTCCCATCAGGTGGCCAAAGTACTGGAGCCTCAGCTTCCACATCAGTCCTTCCAATGAATATTCAGGGTTGATTTCTTTTAGAATGAACTGGCTGGATCTCCTTGCAGTCCAAGGAACTCTCAAGAGTCTCTCCAGCACCACAGTTTGAAAGCATCATTTCCTTGGTGCTCAGCCTTCTTTATGGTCCAACTTTCACATCATACATGACTTCAGATCTGACTGTGGGGATCACAACAAACTATGGAAAATTCTTAAAGACATGGGAAAACCAGACCACTTTACCTGTCACCTGAGAAACCTGTATTCAGATCAAGAAGCAACAGTTAGAATTGGACACAGAAAAATGGACTGGTTCAAAATTGGGAAAGGACCACATCAAGGCTGTATATTGTCATCCTGCTTATTTAACATGTATGCAGAATACATCATTTGAAATGCTGAGCTGGATGAAGTACAAGCTGGAATCAAGATTTTCAGGAGAAATATCAGTAACCTCAGATATACAGCCCTCTGTTCTTGCCTGGAGAATCCCAGGGACGGGTGAGCCTGGTGGGCTGCCGTCTGTGGGGTCACACAGAGTTGGACACGACTGAAGTGACTTAGCAGCAACAGCAGCAATGGCAGAAAGCAAAGAGGAACTAAAGAGCCTCTTGATGAAGGTAAAAGAGAGTGAAAAAGCTGGTTTAAACCCAACATAAAAAATTAAGATCATGGCATCCAGTCCCATCACTTCATGGCAAATAGATGGGGAAAAGGTGAATATAGTAACAGATTTTCTTTTCTTGGGCTCTAAAATCACTGGAGATGGTGACTGAAGCCATACAATTAAAAGACACTTGCTCCTTGGAAGAAAAACTATGACAAAACTGGACAGCATATTAAAGCAGATCCATCACTTTGCCAATAAAGGTCTGTATAGTCAAAGCTATGGTTTTTCCAGTAGTCACGTATGGATGTGAGAGTTTGGACCATAAAGAAAGCTGAGTGCTGGAAAATTGATGCTTTTGAACTGTGGTGTTGGAGAAGACTCTTGAGAGTCTCTTGGACTATAAGGAGGTCAAACCAGTCCACCCTAAAAGAAATCAGTCCTGAATATTCATTGGAAGGACTGATGCAGAAACTGAAGCTCCAATACTTTGGCCACCTGATGTGAAGATTCAACTTACTGGAACAGACCCTGATGCTGGGAAAGACTGAAAGCAAAAAAAGAAGGGGGAGACAGAGACTGAGAAGGTTGGATGGCATCACTGACTCAGTGCACCTGAGTGCGCGCAAACTCTGGAAGACAGTGAAGGACAGGGAAGCCTGGCCTGCTGCCGTCCACGGGGTCACAAAGAGTGGGACAAGACTGAGCGACGGTATAGCAACTTAGTGGAGCTTCCCCTTAGGCAGATTCATATCAGCTGGAGGAACTCGATTTACATTTTAAAAGGAAATTAAAATGTTTTTTAATTAAAACTAAGAGTTCTTCTTTTAAGAGGGAAATATTCCTTTTCGTTAAAATTATTTTTTCTTCCCTTCTCAGAATTTGTGAGCTGATTTTAACAAACAATAGCTAACAGTGTATTAACTGGTAAAATGTTCACCACATCAAGCTTAACCTTCTGTACAGTAAACACAATCTACTACCTCGTACACTGAGTTTGTGTGTGTGTGATAAGTACTTTTAAGGTCTACTCCCTTAGTAACTTTCAAATATGTAATACAGTATTAATAATTACAGTCATCATGCTGTATCCCCATCACTTATTTATTTATTGCACCTCACTTAATTTTGTTAATGGGATAGAAAAAAATTTTAGATGCAAAATTACCTAAAGCTAATGGGTCAGGCAGACATTGCAGAAGACAGCCCCTTCTACGGTTTCCACTGTCTCATTTAAATGTTTAGGGATTATCTTTGTTCGTGGAAGTTGCTTGAAATTAAAAGAAGAATTTTGTGAAACTAAAAATTGACGAATCTGAATAACTCCTCCCATTTCAAACAGCTTCTCCTTTGGATTAAACCCTGATTCCACCAGTCAGGACAGACACAGGCACCTGCACTTGGCTGGGCTCTTTCCTGATCTCACCCGGGCCTGGCAGCAAGTCCTCACAGCGTTCCTTTGCTGGTTGTCTTGGTGGGTATCCCATCAGCACTGCAGCTCCTCTGAAGGCCTAGTTTCCGCTGTTTGCATCTCCCTGTCAGTTGCTGTTAACTGATTTCTACCCAGTTTCGCTGCTGTGTGGTCAGCCTTGCATCCCACTGCAGTCCCAGAGTCATCAGGTCCACAGGAACAAGTTAAATGTGAAGTCTAGAGTAGCATCTGTGTGTTACACGCACTTGCTCTTAAAAGGGACCATATTTATCTCAGTTTGCTCAAGTGTTGGCCACACAGTATCTTAAGTCTCAAGAAACAGAGCAAGGAGTGGTTAGTCATGGATGGAGAGTATATTAAAAATCCACCTTTCCTAGACACATACACATTTTCTGTTCAGAGTATTTTAGAAATATACAACAAATTGTAGCATGAAGACGTGTTTGCCGCCTGCACCAACAAACACTTTCTCATCCTATCTCATCTCTCTCTCCTATCTCATTTTCTCCTATCGCTGTCTCTGCTGTCTCTGAGCAGTATTTTTCTTTTCTACAGCTCTATGCATTATTCACAGCAGCCTACTGGGGAAACACCCATGAGGAGAGAGGCAGGAGCATTTGTGAGAGGAAGAGAGAGACAAGGACCTTCCTTTAACTTTCGTGTGTCCTTAGGGCAGGATTCCCAACTCAACTCCAAGTCCTTGCCCCACTGGGGTGCATACCTCCTGCACGCCCTGCTACGCTGCAAGTGTAGACAAAGTGAGCTGTTTCCTCCAAAAGGCAAGGCAGCTCCTACTGGCCTGTCAATGCATGGCCTCTTGGTGTTCCTTTCCTGTCTGTGCACACACATACACACAACGGCACCGCAGAGCGGACTTCACAGCAACACCTCTCCGAGCAGTGAAGTCCCTAAGCCCAGTGCCGGAGGAAAGCTCAGAGGTCAGAGCTTAAAGGCGGATGGCTGAGGAAGCGCAGTCGGCACCAGCCTGCTAGGGTCAGAGAGCGAACGCCAACCCCTGAGCTACGCTGCCACTGGGCGTCATTGCCGCACTTGCTTCTCAGAGGCTCTCTTCCCAGGTTGGTGAACTCTTGGACTACAGCCTGCTAGGGCAGCGCCTGGCAAGTGGCAGGAGCTCTTAATAAGTGTTTGTTCCGTGCATTACCGAGCGAATCTGTGAATCTGTGTGAACCAAAATGCAGAGCCAAAATGGATAGGAGTGGAAACAGGATATTATACTCTCAAAACACGATGTGCTTTCCGATGATGGTAAAACAGGCATTCCTACAAACAACAATCAGACATAGCAGCCTTTATGTGACAACTTGCTTGTTAGACCCAGAAGAGATCAGACAGAAAGGAAAAAAGGGAATACACGTCCACCAGCTATGACACATCCTTATACATGTGGGCACTTTTGCATTCTTACAGAAGCCCAAATTTTTCTCAAAAAGACTCATTTTCATTGACAAATATCAAAAAAGCCTGCCAAGGTTCAGGTACTTCAGCAATTCTCACAAATGTGGCTTGTCACGCAGCAACAGACAGAAAGAGAGTCCCCAATGTGAAGGACACAGTGTCCGAGCAGAAACTGATGCGGTCCTTAAAGCCACCATCTAGCCTCTTGCCATTTTTGCAGTGAGCTGGGTCCAATAATAGATTTTTCTCAAAAGTGTGTGTGCGTGTGTGTGTGAAAGTCGGTCAGTTGTGTCCGACTCTTTGAACCCCATGGACTACACAGTCCATGGAATTCTCCAGGCCAGAATACTGGAGTGGGTAGCCATTCCCTTCTCCACGGGATCTTCCCAACCCAGGGACCTTTAGTATTTACTACCTTAGTAATGTCCCAAAGATTTTTATAAACATTGGTTCCTATTCAAATCCCAAGCTACTTCTCACTGACTTGGTTAAGGGGGAGGGAAAAAAAAAACAACCATGAAACAAACAAAAACCTTCAACAACTCCTGAGTCTATTATCACTGGGCCTCTCCCCGTGGAAACTCCCTGCAGGGCAGGGGGTGGGAAGGGGGGCAGATGGCCCTCTCCCCTGGGGTCCTCTGTCTTTCCAAAAGGAAAGTTTGCTGAGGACTCTCCCAGGACACCTCCATCTTACCTGAGATGTTCATCTTTATTCTTCTCCCCAACATCCCTCCCAACCTGCCCCACCCCAGACAAACAGCAGTAACTAACAACAGGAACAGAAATTTCATCATTTTAGGGAAATCCCTACACACTCAGTCTCCCTAGCACAGTCATCCACCCAAAACTTTCATATGCAAGGTATGGAAGCCTCCACCCCCTTCTCCCTCCCTTCAACCATCTGCAAATTGTGAAAAAATGCTGTTTTATTTTTTAGTGAAAGAAATCCCTAGTGGAAGAGGAAGGGGGCAGACAGGAACCCCAGTCCTAGGCACCGGACTAACCCAACTCAAGTCAGAGTGAGTTAGGAGCTCCACACTCTCCACCAACCTTCATTCAGTTCACTGCCAAGCGGGGTCCGTTTCAGGAAGTACCGATGTTCATACCTAACACGTCTAAGGGCAGCAGGCGAGGCCGCTCCCCGCAGACCGTGTCCTTCCTGAACCGCAGCATCTAGGAATCAAGCAACACCCGCAAGGTGGGGGCCCGAAGGAGGGAGACACCTGAGAGCCGCCCTGCGGGTCTAGGAGAGGCTGCAGGATAGGGGTGTCCGCGGGGAGTCCAAGGCCCACACCCCGCTGTCCTTTCAGGTCAATGGCAAACACGAGCAGAGACTGCCGCCAGCGGCTCCAGACCGCCAACAAGCGCCCACGAGGCCGCTGGGTCCCGCGGCCCGCGCGGGCTGAACCTCGCCAGGGAGGCGGGAGCTCGCGGCAGGATGGGGGGCGGCGGCCAGGCCCCACCAGACGCGCTCACACGCCCGGGAACGGCACCCCAGAGGCTCCCGGGCGGACGGTGAGCCCAGATGGGTTCCGGCCGCGAGGAGGGGTCGGACCCCAGGTGCCTGGGAGGTGCAGGCCGGCCAGGGCGGCGGAGTGAGCGGCAGATGGGAGCGGGAAGCCGAAAACGGCCACCCTGGAACCGCTGGCCGGGAGAAGGCGCCGAGGAAACGCGGGTCCCGGGCGAGAGGCAGACAAAGGCTCGGGTGCGCACGCGGTGGACGGTGGCGCCGGAGCCCGCGCCGAGGGCCGTGAGGAGCCGCGCCCGACCCGGCTGGCGCCGGAGTCGCCCGGGGTTCCCGCCGGAGTCGCCCGGGGTTCCCGCGGGCGCGACCTCCCGCCCCGCCCCGGTCTCCGGTCCTCACCTCGCTCGCCCTCCATCCAAGACAACGGCGGCCCCCTCCTCCGCGCACCCGGCGCCTCTTCCCTGAACATCTCCTGCCTCCTGTCTCCTAGCAAATATCTGCCTCGATGCTTCTGCTCGGTTTTGCCCCCCTCCCCCGTGACACGCCTTCCGCCACCCCTGCTCCGGCGCGCTCCGGGTCCCGCTCGCGGGGAGTGCCCGGGGTCCCGGGTGGGGCGCGGCCCGAGGGGTCCGGCCCGGCGGCGCCGTTCTCCTTCGCTCTAACAGCCCATTGTCCTGCTCCTTACCAACCCGAGCACCGGCTAAGCCCCAGGATCTAGACTCGAGATCCGAGAGAAAGCGGACTCTGGGCGGAGGCGCGCCCATCTCCACGCGGTCAGTCTACGCTCTGGAACCGGGTCCCGGTGGGTCCCGGGGTAGCCAAGGCCGGGCCGCGACACCGAGCCCGGGGAACAGCCCGTGCCTCCACCTTGGGGAGCGCGGGGTCCCTGGGCCCTGGCCTGCCCTCCTCCAGCCGAGGCAGGCAGCGGGCGGGACCCCCCGGAGGAAGGAAGCGCCTATGCTCCAGCCAAGCGGCCCCAGGCTAAAGAGAGAGGAGCCGGCGTCCGTGGTGCCGAAAATGATAGCAAAAGACATGCAGGGCAAGCGTGGCCAGCAACAGCCCCGGGGGCCCGAGGCGGGCAGCAGCAGGTCCCGTCCCAAGCGCGCGGCTCCCACCGCCCTCCCGGCTCACACGCGACACGAGGAGCCTGGGGAAGCCCGGGGTCCAGGGCTGGCCGGGCCCCCCGACCCTCCAGAGAAGCCCGTCGCCGGCCGCCCAACGCCCCCCGGCCGGCCACACACACCCGGCCCGCCGCCCTCCGCGGGGAACGCGGAACCTGGCACTTACTGGGGCTCAGGAAACACTCCGTCAGCCTTCGGAAGCAGCTCGCGTTATTAGAAGGTCCATCTTCCATGTCGGAGCCGAAGAGCAGCGGGAACGCGGCGGCGAGCGCGGCGCCGGCGCCTCGGGGCCGCCGCGCCGTTCGGCCGCCGCCGCCCGGGCTGGGACCGGGACCGGGACACGGAGCGGGGCAGCCCCCGCCGGCGCCCGGGAAGCCGCGGGAGCCCGCGCGGGGGGCGGCCAGGCCGAGCGGGAGCCGGGGCGGCGGCGGCGGCCGGGGCCCGGCGCGAGCCGAGAGCAGCAAGCCCCGGAGCGCGGGGGAGAGGAAGAGCCGCCGCCGCCCGCCGCCGCCGCGGTGACTCCTGCTGGGGGGGACGCTCAGGGGAGCCGCCTCTTGTCCGCCGCCGCCGCCAGCATCGCCGCCGCCTCCTCGGGCCGCCGCCGCCGCTGCGCCCTCCCTTCCTGGGAGACGCGCGGGGAGGTGGAAAGCAGATGAGGAGGGGAGAAGAGAAGGCGGGGGTTGGGGGGCGGCGGCCAGAAGTAAAAGGAAGATGGAGCGGAGGCGCGGACCGGGGAGGAGAAGGCGAGCGCGAAGGGAGCGCGCGCTGCGACCCAGCCGCCCCCGCCGCCGCGCGCAGACAGGGCGCCGGGGCCCCCCGGGGGCTGGCGCGGCCAGCGGAAGAGGGGGGCGGGCGCGGGGAACAGGCGCGCTCGGCCCGGCCGCGACCAGGCGGCTCAGGGGCCGGGCCCGGGCCCGCTGCGCTCCTCCCGCCGGCGGCGCTGCGCCCGGGCTCCGGGCGGAGTTTGCCGGAGCCGGGCTCGTCCCCCGCCACGGGCAGGGGGGCCTGGGGGCGGGGAGCAAGTGGCTCTTCGGGGCTGGCCATGGCCCCCCTCTCCTCCTCCTCGGGCCGCCGGTGGGGGCCGGCCGCGAGCGGGAGGGGCGCGCGACAGGCTGGGACTCCGCGGGCTCCGCCCCCGCAGGGCCAGCCCTCCTGGGCCGATCGGCCCGATCGTCAGTTTAGTCCTCCTCTCCGGTCTTCCGCGCCCGCTCGGCCCAGTCTTCACATCGTATTCCGCATGGGAGGCCGGGAGGACCCGGGGCCCGGAGGGCGAGTCCCTCGCGGCGCGCACAATCGGCGTGCTCCCGGCGGGCGAGGGGCGGCGGAGACGCTGCCTGCAAGCGTGGCGTGGTCTGTGCGCGCTCCGGTGGTGGCTAAGCCTCAGCGACTGCTCGAAAGCAGCGGAGAAAAGCGCCGCAGTGCCGCTGCCCGTGGAGGCGGCGGCGGCGGCTGCAGAAGACGCCCACTGGCGGAGCCAAGGCGCCCCACGCCGCAGCGGCCCGCGCCCACGCAGCGCGCCCCGCAGCTACTTGGCCCCCCGGCGCCAGGCCCCACACCCCAGCGGCTCCCGGCGTCCAGGGTGCGCCCCGGGCCCGGGCCGGAGGACCGAGCCACGCCTGAGTCTCTGCAAGGCGTCCTCACATCTACGGGCCTGGTATTACAGATTCTTGATACCCGCCGCCTTGCAGCTGCTCCAGCTGTGCACCTCCGGGCGAGCCTTGTGGGCCAGTCCCCTGCCCGGGCCAGGGGACCCTCCCGCCAGCCGGCCCGCAGCTCCAACCGAAATGTGCTCACAACTCCCAGGAGACTGCCAACTCAGACGCTGGGTTGGAATTTCTATCAAGGCTTACTGTTCCCAGTAAACTAGGGTTTAGCAAGCCAGCTCTTCCCCAGGACTCCCTTTCTGATACTCACTTTACAACGAACTTTGTGTGCACAACCAAGTTTGCCCAGCTGAGGCCAGAGAATAGAAAAGGCAACCAAGTTCTGAGACTGAGTCCCCACCCTCGGCTTTCTCGGACCATGCCCCCCTCCCTCGGCCCCCAGCCCCAATCCAGACAATTGCTACAGAAGGGAACTATGTAGCCCAACGGGCGCTCTGAGCACGGAGCGGCCGCCAGAAGTTTGCCAAGTTGGAGAGCCGAGCGCCCGGCGCGCAGGTGTCAGTACCCGCCCATCGCAGGCAGCGGGGCCATCGCAGCGCTGCGGATCGGGGGTTGGGGCGGCGGGCCGGCTGCCCCACGGGGGGACGGGCTGCCCAGACTCCCTGGCCTAGGTCACCTTCCCAGGACTGGGGCCGGCGCGCCGAAGCCCAGCTTCCGCGAAGGTCAAGACGGTCACCTGAGCGAGAGGCATGCGCGGCGGTGTAGCCGCTCCGTGGACGCAGGGCCGCGGGCCCCAGTGTGTGCTTGGTCCCGGGGTCTCTTCTAGCCCTCCACTTTTTTTTTTTTTCCTTCTCTCCGTCCAGTTCGGAGGGTTTTTTATCTTGAAATGTAATTTCTTCCCTAGTCTGCTTTTCCCCATTCTCATCCAAACGGCCACAGTGGAAAAGGGCATGTATGTATTTGCACCAGACTGGGCAGGCGGGGCGCCGGGACGGCGGCGCGGCCCGGGTTCCCCAGCCAGGTCCCCGGGCGTTTCCGCGACTGCCCGGTGAACTCTGAGCGTCACTCCTAGCGCGCGCCAGCCCTGGCACTCGCTGGATCGGAATTCTTCACTTTGTGGAATCAGCAAAAGATTCCGGTGGCTCTTACCTTACGAGGGGGTGAAGGGGGATGGAATTTGCCTACTGTATTTTTTTTTTTTTTTTTTGGCGAAGAAAGAACCGAAACGGCCGAGCAGCGCAGCCCGGTCTCCCGCAGCCTCCAGGCCGACGGCTGGCTTCGCTAACACCTGTTACTCTCCTGGGAGTCGGGGATCCGCGCGCGCGGCGCCCTCGGCCCCACGGGAAGGGTCTGCCTGGCTGCCCGGCGGTTTGGGGAGGAAGCGTTTCTCCTGAAAGTGTTCACTGTTCATTCTTCTACAGGCAAAATGCTTCTGAATGTCCTTTAGGTTTCTTCGGTTGCCTTTTGGAGTCATTAAAGTGACTTTCCTGTTACAAGAAAATGTGTCTTTAGTTTGAAGAGAAGCGATCGGAGCGCCGGGCACAGGGTGCAGGGAGGAAAGCATCAGATATTTGTTCTTTTGGGTCTTCGTTAAATCAGGACACAAGCTTCAGGATGGTCACTAGACCTCTTCTGAAATCAACTTCTTTCTACTTTACTTCCTTCTTTTCTGCAGCCGATGGCTGGACAGCACACACTTCCCGTACCAATGAAAAATGCCAGAGCCTGACAACGGAAAAGGAACAGGTTGAGGAGGAGCCTACTGATTATTGATCATATCTGTTAAGTGTCCTCCTTACTTAATACTGGAGGGCACTTCTGTCCATGTGAATCCAATAGGCGCCCAGCCACTGCTTTTTCTTCATGAAATATTTAGTCAAAGATTTGAATCACAGACACACAGCCTCGGCGGGCGCCGTCACTCACCCGTGTGCAGGTGCTGCCACACCTGTTGAACGCTGTTTCTTGCCGATTCTTTTCCTTTGCTTCGAGTTTCCTTAGTGGTGTCTCCGAAGGAGGAGGAGACTGGGACTGAACACTTGTTACTCCAAACCTTTCAGGAATAAACAGGTTGGCTCATAATTAAGTGAGCTTTCCATTCTGATAGCCCTCATAAAACTTGCAACTTAGTTACATGTCAAAATGTTATCACATTACATTTTAAGCAAACACAATGCAATTTAAGGATCACAATACAATTTAAGCAAACCAAAATTAGGAGCTGTAATTCCAAAAGCAGAGGAAGAACCACTGCCAAAATTCACCCCACTACTAGGTACTCTCTATGAAATGGGCAGTTTCCTACGTTTTCAGGTGAAGACATGCCCGTCCACACTGCAAAGAATGGGAACTGAGAGAGTATCAGCAGGGCAGCTAACACCAGGGAGGGCCCCGGGGTCATGGTGCTCATTACTAGTAGGTCAGCATTTGAGAAGATAATGCATTCACCTCTGCCCTCCGTGAAGGAAAACGACCAAGGAAGAAATTCATATTGGTAATGAAGCCTTATACTAGTGGACCTGTACAACCACAAGCATGCTTAAATTCTCTAAGAATTCTTCTATATGTTATTTTAAAATTAGCTTAATTGCATATTAATTTTAGTATTTTATGCATAATAATCCATATATAGAGGAAAGAATATCTGCCTGATTATTTTCTAATTTGAAAGATATGTTCATAAAGACATTTTAAAGCATGGCTCAAGGGAGAGACTAAGAAATGGTAAAATGTTGGTTTTCTCATAAAATTTCTTTATAAGTTAACCATGCACCCCTTTTACAAGAGAGCTTAAGAGTTAGCTACAATAAGTACAATTAATATTTTATGAATGCTTTGATCAACATGTGGGCCTGTGTCTCAATTGATTTTATTTTACAACTTTTAATATTAGTGCTTACAGCTATAAAAATTCACAGTGCTAATTCTTGAATAATCTGTTTTTTCTTTTTTAAATGCTATTAACCTTTCTTTATAAAGATATAAGACACAGGTTGATTAAATATTAAACTTGTCTATTTATACAGATAGTCTATAAAAGTCTATTCTTTTTATCTTGATTTTAATTTTTGTGACATTTAAAATAGTTATTTGAGCAAAATAATTTATAAGTAAGTGTCTATAGCTCCCAAACGTAGTAAAAACATGTGGGTTTATATGTCAGACTCTTCCATTTAATTGCTACTAAATTATCAACATGTATCATATCACACAAGCTCTCTGCACTCTAAGAAGATCATTTCTTCCTTGTCTGGCATGTTAACCTGGAGTCCACACTAATCCAGGCACTAATCCACACCTCCCAAGCCCCCCAAGTCTCTCACTGGAGTTTTAAGCGCTTCTTTCTCAAAGCCTCCTTTCATTTTTC
This sequence comes from Tragelaphus eurycerus, assembly GCA_935064755.1. Classification (NCBI taxonomy): domain Eukaryota; kingdom Metazoa; phylum Chordata; class Mammalia; order Artiodactyla; family Bovidae; genus Tragelaphus; species Tragelaphus eurycerus. Next base: position 2,547,218 of record CAKXYN010000114.1, read on the forward strand.
TCCAATCCATCACAGCTTGGTTGTCTCCTGGAACTAAGGCATTTTATCCGCGTATATGAATATGTTACACGAAACCTCTTCCAAATTTTAATGCACATAAAATTTGCATTGACAATTTTACTTTAAACAGTCTGATACCTGAAGTCGTGCTTCTCTCGCTGTGTACAATCTTCAGCAGAGGCCAGCACACAAGAGGCACTCAGCGTTTGCTCCCCTACCTGTCACTCATGCCGCCTGAGTACAAGCTTCTGTTAGCACTGATGTGAACAAATCTTGACTAAAGAGAAGCCTGCATTCTTACAGTATTATTATACTCAGGCCTATTTCTTAAAAGGGCATTACAATTGCAGTAAGAACAATTTTGTTGTAAAGTCAATACACTGAATGGGACAGCCTTGAAAATAGACTGGGGTTGATAAAACCAACTCCTTCAGCCCTAATATTCCTAAAACTGCAGTTTTAATTAAATTATTTTATGAACTCAAATAAATTAACTATAAAACAAACTAAATTCTAGTATTGCTTTGTTGTAAAACAACTAAAACCCAGTTGTTATACTTCACTAAAACAATGCCAGAATGGTGCTTAATCATCAATTAGGGAATGTTTTTGAGAACTGGCCAATTGTTAAAACATTAATATTCCAAATAAATCTCCTTAAGTATGAAAGGGGGATTCAGCATATTCCTCGCTGAATAATAAGATCCAAGTAGAAATTTTCATTAATCAAAAGCAAAACATTAATTCCTCATGCAAATAAGCTCTGCTTAATGGCTGTGAGTATCTAGCCTCTGGGGCTTCCCTGGTGGCTCAGACAGGAAAGAATCTGCCTGCAATTGGAGAGACCTGGGTTCAGTCCTTGGGTCAGGGAATGCCAACCCACTCCAGTACTCTTGCCTGGAGAATTCCATGGACAGAGGAGCCTGGTGGGCTACCATCCATGGGATCACAAAGAGCTGGACAGGACTAAAGCAACCAACACCTTCAATGCTTCCATCTAGCCCCTAGGAGACTGGTGTTAAGAGGCCTGCTGAGGTTAAACAATCAATACTAAGTTCCTGTGATAATCCTATGAGCATAGCTACATTTTGAAGATACTGCCATTTTGAAAATATTGAGTCATTTCAGAAACCCACTGAGATTCACAGAATGCTGAGGCAGTCTTTGCTTCTCAAAAGCACCCAAATTAGAATACAACCCTGAGATCTGCTTAAATGATCAACACTTTCAATCAGCTTTCAGAAGTCACATGTATCAGTTTCCTTTGAGGCTATCTTAAGAGTCAAAGAGAAAACTGAATAAGAGAATTATATACATTTTTATATAATTATATAAATAAAAGACCTAAACAAAAGAAACACTTCTCAAAGAGAGCCAAAGTCAATTTAAAGCATTTAAGTAGAAAGTGACCGTGGAGGCACTAGGGATAAATAAGACAAGCTGCTGCTGCTAAGTCGCTTCAGTCGTGTCCGACTCTGTGCGACCCGGTAGACGGCAGCCCACCAGGCTCCCCCGCCCCGGGGTTCTCCAGGCAAGAACACTGGAGTGGGTTGCCATTTCCTTCTCCAATGCACGACAGTGAAAAGTGAAAGCAGCCCATCAGGCTCCTCCATCCATGGGAGTACTGGAGTGGGGCGCCATCACCTTCTCCGAAGTAAGACAAGTTGGGAATGGCCTAAATTTCCTGACCCCTGAGACCACCTTACATACAGACAAGCAGAGCGTTTCATAAATGGCTGTCAAAATTCCTAAAGAGTATGTTCCCCAGGGATGCTCGCCTTGTGTCCACACAAACGACAGTGCTGTTAAGGTCATTTGAAATAAGCAGGTCTTCATCTGTGGCTTGGGAATCCTTTCCTTGCAAACATTATTTTAATAGCCACATTTTGCAATGAGACTTATGAGAAAAAGTAAAATTGCTGATTCTGAGATTTGTCTCAAATATAAGAATCAAAATGGCTCATTTAATCCAGAGAATGTATTCCTTTCTGTTCATCTCAAAACAAAAACCCAGCAGAACACAAAAACCTGTGGCTCCAGACATGCGCGTGGATCTGGAACAGGGCTGGTGGGCCTCTAAGGGCGGGCAGCAGAGGCCATGCCGTTCTCACGGGCCAGCGGCTCGGGCCGTCACTGACCAAGACTGCGTTCTCCTGAGCTCCTCTCAGAAGAGCACCCGAAGGGAAAAGGAGCCGGAGAGAAAGGCTGGTGCAGCCACCGAGGGCTCTGTGCACATCAGACACACAGTTTTTTCCAGGTCTGGGTTTCACGATACAGATGGCCCTTTTCCAGACGACAGCAGCCCTCCTCACACACACACGCCATCCCGGGTCTGGAAAAGCTACACGTTGTGAACTATCACTGAAGTGAACTAAAGTCGCTCAGTCGTATCCGACTCTTTGCAAACCCAGGGACTGTACCCCACCAGGCTCCTCTGTCCATGGGATTTTCCAAATACTGGAGTGAGTTTCCATTTCCTTCTCCACAGGATCTTTCTCACCCAGGGATTGAACCCAGGTCTCCCACATGGTAGGCAGATGCTTTACCATCTGAGCCATTGACTTTGCATATTAAATCTTTTAAAGGACCCTTATCACACACCAAAAAAGGACTCACAGAAGCCAGAAAGTAAGCAGCCTTGTTTTTTCAGCCACAGTTGTCTGTGTGACCTGACAGGGAGCCAGAGACCTGTGCTTGAAGGAAGAGAAAGCTGAGACCATGTATCTTCCGAAACCTCTGGACACTTTCACTTTGTGTGGTTGAGATGCAGGGGTTTAATAACTTTGCTTTATCGTCTGTACTAATTCACACTGTAGTCATCAACAAGAGCAATGGCACAGTCTCCTTTCCTCCCCAAGGAGCTCTTCGGCAGGACGTCCTTTGTTTCAGACAGAGGAGAGGAAAATACTACGAGCCAGAGCCTGGAGGCCCCAAGTTCAAACCTGCCCCTTTGAGGATCCTTGGTGTCCGGCTAGATTTTTGCCATCTGCTGGTGTGTGTGAAGGGCTTCTCCCGTGGCTCGGGTAAAGAATCCATGTGCCGTGCAGGAGCTGCAAGAGACACAGGTTCAGTCCCTGGGTCGAAAAGATCCCCCGGAGAAGGGAATGGCAGCCCACTCCAGTATTCCAGTCTGGAGCATCCCATGGACAGAGGAGCCTGACAGGCCACAGCCCGTGGGGTTGCAAAGAGCTGGACATGACTGAAACGACTTAGCACGCACGTATGGTGTATGTGAAAACTCCCTTCTCCTCCTCCCTCTAGGACTCCACTCTGGCAGAGATTTTCCTAGGATGTTTCCAGAAATCTCCACCAGGAGTCTTGAGCCCCTGGTGCACTATTCCACACTCTGCCTGTGTGCTATGCGGTGCTTAGTTGCTTAGTCGTGTCCGATTCTTTGAGACCCCCATGGACTGTAGCCCGCCAGGCTCATCTGTCCATGGGAGTCTCCAGGCAATAACACTGGAGTGGGTTGCCATTCCCTTCTCCAGCGGATCTCCCCAACCCAGGAATCCAACCAGGAGCTCCTGCATTGCAGGAGGATTCTTTACCAGCTGAGCTACCAGGGAAGCCCCCCACTGCCTACTGGTGTTGAAAGTAATCCTACGTAGGAACACATGCCCCATTCAAACAACCCCTCATCACGTCTATCACTGACCAAACCCAACTACGCAGCATACCAAGCCTAGCTGAAAAATAGACCAAAAAGCCACATATGTTCCTAACTGGAATTCCCCATAATAAATATCCAGTTTTCTTTTCTTCAGCTTGCTGTGCCCTGAGAGCTTCTGGCTGAGGGACGTGACTGTGGCCCACCAGGCAGACGCCAACCTTTGCAGAAGACCACCCCAAGGCTAAGTGGCCTTAAGTAATCTGTTGGCTCTGCTTTCCACGTCACACTGGTCCTTTCCAAAGGACCAGCTGACCCCAAGGAAGTCCAAGACAGTGCACCTGTCACGGACGGGGAGGAAGGGCAGGTCTGTTGCAGCCGTGCCACCCGGCAGGGGGCCAGGACACTACTCCGCTGCACTGGGTGGCTCGTGGGGCCTCAGCCACAGAGAGCTTCCGACGGGCAAGCCCTGGGCACTCTCTGTGTCCACTTTGCCCGTCTTCTCCTTCCACAGGGAGTGAGGGTGGGCCCCTGGTCCCAACATGGGCCTCTTAATCCGAAGACGGAGTAGAAGTGGACGTATATGGCGTCCAGACCTAGTACACCCCTCAACCTGAGTCACCAGGAAAGGCATTTGAGTGAAATACAGAAAACGAAGGGCGGCTTCAAGGCGGCCACACCACAGTCACCGCTCAGGGGCTGACTGCATAAGGGGCACTTACCACTTACCATAAAGGGGCACTGAGAAAAATAACACAACATCATTAACTCAGATTCAACTCATTGACAACAGAAGTTTAGAAATGTTAATGTGCACTCTGAAAAATTCTCCTACTTGGTTTGAAAAAGTGGAATTGAACATTAAAACCAAATTTAAAATGACTTTTATCTGATAATCTTAGATAATTGCAAATAAGTCCAGATATAGTCACCTTGATGTAAACCTGTGTGTTCCCTGTGGGAGCCTTATACCTCGGTTCTGGAGTTAACTAGAAGCAGTGGTGACATTTCTAGGGAAGCTGTCGAGGTCAGACCTGGTAGAGAGGACTTACAATTCCTGGGCTCTTAGAATACCCCAAATCTCCAGCACATTACAAGCTTTAGGTGAGGAACAAGAATGGGGATAAATGTAAAACAAACTGAGAAGTTACAGTGGGTGGGGCCCCACTAGTTGAACTGGGGTCACACTGGATGAAGGAGACCTTCCCAGTGTCTCTGTTGACCATGTTCCTCTACCTTCTTGCTAACTGCTGGAGTCTTAACAGGTGGACACTGTACGCCCATGGCCTGCCTTTCACAGTGTCGTTGTTAAGTCACTAACTCAGGTCCAACTCTTTTCGACCCCATGGACTGCAGCACGCCAGGCTTCCCTGTCCTTCACCATCTCCCAGAGCTTGCTCAAACTCATGTCCATAGAGTCAGTGATGCCATCCAACCACCTCATCCTCTGTCACCCTCTTCCCCTCCTGCCCTCATCCTTTCTCAGCATCAGGGTCTTTTCCAGTGAGTCCACATCAGGTGTCCAGAGTATTGGAGCTTCAGCTTCAGCATCAATCCTTCCAACAAATATTCAGAGTTGATTTCCTATAGGCTTAACTAGTTTGATCTCCTTGCTGTCCAAGGGACCCTCCAAGAGTCTTCCCCAACACCACAGTTCGAAAGCATCAATCCTTCTGTGCTCAGCCTTCTTTATGGTCCAACATGCAGGACTACCAGAAAAACCATAGCTCTGACTATGTGCACTTTTGTTGGCAAAGTGATGTCTCTGCTTTTTAATATGCTGTTTAGGCTTGTCACAGCTTTTCTTTCAACGAACAAGCGTCTTTTAATTTCATGGCTGCAGCCAGCACCGGCAGTGATCTTGAAGCCCAGCAAAAGAAAATCTGCCACTTTCACATTACCCTACTCTGGAAAACAGATGGATTTCATAGGTTTTCAATGTATCACTGTTAAATCACCCTGAAGAAGATCACTGTTTTTGAAGAACAAAAAGTAAATGAGGATTCCCCTGGTGGCACAGTGGATAAGAATCCAACTTGCCAATGCAGGGGACATGGGTTCCATTCCCTGTTCGGGAAGATCCCACATGCCCTGAAGCAAGAAAGCCTGTACGCCACAACTACTGAACTGGTGCTCCAGAGCCCGTGGGCCACAGCTTCCAAAGCCCACTCGCCCAGAGCCCAGGCTCTGCAACAAGAGAAGCCGCCATGGTGAGGAGCCTCCTGCAACTAGAGAAAGCCCGTGCACAGCAACGAAGACCCACAGCAATCAAAGATAAAAATAAAAAGTAAATGCTCTTTGCTTATAAATTCCCAGGGTCTCTGTTCTTCTGAATATCAGCCCATGAGAGGCTACAGTGAAACACTCTTCTGATCTTTTTCAACTATTTTGATTAAATTTTCCTAACCCTCTTTTCCTGAGACTGGTAGATTTGGTAGTTATGGTTTCAGGATCCAATGAGCCTGATACCCCGGGGTGACCACAGAGGACACGTAACCCCTGAAGAGCATAGATTGGCAACAGCTACTGGTGCCCCCTGAACTCGAGGACTGAGCACGCGCCATTCACACAGCCCTGAGAGCCACGTCAGGCCAGGAGGAGAGAACAGATTGCTGGTTCTGCCCTCTTCATGCCAACCATTTCCTGTGTCTCTCCATGAATGTGTTATTACGGCTGCTCTCAAACACTCAGTTAATTTACTCCCATAACTGCTCATAACAGCTCTCGAGGTGACTGTTATGGGCTAGGAATTAGGTCCATTTTGTAGATTTTGCATGTGGATTATAAACCTGATGAAAGGCAGGTACAGAAGGCAAATTAGGGCCTTTGATTTCCCTTTAGATATATAATGTGTGCTTTATTCTCCAAAGCAGCATGTCTGCATCGGTATTTCCAAATTTTTGTGTTTATTATAGTTAGGTCACTTTAAAGAGGGCTCAGTTAATATGCTCCTCTGATATAAAAGCAAACTTAAGCATGAAATAGCCCAGTTTGCTATAGCTGGGTTTTTAAGTATACATGCTATGAAAATCTACCCGTTTGTTTTCAGTCAAATCTTATTTCTTAAGTAACCATAAAATACAGGTGAAGTCTGATTTAATGTTTTGAACTCTGATTTAAAGAAGTTCAGTGTAAATAAGTTTTCAGGAGATCAGTGCAAGGAGGTTAGGGTTTGGGCAAGGGTTGGATCTATAATCTAACTTAAAATATCCCTTTATTCATCTCTTTGTTTTTCTGTTTTTGGCCAGACCTCAGCTTTTGGAATCAGAGTTCCCTGACTCGGGATCAGCTCTGGCTCTGGGCAGTGAAACTGTTCTAACTACTCAACTGCCAGAGAATTCCCTAGAATATCCATTTGAATCCTGCATTTAGAACCTGATTCAAATTATTAAAAAAAAAAAAAAAAGATTTCCACAAAGTTTATCAGAAAATCATTAATTGCATAACGGTATCCATTACCCTTCTATATCTCCTGAGTCACTGTCCAAAGCAAGGGCTTTTAACTTGACCAAAGCCTTTTAACAAAGCTCCAGCAATTCACTGTGGCCACTGGAGCCTCCAGTCTGTACTGGATGTCAGAGCCTCCTTTCCCGTTCCCTTTACAGAGGATTAAAATTAGGTGAGAGCGGTGGGCTGACACTGATCAAGGCGGTTAAACTTGGAACTAAACACACTTAGCGTGTCCCAGAACTGTCATTTCTGGGTGGATTTATCTAGGGTAGAGTTACTGAGCACAGTATAACTCTGAAGAAGCTATAATTAGTGGGGGGAAAATCTAATTTTTCAAATCTTTCATTTGGCTTATAAAATCACATTTCACTTTAAAACATTAAAAGGTAGAAGAATCACCAACACAATCTCTTGGCACTGTGGCGGCGTTGCTGTGCTAGAGCAGGCTGGCGGGCGCAGCTTGTGAAGCCTACTTGGTAGGGCAAATCTTAATTGGAAAGTCAAAGTGTACATTCACAATCACAAAATACAGGTGGAAAGTTCTGTAATAATAGAAAAACCCCAAATCCTGCCTCTAAAAAGCCCAAATCAGTGGCAATACATGAGCTCTGAGTGGCAAAGAATTTAAAGAGGGTCTAAAAATCATCGTCTATCTGTTGAATAAGTAGTCACCAGGCACAGCGCAGCTCTGACGAAAATATAACTTTATCAGTAGATGAAGGAGATGAAGGAAGGGACTAGGACGTGCACCCTTACAGATGAACATACCTCAAGATTCCATACTGTGGGCAGGCTCCCCAGAGTGCATTTCCATGGAATCAATTTACAAAAGCCGAACCTATAACCCTACTTTGAAGCACACTATTCCAAAACAAGAAATGCAGAGCAGTTAAACGTTTTTCATTGTTTTCTTTCCATACCATAGCAGGTTTGGCTTCTTTAGACCAACATATTGAATGGCTTCTTTCTCAAGTTTAAAAGACAGCGGCTAATACTCAGGTCCTCAAAGGATACTCTACAGGTTACTCTACTGTGGCAGCAAGAGGCGCCCCCAGAGATCCCGAGATCCCACCCACAACTCAAGCCTCCTCAGCCACTTCCTGTTTCAGAGAATCAGTTTCAATATTGTAGCTTCTCTTATTTTATATGCCATAAAAAACACCCAGCAGGTTTCAGCTGCTCTGAATTCTCTCTTTGCACTTGCACTTACTGTCTTCTCTCGGTTTTTTGTGATGTGTACTCAGCTCCTTTATTTTCAGGCTTTCTGCTCTCATGTTGAAGTCATTTCCTTCCATGCATTTTCCCTGAGTTGTGGTTTCAGGGATAACATGGTCTTCGAAATAAAATATTCCCCCTTTCACATGTTTCTAGATTTCTAATTTCAGTTTTCACGTCCTCTTTGATAGACGGGTTATACAGAAGTGTGCTTGTCAATTTCCAAGCAGCAAAAAATGTTTTCAGCCACATTATTATCGTTTTAAAATTTTTTTTGACTATAGTAAAAGAATATGCCCTGTAAAATCTCTGATTTTACATTTAAAGTGTTCTTTGCATCCAAGTGTATGTTCAACTTTCATAAAGATCTGGTGGGGAAGAAGAATCTGAGCTGGGCAGACTTGTGTCTTTGTTGGAGAGACAAACTGGCCAAGTTCAATCTGCTTATACCTCCTTCCAAGTGTGTGTCTCTGAACAAAATACAGAACTGCTTTGAGCTTCATTAACAATAATAGTATTCATGTCCTAATGTTACGGTGAGAATTATGGAGGACTATGTGTGTAAAATGTCTCACGTGGTGCCTGGCAACAAGTTGTATGCATGCAATAGACAGGAATACTATTAAGAAAAAAAGAGAAGAAAGAAACTGGTCTCTGGAGTCAGAAGAGCCTGATTTTGAAGCCTGGATCTGCCACACTCTGGCAGCTCTTTCAGGTCATTTTAGACGTAACTGTGAGGATTCAGAGAGAAAACGCATGCCTGGCACAGGGCCAGCGCCTGCGACTGGGACCTACTATTTTTCTTAGGGTCATAAAATGAGACAACTCAGGCTGAACCGTGTTTTTAGCGAACAAGCTTTTAGCCTAACTGATGATTCTGGAAGGTCTTCCCAGGCCAAAGAAAACCAGTGATCTTGTCAGGAAAGGACAGAAGCCACCAGGCCTCAAAGTGTCTGCCGCAGAAAAGTGCAGCCGCTCTGTGAGCACTGTCACACCAACTTCCAACGCCAATCGGGATTTTCCGTGTGTTTTGCGGCTTCTCTCCAGCTCAGTTCTCAAAGCTCGGGGACACGTGGTTCCATCCTGTCTCCCTTATTCCCTCACCTCTCAGCCTCCTCCCTGAGCCCCGGCACAGTCTCCATCCAGGTGCCCACAGTCCACACCCGCCCACCGCAGCCAGGGCCTCTGCTTCTGCGAAAACTGAGCAAAATTGTCAAGCCTGAGTTTTTAGAGTAAGTCATTTTGGTAATAAGAAGAGAGGTGAAGATATCAAGATAATTTGATATTAGAAAAATCAACGGTTTTCTATACTTCTGTCTGCCCTAAAACTATGGCTATATTTTTAATATAAATTTGCTATTCTGAAAATAAGCAACTCTTTTTATATGCCTTTGAAACCCTATGATTTAAATATCTGCTTTGTTTGCTTGTTTTTGTTTGGAAAGACATTTGTTAAACAAAAGGTGCAAACCCCAGAACTTTGCATCTCATCACTGCAAAGTGTAAATAAAATTAGACTACATGCTGGCTAGTCATTAGCAGTGCCATCCATGCCTGGGTCTAAAGTCAGGGTTTATTTTTATTTGATAAGGCTAAAGTATATTATTCTGTAAGTATTTTCTGCATATTGAGAAGGGAAAAGAAGTCTTTCAATATTTTTTAGTTCAAATTTTTTCTTGAATGATTTACATTCTGTATTTAGTTAAAATAAGATCATTTTTAAAATCAAGTGAACGAATGCGCTCAGGGCGCTGGTGTGTGTGGACGCCCCAGAGGAGACATACAAATCTTGGCAACACCGGCCGAGGGGTCTGGGGGCGGCTGACCACCCGCTCGTGTGTGTGGACACCCCAGAGGAGACATGCAAAGGGGAAAGCACTGCCGTCTCTCCCCAGGTGGCCTCGGGCCAAGAAGGAAACCTGGCAACGCCGGGTTTGGGGTCTGGGGCCGAGAGATCTGGGGGCGGCTGACCACCAGCTCTTGTACCACACTAGGAAATCACTCATGTGCTCCATCAACAGACACTAACTGGATGTCCGCCACCCACCAGGCATTATTCTAGACACTTGGGACACATGAGTGAACCAAGCAGATAGAAACCCCTGCCCTTACGAAGCGCGTACTCCAGGATGGAGACGAGAAAGCCATAAATGTCATAAGTAAGTAGGCTGGACGGTGGCAGCCGTGGTGGGTACAAGGGAGTTCGGTACTGGCAGCCTTTCAGCAGCGGGTGGGCGGGGCTCACTGAGAAGCTGAGATGTGAGTCAAGACTTGGCAGAGGCGACGGTGAGCCTGTGGGCGTGGGGAGAATACTACTCCAGGGGGAAATACTTCACGGGCCCCACGAAGACAGCGCGTGTGGCTTCTCCAAAGGAGCCAGGCGGTCAGTGTGCCAGGAGAAGACTTGAGGCGGGCAGGGGCGGGAGTGGCCAGGAGGTAGCAAGGGCATGGCCACCAGTTCCTGCAAGGTGTTTAGGCCATTGGCCTTGGTCTTCCTTCTTCATGAAACAGGGAAACTCTGGTGGACTTACATGATCTGACTTTTGTTTTTTAAAAATATTATCTACATTTCATGTATATTTTTTTTCCTAAATTGCTCTGGAAGGATGGAGGTACCACGAGGCTGGCAAAGTGGCAATCCACAGCTGTTCCCCCTTTCCTTTGTAAGAACAGGTCTGTAAGCTCAGGAGTGGGTGGAAAAGTGAAAGTGAAAGTCACTCAGTCATGTCCGACTCTCTGTGACCCCAGGGACTTCAGTCCATGGAATTCTCCAGGCCAGAATACTGGGGTGGGTAGAGTGGGTAGCCTTTCCCTTCTCCAGGGGATCTTCACCCCCAGGGATCAAACCCAGGTCTCCCGCACTGCAGGCAGATTCTTTACCAGCTGAGCCACCAGGGAAGCCCAAGAATACTGGAGTGGGTAGCCTATCCCCTCTCCAGCGGATCTTCCCAACCCAGGGATCAAATTGGGGTCTCCTGCATTGCAGGTGGATTCTTTACCAGCCGAGTGGATGGAAGCTGACCTTCAAAGAGCCCTGAAGGTGAATAGGGGAGGGGCCTCAAGAGCCATCTCCTCCCACAGGACAGGTACTATCTTATTCCCAAGAAATGAAACTGTTCTGATAACAACTTTTCAAAACAAAATTACAGGATCTTTCTTAAGTTGTCCACATTCTTCCTTCCTGCAGTGGTTCACTTTGTACATCCGTTTGCCTCCCCGCAGCGCCCACAGGTGTGGTTCGCACGGTGCAGGGAAGGCGTCCTTTAGACGAGATGAACACTGACGCTCACAGACGCTGGTGCTCCTCTTCCTGTCTGTCTCTTTCTCCCCCTCAAGTAACCCCAATGCTTTTGGTTCTGCTTCTATGTAGAACACTTCCCCAGGATCCCCTCCTTGTTGTTAAACCTTGTATTTAGACCTTGCTCTTCAGCATTTCCAGAAAATGTTTCTGTATTATCTCTTACTAAGCAATAACCTTTTGGGATTTCTTTTTTTAAATTTAAACTGTAAAGGTGAAAGCACAAATCCTCACAGCAATTTTACTTGTATTCCAAAATACAGTTAGTAAAGATGGTCTCCATCCCCTATTCTGCTTGCCTTGTGGAGACAGTGTGTCTTACGCTGCTCACTCGTCGCCAAGCCCCAGCCCCAGCCACGTCCTTTGCCAAATGAGTCTCAAACCCTCTCTCCTCTGTACTGGATCGCGGCCCTCATTCGCCCACACCAGCTTCTCCTTCTTTCTTTCTCCTTTTGTGCTAACAGGTTTTGCACATAAGCTCTTACCAAAAAATAAAAAAAAATTCTCTTTGAATGATAAATTAGCATGCACATTCCTATTCACACGTGGTGGAAATTCTATCCTAGCAACAGTCACCAAATTAATTGTCATCCACAAGGACTGGGTCTGTTTTCCTCTAGAAGGAGATTTAAAACCATTAACCAGACTTTTCCAGATTCTTTTATGCTAAGGAGATCATTAGGAGATAAAAGCAGGGAAACAAATCCCACTGAAATGATCTGCTTGGAACTTCTGAATTTTTCCAAGCGTATTTTAATAACATTCTTTATGAAAAACATCTGAACTATGGAGCATGTGGTCACTTCAGGTAACTGTGGTCTGGGGCGTTCAGATACAACACCCTGTATCAGTCAGCTCAGCTGTACTTTGAACAACCTCATCAGGAAGGGAGAACAAAATGTGAAGGGATAAGAAAAGAGAGGTGGGTGAGATAATGTAGCTCTATTTAAAAACTAATTTAGGCAGATAAATCTCAGCCCAAATAACCTGATCTTTAAAAAAAGGGGGAGGGAAGGAGGAAGCTTCAAAGTTGATAAGGAAAAGAGGTGAAGAGCCTCCTCGAGTCCTCCTAACAAACCTGGAGGCGGGTACGGGGTCAGAAAGGCTGCCTGGCAAGGGCACTCTGGATTGTGATGCAGCTCTTACCTCTCCCAGGCTGGAGGGGCTGCCTCCTCCTCCTTCTGACAAAAACCCTGCAGAGATGCCGTCCATGCGAAGCTGGCCTCTGGACGCTGTCCTGGTACAGGAATGCCAAGGAAATACTTCAGTCTCCTTAGGTACAAGGCTATTCTGCTTCACTTTGGAAAAATACATGTAATACAGTTGGACCTATGAAATTGCTGGTACTCAACTGGTTTTGCCCTGTAGAAATGGTATTTTACATGGTTGAGTTCAACCCTCTTTCACTTTAAAGACACAGGGTAACAGGATTTCTTGAGCCTAGTTTCAAGATACAAAAATAAAAGTTTGGGAAGTGGCACTTCTGAAATTGTCTTCATCTAGTCACCATGGATATGTTAGATACTACTGGGTACCTACTGTGGGTAGTGTTAAGTGTTAGGTACCCCATTGGGTACTAAGTCACATCAGTCATGTCCAACTCTGTGTGACCCATAGACGGCAGCCCACCAGGCTCCCCCGTCCCTGGGGTTCTCCAGGCAAGAACACTGGAGTGGGTTGCCATTTCTTCTCCAATGCATGAAAGTGAAAAGTGAAAGTGAAGTCGCTCAGTCGTGTCCGACTCTTAGCGACCCCATGGACGGCAGCCTACCAGGCTCCTCCATCCATGGGAGTTTCCAGGCGAGAATACTGGAGTGGGTCTCCAGTGCCTTCTCCATTGGGTAATGGGATGGAAACAAATAATTTTGGATCTTGTTCTTTGGTTTTTCTCCTAAGGAGTATAACACCTAACTGGGAGAAATGAAAAAACTCTACCATGAAAATTCTTCTTTAAGGTATAGGGAGTAATACGTTAATTCAGATGACCATTCTATCTACTACTATGGGCAAGAATCCCTTAGAAGAAATTCAGCTGCCCTCATAGTCAACAAAAAGAGTTTGAAATGCAATACTTGGGTGCAATCTCAAAAACAGCAGAATGATCTCTGTTCACTTCCAAGGCAAACCATTCAATATCATAGTAATCCAAGTCTATGCCCCAATGACTAACATCAAAAAAGCTGAAGTTGACTGGTTCTGTGAAGACCTACAAGAACTTCTAGAACTAACACTGGAAAAGATGTCCTTTTCATCATCAGGGACTGCAATGCAAAAGTAGGAAGTCAAGAGATACCTGGAGTAACACGCAAGTTTGGCCTTGAGTACAAAATGAAGCAGGGCAAAGGCTAATAGAGTTTTGCCAAAAGAATGCACTGACCATAGCAAACACCCTCTTCCAACAACATGAGATGACTCTACAAAGGGACATCACCAGAGGGCCCAAAACAAAATCAGATGGATTATATCCTTTGTAGCCAAAGATGGAGAAGCTCTATACAGTCAGCAAAAACAAGATTGGGAGCTGACTATGGCTCAGATCATCATTCAGGATTTGGAATAGCTCCACTGGAATTCCATCACCTCCACTAGCTTTGTTCGTAGTGATGCTTTCTAAGGCCCATTTGACTTCACATTCCAAGATGTCTGGCTCTAGGTCAGTGATCACATCATCATGATTATCTGGGTCTTGAAGCTCTTTTTTGTACAGTTCTTCTGTGTATTCTTGCCACCTCTTCTTAATATCTTCTGCTTCTGTTAGGTCCACACCATCTCTGTCCTTTATTGTGCCCATCTTTGCATGAAATGTTCCTTTGGTATCTCTGATTTTCTTGAACACATCCCTAGTCTTTCCCATTCTGTTGTTTTCCTCTATTTCTTTGCATTGATCACTGAAGAAGGCTTTCTTATCTCAGTGGAAACAGTGTCAGATTTTGTTTTTCTGGGCTCCAGGATCACTGCAGATGGTGACTGCAGCCATGAAATTAAAAGACGCTTGCTCCTTGGAAGGAAAGTTATGACCAACCTAGATAGCATATTCAAAAGCAGAGACATCACTTTGCCAACAAAGGTTCGCCTAGTCAAGGCTATGGTCTTTCCTGTGGTCATGTATGGATGTGAGAGCTGGACTGTGAAGAAGGCTGAGCGCCGAAGAATTGATGCTTTTGAACTGTGGTGTTGGAGAAGACTCTTGAGAGTCCCTTGGACTGCAAGAAGATCCAACCAGTCCATTCTGAAGGAGATCAATCCTGGAATTTCTTTAGAAGGAATGATGCTAAAGCTGAAACTCCAGTATTTTGGCCACCTCATGCGAAGAGTTGACTCATTGGAGAACACTCTGATGCTGGGAGGGATTGAGGGCAGGAGGAGAAGGGGACGACAGAGGATGAGATGGCTGGATGGCATCACTGACTTGATGGATGTGAGTCTGAGTGACCTCCGGGAGTTGGTGATGGACAGGGAGGCCTGGCGTGCTGCGGTTCATGGGGTCGCAAAGAGTCAGACACGACTGAGCGACTGATCTGATCTGATCTGATGGCTCAGATCATGAACTCCTTATTGCCAAATTCAGACTTAAATTGATGAAAGTAGAGAAAATCCACTAGATTGTTTGGGTATGACCTAAATCAAATTTCTTATGATCATACAGTGGACATGACAAATAGATTCAAGGGATTAGATCTGAAAAACAGAATGCCTGAAGAACTTGGACGAAGGTTTGTGACGTTGCTACAAGAGGCAGGGATCAAGACCATCCTCAAGAAAAAGAAACGCAAAGAGGCAAAATGGCTGCATGCGGAGGCCTCGCAAACAGCTGAGAAAAGAAGAGAAGCAAAAGGCAAAGGAGAAAAGGAAGCACACACCCATCTGAATGAAGAATGCCAGAGAATAGCAAAGACAGATAACAAAGTCTTTCTAAGTGAACAATGCAAAGAAATTGAGGAAAACAAGAAAATGGGCAAGACTAGAGATCTCTTCAAGAAAATCAGAGAGACCAAGGGAATATTTCATGCAAAGATGGGCACAATAAAGGACAGAAATGGTATGGACCTAACAGAAGCAGAAGATGTTAAGAAAAGGTGGCAAGAATACATAGAAGAACTATACAAAAAAAGATCTTAATACCCAGATAACCAGGATGGTGTGATCACTCACCTAGAGCCAGACATTTTGGACTGTGAAGTCAAGTGGGCCTTAGGAAGCATCACTATGAACAAAGCTAGTGGAGGTGATGGAATTCCAGTTGAGCTATTTCAAATCCTAAAAGATGATGCTGTGAAAGTGCTGCACTCAGTATGCCAGCAAAGTTGGAAAACTCAGCAGTGGCCACAGGACTGGAAAAGGTCAGTTTTCATTCCAATCCCAAAGAAGGACAATGCCAAAGAATGTTCACACTACCACACAATTGCACTTATTTCACATACTAGTAAAGTAATGCTCAAAATTCTTCATGCTAGGCTTCAACAGTGCATGAACCAAGAACTCCCAGATGTACAAGCTGGATTTAGAAAAAGTACAGGAACCAGAGATCAAATTGCCAACATCTGTTGGATCAGAGAAAAAGCAAGAGAATTCCAGAAAAACATCTACTTCTGCTTCATTGACTCTGCTAAAGCCTTTGACTATGTGGATCACAACAAACTGTGGAAAATTCCTCAAGAGATGAGAATACTGGACCACCTATCTGCCTCCTGAGAAACCTGTATGCAGGTCAAGAAGCAACAGTTAGAACAAGACATGAACAACAGATTTTTTTCAAAATGGGAAAGGAGTAGGTCTCACCCTGTTTATTTAACTTATATGCAGAATACATTATGCGAAATGCCGGGCTAGATGTAGCACAAGTGTGTGTGTATGTGTGTGTGCATGTGTGTGTATGTGTGTGTACCTGTGTGTTTGTGCTCATGCATGTGCGTGTGTGCGTGTGTGCTAATGCATGTATATGTGTGTGTGCATGTGTGTGTGTATGTTTTCCCATAAAGTGGTGGTTGACTGTCTGGAGGATCTCTAAGGAGTGGTCTGCTCACCCCAGAGCTCCTGGTTCAGACCCAGCCTGGGCTGAGCACACGCATTTCTAGTAAGTCCCCAGCTGGGCCAGCACAAGACTACTATTTCCTTAAAATGATAAAGGAGCCTATGGTTGTTTCAGATCCTTCTCTCTTTCATCTAAAAAGAACAAACTGTAGACAGGAGATAGTCACCATATCAGTGTTTTGAAATTCACATGTTGTTTACTCAGAATCGGCTCTGAGCAGAATCACCTTATAAAATGGCATGGTCTTTGCAGAGTCTCGGCGACTAAGCCGAATGGTCAGGTTTTACAAGGGCACTGGCCACCACCGCGTGCTTTGCCCTAACAGAGCCTGTACAGGAAGTGAGAAGCCTAGAGAAGTGCGTCGACATCTTAGACTGACTTGGTGATCCCTCCGTTTGTGTTAACGATAAGGAGTCTCACTTTTCTGAAAGCATTTATTGTCAGTGAAAGACTGTACAATCACTCAGAGAACAGTGGGTGTCGTTTTGGAAAATATATTTCCCAACCGCCTCTAAGTTGTCCTTGATCTAGTTTTTGACATGTTGATTTTCCACCAATCTATGAAATCAGACAAACTGATCTCAACATGGCATTTACCATCCCATGGGAACAAGGTCAACAGCTACAGTCCAGAACCTGGTGGTGGCAGCTGCCAGGTCATCACTTCTGGAGGGCCGCACGCCACCCACAGGTCTGGGCTGGTGTCCTCCGATCCACCCTGTGGACACCTACGTTTTCCCCACATCAGCACTCGTGGTAAAGTCAGCTGCTCGCCTCTCTGGTTCCTCCTCACTCCTCAGCCCTCCACTCCCCACCTCCCTCTGCCAACAACGTACAACTTGGGCAGAGACCAGCTCTGTGTGGATCACTGTCTCTGACACTTAGCCCAGCTCCTGGCACTTAGTACATAGTCACTAAAACACCTGCTGAACGGACGGCTGACAGGAAGCAAGAAAGACTGGAGATGCAGATGATAACTCAGCGTGGGGGGTTTTCTCAAGGGGACTGATTATCTGTGCTCCGGGAGGACACCGCAGAGCAGACTCCAGGAGATGGTGAAGGACAGGGGTGCCTGGCGTGCTGCCGTCCACGGGGTCACAGAGCGGGACGTGACTGAGGGACTGAAAACAAGAATCAGAATACGGACGCAGACCTTGGGGGACCGGGGAACGGACGCAGCGTGAGCAGAAAGAATGTGGTTTAGGACGCACTGAAGACCTCCCCGGGGGCACCACCAACACAGACCTTCAGGAAACGGCACAGCCAACAGGCATCCAGAAGGAAAAGTCAGACAAGCACCGAAAAACAACAGAAAGTGTGTAAGTAAACACACGCACACACAGCACCTACTAAGACCCTTCTGAAGCGGCTCTGCAGCCATACTTGTCTGATGGGGCACACTCCTACCACCCCGGGAGGAGCCCTGCGGGTCCTGAGATGGGATGCGTTTGGAGCCTCAGCTTGCAAGACTCTTGGGTCTCTCCTGTTGGGCTCGGTGACTCAGGACTGAGGACAGGAAATGCCTCCAGGAGTCTGACTCATTGAAAGTCTGCCGCCTCCTGTCTTTGCCGCCATGCTGGCTTCAGGAGACCTCTTATCTTTGGGCAACCATGTGTGCTGTTGCTCGGGGACGAGCCACAGCCACCCTCCCAGCATCAGGCTTACTGGGTCTGTTTTAAACACCAGAGTGAGACTGGAATTCCTGAAGTGTCAGCATTTAAAATAACACACAGGGACTTCCCTGGTGGCCCCGTGGCTAGGACTCTGCGCTCCCGGTGCAGGGGCTCGGGTTCCTTCCCTGGTCGGGGACCTGGATCCCATTTGCTGCAACTAAAACCAGGCGCAGCCAAATAAATAAATAATGTTTTTTGTAAAAAATAAATAAAACAACACATAAAGAAGACAGAGTACAACAACGTTTAAGACAAACGTCTCTAATATATGTTCGTGGTAGGGAAGAAAAACAGCCTTTTTTCCAATCAAATCAAATACAACAATCAAAAGTTGTATTTGTACCTGTTCTTTTGTTTTGTCATGTCTTGGTAAGTTACGTGCTTTTTAGAAAGCCCTTAGAGACGCTGTGGACGCTGGTCGTTCAGACATGGGCACAAATACGAGCAGAAGCGTCGTCACCGCGTCTGTTGGCTCTCGTGGGCCTGAGCCTGCTCGCAGGACAGGACACGAGCTCCTGCCTAGATGCTCTGGAGACCACCCTCTCCATTAGATGCTATTAGATGCACCGTGGGAAGGCTTTGGAAACCACACAATAGTCTGATGTTAAGGTGAGTGACAGGAACAACACTTGAACAGAAACAACAGCTGCTTAAATGACTTCTAAATTTCTGTCTATTCAAAGTTTTAGCAAAAAGCAACTCAGAGCATGGCTGTTCCCCACCACCTACTTTCCTTTCAGTCTGCCCCCACATGCGCCCACACCCGTCCTCCAGCAGCTTTAAGGCACCCGCCTGCCCTGCCAGCTCCCACGATGCCCACAGGCAGGCCGCTGCCCGAGTCAAGCACGCTTTTTGTAGGAAGACTGTATTTCCACATCAATCACTCATGAAGATGTCTTAACTACATAATCACCAAGCAGAGAGAATCTGAGGTGGTTCTTTAGCATAAACTCGAGCATCACTACCTTGTATTTAACTCTCAATGGACATGAGTTTGAGCAAACTCCAGGGGGTGGTGAAGGACAGGGAAGCCTGGCGTGCTGCAGAGTATGGGGCCGCAAAGAGTCAGACACGACTTAGCCACTGACCAACAACAACAAGAACAGAAGAACTGTAAAATCAACAAGTTCATAAGTAAAGATGTCACCGAGTGGGACAACCCGAACCATCATCGACCAGCTTAACCTTCCCACTAGTTCCACTGGCAGGATGCAGGTTTTCAGAGATGTGCGTTGGTTTGGTAGTGGTGAGGAGCCAACTTTAAACTGATCCTTTCTCCAAGTATAAACTGCAGAGACCTACCAACATTTGTATCATGTATCAGGCTTTGCCTATCTAAGTCACTTCTTTATACTTTATCTCACAGCGCTTCCATGAAATATTGTTACTGGCTCCACGTTCTAGACAGGCAGTCTTAGACACAGAGGCTGAGGTTCCCAGAGAGGAACTTCATTATTTTTAAACAAATACTATGCGGTGTTCACTCTTTGCCAGACATTCCCAAATATTCACTACTTTAATAACCCAGCAGCCTCAGGGTGTGAGAATTAGGAGGCTGAGGGGGACAGAGGCAAGGAGCTCGCGGTGGTCACAGCTGTAAGTGGCAGAGTTGAGATCTGAGCTGAGACTGGCCGGACTCCAAAGCCCCTGCCCTCAGGCACCACCCCAGGCCAGCAGGTGGGGCCCACAAATGTAGCCAGTTGGTGTGGCTCACCCAAGACTGAAAACACACGTGCATGCGTGCTAAGTCACTTCAGTCGTGTCTGACTCTGCAGCTCCATGGACTGTAGCCCACCAGGCTCCTCTGTCCATGGGATCCTCCAGGCAAGAACACTGGAGTGGGTTGCCATTTCCTTCTTCAGGGGATCTTCCTGACCCAGGCATCGAACCTTTTCTCCTGCTTGGCAGGCAGATTCTTTATCACTGAGCCACCTGGGAAGTCCAAAGTCATTAACTTGAGATGTCCAGTTTTCTCTAACAGTACTCTTTTAATATTCCAACTACCTGGTATTTGTTGCAGAATCCCTGTGTATGCTGGCCCCTCCCTTGCCTATTCAGAGCAGTCCCTCAGACCTATCTGAGAGGCTGTCTTCCAGGCTTAGGCCCTTGGTTTTGTTTGCCAAATAGCACGTAGTTCTCAGCTTTCGGGCTGCGCGTTTTCTGCGGTTGACAGTTTCCGATCTGGTACGTGGTCTCCTCCCAACAGAAACAGTCTCTGGCTGCTCAGGCGGTGTTCTTCTGGCACCTTTCTCCACAAGTCCTCACATCCAACGCTGGTACAACCGCAACCGTTCCAGCCCACCTGCTTTCTGGTCTTCCTGGCTGTGCCCTCCTCCATCCATTTCCTTACGAAGCCAGAGTGAGCTCCAGAAACCTGGAATCTGATCCAGCCACCCTCTTGGTTCTCAGGGACAAGTCAGAGCTTGTTGGCAAGCCTCATAGGGTCTTCATGGGGGTGTGCCAGCCACATCTCCCACCACCTACAGACGCCTGAAGCCACAGCACAGCCTCTGGCTCCCTGGGTGCCCACCTGCCTCGCCTCCTGGGCTGAGCACAAGCTCCTACTCGTCTCCTCCTCTCCTTCACCCCATTCCTACCTGAGCAACTCCTGAGCTGCCCTCAGGAGCCTTTCCCAAGCCTCCGAGTGTCCAACCAGAGCTCCAGCAGGGATGTCTTTCCTGCCTGAACTTCCCAAGGAGCCCCAGAGCTCTCAGCTATTCATCCTGCCTCCCATGGGCTATAAACTCTGAGCTGGTCCTGTTTACCATTCATCTGACACTTTTAAAACAAGCACTTGCTAAGCACTTACTGAATTAGTGAATTTTCATTATATCTTTCATACTTATTGAACATACATTGGATGAAATTGATAAGCAGTCATCCCTTTTAGTCCATACAATGAGTCACCCCTGGAACAGGGTCCCTTTCCATCAGTAATTTTACATTAAAAGATACAATTCTAAAAAGTATCTAATTAGTGACAGGACTAACTCTCACACATAGACCAGCATAGTCTAGACCAGCATATTGCTCTGTTCACTAGACTCCACTAATGCAAGAGGGAAGGAAGGGGATGAGCTATGACAGAGGGCTTTGACGCAGGAAGATAGAGGCTCATATCCAGCTCCAGCCCTGTATCTGCCAGCCTCTCCAGAGTGATGGTCATAAGGCCAGGCCTCACAGAGTTCTGTGAGACCGTAAAGGTGCCTGAGGCTGGGAGGGCACTTGTCAAGCTTTCCTTATATTCAGATCCACAGTTCTGGTGAAAGGGGTGTGGCAAAGGGTTTAGCTTGTATTTCAGGGTATAACTTCATAGCAGACTGCTGTGCTCTGAAGAGGTGAAGGCATTCCCTCTTCTTCAGGGCATCTGTGAATGAGGACAGTAATGTGCTTAAGCCTTTGGCGTGCCCTCTTTGATGGCACACATATTAAAAGGCAGAGACATTACTTTGCCAACAAAGGTCTGTCTAGTCAAGGCTATGGTTTTTCCAGTACTCATGTATGGATGTGAGAGTTGGACTATAAAGAAAGCTAACCACTAAAGAATTGATGCTTTTGAACTGTGGTGTTGGAGAAGACTTTTGAGAGTCCCTTGGACTGCAAGGAGATCCAACCAGTCCATCCTAAAGGAGATCAGTCCTGAATATTTATTGGAAGGAATGATGTTGAAGCTGAAGCTCCAATATTTTGGCCAGCTGATGCAAAGAACTGACTCATTGGAAAAGACCCTGATGCTGGGCAAGACTGAAGGCAGGAGGAGAAGGGGACGACAGAGGATGAGATGGTTGGATGGCATCACTGACTCAATGGATGTGAGTTTGAGTAAACTCCAGAAATTGGCGATGGACAGGGAGGCCTGGTGTGCTGCAGTCCATGGGGTCGAACAGAGTCGGACATGACTGAGAGACTGACCTGAACCTTTGTGGTAACTGGGCGTTACAGAGACTCCTGCTCTCACGGGCAGCGACGAGCCGGGGCTCCGTGTTCACTGGCCCAGGAACCCCGTCTGTGCCCACCGGGCGCACCTCCTGACCACCATCAACAGGACCCCACGGCCCTCTCTCTTCTGTTTGTCCTTCCGAGAGCCTTTCGGCTAAAACGTCCCAGAGCTAAGCTTATGTGGAGGAGTGTTTCTCTTTAAAACCTTAGTCTGGAAAGCATTTTCTTGGCAGTAACACAAACAGCACACACCAGCCCTGTAAATTCTAAACAGATTTTGTGTTTGGGGGAAATTCATATTTAGAAATTACCAGAGCATTTTTTATTATGTATTTGCAACCTTTCTAACAAGATAGAAAGTACTGCCTCATACAACCAGAGAAGTGGAGTGCTGCATTTTATTTCTAAGTTCCAACTAAACCCACAGTGGCTGTGCTGCAGAGATGTGCCTGCAGTGTATTTCTGGGGTGCAGGAAATGGGGTCCTCTCTTATTCTGTTAATGCCACAGAGAAGACAGAATAGGCTTAGGTAACCATCAGCAGCCTGACAGATGCATCTGTTCTAGGTGTCACATTTTAATTATAAAAAATCATTATGTCTTCTAGTTTGTGTTGAGTGTTGAATCTCTGAGGGAGGGATTTAGAAACACTGGCTTGAGTGATTTGCGTTTCACACTGGGTATCTATACAATGGTCAGTTCAGATTCTCATTTGGGAGAATATTGGGTGAAATCATGAGTAAAGTGAAACATTTAACACTGCAGTGACTGTTTTAGAATATGAATATCAGTCAAGTACAATACTCCACCTCACCATCATGGCTTCTCTTTTTACTACTATTTTAAAACCTGTAAGTACTCCAAGTCTCACAATGTTGGTTTTAAGGACCTGACTTGTCTGAATAATTTTTGCCAACCTAAAAGGACAACCTTGTATTCCCCGATCTTGGCACCAACCAAATTCATCTCAGGAATTAATTCTTTTGTGGAGCCAATTGACTTCAGGCAAGAAGACAAAATAATTCATTCATAAAGCATTGTTAAGCAATTTTCAGATTTCAGATAGTGACGGCTCTTCCCATATACTCATAAAAGTTTTAAAAAGTTTGTTTTTCCACTACGCAATATAGTTATATGAATCATCTTATTGTTTTTCTAAAATATATTCTGAATTTCATGAATTCAGTTTGAAAGAAATATTTTAATGGATACAGGTCAAAACACTGCACAAACCCACACCACATGGGCGCACAGTGGTGTCAGATGAAGGAAATGGAGCACCGCGCTCAGTCGTGTCCAACTCTCTGCGACCCCATGGACTGCAGCCCACCAGGCTCCTCTGTCCATAGGATTTTCCAGGCAAGGATACTGGAGTGGGTTGCCATTTCCTTCTCCACTGTTAGATAATGTGTATATAATTCAAGGCCCTCTGAATGTAACATAAACCAAAAGGAAAGGTGGCTCATATATAACAGGCTTCCTGCCATTGGGGAAAGGCATAAGTATATCTCACTACAACTATCAGAGACAGACTTACAAAACCAGACAAGTAGGGAATTCTATAACTTTTTGACATTGTTGTTCAGTTGCTCAGTCAATTCCAGCTCTTTGTGACCCCATGAACTGCAGCACGCCAGGCTTCCTTGTCCATCACCAACTCCCGGAGCTTGCTCAAACTCATGTCCACTGAGTTGGTGGTGCCATCCAACCATCTCATCCTCTGCTGTCCCCTTCTCCTCCTGCCTTCAATCTTTCCCAGCATCAGGGTCTTTTCAAACGAGTCAGTTCTTTGAATCAGGTGGCTAAAGTACTGGAGTTTCAGTTTCAGCATCAGGAAATCATTCCTGAAAATTCATTGGAAGGAACTGATGTTCAAACGGAAACTCCAGTACTTTGGAGTTTAAAGTAATGTCTCTGCTTTTTAATACACTTTTTAATACACTTTGTAGGTTTGTCACAGCTTTTCTTCCAATGAGCAAGTGTCTTTTAATTTCATGGCTGCAGTCACCATCTGTAGTGGTTTTGGAGCCAAAAATAATAATAATAATAATAATCTTTCACTATTTCCACTGTTTCCCCATCTATTTACCATGAAGTGATGGAACCAAATGCCATGATCTTAGTTTCGTGAATGTTGAGTTTTAAGCCAGCTTGTTCACTCTCCTCTTTCATCAAGAGGCCTTTTAGTTCCTCTTCACTTTCTGCCATATGGGTGGTATCATCTGCATATCTGAGGTTATTGATATTTCTCCCTGCAATCTTGATTCCAGCTTGTGCTTCATCCAACCCAGCATTTCACATGATGTTCTCTGCATATAAGTTAAATAAGCAGGGTGACAATATACAGCCTTGACGTACTCCTTTTCCTATTTGGAACCAATCTGTTGTTCCATGTCCAGTTCTAACTGTTGCTTCTTGACCTGCATACAGATTTCTCATGAAGTAGGTAAGGTGGTCTGGTATTCCTATCTCGTTAAGAATCTTCCACAGTTTGTTGTGATCCACAGAGTCAAAGGCTTTAGCATAGTCAGTGAAGCAGATGTTTTTCTGGAATTCTATTGCCTTTTTCTATGATCCAATTGATGTTGGCAATTTGATCTCTGGTTCCTCTGCCTTTTCTAAAACCAGCTTCAACATCTGGAAGTTCATGGTTCACGTATTGCTGAAGCCTGGCTTGGAGAATTTTGAGCATTACTTTGCTAACGTGTGAGATGAGTGCAATTGTGCGGTAGTTTGAACATTCTTTGGCACTTCCTTCTTTGGGATTGGAATGAAAACTGACCTTTTCCAGTCCTGTGGCCACTGCTGAGTTTTCCAACTTTGCTGGCGTACTGAGTCCAGCACTTTTACAGCATCATCTTTTAGGATTTGAAAGAGTTCAGCTGGAATTCCATCACCTCCACTAGCTTTGTTCATAGTGAAGCTTCCTAATGCACACTTGACTTCACATTCCAGGATGTCTGGCTCTAGATGGGTGATCACACCTTTGTGGCTATCTGGTTTTTGTCATTACCCTCAACCTTGTAATCAATCCATTTTAAGGACATTGTGCACCATGTTTCACTGTAGAAGCTACAGGCAACGATATGGAGCCCCCTCCATCAGCATGCTTGGAACCAAGCGGTTGGGGCAGCAGTGGGAAGTCATGCATGACCTGCCATCGCATGAGTGGAAGTCTGGTCTATAAGCTGAACTGTTAAATCTCCTAGTGCTAGAGGCTGGGATTCACTGCTCTTCAACTCCACCCCGAAAGTGTCCTGTAGCAGCAGCAGCTGGAGCATGGAGCCACCACGGGGCTGGGAGATCAGGGCTTTGCCACACGGGGCTGATGATGGCAAGAAGCCTCATACCCCCAGGACTGTATTCCTTCACTTACAAAAAGTGAGAGGAGTTCAGTCCAAGGTCTCTAAATGCCTGCTCAGCTAGAAGCTTCTCTGGGTAAACGCATCACCCAGTAAGGCTTTGTTCTGTTTGTTTTTAACTATCTGGGACACAGGGTGGATGAGAAGGGAACACTGGCAGTGTGTCTTTAAGACAAGACACAAAATCTGGCTCCTAAATGAAACAAAAGGCTCCTCACGGAGAGTGTCGACTCCCTGAAAACACAGTTTTAACCAGTCAGCAGTTTCCCCTGTATTTGCCATGGCCTTCCATGCAATCAGTTAAGGGACTTTTCCTCCCAGGAATAAATCTCTCTTACTTGAAATTGAAGGCAATGGGAAGCCATGTTTGTTTCTCAGCCTCATTCCCGTAACACTTTATCCCCTGAAGTGAACACTGTTTCCATAAGAGATATAAATGAAGATATTTTTTCTCTAATGGCTAATAATCAGAATAGTATCGTTTAGAGATCAATGTTCCCCCGCAGTGTGAAGAGCTCTGTGGGCTCCTTACCAATGAAACTGGTGGAAACTGTGGGGGAAAACCCATGTACTTGAAGCCTCTGAAGTGATCACAAGAGCGCACAACCAATGGAGACACCTCCATGCAAGAGCATCTACAGTCATTTGTTAACGAGACAGTCCGTGATAATCGCACCGAGACGGCATCTTCCCTTCCCTGGCCAGCTGCACCTCAGACAGCCGCAGCCAAGACGGCAGGGCTCCTCTCCCCGGCGCCAGGCCCCGGGCAGGAGAAGCGGTGGCTGCAGCGTTTCTCATCTGGCCCAGCTCCCTGCGGCTGACACAAGTCACAGGTGAGCGCGGTGCAGAGATTCCTTCTCAGCTCAGACTCCATTCATGGAGTGCAGGCTCTACCATGGCTGTGGCATGTTCAGAAGTCTATGCCCCAGGCACCACTCCTCCAGCTGCGAGGCAGTGGTTCCACGCCAGGAGAGGAGAGTTAAGGGGACCCCAGACTGCTGTCTACCTCTCCGCTCCCACAAGCACTCAGCCCCCAGAGCAGAAGTGTCACTCAGAAAGAAGTTGGCCACTGTCCCCACCCCAGCCGCAGAGCCTAGGCTTAGCACTTCTGTCTGGGGAGGGAAGCATACTGTAAACAGGTAGCTCCTATGTCTTCGCAGTTGTTCAGTCATTCAGTCATGTCTGACTCTTTGCAACCCCATGGACTGTAGCACACCAGGCCTCCCTGTCCATCACCATCTCCCAGAGCTTGCTCAAACTCATGCCCATCGAGTCGGTGATGCCATCCAACCATCTCATCCTCTGTCGTCCCCTTGTCCTCCCGCCTTCAACCTTTCCCAGCATCAAGGTCTTTTCTAATGAGTCAGTTCTTTGCATCACATGGCCACAGTACTGGAGCTTCAGTTTCAGTATCAGTTCCTTCAGTGAATATTCAGGACTGATCTCCTTTAGAATGGGCTGGTTGCATCTCCTTGCAGTCCAAGGGACTCTCAAGAGTCTTCTCCAACACCACAGTTCAAAAGCATTAATTGTTCGGTGCTCAGCTTTCTTTATGGTCTATCTCTTAGGAAGAGGAAGGAACTGACTTCACTTCCAGAGAAGTTTAAGTCTGAGGGCAACTTCAAGAACAGCAGAGGTTGAGACGAAAGGCAACTGGGAAGAGATTGATGGTTTTACGGAAATGACAGTCTCGGCTAGCTTGCTGGAGAGAACTAAGGAATATCACCCTCAGTGGGCGCCCTCTTAGGGTTAAAACATCAAACATGACCTAAGAAACCTTTCCTTCAAAGGAGCCAGAATTTGATTGGATTCGTTTGTCAATCAATTTATCCCCAGGGCATTGTTGAAAGTAATCAAATAATCTTCGCATCAGGTGGCCAAAGTATTGGCGCTTCAGCATCAGTCCTTCCAATGAATATTCAGCACTGACTTCCTTTACGGTTGACTGGTTTGACCTCCTTGCAGTCAGAAGTTTATGCTGTGTGTATTGTGTGTGTGTGTGCTCGCCCGTGCACACACTAAAATAATCCAGCAATAACTAAACAAATAAGCAAGCAAATACAACAACAAGCTCCGGTCAGAAGGAGGAGCAGAACCCAGAGTGGCTACAATATATTATCTGACATGTCCAGTTTCCTAAAAAAAAATTATGACACATGTAAATAAACTGGGAAGTATGACCCAAACACTGGGGAAAAGGCTGGGGGAGGGAGCGAAAGTAAAAAATAAACAGACACTGACTATGAGAGCAACCAGATGTCAGAGTTAATAGGAGATATCGGAGTAGTCATTATAAATATGTTCACAGAACTAAAAGAAACCATGATTAAAGAAGTAAAAGAAGGCATAATGATAATGTCACATCAAATAGACAATATCAGAAAAGAAAGAGAAATGTATATAAAAAAGAAGCAGATGAAAATTGTGGAGTTCAAAAGTGCGATGAAAAATTGACTAGGCACTTCCCTGGAAGTCCGGTGATTATGACACTGTGCTTCCAGTGTAGGGGGCATGGGTTCCATCCCTGGTTGGGGAACTAAGACATGCTGTGTGGCCCAGCCACAAAAAACTAGAGGACCTCAACAGTAGATGCAGACTGGCAGAAGAAAGAATTAGCAGACTTGAAGAAAGTTTGATAGAGTTTGAACAGAGAGAAAAAAAAAAAAGGAACAGAACTTTACAGAAAAGTGGAGTACCATTAAATGTAATAACCTATGCATAATATAAGTACCAAAAGGACAGAGAAAAAAAGAAGTCTTCAAATAAATAATGCCTCCAAACTTCTCCAATTTACTGAAAAACTACGACTGATAGCCTACACACCTAGGAAGCTGAATGAACTTCAAACGTGATCAACTCGGAAGAAAGACCCACAAATAGACGTGTCATTTTAACAATACTGAATGGCAAAGACAGGAGAGAACCTTGAAAAAAGCAAGAGAAAACGAATGTGCATTAAAAGGAACCACAACAAAGTTAAAAGCTCACTTCTCAGGAGAAACAACAGAGTCCAGAAGGCAGCCAAAAACACATTTGAAGTGCTCAAAGGAAAAAAAACCCTGTTAACAAAGAAGTCTATATACAGCAAAGATATACCTCAAAAATGAAAGGGAAATAAAGAACTTTCCCAAAGCAAAAACTGAAATAACTTGTTGCTAGAAAACTTGTTTTATAAAAAATATTAACGGAATTTTTTAGCCTCAAGATTATAGTTCTACACATGAGTAAAGACCACTAGTAGAAATAGTTACAAAAGACACTCTAAATGCATATTTTTTTCTGATTCATAACTCACTAAAAAAGCTACTATATAAAAATAATTATATAAAGTAATGGCTATATTTTTTGGTCCTATAACGTAAGAAATGTGATAGAACTATAGTGTATCTGCCAATAACAGCACAAGGGAAGTGGGTGTGGACAAGGCTGCAATTGCTATGGAAATGGTGACAGATGGTAAAGTAATAATTACAAAAATACATTGTAAGAAAATATAGTGTTGGATTTGATTATAATAAATTTAATATGTATAACAGTAACCCCATCAAAGCGGGGAAAGGAATAGGGCTGGACAGTACTACTAGCAGCATTTCTACATCTCACTGGACTGCTTCAGTTGCTCAGTCCTGTTCGACTCTTTGAGACTGCACAGACTGTAGCATACCAGGCTCCTCTGTCCTCCACCATCTCCTGGAGTTTGCTCTAATTCATGTCCACTGAGTCAGTGATGCCATCCAAGCATCTCATCCTCTGTCACTCCTTTCTCCTCCCGCCTTCAATCTTTCCCAGCATCAAGGTCTTTTCCAATGAGTTGGCTCTTTGGATCAGGTGGTCAAAGTATTAGAGTTTCTGCATCAGTCCTTCTAATGAATACTCAGGGTTGATTCCTTTTAGGATTGCCTGATTTGATCTCCTTGCAGTCCAAGGGACTCTCAACAGTCTTCTCTAGCACCACAGTTTGCAAGCATCAATTCTTCAGTGCTCAGCCTTCATTACAAACCAACTCTCACATTGCATGTGACTACTAGAAAAATCATAGCTTTGACTATATGGACCTTCATCCACGCAGCTCAGTGATAAAGAATTTGCCTGCCAAGCAGGAGATGAGAGTTCAATCTCTGGGTCGTGAAGATCCTCTGGAGAAGGGAATGGTAACCCACTCCAATATTCCTGCCTGGAGAATTCCATGGACAGAGAAACCTGCTGGGCTACAGTCCATGGGGTCATGAAAGAGTCAGACATGACTGAGGGACTGAACAACAAAAATACCCCATCACTGGACTTGACTAGTATAAATCTGAAGCTGCTTCTAATATGTTAAGATATATATGGCAGGCCTTAGAGCAACCACTAAAAAATAACTAAAAATACAGTGGCCAATTCACACCCATCAGGATGACTCTTATCAAAAAAATCAAAAAAAAAAAACAAAAAAACAACAACAACAAAAGAAAATAACAAGGATGTGGAGAAACTGGAACCTTTGTTAGTTAGTGGCCGATGGAAATGTAAAATGATGCAGCCATTATGAAAAAGTGATATGGCAACTTCTCAAACTTTAAGCAGTTCTACCTCTGTGTTTATACCCAAAAGAAGTGAAAGCAGGGACTGAAACATACTTGTGCTCCGATATTCTTAGCAACTGTATTCACAATGGACAAAAGGTGGAAACGACCCGAGTGTTTGCTGGTGGATGAACGGGTCAACAAATTGTGGTATATACATACAACAGAATATTATTTTAAATGATTTAAATGGTAACTTTTATGCTATGGGTATTTTACCCAGAATAAAAAAATTAATTGTGACTACAGGGTAAAGATGAAAATCTTCCAGTCTTACGACAGAATGATCTCTGTCCGTTTCCAAGGCAAACCATTCAATATCACCGTAATCCAAGTCTATGCCCCAACCAGTAAAGCTGAAGAAGCTGAAGTTGAACGGTTCTATGAAGACCTACAAGATGTTTTAGAACACACACCCAAAAAAGATGTCCTTTTCATTCTAGGGGACTGGAATGCAAAAGTAGGAAGTTAAGAAACACCTGGAGTAACAGGCAAATGTGGCCTTGGAATACGGAATGAAGCAGGGCAAAGACTAATAGAGTTTTGCCATGAGAACGCACTGGTCATAGCAAACACCAAACAACACAAGAGAAGACTCTACACATGGACATCACCAGATGGTCAACACCGAAATCAGGTTGATTATATTCTTTGTAGGCAAAGATGGAGAAGTTCTATACAGTCAGCAAAAACAAGACCAGGAGCTGACCGTGGCTTAGATCATGAACTCCTTCTTGCCAAATTCAGACTTAAATTGAAGAAAGTAGGGAAAACCACTAGACCATTCACATATGACCTAAATCAATCCCTTATGATTATTCAGTGAAAGTGAGAAATAGATTTATGGGACTAGATCTGATAGATAGAGTGCCTGATGAACTATGGATGGAGGTTCATGACATTGTACAGAAGACAGAGATCAAAACCATCCCCATGGAAAAGAAATGCAAAAAAGCAAAATGGCTGTCTGGGGAGGTTTTACAAATAGCTGTGAAAAGAAGAGAAGTGAAAAGCAAAGGAGAAAAGGAAAGATATAAGCATCTGAATGCAGAGTTCCAAAGAATAGCAAGGAGAGATAAGAAAGCCTTCCTCAGCGATCAATGCAAAGAAATAGAGGAAAACAACAGAATGGGAAAGACTAGAGATCTCTTCAAGAAAATTAGAGCTACCAAGGGAACATTTCATGCAAAGATGGGCTCGATAAAGGACAGAAATGCTATGGACCTAACAGAAGCAGAAGATATTAAGAAGAGGTGGCCAAGAATACACAGAAGAAGAAGTGAAGTCGCTCAGTCGTGTCTGACTCTTTGCGACCCCATAGACTGTAGCCTACCAGGCTCCTCTGTCCATGGGATTTTCAAGGCAACAGTACTGGAGTGGGTTGCCATTTCCTTTTCCAGGGCATTTTCCCAACCCAGGGCTCAAACCCGGGTGTCCCACATTGTAGACAGATGCTTTACTGTCTGAGCCACCAGAAGTCACACAGAAGAACTATACAAAAGAGATCTTCATGATCCAGATAATCACGATAGTGTGATCACTCACCCAGAGCCAAACATCCTGGAATGTGAAGCCAAGTGGGCCTTAGAAAGCATCACTATGAACAAAGCTAGTGGAGTTTTGAAATAGTTGAGCTATTTCAAATCCTGAAAGATGATGCTGTGAAAGTGCTGCACTCAATATGCCAGCAAATTTGGAAAACTCAGCAGTGGCCACAGGACTGGAAAAGGTCAGTTTTCATTCCAATCCCAAAGAAAGGCAATGCCAAAGAATGCTCAAACTACCATACAATTGCACTCATCTCACACGCTAGTAAAGTAATGCTCAAAATTCTCCAAGCCAGGCTTCAGTAATATGTGAACCATGGACTTCCTGATGTTCAAGCTGGTTTTAGAAAAGGCAGAGGAACCAGAGATCAAATTGCCAACATCCGCTGGATCATGAAAAAAGCAAAAGAGTTCCAGAAAAGCATCTATTTCTGCTTTACTGACTATGCCAAAGCCTTTGACTGTGTGGCTCACAATAAACTGTGGAAAATTCTGAAAGAGATGGGAATACCAGACCACCTGATCTGCCTCTTGAGAAAACTATATGCAGGTCAGGAAGCAACAGTTAGAACTGGTCATGGAACAACAGACTGGTTCCAAATAGGAAAAGGAGTACATCAAGGCTGTATATTGTCATCCTGCTTATTTAACTTATATGCAGAGTACATCATGAGAAACGCTGGGCTAGAAGAACCACAAGCTGGAATCAAGATTGCCGGGAGAAATATCAATAACCTCAGATATGCAGATGACACCACCCTTATGGCAGAAAGAGAAAAGGAACTAAAAAGCCTCTTGATGACAATGAAAAAGGAGAGTGAAAAAGTTGGCTTAAAGTTCAACATTCAGAAAATGAAGATCATGGCATCTGGTACCATCACTTCACGGGAAATAGATGGGGAAACAGTGGAAACAGTGTCAGACTTTATTTTCGGGGGCTCCAAAATCACTGCAGATGGTCATTGCAGCCATGAAATTAAAAGATGCTTACTCCTTGGAAGAAAAGTTATGACCAACCTAGATAGCATATTCAAAAGCAGAGACATTACTTTGTCAACAAAGGTCCATCTTGTCAAGGCTATGGTTTTTCCTGTGGTCATGTATGGATGTGAGAGTTGGACTGTGAAGAAAGCTGAGCGCCGAAGAATTGATGCTTTTGAACTGTGGTACTGGAGAAGACTCTTGAGAGTCTCTTGGACTGAAAGGAGATCCAACCAGTCCATCCTAAAGGAGATCGGTCCTGAGTGTTCATTGGAAGGATTGATGCTAAAGCTGAAAGTCCAATACTTTGGCCACCTCATGTGAAGAGTTGACTCATTGGAAAAGACTCTGATGCTGGGAGGGATTGGGGGCAGGAGTAGAAGGGGATGACAGAGGATGAGATGGCTGGATGGCATCACAGACTGGATGGACATGAATTTGAGTGACCTCCAGGAGTTGGTGATGGACAGGGAGGCCTGGTGTGCTGGGGTTCATGGGGTCACAAAGAGTCGGACACGACTGAGCAACTGAACTGAATCGAGTGCAGTCACCATTCTTAGGAGTAGTGAGTACTGGTTCCTATCAATCGTCCTAATAATAGCACCTCAAAAATTATTTTATGCCTCAGGCTTGGCTTTGTAGACTTAACCTCATGAAGTGAATCCTTCCTTTTCCTTCAACATACCAACTTCCTATTATTAAATAAAACAAACAAACAGAAACATATCTCCTTAGTGCTTAACTACAACTTTATTTTTTGGCTTGTGGGATCTCAGTTTGCCCTCATCAAACCTGTGTCCCTTGCAGTGGAAGCACGGAATCCTAACCACAAGACTGCCAGGGAATTCTTCCCAACTGAATTTTAAGAGCTATGAATGAACACCAGGGAGATTATTCAGCAATAATAGTAGTTGCTCAAGGGACTGCTAGTTGAACAGGCAGGTAAAGCAGGGGACTCCTTGGCTCAGCTGGCAATCTCTTCTGTCTCTAGTGAAACACTTAGGTTAAGCCCTAAATTCTAGTCCCTTCCCCAGTGTTATAAAAACATGAAAACTGGGATAAATAACCCTAATAAGGGCTACTACCTAAGGAAAAAGCAAGGAACCTGATCTGGGGCCATATGGAGAGAAAAGTATCTATAATCATAAATGTAAGAAGCGGCCTGATACAATAGAAGGTGCGAGCAGTTTGCAATCAAAAAGAAAAAAACAGAATGAAAAAATCATTAATGAGATTAAAATGTTATCAGGAGATTAAAATGTTACCTTAGAAAATATTATGCAATGCCAAAGAAATCAGTCAAGGAAAAACAGAGAAACAAAAATGAGATCTATCTCTAAACGAGATACATAGGGACAAAAGTAAAACGGCAGACTTCAGTCCAACTACATCTAACACAACACTGTAAAAAATTTAAAAATTCAACTATATTAATAATAACATTAAATGTAATAGGTTAAACAATCCAAGTAAAAGGCAGAAATTGTCAGACTGGATTAAAAACTCTTTATTATCTAGTGAAGACATACTTTAAATTCAAAGACATAAATAGGTTTAAAGTAAAAAGATGAAAAATATATTATCAGGAAAATAGTACCCACAGGAAAGCTGGAGTAACTAGTATCAGGCAAAATAGAATTTAAAACAAAAAATATGTTACTAGAGATAAATAGGGTTATTGCATAATGATAAAAAGGTGAATCCATCTGGAAGATATAACAAAGATATATGCCCTTAACATCATAGCACTGAAATATATGATGCAAAACTGACATAATTTAAGAGGGAAAAGGACAATTCAACAATAAGAGAGATTTCAATACCCCAATTTACAATGAGGCAGATGGTCAAGAAGGAATGAGAAGACACGCGCAACACAGGACACTCCACGTACCACCAGCAGGACACGTTCTTCTCAAGAGCACACAGCAGATTCTCCAGGACAGACCAGATGCTAGAGCATAAAACGACCTTAACAAGTCAACAAAGATAAAAGTAATAGGAAGTATGTACTCTGGTCACAGTGCAATAAAATTAAGAATCAACAACATGGAGATTTGGAAAAGTCACAAATAGATGAAAATTAAATAACACTCAACAACCAATGGGTCAAAGAAGAACTAAAAAGGGCATCAGAAAATACTTTTAGATAGAATGCAGTTAAAGCAGTGCTTAGGTGGAACTATATAGCTGCAAATGCCTTTATTAATAAAGCAGAAAGATCACAAACCAATAACCTATGCTTCCACTTTACGACACTGAAAAAGACACTGCAAACTAGACATAGAGCAAGCAGAAGGAAGGAAATTATAAAGATTATAAGAGAAATTAATGCAACTAAGGACAGAAAAACAACAGAGAAGATGAACAAAGCACAAACGTTTGTATCAGCATTACCAACAATAGCCAAAGGGTGAAAATGATCCACATGTCCATCTACCAGAGAGTGGAGAGACAAAGCGTGGCATGTCCATCAAATGGAGTAGTATTTGTCCACAGAAACGAGTGAGGCGATTTCCACACACGCTGCAACATGGACAAAGCTTGAGGACATTATGCTGCGCGAAATAAGCCAGCCACAAAAGACCATGCACCACGCGATCTCCCTCCTACAGAAGTCAGAGCAGTAGGGACAGAGAGCTGGGGCTGCTTAGGGACACGCGAGGGCGACGGAGCCACGGGTAGGGGCTGGGAGCTAAAGGGCACGCAGTTCCATTCTGAAGTAACAAAGATGTTCCAAAACTGCCTGCGGTGACGGCTGCACGGATCTATGAATATACCCCAAACCATCTAATTGCAGGCTTCAAATGAGCAAATGATACCTCAGGAAAGCTGCTGCTGCTGTTTTTTTTTTTTTTTAAATATCACTTCTCTTAGTGTCTCCCAACATGAGCACATACACAGCATGTCCTTCTTTACCTTTTGCAGGTAACATCACACAGAATATTAGAGAACTGAGCGGGGATTAAAATGTTATTCATTATATTGTGTCAAATGGAGACAGAAGAGAATTTGGAAGATCAGATTTGAATTTAAAGTAACTTTTGCTGCGGATTACATGGTCCATCCTATGCAGCTTTCTACCTACTTTTCTAAAGATAATGCTGCAGGTTCATTGTGATTGGAATGAAGTTTCATCTTCCAAGTGCCAGCCATAAGAGATTTTGCCAAGTGTGCCACCACTGGAAGTATTTCAGCATCAGTTTATCTCTGGTGTCAGAGCAACACATACATCCCGCAACTTACTAGGTTTCTTGTCCCCTTAGGACAAACTCTGAGGAAAAAGGTACAATTGTACCATTAAATTTAATGTTTACATAATTTTTTTTTCTCTTAAACAGAAGATAAAGTTATCATGCAGATGATTTTATAGGTAGTACCAATGAGAGAAAGTGAGACATTTGAAGGGTTTATCTATGCAGATCGTCAGCAGCCCTGGCTGGGAAACTATAAGATATTCAATGTCTGCTATCTGTATTCTGTCAGTATTACAATTGGGAGGACAAAGTCACAGGTCCTATTTGTAATATCAGATTCTCTTGAGTCTCACAGATAACGATACCTCAGTTAAATGCCTTGCATATACAGAATAAACATCAGTTACGAAGCATGCTCCAGCTCTATAGATAGACCGAAGGATGGTATTTTGTTGGCACAAAGGCCCTGGCTTCAGATGCCTGGGTGCGAATTCCTGAGAAAACCAGAGCGCCTGCAGAAGGACCCCCCTCAGCTCTGCTGAGGCACACCACTCGCTCGGTCTCAGGGGTCTCTGTGCTGTCCACAGGTGAGCGCCCTCTGTCCTCGGCTTGTGTGCAGAATCAGGACCCCAGCCGCACAGCGGGCCATTCTCGCTGGGCTCTGAACTGTGAGAGGAGGGCTCCATGAATGCTGACCCTGGCAGCTCCGCTCTGGTCCCAGCTGAAAGCGTGCCATCTTCCGCAATTCCACAAAAACCGTTCTGTTGACTTCCTAACATGTTCCCACACGGTGGTGGTGGTGTAGTTGCTCAACAGTGTCTGACTCTTGCGACCCCATGGACTGTAGCCCGCCAGGCTCCTCTGTCAGTGGAATTCTCCAGGCAAGAACGCTGGAGTGTGCAAGTAAATAAGGTGGCTTCTGCCCTCAGGAGAGTCGGTCTGCAGAGGAGGCAGATGTAAGTAGTCTCAGAATACCAAGAGGTGAGAGGACAAGATATGTTGGTACCTGGAAGGGAGGACGATCAACTCTTCCTGGAGAATGTGCGTGTTTGGAGTGAGATATGGGGAAGACTATATAGGCTTGAGATGTGTCTTGAAAGAATGACTTGCTTGATAAACTAAGGGAAGAGAATTACCGCAGTGGAGGGACCCCCACATGCTACAAAGGGGATGCCGGGGGACCCCGGGCGCTGTGGCCCTGGGTGTTGCAGCCTCAGGAGCAAGACAGGAGGGCCTGTAGGAGGCGGGACCACCTGCTGGAGGGCATGGATCCTTCCTTCAGGAGGCGAACACTGTCTGAGCCCCCGAAGGATGGAGCTACCTCAGGGTGAGGGTCAGGACAGGCCCTGAGACACGGAGTCAGCTTAAGGGTAAACTCTGTGAGGGATAAAGGGAAAAGGGAAAACCACTCAAGGCAGAGAATAGGTGCACTTGTTAAACTGAATTTTCTAAAAACACCCAGCCCTTTCTCTGTCTCCTTCTGAAAGTGAGCACTTTTAACTGACAATGAGGCCAGACAATGCTCCCCTGGGGCTGACGTCAATGGGCTTTCTGCCTGAGGAAGGACCTCAGAGCCGCCCCAAAGGGCTTGATTCTAATCTCGGTGTGGGCCGGCAGCATCCTTCCACAGCGACAGCTGGTGGGGCACTGCCGTCGGGACACGTGCACATACAGGCCCACACAGGGACGCTCCGCAGCATGGCAGACACCTGAGTGCCAAGGAGCAGACCATCAGGATCAACGAGCTCGAGGCAGCAGTGGCAGCACGTGGCACACTCAGGCGTGTGCTAAGCGGAGACGCAGTGCACAACTCAAGGGGGCGGGGAGCAGGACTGGACAAAGGCGGCCCGCTGTGCACGCAGGAAGCCCGGCTGGCAGCCTGCTCGGGCCTCCCACGTCATCCGAGCAGCGAGCTCAGCTCGTTACAGTCACTCGCACTCTCTATCTAATCTGCTAGAACCGGAGGAACACAGGGGCTCTGATAACTCGTATTACACAAGACGACGGCGTGCAGAAGCAGTATTTGCCCTGGGAAAGGCCACTGCTGACGAGGAGCAGGCCGGGGTGAACCCACGGCCTCCGGAAGGCGCGCGGAGGCCCAGCGCTCATCACCCAGCCCGCCACCCTGAGACCGTCTGAGCAAAAGCGCCGGACAGCGCCTCTCAGAGGCAAAGGCACACACGCCACGCACACAGGAACAGCTCGCACACCTCAGGTCCCGGGGCTGCATAAAGCTGCAAATAATTATTTTATTAAGGCAGGACTGCAGCCACTCCCCACTCTGGTTCAAGTAGTGCAGACTCTGGGATCACTGTGTCACACCATCTCACACACACAGTGTCACACGGTCTCACACTGTGTCACACCACCTCACACACAGTGTCACACCATCTTCTACCATGTCACACTGTCTCACGCTGTGTCACACCAGTGAGTGGTCCAGCCTTTCCTAAGGGCTGCGGCGCTGGCGCTCTGCAGTCAGGAAACGAGGCTGATGCAACTGTCACGTTAGCCTCCTTCAGGGATGGCAAGGGGGGCAAAAACACGGCCTTGCTTTGCCAGGTTTAGAGCTGTAAGAGGTTTTGGGGGCAACACCATACAAAGATAAAGACACAGCTGGGCTGTGCTCACTCCCTGTTAGCTCTCTGCCCCCCGCCGTGAGTTCCAAGGAAGCAACACACAGCAGAGACTGTCCACCAGCTCAGGGCCTTCAACAGGAAGTTCAAAAGTCATAGATCTGAAGTTAAGGAACACGGAGATGGAGCTGAGGCTATCTTCCAAGAACAACGATAAGAAATATTACTCATCTGAGAGCTCAAAGACTCTGTCCAATTTGCTAAATTACTCCAAAGACCATGCTGTACCTTGCTGTTCATTCTGTAAATCTTGGTCTTAGGCCAGAGGCAAGAAAATGTGACCTGACCTTCTCTGGGACCTCCCATCTCTCATCTCCATCCTGCCTCTTCAGCACCTCCTAACCACCAGTCCTTCCCAACAGCGACCCTCACCAAAGGCCATGAGACAGCGTGGGGCTAAGAAGCTGACCAGGGACAGCCAGCCTGTCTCTGCTTCTTTGCACACCCCCTGAGATTCTCTGACAAGAAGTGGAGGTGGCCAGTCCCTCAGCAGTAAGGATGTGACTTCGCAAGTCAGAAAGTCAGCTTGCCAGGAAGAATGGAAGCAACAGTCAGCTACTGGAGTCGTCAAGCCACGGGGAACACAGCTTCTAAGCGTTTCCTTTCCCCACACATTTTCCCAGGCAGCTGCACACCCCCAAACTCATTCACACGTGTTCACCAAGGAGGGGGTAAACCCAGCTGCGGCAGCATCAAACACGACGGTGAGTTGTCCCTACCAGAGAGATTCTGTGTACGTTTGGGAACGGGCTCAAGTCCTCAGGCTCTGGGCCAGCAAACACTGTGGGCGTTGTTGGCTGTGGTCCGTGAGCGATACCCACTGCCAGCTGAACAGGGGCACACAATGCCAACAGCTCTGGAGGGACCCGGGTGTGCTCCTTTAAAGAAAGGGAGAGTAGCGTGGGGTCAGGAAAGAGAGCGAGCAAAGACCTGGGAGAACCGGCGTAAACTATGAGTCAGCCACCATCCCCACTGCCTGTCTGCTGAGGGCCTGGCTGAGAGGACTCCAGGGAGAGCGGCGGCAGGAAGGCTCAGGACGCAAGCTTCCCTGTCCAGTGCTCCCTCCCAGATGAGTGCACACAGAGGTGACACAGGTTATCCTGTCTGTCACCACTCAGACCCCTCAGAGGCGCTTCTGTCCTTACCATCACACCTCCGAATTCACCAGTGTGCCAACCATTAACAGGGGACAGAAATCAGTGAGATTTGATCAACAGCAAAAATTCCTGACAATTAGGTTTTGAGGTCAGGTTTCACTGAACAGGAAATGTACCTTTTCGTAGATCTGGAGAAGTGTCCGAGATTAATAACATAAACACAAAAAAAGCTACAAACCCAAACAGATAGACAAAATACCATTCCTGTCATATACCTAATCATCTTTACGGTCCAACTCTCACATCCATACATGACTACTGGAAAAACCATAGCTTTGACTAGATGGACCTTTGTTGGCAAAGTAATGTCTCTGCTTTTTAATATGCTGTCTAGGTTGGTCACAGATGTTCAGGCAAGGAGCAGCATTTTAATTTTGTGCTGCAGTCATGGTCTGTAATGATTTTTGGAGCCCAAGAAAGTAAAATTTGTCACTGTTTCCACTTTTTCCCCATCTATTTGCCATGAAGTACAACCCTGAATATTCATTGGAAGGACTGATGCTGAAGCTGAAGCTCTAATACTTTGGCCATCTGATGCGAAGAGCTGACTCATTCAAAAAGACCCTGATGCTGGGAAAGATTAAGGGCAACAGGAGACGAGGGCAACAGAGGATAAAATAGTTAGATAGCATCACTGACTCAGTGGACATGAATTTGAGCAAACTCCAGGAGATAGTGATGGACAGGGAAGCCTGGTGTGCTGCAGTCCATGGGGTCACAAAGAACTGGACATGACTGAGTGGCTGAAAAAAAGAACATAATACGCCTGATCATCTTATGTTTTTGACTGATTGAGTGAAAGTGACCCAGTCATGTTCGAGTCTTTTCAACCCCATGAACTGTATAGTTCATGGACTTCTCCTGGCCAGAATACTGGAGTGGGTAGCCTTTCCCTCTTCAGAGGATCTTCCCAACCCAGGGATCGAACCCAGGTCTCCCACATTGCATGCGGATTCTTTACCAGCTGAGCCACCAGGGAAGCCTAAGAACACTGGACTGGGCAGCCTATCCCTTCTCCAGCAGATCATCCGAACCCAGGAATTAAACTGGAGTCTCCTGCATTGCAGGCAGATTCTTTACCAGCTGAGCTACTAGGGAAGCCCTCATACATTTTTGGTCAAGGGGAAAAAAGTCATAGTGTAGAAAAATATAGCAAATTAATTCCATCATCAGTCTACAGCAGTCCACAGCCAAGGACACACTTACAGGCGCGTCCAGGACTGCCTCTCTTCGTCTCTGACTCTGCCTTTCAGATCACCTCCTTTCAACAATCGTCCTCTTTTCACTGTGGACCCTACTGTCCTCATGGGTACTGTCCTCATGGGCAAGTGCAATCCTGACGCTGCAGCAGGTGGCTTCTCCTGCATCACCAGTGCCCAGCACTCCAGTTCTCATTGGCCCCCGCCTGTCCTCCACCCAGATGTCAGGGAGCACCCCACAGCTCCTGATAGAGCCATGAGAACAGGACTCAGGAATTCTTGCAACATTTCAAATAGAAAACCTTTCAAAGTACATGGATGGCTTTAGGCTTCACCATGTTCCCAGAGCATCTCGCATTATGCCAAAAGCAGAGTAGTCTTCTAAAAAATGCTTTTTGTGGTGGTGAGGCAGAGTTCATGAACTTAAGAACTTATTCAAATAATCTGTTGTTATAGAATTGAGTGATATCAAATATAATTGACAGTACGTAGACCTTCAGCTGGAAAATATTCATACACAGTTTTTGGTTTTTGATCTTTTGATATAAAAGATGGGTATTAAAATTTACATACTAGACAATTTTGATAAAAGGTAAAATATGGGGTGTGTTTTTAAAAAAGATGCCTCATGACTTTAAAAATATCACAACTGCCTGTGATTACCAAGATTATAACTAAAAATCACTGTTGGTGGGAATGCAAACTAGTACAGCCACTACGGAGAACAGTGTGGCGATTCCTTCAGTTCAGTTCAGTTAGTTCAGTCGCTCAGTTGTGTCCGACTCTTTGCGACCCCATGAATCGCAGCACACCAGGCCTCCCTGTCCATCACCAACTCCCAGCGTTCACTCAGACTCACATCCATCAAGTCAGTGATGCCATCCAGCCATCTCATCCTCTGTCGTCCCCTTCTCCTCCTGCCCCCAATCCCTCCCAGCATCAGAGTCTTCTGCAATCAGTCAGCTCTTTGCATGAGGTGGCCAAAGTACTGGAGTTTCAGCTTTAGCATCATTCCTTCCAAAGAAATCCCAGGGCTGATCTCCTTCAGAATGGACTGGTTGGATCTCCTTGCAGTCCAAGGGACTCTCAAGAGTCTTCTCCAACACCACAGTTTGAAAGCATCAATTCTTCGGTGCTTAGCCTTCTTCACAGACCAGCTCTCACATCCATACATGACCACAGGAAAAATGGAGATTCCTTAAAAAACTGGAAATAGAACTGCCTTATGATCCAGCAATCCCACTGCTGGGCATACACACTGAGGAAACCAGAATTGAAAGAGACACGTGTACCCCAATGCTCATCGCAGCACTGTTTATAATATCCAGGACATGGAAGCAACCTATACGTCCATCAACAGATGAATGGATAAGAAAGCTGTGGTACATATGCACAATGGAGTATTACTCAGCCATTAAAAAGAATACATT
The DNA here is from genome assembly GCA_935064755.1 of Tragelaphus eurycerus. Taxonomy (NCBI): domain Eukaryota; kingdom Metazoa; phylum Chordata; class Mammalia; order Artiodactyla; family Bovidae; genus Tragelaphus; species Tragelaphus eurycerus. The sequence goes on from CAKXYN010000114.1 coordinate 2,589,505, forward strand.
TGAATCAGTTCTAATGAGGTGGATGAAACTGGAGCCTATTATACAGAGTGAAGTAAGCCAGAAAGAAAAATACCAATACAGTATACTAACACATATATGTGGAATTTAGAAAGATGGTAACAATCACCCTGTATGTGAGATAGCAAAAGAGACCAAGATGTATAGAACAGTCTTTTGGACTCTGTGGGACAGGGAGAGGGTGGGATGATTTGGGAGAACGGCATTGAAACATGTATAATATCATATAAGAAACTAATCGCCAGTCCAGGTTTGATGCAGGATACAGGATGCTTGGGGCTGGGATGCGCTGGAACGACCCAGAGGGATGGTACGGGGAGGGAGGTGGGAGGGGGGCTCAGGATGGGCAACACATGTACACCCGTGGTGGATTCATCTTGATGTATGGCAAAACAAATACAATATTGTAGTATAAAAAAATTTAAAAAAATCATTTGCTAATGAGGAACCCTTCATTTAAACGTTGACAAGCTCAGGAGTTTGCATTTACCATGTGAGTTTCCCACCTCCAAAAAGAGTTGAGATCGACTAGAACAGTAACACAGGCGGCCCAAGAAGGAGGCAGGCCAGCTGTGGTCCTCCTGGAATGCAGAGGTAACGGGATGCCTGTCCTCCCAGTGGGACGGCCATCCTCCTCCTCGTACAGCACTCTAACAACACTGGTGACAGAGACACATCCAGAAAGGTGTGGCCGGACGGACGGCTGACATGGTGCAGTGGTTTCAGAAAAGCCCACTTGAGTGGTGCTCAGCTTTGTAGGGAGGGGAAAAATAAAAGTCTGAGAACAAGAGCATCCCCGTCACCAGACAATGTTCTCAGTAGGGCAGCAGGTTCACTGGGTGATGTTACCATGGTCTAGGGAAGTGTCCTTCAAGATGCGATCGCCTGTACCTTCACTCTGCGTCCCTAAGCAAATCCTCACTGCTATTTTGGCTTCCTAGACATCTCAGTATCAGGAAAGAGGATTCCATGGATTACAGACAGGAAGATTCTGGTTACTAGAAAGAGACTGTCATCGTTACAAGTCAACTGGTCTTCTGATAACTACTCGAGATGGCAGTCAACTACCCAACATGAATACTTATTTGATGCTTTTGAACTGTGGTGTTGGAGAAGACACTTGAGAGTCCCTTGGACTGCAAGGAGATCCAACCAGTCCATTCTGAAGGAGATTAGCCCTGGGATTTTTTCGGAAGGAATGATGCTAAAGCTGAAACTCCAGTACTTTGGCCACCTCATGCAGAGAGTTGACTCATTGGAGAAGACTCTGATGCTGGGAGGGATTGGGGGCAGGAGGAGAAGGCGACGACAGAGGATAAGATGGCTGGATGGCATCACCAACACAATGGACATGAGTTTGAATTGGCTCCAGGAGTTGGTGATGGGCAGGGAAGCCTGGCATGCTGCAGTCCATGGGGTCACACAGAGTCAGACACAGTTGAACAACTGAACTGAATACTTATTTATGTAGAGTAACTGACAAAGACCAGTGTCTCATCCTTCTTGGCTGAGAACAGGGCTTGAACCAGAGTCAGATCCAGAGGCCCTGTCCCCTGCAACCTCCATCCTGTTCTCTCACTTGATCCCAATAACTCTCTTTAGCCTCAGTGTTAAACTTTCTCCCCTTAAAACTTCAAAGACTATGATTAAATCAATCCATCCTTCTAGAAGCTTCATGGTAGCCATGACACAAAAAGGAGAGAAACTGTGGTAGAGAATTAGTTCTCATTACCTGATGAAAGGATTCTTTGGAAACAATATTAAAATCCAATTTTCAGACACCATGAAGACTTTAGAGAGAAAAAGACTCGTGCATGACAATTTACATGATTTCATTCAAGAAAAGCAAATTTTTCAAGAGTTTTAAAATGTTGAGAGACTATTCTTAGGCTTAACCCCAGGGCTATCCCTATCAGACAAAGTAGTTCAGAATTTGCTTAAGCCTTTGACAAATGCTAACACTGTAATCCTAACCAGGAATGCTAACATATAAAAGTTGAAATTCAAAAGTTTATTTCAAGTCAATTGTTTAAAACACAAAATATTTCTCCATGGAAACAGCAGCCTTAAAATTATGGGCATTTCTGGGGCCAAAGCCCAGGAAATCCTATTTGACCCCAAACGTAGCTGAAATGGTGCTCATAGATGTCATGAGCAAACACTACGGCTGGATCGCTGGCCCCAGAGCCAGGTTGCCCCAGGCTGCACAGTGGCTCCCCAGCCCTGCTGATTCTGCTCTAAAACGGGGTTGCACAGACCCCTCCTCTCTGCTCAGAACCAAGTTTCAGGGCACCCAGACCCTGGTCAGGGCCCCAGCCCACCGACATCCCACAGAGCGCGCGGAGCCCAGACTCAGAGGCCCCCCTTCCACTTGTCCTTTGAGGAAGCTAGCCTCCCTGGGCCTCTGGGTCACATGGAATGTGCTAATGAGCCCTGTGCTTCAGGATGCCCCAGGGTGGAGGACAGGAAGCTACTCTGTGGATCATCACACAGTCTTGGCTTCTAGGGAATCCTGTACTGAGTTTCAAATAATTGAATTACAAGCAAAAAGTTGAAGTATTATTGTTGGAGTTGCCTTTACTATATTTTTACTGATTTTTTGTGTTCAATTTTCTTCTCTTACAATAAACTGGTTAGCATTAATAGCTGTTGATTTGGGGTTCACCTCTGCAATTCACATGGGCAACCTAAGGCTTCCTGTCTCTTAAATCTTCCAGTGTATGGTATAGCTTTCACTATGTTTCTTATTCAGGATTGACAAATCCCTTTTCAGCTTGCTTTGCTCCCTTTTCCAATGAATATTTCCTCTTCTTCCAGGCTAATTTTTCTTTAGGCTTCCCAGGTGGCTCAGACAGTAAAGAATTTGCCTGCAATTCAGGAGACCTGGGTTCAATCCCTGGGTGGGGAAAAACCCCTGGAGAAGGAAACAGGGTGTCCTTCCCACTCACTCCAGTATTCTTGCCTAGAGAATTCCATGGATAGAGGAGCCTGGCAGGCTACAGTCCATGGGGTCACAAAGAGTCTGATTCAACTGAGCGACTAACACTTTCACTGTTTCACACAGGCCTTTGTGGGAGAACTCTCAGCAGCTTGGCCCCCAGAATGTGCTATGGAAACAGTCTGCTTCTGTGCTCTTCTCTGAGTAGCCGCTCACCACGTGTGGCCACTGAACATTGCTAATACGGTGGTGTGATTGAGAAACTGAATTTTTAATTTCATTGACCTTTGATGAATTTACATTACAGTGGCTGCAGAGGGCAAGTGGCTACCCAATAATGAAAAGACGCTGTTATTGGTTTCCATACTGGACTTGTATTTGACATTAGACTTGACTTTGCACGTATGTGTGTCTAACTGTCTGCAGCTGGCTGGCACTGCTTTTTCTTCAAGGCATCTTGACTGGTGGGATAGCAGCCTTTCTCCTATGATTAAAGCTGAAGGGAAAGTCCTGATCTTGCTCTGGAGACTTCTATAGATCGGAGGTGATCTCTACCTGGCTGGAGGATGACTGCATTTGCTATGGAGAGGGAGAGGGTTCAGTCACTCTGCCCGGCCCCATATTAAAATAAATTAACAGAGCAAACAAACCCTTCTGACCGCACCTCCCTGACAGCTTATCATCCTACTTCCTTGTTCTATGAAGCAAACCCCACAGCAAGAGTGCTCCATGCCTGCTGCCTTCCATGTCCGCCCCGTCAGTCCCCCGTTCTGCCTGGGCCTCCCCGTCAGCCCCAAATTCTGCCTGGGCCCGCCCCGTCAGCCCCCCAGCCCATCCCTGTCAGCCCCTCGTTCTGCCTGGGCCCCCATGCCCCCCGCCTCCGTGAGCTCCCAGCCTGCCCCCGTCAGCCCCCCTTTCTGCCTGGGCCCGTCCCATCAGCCCCCTGTTCTGCCTGGACCCGCCCCGTCAGCCCCCAATTCTGCCTGGGCCCGCCCCGACAGCCCCCAGCCCAGCCCCGTTGGGAACAGCTGTCCCGCAGGTCCACGCAGAGCTCACACTGCCCAGCCCCGCCCTCCGCTCTCCTTTGTCACCTGCTCACTTTCGCCTTGAAAGGCTCCCCTTCTCAGCCTCTGGCCACCGCCCACCTGGCCTCCGGCCCCCAGAGCCTCCACAGGCGCACCTCCACTTCCCGGGTTCCAAAGGCTGCAGGCTCACTCCTCACTGGGACCCGGCACTTCCCTAGGAGACCCCAGCCGGTGCCCCGAGCCCACTCACCACACAGCTTCTCACCACCTGTCAGTCCCCACAGCACCAGCATCGGCACTGTCTACTCAGTCAAGAGCATGCCTGACCCAACCTCAAAGACCAAAGAGATGAAGAGCAAGCATATTGGTCAAACAGACCCTCAAACATGGGAAAAGTAAGTGAAAGAGCCAAAAGCCATGCAGGTGTTCTAGAAAACTCATGTCAGGCTGCCTGCATTCCTCGGAACCACACTAACATCTACCATCCCCATATCTCTCCCAATTGTGCACAGCTCTTTTGGCCACTGTCCACGAAGCCCCTGCTCGGATGAAGAGGGGTTCTCAGAGAAGGGGGAGATGGGCTGAGGGGAAGAGGCACGCCACAGCAGGCCTTCCTTCGTACCTGAGGCATCGCAGGCGTCCAGGCCACCTTCCGCTGGCTCATGGCTCATCTGCTCCTGGGGGTCTGTCCTGCTTCTCAGGGTCAGCAAAGCGGGTCCTCTGCTCCCGCTCTTCAGTGTGAAGGGGAGGCAGCTGGCTGGAGAGAACGAGAGGAGACAGTGTTAATGTCGACGACCAGCGAGGCGTGGGACTTCCAAGGTGTGCAGCGGTAAACAGTCTGCCTGCCGGTACAGGAGACGTGAGAGATGCGGGTTCTGTCCCTGGGTGGGGAAGAGTCCCTGGAGGAGGGCGTGGCGTGGAGGCCCCTGCTCCAGTATTCTTGACCGGAAAATTTCAAGGACAGAGGGGCCTGTGGCTATGGTCCAGGGAGTTGCAAAGAGTCAACCACAACTGAGAGACTGCACACACACACACACACACACACACACACACCCCAGTGAAACGTGCCACCACACAACTGAGAGACTGAGCACACACACACACACACACACCCCCCAGTGAAACGTGCCACCACAACCAGGAATGGGGCCCTCCGGGAAAGTCTCCAACCACAGGCAGATGACTGTCTTTGTGTGCCTTTGTGCCCACTCCCTGACAGAGGTCTGTCTCAGCTGCAGGATTTGGCCTAAGAATTACTTCATCTATAAGGTATCTGGGGAGACAGGAAAGGTGCCCTGTACCTTTTACTCCCTGGTGGTTCAGAGAGTAAAGAATCTGCCTGCCATGCAGGAGATGTGGGTTTGATCCCTAGGTTGGGAAGATCCCCTGGAGAAGGGCATGGCTATCCACTCCAGCATTCTTGCCCAGAGAATTCTATGGACAGAGGAGCCTGGCGGGCTGCAGTCACAAAGAGCTGGACAAGGCTGAGCGACTGACACTTTCACTTTCCCTTCACCCTTCGCCCGGCTCTAACTACTGGGTCCCAATGGCATCCTCTATTAAGAACCAGCTGGCTTTGAAAAATACCAAAGTGGCTTGGGGGAGTTTGCAACTTCAGCTCTTCTGCTGCTGAAAGTAACTTGTTACAGTAAATATGATTTTTCGTAATAAAGGTTTGGCCTTCTCTTGAAAATCAATTAGAAGAAGTAGATTCATCTCTCATTTGCAATCGGAATGGCTTTCTAGAGAGGTAGGGATGGGACAGAGGTCCAGTTATCCAGTGGGAGCTGCCCATGGCCCTGGCATTTCCACAGGCCAGAGCCGAGCCAGTGACCGCCATCGTAGTCAACAAGGCTGGAGAGCACTTTTCTAGAGCCAGACCTCAGGGGCCCAGTGCTTCAGTAAGACCAGGAAGGAGCTGGGGACCACTGAACAGCACGGGTAGAAGACCTGGGCACTGCATGCTGGGAAAAAAGCAAGGACCAAGGAGAGGAGCAGAGGGGACTGAAGACAAAGAGACACGGGAGCAGAAAAGCCCAGAAGCACACCAAACGGCCGTCCTCATCAGCCGTCAGCCCAGCCTCTCCGCACCGTGTGCAGCAGGGAGGGGAGCCGGGGGAGAGCCAGGACTTCAGGCGTTAAGACATGTGCGTGCGGCGTCCATGGGTCTCTGGCTTCCTATTCTTACCTTTCACATATAAATAACTAACAGGAAAGCCGAGGTCACAGATGTCTGAAGTGAAAAATCATACAACACTCGACTGTAAGGAATTTTTAAGTCCTACGTAGATTCTAGAATGTTTTATTGGTGAAAGGAGGACTTCTGATATGTAATAGACATTTATACATATGAATTATTTTAAGACAGCTTCAAGAAGGCATAGCTGACACCTAGACTGCCCATATTTAAACACAGCACTTGGATAAATCGGGATACATGTATGCACCCGTGAAACCACCAGCATAACATTTTGAGTAATTAGAGTAGTATGGAAATGAAAACACAGAATGGAGCAAATGCTGGAGCCGGACGACTGGCAGCCTAGTCTGAGCTTCAGTATTCCCCATGCAGCACAGACAGGTGACATCACACGCCTCATAGCAGAGTCATGCTACGGGCTCGATGCAGGGTCACGAGTACTGCTTGTTTCATGGGACCCCCAACTGCCAAGAGCCCACAGGGCGGGAGCAACATGAACTAGCAGGCAGGGCAGGGCCGGGCGTGGGGCACCCCCAGCCCTGCCTTTCCTGACCCTTCCAGTCTCCAGGCTTGTGTGGTGTAATAGATCATGCGTATATGCGTGTGTGCTAAGTCACTTCAGTCACGTCCGACTCTTTGCAACCCCATGGACTGTATCCCGCCAGGCTCCTCTGTCCATGAGATCCTCCAAGCAAGAATCCTGGAGTGGGTTGCCATGCCCTTCTTTGGAGGGATCTTCCTGATCCAGGGATTGAACCCATGTCTCTTATGCCTCCTGTGTTGGTAGGCAGCACCTGGGAAGCCCATGATAGATGACATATGTTCCTTTAAAATTTCAGGATATTCTAATGATATCTGTGTCTAAAAGACCAGAGCCAAAGTTTCTTTCTAAAATAAGAGGAATAGACAGTGGCTAAGACCCAGGACATCACGGGTCAGCAGGAGGTGCCTTCTCCTGAAAAGCTGAGACAGGTGGAGCAGGTGACACCTCCCTGCCCTGTCCAGGACTCTCCCTGCCTGAAGCTGGGACAGTTTCCAGGACTGTGCTGTAGGCACAAGCTGGTTGTCAGACTAGGGGGAACAGGAACTGGATCACAGAGGGGGCCTCTGGGGCCCTTGAGAGCAATCCACAGATTGACACGTTCAGGAGTCTGCTGTGACCATCTGGATCCAGTCCAGGGCTGGGGGCTGCAGAAAGTCATTGTTCTGCACACAAGCAACAGGCACACAATGTGTGTGTGTGAACACAGAGGGAGCTGCGCTGGGCTCCAATGATGCCAAGCCCAGCACGTAGGTCAGCAGAGCACCCAGGGGCGACTGCTCTTCCCTGCAAAGCTCAGATGAGCAGAGACTGGGAGCTCTGGGGCCAGACCAGCAGGGTGATCCGCCCTTGGCAGGAGCCCAGGCCCACACGTGGGCTGTGGGCACAGGGCGGGGGTGGGGATGGGCTCGAAGCCGCAGAGGCTGGTAGCCCTGAGCACGGGGGCAGCAGAGAGAGATGGAGAGGGCATAAAACGGCACCGGAGTGCTCAAACCTGGAGAGGCTGAGAGGCGCAGATGACAAACATTTCTGAGATAGATCAGATCAGATCAGATCAGTCACTCAGTCGTGTCCGACTCTTTGCAACCCCATGAACTGCAGCACGCCAGGCCTCCCTGTCCATCACCAACTCCTGGAGGTCACTCAGACTCACATCCAACGAGTCAGTGATGCCATCCAGCCATCTCATCCTCTGTCGTCCCCTTCTCCTCCTGCCCCCAATCCCTCCCAGCATCAGAGTCTTCTCCAATGAGTCAACTCTTCGCATGAGGTGGCCAAAATACTGGAGTTTCAGCTTTAGCATCATTCCTTCCAAACAAATCCCAGGGCTGATCTCCTTCAGAATGGACTGGTTAGATCTCCTTGCAGTCCAAGGGACTCTCAAGAGTCTTCTCCAACACCACAGTTCAAAAGCATCAATTCTTCGGCGCTCAGCCTTCTTCACAGTCCAGCTCTCACATCCATACATGACCACAGGAAAGACCATAGCCTTGACTAGGCGAACCTGTATTGGCAAAGTAATGTCTTTGCTTTTGAATATGCTATCTAGGTTGGTCATAACTTTCCTTCCAAGGAGCAAGCGTCTTTTAATTTCATGGCTGCAGTCACCATCTGCGGTGATTTTGGAGCCCAGAAACAGAAAGTCTGACACTGTTTCCACTGTTTCCCCATCTATTTCCCATGAAGTGATGGGACCAGATGCCATGATCTTCGTTTTCTGAATGTTGAGCTTTAAGCCAACCTTTTCACTCTCCACTTTCACTTTCATCAAAAGGCTTTTGAGTTCCTCTTCACTTTCTGCCATAAGGGTGGTGTCATCTGCATATCTGAGGTTATTGATTTTTCTCCCAGCAATCTTGATTCCAACTTGTGTTTCTTCCAGTCCAGCATTTCTCATGATGTACTCTGCATATAAGTTAAATAAACATGGTGACAATATACAGCCTTGACGTACTCCTTTTCCTATTTGGAACCAGTCTGTTGTTCCATGTCCAGTTCTAACTGTTGCTTCCTGACCTGCATACAAATTTCTCAAGAGGCAGATCAAGTGGTCTGGTATTCCCATCTCTTTCAGAATTTTCCACAGTTTATTGTGATCCACACAGTCAAAGGCTTTGGCATAGTCAATAAAGCAGAAATAGATGTTTTTCTGGAACTCTCTTGCTTTTTCCATGATCCAACAGATGTTGGCAATTTGATCTCTGGTTCCTCTGCCTTTTCTAAAACCAGCTTGAACATCAGGAAGTTCACAGTTCACATATTGCTGAAGCCTGGCTTGGAGAATTTTGAGCATTACTTTACTAGCATGTGAGATGAGTGCGATTGTGCGGTAGTTTGAGCATTCTTTGGCATTGCCTTTCTTTGGGATTGGGATGAAAACTGACCTTTTCCAATCTTGTGGCCACTGCTGAGTTTTCCAAATTTGCTGGCATATTGAGTGCAGCACTTTCATAGCATCATCTTTCAGGATTTGGAATAGCTCCACTGGAATTCCATCACCTCTACTAGCTTTGTTCGTAGTGATGCTATCTAAGGCCCACTTGACTTCCATTCCAGGATGTCTGGCTCTAGGTCAGTGATCACACCATCATGATTATCTGGGTCGTGAAGATCTTTTTTGTACAGCTCTTGCCACCTCTTCTTAATATCTTCTGCTTCTGTTAGGTCCACACCATTTCTGTCCTTCATCGAGCCCATCTTTGCATGAAATGTTCCTTTGGTATCTCTGATTTTCTTGAAGAGAAATAGATTTAAGGGCCTAGATCTGATAGATAGAGTGCCTGATGAACTATGGAATGAGGTTCGTGACACAGTACAGGAGACAGGGATCAAGACCATCCCCATGGAAAAGAAATGCAAAAAAGCAAAATGGCTGTCTGGGGAGGCCTTACAAATAGCTGTGAAAAGAAGAGAAGCGAAAAGCAGAGGAAGAAAGGAAATATATAAACATCTGAATGCAGAGTTGCAAAGAATAGCAAGAAGAGATAAGAAAGCCTTCTTCAGCGATCAATGCAAAGAAATAGAGGAAAACAACAGAAAGGGAAAGACTAGGGATCTCTTCAAGAAAATCAAAGACACCAAAGGAACATTTCTGAGATAAGCAGCCCCGTTTAAAGTTTTTTTAATATGAGATGAAAAACATTAGTTCTAGACAACATGCCGCACACAGACTTGACAATCAGCCAGTAGAAGCCACACGTGCGTTGATAAAGATCGTCTAAATTTAAGCCAATCTCGAATTTCGGCATTTCCCTCTAAATAAACCATTCAGCGGATTCCAGGAAGGCTGTGTTTTGGAGCCACTGAAAAGACCACGTTTTCCTGAAGGAGAAAAGACATGCAGAGGAGTATCGAGTTCCAAGAGGAGAAGGGGGAGACATGACAAGCGAGGACACACACATTCACACATGCACACACGTGCACACGCATGCACACACACGTAAACACGCCAAGCCTCTTTCAGAGAGTGAGAGCTTGGCCGTATGGAAGGCCAGCCAGATGGATCAGGGCCCAGAAAGAAGACAAGACAAAGCTGCCTGACAGAAAGCAGGGATGGTCCAATGGCTCTAGAACAACGGGGGCTTCCTCTGGGGCAGCTGCTCTCTGCATTCTGGAACTGTGGGAGTCCGGCCTGATTTCCCAGCACCTGTGTCGTCCACTCTGGACTAACTCAGGTTATTCTTATAAATTGCTTTCTACCCAGCCTTATCCTGGAGAAGGAAATGGCAACCCACTCCAGTACTTGTGCCTGGAGAATCCCAGGGACAGAGGAGGCTGGTGGGCTACAGTCCATGGGGTCACAAAGAGTCAGACACAACTGAGTGACTAGCACAAAAGCCTTAGCCTCTCCAACCAGAGCACTCAGGTTTCCCTTCCTTCTCTACACCATTCCTGGGAGTCGAGGAAATGCAGGCTCCTTGACCATGGCACGCCATCCGCTTAGGGACGAGGCCACAGAGTAAGTAAGTTCACCCGTGGAGGACAAACCTCGGAAAAGCAGAGTTCTAGCAGGAAGACCATGGAGCGTGCTCTCGTCCAGACTGCGGAAACCAGGAGCCCGGGTGCCAGGCCTGCACTCTGCACCCACCAACAGTCAGGGAGTCTTTCCGACAATGGGGCACCGAGGCCGGGGTGGTAAATTTCCCAAACTGTAAAATGCACAATTTATTTACCGTCAATTCAGTTTGTGAAATTCACAGCATGGCTGCTTTACAAAAGCAGCTCCTCCATCTTCCTTTATTCTCTGAATGAACTCAGACACCCAGCAGGGCAAGGCACGAGAGAGGGTGTTTCAGGATGGAACACGAGCGCAGGCACGTTGAGAGGCGGGGCCCGCTGTGCAGGACCCAGTGCCCCGTGAGGACCGTGGAAGCAGCGCTGTCCCTAGCCATCAGCGGCTTTCAGAGGGCCAGGCCTCAGGAAGCAGTTTCAGGAGCGCTCGGGGCAGGGTGTGGAGGTGAGATGGGAGGCATTCTGAGAACAGCGGGCACTTGGAGATGCGAAGCAGAGGGGGCAGGATGAGGCCTGTGTGGAGAATGTGCTGGAAGAGATCTGCCTTAGGCTGATGGAGCCTGGAGCTCGGCTTTAATAAGGGAAGGAGAAGCTGGTGACAACAGGGACTCACGTTTATGCACGAGCAGTCAGGGTGCAGAGCCTGGCCGCTGTGTGAGGAACTGGATGAAGAGGAAGATGTTATGCCTCAGGGAAGGAGAGAAGACAGGTCTCCGTGCATTTAGGAAAAAGGAAGCGATGGGTGAAGACAGAAAGAATTCTTTCATGAAGAAAACTAAGAGAGAGGAGGCACTCAAGATGGTTTTGAACATCTGAGCAAGATGAAATACCTGGGAATGCAAATGTTTTCTTTTTAATGGCTATTCCTGACTTGAAATTTTTTTAAATCTCGGTACATACGCACACAAACTTTTACGATTTTACCATAAAACTTTACCATTTTTACCTTTTAAAAGTGTTTGGTTCACTGTCCAAAGTGTAAAAGTCCCTGTCGTCACCAGCTTCTTCTTCCCTTATTAAAGCCAAGCTCCAGGCTCCACGAGCCTAAGGCAGATCTCTTTGAAAGTATTAAGTGCACTCACCTTGCTGTACAGACATGACCGCAGTCTGTCTCCAAAAGTCTTTTCATCTTCCCAAACTAAAGCTCTGGGCCCACTGAAAGCTACCCCCCAGGCTTTCCACTTCGAGCCCTGGGAACCAGCATTCTGCTTTCCATCTCTGTCAACCTGACTACTCTAGGAACTTTGAGTGGAATGGTGCGGTATTTGTCCTTTTGTAACTTAAGTTTATCTCATTTAACATATTGCCCAAGCTTCATCTATGTTGTTGTATGTGTCAGCATTCCCTGCCTCTAAGGTGAAGAATATTCTACTGAGTGGATATAGCCACATTCTTTCACCCATTCATCCCTTGATGGACACCTGGGTTGTTTCTGCCTTTTGGCAACTGTGAACATAAACAGGTGTGTACAACCATCTCTCTGAACTCTGCCTTCATGTCTCTTGGGCATACTTCCAGAAGTGAAATTGTTGGATCATATATTTTTGAAGAGTCATCACACTATTCTCCACTGCTGCTGGATAATTTTCACATTCCCGTCCACATTGCACAAGGGTCCAATATTTCTATATCCTCAGCAGCTCTTGTTCTTATTTTCCCTTTTTATATATTAAAAAAAATAACAGTCATTCTGAGGGATGTAAGGTGGTATCGCATTTTGGTCTTGATCTGTATTCCTCTAATGCTTCCTAATGTTAAGCATCTTTTCATGTGCTTACTGACCATTAGTATGCCTTCCTCAGAGAAATGTTTATTCAAGTCTTTTGTCCATTTTTTAATCAGACTGATTTTTGTTGTTGTTGTTGAGTTGCAGGTGTGCTTTATACAGTCTGGACAGCAATCCGTTATCAGATACGTGATTTGCAAATATTCTGTCCCATTCTGTGGGCTGCCTTTTCATTCTATTATGCCCAAAATTAAAATTAAAACTTTCAAATTTTGATGAACTCCAATTATCCCTTTTTCATTGTCATCTATGCTTTTGGTATCATACCCAGGAAATCACTGTAAATCCAAGGTCATAAAGTTTTCTCTTTATTTTCTCTTGAGTTTTATAGTTTTAACCTATATGGTTAGGCCCTTGGTAAATTTTGAATTAATTTTTTGAAAATGTGAAATATAGCAGAAATTTACTTGTCATCATTGCACATAAGCCATGCTATTCTTCTCTAAGTTCCAATTTTAGTACACGTTCTGCCAAACCAAGCACTGAAACAAAATCCTTGGAAGAAATATATTAACATAAGTATATGAAAATAAGACTGTTTATGATACACTTACAGTAATAAACGCTCTCACTGTCTAACTTGAGGATTCAACGTATTTATCCTGGTTCCACCAGATGCTTTAACTGTCACTGTTTAAGCTCAACTTTGCCTCCTCGCAGTGAAGCATTTCCTTAAGGTTCTGACCCTGACTCGCATATGTTCTATAATTATTCTCCAGGCTTATGCCAATGTCTTTCCCACTCTCAGTGACAAACCAAACCATTAGGTCCTCTTATCAATGTTCCATAATTTACAGATAGAAGCCGTGATGAAAACAGTTCAAAGAAATTATATATTGATTCATACAAGGGGGTTGGTTTGAAAGCCTTACATCGAGAGTCCAGACCTGCAGACACGTTCCCCCATCCCTAGAAGAAGCAAAGGATTTATTCTTGGGACAAACGAAAGCAGAGAGACTCTGAAGTCAGATACACTGGGGAGATGATGGAAAATGCTGCACACAGAGGAGGGCAGAGCTGAGGCTCTAGACCGACAGGAACACAGTAAGAAGCAGCATCTCTGAATGTAGGGCGCCCCGCCACTGCCCCAGCTGCCTCTTCCCACACGGCTGCTGGATGTGCGCTTCCAGTGTCTACTCCTGCGCCCACCCTGCCCTGACAGGAGACAGGAGGGCTCTTTCCCAGAATGGACCACGCCAGAGACAAGACCTTCCGGAACTGACATGCAAGGTCGCCCCACACAGTCACTCTACAGAGAGCTCACCAGACCACGATCTCTGACATCCCTCCCACTTCACTGGAGCTGCCAATTTGCTTTTCAGGTGTCATTCTTAAGTAGGAAAGGATTATGAAGGATAATGCAATAGTCAAGGAAAGTTTCCAACATGGAAGACTGAGGCTAAAATCACAAGCAGTTAAAAGAACCTTGGAAAGAGATCACAAGGAGGAAAAAAAGTTCTTAACACTATAATATTCTCAGAGAGAGAAGAAAATATATTACATTCATGGTAATAGGAATGCTATAAAATGAACAACTGGAGAACAGTAAAGAGTTCTTGGAAAAATAGAACATTAAAAACTGTAAAAATCAGTGGAGAATTTCAGGGAAAAAACTGAAAAACTCGAAAGTAGAACAACAATACAAAAATTACTAAGGAAGAGAAAAGATTTAAAAAAAATATAAAGATTAATTCAACACAGAAAAAAAAAAAACAGAAGAAAGAAATAATAAGGAAAATAACCCAGGACTGAAGCATATAAGTCTCTGCTATTGCTGTTCAGTCGAACAGACGCCGACTCCGTGTGCCCCATGGACTGCAGCCCACCAGGCTCCTCTGTCCCTGGGATTCTCCAGGCAAGAATACTGGAGTGGTTTCCATTTCTTTCTCCAGTAAGTCTCTGAACTGTCTGACATATCACATGCCTGGGATAAGAGAAAGAGTCCAAAAAGCCTCCCCAAAGTTCCAGACACCATCCATGGTCTACAGTGAATTAAAAAGCAATCCTATTGCTTTTATGGATGGAGTCTGGAACACTTACGATGTCAGTGTGTAAGTGGCATTACAGTGTGGACAGGAAATAAGGGTAACATTTTAAAGTCTATCATCAACCGAGATCCAGAACAGCATCCAAGAGCTCCCAGAGGAGGAGAGGCCACAGACAAAGGGAAGGGAGGAAGAACGGTGTTCTCTTTCTCAAGAACCTCACTGGACACCAGAAGATAGTGGAGCAAAGTGTCCAGAACTCAGACAAAAACGGGTTTTCAACCTGGAATTCTGTATCCATTGGAAATATAATGGAGGGAAGAAAAAAGAATCTTCAGACATACACAGTCTCAAAATATTTACTCCAGGTACCCTTTGTCAGAAAGGTACTAGATAATGGGTTCTGACAAAGTGAGGGCACGAACCAACAAAAAGAGAAACACGAGGTAGAGGGGGCTCCCGGGCACGTCCCAGGTTGCTGATGAAAGCAGCTCCCAGGATCACAGTGTGCAACACATGTGGCCCTTCCAGTGGGCCAGAGCTGCAGGTGCTGGGAGAGTGCTCCAAGGGAACAAACCACAGGGCTGGTGGAGTGCTCTAAACATGTTTGAAATAAATTTGGAAACTGGCTTGTTAGCTGTGACAAATCTGTTAGAGCATTTGGGGAAAAAAATCAAACTAAGATATAGCTAACAAATAAAGCACAAAAAAACAAGGTTAATTTTAAGCAAAGGGAAACTAAGTTATACAAGATTAAAAAATGGAATTCAGGCACCCTATTTAGCCCAGCAATGAGGAATATTTACATGGACCAAGTAATGCAAATGCCATCACCTTAACTAACAACTCAGATCTCAACACACTGAGCTCACGAGAGTGTGTGGTGGAAGTGAGTGTCCTCAGGAGAGGCAGTCCTTGGCTCCATCACAGAATTTCAGCAGATGACCTGAAGTGACTGGTAAGAGGTAGGGAGTTGTGACACAATTCTAGGATGAATAAAAGCAAGTCCACTCTCAAGAAATGGAAGACCACACCAACCAATCCCCTGCTCTGGCTTGGCCACTTAAACACTACTGTTCTCAGTCCCAGGGTCTAAGGAGGCCACTGGCTGTGTTCATGCAGAGTCTTGAAACCAGCAAAGAGAAATCACAGGGCGAGCATGTACCAGCTTCTGGAACTACAGATCTTCCTCAACTGACAACGGGGCTTTCCTCATAAACCCATCATCAGTGGACAATACTATTAAGTCTAAAATATATTTAATACATCTAGCCTACTGAACACCACGGCTTAGCCTAGCTGGCTTTAAACATACTCAGAGCACGTACATTAGCCTACAGTTGGGCATAATCATCTAACACAAAGCCTGTTTTATAATAAGTGCTGAATAGCTCATGAGGTTTATTGAATACAGTACTAAAAGTGAAAAGCAGAATAGGTGGAAGTGTATTGGCCTTTCACCCTTGTCATCTTGGGGCTGACCGGGAGCTGCAGCTCACTGCCACTGAGCGGCATCAGGGGAGAGGAGCAAACCATGAGTCCCTTGCCTGGAAAAGATCACGATTCAAAATTGGGAGTACCATTTCTACTGGACACACATCACTTCCACATGATCATAAAGCTGAAAACTGAAAGCCGAACCATGATAAACTGGGGACCATCTGTAGTCGTGGGCTTCCTTGGTGGCTCAGATGATAAAGAATCTGCTTGCAATGAGGGAGACCTGGGTTCAATCCGTAGGTTGGGAAGACCCCCTGGAGGAGGGCATGGCAACCCACTCCAGTATTCTTGCCTGGAGAGTCCCATGGACAGAGGAGCCTGGCGGACTACAGTCCATGGGGTCGCAAAAGAGTCAGACACGACTGAGCAACTAAGCACAACATCTGTAGTCTTAGAAATTAAGAATGCCATACAAACCAGCAATTAGACATTTTTAAATGTAGAAGATTAAAAGAATTATATGGAGAGAGAGACTGACTCATTATAAAGAACTTTCTATTGAGCTATTCAAAAATAAAATGTGTTGCCTTGCACTGTAGGGTCGAGAACTGGGCCCCTGTTGGCAGGACAGGAGGACAAAGATACAAGGGCTTTCTTGCCCTGGCTGAGACCGACTTCTAGTATGAAGGGTTGATGGTTTCATGCGTTCTATCACTTCCTCTGAACCTTAAGCTAGGAAAGTACGCTTCAAAAATATTTAAGTGTTTGGTAAGAAATGATGTCATCCCCAATCCAATTCGTGACTTCTTAACTTGAAAACACTGTATTGCTTTTTATTTGCTTCAAGGTTACTGATACTTTGGGATGTGAATTAAGACCCAAGAGAATTTTCTAGGAGGGATGTTGAATGTGAACCTCTCAACTCTGGGGAGGCTTTTTTGTCACCCTTATTTCCTGTCCATATTGTAATGCCACTTACATCATAAGTGGTTCCAGACTTCATCCATGATCTACAGCAAATTAAAAAGCAATAGAATCCAGATGCTTTTTCTAGTAAACAGTTTCTTTGTAGTAAACAGAACAGGAAGGACATTCACAGCCCTCCCTACCACACACAGGAGCGGAATCTCTGTACCCAGCAGGCACACCAGCCCCACCTGTAAACTCACTGGCCCATAAATATCACCCACCTCACACATTTCTGCACTTCTTTTAATTCATTGATTGCAATGTTAAATGACATAAAGTGAGTATGGTCTAGACAAAAAGATGCTGATATGTAAATTAAGAGAAGCTGAGGCTCTAACGAAACTCTTAAAGCTGTTAAAAATTTCCTCTGAGGACTGTTGATTACAATCTTGTCACATTTAGCAACCAATTGTTGGTGCTGAAATTACAGTTCTCAGGGCATTACACTCTTTTCTAAACCTAAGGATTCCAAGTTGATTTCTTAGGTGGGTGTTAGAGAACAAATTTATAAATTTAATCAAATATATTTCCCTCCAATTTTTTGAGTGGTAAAGAATTAATTACAGGGTTATGTCAGATAATTGTACCAGATTAACCTCATGTTGAGGCTGGATGAGCTTTATGGAAATCTATTTCCAAACATATCCAATGCTGTGATACAAAGCAAATATGATGAATTTCCTACTACATTTACCATTATCTATGAAAAACGGAAGGTTGATTCCTTTGACCTAATTCTGCACAACTGGTTTATAACTATGACACAAGTGTTAAAGTGTTTGTTTTTATTCATATTCATGCCAGAACAACACTAGGTGAAGCAAGACACTTGCGAAGTCTGGTATATAAGAAAGTTCAGGGCCTTTCCTCCTGCTGAGCATGCTGATAATCAGTTAACATTATGTCATACCTTTGCAGGTAAAACAACAAAGCCCACTGATCTTATGAACCCGTTCATAAAATTTGTTCCAAAATAAATAAATCTATATTTTGCACCCAGAAGCTTAGTGTGGACAGTCTTTTTACTTGAATTAATATAATATATAATAACTCCTCTTGATTTGATATAAACAAAACATGAACCCAGGCACATCACCCTCTGCTTTAGACAATGAAGTGAATGATCAGGCCCTCACCCCATTCTCTCTGGATACGTACAGTCCAGCCGAGGAGATAAACACACAGCTATAACTGTAAAGCGGACCTGACCAGAGCCACGGTCACACCAGCCGCGGCAGTTCAGAGTGCCCAGAGAGGGAGGCTGTGGACCTCTCACCTGGACGGCAGTGACAAGTCTTGAGACTCACTCCAGACACATCTCGGTTTCTCCTTCATCCACTTCTCCACGTGCGTTCTCTCTTCTTCGCTTTCTCAGGAGGTGGGGGTGAGCGTTCTGTCTCGCATACAATGATCTCTGAGTCCTTCTGCTTACAACGTGTCGTATCCAGTGAAAACACTGAGCCTTCATTGTCCTCTTTCACACGAAGTTTCACTTGCTCACACTCAGCGGAGGGACATGCTCACCGGGGCCAGGCAGGGAGCAGTGGAGCTGGAAATCCAAGCCACGTATGTCACACTCCGAAGTCCCCGGAGGGCCGTGTGCATCCTGAATCTCCCAGTGATCGAAGCACACAGGCCTTCCCTGGTGGCTCAGATGGTAAAGCGTCTGCCTGCCAATGCAGGAGACCTGGGTTCCGTCCCTGGGTCGGGAAGATCCCCTGCAGAAGGAAATGGCAACCCACTCCGGTATTCTTGCCTGGAGAATCCCATGGATGGAGGAGCCTGGCGGGCTACAGTGCATGGGATCACAAAGAGTCAGATGACTGACCAGTAACACTTGCACTTTCAAGCCAATGCTGAAGGTGTATGAACAAACAAAGAAGAAAGGAAGAGTTTGATTTTTTTTTTAATTTTCCCTTGGAGGTAAGTCTGTGAATTTCATTCAAATAATAAAATTCCTCTGAGAGAAACTGAAAAAAAATAATTTTATTTCACTGAGAAATGCATGCCATGAATTATATAAGCTATCAACACTAATCAGGCTTTTGGTGTATGCTACAGGTTTAATGTTTGTGGCACATAGTGCATCAAAATTAAAAGTCCAAAGATTAGTTAGCAAAACACTCCATTTAAAATGGCCTTAATCTGTGTGCATATACAGGGTCACGAGAGGAAGATTTAATGCTGGGAGACTCTGCCATATACACATTATACAAAACTGGAGATTTTATTTAAATTCATAGCATGATGATGTTGGATTTGGAAAAGACACTAGAAGTCTAATCTCCTTCTCTATAGGTTTTTCATCTATCAAATGAGGTTTTAAATTCTTTACTGTTCTCCTCAGAGCCATTTTGAGACCAAGAGTGTTACAGATGTGAAAATGTGGTAAGAACACCAGACGAGCAATACAGATGCAAAATTATTATTCCCATAACTATCATTCTAACAGAGCAACAGGTAGGCTGTTAGACTGTTGGAAAAATACTACCTAGAATTGAGGCTTGTAACTTGTCTTTACTAACCTGAAATATTAATAGTAATTTATATATAAATATGTCTTCATGAGATCCATCTAGGCACTTAAGGATAATTTCCAAGTTTCTTTTATCATGCCTACCAGGTCTTTGTAATTTCTCTAAGCTATACTTACAGGTGTCATTAACAGAAGTTTGTCCAAATTTCCACATTTACTGAAAAATGGCTCTAATCAATTGAGGTTTACTTCTATTACCAATAACTGGGTAGAAGGAAATACAGAGTGAAAACCGCAGGGTGCAGTCAAGCAGGTTAAATGCTCAAAAGCTGGAGACTGTTGATCATCCGTGGAGACAACATCGGATTCCAGGGTCGTCTTTCTCACTGCCGCAGAGGCATGCTCCCTCTCCGGGGACGCAGAAGACCGAGACACTGCAGCTTGTTCATTTCAGGTCGTTTCCTGCTCCAAATCCATGAGAATCCATGAGACTTGTGCAGTCAGGCCCGAGGACCGGGTTATGGTGACCCCTAAGGCTCGGGGCTGCTTCTTCACTCCCTCTCCCTAAAGATGCCCTTCTCTGCCTGTGACACTTACGGGGAAGGCCAGCCATTTGTACTGATCTCTCCTTAGAGTCTGACTGGAGGCCTCCCCTGCCACCACCTTTTTGCCTCCCGGTTCTTCTTCTGTTGCTTCCCATAAAGACATACTCTCTCTGCCACTACTGACCTTCACCATGTGTCCAGCTGGACCTCCAGCTCCATGCCATCATCTACAAAATCTGACGTGGCAGCTCGTCCACCTGTCCGGTGAATGAGATGGCTGTGAGTGCGGGGGTTTTAAAGGGCCCTGTCCACCTGGTTCAAGCTACAGAAGTCGAGTGAAATCAGCACCGTCATCCAATGGATCATAGCAAAAGCAAGAGAGTTCCAGAAAAACACCTATTTCTGCTTTATTGACTATGCCAAAGCCTTTGACTGTGTGGACCCCAAGGAACTGTGGAAAATTCTGAAAGAGATGGGAATACCAGACCACCTGATCTGCCTCTTGAGAAATTTGTATGCAGGTCAGGAAGCAACAGTTAGAACTAGACATGGAACAACAGACTGGTTCCAAATAGGAAAAGGAGTACATCAAGGCTGTATATTGTCACCCTGCTTATTTAACTTATATGCAGAGTACATCATGAGAAACGCTGGACTGGAAGAAACACAAGCTGGAATCAGATTGCTGGGAGAAATATCAATAACCTCAGATATGCAGATGACACCATCCTTATGGCTGAAAGTGAAGAGGAACTCAAAAGCCTCTTGATAAAAGTGAAAGTGGAGCGTGAAAAAGTTGGCTTAAAGCTCAACATTCAGAAAACGAAGATCATGGCATCCGGTCCCATCACTTCATGGGAAATAGATGGGGCAACAGTGGAAACAATGTCAGACTTTCTGTTTCTGGGCTCCAAAATCACTGCAGATGGTGATTGCAGCCATGATATTAAAAGATGCTTACTCCTTGGAAGAAAAGTTATGACCAAGCTAGATAGCATGTTGAAGAGCAGAGACATTACTTTGCCAACAAAGGTTCGTCTAGTCAAGGCTATGGTTTTCCAGTGGTCATGTATGGATGTGAGAGTTGGACTGTGAAGAAGGCTGAGCACTGAAGAATTGATGCTTTTGAACTGTGGTGTTGGAGAAGACTGTTGAGAGTCCCTTGGACTGCAAGGAGATCCAACCAGTCCATTCTGAAGGAGATCAGCCCTGGGATTTCTTTGGAAGGAATGATGCTGAAGCTGAAACTCCAGTACTTTGGCCACCTCATGTGAAGAGTTGACTCATTGGAAAAGACTCTGATGCTGGGAGGGATTGGGGGCAGGAAGAGAAGGGGATGACAGAGGATGAGATGGCTGGATGGCATCACTGACTCCATGGACGTGAGTCTGAGTGACCTCCAGGAGTTGGTGATGGACAGGGAGGCCTGGCGTGCTGCAATTCATGGGGTCGAAAAGAGTCGGACACGACTGAGCGATTGAACTGAACTGTCTTCTTCAGAGGCTCACTCCCACTGTTGAGAATATGGTCTTGGAAATAACAGCTCTATTTCTACTTGATTTAACACAGACAAGTATATAATATATTGTGCTACTGTGCACGTGCAAGGCAGGGGGAGGAAGAATCAAGGAGCCACACGGTTTACAGGATAAACTTCCAGGGTTTCACAGAGCAAAGACAACACATGCCAGGAGAACGCTCACATCCTGCGGTGTTACAGCTCTTGGAGGAAGCGAGGGAGGAAGCATACCAAACTCCAGCCGTCCACTATTCTCTCAAGCGATCAGACACATAAACTGAGAAACACTCTACAGAACTGGAAAGCATTATCATTTTGGGAAAAACACAATGAGGAACCACCACAAAAAATGTTTTCCCCTGGGGAAAAGAATTATCCTCAACAGTTAGATGAAAATCTTCAAAATTTTACATTTAGTGACAAACATAGCTAGTCTTATAAATAAGCAAAATAAATGACTACCCAGATGACATAATTCAAATAATGTCAGCAAAAACCTGAAGAGATGACCATGGGGCTAAAAAATATGAGGAGAAAGTTGGTGGGAGGAGGCTTGCAAAAGCTCAGTGGCTGCAAGTCAGAATGCTGCTGGGTCAGTCATCCTTGCTGGCTTGTTTGTAAAAGGCAGGGTGGGGGTGTCCGGTGGATCCCACCCGGCCTGAGAAGCAGCTCCTCTGGGCAGACCCATCCCTCCCAACATCAGGGCACAGACTAACACAGGACCTCCCTTGCTGAGTTGAACACACAGCACCGTACTTTGTAAGAACAGATGCCTACTCAAGGAAAACAAGCCGAAACTCCCCTCTGGGAAAAGGCCTCCATTTCATTTGTGACCCAACTGGAGATTACAGAGAAGCCCAAATGTGCTCCAAACCAACAAAACAGAAAGCAACCCCAAGGGCAGATGGGCAAGTCTACGGAGAAGAAAAGGTGACTGTGCCATCGTGTCAACAGACAGTCCAAGGGAAAGGACCCTCCCGTGGCCCCAGAGGGGAGCGCACGCTGAGGCGTCTCTGCCCTTCCAGCCACCCTGCCTCTGGGCTGGAGTCCATGCTATGGGCCCAGCACCGGACAGGACACGGTTTCCCAGCTGTGATGACCGCGCACCGGGCCCCTCCGGATGAGCTGAGGGCTGACTTCACACAGAAGCGCTGACCGCAGGAGCTCCGTGACTAACACGGAGGAGAGTTCTTGAGAACTGACACCCATTTCCTCTTCAGAATCACATCCTAACATTGCAGCCAAATTTTACTTAACGTTGTGTCATGATTCTTGCTCAGAAGCTTACGTCAGAGGTCAGCATGTAGAGCCTGTCAGAGAAAAGCCGCCCTCCAGTGAATCGGGAGGGACTCATGCCTGCTGAAGCCAAGGAGCCTTTCCAGAAGTCAAGGGATTTTTAAAAAGTTAATTCTACGTGTCTCTTCCTCTTCCTTCCTTTCCCTGAAAAGAGTTCAGGGACCAGGAAGGAATTACTGCAAGAAAGCCGGCCCCAAATTGACAGATGGCCTGCAAGTGTCTCCTGAGCCGGCTCATTGGTTATTTTCCTAAGGCTGAAGCCACAGTGGTCTACTCAAGAATTCAAAGTGTTTATGGAAATTTGGAGGGAACAGATAGCAGAAAGAGGGCCAGGAGATCAAAAACAATAAAAGAAATGAATAAATCATTTGCTTTCTTGTCCAATCACTTGATTCACTGCAAGGAAAAATCTTAGCCTGTTTGTTTATTTAGTGAAACATAAGTTCAATAACCCATGTTTCCAAAGAAAAATGAAGACATTTTATTTTGTCCAGCTGCTTTTCATCTTATGCTGCTGAAAAGACCAAAATTCAAAGCTGCTTTGTATGTTTGCAAAAATGAGATGGGGGGCAGGGAGAAAGAAGCAAAAGGGATTTAAACTGTTTTCTTCTCAGACAACTGGGCCTTAGTCTTTAGCAGAAAACTAGGCAAAAATCCAACCATTCAAGGAATCCCATACACCCCCAACACACACACTTTTGAGAAGATAAGACAGTGAGATCTACAGCAGTTTGCAGGGACTCTGCTTGTTCGGGATTTCTTCTGAGGCCCTGCACCCTGAAGTAAAAGTTATCTACTGGCAGAATCTCTGAAAGCTCATTAGAGCGGCTGACCCTTTTTCATGGAGTCTCAGAGTCAACACCATTGCTCTCATTTTGCCCAGCTACTCTTCTAAGCACCTACGGAGCAGCTTCCGGGGCACGAGAAGAAACTCGTGGGTCTCACCACGCGCCAGGAGAGGAGGGCACAAACGTCAGCCAGCTCAGAGCTGGCTTCACCCCTCCTTCAGGAGTGACGTGGGTGCTGGCACTGACCCAGCACAAAGATTAGCTCTCCTGCTTCCACGCAGAGTTTCTCCAAAACAATACACGATCTGAGAAACGTCTGAAGACAAAGAATCCATTTACAATTCCAACACGCCCGTTTTCATCATGCAAAAAACTGACCCCCGCCCCATGATGCTGATACGATAATGACTATGACAATCTAGAAGGGTTGCAACAGTAAAAAAAAAAAAAAGAAAGAAAAAAGAACAAGGATATTGCAACAATAACATATTCTGGCAAAATACATTTTGAAGCCATCTAAAGTGTAGGTAAGATATACATGAGCAAGCTTTGGGAGTTGGGGATGGACAGGGAAGCCTGGCGTGCTGCAGTCCATGGGATCACAAAGAGTCAGACATGACTGAGTGACTGAACTGAACTGAAGATACATGAAAATGTAAAATACCCTGGAATAAGAACAGAGAACAGCCTGGGAGAGACTGTGCCACATCCAAAGACACTCATATCCCCAGTATTTAAACCACCTCCTGGGCCAAACAGCTCTGATTTTCAAGGCCCAAGTTGATCTCCAAGTCCTTAGTTTTTGGGACTCTGCTTTCTGTGTTGACTAATTTATATTATGGAATAATTATAAACACTTTTCATAAAGGAACTGTCTTTGAATGACATGAACTAAACAGAGGTCAGGGGAAATGCATGTATTTAAAGCTTTCCAGTGAAAATTCAATTTCAGTGAAATTGAATATCAGCCTTCTTCAGAAGCAAAACACTCAAAATACAATAGATTTTTTTTATCCTGATTTCATTTTCGAACTTAAAGACATAAAGAGATAAAGTAAAACAAAAGAATATTTGGATAAAATATTTAAAGCAATTGTTTCAAACATGGAGGGCTGGAAACCTTTTTTAAAAAAAAAAGATTGCGTGAAGAGACACAAGGGAAAAGTGGAAGTGTTAGTCGCTCAGTCATGTCTGACTCTTTGCGACCCCTGGACTATAGATCGCCAGGTTCTTCTGTCCATGGGATTCTCCAGGCAAGAATAGTGGAGTGGAGTGCCATTCCCTTCTCCAGGGGATCTGTCCGACCCAGGGATCGAACCCATGTCTCCTGCATTAAAGGCCAATTCTTTACCAGCTGAGCCACCAGGGAAGCCCAAGAATAAATAATCACCACCTGCTCCTACCACTGGGAGGCAGTAACCCCATACTGGGGCGCTCAATGGGGAACCTTGGGGCCCAGCCACATGGATCTAAAGTTTGTGGGGGTCACTGTACTGATGGGATCAGTCTTGGTAAATCTCTGACTTAAGTGTGTTAAAACCATTAGCTTGACTAGGTCTACAGGGGTGATAACTTCAGAGGTGAGCATTTAAAAAAAAAAAAAACTGCAAAGGGGAGAGCAAATATTGAAAGTGTTCATATCTGTTCTCAGATAACCATGCCTGCCATGGATTATTAGGCAGAAAAAAGTCTCAGGTTATTTTAAGGGTAAATCAGATGAGGTGCAGGCTTCTAGGTACCACCACAAGCTGGAGACAGTGGAGCAAATGTCTGCTGTTTGTGATCGAATGACCTGAGCAGTCAAGCTGTGTTTTGAAGGCAGCTGATAGACTTTTCATATGTATATATATAGTGACTTCACTTTCACTTTTCACTTTCATGCATTGGAGAAGGAAATGGCAACCCACTCCAGTGTTCTTGCCTGGAGAATCCCAGGGACGGGGGAGCCTGGTGGGCTTCCGTGTATGGGGTTGCACAGAGTCTGACACGACTGAAGTGACTTAGCATAGCATATATATGTATATATATATAATATGCCACCTGTACATGTTTTCTGAAAAAATTACTAGAAGTTGCACTTCAATTAAAAGACAAGGAAAAAAAAAAAACCCAAGCCCACTCAAAACTCAAGACTGGGTTAAAAAAAGTAGGGGACCCTGAGAACAAGCAAAGGTAAAGCTGAAGGAAAATCACTCCTTCCCAGCATTTCCACACCCCTCCTCTATTTCAACCGACATGTTCCATGACTTTATTTTTCTCTCCAAAATCACTGCAGATGTTGACTGCAGCCATGAAATTAAAAGACGCTTACTCCTTGGAAGGAAAGTTATGACCAACCTAGACAGTCTATTAGAAAGTAGAGACATTACTTTGCCAAGAAAGGTCCGTCTAGTCAAGGTTATGGTTTTTCCCGTGGTCATGTATGGATCTGAGAGTTGAACTGTAAAGAAAGCTGAGTGCCAAAGAATCAATACTTTTGAACTGTGCACTGGAGAAGGAAATGGCAACCCACTCCAGTGTTCTTGCCTGGAGAATCCCAGGGATGGGGGAGCCTGGTGGGCTGCCGTCTTTGGGGTCACACAGAGTCGGACACGACTGAAGCATCTTAGCAGCAGCAGCAGCAACTGTGGTGTTGGAGAAGACCCTTGAGAGTCCCTTGGATTGCAAGGAGGTCCAACCAGTCCATCCTAAAGGAGATCAGTCCTGGGTGTTCATTGGAGGGACTGGTGTTGAAGCTGAAGCTCCAATAGTTTGGCCACCTGATGTGAAGAGCTGACTCATTTGAAAAGACCTTGATCCTGGGAAAGATTGAGGGCAGGAGGAGAAGGGGACAACAGAGGATGAGATGGTTGGATGGCATCACCGACTCGATGGACATGGGTTTGAGTGGACTCCAGGAGTTGGTGACGGACAGGGAGGCCTGGCGTGCTGCAGTTCATGGGGTCACAAAGAGTCAGACACAACTGAGCAACTGAACTGAACTGAAAGCCAAAAGCCACATTTGCTCTGAAGTCTTCCTCTATTTGAGGTCCCCTTGTCAAATGCATCACTCCCTCTGATCCCAGAGGGCTTTCTGCACTACCCTCTCTACAGAATGCATACAAAAATGTGAGCAAGTAGTTCAGGATTCAGGTACCTAGGCCAGCGATAGACTACCACCCCACTCCAGAATCTCTGGGGTTTCCCCTCCTTACACCCCACATCTCTAGAGGGAACCATCATCCTGTGGGTCCCGGAGACGTAACAGGGAACGTGACAGGCAAACCTAGCCCGTGGGAGAGACAGACAGGAGAGAAATACCACCGTCAAGCAGGCAGGCAGGTGGCGAGTGCTGTGGAGGAGTCATGTAGGGAAGCGGCTTGCGGTGTCAGGAGAGGGGTCTGGACTCTCCTGTGCCAAGCAGGCATTTGAGCAGAGACAGGAAGGGACTGAAGGAGGGAGCCTCGAGACTATCTGGGGAAGGGGTGTCAGGGCAGAAGCACCAAGTGCCGCAGTCCACGTGGTCGAAAAGAGCCAGACACACCTGAGCAACCAGACAGCAACATCAAGTACAGCGGGCAGAATGCGCCTGCGGGGCTGGAGGAGCGGCAAAGACCAGCGTGGCTGGAGGAGAGTCAGCAAAGGATGACTGCAGGCTTTTGCATTAGTAACTGGAAGAGCAGAAAAATGAACTGCTGCCATCAATACATACTAATTTTCTAGAGGGAAAACCTAATAGTTACTTTAACACAGTAAGAGCAAACCAATAAAAATGTCATGTGGGATCAAAGTCTGAGTGTGTCTCAAGGATAATTCTCCAAGCCCTTGGATAACTGTCCAAGTGCTACTGATCCAGGAAATACTGCAGAGCAGTAAAACGCATCCCTCTAAAGCTCAGACTTCGGTTTAAACCCTAACTGCCACTCTCAACAGTGTAGCAACAGCGAGTCATTTAACCTTCCTGGGCCTCGGTTTCCTTACCCGCAGGATGGACACACTGCATCGTGTTACTCCGAGGACTGTGTGCATTCAGGCATTAGGGCACTTAGCACTATGCCTAGGAGGCAATAAGGGCTCAGAAAGAGTTATCATCGGTATGATGAGTTAGACCTGCAGGAGACTCAGTATTTTCTTTTCACCGTTTTTGGTAAATGCCTTTCAGTTCATTTCAGTTCAGTCGCTCCAGTCACTCAGTCGTGTCTGACTCTTTGCGACCTCATGAATCGCAGCACGCCAGGCCTCCCTGTCCATCACCATCTCTGGGAGTTCACTCAAACTCACGTCCATCGAGTTGGTGATGCCATCCAGCCATCTCATCCTCTCATTTAGGTAAATGCCTCTACATTTTTGGTAAAACTGAAGACATGCCCATGGTTTTCAGATCCCTTTATGTGAAACTCACAAAATGAACTTTTCTGGATGTAGTTATGACAGGGAAATAAGTGTTCTTTAATGAGAAAGTTACTCCTGGCATGGCATGGACCACACAATGAGAGGCCTCTCATTCTGAGTTAGCTCACCCTATTGTCTGTTCTGCTATGGCTTTCAGGAAACATGAAGGTAAGTGTGTCCTCACCTGAAGCAACTCGACCAGCTTTCTGACGGTAACGTAGCCTGAGCCCTTCTGTTATTGCATGCTCTTCCTCCCTGCTTGACCACCCAGGGTTTTCCTGGGGTTAAGCCAACTCCACACGATGTCCCGGCAGCCCTTCACCTTTCAACAGCTCTCTTATAGGAACCTGTTGGCATTTGCGCCCTCAGGGCCCTGGTTCCCCATGCCAGTTCTCTGGGATGCCAGTCGTCTGTCTGGATGACTGACCACCACCTGCTCTCAAGCCCACAGGTTCTCTGTGCCAAGGAAGGCTGTGCTGTTCCAGAAACGGCACGCCCTCCACTTCCTACATTGTTGATCAGGGCTACAGACATACTTTCTTTCCCCCTGCAATTATCCTAGTAAGCCCTGTTCTCGTCTCGCTGAAAACTTCACCAGCCATGCCCCATAAAGTCAGAGATATAAAGCAAAAGTGAGCAAGAAGCTAGCCTATTAAGTCTTTTCTCTGAAGATCATGTAGGATGGTGATTTACTTTCTTCTATATTGTTTTAGGTTAAAACCCCTTCCTTGAGCTGGGCAAGGGGGGAAAGACTCTTCCTATGTTTCTGGCTGCATGTGTGTGAACTTATTCACGGGATAATCCGATATTCTGTTTTCAGTGTTGGGCTCCCTGGTCCTCATGTTCCATTAAACCAACTCTCCCGCTAACCAACTAGCTTCCACAGTGTGCAAAGGTGTTGTCAGGATAAATGGCAAGGTCTACAAAGCGCTTAGAATTCTCTGAACAAAAAGCGCAGTAGAAGAAAGAGTGTTAGCACGTTATTATGCTCATAAAGTGTGGGTGGAATGTGCAAAGAGAAATCATGTCAAAGATGTAAGGAAACTTGAAAGTCTGAGACTTTAAAAGGCTAAGATTATTAAAACACCCAGTTGTTTGACAGGAGAAAATTAAACTGTTCTCCTGTCTCAAAAGATATAACGCCACTTTCTCATTACTTACTGTACCTCACAGTCTCTTCTTCCTGCACCGAGCTTTCAGAGAAGCCAAGAAAACGCGATATGTGAAAAGCTGCTGTACAGATGCAGCATAAAATGACAATTTGATCACGAGGGGGAAAGGAACAATGCTTTTTTGCCAAAAATAGGACCTCTAGTCATGGGTTACCTGTAGGACCCAAATGCAACACCCAGGTGTCCAGGCAATGTTCACCTCTTGTTTGTGGATACGGAATGAGGCTTTGGGTCTGTGCAAGTTGGGGAAATGAAGCTGAGACATCAGCTTAGACCTGGGACTCTACACAGGCTGCATCCCCACGGAAAAGGAAGCTAGAAGGATCTATTCACTGGAAAGAGAGACCGCAGGCGGCACATGCTTCCCTGGTTTCTCGGGGAAAAGAGAGATCTCTGAGGAGTAAAACACGATGACTGCATGGATTTGGGATCTAACTTACACTGTGCCTGTGTGGTGTGGGAACCCACCCCCTGCGGCGAAAAAAAAAAAAGCCTAAGGATAGTTCACAGGGAGGTGCTGCTCCTGGGCCACCCGCCAAAAGCAAAATAATACCCACCTGGAAGAACGTGGCCACCACCTAAGCCACACATGCTTCCCGGTAAAAACGTACCAACATGAAAAATGACCAAATGGGAGGCAAATACACACAGAGGCTATGTACATACAGCAAACTAAAACCTAGCACTCCCCCCACTTCAAAAACTAGGACAAGAGAGAAAAAGGGCAGGTCTACTTGGAATTCTTAGGTAGGAAAGGACTGAGAACCACAAAGCAAAAATGTTATGAAGAAAGAGGAAGGCAGATTTGAAAAAGAACCGAATAACAGCTTCTGGAAATGGACATATCAGATCAGATCAGTCGCTCAGTCGTGTCCGACTCTTTGCGACCCCATGAACTGCAGCACGCCAGGCCTCCCTGTCCATTACCAACTCCCGGAGGTCACTCAGACTCATATTCATGGAGTCAGTGATGCCATCCAGCCATCTCATCCTCTGTCGACCCCTTCTCCTCCTGCCCCCAATCCCTCCCAGCATCAGAGTCTTCTCCAATGAGTCAACTCTTCGCATGAGGTGGCCAAAATACTGGAGTTTCAGCTTTAGCATCATTCCTTCCAAAGAAATCCCAGGGTTGATCTCCTTCAGAATGGACTGGTTGGATCTCCTTGCAGTCCAAGGGACTCTCAAGAGTCTTCTCCAACACCACAGTTCAAAAGCATCAATTCTTCGGTGCTCAGCCTTCTTCACAGTCCAGCTCTCACATCCATACATGACCACAGGAAAGACCATAGCCTTATAGTCACTGAAAATAGAAAAAGAAATAAGCAGCATACTGGATGACGGAGACGTGACAGAACTGGTGGACCAGAG
The DNA here is from genome assembly GCA_935064755.1 of Tragelaphus eurycerus. Lineage (NCBI taxonomy): Eukaryota > Metazoa > Chordata > Mammalia > Artiodactyla > Bovidae > Tragelaphus > Tragelaphus eurycerus. The sequence goes on from CAKXYN010000114.1 coordinate 2,619,953, forward strand.
GTGGAATGGAAGGTTACCTGGAATACACCTCGACTAAAGAGTCAGGACACGGGAAGGAGCTGGTAAGAGACAAGGCGTGCAGATGGGCCGCCAGCACATGCCCAGTCTGAGCACCAGAGGAGGAGACAGAGAGCATGGCCGAGACAGATGCAAGGGCAGACTGCTCAGGACTGCTGAACGTCAAGACCTCTCACATCGGAGGAGTGCACCAGTTCCCGGCAGGATAAATATCCACACACCTCATGTTAACTCTGCATTCATCAGGGGGCTCCAGAGAAACAGAATTAATAATATATATATATATATATAGGATTCTTATAAGGAAGTGCCTCATGAAATCATCATCTGTCCCAGTTTGAGTGTGAGGGTCGGAGGCTGCTGTAGACACAGGAGGAGCTGCTGCTTCAGCCTAGGCCACAGGCAGGATTCACTTAGGGACCGTCAGTCCTTCGTTCCCATCAGGCCTTCAGCCAATCGGATGAGGAGCCCCAGACACACCCTGAAAGTGAAAGTCACTCAGTCGTGTCCGACTCTCTGCAACCCCATGGACTGTCCATGGAACTCCCCAGGCCAGAGCTCTGGAGTGGGCAGCCTTTCCCTTTTCCAGTGGATCTTCCTGACCCAGGGGTTGAACCAGGGTCTCCCGCATTGCAGGTGGATTCTTTACCAACTGAGCTATCAGGGAAGCCCATGAAGGGCAATCTGGTTTACTCAGTCTGCCAATTTACAGAGGAATCCCATCCAAAAATACCCTCACAGAAACACCCGGAATCATCTTTGACTAAATGGTCCAGTCGAGTCAACACGTAGTAATGAAATGGACCGTCACAGACTTTAAGTGCAATTACAGAATGCCGAAAGACGAAAAGAAGAAAGTTAAACAACCAGAGAAGGAAGATATTTGATCTGAGAAGGAACAAAACGGGCCGGCAGGAACCTCTTCACTGATCGGAAAATATTTATAGTATCTTCAAAGTGTTGGGGAAAAATAAATGTTAACAGAATTTTTTTACTCAATCTATTATTCAAGAGTATGGGAAAAATAAAGACTATTATCGGAACTCAAGGACTAAAAGAGTTTTCGACTCCTAGCTCAGAATGTTTCTCAGGAAACGGAAACTGCACTCAGAAAGAAGTGGTCACCAGAGTAACAGTAGCAAAAGCATGAGCACATCGAAGGCGGCACACACACAGGTACTTCTGAGGAAGAATCACTGAAACGTAGTTATTCCTCCAGTTTCATTGTTGTCCTTGGTATTATTATTATTGGTGCTGGTTAAAACAAACACATTTACTAGATATAGTGTTACTCACTCAGTCGTGTCCGACTTTTTGCGACCCCATGAACTGGAGAGTCTGCCAGACTCTTCTGTCCATGGGATTCTCCAGGCAAGAATACTGGAGTGGGCTGCTGTGCCCTTTTCTAGGAATTTACTAGATGGGTAACTAAAATGTTCTTGACAAAGATCTACATCATTCAAAACTGTTAGTGGATGTTTGATGCTGACACAATTCCAGAGGGATTTGACAGTAGTAAAGTTGAGTATAGGTGTACCTTACTTACTACCCAGCAACTTTACTTCATGAACAATAATTTTTTTTTAAAAAAAAAAAGGATATCATCTTATAACATTTAAAAGTAAGCACAAAATGCTATGAATTATACAGAAAATACATATATACATACAGTAGAAATTTAAAAATTTATACTGTGAATGTGAACAAAAGCTGCTAAATTTAGGTGAGTGGATTCTTATGGTGTGGGCAGGAAGGAAGTGGGATTGATTATGGGGATACAGGAAGACCTATTTATATCTTTTATGATTTACTTTTTTTAAAAAATCTGCAGAATATGACTTCTAAATTTACAAGACCACAAATTATAGGCAAAAAGGTTTTCTCTAGAGATTTTATTTCCATTTTTCTGATACTTCATTTGCAAAGATGACATATTGAGACTGTAAAATGCGTGCTGTGATGAAATGCTGGCAGCGAGGTATGAAAGAACAGTGGGATTTAAACAAAGCCGCATGTGTTCGGTGAAGATCAGGATAATCATCATAGCAAGGGGCACCTATTGATGCCTAAGGACTTCAATCCAGTTCTTTCCATCTCCAAGTTCTTTTAATCATTACAATGGCAATCACTCAAAGGGGGCACTGGTAGTAACCCCCTTTCACTGGAAGAGAATGAAGCGCAAAATGAAGCAACCTGCCCATGAGAGATGCACCTTGACCCAAACCCAACCCATCTGACTCCAGAACTATGTCCATCTGGCTAAATCAAGCAGTCCTCACACAGGCACAAGACCACTGCACCAGGCCTCTAGCTTCTGACTATGTATTTTAAGACAAACTTACGAGCAAATGGATCAGCGTGTGTCTCACAATGTTGACCAAGGCAGATCAGGCTTAGATCTCTGGCCACTGGCCTGCATTCAGTTCAGCAAGCCGGTTCCATTATCAGGGCCTCCTGCGTGGACAACTGGCTCCTACACACCCTGCTTCCAGCACTGCTTGTCTCTCCCACCCTGTGCCAGCCCAGATCCCAGCACACACACCGTGCAGCGCAGCGGAAGTGCAGGCTCACCATCCCAGTCACGGACAGAAAGCTGAAACTCAGTACTGCCTGCTTGGACTAACTGAGAATAAATCAGATACAGCACCCTGAGTGTCCAACACTTGTCAAGAGGTGTTCAATTAATGCCTGCTCTGATGTCACCTTACCTTTTTATAGAGGAAAACACTTCCTAGTGAGCTATTTGGGACCCCAGTGATGAGCCTGTGTCTTAGATGTCATTCATTATTACTGAGGTGAGTGAATCATTCATTCATTTACTAGTAACTATGCAGTGACAAAGCACTGATTTCTACCCTGGGCACTAGGAATAAAGTCCATGATATTCTAGTGGACCCATTTTATAAATGCTCCCGGATATGGCACTTTTAAAAATGTTTCTATTTTGCAGTCTTTCTAGTTGTACAGAACTATAGAAATAAGGTGCCAGGGTTCCCACGCACCATCACCTGTTTCCTCCACTGCTAACACTTCACAGCTTCTTAAAGAAGTTGCATTGGTACCATACTACTAACCAGATCACATTCCTCACCTTCTACCTTGAGGACTGTTCTGAAAGCACCTCTCCTGCTCATCTTTGGTTTCCACCCAAGGCTGTCCCCACATAAACCCTCTGCCTGCAGTGTGAAGCAGTGAGAGCTAGAAGAGATCCAACTTATCAGGCCAGTCTGTGTGCATGAGCCTCAACTTCTGATCTCATAAGTGGGAGCGATGTGCTCTTGCAAGTAGTGTAGACATTGTCACATGGCAGGCTCTCCAGGTTATTATATGGTTTTTAACACAGTAAACAACACAGCAGTGGCCACTTACTAAATTAGCATCAGTCACAGAGCTAAGGAAGTGAAAAGCTGTGACTCAAATGGAGATGCTCTGACTCCCTAGTTTATTTTCAACAAGAACATAACTCATTATCTTCATTTATAGATGAGAAAATACAAGTTCCATGTGATTAGATCAACTTATTTTTATTCTAATGAACATTTCGCCTAGGACATGGACAAATTGCAGAGGTAGTATTACCTGCGTTTATGCAAACACAAGCAAATGGGGGTGAGCACATGCAACCAAAGAGTTGACACTGACTTTTGGATGGTGACTTATCATTTCCCTATACCTCCAGGTTCCTTAACTCAGCAGTTTCCACAGAACTGGAAAAGGTCAGTTTTCACCCCAATCCCAGAGATAGGCAATACCAAAGAATGTTCAAACTACCACACAATGGCACTCATCTCACACACTAGCAAAGTAATGCTCAAAGTTCTTCAAGCTAGGGTTCAACGGTAGGTGAACTGAGAAATTTCAGAGGTTCAAACTGTATTTAGAAAAGGCAGAGGAACCAGAGATCAACTGCCAACATCCATTGGGTCATGGAAAAAGCAAGAGAGTTCCAGAAAAACATCTACTTCTGCTTTATTGCCTATACCAAAGCCTTTGACTGTGTGGATCACAACAAACTGTGGAAATTTCTTCAAGAGATGGGAAGAATTTCTGAGAAATCTGTATGTAGGTCAAGAAGCAATAGTTAAAACCAAACATGGAACAATGGATTGGTTTCAAATTGCAAAAGTACATCAAGGCTGTATATTGTCACTCTGCTTATTTAACTTATATGCAGAGTACATCATGTGAAATGCCAGGCTGGATGAGGCACAAACTGGAATCAAGATTGCCGGGAGAAATATCAATAACCTCAGATATGAAGATGACACCACTCTTATGGTAGAAAGCAAAGAGGAACTGAAGAGCCTCTTGATGAAGGTGAAAGAGAGAGTGAAAAAGCTGGCTTAAAACTCAACATTCAAAAAACTAAGATCATGGCATCTGGTCCTATCACTCCATGGCAAATAGATGGGGAAATAATGGAAACAGCGACAGAATTTATTTTCTTGGGCTGGTGAGTGCAGTGATGAAATTAAAAGACACTGCTCCTTGAAAGAAAAGCTATGACCAAGCTAAACAGCATATTAAAAAAGCAGAGACATTTCATTACCGACAAAGGTCCGTCTAGTCAAAGCTATGGTTTTTCCAGTAGTCATGTATGGATGTGAGAGCTGCACTGTAAAGAAAGCTGAGCGCTTAAGAATTGATGCTTTTGAACTGTGGTGTTAGAGAAGATTCTTGAGAGTCCCCTGGACAACAAGGAGATCCAACCGGTCCATCCTAAAGGAAATCAGTCCTGAATAGTCATTGGAAGGACTGATGCTAAAGTTGAAACTCCAATACTTTGGCCACCTGATGTGAAGAACTGACTCATTGGAAAAGACCCCGATGCTGGGAAAGACTGAAGGCAGGACGAGAAGGGGACGACAGAGGATGAGATGGTTGGATGGTATCACTGACTCAATGGACGTGAGTTTGAGCAAGCTCCGGGAGTTGGTGATGGACAGGGAGGCCTGGCGTGCTGCAGTCCATGGGGTAGCAAAGAGTGGGACACGACTGAGCGACTGAACTGAACTGAATACTGGCAGGTGGAGTTAGTGGTAAAGAATCTGCCTGCCAAGGCAGGAGACTTAAGAGAAGCGGGTTCCATCACTGGGTTGGGAAGATCCCCTGGAGGAAGATATGGCAACCCACTCCAGCATTCTTGCCTGGAGACTCCCATGGACAGAGGAGCCTGGCAGGTTACAGTCCATAAGTGACAAACAGATGGACACGACTGAAGTGATTTAGCCCGCTTGTATGCAATACTGTCTATAGGGTAAAACGGAGAGTTATCTATTTGAAACGAGTATTTTCAAATTATGCTTTTACAGTCTCTCAGGAAAATGGCAGAAATAATATAAGACTCTAGATTCATTACAAATTTCTGACATAACCCATGTTTATAAATAGTAAATTCTACAGAATAAAGCATCCCAAATTCATCCAATTCTTATAGAACAAACTCATTGAAATGGATGAGGCAGGCAAGCTTGCATTTTCACATCACTGTAATTAAAGATCTCATAATAAAGACTGAGCCAGTTTTTAAACATTTTTAAAACAGTTTTGCATATTGGTACATAGTTTCCTTAATTTTAATTTTAGTCTTCTTAGTATTTCACCAAGTTACTCAATCAATTTTCCTATGATATCTCATTTTAAATGGTTTCATAGTTTATGTTATTTGTGTCAGAGAGAATACGGATATTAATAATATCATTTTGATATGAGGTCTTACACATATTTATGAAATAGAAAAACACAAACCTAAAATTTTTTTTACATGCTTGAAAACAAAATCTATTTTTCCCCTTAAGTTTACACTCAAAATTCATTGTGAGTCATTATCTTGCTAACATGTTCCACAGAAAGATATCAATGTATTTCAGTGTAAGATGTCACTTCATATCCTTTGAGTGTTACACGACATACAGCAGATGCATATAACATCTTAAAAAAAAAAAAAAGTCTGAATTCTGAAGCACATTCTGCCCAGAGTTTGGACAAGGGGTTGTGGATCAGTTTTGCTTTTGTAGTACTTTGAGTCACTTATTTTTGGTAAGTTTCTAGCAGTGAGATTCCTGATCTAAAGGGTACAAATGTTTTTATTTAAAAATATTATTCTGATTTACAATATTATTGGGAATTTTTCAGGATAACTATTCCCTTCAACCTCTTCTGTATTCAATTTCATTTTAGAATAGCTTTTGCTAGTTTTACAGAATGCAAACAGTAGTTCATTGGTATTTTAATTATCTTTTATTTATACACGAGCCAATTTAATAATTTTTCCCAAATGATGAGCTCAATAAGAATAATCTCTTGATATCAGGCACTTAAAGTTGTGGGAAAGTTCACATCATGGTTTCTTTACGTAAAGTGTCTTTGAATTTTCTTGACACACATTCTTTATTTTTAATTACTTGTATAATGTGTTGTATATACTAACCCTTGACCATCACATTTATCACAGCTGTTTTTCCATGATTTTTTTTTCACTTTTAGCTGTACTTTAGTTGTATTGATTTTCACTGTACAAAATTCAGGTCTTTGCACTTTTAATTTGTAATTCCTTAAAATGCTTCCTTTAGTAGAAAACTGTCCATTTTGAATAGCTAACTCATATCCTTTCAAAGCTAATAGTATTTTTATACTTTTCTTGACTTAATAAATGCCTGCTATAGATATGATTAGAAAACTTACTTCATTCTCAGTAAACCACTACTTCCCAATGCTGCTGCTGCTGCTAAGTTGCTTTAGCTGTGTCTGACTCTGTGCAACCCCATAGACAGCAGCCCACCAGGCTCTTCTGTCCCTGGGCCTCTCCAGGCAAGAATACTTCTCCAGTGCATGCACGCATGCTAAGTCGCTTCAGTCGTGTCTGACTCTGTGTGACCCTATGCACAGCAACCCTCTGGGCTCCTCTGTCCACAGGATTCTCCAAGCAAGAATACTGGAGTGGGTTGCCAATTCCTTCTCCCTACTTTCCCATAAATGTATTTAATTCACAATATAGAATTCAGTCAAATAATGTTAAAACTCATGCTTGGCTTATTGGTTAAAACAACATTGATCTTTACCTCTTTTTAGTTCTTTATAAACATTTTTACAACTTTGAGGTTATTGTTTATTACATGAAAATCTCTTTGCAACTGTTTCAACACAGTCCAGCATAAGACTAGGGCATGCACTCATGCGGTGCTTCTACCTTAGTGACTTGGTACATGCCTCTCAGCTCCAAGAGGTAAGAAAGACACATTAGAACTGATCCTCGCACTCGACTTTTTGCAGTTTGTTCAGAAGGCCAGGAAACATCGAAAATCAAGGCAGAAAATCCTAAGCACAAAAGGAATCTCCAGGAAATCTTCCCAGTCCAGGGATCAAACCCAGGTGTCCCCCATTGCAGGCACATTCTTTACTGACTGAGCCACCAGGGAAGCATAAAAAAATAATCTAGACATTAAATGTCTGGTTGAGAGAAGAACAAGAACAGAGTGAGTATACTAGTTAGGTGACTCACTTCAGATTTATTCTCTAAATGCTGTTTTATAAACATGAGTTTTAAGGCAGACTCAGTAAAACAGCCCATCATAAATTAATAGAGAAGAAACTGGGACCTTACGAAGTAAATTCGGAAACATTAAATTAAAGCTGAGGCCCACAACATCAAATTATCTGCTCTGCTTTACTTTGAAATAAAGTGGCTATGGGATCAACATATGTTTGAGCTCCTAGGCAAGTGAAGTCATGAGGAAAATGTACACTAAGCTCACATGATTTGTGCACGTAAGTGTGCACATGATTGAAAAAAGACCATTTGCTAGAAGAAAATGGATAGGCCTGGACAGCTGTGTTCAAAACTCAAACTTACCCTCAATAACATCCCTAAAGCATATAGGATAACAAGCATCCTCTCAAAGCAAAGCAATCATACATCTCAAGAGTGCAACCCACAAAGGAGACAAAGTCACACAGGGCCAGAAAGCCAAGTTTCTGATCATTTAACTTGATTTCAGGACAGTATTAAAATAGTTAATGTTGAAAATAACTATGCATAAGAACTAAGATATGATCATGACTGCTTGAAGTGGTTATAAAAACTAGACTTTTCAAACTTAAAAAAAAAATAAACAGTAAACAAAATTTACTGAATACTTTCTCACATCCATTATGATGATCACTGGGCCTTTCTCCTTCGCTAGAGGATATTGTAGATTACATCAACATTTGTCAGCTGAATAATCTTCAAATGTCCACGCAATTTGGTCTTAATTTTTTAAAAATTCATTCAGTCCAATATGCTATTCTTTAAAGAATTATTGTTTATGTATTCATAGGTGGGGCTGGCTTACGATTTTTCCCTATGTCATTTCCTGGCATTTCCTTTAATATCAGAAATACCACACGAAGGTCCTTGTAAGTGCATGTACAACCGACTTTTCACAACAAATAAAATTAACCCCCCTGACTTATGCCACATACAAAAATCAGTTCAGATAGGGAAAATCCCTTAATATAAAATGACATCTTTAAAATGCTTAGAAGAAAATTTGGGAGAGTATACCTTTAAGATCTGTAAGAACAAATCATAAAAATAATAGTTACAGAAGTGAGACCTTTAAAATTAAAAAATTCTGTTCATCAACAGGAATAATAAATAATTAAAATGAAACAACTCACAGTAGCAAGAAGATACTTATGAATATAAATACAAATAGGAAAGAACAAGTATCTAGAATATTAAAAAACCACAAATCTGTTACGCTGCTGCTGCTGCTAAGTCGCTTCAGTCGTGTCCGACTCTGTGCGACCCCACAGATGGCAGCCTACCAGGCTCCTCTGTCCCTGGGATTCTCCAGGCAAGAACACTGGAGTGGGTTGCCATTTCCTTCTCCAATGCATGAAAGTGAAAAGTGAAAGTGAAGTCACTCAGTTGTGTCCGACTCTTAGCGACCCCATGGACTGCAGCCCACCAGGCTCCTCCGTCCATGGGATTTTCCAGGCAAGAGTGCTGGAGTGGGGTGCCATTGCCTTCTCCCAAATCTGCTATGGAAGACATCAAAAACCCAATGGAAAATTAGTAAAAGAAATGCCAGACACCCACAAAAAATACCCTAGCCCCTCCTACTTAAATATGAATCTTTTGCTCCAAAAAGGCCCACTAGCATTTAATTGTCAGGTCTCCTTTTATTATTTATATTGGTTAGGTACTTAGAACATAGAAGTGCTGAGATGGCTCTTGCCCTGAAAATGGATACACAAACCATTAGAAAAGATTAATTGCTAAACTACCTAAGCCTTGAGGAAAGTGGTTTGGGTTCTGTACTCCTACTTTGTCATGCGGTTTCTAACATCGTAGCATGAACGTGTACTCCCTCCCTGCTGGAACTGTAAGGGTTGTATTCTTTTTCCCCTTTCAAATATTTTTCTTCCAATGAACTTCAGAGTCTCTGGTTCTGCTAACACCACCACTGTTGTTTCAAAGTCAAGGACATGATAGAAATACTTATGTTTTCTTGTCTGTGCCAAAGGAAGTAGTTAAATACGTGGGTTGTGGAAGCAAACAGTTCACAGTAACTACTACCAACAGTTCTTCAAAGGCAGGGATGACAGTTATCCAGAAAGGAGCAAATCTCACAGCAGAAAACAGATGTAGAGGAGGGACACAGTGCACAGAGGCTCAAGAAATCCAGTGTTGAAATCTGAGTGCCCACTTCACTTTTGCAAAGGGTGTGTGTGTATGTGTGTGTGTGTGTGTGTGTGTGTGTGTGTGTGTGTGTGTGTGTGTGTGTGTATGTGTGTGTGTGTGTGTGGTTTGACCCACCTGTGAAGAGCCACCATAATTGGGAAATAGAATGAGATTATCCTGAGGGACCAGCTGGAGAGGCAGAAGTGTGTGAGGGCTCAGTCGCTCAGTCGTGTCCAGCTCTTTGAGAACCCATGGACTGTAGCCCACGTCTCTTCTGTCCACGGGATTCTCCAGGCAAGCATACTAGCATACTGGAGTGGGTTTCTATTTCCTACTCCAGGGGATCTTCCCCATCCAGGGATCGAACCAGCATCTCTCTCATATATCTCCCATGTTGGCGGGCGGATTCTTTAGCATAGTGCCGGCAACAGAGTGTAGCTCAATGCAGGTTAGGACTTCTAATGTATGCCATTGCCACTGTGCGCTTTGAGCAAGTTCCTAGCCCTCTTTGCCCCAGTGTCCTCATAGGTAAAGTGAGGATAATAATAGTACCAATTTTTTTGGTAAAGCTGCTATGAGAATCAAGTGAGTTAATGCACATTAGAGGTAATACACATGAGAACTAAATTTGGCACATACACAGTTCTCAGTTAAGACACAGCTATCATGGTCACCATCACCAAACACCACCACCCTCATCCCACCACCACCACCACCACCATCATTATCGCCTCACCACCACGTACCATGATTCTCATCACCATAATCTTTATCAACCATATCACCATCATCATCCATGGACTATTTCTTCCAGTGAATAAATTATTAAATTATAAAGTCACTGAAGTGAAGTGAAGTCGCTCAGTCGTGTCTGACTCTTTGCGACGCCATAGACTGTAGCCTACCGGGCTCCTCCGTCCATGGGATTTTCCAGGCAAGGGTGCTGAAGTGGATTGCCATTTCCTTCTCCAAGGGATCTTCCTCACCCAGGGATCCAACCCGGGTCTCCCGCACTGTAGGCAGACGCTTTACTGTCTGAGCCACAAGGGAAGCAAGAAAAACAAATCCAAAATAGGCAACTAAAAACTCCTAAAATATTAAACGGACCTCAGATATTCCCAGTTGAAGGCACCTTTTTACTCACTTTCCTACTGGCATACTTACAAACTGATTCTGACCCCCTCTCAAATCTGATTTCTTTACACTTTTATTGGTGTATGAGAAACATTTCCCCTTCAAATTTCTGCTTTTTAGTATTTACCTTCTCTGACACTGAATGGGCAAAGAGAAACACCACCTGTTGATTCAGAAATGCCTCACGTTTCCAGATCAAGCCCTGAGACTTACTCTTTCCTTAGCATTCATCAGCTACTCACATTGCCTTAAGTTTTCCATATGGTGTTTAGCGGGAGTGTGTGAGACATGGGGTTGCTGGGATCTGGTTCCTGGTCCTCCTTGACTGACAGGCTTCTGCGGGAGCCATCTGAAGAGGGAGTCGACTTGACAGAAGGAAGGCCCGGGTGGGCGGGAAGCGTGTGGGCACTGTGCAGAGTTGGAAGCCACGGAAACAGGCTTTTGTTCAGTGAAGGGAAAGACGCTGCCTGAGTCGGTGGAGGATGAGAACTGCAGTTCGTGTAGGGACCTCGAGCGCACTGGAACGATCAGGAGGAATTATCCGAATTTAAGTTCTGAAATTGAAGTGGTCAAAATGGGCAACTGAGAAGCAAGAAAAGACTGGAGTCCTGAGAACTTCTCAAGGATTCGGAAGACTGCAGTTGAGGGCAACAAGGCCGGCAGAGACGGTGCAGGGAGCTCCGAGGAGTTGCGGGTGGCCTTGTGAGGCTCCACGTCCACGTCCACCCCTGGGCCAGGGCGGACAGAGCGGATGGACCGGAAGCACTTAGCCTTCGGCTTCCGGTTGGCCCTGGAAGGCCTTGGGTTACAGCTTACGACTGCCTCTGGTTCCTTTTCAGACGCCATCTTTCGCCTCCTGTCTGAGGCACGAATTTGAGCTTTAGTTCACAGTTGTCTGTGAGGCTGTGGGCTGACCTCCTGCAAGTGTCACACAGCCGGGAGTGCCTCTCTGGGGAAAACGGGCAGATGCACAGCCATAATTGGTGGGTACCATTTCTGTGCACAGAGCCCCTGGTGCTCGCTCACAGGAGACCACTCTTCCTCAGCTGTTCACGCGGGGATGGCAGTGCTGTCTTCAAGCCCACATTTCACGAGGGGCCCTAAGTCTCCTTAACACATTGACCTTTCCTGCTTTTATGCTTTCCAGAGTCAGTGTGGCAAGTGCTTCCATGGTGACTCCAGTGGCTCCCGCCTCCTGGGGGGTGCGGAGGGTCACGCCTGTGTCGCCCCCTCCCCTCAAGGGTGACTTGCTCTGATGGATGGAATGCAGCAGAAGGGATGAGAGGCCAGCCTAGCAGTGTGCCCAGGAAGTGAAGGAAGGGCAGGAGAGATTGTGAGAGGGCTAGAGCCAGAGGACCCTGCAGAGCTGCACCCCACCTCCTCACCCACAGGAACCCAGAGACAGGAAGTGTGTGCCCCTTCAAAGTCCCAGGATGTGGAGTCTTTTGTTACACAGACATGGGTAATCAGTAGAACCAGTTCTGTCATCTGTGCCCCAAAGAGTCTTAATTAATACATCAACTTGGCAGGAGTACTAAAAATTCTCAAATGCTCTTTCCTTCAGGTTAGAACACTAAGGGACTCTGAGCCTTTCGTTTCTACTGCCAGCATCTGTAAAGAAACAACCTTTGAAGAGAAGCTATTTGAAATATGAACTACACTACACAGAGTTATGTATCCTCTGATGATTTTCTTTTATTCTTATGGGAAAGTTACCAAAATTAAATCACATTAGGAAATGTCCATTCATTTCTTATATATGTATTAAATGTATGTATCCATGTATAACAACTACTTTTAATATGCAAATTATTTTACTAAAGAAAAAGATCTATTGTTATAATTTGAGAGAAATATGAATAGTCTTTAAGTGGATTATCAATTAAATGTTTCTGTGAACAATATGTGAAACTATATTACTTGAATTTTAGGTAACCAAGACAAGTCAGAGTTGTTAGAAATATATCTAGTATCAATGTTATGTTGTCTTGCATCTTTATTGTTTAGTCCCTAAGTCATGTCTGACTCTCTTTGTGACCCTGTGGACTGTAACCCAACAGGCTCTTCTGTCTATGGGATTATCCAGGCTAGAATACTAGAGTAGGTTGCCATTTCCTACTCAAGGGGATCTTCCTGACCCAGGGATCAAACCCATGTCTCCTGCATTGCAGGTGGATTCTTTACCACTGAATCACCAGGGAAGCCTATTACATCTTTAACAAGTCAAATGATGTACTTTAGACTTTCATTCCTGGGGAGTTTGTAGGTTGGGTTGAAGGAATGCATTTCACACAGTCTTGGGTAGGTAGATTGGCAGGGTCCACCTTTGGACTCTATTCAGGTAGCTTAACCTCTAGCAAAGTGGGGGAACCAAGCTTTCGATAGGAATGGCACCTGATGGTGTCTCATCAGACAAATTCTAAAGGAGGAACTTTATTTCACACATGGAAGACCCCCATGAACAGCTTTCCTTTACCTAAACCAAGTATACACTTTGTTTTTGTTTTAAATAAAAATGTGAGAACTCACAGGTTTTATTTCTTAAAGGATAATCACAATTTTGATCTTAAGTGTTTAGTTTTCTTTTTTTCCCCACCATAGATGCTAATTTGAGAAGGAAATGGCAAGCCACTCCCATGGACAGAGGAGCCTGGTGGGTTACAATCCATAGGGTCTCAGAGAGTCAGACACGAGTGATCATACACATATGATGCTAATTTGCTTAAATTTAAATGAATTTCAATAATTAGTTATGGGCTTATTAAAGTTTTGGATAACTTCCTTTCAGTGACAGAATCTCATCTAATTCATCATGGTAAAGTATTCCTGAGAGCTTACAGTGCTGCTGTACCTAGAAGTGCAGAAATACTAATGACTATGCATGCTTTCCATATTGATACAAGCATGGTTATAATTGACTAGAAATAAGAAAACACAGACAATAATTCCTCAACAATCATTTGCTTCGTTTCATCATTTAGTGTACCCCAAACACGTGCAACTAGTGAGATACGTAATTGAATGTACATACCAAGGTTGCCAAGGGCACTAGAGTTTAGTCAGGTTGTAACCTGGTACCAGGAAGATGGCATAAGTGACGGTAGAACTGAACCTCCAATGTTTTTGAAGCAAAGATTGGAAACATCTCCCCAGAGAATGAACTAGAACAATCATTTGCTTCCTACAGAGCAATGAAGACCTACTACTCCTGATGTTAATACTAACCAGTGTGCTGTTGGAAAAACTGCTTTAAAGGTAGTTTTTTGAAAATATATATTTAAATTTTAACATAACAGTTCTTATAGGTATGGACAATCAAAACATACTTTATATACATACGTGTGTGTATCTTTTTATTAGTATTTTTGGTGGCTAAGCACATGGATTTTGGATTCAGAGAGCTGCCACTCCACTGCACTTACAGTGTGGACTTGGACAGGTCATTTCACCTTCTAAAGCTTCAGTTTCCTCGCCTTCAGAATGGCAGTAACAAGGAGATCCTATTCATTGTGTTGTTTTAGGAATTAGTTAGATAAAATATGTAAAACACTTAGGTGGTCACCCTTTTGGAGTCAAGAATAGAAATAGAAATATGTCACTCTCATCTGAACACCTATCTTACCGCAAATCATTTAATCAGTCTAGAATTAGAATTTCTGGGACACAATAAATAAGCTTCTCACAAAGAGCTTCTATCTTGAATATTATCTAGAAATATTACAAAAAGTAGATTTTTATTTCAATAATGTTTGTGTTTAAAATTGAACAAAACCCCCAAGCAGTAAAATAGAGTTTATATAGACAGACATGCTTAGTTCTTTGAATATTTGAATAATATCTGAAGTCTTATAAAGGCTGCTGCTGCAACTGCTAAGTCACTTCAGTCGTGTCCGACTCTGTGTGACCCCATAGACGGCAGCCCACCAGGCTCCCCCGTCCCTGGGATTCTCCAGGCAAGAACACTGGAGTGGGTTGCCATTTCCTTCTCCAATGCATAAAAGTGAAAAGTGAAAGTGAAGTTGCTCAGTCGTGTCGGACTCTCAGCAACCCCATGGACTGCAGCCTACCAGGCTCCTCCATCCATGGGATTTTCCAGGCAAGAGTACTGGGGTGGGGTGCCATTGCCTTCCCCCTTATAAAGGCTAACCGTATTCAAACAAAAGTATTGGGCAGTTTGTGATGAGTATAATAGGCAACTGCCGTTCACAGCCATCTTAGAAGGCTTGTTTCCTTAAAGCCATTACTGAGAATCAGCTTCAAGAGGGGGAAATAAAGTTTGAAAGCGCTGTCAATTATACACACAGCTGCACTGTGGCAGAAAGCCATGGCTGTCAGTGTCTTTGGTCTCCGAGAACAGTGAGCATATGATAATCAGTGTTGGTATTTCTGTTTCTAAATCAGTAAAGGATGCTGGAGCTGTGCTTTGTCTTTCAATAAACCAGTATGTATCTATGGTCAGGAAGCTTTAAAAAAATTCTCTTTATTTTCTTACAGATAATTTTAATATGAAATCATCACGATGTATACTCTGAATATTTTACAAATTTACTTGTTAATTATATTACAATAACGTTTAAATTGGGGCTTCCTTGGTGGCTCAGACAGTAAAGAACCTGCCTGCAGTGGGAGAGACTGAGGTTTGATCCCTGAGTTGGGAAGAGCCCCTGTAGGAGAAAGTGGCAACCCAATCCAGCATTGTTGCTCGGGAAATCCCATGGACAAAGGAGCCTGGCAGGCTACAGTCCATGGGGTCACGAAGAGTCAAGACACTACTGAGCAACCAACACTTTCACTTTTTTCAAAGCTAAAATTAAAAAATAAATATCCCTCCGTGGGGTGGGGGGGGGGGGTGGAATCTCATTGCAAACACTTGTGTGGTTTTGGTTTTTACTGTTTACCCATAAGTTAGGAGTGTTAGGGGAAAAGTCCAAATCCATGTCTTGGAACTGTTCTGCATCTATCTTAGATATTAAACAACAAGCAGAGAGAGACAGCCACCCCCTACCTCCTCCACCCTCCCCTCTGGAGGTGACCCCGTTGAGGATAGGGCAAAGCAGAAATGAATTCCTAAAAACATTTTTCTTTTGCTATTGAACTTCTCTGAAGAGGTACTTGGGTCCTCAGTTCAGAGGAAATCAGGAGGCATTGACCTGACACGGACCTGGGGATAGCAGCAAAGTCAAGTCTGAGTCTTTCTGTGCTTTGCTAAAAGTGGCCGGCATCCTCATGAAAAACAGCACTCTAAATGAGATCACTTAGTAGCAATTATTATTTCGTGCTAATAGGGTCCTGACTCTGACCATGTTATAAAATAATAACTACAAGTTATCAACTTTAAAGTACTTATGACACTTACTTATACGACAATAAAATAAACAATCGCCCTGGGGAAATAAGGTCTTTGAAATGATCCCATAGCTGGGCATCTGAAGAAAAAGCTCCCTGTGTTTAAACAAGTCTTTGTCAGCAGACTTCTCTCTCTAAATGTCATTCTACCGTCGCTCAGAAACACTGCTATTAGAATCACTCTTTTCCTTAAAATACAGCACAAAAAGCAGGGTGTCTAGTCTTCATTATCAAATAAGCTTCAGAGCTGTTCTTCACCTAGTAATTTGGAAGAACGGCTGATAAACAGTGATTTAAACCAGGGAACGATAGGGTTTCATGTTTCAAAAGGCAGTAAAGGGAAAGAACCCGGGTGGAGGGGTTTGTGGAAGAAGAGACGGAGAGAGGGAAACACAGAGCACTGAAGAGGCAGGAGGGCCGCCTTCAGCCCCGCCCAGGGGTGCGACCGGGGATCTCGGCCAGTCCAGCCATCACCCGCCTCAGCACAGGACTCAGGGCCACGGGTTCAGCGGGTCTGGCCACGCCTGGGGAAGCAGCAGAAACCAGGGCAGGCGCCGAAGTGCCTGGGGCACGTTTCCAACAGCGGTCCTTCTGCAGCTTCCTCTCTCCGCGTGGACACAGGAGGCTGATTCTCCCAGGGTCCAAGCGCCGGTCCAGAGGAACCCCGCCATGAGACCAATGGGGAAGCCCGGACCTGCCCATTCTGGGAGCCAAATCCCGACTCTGTGACCCCCAGGACTTGGAGCTCTGCTTTTCTCTCAAGGCTCCAGGAAAGGATGGGCCCTCTCTCCCCTAGTTTGTCTCCTTCCACTGAAGAAATTTGCTCCAAAGACGCAAACAATGTGAAGGAAAGAATATGGAGAGCAGGCCACACGAATAACCTTGTTTATAGGTTTCTGAGCACAGTTTGCAATATATTTTAATCTATAGGATGGATCATGAAATATAACACCCGACAGGCCTTTTCCTAAAGATCAGCAAGTTCTGTCTTCTCATTGAATGCACGTGGAAAATCCAATTCAAAGTGGATTACAGAGCCCCCAGATCATCCAGCTCTCCCGGCCTCTCTGTCGCACCTTCCTTTTCCCTCCTCTGTAGCTGCTCACTTTGATTCAACTATGGGCTTCCCTGGTGGCTCAGACAGTAAAGAATCCACCTGCAATGCAGGAGACCCAGGTTCAACCCCCGGGTTGGGAAGATCTCCTGGAGAAGGGAATGACTACCTGCTCCAGTATTCTTGCCTGGAGAATGCCGCTGCCAGAGGAACCTGGTGAACAACAGCCCATAGAGTCGCAAATAGTCAGATTAAACTATACTTGCAGTGGGCTGAAAAGTGAGTTCTAAAATCGTCTCATAAGTGGTATTATTTTTGTTTCATGTCTACGAAGAATTATTTTGTACTTAATTGCATATATTGGTTAAAAGCAATGTACTGAACATTACTGCTATAATTTTGCACATAAAGTGCACATCCTAGAATAATTTGATCCTAGAATAAAATGTACCGAGTTTAATCCCATGATACTTTTCGGAAATGATTCTTTTTCAAAAGGGTGAAGACATTTAAGTTATCTCACGGTCTTCTCTTCCCATGTACAGTTAGTACAGCAAGAAAGCCCTTTCGCAGAGGTTTTTCATCGTTCGTACAACTGGAGTGAAACTGGGATTTAATTTCATCTTCCTACACTGTCTCAAAGACTAGAGTTAAGATTAATATGAAGGCTGGCCAATCCACCACCAGGTCCCTGGGCCACTCACAGTAGCCACCAAAACACTACACACATGTGTCTCCATGGCACCCCACCGCAGAATTCCTGCCTGGGAAATCCCATGGGCAGAGGAGCCTGGTAGACTATAGCCCAGGGGCTTGCCAAGAGTTGGATACGACTGAGCGACTGAACAGTGCATCTCCACACATTGGGAATTACTGACAGCTCATTTCCAGCTATTTTTTCCTAAACATTAAATTGGCTGCTCAGCTAATTGCAGCATTAAAGAAAAAAAAAAAACTTGATTATTACGTTTTCGCCCCAGATGTTTATCACCACTCTCCTGCTTCTGATTACTTCACTAGATCTGCTACTCACTTTACAAAATTGTAACTTATTTCTTTGCTTTTTTGTTAACCATCTTTCATCCAATTCTTTGGTGTCAAGTTCTAAGCTTCTTCTACTTCAAACTTCATTTCCAGGAGGAGTCTTATTGCTTATATAAAGGGAAAACATACAGTACAATGTATTTTCCACTTCTTTATGTGCATTTACTTGACAGCAGAATAATAGTGTTTGTGTACCCCAGCCAGTATGCAGGAACACTAGTGATACTAATGATAACTGATGTCTAATTATTATTGCTTCCGTCGTAATTGGCACTCGTGAGCACTTGTTCTCTGCCAGATACTTCACCAAGCCAAGGCCTGAGACGAGCGCAGCCAGCTGCACCCCTGCTTGTCTCTTGTCCTGGGTGCTGACCCTGGAATACCCAAAGGCACCTGATGCTCTGGTGTGTGCCACTCCCTTCAGAAAAGATGAACTCTCACTTTTCTGTCCTTTATTTCCAAAGGCGAAACTGAACTTGGACATGCAGTTTTATATGGATGATCTCTTTTACTGCTTGGTCACACAGTGGATAAGAAGACCCTGTGGTTTTCATCTTTCCTGGACTCAGAGTTTACCTAAAGTAGTTATTTCAACCTTGTCACTGTTTCCTTCCATCCTCCTCTATCTTATTTCCTTTCTGCATCCCTCCCCAAACGAATCCCTCCCCATCTTCTTCAAACGAACATTATTCGTTTCTAATAACCCACTTTACAGATGAGAAAACAAGTCTGAGCAAGCTCTTGGCATTTCCCAGGTCACATGGCTGTTCAGTGGCTTAGACCAGATTTGCTGATTTCCTCCCCCTCTGCTTTTTCCATTATGTCAGCTACTAGGTTTTTAATAAATATTTGTTGACTGAGCGCATGGAGTATGTGTGCTAAGCATTTCACTGGGTGCACCCAGAGGAATAAAGGAGTGAGACCCTGCCTCCTAGAGCCAGGGAGGCTGCTGGCTGAAACTTACTCTCCCACGTCCCACTTGATGTTTCACCAGTATCATCTTACTCAGTCTTCTAACGGAAGCACGATCACTCTCGTTTCAAAGGTGAGACCATTGAGTTCATATGAATTTACTCACTAGTCCCAAGCCCCACGGCTGGTAAGTGGCCAGGAAGCCCCAGCTTGTTCGGTTAACACAGCTCGAGCTGGCTCCAGAGCCTCCTCCTGGTCTGCCCCCTAAAGAGTTTACACTCACGCTGATAGAGATGATGGACATGCAAGAAGGCTGTATGAAATGAAAGCACCTTTCCTACTATTGATAGGAAACGTCAACGCTACAGAGGTTCACATGCATGAAAAAAATCAAGTGTGCACCTTGGGAAATGAAGATGACTATGCTGATGTTCAGTTAAGGATCACCTCTCATTTAACTTTCTATATTTTTTAAATGTTTCTAAAATCTGAAGACCTGTTGACCACTGACAGAGTGAGTTGTAGACAACCTTTAAAAAGGCATTAGTTAAAAAGACCATTCAGTGGATTTCTATTAAAAATAACCAGAGAGAGGATCAGTTACTGGTTTTCAGTTACTTCTTACTGTAGAAGGTCGTTTTAGCCATGTAAGATGATGTACTTCAAAACTTTTATTTTATAATTTACATCTCAGTGTCTTCTCAAAGTTCTATCAGTTCTATCTGTAGTATCTCTGCTGGGTCCACTACAACTTTGCCAAGACCCTTTACATTTCCCCTCAGTTTTTTAAAATTCATTTATTTGTAATTGAAGAAAAATTGCTTTACAGTATTGTGTTGGTTTCTGCCATATGTCAACATGAATCAGTCTGGGTATATGTATGTCCCCTCCCTCTTGAGCCTCCCTGCCACCACCCACCCCATTCCCTTCAGTTTTGCTTAATACACAAGCATGACTTTAAATTTAAAATGTTCTACATAAAGTTAAGACATCAGGTCACAGTAGATATTTAAAACAGCAGATTAAAAGAACAGTCTCATTTATTATAAATACAAAACACTTAATGTTCTGATGCAAATAATTAAAACATATTGTTGTTGTTCATTTGCTCAGTCATGCCCAACTCTTTGCGACCCCATGGACTGAAGCACTCTAGGCTTACCTGTCCTCCACCGTCTCCCAGAGCTTGCTCAAACTCATGTCCATTGAGTCAGTGATGCCATTCAACCATCTCATCCTCTGTCATCCCCTTCTCCTCCTGCCCTCAGTCTTTCCCAGCATCAGGGTCTTTTCTAATGAGTCAGCTCTTCGAATCAGGTGGCCAAATTGTTGAAGCTTAAGTTTCAGTGTCAATGAACAGTCAGGGTTAGTTTCCTTTAAGATTGACAAATTTGATCACCTTGCAGTCCAAGAGGACTCTCAAGAGTCTTCTCCAACACCACAGTTCAAAAGTATCAATTCTTCTGCCCTCAGCCTTCTTTATGGTCCAACTCTCACATCCATACATGGCTACTGAAAAAACCATAGCTTTGGCTATATGGACCTTTGTTGGCAAAGTAATGTCTCTGCTCTTTAATATGCTGTCTAAAATATATTACAGTGTTTTAAATGAATATTATATCTGCTATCAATACAATGAATATATAGCAGACACAGAAATATCCCTTTCAAAGGAAACTGAAATGTAAATTATAAAATAAATCTTTTAAAGCACACCCTGTCAGGTGGTTGGAACAACCTTCTACAATAAGAAGTAACTGGGTGCCTAGTAAATGATCCTCTCTCTTGTTATTTTTAATGGAAATCCACTGAATGGTCTTTAAACACAATGCTTTTTAAAAGGTTCATTGCAACTTATCCTGTGAATGGTCACCAGATCTTTAGATTTCAGAAACATTAAAAAAAAAAAAAATGATGGTTTAAGAGTAAGGAAAACAAAAAGGGGGAAATCACTAATTTTGTAGACCTATTCTGTAATTATATTTTACAGTTATACAAGGGATCATTACAAAGTAAGTGAATTAGAACACAAAAACAAATGTGATAAATAAATGGCTATGTTCTTATAAAAATTTAGCTACATTTTTTTCCTATGTCACCACAAATGCTACTACCTTTGCCTCAACTAACTTACTCCATTGTCCTTCGGCTATTGTTTCCACAATAATAGCAGGTGAAATATAGGGACATGTGTGCACAGCACTGAGTGCTAGTCCTTGAAGATTATGATGACTGGACTCGGGAGAAAGGTGTTTATTTCTGACCGCTTTTGCACATCCAGTATATGGTAGGACATATGCCAGTACTTACTTGAAATAAAACTTTTAGCCTAGAAAGAGCTAGCGTATTTTGACTCAGAAAGATTCATTCTTGCATATGGTTATTTTAGTTACACATGGCTTATAAGGTCTTGTTGTTGTCACTCAGCTAAGTCCTGCCCAACTCTTTGCCACCCCATGGACTGCCGCTCCAGGCTTCCCTGTCCTTCACCATCTCCCAGAGCTTGCTCAAACTCGTGTCCATGGAGTCGGTGATGCCATCCAACCATCTCATCCTCTGTCACCCCCTTCTCCTTCTGCCCTCAATCTTTTCCAGCATCAAGGGTCTTCAAATCAGTTGGCTCTTCACAACAGGTGGCCAAAGTACTGGAGCTTCAGCTACAGCATCCATCCTTCCAATGAATATTCAAGGTTGATTTCCTTTAGAATTGACTAGTCCGCTCTCCTTGCTGTCCAAGAGACTCTCAGAAGTCTTCTCTAGCACAACAATTATAAGGCCTTAGCAAGAATTTTATTTTAAAGTTTGATTTATCTTGTTCCCATTCAATTTGGCATGGAGACCATGGTTGAGTGTCAGGTTGAAAAGCTCTGTATAAAGTTTAGACAATGAACTGGAAACCCTAGCAGACAGTCTGAAGGGTTTTGCAAATTAAGATCAAATCACCAGGCAATTGTTTTATTCTTCAAACTAGCTGAATTAAAAAAATATATATTATACCCATACTTTTATTGTTTATTTGTCATGAGGCAAACACTTCCTGCAGGCAACTTGTCCAGGCTGGATTTTTTTCACAGCCCAGCAGATGAAGCCACCAGACCCACAGCTCTGCAATGATCCTGCCAAGGGACTTCAGAGATTTAAATACAAATGCAAAGAGAGCGACAAACCAGAGGAAATAAATGTGCTTAGTAGTTTGCCAGTGTGCTGAGAATCATTCCATTTACTGCAAGCTTTAGAGACATATCAACATCCTGTGTGGTTCCAAGCTCTATTTATACAGCCGTTAAAAGATTATAGAACATGCAGTCTTGACTTTAAAAAAAGATGCTTACTACTCGAGTCTTTCAAACTTTTCATTGTTTTATAATTGAATTTTCTGGCTCACAAATAACACACTCCGCTTATAATTTATACTTTTAGCCAAAGTGAAAAGAGCCGCTTTCTTACGTTTCTACATGACAACAGGGACTTGATTTCATGGTTATCATTTCACTCTGACACTTGCTCTTATTGAGCTTTTCCCCCCTCAGGTTCCCTAAAACACTGGATCAGACAACACTCAAGAAACTTACATATGATTAGATAAAGTGTTAAAAAGAAAAACCAAGAATTAT
This sequence comes from Tragelaphus eurycerus, assembly GCA_935064755.1. Classification (NCBI taxonomy): domain Eukaryota; kingdom Metazoa; phylum Chordata; class Mammalia; order Artiodactyla; family Bovidae; genus Tragelaphus; species Tragelaphus eurycerus. Next base: position 2,642,745 of record CAKXYN010000114.1, read on the forward strand.
ATATTTATTTTAAAATATTTTATTGCAATATAATAATATACCATAAAATTCATCCTTTAATAAAAGCGCATAGTTTGACTGTAGAACATTCACAAAGCTGCACACCCCCCACACGAACATTTCCTAATCCCCAAGGGAAACTCCATCCCCATTAGAGGTCACCCCCATTCCTTCCATCCCCCAGCTCCTAGCAACCACTAGCTTCATTTCCGTCTCTGCATTTGCTTACTCTGTTTCATATACACAGAATCTTACAACATGAGATCCTCTGTGACTGGCTTCCTTCACTTAGCATGTTTCCAAAATTCATCCATAGATGAATGATGCTTAGATGTTTTAGCATCTATTAGTACTTCATGCTTTTTATGGCTGAATGCTATTCTGTGATAGAGATACGTCTTATTTTGTTTTTCTATCCATCAGCTGATGGACGTTTGAGTTGTTTCCACATTGGGGTTATAACTATGTTACTCCTATGAACATTCAAATTCAAGTTTTCATGTGACTATATACTTCCAATTATCTTGGGTATATATTTAATAGTGGAATTGCTGAGTCTTATGATAGCTCTATGTTTCACTTTTTGAGGAGCAGGCAAATTCTTTCCCACCATGGCTACACCATTTTAACATTCCCACCGAAAGGTACAGGGTTTTAATTTCACATGTTTTTGTCAACACTTGATTTTTTTTTTTTTTTTTTTTTTTAGCCATCCTAGTCGGTGCAATTCCATGACATGAGCTTGAGCAAGCTCCAGGAGGTGGTGAAGGACAGGGAAGCCTGGCGTGCTGCAGTCCTTGGGGTCACAAAGAGTGGGACATGACTGAGCAACTGAACAAGGACAAAGTGGGTGTGAAGGGGTATCTCACTGTGACTTTGATTTGCATTTCCCTAGTCACTAATGATGTCAAGTGTGTTTTCATAGCTAATTGACCATTTGTATATCTTCTTTGGACCAACTCAGTGGACATGAATCTGAACAAACTCTAGGAGACAGAGGACAGAGGAAGCTGGCATGCTGCAGTCCATGGGGTCCCGGGGTGTCTGACAAGACTTAGCAACTGAACAGTGCAAGGCATATCTTCTTTAGAGACATAGCTATTTAAATCCTTTCCTTCTTTTAAAATTGGATTGTGTTTTTATTGTTGAGTTGCAAAAGTTCTTTACCAACTAGACCCTTATCAGATACACTCTGCTAATACATTCTCCCGTCCTGTGGGTTGGTCTTTTCACTTTATCCATAGTGTTCTTTGAGGAACAAGTTTTTCTTTTTGATGAAGTACATTTTTTTTTCTTTTGTTGCGTGTGCTTTAAGTTATCACATATAAGCAACAACTGCCTTTTGGGGCTTCCCTGGAGGCTCAGATGGTAAAGAATCTGCCTGCAATGTGGGAGACACAAGTTCAATTCCTGGGTTGGGAAGATCCCCTGGAAAAGGGAATGACTAATCACTCCGGTCTTCTTGTGGAGAATCCCATGGACAGAGGAGCCTGGCGGGCTACAGTCCATAGGATTGCAAAGAGTTGGACACAAATGAGCGACTAACACTTTCACTTTCTTCTAAGAGTTTCATAGTTTTAACTTATACATTTAGGTTTTTGATCTATTTCGAGTTAATTTTTCTATATGGTGTAAGATGGAAGTGGCTCAGTCATGCCCGACTCTTTGTGACCCCATGGACTGTAGTCCATGAATTTCTCCAGGCCAAAATACTGGAGTAGGTAGCCTTTCCCTTCCCTCCAGGGGAACTTCCCAATCCAGAGATTAAACCCAGGTCTTCTGTATTGCAGAACTTTAGACTGCAATGGACGCATTCTACTCCTTACCAGCTGAGCCACAAGGGAAGTCTAAGAATACCAGTGTAGGTAGCCTACCCCTTCTCCAGCTGATCTCTCTGACCCAGGAACTGAACCGGCATCTCCTGAATTGCAGTGGATTCTTTATTAACTGAGCTATCAAGGACGCCCACATGGTGTAAGGTAGTGATTTCTTTTAAATGTCCTTCACTCAGCTCCCAAACTTTTCCATATCTATAGAAAGTGACAGTGAAGTCGCTCAGTCGTGTCTGACTCTTTGCGACCCTGTGGACTGAAGTCTACCAGGCTCCTCCATCCACGGAATTTTCCAGGCAAGAGTACTGGAGTGGGTTGCCATTTCCTTCCCCAGGGGATCGTCCCAACAACCCAGGGATCGAACTCAGGTCTCCCACATCATAGGCAGACGGCTTTACCATGGCAAGTCCTAAAAAAGATCATACGAAGTCCTTCTATAGGGAAACAGAAAATTATCCAACATCACTCATCGTATTAGATCACCTATATAAAGAATCCCATAATATAGTATTTCTAAGAACTTTTGAAGCTCAATATGTCATATATATATAAAGAGAAAGTTAACTCCAGAACAATGCCGGTCTTAGGGGTACTGACCTACTACACAGTTGACAATTTGAGCGAACTTATAGTCAGTTCAGTTCAGTTGCTCAGTCATGTCCAATTCTCTGCAACCCCATGGACTACAGCACGCCAGGCTTCCCTGTCCATCACCAACTTCCAGAGCTTGCTCAAACTCATGTCCATTGAATCAGGATGCCATCCAACCATTTCATCTTCTGTAGTTGCCCCTCCCAATATGTGGTCCCTCTAGATGCACGGTTCTGCATCCATGGATTCAACCAACTTCATATCACACAGTGATTGCAAGAGATTTGTGGATACTGCAAAAAATTCACACATAAGCAGAACCACCCAGTTCAAACTTGTGTTACTCAAAGGGGTCAAATATATGTATATTTAATATATATATATGTATATTTTATAATATATTTTATAATATATTCCACTCATATATACATATATGTATATATATTTATATTATATATATAAAGCATGATAATCTAGGGTTAGAAATCCAAAGAATACTAGGAAGAAAAGATAGGAAATCAAGATTGGCCGTTTAAATCATTTTTCCTCAGATATCACTGAAGGACAGTAAATGTCAGTGGTCTGTGCTACGTCCACGTGTCCGATCCTTTGCGACCGTATGGACTGCAGGCTGCCAGGCTCCTCTGTCCATGGATTCTTTATAACTCCACCCAAACCACACTGTGTCCGAACTTGAGTCAGCTCCTGCCGTGTTAAACCAGAGAAACACAGTGACCGTCATCCACATGACTGTTCTCACACTTTCCTCCCTTTGTCTAAAAAAGCAAACAAAGCGCAGCAGGCACGGAGCTCCACAAACTCAGACGTGTTACGTGCTGCGTGAGAACAGAACAGAGGCAACTGAAGTGCTGCTGAGTGCTTGCTGTTCTGGTCTGTAAGAAATGTACAGGGAGCTGCACTTGCTTTGACTACACCTCACAAAGTGCTACAGAAAGCTCTCCACTTGGACTCTGTTCATGACGTATGTTCATTCTAGACTAGTGCGATCCAACGGAACTTTCTGAGATGATGGCGTATTCTGTACCAGTGCCGCCCCATACAGGGCCATAACAACCTGTGGCTATTCGGTGCTTGAAGTTTGGCCAGGCTGACTGAGGAGTCCAGTGCTGAACATCATCTATTGTAAGTGAGTCGTAATAACCACAGGTGGCTACCATGCCGATGCCACACCTTTATCATCTAGTGGAAGCAGAGATAGATTTTATTTTCTTGGCTCCAAAATCACTGCAGAAGGTGACTGCTGCAATGAAATTAAAAGACGCTTGCTCCTTGGAAGAAAAGCTATGACAAAACTAGACAGCATGTTAAAAAAAAAAAAAAGACACATCACTTTGCTGATAAAAGTCCATCTAGTCAAAGCTATGGCTTTTCCAGTAGTCACGTAGGGATGTGAAAGGTAGACTATAAAGAAAGATGAGTGCTGAAGAATAGATACTTTCGAACTGCAGTGCTGGAGAAGACTTTTGAGAGTCCCTTAGACTGCAAGGAGATCAAATGAGTTAATCCTACAGGAAATCATCCCTGAATATTCATTGGAGGGACTGATGCTGAAGCTCCAACACTTTGGCCACCTGACATGAAGAACCTACTCATTGGAAAAGACACTGATGCTGAGAAAAATTGAAGGCAGGAGGAGAAGGGGGTGACAGAGGATGAGATGGCTGGATGGCATCACTGACTCAGTGGACATGAATTTAAGCAAACTTCAGGAGGCAGCGGGGGACAGAGGAGGCTGGCATGCTACAGTCCACGGGGTTGCAAAGAGTCAGACATGACATAGCGACTGAATGACAACAACAAAGCTATAATCCGCTTTAAAATATATGAATTTTAGAATCGGGGAGAACGTCTGCTGAAACTGACCTATTTCAAAAAAGGTGGTGGGGGAGGGGCAGTGCTGGGGGAAAGTTGAGATATAGCTCCTGTGGCAATCTGTATTGGTTAATTTAAACAGTGATGTATATATTGAGACTCACTTCCTCTCTCTCTGCCAAAGAAAAGAATATATGCAGACTTCTGGCTGAATATATCTTAGACTCTGCCAAGTATGTAACTAAAATTAAGCAAAAGTTTAATTGCTAATAGTTTTTCTTTTTTTACATGCTGTGAAAATCCTGGAAAGCACATAATCAGAGCAATCACATTCATATGGAAACGTAAAACATGAGCAAGCTTGTCTGTGAGCAAAGGCACGGTGTAGAGCCTCGTATCTCAACAAAGAATATACAACACTTTATAACACGGACCAGAGAAGAGAAGCCAGCCTCAGTGCTACGTTTAAAAAACTATCTTGCTCACTTAATGCTTTAGTCTTCAAGAGTTTGTATGTATAATACAAATATAATAAATTATTTATGCAACATGCTATCTTGGGAATTGGAAGGAACTCTATAGACACAAATTCCTTGTAGATAAAAAGATCGTCCTTAGTCTACTATATGATTTTTATTTTTTCTTTTAATGTAATTTCAGAAAATATCAACAGATACTGATATTTTCTAAAGAAACTCCTTTTACTCAAAAAGGAGTCTTGGCTATTGAACCATTATATTATGTTTTACATATAAAGCTATTATATGTCAATTATATGTTAATTTTTTTAAAGGGAGTCTTGACAAGATCCTACTCTCCATATCTATTCCTGAATAACACAGAGAGGAACAAACACTGCAATAGAAATATTACCAAATGAAAACAAACAAAATCTAGCTGTTAGCAGAGGTATGATTTTTAAAAAAGGTAGATCCTTTCTCCTTGGGCTAGAACAGGGTCCTGTGAGGGCCCACTGGCAGTGCTCAGGGACTTAGGAATTGTCAAACAGTATGCGCTGCAACGTAGAACACAAACATGCAGAAAGGTGTCCAGTGGGAAATGCAAGTTATCTGCACATCCACTGCCTGGATAAAGCAACATTTCCCCTGCATCCTTCCAAAATGTTGTCTGTGCAGATATTCACACATAACAGGCAGTCTTTTATTTCAAGAAATTATGTAAGTTTCATGAGCCTGAAGGCGAGCTCTGCATTTCCACCCTAGAAAGGATGGAATCCCTTTGGACTTGCACTTCCCCTCCTGTTCACACAGTACTCAGCCCAGGCTCCTATAACCATGTGACGTCATGACATCACCCACAGGAGAAAATGCAAAGTCCAGGAGCAGAGCACTGGGACCTTGCTGCCCCTTCCCCAGGCGCACCCATTGCTGCTGCCAACCTGCCCAGTCCTTGCTTCTGTCTAGAATTTCCTACCCAGACATCCTGCTGATGGTCACCATTCCCTGCTAGGACACCGGCACTCTCTGCCCATAGACCGCGCTCCTAGGGAGACTCACCACAGTCAGTGGAATCAGTCGGGGGAATTTGATTGAGGTTCCCAGGGCAGGGCTCCTGTTTTGTTAGTATCTTTACCTGTCCTGCCCAGTACAATCTGTGGCTGAATGTGTTAGTTGCTGAGTGGTGTCCGACTCTTTGCAACTCCATGGACTGTAGCCTGCCAGGCTCCTGTGTCCATAGGATGCTCCAGGCAAGAATACAGGAGTGGGTTGCCATGCCCTTCTCCAAGGAATCTTCTCAATGCAGTGACCAAACGTGGGTCTTCCATGTTGCAGGCAGATTCTTTACCATCTGAGTCACCAGGGAAGCGCCAAATATCTGTATTGATTAAACAGTGAGGAGACCCAGAGAGTCTATAGTGGTCACTATGGAGTATGAGTATAAGCATCCACGGAAGCTGAACTGACTTCATTCTGTTGTGTCTGCAGAGCCCTGGGAACCAGTTATGGCTGGGTTGCATCTCATCACACAGGACAGGACCGCTAAACCTCGTGTGAAGCCTCTCCCAGCCCCCAGCCCCATTTCCCTGTTAGCCCCACAAACTTGTCAGCGAGTCCAGTACAACCTGCACTGTGAATGCCTCTAGGTTTATCCGCACAACCCTGATTCCACAGGTCCAACAAGTAGGTTCTCATACATGTGAAGCAACCTGCAGCAGAGTTCCATTTACTCCAATGAAATAAACAAGGAATAAATCTTCCTCCCTCAAAGCTTATGTTCCTCAACAATGCTCCATATAAAACAAATAATGCATTTGTGTCGATGACAAGTCATGTAATTTTAAGATCCTGATCTCACTGCTATCAAATTTCCAGGTTGTTTTCTTTTAAAGAAGCAAACTAAAGAACTTGAAAGCTCTGCTTATCTCTAGGTTGTGAGCTGGTGGCTGTTCGGGGAAGTTCGTGGACTATGCAACCTCTGCCTGCACAATAACAGCATGAAGGGTCTAACCACAGCCACAGGTGGTTGAGTCCAGTGCCTGCAGGGCTGTGTGTCCACGTGACCAGCGGCGGGCCTGGGCTGGAGGACTCGTAGCTGGTGGGTTCTGAGCCGAAGTCGTGTAGCACTGCTGGGTTTGCCTTCAGAAGTTCCCTTGATCCTTCTCCTGAAGCTGAACATTCACACCAGTGTATGTATTTAGCTGTGTTTGAAAATACCTCTTTAAAACATCTACCTTAAATATTCATATTTCTGTGAAACTGGAATGATGTTTAACCCTGATAATATCTTTTTAAAATAATACAAACTGCTTTTAGTCCCATTGGCAAGAATAAAGAATAAAGCATTGTGCAGTTTGAAAAGTCTGAAGAGGAAACTACTATTTTATAGGGATTTTTTTTTTTTTTTCGTGTTCAAATAGGATGCACTTTAGTTATTGTGCAACATAATTAGGCTAAATGCGCCTTTAATGTTCTTCAACATTTTCATATCCATCCTCTGCCTCCAGTAAAGCCCTAACAAAGAGGAGGGAGAAACCCAACCCTTTAACCTTTAACTCGTCTTTCACCTTCCCGGGTGTCTGTTTTAACATCGCATCACGTCCGACGTTGGAGCCCCTCCTCTGCCGGTTTCCACTCGCTCCTTCTAAAGTCCTGGTCCTTCCGGTGGTGGGGGCCCCGCTTTTCCGGGGAGCAGTAGGACCTCCCGGGGCGGTTCTCCTTCATCAGGGAGCTCCTCATCTCACCTAAATATGGTCGGCTGGGTGACCTCTAGGGTCCCTTTCTAACTTTATGATCTAACGATTATGACCATTTTTTGTGTGTGTATTTTAATTAGCACTTTACTTTCCAAATGAATCAAGCTGGGAAAACAAACGGGGGAAAGGGAGGGGAGGACCAAGGGCTCTGACTCCTATTTTCATTTAATAATTGAAGAAAGATGGTGCTGGTTGATTTTGACGGGGAACAAAGACTTGGACAGAGTGAAAAGTCTGGAAGACAGACTATTCAAAGAACCACAAAATTTTGTAAAGCAATTATCCTTCAATTAAAAATTTTAAAAAATAATAAAATTATATTGACCTGGACGGTGGCCCCCAGCCCAGCAAACACACACATCCCTGGACTAGCCTGTGCACCAACCATCATTTTCATGGAAATAAGTGGGAAATAAGTGAGAAATAAGTGGAAATTCGTTTTCTTCATCCTTAGAAAACGGATCTTTCAGCAAAGTCATCTCTATCATTTTTCCCTGGGCCAAATCATTTTTTTAACAGGCAAAATGGTCTGCGAAAGCACGTATCTCTCTGAATTTTCATGTTTTATTACTTCAGATTCAAATTACTGAGCTTTTACTTATATCTAAAACAGCACAAATCATTATATTAAAATATGCACATGCATAACTCGTCTCTTCCATCATTGGCAGAAGAAATAATCATTTTTTTCTTTTTTTTTTTTAATTTGAGAAATGAATGTTGATGCTATGGGTCCTCTCAGAAGTTCCCACATCTGAAGGAATGTTCGGCAGAAAGTCTGCCCCATGTTGCTATGAGAGGCAGCCTTTGAAAAGCTGTCCTCATCATTTGTGATGACAACTTGTTCCCTATTGCTTCATCACTTTTTTCATATTCTCAAATAAAAGCATTAAAAAAAAAAAAAAAAAAACCAGAAAGCATTTCTCATTTTAAAATAACTCTTTTTTCTTCCCACAAAGAAAATTCAGATCTTCAACTTTAGTTATTTTGACCAGGACACACCCAAGAACCAAAAATAAGAAAGAGGCCCGTGATACAAATTTATGCTCTTAATGAGTTCCCCACAGATAGAAGGCTAGTTTGGGTTTATTAATTTATGGTTAAATTTTCCAAGTTGTTAAGAATGGTTTATTAAGAATCAGGAAGGAGAGGGTTTCCAGAGTCTTAACCAAGGATGAGAGCAAAAGTCTTTGTCATTGTGACACTAAGTCAATGGACAGAAATACCATAAAATCTAGATATAAGAGAAAAAAAAATCACATGGGACCATGAGTGCAACAGGGAAATAGCCCTTAACCTGGGAAAATCTTAAATCACATGGTTCAGCAAAAGCATATTCAACATGATTGCAGGGGTTGCTTGCTTTCTGTTTGTATTTTTAAGGCTGAGATGTGTTTAAGACATTATTTCAGAAAGACTACCATCCAAAGAAGATCTGGCATTTCAATTGTCTGGGAAAGTCACTTGTAACCAATCTCTTCAAAAATCTCCAATAAATGGAGACCTTTTAAATTTAACATTCTCGTCCTCTGAAAGCGGGATAGAAAGAAAAAAGTAAAGTAAAAAGTCGATGTAAAGTGAAAGAACTTCTACGAGGGTGAAGGTAGATGGATGTGACATGGATGCGATTATCTTTAAATCTTGTGCTTTCTTTTCATCTCAATTTCACTGTAAAAATAACCATTAAATAGCAAGATTCTTAGGAAGAGATTTGCAACCATAGAAATTAGAATTATCTATCTTTAAGAGAATGTTGAGGGGAGAAAGCGAATTGTAGGAACATACAGAAATAAATATGTGGTTTTTTGGTATATTTTAAAAACGCACATAGATTGACTACGTATTATATCCTGTGAATATGCAACCATTTAGTAGAATGGCCTGGAAAATCATACACGAAACTCCCTATAGTCATTGCTCTGGAGAGTATGGGAAAGAGCTGGCAGAAAGAACTTCGAGTCTTACTGATAATCCTTCCTTTACTTGAAAGAAAAAGCTACTTTTTCCTTCACTTGAAAGGAAAAGTTTATTACTTAAAAGCTAATGTGACAAAATGACAACTCACATTTCTGGATGGCTGGAATACAGCTCTATGCTTTATTACTTGCTTTAATTTTCTGTTTTTAATTTTTTTGTTTCTTTAATACTTCTCACTTTGGGCATGGCCCATCATGGCCATGATTCTGAGGACAGTGAGAGGCGAGGAACTTGACTTCTGTCTTCTCTCCATCTCATTATTTAGAAGAGAAAAATTAAGAAGACCACCAGCAGCCTGTGAAACAGTGTCAGGCTGAGTGACCTGCCGGTCTCTGGAAACAATCCACATTCCACTAAATACAAATGTGAATGCTTCCAGCCGGCCAAGTGGAAATTTTTTTCTAGTTTATCTCAACAGTATTATCGAGAATATAGTTAGTGGGAAACAAAAGAGAAGCATTGAAAGCCATTTTCAGGACTGGCTCGTTGCTACAATAAGAATGGTAATCACTGGTCCGGAGCGGATACCAGGTAGAATTCCAACCCGTGCAGAAGAGCTGACGTCTTCCTAACGTGTGGAGTGGCCATAACAACCACTTGGGCAGCACAATGCCTTCCACCGTAACACTTCCTTAGCAACCATTTAACACCCTGACTTTGAAATCATCCATTATTTTGGCGACAGGAAGAATATTTGCTGTTCATGAACTTTCAAAGGTCATCAGCTGAAAACAAGCCCGCTTCCTGTGACTCAGCCCCTCCCCATTCATGAAATGTACAAACCACTCTGCAGATGTAAAACCTAATTTGTTGAGGAAAAAATACTTTTTGCACCTTTAATGGGAGAATAACATCTTATTTTGGGCACATTAGAAAAAAAAATCCTAATGTCAATACCCACATCTTATTAACTGCTACTGATTAATAGAAAGAATAAAAATGATCAAAAATGCATCATTTTGTGGAAGCAGTTTTAAGCATTTTGGTTTATCTTTAAAAGTCAGTTATTAAAGTAAGACTTTAATAGGCTTATTAAAGCCTATTAAAAATTGCCAGGAGAACTATCAACAGCCTCAGATGTGCAGATGATACCACTCTAACAGCAGAAAGTGAAGAGGAACTAAAGAGCCTCTTAACGAGGGTGAAAGAGGAGAGTGAAGAAGCTGGTTTAAAACTCAACATTCAGAAAACTAAGATCAGAGCATCTGGTCCCATGACTTCATGGCAAATAGAAGAGGAAAGATTGGAAACAGTGAGAGACTTTTCTTGGGCTCCAAAATCACTGCAGACAGTGACTGCAGCCATGAAATTAAAAGACGCTTGCTCCTTGGAAGGAAAGCTCTGACAATACTAAGCAGCAGAGACATCACTTTGCTGACAAAGGTCCATCTAGTCAAAGCTATGGTTTTTCCTGTTGTCAAGTAGGGATGTGAGAGTTGGACCATAAAGAAGGTTGAGCACTGAAGAATTGATGCTTTTGAACTGTGGTGTTGGAGAAGACTTTTAAGAGTCCCTTGTAAGCCAGGAGATCAGACAAGTCAGTCCTACAGGAAATCACCCCCGAATGTTCACTGGAGGAACCAGTGCTGAAGCTGAAACTCCAATACTTTGGCCACCTGATATGAAAAGCCAACTCATTGGAAAAGACGCTGATGCTGGGAAAGATTGAGGGCAGGAGGAGAAGGGGGTGACAGAGGATGAGACGGTTGGATGACATCACCAATTCAATTGACATGAGTTTGAGCAAATTAGGTAGTGGAGTACAGGGGAGCCTGGCGTGCTGCAGCCCTTGGGGTCACAAAGAGTTGGATGTGACTTAGAAACTGAACAACAAAGTAAGACTGTGAATGGAATTATTTTCTTAATTATCTTTTTGGGTTGTTCATTGCTAGTATATAAGTGCAACTGATTTTTGTGTGTTGAATTTGTATTTTGGAACTTTGCTGAATTCATTTATTAGCTCTAACTTCATGTGTGTAATCTCTAGCATTTTCTAGATAAAAGATCATGTTGTTTGTGAATACAGATAATTTTATTTCTTCCTTTCTAATTTGAATGCCTTTTTCTTGCAGAACATCTAATATGATATTGACTAGAAGTGGCAAAAGTGGGCTCTGTTCCTGATTCCAGGGGCAAAGCTTTAGTCTTTTGCTGCTGAATATGTTGTTAGCCATGAGTTTTTCATATATGGATTTTTATCATAGTAAGTTTCCTTCTATTTCTACTTCATTAAGTGTTTTTATTATGAAAGGATGTGGAAGTTTGTCAAATTCTTATATTGCATCAACCGAAATGATTTTTCTTTCCTTCATTCTATTAAGGTAACTTATCACATTGATTAATTTTTGTTGACCGATTCTCAAATTCCAGGAATAAATTCTACTTGGTCATAGTGTAAAAAAATAAAGTAAGTAAGCCTGTAAAGCTCATATAGTTAGCAAAAATGCAAGATTAATTGACTTTCAAATTTTAACTAATATTATTAAGACTTGAACTTAATTTTCAACAGGAAAGAAAAAGTCGCCAATGTTTATACTACTTCCGGAAAAGCATAGTTTCATATTGTTATAAAATTCATTTGAATAATGCATTTAATCAGCTTCTACATTGGCAATGTCTTCAAATAATTTTACCAGCTGGGTATGTCTGAGAAGAAATCAGAGAAATTTGCCAATACTATTGAGGTGCTTTCATTTATTAACTATTTTCAAAATACCCTACTTGATGAGAAGAGAGTACTCAAACTGTTTCTCAGAGTTTTATGGCACGTTTTTACTTGCTCTGGCTAGAACCTCTAATATAGTATTGACTAGAGGTAGCTGTGAGAGTCACACTAATTAGAATAAACTTATTTTTAGAATGATTCTTGTTAATTTTATAAACCAAGTAGTTGGGGTTTTTTTTTACTAATTATGCATATGTGTAGCACATATTTAAATCTAAGGTATAAAAAAGGCTAAATTGTAAGAAAATTTGAGGACATTTCTGCTTCCATTTTCTCCTGGTGAATCACAGTGATGTCCAAATATGTCCAACAAGTTCAAAAGTTGGTACAGTTGTTGGCTGTTTTTGCTCATTTCTGTGAATTGAAACTACTGCAGTAAATATACAAGGTGAATGATTGATTCATAAATAAAATACTTGCTTTCACTCTAACTCCTTAGAAAACAGCGGGTTATTCTTTATGTGCATATAGTAATTATTGGGAGAAGGCAATGGCACCCCACTTCAGTACTCTTGCCTGAAAAATCCCATGGACGGAGGAGCCTGGTAGGCTGTGGGTCTATGGGGTCACTAAGAGTCGGACACAACTGAGCGTCTTCACTTTCACTTTTCACTTTCATGCATTGGAGAAGGAAATGGCAACCTACTTCAGTGTTCTTGCCTGGAGACTCCCAGGGACTGGGGAGCCTGGTGGGCTGCCGTCTATGGGGTCACACAGACTTGGACACGACTGAAGCGACTTAGTAGCAGTAGCAGCAGTAATTATTACCAGTCATTGCCCTTTGCAATGACATTACTCACTTTAACTTTATGAGCTCTCTGAAGTTCCCAAAGCCTTTCCATGCACTGCTTTTCTCCACGGTCTGCAGTTAACTACCCTCTTCCCTCCTCCAGCCTCTGTCTTCACCACTCCCTCTTCGCCCCTCCCTCCCTCCTTTCCATCCACAAGGACCTTGTATTCTGCTCTGAAAGCATCGAGGAGGCCATGTGACTGATCCCTGAGAAAGTCACAGGCGAGTCATCAAAGTGGAGAGGTGGAGAGCAGGGCAGGGGTCCTTTTGTTTTAAGACTTGGGAACTGAGGTTCACAGAGGGTGAAAAGCTACCCAAGGTTTAATCAAATCAGCACCAGGTCCTAAGTCTCCTAGATGTTTTTTCCAACTAAGATTTTTCTCTCCATGTACAGATGTATGTAACAAAATGAACCATACGTACATGTGGGTTTGATCCTCCCATTCTCTCCATTTTAAAAATAAGGAGCAGCAGGTGTGAAGCAGGGAGGCAGGGGAAGGAGAATCTGGGTCCTGCTCCCCAGATCAGATCAGATCAGTCGCTCAGTCGTGTCCGACTCTTTGCGACCCCATGAACCGCAGCACGCCAGGCCTCCCTGTCCATCACCAACTCCCGGAGGTCACTCAGACTCACATCCATCGAGTCAGTGATGCCATCCAGCCATCTCACCCTCTGTCGTCCCCTTCTCCTCCTGCCCCTAATCCCTCCCAGCATCAGAGTCTTCTCCAATGAGTCAACACTTTGCATGAGATGGCCAAAGTACTGGAGTTTCAGCTTTAGCATCATTCCTTCCAAAGAAATCCCAGGGCTGATCTCCTTCAGAATGGACTGGTTGGATCTCCTTGCACTCCAAGGGACTCTCAACAGCCTTCTCCAACACCACAGTTCAAAAGCATCAATTCTTCGGCGCTCAGCCTTCTTCACAGTCCAACTCTCACATCCATACATGACCACAGGAAAGACCATAGCCTTGACTAGGCGAACCTTTGTTGGCAAAGTGATGTCTCTGCTTTTGAATATGCTACCTAGGTTGGTCATAACTTTCCTCCCAAGGAGTAAGCGCCTTTTAATTGCATGGCTGCAGTCACCATCTACAGTGATTTTGGAGCCCAGAAAAATAAAGTCTGACACTGTTTCCACTGTTTCCCCATCTATTTCCCATGTAGTGATGGGACCAGATGCCATGATCTTCGTTTTCTGAATGTTAAGCTTTAAGCCAACCTTTTCACTCTCCACTTTCACTTTCATCAAGAGGCTTTTGAGTTCCTCTTCACTTTCAGCCATAAGGGTGGTGTCATCTGCATATCTGAGGTTATTGAGATTTCTCCCAGCAATCTTGATTCCAACTTGTGTTTCTTCCAGTCCAGCATTTCTCATGATGTACTCTGCATATAAGTTAAATAAACATGGTGACAATATACAGCCTTGACGTACTCCTTTTCCTATTTGGAACCAGTCTGTTGTTCCATGACCAGTCAATAAAGAGGAAATAGATGTTTTTCTGGAACTCTCTTGCTTTTTCGATGATCCACCGGATGTTAGCAATTTGATCTCTGGTTCTTCTGCCTTTTCTAAAACCAGCTTGAACATCAGGAAGTTCACGGTTCACATATTGCTGAAGCCTGGCTTGGAGAATTTTGAGCATTACTTTACCAGAGTGTGAGATGAGTGCAATTGTGCGGTAGTTTGAGCACTCTTTGGCATTGCCTTTGTTTGGGTTCTGCAGTTTCCTGAAGAACACTGTTGGGCCCAGATCCCACTTCCCTCCATGGGACTGACGCATGGCGGCGGGGTGGAGGATGGGGCGTTTGAGTAGCAAGAAAGCTGCTATCCTACCATGTGCGCCTATGTATCTGTGGGGGCAGAGAGGGAGAACAGACAAAGATTGTGGGGTTTCAAGGGAGGCAGGAGACTGGTTTTCCTCCCGAGGAATGAGTTGATTGCTTTCTCTGTGTATTGTTGCAGTTTTCACGAATGACCCTTTTCTAAGGAATGGTTAAGACAGGACACTGATCATTTAACCCATGAGAAGACAGCCAGAGCCTCATCTTTGCTACCAACAGCACTCTGCCTCTAGAAAGGATAACGGATGATTCTGAATTATCTTAAGCAAGAAGATAAATCTGGTGAACTTTCTGTGAAAAGCAGGTGGGTGCTCTCCTGTTACGATCAAGCTCTCGCCTAGGGAAATGGCCGGCTGCACAAAAGGACTTGAAAGATGGATTAAGACAGAGAAGGTTCATTCCCCCAGGGCATTTTCATTTATTGTTGTTGCATGTTTATGCTTACAAAAGACTATCTGTATAAAGCACAGTGGTAAGTTATGACGCTTGAGCGTAAACTGACCACTGTGAGTCAGTCATCACACGCGGGATGGGAGCAGGCCTCCACCGGCACTTCAGCCCTGGTCTGCTCTCTCCCCTCCCCCGTTCCCACCTTCTCCCCAGAGGACCCGTATTTCTCATGTCTGTTTTTTTTAGCTTTGCTTGATTTGGGATTTCAGCAAACCATGTCACCGTGTTTACAATATGCCAGCTTTCACTTAGCATTTTGATTCTCAATTCACCGGTTTGGCAGCATGTAGATGACATAGCCATTTTCACGTCTGCCTAATGTTCCATTTTGTGAATAAACAATTTTTATTCCTCCTGTTGACGAATTTCTGGGTTGTCTCCAAAGCCACTGTGCACCTGCCTGTACCCCTAGCAGATCTGAACTCACCTTCCATTGTCACGACGCAGGGTGGGTTCCATCCTGTGGGTTTCTTTCACCGCCCACCTTCCCACATGGACACAGCTCTGACTTGCCTAGAAAGGACCATTAGCTACCCTCCAATGCACTGCTGAAGCTGAAGGTCCAATACTTTGGCCACCTGATGGGAAGAACTGACTCATTGGAAAAGACCCTGATGCTGGGAAAGATTGAAGGTGGGAGGAGAAGGGGATGACAGATGACGAGATGGTTGGATGGCATCACAGACTCGATGGACACGAGTTTGAGTCAGCTCCGGTAGTTGGTGATGGACAGGGAGGCCTGGTGTGCTGCAGTCCATGGGGTCGCAGAGAGTCGGACATGACTGAGCGACTGAGCTGAACTCACGGGTGCCCATGCCCCGCACGGCCCAGGCACAGTCACAGAGCATGTGTCATGCCCTGCTGGTCTCCTGAGGTATGCAGAACCTAACCAGGCCATTTCCCACCACCCTCACTCCAGGTAACCTGCCGTGTAGAATTCCGATCCTTGATTCTTACCCACTGCTTCCGTCCTCCTTATCACCTGTGACGTTCCCCACGATGTCCTGCCCTGCTCCCGCCTCCCTCCAGGATGAGGTCAGGGCCTTCTTCCCAGTGTTCCACTCCACCCTTGCTGACTTCTTTCTGGCCCTCAGCATCATTTCACTTACCCAGTAATGAGTCATCAAATGTTCTAACTTTGAATAAATGATTTTTAAGAACTCATATGACCTTCATCTTGACCTGCCAAGCCTACTGCATTGGAAGACCTTATAAGCACATGAGGAAACTTCAGCTCTAGCCTCCAGAACTCAGCACATTCTCAGTTCACCACAACCATCTCACCTGCTACTTGATACAATCTCAGCCCTACCAAATTTGCTCTTGTATTCAGTCAACAAACATGTATATATATATATACATGACTCATTGGTAAAGAATCTGCCTGCCAATGCAGGAGATGCAGGTTCGAGCCACTGGAGAAGGAAAAGTATTCCAGTATTCTTGCCTGAAAAATCCAATGGACTTAGAAGCCTGGTGGGCTATACTCCATGGGGCATAGAGTTGGACATGGCTGAACTACTGAGCAGACATGCATATACATTAATATATAGTGATGTTGACGGAGAACTGAATAGAACAGGGTTCTTGCCCACAGGGGGCTCACAGGTAAGAACACAGACAGACAACTGTAAGCAGCTCTGGTGAGTTTGAAGGTACAGAAACACTCTTTTAAAGGGCATGCCTGGCAGGGACATCTAGCTTCTTCAGGGCTAGAGGAGGAGGAGTTCAGTGACAACTTCCTGGAGGTGAGTGGGATCTGGCAGAGCAAAGCTGCTGCTGCTGCTAAGTTGCTTCAGTCGTGTCTGACTCTGTGCAATCCCATAAACGGCAGCCGACCAGGCTCCGCCGTCCCTAGGATTCTCCAGGCAAGAACACTGGAGTGGATTGCCATTGCAGAGCAAAGAGGAAGCATCTATTCCATTGAGAAGGTAAAACACGAGCAAAGGAAATCAGAGAAGTGTATCATGGTGAATGTAGGGAACTTCAAATTATTCCAGAACTTCTCTACCACCTCCTCTGACAACGGCTCCTTCCATAATCCTCTCCCTCCCATGTCTGTGCCTGTCTTCCTCTGGCTCATTCTTTTCCATCTACAAGACTTGTCCAAGTCTCCCTTGTTCTAATGACCCTTCCTTAGCCCTGCTGTCAGCTCAGGGGAAGGTCCTCGACAGGTGCTCACCAGCCTACCCACCACGGAACTGGAATCCGAGAGTGAGGCAGACTGCCCCTGCCGCCTCTTCTCTTCCTGTCCTCCCATTGCTTGGAGCAAGACACGGGAGCGGGACCCAATCCAAAATTGCTCAGCACTCAAAAACCGGGAAAATCTCCACTTGAGTGGGAAAGATGATCAACCAAGGCCAAAGCAAAGACGACACAGGTGCTGCTATGCAGAAACATCAAGACAGCTATTACACAGAAAGGATTTGGAGTTTCACGTTTACCTGGTATGCGAGACTCTGTGCTACTTGGAATAAGTTCTCTTTCTGAGGACAGAGGCCTGTTTTTGCCTCAAGTCTGAATGTCTTATTTCCTTCTACATCCTCTGCTGCATGCTAAGTCACTTCTGTCATGACCAACTCCTTGTGACTCTGTGGACTGTAGCCCTCTAGACTCCTCAGTCCACAGGATTCCAGGCAAGAATATTGGAGTGGGTTGCCATGCCCTCTCCATATATTCAATTTTTCCCCTTCTCAGATTATTCACATTTATATCTTTAAGTGGTACAGGTTTGAATCCAGTTGTAAAGTGCCTTGAGTTTGTCT
The DNA here is from genome assembly GCA_935064755.1 of Tragelaphus eurycerus. Classification (NCBI taxonomy): domain Eukaryota; kingdom Metazoa; phylum Chordata; class Mammalia; order Artiodactyla; family Bovidae; genus Tragelaphus; species Tragelaphus eurycerus. The sequence goes on from CAKXYN010000114.1 coordinate 2,660,766, forward strand.
AAGGACAATGAAATTTAACAAATAATAAAAATAATAATTCCTAGTAATTTTTTTGCCTAAGCATTCAGCGTGAAAGTGCAATAAAATAGAATAGTCTTTAATATTCAGAAAGGCCAGTCATTTTCTTTCAAAATGTAATTGAAATTTTCATGCTTAATGAATCCCAGTATGGAAAGTAATTAATAGAGATGTTGAATCTAGTAAAGTGACAAAAATGAGTTTGTAACAATTATCTTTACACCAAACCAAAATGAATATATCATAAGAGAAGAGTTAATAACCCCCTCATGTGATTAATTTGAGCTGCTGTGTTTTCCAGATAATACATTAGAGCCTGTGTTACAGTGGGGGAAAAAGAATCCCTATGAAAGTTATAAATGGAAAATGGTGAAGTAAAATAGCACAGTTCTGCAGGTGCCCAACAAATGCCATCCGACACTGGGTTCTCAGGAAGATGGAGAGCAAAGTGACAAGCTCGGAAAGCCAGGTCCCTGGTGTTTAACAAAGTCCACGCAAGAGGAAAGCATCATCTCTGAGAATTTATGAGATCATCTCTGTGCTCTCTGTAGTTAACAAATCCTCGTGATAAATAACTGCTGCGATTGTTTGTGTGCAGGAGGCACAGCTCTGAGCTTCACCTGCCTGCACCGGCGTCGGGTGCTGGTTGGATCTTGACAGAGGTATCTGATGATGAACCCTTCTGCATATTTAATATAACGCCTGACACTGACTGTCTCTCTACTCAGCATCTGCTTGTTGTTTTAACTTGCTGTATCTGGTGTCTGACCTTGCTGCTGCTGCTACTGCTGCTGAGTCACTTCAATTGTGTCCGACCCTGTGCGACCCCATAGACGGCAGCCCACCAGGCTCCCGTCCCTAGGATTCTCCAGGCAAGAACACTGGAGTGTGTTGCCATTTCCTTCTCCAAAGCATGAAAATGAAAAGTGAAAGTGAAGTCATTCAGTCGTGTCCGACTCTTAGCGACCCCATGGACTACAGCCCACCAGGCTCCTCCATCCATGGAATTTTCCAGGCAAGAGTACTGGAGTGGGGTGCCTTTGCCTTCTCCAGTGTCTGACCATAGGCAGGTTCAACTCTGGTTGATGTCTTGCTGTTTCTTATCTGGTGCATTCAGCCCTAAGACTGGGTATCAGTGCAAAAGGAGCAAAAAAGAATTAAGAGAGATGCAAAGACAATAATAATATTATCCTCTCAGAACTTTGTGTGTTGGAGAACATGAAACACACACTAACCATCCTATTTTGGTGAGAGCCTGTGGTCAGCAGAATAAGCTCCCCCTCCTAAAAGATGCTCAAGTCCTAATTTCTGGAAACTGAGAATGTTATCTTATGTGCAAAAGGGTCTGTGAAGATGTAATTAACTTGCAGATCTTAAGATGGGGCTATCATCCTGGATTTTTCAAGTGAGCCCACTTGATAAATCGCTGTTGCTATTTAGTTACTGAGTTGTGTCTGACTCTCTGTGACCCCATGGACTGTAGCCCTGCAGGGCTCCTCTGTCCATGGAATTTCCCAGTGAAGACTACTAGGGTCGGTCACCATTTCGTTCTCCAGGGGATCATCCCAACCCAGGAATCCATCCCACATCTCCTGCATTGGCAGGCAAATTATTTGCCACCGAGCCACCAAGGAAGCTCTAATGTAATCACAGGGGACCTTAAAAGTGGGAGGAAAAATAGAAGCAGAAGCAGAGAGAAGTTTGGCTGTAGAAGAGGAGGTGATATTACATGAGAAAGACTTGGACAGATGCTGCTGGCTTTGAAGATGGAGGAAGAGGCCACCAGCCAATGAATGTGGACAATTTGTAGAAACTGGAAAATCCAAGAAGGAAAGGCTCCAAAAGAAATGCCTTCTACTAACACCTTGATTTACCCAACACAGTGGGACCTGTGCTGAATGTGTAATTCATAAAGTGGCAAGATAATGCTTTTTTGTCATCTTAGTCCACTATATTTTTGGTTATTTGTTACACTAGCCATAGAAAATAACACAATGCCCCAAATTAAGGGCAAAAAAAAGAAGAAAAAGTCCATAGAAGGGAGAAATACTCAAGAATATGGGAATTAAGGTAGTTAATTTGCTGTCTAAGCTAAGTGTAATCTGAAAGTTGTAATCAAAGTATGTTCACCTTGAACTCTTAAATCAAAAATTTCTTAATAATTCAAAATTTAATCACGAAGTTAGCATATAGCTCTGTAAAAGGACTAAGTCATGTGAATCACTGACAAGTTAATTGTCTTCTGGGATTTTCCTGTCAGCCTCTTCATGAATTTGATTTATTGCTTCAGAAAAATTATATTGCTAATTTAAGCCTGCCTTACAGGCCTTGCCACAGACACACCCCCTTACTTCATTGCGCAGAAATGTATTTGATCATCCTAATTGAAAATCACTCTGTAACCTAGTCAGAGGGTCCAGAGCAGGGCCAAGGTGTGGGAAGTCCGTGTTACAAACTGCCTAAAAATAGATTGAGCCCTATTGATCCCTAAGGCAGTTCAGATGTGTACAGGCATCACACGCAGAGTTAAAGATCAATACGGTTTCATTGTTTTTCACTTGACCTTCAGAGATGAACACTGGACTCAGTTACCCAACCCTCCCCTAACATTTCCTGCGGAACTTGGAACTCTGCTAACTCAATTCACCGTTTCCCCTGCGTCCACACAGAACGCAGCATCCATCATAAACTAATTCTGAAGCTGAGACGTTATTCAGGACATCAGGAGCCACATCTTATTGCGTGCCAGTGACGCACGTACTGCCCTAGTGCATCGGCCTCTACGGATGCCTCTCGACCTAACTAATATCCATCGTGTGGAGCAGGAAACCGTACAGCCAGATTTCAAAAGCCAAGTTCAATTTTTCAGGTGAATTATGCACAGTTTTAAAATGCTGCTGAATACAAAGAGAACAAAATGACCTACCCACATACGGACCTGAGTGTGCTGCTTTCATACTGCTGCAGTTTTTCAACACTTACTTTGTCATACTCTGATGTTTCACACCCACTTTCTTGCTCGTAAATTAACGAGTAAATAACTTGCATACTCTATAAAATCATGCAATCCTTGAAGGCAGTGACCACTTTAGGGCTACCTGGCAATCCAAAATAGTGTATTCCGTAGGCAAGGGCTTGGTGAGTAGCTGCTTTGCTGCTGCTAAGTCGCTTGAGTCGTGTCCGACTCTGTGCGACCCCATAGACGGCAGCCCACCAGGCTCCTCCGTCCCTGGGATTCTCCAGGCAAGAATACTGGAGTGGGTTGCCATTTCCTTCTCCAATGCATGAAAGTGAAGTCGCTCAGTCGTGTCCGACTCTTCGAGACTCCACGGACTGCAGCCTACCAGGCTCCTCCGTCCATGGGATTTTCCAGGCAAGAGTACTGGAGCTGCTTTACTAGAGATTAAAAAAAAAAAAACAACCCTGGAGGAGAGCATCTTATCAGGACCGTCCAGCTACACAGCCCCCAGGGACTGTTACAGAATACGCTGTGAGTTACTATCACAGCGTAACTTTACTCATGGCTTTTAAAGTGTGTTCTATTAGTCCTACGAGGATATATTCTCTTTGAAGGTCAGGAACAGATGGTTTAGATTTTTATCCTCTACCCGAGCATGTAATGTGGCACAGTTTTACTCACTCATACCATTCCTACAGAATGAATGAATAACATTAAGAAACAGCTGTGTGTGCACTAAAAAAGGGGTCATCTCTCCTACCAAGGCCTTTTAGGAGTGTGATAATTCTGTTTAAAGCCTGATTTCTAAAGCAGTGCTGGGCATTGATCATAGAAGAGAAGATTCTTCTCAGGAAGGAAGATTTCTTTCCCAGAAGCACAAGGAGAGCCTGGGGCACAGTGAGACTGTTGGTTTAGAGAAATCTCACGCTCGGAACTGGCGTATCATAAGCTCAGTGCTCTACAGACCTTGAGCTGAGTGTTGAAGGGCCAGTTTAAAGACTCTGAAAAAAAACACTCTTTAAGAACCAGGTTGAATTAGATGAAAGAGTCCATCTAATTCAACCACCTTCATTTTAGAGAAGAGGAAATCAGGACAGAAGAGTAAGTTCCAACTGCTAGTTAACTTGAAAGCCAGGAGCAACCCAGGTTGATGATGAGAAATGAATGAACCGGTGTCTGGAGAAACTGAGAGAAGGCAACGGAGGTGGGGAAATGTGTCTTTAATTCATGTGACTGGTAACAGCACACTTCAGAATTGTGTAAGACTCACTTCTGTCTAGTCAAGGCTATGGTTTTTGCAGTGGTCATGTATGGATGTGAGAGTTGGACCATAAAGAAAGCTGAACACTAAAGAATTGATGCTTTTGAACTGTGTTGTTGGAGAAGACTCTTGAGAGTCCCTTGGACAGCAAGGAGATCCAACCAGTCCATCCTAAAGGAGATCAGTCCTGAATATTCACTGGAAGGACTGATGCTGAAGTTGAAACTCCCATAATCTGGCCACCATCAGCAAAGAGCTGACTCATTTGAAAAGACCCTGATGCTGGGAAAGATTGAAGGTGGGAGGAGAAGGGTATGACAGAGGATGAGATGGCTGGATGGCATCACCGACTCGATGGACATGAGTTTGAGTGAACTCCAGGAGTTGATGATGGACAAGGAGGCCTGGTGTGTAGGTTAGTCCATGGGGTTGCAGAGAGTTGGACACGACTGAGTGACTGAACTGGACTGAACTGAAGACTCACTCCCCTGGACCTCGGGGCTGTTGATCAAATAACCCACCCCATGTCCACCTTCTACCCCTTTGCCCCCTCCTTTCCACTTCTCCACATTAACGTCCTGCTGTGTGCTCACTCCACTAGTTCCTTCTGACAAGCAAATCCTTTCTCATCTTTTTAGTTTTACGCCCCCCTTTTTTTTTACAAAGGTAAGGAAATTAATACAATTGAATAAAATTAAATAATTCAAACTTCAAGCTTCTGATATGGTAGAATACTGAATAATATACAAGAGATATTGTCACTACCTTTAATAGGAGCTAAATGCAAAAAGTAGCAAGTGATGCCAAACCACTTATTTAAATGTACTCTTGAAAATGATACAAATGAACTTACTTACAAAACAGAAAGAGATTCACAGACTTAGAAAATGATGCTATGTTTGCTGGAGGGAAGGAATAGTTAGGGATTTGGGGAAGGTCATATACTCACTGCTATATTTAAAATGGATAATCAACAAGAGCCTACTGCATAGAACACGGAACTCTGCTCAATGTTATGTGCCAGCCTGGATGGAAGAGGAGTTTGGGGGATTATGGATACATGTGTACGTATGACTGAGTCCCTTTGCTGTTCTCCTGAAACTACCACATCGTTGTTAATCAGCCATGTGTGCGTGCGTGCCGAGTTGCTTTAGTCATGTCCAACTCTTTGCGACCCTGTGGACTGTAGCCTCCCAGGCTCCTCTGTCCATGGGGATTCCCTAGATGAGAATACAGGAGTGAGTTGCCTCGCCCTCCTCCAGGGGAGCTTCCCCACCTAGGGACTGAACCTGCGTTCCCTGAGGCTCCTATGTTGCAGATGGATTCTTTACTGCTGAGCTACCAGGGAAGCCCATTAATCAGCTATACCCCCAATACAAAATAAAAAGTTTAAAGCTTGAAAAAAAAAATTAATGTGCACTTGAAACTCACCATCCACTTCGCAACCTCATAATAAGTTCACATGTCCCCAGTAATTTTGCTTTTATTTGTTTTCCACGCAGACCAAGTTAGCTGCTCAGAGGGTGGGAAAGTGACGTACACTGAACTAGACGAGGCAGACTGAGTCTGTGAGGCCAGAGCTGCAAACAGGATTCAGGTGGAAACTGTACGGCTGAGACAGGGTCAAGACAAGGAAAGGTGACCATGGGGATAGAATTGCTTGAGCTCCATTTGAAGAAGATCAAACAAGGTCAGGAAGAGTTGGGGCTGGGCCTTTTCAGTGCCAGGGAAGGTTCAATCCTGGTGGATTGGTACCTGTGGGAAGACCTGGAGAAAGCGCTGCTCATGAACCTCAAAAAAGAATGTGGGGCCACAGGAAGTCTCATTCATTGCTGATGGAAATCCAACGTGGGAGAGCTATTTTATAGACAGTTTGGCAGTTTCTTACAAAGTCAGACATAATCTCGGGGGACCTCACTGGCGGTCCAGTGACTAAGGCTCTGCCTTCCCAGTGAGGGGGCCCGGGTTCAGTCCCTGGTTAGGGAACTAGCCCCCACACGCCACAACAGAGGGTTCACGCGTGGGAACGAAAGACCCCTCAGGCTGCAACTAAGGCCTGGCACAGCAAACGAATAAATATTGGAAACGAAACAAAAGCATAATCCTACTAGATGGTCCAGCAACCCAACTCCTTATCATTTACCAGCTGAGGGCCCCTCCCAGGGCTTCTGCCTGACCTTTGTGGTAGTTTATCCATCCATCCATCCATCCATCTATGTCTTCTAACATTTGGGGCACTGTGATGTCATGCTTTTAAAGAGGCAAATAACTGCCCATAGCAGCCATCTGTCTGGATAATATTAACAGCAAAATACTCCAAGTCATTTTGTACTCTCTTATGTATAAAGTTGGTAGAAACTTATTGTTGCTTTGTATTATTTAAATGCATTTTGTTTTGGTAAATGAACTGTGTATAAAATCTTTAGGCTGTTAACACTGTTTTCAGAAAGTGTTTTTAATTTCAGCAAGTTTGGTCACGTGTTGCAGGTCTGTTAACACGGCTGATTTTCGTGTCAGCACACTGCACATTCATTTGTCCTGTTGTTGACTTGCGAGCCCTAGTAATGGTAGAGTACATGTACAGCAACAGAAGTAAATTAGAGATTCTGGCTAAGACTGGATTGTGTGGGATCCAGTCTCTGGTTTTTGGTCCCTATGTAAAAGGTCTGAAGAATTGCCACCTTAGTGCGCCATCTGGTATAACTGAACACTCTTTGTATATCTGTCTCTGGTGTAAAAGCTGGAGTAACACAATTACAATACACGATTAAATGCAGTAGTCCAGATTTCTTTTCATTCCTAATAAATACCTCTTATTTGCCACCTTTAGAAAAAGAAAGAAAGTTTTTTAAACTCTTCAGGGAAGGCTATAAAAATCTTCAGGGAAGGAATAACAAACGAAACTGAGGTCTAACGAAACTTCAGGTAGTTCTTTAAAAAAAAAAAATTGAGTTGAAATGAGTTGAAAACTTATGTTCACACAAATACATACACATAGATATTACCAACTTGGACCCAACCAAGATGTAAACTAGCACATTCCGTCCTAAAAAGAAATGAGCTATCGACCATAAAACAACATAGAGGAACTTTAACTGCACGTTACTAAGTGAGAGAAGCCGAAAGCACTTCGTGCTGTATCATTCCAGCTATAAGACATTCGAGAAAAGGGAAAACTGTGGCGATCATGCAAAGATCATGATCGCCAAGGGTTGGGATGAGGAAGGGGTGAGTACACGGGCCACAGAAGATTTGTAGGGCTCTTAACCTGTTCCCTGTGATATTATAATGGTAAATACATGACATTATCTACCACTTGCATTTGGCAAAACCCATAGAATGTACAATACCAAGAGCAATCCCTAGGAGAAACTACAGACTTCAGTTAGTAATAATGTATCAATGTTGGTTCATCAATTGTAACACATGTGCTGCACTCACGTAACATGTCAGTAATAAGGGAACTGTTGCAGGAAGGGATGTGAAGGGAAGATGAAAAAGGAATATAAGGAACATTGTTATTTCTGCTCAACTTTTCTGTAAGCCTATAATTACTCTAAAAAAAACAAAATCTTGTCAGGGGCACTGACAAGAATAATCAGTTTTAGGTTGGACAGTCATGGCTGATAGTTCAAAATATCACTGCCGTTTTTCTACAGTGGTTTAGTGACCGAGAACCATCATGCCACTCCACTCCACCCGTTCCCAGTCTTTGTTTCTCTGTCTTAATTGTAAGAAGGCACAGGCCTTATAAAAAGAAAAGGAATGATTCACTATGAAGAAGAAAAACCTCCATTTCACAGTTTCAAAACTCCCGTCATCAGAAACAAAGACGTGACTCGAGGTCTTCTGACAAGAGGCCATCTCTCCCTCTGGCCTCAGCAGATCACGCCACCTGGAGCGCTCTGCTCTGGCTGCGTGGCTCGCGCACCCTCCTCCTGGCAGTTTACCACCTGTGGCTTCAGCAGATCACGCCACCTGATCACGGAGCAGATCAGCGCTCTGCTCCGGCTGCGTGGCTCCCGCACCCTCCTCCTGGCGGTTTACCAGCAAGGAGCCTGAGCCCCACCGCTGCCCAAGCAGCTGCAGACCACTGGTGCCCAGCGGAGGCTGCTCTCAGCAGGCCGGCTGAGGGAGCTCCTCCTGGGTGGTCCCTGCCCATCCTGCCACATCAGGGGCACACACCCCATTACCCACGATTGTAAGAAAGTGGGCAGCTACTTCTGAACTAGCCAGTGGCTCCACCAACTTGCAAAGAGGGTTAAGGATAGGTGTTTTGATTTGTAGCTCAAAGGCTAGCATTTTGCGCTTTAACTTCTGTAGATAGCTCTCCAATGTTAAAAGGGAATAAATACCTATTTGACAGATTTCCACATTGAAATACATCTAATGAAAAAGAAACATTCACAAAATAACAGTAATTTGAATTTATTGTGTTTATTATGGGTCAGGTATTGGAACTGACATCTTACTCACATCATCTCATTTTGCTTTCAAAAAGTAGTGTAAAATAGGTAGAATTTTTGTTTTATAGAGTCACAAAAATTTAAACCTGCCCAACAACTCAAAGCTAGTAAGAGGCAGAGAGCTAGAATCCAAAAGCTGCCTCCACATCCTGGTGTCATGTCTATAATGCAATTCCACTCTGCACATTCACTTACACACCCATGCATTTACACTTGCACACACACTAACACCCTCAACTCACTCTCACTTTCACACACTCACATGCACATACACATACATTCGTGCACACTCATACACTTGAAACCCACAGGAATGAATTCCTCATATAACAGAAAGGCACCTTAACACTGGAACAATTAGATCCTCTGAGAACTGATCTCTGCCAGACATCATGGGTCTTTAAAGGGCATAAAGTGAAGTAATGATTTTGTCATGGAATTGCACAAATAGTCCAGAGTAAGTGAAACTTTCTGGAATGAGGAATTTAAAGTGCTGATGAAAGCGATCTCCAAAATTATTAATGAATAAACATGAGTGTGCCTATTGTTTTTGAGCGGCACACAATCCTATAATAGAAAAGATTAAAATTATATAGATACTCCATCATAAAAGAAAACCTTATGCGACATGGGCTTATTTTAGAGCTCTGTCAAAACAGAACTGTCATTTCAATGTCAGAAAAGGAGTTAATTTTTCTGCATCTCTGTACCTCCACTCTCCCAGCTATTGTTCCTGTCATCTCGCGGCACCTGAACTGACTTTCCTGGGGGTGGTTCTGAACAGCCTGACGCAAGGCACCCCCTCTGGAGGGTGGCTGCCGACGCCTTCGTCTCTCTGATCGCTCCTCTTTACTTTCCTCTTGCTCTTTCTTCTGGAAATGCTCTAACGCCTCTCCTGTCCTTTGCACAGTCCCCAGCCATCAAGTTGTCAGAATAAATGCATCTCCGGCAGTGATTTTACTGCTCATGACCCTCCCTGGCCGCCATACTGCGGTGTCCAGTGTGGGCTGTGCTGGACACTGGGGTCTTCGTGGAACATCAGAGCTGAAAATGGACCAATGCCCTTGGCTGAGTTGAGCAGCTGTGTCTCTGACCTTCACCCCTCTCCTGCCCTGAGAACGTCCTTACTGACGGAGACCTGTGTACACAAATGAGGTCAAAAGGAATATTGACTTGGAATCCTCCACCTCCACACTCACTCAGATTGTCCTTTGGGTGAACCCGACAGCTACATTATGCACTGGAGCTTGGAGGGATTGACGCTCCTTAGCCTTTATTTTCTCAATATTCATCTGAAACCTCAGTTTTTAAAAAAGTTGCTGAATTCAACAGTCAAAAGAAAACCCTTGCCCAGGAGGATCCTACAACTAGATTGCATTTCAACACCTCTCAACTCGTCCAAAAATTGGAGAAGATATTTCTTCAGTCTCATTAGCCATCTGCTTACCCATCTGGGCCAAAGGGGCACCTCCCCACAATGGTAGGGCCAAGTCGTAGTGTGTCCAGTAGTCCTGCTCAGGCTGTGTAATGCCTGAGTGATAGATATAGATCTGTATGATTACATGTAGGAGTCATGTACAGATGTGAGTTGGACCATAAAGAAGGCTCCGTGCCAAAGAATTGATGCTTGTGAACTGTTGTGCTGGAGAAAACTTGAGAGTCAGTTGGACTGCAAGTAGATCAAACCAGTCTATCCTAAAGGAAATCAGTTGTTAATATTCATTGATGTTGAAGCAGAAACTCTAATACTTTGGCTACCTAGCTGGAAGAACTAACTCCTTGGAAAAGACCCTGATGCTGGGAAAGATTGAAAGCAGGAGGAGAAGGGGACAACAGAGGATGAGATGGTTGGATGGCATCACCGACTCAATGAACATGAGTTTAAGCAAACTCCAGGAGATGGTGAAGGCCTGGGAGGCCTGGTGTGCTGCAGTCCATGGGGTAGCAAAGAGTCAGCCATGACTGAGCCACTGAATAACAACAATGGTTATGCATGAGAATTGAGTGAGTTTGCAAAAGTGAAGTGAAACTTGCTCAGTTGTGTCCGACTCTTTGTGACTCCGTGGACTATACAGTCTGTGGAATTCTCCAGGCCAGAATACTGGAGTGGGCAGCCTTTCCCTTCTCCAGGGGATCTTCCCAACCCAGGGATCAAGCCCAGGTCTCCCACATTGCAGGCAGATTCTTACCAGCTAAGCCACAAGGGAAGCCCAAGAATACTGGAGTGGGTAGCCTATTCCTTCTCCAGCGGATCTTCCCAATCCAGGAACTGAACCGGGGTCTCTTGGCACTGCAGGCAGATTCTTTACTGATCAAGCTATCAGGGAAGCCCAAGTTTCCAAATCTGTAGTCAATAGTCTCTCCCTTTCACATAAATTTCACAAATAATAGAATTTATTCTCTAATATCTAGAATCAGATCTTCCCAATTATTCCTCAGTGTCTTCTATAACAACTTTCATTTTTGTTATTCCAAACCAACCTCCAATCGAGGTTCAGGCATTGCCTTTTGGTTATTATGTGCCTTGAGTTGCTTTCATCAAAACCTTCACGCCCTGGTTCCCTGCCTTCCCACCATTTTCACAACATTGAAGCTGTGAAGAAACCAGGCCAATTCTTTGGTAGAATATTCCACTTTCTGTATTTACTGTTTCCTTATTGTTTCCAAGGGCTTCCCTGGTGGCTCAGAGGTTAAAGCGTCTGCCTCTTCCCGCTTCTTCTATAACTTCTAAGAGTGTCTGATTATTAGAAGTTAGATTTAGATGAGGTAACCATATAATTTCTTGTTCAAACTGGAATATTTATGAGAGTTAAAACAACCCTTGTTCATAACTGCACCTGCATACCAGGCAGGAACTAGGAAATAGGTGCAAAAAGGTGAGTGATCACCTTGGTCTACAGGCTTGATGGAGTTTGGGTGAATGATTCAGGTGAGGACACCTCCTGGGTGCTTCTGTCTACTTCACTTTGTCACCATGCTCGGTCTCATGTTAAGTAGTGATCATGGGATCCCCACTGAATGGGTTTGGTTTTACAATTTGCAATCAATAAGTCACTATTCATCAGCAGCTTTCATTGAACTGTTTTGAACCTATGGGTGATTCTTATCAAATCTGTTATTTCTCTGGGAGTTGAAAAATGATTGTTTCCTAAACCTATCATTTGTCTTACACTTATCAGAGCTTGGCATTTTTCATAATGGAGAGCTTTTCCCTATTATCCAGGGTAAACTACAGTCCCTCCTAGAAAGACAGGATAAATTCCTTCCCTTTACTTTACAAGGTTCAGAATGAGGACCTAGGGGAGTCACTGCCACAGAAGGAGTAGTGTCTTTTCTCTCTTTCTTTAAGCATTACCATTGCTTGAAGATACTTTATTTATTCAATATTCTACAGTCATTTATAGTAATTATTCTTTTTTATGGTAAGCAAATTATTAACATGATCGGAAGTTTAGGAGAACTACAGTCTGAAGATTTAGCAAGTGACCAAAGCATAGTAGTCATTTTAAAAATGAAAATATGTATATTTGGAAGATATTTTAAATCTTTGATCTTGAAACAATGAAAGACAAGCGCAACATTTACACACCAAACACTTCTTGTTTCAAGCAGGGCAGGGCGATGTGCTCATTCATTACCATTTTCCTGCGTTTTGCTTTCTCTAACTTGTGCGATAGTGTGTAATCTGAAAATACAGCAGACGAGGCAGGTGAAAGTGTCAGTAAATTCAGGTCACATTCTATTATTGAGCAAAGCCTGAAGTTAAAGTGTTTTGGACTTAGTAATTCTGGCTTTTGCTTCCATCCTGTTGAAGAAATAGTTCTTGAAGCGGTGGGGGAGGCATCACGCTGCTCCTTCATACATACTAGAATGCATGTAATTTTAAAATGCCCATGCCTAGCTGGAAAACCAGGTAACTTTGAAGTTTAAGATTTTGTTAACATTGTATTTCTCAAAAATATCACCTTCGTGACCAGTTACACACACTCAGTAAAGTTCCTGGTTGTGTTCTGCCTGTTAATGAAAAGTGAATATGGTGGATTTTGTTAAATCAGGTCCTTCTGACAGAAAAATCAGGATAAAAATGATAACAGAGGAATTATGGGGAAACAAGGTGCAAGGTCAGGAGAGCCTTTGGATGTTTGACATTTGACCCAGTGGGTCCCAGAGTTGTCGTTCTGCCCCTCACGTGTCAGAACTTGACCGTTTTGATCACTTTCAGACCTCACAAGAAGACAGACTCCACTCGTGTGCTGCAAAGCCCACATCACTGTCCAAGTTTTGAAACAGCGGTCCTTTCTTTAAGTGGTGGCTCAGAGGGGACCTGCGGTTGGGAGAGAAAGAAGAGCCTGGGATCCACACCAAATGTGAAGCTGCTTCATCATTAATGCAAAAAGCTGAAACTCTTCACATGGAAATAAAATATTTTAATGATATTAATCATCAAAGTTAAATTTAAACCAGTAGCATTTAAGAGGTGCTTAATTAAATTGAGTGAGGACATGATTATTAATGATAAAAATTAGTGACAACAGACTCCATGGGAACATTAATGGCTCCAATTTAAATTTTGGCCACAAAAACAAAGACTCTAAAGCTGGAATTCCCTTGGCAGCCTGCAAAGCCTGTCTCTGATTTAGAGCTCATTCCTAGCTTCTGTACGGGCTACCCTGGAGGCTCAAGATGGTGAAGAGTCTGCCTACAATGCAGGAGACGTGGGTTCGACACCCAGGTGGTGAAGATCCCCTGGAGAAGAGAATGGCTACCCACTCCAGTGTCCTGCTCAGGGAATCCCATGGACAGGACCCCATGGACAGGACCCCATGGACAGGACCCCAGGGACAGGCTGGTGGGCTACAGTCCAGGGGGGTCACAAAGAGTTGGACACGACTGAGTGACTATCATTCTCTAGCTTCGGCAGTGAATGAAAACCTGTGAGAGAGAAGCTGCCGTGAACAGGAAACCAGAGAAAGAGGCAAATCCGTGCTCCCACCCGAGCTGCCCCGCCTTCTGCCAGCTGCCAGGTCTTTGCATTTGTTTTGGTGGCTGGTTTAAAATCTTACAAAACTAAGGACTACCTGGGTAGAATTTATAGAGGTAACTGTTCCTTTTTAAAACTTTTTAACCATTTTTTAAAATTGTTAATTTACAATGTTACACTCGTTTCTGATGTAAAGCAAAGTGAATCAGATTTTTTTGGCCTCGCCACCTGGCATGTGGGATATCAGTTCCCCGACCACCCACCTTTCCTGCAGTGGAAGCACAGGATCCCAGCCTCTGGACCGCTGGGGAGGGCCCTGATTCGGTTTTATACAGTTTTTGAATCCTTATTACAGGTTATTACAAGATATTGACCGTAGTCCCCGTGCTGTGCAGTAGGTCCTTGTTGGTTATCTGTTTTATGTATAGTAGTGTGTGCATGTCGGGCTTCCCTGGTGGCTCAGACAGTAGAGAATCTGCCTGCAATGTGGGAGACCTGGTTCAGTCCCTGAGTCAGGAAGACCCCCTGGAGGAGGGAATGGCAACCCACTCCAGTATCCTTGCCTGGAGAATCCCATGGACAGAGGAGCCTGGTGGGCTACAGTCCACGGGGTCTCACACGAACGGAGCAACCAAGCGCAGCGCAGCACGGTGTGAACATGTTCATCCTGAACTCCCGATCTGTCTGCCCCTCCCCTTTACTTTGAGGCTTTAGAAGAGTGTCCTCACGGGGACATTCTGTCCTGCTTCTTGATGACAGCTCACTTCACGTCACTTTCCCCTTCTCTCCAGGAAGGCAGACAGCAGTTACGGCCTTTCGCTGCTGAGGAACCTTCCTAGGAGAGGCTTGGGAAAGCATTTCTGGTTTGGATCTCAGCCACTGAGCAGCATTTCACCCCCGTTAATGAGTCCCTCCATTCGGCGAGTGTGCACTGAGCATCTGTGTGTGCAGTTCACACCAGATTGCAATTTTCCCCTGTGGTCCTCTTAACTGGGAGACTTCCCGCTTCATCGGTAACCACCTTCCCACACTCTTAAGTCATCTTTAGACTGACTTGCACCCGATGAGATTAGCACTGGCCTAACCTGGACGCCTCTTCCCCTCCTTTGCAGGTAACACTGTCCTGACTAAACAGATCCCAAGCGGGCTGTGGGGAGTAGGGGGGTGGTGTTGGTCACTGAGCCCGTCAAAGCACGCGTGATGGCTCCTGGCCTGCAGCCTACTCCTCACATCCTTAACCAGGTCACTGGTTGGCTGTCTGTGGGAACCCTCCTGTGAGGTCTTGCGAGCTCATCTGAAAGACAAAGATGCAGGTTTGAGAGTGAGATCCCCCGGGCGTCCTTTCTGAGCAGATATACTCAGAATTCAGGATTAATAGTTCAGTAAAACTAGGCTAAGGAATGTTTTTTAAAACCAAGTTACTCACACGATTCCCAAAGCAGGATGGGATCATCCTGGGAGCCGTTGAACGAGAGCAGAAGACAGAAAGCTTAGCTTGTCTTTTCTGCCACTTTTCAGGGGCTGATGGCATAAACAGGCTCTGTCTTCTGAAAATGGACTGTATTGTCTCAGGACCCTGCAGACCGTCTGCTGGAAAGGTGGGAGGAAACTGGGCAATGGTGCCTGGCAGGTTGGAATCCCTGGCCATGGCAGGTGGACCCAGGCAGGTCCTGCTTTGGCTCAGAAGAGTTCAATCCACATGTGGAGATTGCTCAAAAAATAAAGAATAGAACTACCGTATGATCTAAGGATCTTACTTTTCGGTATTTACTGAAAGAATGTGTTGTTGTTCAGTCAGTAAGTCATGTCTTGCTCTTTAGAATACAAAATTACTAATCCGGGAAGATATCTGCACCCCATGCTCACTGAGGCAGTATTTGCAACAACCAAGGTATGGAAGCAGCCCAAGTGCCCATCAACATACGGACGGATAAAGATGTGGTACATACGAACACAATGAAGATAAAATCTTGCCGTTTGTGACAACATGGATGGACCTTGAGAATATTGTGCTAAGTTATTTGAGTCAGATGGAGGAAGACAAACACCCTAAGAGTTCACTTGAACTTGGAATATAAAAACCAGTCAACAAACAGAAACAAAATAAATGAACAAACCAAACAGACATGTAGATAGAGATAAGAGAGTAGTGGTTCCCAGAGGGGCAAAGTGGAGGGCAGGGTGAAATAGGTAAAGGAGATGAACTGTGCAGTAATAGTGGAAACTTCTGGTGTGACCAGGCGTGTTGTATACAGAGATGGAAATCGAGTGTCATACACACGACACTTCATAACAGGGTAAATCAACGTCACCTCAAAACATCTTAAAAAGGGTTTGATCCAGTACGTTCTACCTGGAATCCCCTCTGCGTATCCACATTCTACCTACATGACCTGACCGCATTCGTCCAGTTTCTCCATAAAGACATTCCAGATTGGATGCTTTCCACGTAACTCTGTTCAGTGTATTTATTATCCTACTGCTTATGCTGATCCTTATTAGGACATTTCATAGAGTTTTTCAGTTGTCTCAGGTTAGATTTATTTTGGCAAGTAAATAAATCTAAGTCTCTAAGTCTCAAGAAGACAGGGGTTTGTTTTATGGTACAGAGATAGCCATGATGTCTGGCATAATATTGAAGACGTGATGCATGCTTACAACTTGCTTGAGTCACAGATGGAAGAAATGATTGAACTTAATTATTCCACCTTTTGAAACCAATGTTTACTGGCACCAAGGGGTATATTTTTTTTATAGTGTGGCCCTTTTATCAGATGAATCACCTCTGAATATAAACCGCTGCTGCTGAAGTCACTTCAGTCCAAAATTTATATTTCAGACACTTAAAATCTCTGAACTTACGTACTTGCTCTGTTCTCCTGTCATGATACATATTCTTCCTGCATCATCTTGATTCCTCCCATGATTTCAAATTTTTCTTATGTTTCGGGACCTTCAAACATCTTTCTGACCCAGCTCCAACGTCACAGATCTAACTTCATCATTATATTCCTGTGTGCATACAGCTTCCTCTCTTGCTAAGTTGTTCAGCTCAGTTGTGTCCAACTCTTTAAAACAGCATGGACTGTAGCCGATCAAGAACCTCTGTCCATGGGATTTCCCAGGCAAAAATACTGAAGTGGGCTGCCATGCCCTTCTCCATGGCATCTTCCCAACCCAGGGATCAAACTCATGTCTCCTGCATTGGCAGACAGGTTCTTTACCACTGAGCCACCAGGAAGACCTGTGTCCTGACAGAACCTGTACTAATTGCATCTACAACTATATATAGGAGGGCAGCTGTGGAAAAGAAAAGAACTTAAACTACATTTAAAAACCATTTGCATGCCTATGTTCCTATACTAGACAAGAAGCTCTGTGAAGGTAGAAATGAATCAAGATCAGATCAGATCAGATCAGTCGCTCAGTCGTGTCCGACTCTTTGCGACCCCATGAATCACAGCACGCCAGGCCTCCCTGTCCATCACCAACTCCCAGAGTTCACTGAGACACACATCCATCGAGTCAGTGATGCCATCCAGCCATCTCATCCTCTGTCGTCCCCTTCTCCTCCTGCCCTCAATCCCTCCCAGCATCAGAGTCTTCTTCAATGAGTCAACTCTTCACATGAAGTGGCCAAAGTACTGGAGTTTCAGCTTTAGCATCATTCCTTCCAAAGAAATCCCAGGGCTGATCTCCTTCACAATGGACTGGTTGGATCTCCTTGCACTCCAAGGGACTCTCAACAGTCTTCTCCAACACCACACTTCAAAAGCATCAATTCTTCGATGCTCAGCCTTCTTCACAGTCCAACTCTCACATCCATACATGACCACAGGAAAAACCATAGCCTTGACTAGACAAATCTTTGTTGGCAAAGTAATGTCTCTGCTTTTGAATATGCTATCTAGGTTGGTCATAACTTTCCTTCCAAGGAGTAAGGGTCTTTTAATCTCTTGGCTGCAATCACCATCTGTTGTGATTTTGGAGCCCAGAAAAATTAAGTCTGACACTGTTTCCACTGTTTCCCTATCTATTTGCCATGAAGTGATGGGACCAGATGCCATGATCTTCGTTTTCTGAATGTTGAGCTTTAAGCCAACCCTTTCACTCTCCACTTTCACTTTCATCAAGAGGCTTTTGAGTTCCTCTTCACTTTCTGCCATAAGGGTGGTGTCATCTGCATATCTGAGGTTATTGATATTTCTCCCAGCAATCTTGATTCCAACTTGTGTTTCTTCCAGTCCAGCGTTTCTCATGATGTACTCTGCATATAAGTTAAATAAACAAGGGGACAATATGCAGCCTTGACGTACTCCTTTTCCTATTTGGAACCAGTCTGTTGTTCCATGACCAGTTCTAACTGTTGCTTCCTGACCTGACTACAAATTTCTCAAGAGGCAGGTCAGGTGGTCTGGTATTCCCATCTCTTTCAGAATTTTCCACAGTTTATTGTGATCCACAAAGTCAAAGGCTTTGGCATAGTCAATAAAGCAGAAATAGATGCTTTTCTGGAACTCTTTTGCTTTTTCCATGATCCAGCGGATGTTGGCAATTTGATCTCTGGTTCCTCTGTCTTTTCGAAAACCAGCTTGAACATCAGGAAGTTCACAGTTCACGTATTGCTGAAGCCTGGCTTGGAGAATTTTGAGCATTACTTTACTAGCGTGTGAGATGAGTGCCATTGTGCGGTAATTTGAGCATTCTTTGCCATTGCCTTTCTTTGGAATTGGAATGAAAACTGACCTTTTCCAGTCCTGTGGCCACTGCTGAGTTTTCCAAATTTGCTGGCATATTGAGTGCAGCACTTTCATAGCATCATCTTTCAGGATTTGGAATAGCTCAACTGGAATTCCATCACCTCCACTAGCTTTGTTCGTAGTGATGCTTTCTAAGGCCCACTTGACTTCACATTCCAGGATGTCTGGCTCTAGAGCAGTGATCACACCATCATGATTATCTGGGTAGTTAAGATCTTTTTTGTACAGTTCTTCTGTGTATTCTTTGCCACCTCTTCTTAATATCTTCTGCTTCTGTTAGGTCCATACCATTTCTGTCCTTTATCAAGCCCATCTTTGCATGAAATGTTCCTTTGGTATCTCTGATTGTCTTGAAGAGATCCCTAGTCTTCCCCATTCTGTTGTTTTCCTCTATTTCTTTGCACTGATCGCTGAAGAAGGCTTTCTTATCTCTTCTTGCTATTCTTTGGAACTCTGCATTCAGATGTTTATATCTTTCCTTTTCTCCTTTGCTTTTCGCTTCTCTTCTTTTCACAGCTATTTGTAAGGCCTCCCCAGACAGCCATTTTGCTTTTTTGCATTTCTTTTCCATGGGGATGGTCTTGATCCCTGTCTCCTGTACAATGTCACGAACGTCCTTCCATAGTTCATCAGGCACTCTGTCTATCAGATCTAGGCCCTTAAATCTATTTCTCACTTCCACTGTATAATCATAAGGGATTTGATTTAGGTCATACCTGAATGGTCTAGTGGTTTTCCCTACTTTCTTCAATTTAAGTCTGAATTTGGCAAGAAGGAGTTCATGGTCTGAGCTACAGTCAGCTCCTGGTCTTGTTTTTGCTGACTCTATAGAGCTTCTCCATCTTTGGCTGCAAAGAATATAATCGATCTGATTTCGGTGTTGACCATCTGGTGATGTCCATGTATAGAGTCTTCTCTTGTGTTGTTGGAAGAGGGTGTTTGTTATGACTAGTGCATTTTCTTGGCAAAACTCTATTAGTCTTTGCCCTGCTTCATTCCGTATTCCAAGGCCAAATTTGCCTGTTACTCCAGGTGTTTCTTGACTTCATTCACCTTTAAATCCTCAGCACCTAATCTAAGCTGAACTCAAGTAGGAATTTAACAAATAAGCCATAAACAAATGATATATGTCTTGCAGTGAATTGCTAAAAGTGGGCATTGTATATAGAATGTTCATGAAATATCTTCTTGAGTCGTACGCTCTACACACTCCATCCACAAGACGCCTTTGGACGGGACGTTTATCATCTCCCTGCCCCTACACTACTGCTCCGTACGTAGACTGAGCAGATTCACCTTCCTAGGCAGGGAGAGGCACAGCTGAACTTGTCTCCCCCATCCCCCTATGCTGGCCCACTAACGAGCTGGGGGTCTCAGCGCAACCCACCTGCCTCACACGTGACCCCTTATGGCCCCAACTCCATTCTTCTAAATGAAAGAATTATTATTTTTGACAACAAGAATGGAAAAGTAGATACTTTCAAAAAAGGAACTTAATAAATGAAACAGGGAACAAACTTATGGTTATAAATGGGGAAGGGTTGTTGGGGAGGGATAAATTAGGGTTTGGGGTTAACATATACACACTACTCTACATAAAGCAGGTAACCAATATGGACCTACTTATAGCACAGGGAACCACATGCAATGTTTTGTGATAACCCATAAGGAAAAAGAATCTGAGAAAGAACTACTCACTTCAGTTCATTCGCTCAGTCGTGTCCAACTCTTTGCAACCCCATGAACTGCAGCACGCCAGGCCTCCCTGTCCATCACCAACTCCCGGAGTCCACACAAACCCATGTCCATTGAGTCAGTGATGCCATCCAACCATCTCATCCTCTGTCGTCCCTTTCTCCTCCTGCCCTCAATCTTTCCCAGTATCAAGGTCTTTTCAAATGAGTCAGCTCTTCGTATCAGGTGGCCAAAGTATTGGAGTTTCAGCTTCTACATCAGTCCTACCAATGGACACCCAGTACTGATCTCCTTGCAGTCCAAGGGACTCTCAAAAGTCTTCTCCAACACCACAGTTCAAAAGCATCAATTCTTTGGTGTTCAACTTTCTTTATAGTCCAACTTTCACATCCATATGTGATCACTACATTTCTATATATATATGTACACGCACACACACACACACAACTTTGCTGTACACCTGAAATTAACACAACATTGTACATCAGCCTGTGTGTGGGCTCAGTTGCTCAGTCGTGTCTGACACTTTGCGAGCCCACGGACTATATTCCACCAGGCTCTCCTGTCCCATGGAATTTTCCAGGTGAGAATACTGGAGTGTTTTGCTATTTCCTACTCCAGTACTCTTTGTGAGAGTCACATGAGGTCACAAAGAGATGGACCTAACTGAGTGACTGAACTGAACAGAACTCCAGTACATCCGCTATACTTCAATAAAAATACAACAACTGAAGTATGGAAGCAAGCCTGTGTTTAACCAATTGAAGTATTCTTCAACTGAATTTTACTTAATGAGTCAAAACATGGGTGTACAAAGCTAAATGCTAAAAAACCAGCAAATACATGTTTTGGAGGGTGGGTGGATGAGGCAGATCCATAGGGAAGATTCAGTGGGAAATATTTTATCAAAACAATGACTCATCTTATACTCAGAGGTCCTCACACTAACATTTTCTTCTAAATCCAGGCTAACACGTTGACAGCTGCTCCAGGAATGTGCTTCAAGTTCCATCCTGATATTATAATTTTCTCACTCTCAATCATTCCTTTGCTTTCGGTTATTTTGTTTTGGTTTTTGGTCCCTAGGCTGATGAAGATGAAAGGGATGTTCACGTTGTTTTATCAAAGGCTGGGTGGTGGGAGTGAGTGGCGGGTGGTGGATGCGCCCTCCAGAAAGGGAATCAAATGAGGCAGACCGGAAGCTTGCCCCGGAAGATGGCGCTCTTGGCCATGCGGTCAAGGTCGATTTCCTCTTAATTGCCAAGAAGCTATTGAGAACTCCGGGGTGCACAGACGGAGGCGTGGGGTGGAATACTGGTAGGTGTGGTGCCTTGGAAAGGGCAGGAGGCCGGGGGGACAGGGAGCCGATGCACCAAGGAGCGCTTTTGAGAGAAACCTTTGAAGAAAGCCAAGAGGTGGGAGCTCAGTTAGGTGGACGCACGGCCCCCAGGGGGCTCAGCCAAGCAGAGACAGCTGAGCGCCAGGCAGGCGGGGACCCTTCCTGCCTTTAAAGTGAAGAGAGAGCTTTGAACCGCAGAGCATCTCCAGTGCACCCAGGGCGAAGACGACCCATCTGTCCCGGAGCACAAAGTTGCAAGGGGAAGCGTGTGTGCACAGCGACTGCGAGGGCTTGGTGCAGAGGTGCCAGGGTCCCCAGGGATTCAGGGGGCCAGCCCGAGCCACCCGCCCCGTGGTCACCTCCCCGGCCCCTTGGGAGCTTTAGCAGGCTCGCCTCTGCTCCCACGCCAGGAGGTGGAGAGGCTCAAAGTCCAGGGACTAAAAGACAGATGAAAGTCAACGAATGTTTGAAAGTAGGAAAAATCCCCAGTGAGAGGTGAAAGAGGCAGGCGCCCCCCTCCACGGATGGCTGGAGGGGGAGCCACCATCCTTGGCCCCCACCCCTCCCTGCGCCAGCCTCCCGGGAAAATTTTCCAAACCCCGCCCCCTTCCTCCCCAGTCTTTCTCTCCCCAGCTCTCAATTTCTTTTTGAGTCTATTTGCAAGTATATTTAAATATTTTTTATGGTGACAGGAGGGAAGAGAAGGGCTCCCAAAAGACCTGAAACGGACTGCATCAGGGCCTCACCTCCTGGCTGTGCCCTGACTTCTTATTCCTGGTTTACCCAGGTGAATTCTCCTGGCCGGTGAACTGTGTGTCTTCCTAGTCACCCTACTGAGTTAGGTGTTATCTGGCAAAGGTACTGTTGTCCTTTTTGGAGCAGGCCATCTTTATCCCACTTAAACGTTTACAGAATTGAATGAAACTTGGGAGGGTCTCTGAAGCAACTCACGGAAGTGAGGCACTGGGACCTGGTTTTCTGTAGGGACCAGTCAGAGCAGAGGTTGGGCTCAGAGTCACCCCAGTGGGTCAGAACCGAGTTCCAGAGGTCTGCAGAGACTGCTCACATGACTTAACCTCCCTTAGCCTAGTCCGTTATCCAAAAAGAGATCTGGTACAGCCTAGGCTTCCAATGGAAAGGCATGTTTCCAGTGGTCACTACAGAATCTAATACATGTTTCATCAGTAGAGTTAGCTCTTCCCTCCAACCGCAACCTTCTGTGGGGCCCTGGTTGACAGAGAGACAAAGATGGATCGCAGCTTTCAAGAGCCCCTTAAACAGCAAGAAATCTCAAACATCGGCATTCCTTGAATCCTCCTGGAATCCATCCAGCACCAGCACCTGGCCCCAGACATGTACCCTCTGAAAAATGAAGGAAATTGTTTCTGACTTAACAGGTGTCGGCCCACTTCGAGAATGCGGGGATGTGAGGGAAAAGGAAAACCCGCAGTCCCCTCCGGGAGCCTCAGTCGCTTTGCAATGTTGTGGTTCCCCCATCTGCTGGTCCCCTCTCCGGAGTGAAGCCCTGACTGCTTTGGTCTGTCCGGCGGGGAAGCCCTGAGTCGTCTCTGCTCCTTTTTGGTTTTCTTTGATGGGGCCGCTGCATTAACCCGTCCCAAGGTCTATGAGAGGACAAGCTGGTCTGTCTTTGCCTCCTGGGGTGGTCTGACCCCTTCCTAGGGTCACAGGGACAGAAAGCAGACAGCAATGTATTAGCAGAGCTGTGGGCCATCTCCCCAGACACCTGCTCTTGCTGACACCCATACAGAGTCTCTTCTGTTGCTCTGCACCCACACTTAGTCGAGGATGTCACCTTTCACTGTGTGCACAAGCTGGGAGATCAGCATGCACTGATGTCGCACATACTCCATCGATCCAGCGGCCTGATGATCCTTCTCATCCAGCGCCTCTGGATCTGGGAACCGTGCTCGTTAAACTTGGAAATTCGGGCAGCCTATTTGTCCTCTCTAAATCTGAAAGTACATTTTAGGATTTTTTTTTTTTTAGGTCTTCAAATCTCTTAAGTGATCAGCAAACATTGCTAAAATAACCACTTTGGGTTTTAGAACATAAACGTCAGTGTGGGCCTAATTAATTAGGTGTTTTCTGCCAGATTACGGATTTTATGCTTCATCTGCAGATGGCTGCCCCCAGGGGTTACTTCTCAAAATGTTCCAAGATTGGCAAAACCCGGGCACTGAGCACAGAGAGTCGGAAAACAACAGGTCAGATAAAGATAATAAAAATAGCATCGAGGATATTTTCATGAGAAGCAAATCACATTTCCAGAATAAAACAGATTTTTCAGTGATTAAAACTGACCCCAGGAAGTAATCTTTCTCCTGAAACGCAGCTGAGGTGCTCTGATTGAGGCCGACTTTCCTCCCAAATTGGATGCTAAACAGACTGCATTTGATTCAGCCACTGTTGTATTGAAATATAATGTTTTGAGCATTTTCTTGATCCCCTGTTAAAGAATTAATTGCTTGTCAAAACCATGGTGTAACTGCTTGGCCTTCTAAAAAATATCAAATGAATAAGAACGTCTTTTTCTGGGCTCACCTTCTATCTATGTATTCCGGTGCCAGAGTTTCAGTGGGCAATTCTTTAAACGACCTCATAGATGGGTGTGTGTGCTAAATTGCCTCATTCATGTCTGACTCTTTGTGACCCCATGGACTGTAGCCCGCCCGGCTCCTCTGTCCACGGGATTTCCCAGGCTAGAAAACTGGAGTGGGTTGCCCTTTCTTCTTCCAGAGGATCTTCCCAACCCGAGGATTGAACCCGTGTCTCCCTCGGGTCCTGCATTGCAGGTGAAGTCTTTACCACTGAGCCACTGGGGAAGCCCCTCATGGATACCCCCACTGTCCACTGGAGTGGGGAGCAGTACATGTGTTCTTCTGCGTGAGGGGAGTTCCTAGTCTTGGGTGCATAACGATGGCGGAACCACAGAGGATGAGGGATGCCTGCATGGATGGGGGTCCGGCGTAACGATGGCAGAACCACAGAGGATGAGGGATGCCTGCGTGGATGGGGGTCCGGCGTAACGATGGCGGAACCACAGAGGATGAGGGATGCCTGCGTGGATGGGGGTCCGGCGTAACGATGGCGGAACCACAGAGGATGAGGGATGCCTGCGTGGATGGGGGTCCGGCGTAACGATGGCGGAACCACAGAGGATGAGGGATGCCTGCGTGGATGGGGGTCCGGCGTAACGATGGCGGAACCACAGAGGATGAGGGATGCCTGCGTGGATGGGGGTCCGGCGTAACGATGGCGGAACCACAGAGGATGAGGGATGCCTGCGTGGATGGGGGTCCGGGTGTCCCTTTATACTGGTGGAGCCCCCGTGTCTGAGGGCCCTCCGTGTCTGTGGCTGAGTGCGGGTCTCAGCGCCCACACCCTGCCGCCCAGCCTGCCCCAGGTCTTCCTGCAGCTCAGGGGGATCTTCACTCACCCAGTGGCTCGATTCCTGTTTACAGACTTGACTCCGCCCTGAGCGCCTCCGCCCTGAAATTACTCTTCTGGGTGCTCCCTGACTCGGCCCAGACTCTGCTGCTAACATTTCTTCGTCCCCTTGGTGGGCGTGGCGTGTGGCTCACTGAGTTCCCAGGACCTTTGCGGGACTCCATGGGGATTCTCCTCGGTGGGGCTCCCTGTCCACGGGGCCCTCCCTTAGACACCGCAAACCCCCCGCCCGAGAAGACCTCTTACACTGATGGTGAATGCACCTTCAAAATCAGAGTCAATTGCTTTACATACTGGGTGTTATTTAGTAAATTTAGAAGGCATGTTGGTTATTAAACAATAGGAATCCTTATAATTAAAGTCCTTAAACTGTCCCCTTATAATCATATTTCCTTGCACTTAATAAGTACACCCACACGGTCTACCATATACCACTGCTCTCCAATATATTTTGCTAAATTCCAGTCCTTCAGTGACAGTGAGTGCTTTTGGACCAGCCTATCTTGCAGTTTTGGAGAAGGCAATGGCACCCCACTCCAGTACTCTTGCCTGGAAAATCCCGGGGGCGGAGGAGCCTGCTGGGCTGCAGTCCATGGGGTCGCTAAGAGTCGGACATGACTGAGCGACTTCACTTTCTCTTTTCACTTTCATGCATTGGAGAAGGAAATGGCAACCCACTCCAGTGTTCTTGCCTGGAGAATCCCAGGGATGGGGAAGCCTGGTGGGCTGCCGTCTATGGGGTCACACAGAGTCGGACACGACTGAAGTGACTTAGCATAGCATAGCATCTTGCAGTTTAAGTTGAATCTCTGACCAAAGGTAAGAGAAAACTTGAGATGAGGAGTGGAAAAGACAGCTCTTCAGTCAGCTATTAATTTTTTAAACATGTCCATTTCAATCTCTCTCTCTAATAAAGAAGATTCCCTGACATCTATAAAGTAAATACACAGATGTGTGTACATGTGCGTTCTAAGCCATTTTAGTCGTGTCCCACTCTTGCCAGTCTATGGACTGTAGCCCACCAGGCTCCTCTGTCCATGGGATTCTCCAGGTAAGAATACTGAAGATGCCTTCTCCAGGGCATCCTCCTGACCCAGGGATCGAACCCATCTCTCTTATGTCTCCTGCACAGGGTTCTTTACAACTGTGCCATCATAGTACCCTCTTCTGATGACTAGCAGGATTCGTATTGGGCTTCCCAGGTGGTGCTAGAGGTAAAGATCCCTTTTCCAATGCAGGAGATGTAAGGGATAGGGGTTGGATCCCTGGGTCAGGAAGATCGCCTGGAGGAGGGCACGGTAAACCCACTCCCATGGACAGAGGAGCTTGGCGGGCTGCGGTGCATGGGGTCACAGAGTTGGACACAACTGAAGCGAGTTGGCGGGCATGCACAGGATGTGAGACGACAGTGCAGGAAGTTGAATCATCCTTGGGATCTTCTCTGAGTCACCAGGAAACTGCTTCCTGTCTCTATCTGAGCTTCCGCCGTCTGCACAATGTGGTGTGAAGTCCAGATACCCCCTCGTGGTCTCCACGTGGTCTCTGTATTTTGTTCCCTTTTGCCCCGCCCACAGCAGGCCTGGATTACAACCTGAAGTGACAAAGTGGATTGGGTGTGCAGCAGAAAGGGATGTTTGGAGCGCAGCCGCGGGGCCAGGCCTGAAGACTGGGATGGCATGAGGTCAAGTGAGTGCTGCGGTCACGGAAACGTTGACCATCAATTGGAAAGAAGGAAAGGGCAAACTCAATGCCAACTGCTAGTTATTCAGAGCTTTAAAAAATTTGAAAAGATCATGCATTAACTCCCCCAAATCCTCTGAGAAATTCAGATTCCACCTGAAGCTACAGAAGCGATTGCATGCGTGGCGGATGGTTCATGGCACGGGTGGTGTCCCTCTTTGGGCCGTGGGAGTTAGCGGTGGTCACATTTTCGGTTTGACCTGAGATTGTTTCTGGACTTAGATCTGCCTAGTGCTGGTTACCCCTGTGTCTGTAAAGCTACTGTCAATCTTTCCTGCTGCCGACGCTCATGCGCCAGTATGTGGAGAACTGAGAAATTCTGCAGGGTGGAGAGAGGAAGGTCACGACATGAAGAAATGGATGCGTATTTCGAAAGCCTTTCAAGGAAGACGGAAGGGCTGCTCTGTGCACAGCCGGGCTTCCGCTGCCTCATCACTGCCTTTGTTTCTTTCTTGCCGCTTGCTTTGCAGTTGTCCTGCCCAGTGGTTCCAGGTTCCCTTCCCAGCTCACTGCCAGGAAGTGATCACCTCTGTTATTGCTCACAGCTCACCTCCTTTGCTGGTCTTGCTGTTACGTGCAAGTCTAGAGGGAAATACTTGGGGCTTCCCAGGTGGCTCAGACTGTAAAGAATCTGCCTGCAATGAGGGAGACCCAGGTTCGACCCTTGAGTGGGGGGATCCCCTGGAGAAGGGAATGGCAACCCACTCCAGTGTTCTTGCCTGGAGAGCTCCATGGACAGAGGAGCCTGGCAGGCTACAGTCTGTGGGGTTGCAAAGAGTCAGATAAGGCTGAGCGACTAAAACACTAGAGAAATACAGGTGTTCACCGTTTCCTGGCCAAGCAGAGATCCCATTCATATTTACTCGCCGAGAACAATCAAAACCTGCAGCCATCACTTAAGTCAATTGACTTATACTGTGGCCTTTGCATGGGTCACCGTGCAAAGTGTCCTTTAAATCCAGTTGTGTTGAAAGCACTCTTGTCTATTTAAAATGATAGAGGTTGTGTATTAAAATGACAGGCTGCAATTTTCTTTCATGTGAAGTAAAAGGCATCCTTGCTTGCTAATATTCTTAGACATAATACTGGCAATGTGGACATTAAATATAATTAGAGCGTGCTACATCAGACCTTTTTCCAACACTGGGCACAGTTGGGAAGGTAAATCACTCCTGGCAGCAAATCATCCTCCTTTTTAGCACACTTCAGACTTTTGAAACAAATTACTTCGCCCTGAGTATTATTTGCTGGAGCTTCCCAGGTGACTCAGTCTGTCAAGAATCTGCCTGCAGTTCAGGAGACCCAGGTTCGATCCCTGGGTTGGGAAGATCCCCTGGAGAAGGAAATAGCCACCCACTCCAGTATCCTTGCCTGGAGAATCCTATGGACAGAGGAGCCTGGTGAGCTGCAGTCCGTGGGGTCACAAAGAGTCAGGCGCACCTGAGCAGTTAACACTTGCTTACTTACCCAGGTGGCTTAGTGGTAAAGAACCCGCTTGCCAATGCAGGAGACACAGATTCAATCCTGGAGTTGGGATGATGGCCTGGAGAAGGGAATGGCTATCCACTCCAGGATTCTCGCCTGGGAAATCCACGGACAGAGGAGCCTGGAGGCACACAGTCCATGGGGTCACAAAGAGTCAGACACGACCGAGCGACTAAACAGCGACATTATTTGCGTGGGACTAAAACCTAAGTATACACAGTTTATGCCGCAGAGAACCACGTGCTTTGAACCTGGCAGCTCTGAAATCGGCCTTTCCATTGGGGAAATGAAGCTCTGCGCTTCCCAGAAGAGGCGAGCTGAAACGTCAGGAGCTCCTTGTCAGCGGCAGCCCTGGGCTCATGGGCCAGTCCTAGAGGTCTCTGCTGTGCTCCAGCCTCACCCCATCCAACCACCCAACTTGCTGCCCCCTTGCTTAGCCCTTTCACAAATCCCTGTAGCTTTCAGGTTCAAGTTCAACTGCCTTCTTTAAGATGCAAGAGTCCACCTTTGCTGGCTTTTGATCCTCTCCTCCTCCTCACGGCCCAGGCCCCTGAGCTCCAGGTGCTGCTGACCCCCAGCAGAAGCCTCTCCAGGCCAACTCCCCCTCCTCCACCCACTTCTCTGCAACCCGAAGTTCCCTCCCACTCGCACAGCAGGAGGGGCTCAGTGTCTCCACAGACCAAGGGCACTTGGGTTTGCTGGTGGACCTGTGCAGACCCAATACCGAATCTGGCTCCCAGCGAGCTTATTGGGTGCTTAATGGGCAGACCTAACAAAAAACGATGCCTCAGACGTCCCTGGCGGTCCACTGGTGGAGAATCCGCCTGCCAATGCAGGAGGCGTGGGTTCGATCCCTGGGCGAGGAAGATCCCGCATGCCTTGCAGCAGCTAAGTCCAGGCACCACAACTCCAGAGCCTGTGCTCCGCAACAAGAGACGCCACCACAGCGAGACGCCACCACAGCCGAGACGAGCCCCTGATCACCGCAACTAGAGAAAAGCCTGCGGGGCGGTGAAACCCACCACAGTCGGTAAAGAAATCAATCTTTTAAAAAAGCGCTGCCTAGGGTCCAATTTGTAGGAAACAAGGCTGAGCCACATGGTTCCTACAGGGCTCTGCCAGCAGGCAAAGCCCGGCACACACCAGGATCAAGACTCTAACAGGGTGCCGGCGGGGACCAGGGGCTCCTCAGAGAGAACTACTGAAGCGACCTGTGGAATGAACCCCCATTCCACAAAAGCACAGGTACCCGCCCTCCCCCGACAACAATTACAAAAAAATCTGACTTGATTTTTTTTTCCTAGACGATACATTCACTCTCCGTGCAACGTGATGGGGGTCAGCGGGCTGGGTCTGGAAGAGGCTGGGCAGGCGTGCCTTCCTCCTGGCTCCGGGGGCCCCCGCTCTGGACCAGGGGCACGGCCAACACCCTGTGCCCCGAGGATTTCCACACCCACACGTGCTGGTGGTTCAGGAGAGCTGAACTATGATTACTCCCTCCTGACCCATCTGTTTCAAAAACATGAAATTCTGACAGACCCGCAGAGAGCACAGGCTTGCTCCGGAACCAGCATCCTGTTGTCCAGACATTCCTTCTCTCAGCTTTGTACAGGAAACATGCTTGAAGTTTATTCAGATCTGATTAAGTTCTTTGAGCTGTGACGAGTTAGAGTTCATGTGCTCAGTCATGTCCGACTCTCTGCGACCCCATGGACGGCAGCCCACCAGGCTCCTCTGTCCATGGGATTCTCCAGGCAAGAACACTGGTGTGGGTTGCCATTTCCTTCTCCAAGGGATCTTCCCAACCCAGGGATCGAATCCAGGTCTCCCGCACTGCAGGCAGATTCTTTACCAGCTGAGCCACCAGGGAAGCCCCACACTTCATATTTTACAAACACTGCCTTTCTTTTTACCGGGGGGACACGGTAAGGAGGCTTCCTCCTTCCCTGGCAGGTGTCTGCCCCTGGCAGTCTTCATTGCTACACATGCCCGAGTCATGTGTCTGCCCTTTTATTGACTTCAGAATCACTTCCTGGGAATGATGAATTCTCATTGACTAACTACCATTTACCACCTAACTACCATTTGCACCTGGTTAATTCCTAAACTATACCATCCGTCGCGGTCCACAGCCCTGAACATCTGCATTCTGCCTTCAGGATTCTACTGGACAAGTGACTACCATTCTTTCAAAGTCAACGTCTTTAAAACAAAACTCTTTCCCTTCCTCAGACTCCTCTTTGGCAGAAGTACAGCCTGCAGTGTGGCCCTCCTCTTTCTGGCTGCTTCTGCCCCATGAGCTTGGCCCAAGGTTTCTTTCCTCTGAAATGCCTCCGCTCTCAGCTCGGCTCCTCCTCTCTGTCAGACCACAGGCAGGCTTTCTGCCCCAGTACCTTTGCTAGCACCACCTTAGAACTATTTCTAGGTTAATCTTTTTAAGATATTTTCTTCGTTTAATATTTTTCTGGTTGAAAGGGAGAAAAAGCCGACAAGGAATGGCTGGGTCTTAGTTGCAGCATGTGGGGTCTTGTTCCCTGACCAAATACAGAACCCAGGCCCCCTGCACGGAGCTCAGTCTGAGCTACTGGACCACCGGGGAAGTACTGGGAGTCCTATTTATCTTTGAAAAATTATTCTAGAAGTGGGCGGCAGAGGATGAGATGGTTGGATAGCATCACAGACTTAATTGATGTGGGTCTGAGCAAACTCTGGGAGATAGTGAAGGACAAAGAAGCCCAGTGTCCTGCAGTTCATGGGGTCGCAAAGAGTCAAACACGACTTAGTGGCTGCACAACAACAAAATTATTCTACAACCATTCCTTTCATGATTTCCATAGTCATTAAACTCTGATTCACTTAATATGATTTTAAATTTTCTATTTCCTTATTATGTAGGGATACAAAACAATAGAAATCAAAATCCAGAGTTTGTAGGAAACTGCTTATACAGGCATATCCCTCAGCTTGGTGTTATTTTGCTATAATTAGCATAGCATAGCATAGAAAAACAAAAACACCCTCAGAAAAGAACCAAACCCACGTTTGATCATAACTACTAAAGTGATATCATAGCTATGGAAGTGACCATAGCTATGTAAACAATAAGCCACCCCTGACTAACAGGAAGTGGGCAAAGATCTTGAATTCCTAGCTGACCCAGCAGGCTAGCTGGGCACTCATTCTGCCTGCTCCTCTGCTGCGTCCAATAAGTCTGATGTTAGAGGCCAGCTGACAAACCAAATATTGAGGCTCTTGGGCTATTTCATCAGGTCATCTGTGGCACCAGAAAAATGAAAGGCTTGCATGATGAAAATGGACTCTGTGCATCTATGATTCTGAAAGGAGACAGCGTTTAAAAAATGCACATGATTTTTATCTCCAGTTGCATGTTCATACAAAGGACTAAACACGGCCAGGGTCAACATTACGTGCAGAAACAGATAAAACAAGCAGGGAATGAATCCTTCTCATCGCTGTACACTCCAGAGCACAGCTTCTTCAGCACTGAGCATTCTGCATAAACATCAGTGGTTCAGAGAATTCGTCACTTGACAACAGAAG
This sequence comes from Tragelaphus eurycerus, assembly GCA_935064755.1. Classification (NCBI taxonomy): domain Eukaryota; kingdom Metazoa; phylum Chordata; class Mammalia; order Artiodactyla; family Bovidae; genus Tragelaphus; species Tragelaphus eurycerus. Next base: position 2,692,499 of record CAKXYN010000114.1, read on the forward strand.
AATCTCTTCCCTGCAGTTGTGACCCAAATCGTGGAAGGCAGCATTCCCTGGTAGCTCAGCTGGTAAAGAATCTGCCTGCAATGCGGGAGACTCCAGTTCAATTGCTGGGTCAGGAAGGTCTGCTGGAGAAGGGATGGGCTACCCACTCCAATATTCTTGGGCTTTCCTGATGGCTTAGCTGGTAAAGAATCTGCCTGCAATATGGGAGATCTGGGATCGATCCTTGGGTTGGGAAAGTCCCCTGGAGAGGGGAACAGTTACCCACTCCAGTATTCTGGCCTGGAGAATTCCATGGACTATACAGTCCATGGGGTCTCAAAGAGCCACACGTGACTGACTTTCACTTTCAGGGTGTCTTTATTCTTAAGGGGGTAGGCATGTGAGCTGGGTTTTGAACTCTTGTTAGAAATTTCTACTTCCCTGGTGACTCAGATGATGAAAATTCTACCTGCAATGTGGGAGACCAGGGTTCAATCCGACCAGGGTCGGGAAGATCCTCTGGAGAAGGAAATGGCAACCCACTCCAGTATTCTTGCCTGGAGAATCCCCATGGACAGAGGAGCCTGGCGTACCTCAGTCCATGGGATCACAAAGAGTCGGGCATGACTGAGTGGCTAACACATTCGCTTTCACTTAGGTTCCTCTGTCCATAGGATTCTCCAGGCAAGAATACTGGAGTGGGTTGCCATTCCCTTCTCCACGGGAAGTTCCTGACCTAGGGGTTGAAACGAAGTCTCTTGTGTCTCCTGCATTGGCAGGCGGGTTCTTTACCACTAGCGCCACCTGGAAAGCCCTAGGAAAATCTAGACCTCCCATTTGGCAGAGGTTGAGGAGAACAGTTTTGCAATTAGTTAATTCATCAGTGACACTGCTGTTAGGGAAGTTGCCCAGAGAGGAGAGAATACAAGATCAGTTATGTCTGATGGGGGAGAATGGATAGGAGGGAGACAGGAGGAGCTGAGTCACTTCCACGGGCTTGGGGCGTGGAGGTGATGACTGATGGTGCTGAACTTGAGTGAAGAGGCAGACGTGCATGGGGGTGGAGGTGGGGTTCCAGGCAGAAGGGCAAAGCTCCAAGAAAGTGCTGAGATCCTGGATGTGTGATGTCATCTAGAGACTGGTCCTCTTTGAGGACTCTATTTGACTTTCCAACTTCAAGTTTTATTTCCTTTGCTCACAGAATGATTCAAGTATTGTTCTTAAATATATGTGTATATTTCCTACTGGGCTTCCTGGTGGTTCAGTAGTAAAAAGAATCTGTCTGCCAGTGCAGGAGAAGCAAGTTCAATCCCTGGGTGGGAAAGATCTCCTGGAGGAGGGCATGGCAACCCACTCCAGTGTTCTTGCTTGGAAAATCCCATGGACAGAGGAGCCTGGTGGGCTATAGTGCATGGGTCTCAAAAGAGTTGGACACGACTTAGTAACTGGCCACGCACACATATTTCCTCTTAGTCCCTTCCATTCCCTTTCACACTGGACTCGGTGGGTAGCTCTGGTCCACAAGGTATGAAAGGTGGTTCAGTGGGGGCCTCTGATGCCCGTCCGTGGCTCAATCAGCTGCCTTGTCTCATTCCATCACAGTCGCCTCCCTGCCTTGTCCCTCCAAGCTCAGCCCCTCCCAAAGCTGCCTGGTCCCAGGGAAGAACCAGCCCCTAATAAAGAAACATGAGGAAGCCTTCAGTATAATATTTATTGATCAATCATTTATTACATCCTCTCTCTACTAGTTCACATAGGGGATTTTATTGGAGCTGATACAGTCGCTAAGCTCATGAAGTCTTCCAGCTATTGAGAGAGAGCAGTAGTTAGGAACATAGGCTTTGGAGTCAACCTGCTTGGGCTTGAAACACGTGACCTCCACTTACTGGCCATGGGGATTTGGGCCCTGCTTCAGTCTTCTTCTCTGTACAATGGGGAAAGTAGTAGGCCTGTTATGGTCATTAAGTGAATTAATGTTTTAAAGTTCTTAGAACATTGCCTGGTAAGGATTAGGCACTATGTAAGTGTTTCTTAAATAGATATACATGCAACAGTAAAGTAATTGCAAACAGCACAAAATCTATTGATAAGGCTGTGACTGTAAGTCAATTTACAGACTGGTTCCAAATCAGGAAAGGAGCATGTCAAGGCTATATAGTGTCACCCTGCTTATTTAACTTAGATGCAGAGTACATCATGAGAAACGCTGGACTGGATGAAGCACAAGCTGGAAACAAGATTGCTGGCAGAAGTATCAATAACCTCAGACATGCAGATGGCACCACACTTATGGCAGAAAGCCAAGAAGAACTAAAGAGTCTCTTGATGAAAGTGAAAGAGGAGAGTGAAAAAGTTGACTTAAAATTCAACATTCAGAGAACTAAGACCATAGCATCCGGTCCCATCACTTCATGACAAATAGATGGGGAACAGTGGAAACAGTGAGAGACTTTATTTCCTTGTGCTCCAAAATCGCTGCAGATAGTGACTGCAGCCATGAAATTAAAAGATGCTTGCTTTTTGGAATAAAAGTTATGACCAACCTAGACAGTATATTAAAAATCAGAGACATTACTTTGCCAACAAAGGTCTGTCTAGTCAAAGCTTTGGTTTTTCCACTGGTCATGTATGGATGTGAGAGTTGGACTATAAAGGAAGCTGAGCACCAAAGAACTGATGATCTGTGAACTGTGATACTTGTGAACTGTGGTGTTGGAGAAGACTCTTGAGAGTCCCTTGGCCTGCAAGGAGATCCAACCAGTCCATTCTAAGGGAAATCAGTCCTTAATATTCATTGGAAGGACTGATGGTGAAGCTGAAACTCCAATACTTTGGCCACCTGATGCGAAGACCTGACTCATTGGAAAAGACCCTGATGCTGCGAAAGATTGAAGGCAGGAGGAGAAAGGGATTACAGAGGATGAGATGGTTGGATGGTATCACCGACTCAAAGGACATGAGTTTGAGTGAACTCCGGGAGTTGGTGATGGACAGGGAAGCTTGGTATTCTGAAGTCCATGGTGTCACAAAGAGTCAGACATGACTGAGCAACTGAAATGAACCGAACTGAATAAATCAACACCGAGCTTTGCCACAGAGTGCTGCGGGTGTTCAGCAAGTAGGAGAGAGGGGAAGGAGTCACAGAGGAAAGGGGACTGTGAGCTTTACTCCTGGTGGTGATGTGCTGGGCATGGGGTGTAGGAAGCAGAGTGGGGATAGGAGGAAGCCCCTAAGAGGGAATGATGGATGTGGGGGACTACAGGGTGGTGAGAAGCTGGAGAGAAGTGATGCTGGAGAGGTTAAGAGAGTTCCAGTTGCAAATGGTGGGAACACAGCATAAGTCACTGTCACAGAAAAAGAAGACAAATAGAGTGAAAGTCTTAGTCGATTCTGCCACCTTATGGACTGTAGCCCGGCAGGCTCCTCTGTCCATGGGATTTTCCAGGCAAGAATACGGGAGTGGGTTGTCACGTCCTCCTCCAGGGATCTTCCCAACCCAAGGATGGAACTCAGCTTTCCTGTGTCTCCTACATTGGCAGGCGGATTCTTTACCACTGTGCCACCTGGGAAGCCAAAATTTATGAAGAAAAGTACACAGATATATAAGCTGTCCTTAGTCATTAGCTTAGAGGTGTGAGGTACTCCTATCCAATCAGCTTGCCAGTGGGAAATGTGAAAATGAGATTCAAAGACTTTAAAGCAAGAATCATTATTTTATGAATGATTATTTCACACTCAGGGCAGATTTCGTATGAACCCATTCTCTTAATAATGGGCAAAAACATCTGAAGGGCTTTCAGAGATGGCTGCTAAATGTTCTCAAACATTTATTTGGAGCAAATCTATAGCTAGTGATAAAAACTTCTTTCAAAGTCATTAATAGAAGATAAAATCCTATTTCCAGTTCATCTCTGTTGGACAGCATTAATTTATGTTTAGCAGATGCTGAGTTTCAAATCAATCTAAATCTTGAAGTTTTTCATAATTTGCTTACATTTAGATTTTAAAATGTCAGTTAAGTATACAAAATGCAAGAGGTTGAACAAAGTACTGTGTATCTGGGAAATAAGTGCATTTTCTTATGTACATTCATGAAACTTCCATCTAAGCTTCAGTTTTGCCTTTACACTAGCTGTGAGATGTCCTACACACATCTCAAGCTCGACATTTCCCAAAACAAGTTCATCTTTTCCTCTAAACTTGGTTCCTCACCCGTACTCCGTGTCACCATGTGTGTTCTGCATCAGCATACCTTGCTGTGATTTTTATCCTCTTCCAACTGCCCAGTTTTGCTTTTTTTTCTTTTAATATACCATGTTCTTAGGTTGAAAGAATAAATATTGTTTAATGACCATACTACCCAAGGCAGCCCATAGATTCAATGAAATCCCTATCAAATTTCCAATGGTGTTTTTCACAGAACTAGAAAAACCAGTTGTAAAATTTGTATGGAAACACAAAAGACCCTGAATAGCCAAAACAATCTTGAGAAAGAAGAGTGGAGCTGAAGGAATCATGCTCCCTGACTCTAGACTATACTACAAAGCTACAGTAATCAAAAGAGTATGGCACTTACACAAGACAGACATGTAGACCAATGGATCAGAGCAGAGAGCCCAGGAACAAGCCCGCCCAGTCATCGTAAGTCAATCTGTAACAAAGGACGCAAGAATACGCAATGCAGAAAATGCAGTCTCTTCAATAAGTGCTGCTGGGAAAACTGGACTGCTACATGTCAAAGAATGGAATCAGAATCTTCTCTAAGACCACACACAAAAATAAATTCAGAATGGATTAAGACCTACATGTAAGCCTGGATACTACAAAACTCCTACAGGAAAACATAGGGAGAACACACGTTGACATAAATCATGTAACATTTTTTTGCGTTTGTCTCCTAGAGAATGGAAATAAAAACAAAAATTAATGAGATTTAATTAAACTCAAAAGCTTTTGCACAGCAAATGAAACTGTAAACAAAACAAGAAGACAACCTATGAGATGGGAGAAAATACTTGTAAATGATACTAAGCAATTAATTTCCAAAATATACAAACAGCTCCTACAGATATATGTACACACATATGTATATATAAAGCTATATATCTGTATATATAAAGTATACATATATATAAAGCTGATCCATATGTATATATATATAGAGAGAGAGAGAGAAAGAGAGCTGTATAAGCTGTTTGTATGTGTGTGTGTGTGTGTGTGTGTGTATATATATATATAAAGTTGATATATATATATATTTCAGAATGATCAAAACATGGGTAGAAGATCTATATAAACATTTCTCCGAAGAAGACAAAGAGATGGCCAACAAGCTCATGGAAAGATGCTTTAAAATTTAGAGAAATGCATATCAAAACCTCAATGAGATATCATCTCACGTCAATTAGAACTGTCATCATCAAAAAGTCTACACATAATAAATGCTGGAGAGGGTATGGAAGAAAAGGGAAACTTTCTGCACTGTTGGTAGGGATGTAAATTGGTTCAGACACCATGAAAAACAGTATGGAAATTCCTAAAAGAGCTAAAAATAGAGTTATATGATTGATCCAACATCTTGGACATATATTCAGAAGAGATGAAAATTATAATTTAAAAGTTACACAGGCCCAAATATACATAACAACACTATCTACAGTAAGCAAAACCTGGAAGTAGCCTACGTGTCCATTGACAGAGGAGTGGACGGAGCAGATGTGCTGCACGTGTACAGTGGAACACTCAGTCACAAAGAGGATGACATAACGCCATTTGCGGCAACATGACGGACCTAGAGATGGTCACGCTAAGTGAAGTACATCAGACATACGTCATATGATATCACTTGCATGTGACTAACAAAACGATACAAATGAACTTATTTACAAAGCAAAACTGGACTCACGGACATAGAAAACAAACGTCATTACCAAAGATGAAAAGGCAGGGAGAAGGACAGATTACGAGTGAGATGAACATGTGCACACTACTATGTATATAGTAGATAAACAACAAGGACCTACTGATCACACAGGGGCACCATATTCCATATCTTGTCATAGCCTGTAGTGGGAAAGAATCTAAAAAAGATCACATACATGCACATATATATAAACACACACACGTATAGTTTAGACGGATATCTATATCTGTCTGACTTGCTTTGTTGTGCACCCAAAACAAAGACACCAACAACACAAAGCTTTACTTTTTTTTTTTTTAAAAAAAGAAAGATTTCTTTAAGTGAATAGATGGACACACAATAGGTTGGAATAATTTCAGAGACGTTTATTAGGTTGGCTAGATGTTACTCGACCTATTTGATTAAAACTTTTTTCAGTAACCCAAGGCACTATTTTAAAAAATCTTTCTTGTAACTCCTCAAACACAAGCTAGTAGTATAAAATTCAATAGAAAATTTTTAAAGTAAAACATCTCTTGAATTATTACAAATGCAACCATTAAAAATATGTTGTTTTATGTGTGTGCGTATGTATGTGCTCAGTTGCTCAGTCGTGTCCGACTCTATGGCCCGTGGACTGTACCCGCCAGGCTCCTCTGTCCATGAAATTTTCCAGGCAAGAACACTGGAGTAGGTTGCCATTTCCTACTCCAATGAATATGATATATACCACAAAAATCTATAGCAAAATGTTCAAACAAGATTATTATTATTGATTTTAGGGTTAAGAATTTTTAAGTTTTATTTTTATATCAAAAATCTCCTATAGTGCATATTAATTTTTATATAAAAGAACAATAGAAATCTTTTGTAAGCTTTTGTCCCAAATCACCAGGATCATTTCCAAAGTTCATCATAAATAATCATTTGCTTCCTTTCCTTTCTCCCTGTACTCTGTGAGGTCTGTATTTGTCTTTGTGTTGCCTGCTGCTGCTGCTGCTAAGTCGCTTCAGTCGTGTCCGACTCTGTGGGACCCCATAGACGGCAGCCCACCAGGCTCCCCCGTCCCTGGGATTCTCCAGGCAAGAACACTGGAGTGGGTTGTCATTTCCTTCTCCAATGCATGAAAGTGAAAAGTGAAAGTGAAGTCGCTCAGTTGTGTCCGACTCTTAGCGACTCCATGGACTGCAGCCCACCAGGCTCCCCCGTCCCTGGGATTTCCCAGGCAAGAGTACTGGGGTGGGGTGCCATTGCCTTCTCCACTTTGTGCTGCCTACAAGTGAGTATTATCAGCTCTATGCGTGCATGCTTGCTAAGTTGCTTCAATCACGTCTGACTCTTTGCGACCCCATGGACTGTTGCCCACCCAGCTCCTCTCTCCATGGATTCTCCAGGCAAGAATGCTGGAGTGGGTTGCCATGCCCTCTTCCAGGGGATCAAACCCGTGTCTCTTGTGGTTCCCACATTGCAGGTGGCTTCTTTACTGCTAAACCATGGGGAAGACCTCTCAGCGCTATAATTAACTGTAAATCTTGATTTCTAGTTTATTAAATGAGTGACTCAGAGCACCCTGCAGAGAAGACACCACCCTACTGGGGCTTCAGCAGGACCTCAGGGCTCCCAGGACACCGTTCTCCTGGGCACTGGGCTTTATGGAATGTTGCATTTGCACAGGGTTACTTTAGTCAAAGTAAAGCATAAACTGCTATTCAACACAAAGGAAGCAAAATGATATGTTAATGAACCTCAGTTCTTCTACTAATCAGCCACATTTTCAAATGAACGTCCCCTGGAAACACTCTTTCAGATCTGTGCTGTGTTTGGTTGAAAGCAGTTTCTTTATAGTTCATCCTATTCATTTTCATTGCAGTAACATCCACTGGCTTTAAAACTGGGGAAAATAATATAGTTTGGTGAGTGGAGAAAATAAATTTCACAGGCTATTACATAATTTGGAATCAACACACATTATAATATTATTCCGTTGGACTTGAATCAAATTAATGACACTGTCAACATTTTAACCTCAGAGACTGTTCAACAATGGCTAAAAGCTATTTATTAAGTGCTAATCAACTCAACCAATTAAAACCAAATATTTATCACATGTGGCATGATAAATCTATTCATGCTTTTGATAAATGAAAAATAGCTAAGATTATATAATGCCTGCAGATAGCATTATGTGGAAAACTTATAGCTTAAGAAAATAGTGTCTAAGTGGATTTGGTACAGAACAGAATCTTAGAATCAATTTTTTAAAGGGAAAAGAATTCTTTAGTTGTTGAAGAGAAAAATTTAATTTATAACTATGTAGCTCAGACAGTAAAGCGTCTGCCTACAATGCGGGAGACCAGAGTTTGATCCCTGGGTCGGGAAGATCCCCTGGAGGAAATGACAACCCACTCCAGTATTCCTGCCTGGAAAATCCCATGGACAGAGGAGCCTGGTAGGCTACAGTCCATGGGGTTGCAAAGAGTCGGACACGACTGAGCAACTTCACTTTCACTTTCATATTAGAAATCAACACCCAGAAAATAAACTATCTTACAGTAATTCCTAAAACTTTTACCCAACTTTCAGGAGACTTACTAAATTATTAATTTCTGGGAACTTCCCTGGTGGGCTAGAGGTTAAGACTTTGTGTTTCCAACGCAGGAGACACAGCTTCAATCCCTGGTTTGGTGGCATAACCAAAAAAAAAAAAAAAGATTAATTTCTGCAATTAAGTCAGCTGCCCCCAAATGACTGTAAACACACTCATATGAAACACACTCAAACAAGTATTTGACTACTTGTACCAAAACTGCAGTGAGGTCATTTGTAAAGGAATTTCTTGTTACACTGATCCTATTGAAGTTTAATTCATTTGAAAAGACCCTGATGCTGGGAAAGATTGAGGGCAGGAGGAGAAGGGGATGACAGAGAATGAGATGGTTGGATGGCATCACCAACTCGATGGACATGGGATTGGGTGGACTCCGGGATTTGGTGATGGACAGGGAGGCCTGGCGTGCTGCAGTTCATGGGGTCGCAAAGAGTCGGACATGACTGAGTGACTGAACTGACTGAACAGAACTGAATCGAACTTTAATTAGTAACCAAGAAGGTACCAGGGAGGCCCTGTCATATTCTTCCTCTAGACGAGTGCTTCTTTTCTATTTGTCCTGCTCAAGGATCTGCTATGCTATTTTACAGCATAGCAGGAAAAATTTGCAAACTGCAGCAGAGTAGATGCTCCATAAACCGTTGAATAAATGAATGTAACATTGGAAACTTCTTTTGAAAGATCTGATGTCTCATTCAGCCTTCACCAACTGAGTGAAGTGTGCACACTCTCCAGAGTAACTTTTTGTTCATCGCCTTTCTCTCACTCCATTGCAGAGCAGTAGTTTTTAAATGAGTTTGCAGTCAGTCTGTTCTGATAGAGAGGCAGATGTATGCCTAGAATCAGCACTCCTTTCCCAATGCTGAACGGAAAACAAAATGTAAACCCTGGGGAAGGCTCTTTTCCCAATTCACTCTCCAAAAAAAAGATCAGGAGTTCAGCCGTACACATTCTAAGTGCAGTATTTAGCTGGTACAAATAATTATGCTGCCATAAGCTCAGCAAAAAGACCTAGAGGAGAGCCTGGCAGATAATCAGTACTCAATAAGTACTTGGTGAAGGAGTGAGTGGTGAGTGTGGATTGAGACAGCTCGATTTATGATCTGTCTTCCAAACTCATAACAACCTTCCCTATCCTCTCTCTTCCTCAAAAATGTAAATCGCGGTGAACAGAAGAAATGGAACAGTCTGGAGTCAGCTGTGATGGGGCAGGCAGTCACTCACAGTTAACACTTCCCAGTTGGCGCTAGTATAAAGAACCCGCCTGCCAACGCAGGAGACATAAGAGATGCAGGTTCGATCCTTGGGTTGGGAAGATCCCCTGGAGGAGGGCGTGGCGACCCACTTGAGTATTCCTGCCTGAATCTCATGGACAGAAGAGTCCATAGGGTCCTAAAGAGTCAGACACGACTGAATTGACCCCGCACACAGAACAAATAAAAGATTGAGTGTCTGCCCGCTGCTCCGTCAGTTCCCAGCGCTGAAAGGAAGGACACCGAGCAGAGCAACTAATTTTAGACTCATTAGCCTCAGATTCTAACCGCAGATCCTGAGCAGATTTCTGACCTGGGCTACCAGTGCTTCAGTGATGCTGAACTAGCTTCTGCGGGTCACACCCTCACCTTCGATTTCCCTATCTGCTTCTCCTCAACAAGCCCTTTCCTTCACTGCGCTCCTTTGCAGAACAAAAGCGAAAAATCATTATCTTGACAGCCTGGAGAAAAAAATGGAAACCACTTCAATGATGAGGCATTTAACGTTTTAATTACTGATAATTATGATACTGCAGAAGAACAGAGAAGATGGCATTATTTAAACGTAGAAGACAAGTTTAAATTATGCTAATATGTTCTAGCTTGTCTATAATTTTTTTTGACAGAGAATAAAGATCGGAGTCAGCTACCTAACTTGAGTGAGTTGTTGGCCGTCTCTTTGCCTTGTGATTAAAAGTCATGATGTTCTGGCCCTGAAGCCTGGCAGGTGAGGTGCAGAGATCACGGGTCACACAGCAAGATGACCTCAACAAGGTCAACTCGAAGCCCTCAGCACAGTGCTCTGAGCTTGCAGTGTCTGAACTTGGCAAAACCTTTCCCTTTAATCTTACGCCCTCCAACTTAAATATTTATGCTTAAATGACATGTGTGTGTTCCAGTATGGCCATCCTTTCAACTGCTGCCTGAGAGTTTTTTGCTGTTTAAAAGTCCCATGGGTTTTGCATTTAGACATGCCTGAGTTAAACCTGTATGTCTATGTTTTAAGTGCCTTGTGATCCTTAGAAAGTTATTGGATCTCCTGGTGACTCAAATGCTTCCTTATAGGATAGTTGGGGGGCTGCCTGAGAAGACAAAGAATGCCATGCCTGACACAGAGGGGTGTTTGGAAAGCATAGCCATCTTCTCCTATGACTAAGTATTCTCAGTAAAATTGAATTTTTGACAGTTATTCAGTTTTCACAAAGTCTGAGTCTTTCACCAGAGGATGATGGATAAAACCAAAATAAAAAAATTGCTTGCAAAAATAAAAAAATCAATCTCAAAAATATTAGATAGCAAGACCAAATTATTAATGAGCTTTTGATGGGAGTAGTATGGATTTGAGAAGCTTTTGCTTTGGGCAAAATTACATAATTGTTGTATAATTCATATGCACAACCACTGAAAATGCACTTTCCTCAAAATGTATGTTTATCTCATCATAATCTTTGGAGGGTTTAATCATCTTATTAACAAAACGCTCAGAATCCTGACCTTGGGCTAGTCACTTCACCCCACCCCTCACCTCAGAACAAAGAAGGTATCATGCTATTGCTGAATTTGCAGACGCTAACCTGGCTCAAAGACATGTTTTTAGCAGATCAACATTACCCAGTACTTGGTGATCATCAAGTCTTCACAGCACATCAAGCCTTCTTGATATCTCTTGGAAACAGTTTTCAGCAGCTTTGTGTCTTTATTTTCATTTTTTTCAGGACAGTCTATTATCTTTTATTTCTTGCAAAAAATTGATTCCCATGTCATTCTCACTCACTGAATTTTTGAACAGTTACACTCATTTATCTAAATGATCTATCTTAAATCTATTGAATCACGGAATTGTTGACTGTATTATTTAGACAGGCCTTTAAATTAGCCCTTTCTTTGCTCTCAAGATAGTGCCACAAGCGGGCTGATCTGTCAGGCCCATGGAAGGGAGAGAGCCCTTAACAAGGAGGGAAAACCAGGAGACTGGGCAGATCACTTTTCACATGGCAACTTCACTCCGTTCAGAAAAGATAGCACCACCCAGGCTCTCCGCTGTTCACACCACTGCCAGCAGGGTGCGGGTCGACGCCTGGAGACGGGTCTAGGTGCTGAACAACACTCGTTCCCCTGGCAAACTGAAACCACTCGAAAAACACGGCTCAGCTCTGAGCGACTCCCCGCAGCCGCCTGCCGGCCCAGCAGTCTCCTCCCGCCGGCCCAGCCCCTGCGGCCCCTCCGCCCTGCCCGCCCGGAGGCGCCCGAGGCCTCCTGACCCTGCGGCCGGAAACCACGGCCTCCCGGCTCAGCCCTTGTGTCTGCTCGTCCTTCTGCTCGGACACTCTTCCTGCTGATGGATACATGACCGTGCGGGACTCTGCTCCAGTGTCACCTACTGAAAACCCTCCACACACACACACACACACACACACACACAACACCAACCACACACACAAACACACACAAACAACTACACACACAACCAACCACACACACACAACCACCCCCCACACACAACCACACACACATACACACATACAACTACACACACACAAACACACACACAAACAACTACACACACATACACACACAAACACACACAACCACCCCACACACAACCACACACCCCCACACACACAACTACACACACACAAAACCACACAAACACAAACTACACACACAACCAACCACACACACACAACTACACACACAACCACCCCCACACACACAACCACACACACAACTACACACACACACCCACACACACACCCACACACCCACACACACAACCACACACACACAAAACCACACAAACACACACACAACTACACACACAACCAACCACACAACCACACACACAACCAACCACACATACACACACAAACAACCACACACACACAACCACCCCACACACACAACCACACACACAACCATACACACACAACCACCCCCACACACACAACCATACACACACAACCATACACACACAACCACTCCCACACAGCTACCCCCACACACACACACACACACAACCACACACACACTCAACCACACACACAAAACCCCACACACACACAATCACACACACATAAACAACCCACACACACACAACCCACACATAACCACACACACACAACCTCACACAACCACTCCCACACATACACACACCCAACCACACACAAACATACACACTCACACACACAAACAACCACACAGATACACACAACCACCCCCACACACATACACACAGCCACACACACACCCGCATACACACCCCGCTCCCCCGCGCTGGTTTCTGTCCTGACTCCGGTGAGCACCGACCCTGCACACGTGGTTCCTTGCTCTTGGCTCTACCGCTTGCCCCTCCCCTCCCCCGTCGCCGTCAGCTCTGGAGGGCAGGGGTCTCCGCTTGCTGGCTTGCAGCTGCACCCCTAAACCTCACGTGTTCACAGAGCAGGGTTCTGGCCTGTGTGGGTGCCGGGGTCAGGCAGTCGGAGCAGATGGCTCTGCCCAAGTTCCAACTCTTGGGAACGCAGGTGGGCCGGATGGAGCTGCGCTTCTCCCGCAGGGCTGGCGAGGAGGTGCTGCAGGGGACAGCGCAGACCTCCACCGCCGGCTGAGTCTCTCATGTCTTCTGCACTGGCAAGCGGGTTCTTTACCACTCTTGCCATGTAGGAAGCCTTCCAATCACCCAGACCCAAGTTACATCTCAATCCCAGAGTAACAGAGCATCAGCGGCCGTCAGCCCTCTTTTTGATCACTCCTCGTCTGTATTTTCAGTTTCTCTGAGGACCAAGCCTTAAAAATTAACATCAAGAAACTCCTTTCCTTCCTCAGAAATGCTAAAATATTATAGTCATAACTTTGATCAAGATACAGTTTCAAAAGAACAATTCTCAAGCTTCTTAAAACTGAACCCCACACTCTTCAGTTCCAACTCCCTGTTATATCACAAAATTAGAAAAGGATGGTTTTCCTTTGTGTCAGCCTTTGATATTTCATTTCCTTAGAAGGAAAGTTATGACCAACCTCAGATCAGATCAGTTGCTCAGTCGCATCCGACTCTTTGCAACCTCATGAATCACAGCACGCCAGGCCTCCCTGTCCATCACCAACTCCCAGAGTTCACTCAGACTCACGTCCATCGAGTCAGTGATGCCATCCAGCCATCTCATCCTCTGTCGTCCCCTTCTCCTCTTGCCCCCAATCCCTCCCAGCATCAGAGTCTTTTCCAATGAGTCAGCTCTTTGCATGAGGTGGCCAAAGTACTGGAGTTTCAGCTTTAGCATCATTCCTTCCAAAGAAATCCCAGGGCTGATCTCCTTCAGAATGGACTGGTTGGATCTCCTTGCAGTCCAAGGGACTCTCAACAGTCTTCTCCAACACCACACTTCAAAAGCATCAATTCTTCGGCGCTCAGCCTTCTTCACAGTCCAGCTCTCACATCCACACATGACCACTGGAAAAACCATAGCCTTGACTAGACAGACCTTTGTTGGCAAAGTAATGTCTCTGCTTTTGAATATGCTATCTAGGTTGGTCATAACTTTCCTTCCAAGGAGTAAGTTTCTTTTAATTTCATGGCTGCAATCACTATCTGTAGTGATTTTGGAGCCCAAAAAATAAAGTCTGACACTATTTCCACTGTTTCCCCATCTATTTCCCATGAAGTGATGGGACTGGATGCCACGATCTTCGTTTTCTGAATGTTGAGCTTTAAGCCAACCTTATCACTCTCCACTTTCACTTTCATCAAGAGGCTTTTGAGTTCCTCTTCACTTTCTGCCATAAGGGTGGTGTCATCTGCATATCTGAGGTTATTGATATTTCTCCCAGCAATCTTGATTCCAACTTGTGTTTCTTCCAGTCCAGCGTTTCTCATAATGTACTCTGCATATAAGTTAAATAAACAGGGTGACAATATACAGCCTCAACGCACTCCTTTTCCTATTTTGAACCAGTCTGCTGTTCCATGTCCAGTTCTAACTGTTGCTTCCTGACCTGCATACAAATTTCTCAAGAGGCAGGTCAGGTGGTCTGGTATTCCCATCTCTTTCAGAATTTTCCACAGTTTATTGTGATCCACAAAGTCAAAGGCTTTGGCATAGTCAATAAAGCAGAAATAGATGCTTTTCTGGAACTCTTTTGCTTTTTCCATGATCCAGCGGATGTTGGCAATTTGATCTCTGGTTCCTCTGCCTTTTTGAAAACCAGCTTGAACATCAGGAAGTTCACGGTTCACATATTGCTGAAGCCTGGCTTGAAGAATTTTGAGCATTACTTTCCTAGCGTGTGAGATGAGTGCAATTGTGCGGTAGTTTGAGCATTCTTTGACATTGCCTTTCTTTGGGATTGGAATGAAAACTGACCTTTTCCAGTCCTGTGGCCACTGCTGAGTTTTCCAAATTTGCTGGCATATTGAGTGCAGCACTTTCAGAGCATCATCTTTCAGGATTTGGAATAGCTCAACTGGAATTCCATCACCTCCACTAGCTTTGTTTGTAGTGATGCTTTCCAAGGCCCACTTGACTTCACATTCCAGGATGTCTGGCTCTAGGTCAGTGATCACACCATCATGACTATCTGGGTCGTGAAGCTCTTTTTTGTACAGTTTCAGTGTATTCTTGCCATCTCTTCTTAATATTTTCTCCTTCTGTTATGTCCATAGCATTTCTGTCCTTTATCGAGCCCATCTTTGCATGAAATGTTCCTTTGGTATCTCTGATTTTCTTGAAGAGATCCCCTAGTCTTCCCCATTCTGTTGTTTTCCTCTATTTCTTTGCACTGATCGCTGAAGAAGGCTTTCTTATCTCTTCTTGCTATTCTTTGGAACTCTGCATTTAGATGTTTATATCTTTCCTTTTCTCCTTTGCTTTTTGCTTCTCTTTTTTTCACAGCTATTTGTAAGGCCTCCCCAGACAGCCATTTTGCTTTTTTGCATTTCTTTTCCATGGGGATGGTCTTGATCCCTGTCTCCTGTACAATGTCATGAACCTCATTCCATAGTTCATCAGGTACTCTATCTATCAGATCTAGGCCCTTAAATCTATTTCTCACTTCCACTGTGTAATCATAAGGGATTTGATTTAGGTCATACCTGAATGATCTAGTGGTTTTCCCTACTTTCTTCAATTTAAGTCTGAATTTGGCAAGAAGGAGTTCATGGTCTGAGCCACAGTCAGCTCCTGGTCTTGTTTTTGCTGACTGTATAGAGCTTCTCCATCTTTGGCTGCAAAGAATATAATCAATCTGATTTCGGTGTTGACCATCTGGTGATGTCCATGTATAGAGTCTTCTCTTGTGTTGTTGGAAGAGGGTGTTTTTTATGACTAGTACATTTTCTTGGCAAAACTCTATTAGTCAAAAAGCAGAGACATTACTTTGCCAACAAAGTCCATCTAGTCAAGGCTATGGTTTTTCCAGTGGTCATGTATGGATGTAAGAGTTGGACCATAAAGAAAGCTGAGCACAGAAGAATTGATGCTTTTGAACTGTGGTGTTGGAGAAGACTCTTGAGAGTCCCTTGGACTACAAGGGAATCCAACCAGTCCATCCTAAAGGAGATCAGTCTTTAGTGTTCATTGGAAAGACTGATGTTGAAGCTGAAACTCCAACACTTTGACCACCTGATATCAAGAGCTGACTGATTGGAAAAGACCCTGATGCTGGGAAAGATTGAAAGCAGGAGGAGAAGGGGACAGCTGAGGATGAGATGGTTGGATAGCATCACCGACTCAATGGACATGAGTTTGGGTAAACTCCGAGAGTTGGTGCTGGACAGGGAGGCTTGGCGTGCTGCAGTCCATGGGGTTGCTAAGACAGGACTAGGGACTGCACTGAACTGAGCGGAACGACTTGACATTTCATGTTTTCTTCTCAATGTCGTTCTCCAAACTGGATTTCTTTTTCACAAAGCAGGTAAAATGTCCTCCCCTCCTTCAAAAAATTCGCCAAGCGACCCGGCGGCCCAGGACGGACAGGAGAGCACGAGGAAGGCACCAAGGCACTCAGCCCGCAGCAACACCCTCCAAACCACAGTGGGGGCTGTGCTAGTGACGGGGGTCCGCACCCCAGCCCACGCTAACACCTCCCTCTAACCCGCTGTGCCACAGCGACCACCCAACCCAGCCACCCGGAGAAAAATGTGGATTTGGGACCGGAGTTTTCAACCTCTACGTGGATCCAAGTAAGTAGTTTCGTGGGTTGCGAAAAGGAGTATCTGCTGGCTTAGACGGCAAAGAATGTGCCTGCAATGTGGGAGACGGGAGTTCGATCCCTGGGTCAGGAAGGTTACCCTGGAGAAAGGAACGGGTTACCCATTCCAAAATTCTTTCCTGGAGAATTCCACAGAGAGAGGAGGCCGGCGGGCTACAGTCCATGGGGTCACAAAGAGTCAGACACTAAACCTTGAGATGATGATATTATTAAACACACATTACTTATTTTGATACATGGCTTTAAGTCTATGTTTCTAATGTATTTTAAAGATGAATCAGAAAAATTGATTGTCCATTAACTCCCAGCAGTAAGGAATCTGGTCCAGACCAGCACAGGAAGGTACAGGGCCAGATTTCAGGGCCAGCAAACTCCCTCAGTGACTCTGAGCCTGCTGGATCCGAGAAGAGAAAAGATCAAAATTGAGCTCAAGAGGTGTAACCCTAAGGAGGAAGAAACACTTCTGTCTAGAGAAAATGGCTTGTTCTGAGGCATACTCCTTCCTTAGAAATGTAATTAGAAGCAGCATCATCCTTTAATTTATTGAATGCCTATTATTATGGGCTGGACTCAGCAGAAGATATGGAATACAAACAGGTAAACTCCTTGCTGGGAAGAATTCTAGCATCTAGGGCATGAAAATCATTCCACACCAACCCGAGAGCAAGTTGGGTCTGAAAAATTAGTATGCTATCTGGGGGAAAGTGTGACACTCAGGTAAATATATATGTGTGTGTGTGTATATATATATACATACACATAGAGAGAGAGAGAGAGAGACAGAGAGAGAGAGGTGCTTCCCATGTGACTCAGTGGTAAAGAATCCACCTGCAATTCAGGACATGTGGATTTGATCCCTGGGTTGGGAAGATCCCCTGGAGGAGGGCATGGCAACCCACTCCAGTATTCTTGCTGGAGAATCTCGTGGACAGAGGAGCCTGGTAGGCTATAATCCATGGGGTCATAAAAGAAATGGACATGACTGAAGTGATTACAAAACAACAAACATCAACTATATATACATATATATATAATTTATGTATGTTATATATAAACATAACATATATATGTTATTATAAACACATATATGTATATGTTATATATATAAACATTTATAAGCATGTGTGCACATTTATCATTGTACATAATTTCAATTATATGATTACAATTATGCATAAGTTATTATTCCCATTTTGTAAAGAGCGTGAAGTTCTAAGGTAAAATGCACAAGATTGCATAGCCATAAACTCTGCAGCGTGAGACCCTGAGTGCAGTCTACTCCTTAGAGCTGCATGCACATAACCAGACTTGTCAAAGCTGGACCTAACCCTTCAGCAGGTGTAACCAGTCTCCCAAGAGAAGGTGGAAGTCGGGGGCGGGGGCCCCACAGCCCTAAGTCTGGGTCAGTTTCCTATTCAGGGCTGGAGGCTGGATGAGGAGTCCAGCCGCCTCTCCAAGCCTCTCCTTACCAACTAATGCCTGACATTGCTGAAAAAAGAAGAAGCTTTCGCTCTGCAAGAAGACAAAGGCTTATCTAAAGTAACACATCAATGTTAATGAGTTCAGGTTGGCCAATCTCGGGTACCGCAGACTCTGGCGATCCTGCTAAAGTAACACATCAGTGTTAATGAGTTCAAGTTAGCCAATCTCGAGGTACCACAGATACTGGCAATCCTGCCTCTGCAGGATTTTAACTGGGTTAGTGCTGGTCAGGGTGGCTGCGGTGGCAAAGGATGAAGAAGGAAGGGAGTGAAGAGGCAGGGATCCCCCCGAAGAGGAAAGGCAGGAAGGAGAAGCAGGGCAGGACGAGGCCTGAAGGGCAGGCCATCCAGGCCGCTGTGGTGTGCCCGGCTGCTCGTGGCTGGGACAGGCTCGTGGAGGCGTGGTGGCGCTGTCCAGAGCTGGCTCTCAGGGCACACGGGTTCTCTGAGGTCACCGCTCTCCCAGTCCTGCTCCTTTGGAGCCTGGTGGTTTTGTCAGACGGGCAGTTCCGCTGAAAGGCGAGTGCTCTGCTCCAGCGTGCAAAGTGAAGAACCCACAGTTTGTGTTTGCTCTCAGTGAAATGGTGTTCTCAAGTCGGAGAAGTCACATTTATCGACAAGTTATAATGAAAACAGAGTCGCCGCCTTGTTCTCTTGCTTGTACTGTTCTGGGAGGAAACACCCTGGGGACTCTGCTGCGAAGACTCCTGCGGCTCTAAACTGGCCTGCAGTCTCCCCTGCCTCCCCACCCATCTCTGCCTGGAGTGGGAGCCCTGCTACCTAAACACTGAAGACTGGAGCAAAAATAGTAACAGCCCTCCACAGTAAACAATGAGTAATGTCTCCTCTAGAAAACACTCCAATACGTTCAGGAGCCAGCTTTTCATCCTTTCCAAAAATAATTCAGAGGGACGTCAGTGTGGAGGCCCCCATACACCAGGTTGGGAAGCCGTGGCAAGCCGTGTAACCATCGCTTGTGGCTTCTCCGAGTGCTCAGAAGCAGGGGGCCTCCCGCCGTGCACCCCACGAATTGTCCGTGTGACTCTAGATCTCAGTGTCTGAGGGAGTCAGACCAGCACCCTGGTGGCCTCTAATGACCTGTCTTTCCCCACAGATGGTAGAAAAGAGACGTCCAGTCTCTTCTGTGAAGCATGGTCTGAGCATCTGAAACGGTTAAAAGCAAATAATGATGAGCTGGTTGAACTTCAGTTCTCCGTTCCTTATGCCAGTGATATTCCTGCGGGGTCAAACTGATACAAATGGGTAATCCTCAGGCAATCCAGACTCTGATTTTTAGGTGTTCATGCTTGGCAGGTTGAAGCTGTCCGATGCTGCACAGCACTTGTTCTATCCACACCTGAATGGCCAATTCTAAACTTTGAGAAGGAGCCGTGGAAACACACCTTCCCTTCTCTCTGAAAACTTCCAGGCGCTGATCCTAACTGGTGACCAAGTGTCATTCTGTCCACATAAATAGCCTAGGTGCTCTTTAAAAACAGATTCTTATCTCTCTAACAAATGGTAAGTCCCTCTGACTCTTTGCGACGCCATGGTCTGTAGCCCACCAGGCTGCCCTGTCCGTGGTATTTCCCAGCAAGAATACTGGAGTGGGTTGCCATTTCCTTCTCCAAGGGATCTTCCTGACCCAGGAATTGAACCCAGTCTTCTGCACTGGCTGGGGGATTCTTTACCACCAAGCCACCTGGGAAGCCCCTCTAGTAAGAAGCAATGACCCAGGATAGGACATCAAACTTCAGTTTACCTTTACTATTTTTAGGTTTCTGTGTATTTAAAAATTGCAGGAATTACTTTTTTACTAAAAATCTTTTTTTTTTTCTATTTTCTAGTATACTTGGAGCTCCGCACTCCTTTTGTACCTCACAAATCTCTCTCTCCTCCACTTGTCAAGACACCATAGTCTTTTATTCTTTTGCTTAAAGACAAAAGCTAGCAAACAATTAAAAACACACAAAGGCATTTAATGCCTGGCCAAGGAGCTGTCAGAAGACAGGTCACAGCATCATGTTGGTTTAGTTTTATGATGGAAAGTTATGGAACTTTAAGAAAGTGAAGTTGTTTTTAAAGACCTTTAACTTCCACATTAGGAGAGTGTAAGATTTTGTTTTAAAAGAGACACACGTGTGTATCTAAAACCCAGTGGGAAACCTTTGGTTCCTATCATGGACAAGCACATGCTCTTCCCGTTGGACAGAGCGGGGGGCAGTCAGGGGATCAGGACTGGGAGGAGGGGCTGCAGGAAGGCCCTGAGCTGCTTCACTGATACTTCGTACTGGGGCCTGGGAGCTGTCCCTGGAAGAGGTTTGCCCAAGACAGGCAGGGATGCCCAACTCCTGGGACCCCCAGACTAGAGGAGAGGCAGCCCCCAACCCCATGTGTCCACCCCATCACCTGGCATGTGGGAGACAGGTGCTGAGCCAACAGCTGCTCTGCTGGCTCACGTGGGCTGGCCAGAGCCCTAGAAGCGCCCTTCATCCCGTTTCATCACACAGGTATCAGCTGGCACAATGGACAAAAAGGCCAGCTCTCTGAAGGTTCTGATGTCCACTCCAGGTAAGAGCCAGTGAAGAACAGGTGTCACAATTCCGGGAGCCAAGCTAACCATCCGTTAGCCCAGGAAAGACACAGAGGAGACAAGGATGGGCCCCCGCACTGGAAGCCGAGGATCCCTGGCGGGAGGGAGAGACACAGACAGGTGTGCCATTAGCCCTAAGGTCCTGAGGTTGTCCTGCCAACATGAGGTTGTTCAGTGCAGCTCGGGGCAGATGGCTCACACAGGTCCTGCAGACCCCAGGGGTCCAGTCTGAGTGGGACCAGAGTGGGCAGTTTAACCCTGGAAGTGACTGCAGAGACAGACGGACACACAGCCCAGGGTGCAGGCAGGCCGGCAGGAAGGTGGGCCCACTTCCCAGGGGTCTGGAGGCGCCTGCCAGCCCCCTGGTACGGGGCTCCCGACCCTCCGACCTGCAGCCTGGGTCAAGTGTGTGGGTGAAATCCAGGCTCTGGGGCAGGTGAAGTGGGAGCAGCTCCTGGTTGGTCCCTGGGGGCAAACCCCGATTTCCTTCCCGGGGTTCCAGCCCCTCCCCGCACAGCAGCCGCACGGAGGAAAGACGGCCCCCGAGGAGTTGCAGAGGGCCCAGTGTGGCTCGGTGGTGGGGTCTGGAAGGGGCCGGGCTGGGGACAGAGCCCCGTTGACCATTCAAGGAACGGACACTGAGAAGGCGCAGAGGGAGCGGAGCCAGCCGCGTTCACACCTGGCCAGCTCGGTTCTGGTCCTTTTCACACAGGTGCCACTGTGGGCAAGCGGCTCACCCTTCTCAGCCTCCAGACAGTGCCCGAGGGGGCGGCTGGGCCCCCCTCCCCTCCCTCCCTGGGCACCCTGTGCCTGGGCCCCAGGGCTGCAGGGCTGCGAGGTCCAGCCGCTGACTCTCAGGACTCGTGTGTGCGGAAGTGGGAGGATGTGGCGGGGTGGGGGGTCTCGGTGGGGAAGAGTGACCCCGACCAGCGCCCGGGACGCAGGCAGCAGTGAGACTTGGGTCCCTTCTGAGCCCACGTGAGATCTCAGGGCTACGACAGTGGATCCAGGACTCAGAACACACAGGCCAAGAGGGCGACAGATGCTGACAAGGCCATGTCAGAACCACCCGTGGGGCTGCGGACAGAATTCCCGGGGGGTGGGGTAAATGGGAGTGAGCCCGGAGGTCCGGGAGCGTTGACCTTGGCCTCAGAGACTCTGGCAGGTGTCCGCAGCTCATTTCAGTGTCGCATGGCGATAGCAGACTCCCCCACCACCATCCCGAGACCTCATGCTGTATTTGAGCAATTATGAGACTGCAACTATTTTTTAATGTCATCTTTTCTCTGCACACCCTCTCCCAGATGTCCCCAGGACATTCATTTATAAGACCAGAGCTTTGCAGATGTGACTAGTCTAGGTTGCCCTGATCTCCACTCCACTAGTCTCCACGCAGCAATTTCCCTCTGTGCCCCGATCTCCTTTCTCTCTCAGACATTGTGCATTAAAAGCCAGAATAAGGCAGCTGGGCCTCCGCTGAGGTGGGGCTCCTTCCCTTCCACCACCCTTGTCTGTGTCTGGACACCACAGAGCCCTGGAGAAGCCTTACAAGGTTCAGCACCTGGGTCTGGCTTCCCACTGCCCTTCCAGTGAGGGCTTCCTGCTCTAGGCTTACTGAACCCATGTGAGAGGCCTCTGCAAAGCTGCGGCCACCTGCTTGTATCAGCCTATGCACGTGGAGCAGAGGGCGCCCGGGGAGATGATCATCTGGAGGAGGGGGGCAGCAGGCAGGTGTGGACAGGAGGGGGCGGCGGAGGAGGACAAGAAGGAGGAGGAGAGTTTCCACAGGAAAGAGCAGGAGGAAGGAGGGTGTGTGCCTGCTAAGTCCAAAGGCCTGTCCGACTCTTGGACCCGCCAGTCTCCTTGGTGCATGGAATCCTCCAGTCAAGAGTACTGGAGTTTGTGCCATGCCCTCCTCCAGGGGATCTTCCGGTAGAGAGTTTCTCCTAAGGTAATTTCCCAAGCTGGATGAACACAAGCTGGAATCAAGACTGCCGGAAGAAGTATCAATAACTTCAGATATGCAGATGACACCACCCTTATGGCAGAAAGCGAAGAACTAAAAAGCCTCTTGGTGAAAGTGAAAGAGGAGAGTGAAAAAGTTGGCTTAAAACTCAACATTCAGAAAACAAAGATCATGGTATCCGGTCCCATCACTTCATGGTAAATAGATGGGGAAACAGTGGAAACAGTGGCTGACTTTATTTTTTTGGGCTCCAAAATCACTGCAGATGGTGACTGCAGCCATGAAATTAAAAGACACCTAATCCTTGGAAGAAAAGCTATGACCAACCTAGACAGCATATTAAAAACCAGAGACATTACTTTGCCAACAAAGGTCCATCTAGTCAAAACTACAGTTTTTCCAGTAGTCATGTATGACAGTTGGAGTATAAAGAAAGCTGAGCGCCAAAGAATTGATGCTTTTGAACTGTGGTGTTGGAGAAGACTCTTGAGAGTCCCTTGGACTGCAAGGAGATCCCACCAGTCAATCCTAAAGGAAATCATTCCTGAATATTCATAGGAAGGGCTGATGCGAAGCTGAAGCTCCAATACCTTGGCCACCTGATGCAAAGAACTGACTCACTAGAAAAGATCCTCATGCCAGGAAAGATTGAAGGTGGGAGGAGAAGGGGACGACAGAGGATGAGATGGTTGGATGGCATCACCGACTTGATGGACACGAATTTGAGCAAGCTCCAGGAGTTGGTGATGGACAGGGAAGCCTGGTGTGCTGCATTCCCGGGTGTCACAAAGAATCGGACACGACTGAGCGACTGAACTGAACTGAACTTCCTAAGGACAGTGATTGATGCCTCCAAAGAGTGAAAACCTCCAATAGGTCCCCCAAAGGAAGCAAGCAAACAAACCAAAATCAAAAATAATGTATATATATATATAGAGAGAGAGAGAGAGAAAGAGAGAGAACCCAGCCATCTGGTCAACTCAGTTGAACTGAATATGAAATTGCCGTGTTTGCAGGTCAAAAACCAGTCCAATGGTAGTGATTTCATGCAGTTCAGCCTAAGGCAGCGCCATCCCCAAGGTCTGCACAAGTGACTGTCCCCCGGGAGCGTCTCTCTTCTGAAACGTGCCCTGTCTCTACGTGGGAGGCGTCAGTTCTGCGGCGTTGCTCAAACCATCCGCCCAGTCGTAGTGTCCTCCCCTTCCTGCTGTCTGTCCGAGGCCTCCCCTTTCTGGGCCGGAGGTCAGACTACAGCAGATTAACCGGGATCTGACTGGGCCTTATCCCCACTCTAGGGCCCATTGGTTTCTGAGGAGTTTTACGGCCCTGCTTTCCAAATGTCAAGCATCTCGCACCTACTACATTCATTTGTGTAAAGTTGAGACCAGTCGTGAAGGTGGTTTATTGCCCTCCACGTCTTCCGTAGCTTCTGGAAACATGATCAACCCTTTGACCTTTAGACTGGGGAAGGATTCAAGCTACACCGTCACCTTCTTAGCCCTAGGGTCTTTCTGCTGCTGGTTCCTCTTTGTATCACTCTGAAACAGATCCCGTGTGGACAGACCCTGTGGACCAGGTGACTTTCCTGATGGGCCATTGAGAGCTTCATGCCACAGGATGGTGACTATAAAGGTCATCCGTGTCCCGGGCCCAGGAAGAGAAGTGGAGTTTCCTGAGTTGCGAGATCCTTAGGAACTCACTGCCTCCCGGGAGCGCCTGGGTGGGGGTGAGCGTGGGAAGGCAGGAGGGGAGGGTGGAAACCCATCCTCCTTGGAGGATCTTAAAATCCTCCCAGAGCTTCAGAGTGATGAGAGCCCCAAATAAGGAAACTGAAGGCCCAGAGAAATAGAATCCTGGGAGGATGCAGGAGACGCCGATGCTTACTAAGAATACAAGGAGCACGATCCACGCTGCAGCTCTGAGAGGCTCTGGTCCGTGTAGCCATGTATGGCCACAGTCAACGTGGTAAATTTTCTTCCTTTGTAATCTTTTCCCTTTTTATTTATTATTTTTCCTATGGCCTCTGCTTTCAAACATTCCTGCACTGGCTGCATCATAAACTATGTGGGTTCCACGCTTCATCTTTTGCCCAAGCTTTCTCTTTGAAAATGTAAGTCAGCATTTGCTGCTAGGGGTTATTTTAGAAAATAGAGCAGTCCAGTTTCCTCACTAGGAGTGAATAATGTTTAGCGTGAGGAGTCCTGAGGTTCTTCTAAGAAATCTACTGATTGGGGCATTTTCATTTTCCAAAGCTAATCAGAGCCGGGGGCTTCCTGTACCTGAGGACTGCAGGGGCCAGCGGAGGACCTCAACCTACCGTCACCTTGGGTCCAAGTAACACGGCAGAACTATGTTGTTCCCCTCCCGCGGTTTGCAACTCCTGAAATCCTTTGGGAGAAGAGCTTTAAAATCATACCATCCTGTTCATTATTTCCTATAGTTACTAAAGAGCCCGCATTAATGGAAGGCCTTTTGGCTGAAGGGAAACTAAGCCACAGAATGGTGGATATAAAAAAAAAGAGTTGTCTAAGATATTTTTTTGACCTTTGGTATTCTCTATATCAGAGAAGGCAATGGCACCCCACTCCAGTACTCTTGCCTGGAAAATCCTGTGGGTGGAGGAGCCTGGTAGGCTGCAGTCCACGGGGTCGCTAAGAGTCTGACACGACTGAGCGACTTCACTTTCACTTTTCACTTTCATGCATTGGAGAAGGAAATGGCAACCCACTCCAGTGTTATTGCCTGGAGAATCCCAGGGACAGGGGAGCCTGGTGGGCTTCCGTGTATGGGGTCGCACAGAGTTAGACACGACTAAAGCGACTTAGCAGCAGCAACAGCATTCTCTATATGAAGCTTCCCAGGGGGTTCAGTGGTAAAGAATCTGCCTGCCAAGCAGGAGCTGTGGGTTAGATCCCTGGGTTGGGATGACCCTCTGCAGGAGGGCATGACTACCCATTCCAGTATTCTTGCCTGGAGAATCCCATGGACAGAGGAGCCTGGCAGGCCACAGTGCATAGGGGTCACCAAGAGTCGGACACGACTGAGCAACTGACAACAATCTTTATATATGATCATTTTTGACACAGCAGTTTCCCACTTTTTATTGCGATATTAATATATTCACACACAGGAAATTCATCACTTTAAAGAATACAATTCTAGTCTTAGAACGTCCGTGAGGTTCTGCTCCTGACCCCACTCTTTGATTGTAGCATGTTTCCTCTGGCCCCACAGAAACCCCGAGCCCAGCTGCTCTCACTGCCCAGCTCCTCCCTGCTCAGCCCTGGGTGTGTGTGCTGCTTTAGTTGCTTCAGTCATGTCTGACCCTTGCGACCCCATGGACTGTAGCCCGCCAGGCTCCTCCATCCGTGGGATTTCCCAGGCAAGAGTACTGCAGTGGGTTGCCATTTCTTCTCCGGGGGATCTTCCTGACCCAGCAATCAAACCTGTGTTCTTAATGTCTCCTGCATTGGCAGACAAGTTCTTTACCGCTAGCGCCACCTGGGAAGCCCCAGTCCAGCCGAAGCGGTTGGTTTTAATTCAGCGTTTCTCAGAATCTGCAGGTGCTTTGATGACACATGACACCATAAGTGGGTGCTCGGTGGAGTTCGAAGAGCTGGGTCCCAATTTCAGAGATGTTTCTGCTCCCTGCGTGAGGTCAGGCAGGTCTGACTCTGCCCGTCGGCAATCACAGCACCAGTTAAATAGGCTGTTCTGAGGACCACATGAGGACACTGGTGCCAGAGCCCCTGGGGCACAGTAGGTACCCGGCGCCCTGAAAGGTCACAGCATGCCCCATCCTCCGGGGAGGGCCACCTCCTGGGAGACAGGACCCCACAAGGCTGTGTGAGCATGCGCCCTGGTCAGAGGCTGCTTCCCGTGGGGCGGCCTGGGTTAGGAGGAGGAACGCAACAGTGCCCCGGGCTCTGGACGTGGTTTGAGGATGGGCAGGTCCTCTCTTCCACCCAACTCTGTGCCTGTGGCTGTGAGAGCTGGTGCTTCTGCAGCCGTTCTGGCAGCAGGAGCCCATGACACTTCTGCTCGGGAAGAGATGATGTAGCTTAAGAGTAGCGGTCTCCAGCTATGTCATCAGGGCTGTCAGCTGAGATGTTGAGCCCAACACCCGCCCTGTGCAGTGTCGTCTCCCCAGGACGGAAGCTGGCCTCTTTTCTCAGCTCGTCCTTCTCCACAGACCCTCCTCTCTCTTCTTCAATTTCCTTCTTACTCAGCTTGGATCCATGATGAGGACCTTCAACTCCACCCCTCCCCATTTTTGCACTTCTGGTGAAACCTCTACTCAAAAAAAAAAAAAAAAAAGCCCAATATCTTCTTGCTCTGGATCAGCATGGAAGGGACCATATAAAGACACACGATGGGACCCTAGAGTCAGCCTTCACTTACAGTCAGGACTCAAAACAGGCCGCACACCTGGCCTCAGCGGCACTTTCTGGTCTGCTGCTTCGCTGTCTGTGCATCCAACTTTCCCATCCTTCTCACATCTGCCCAAGCCTCTATCTGCTAGGTGATGCTGCCTCCCATGTCTGCCCACATCCATCTCCCTCCCTTCTATTAAATTAGAGGACAGAGAGTTTTTCTTATCCCAGGCCAATCCCTGTGGCATAGCCCGCCTGCATTCCACTTGCCCCGAAACCAGCCCTGGCAGCTGGCCCTCTCTGAGCTGCTGGGCACCTCCTCCTGCACCAGCTGTTCCTGCAGAGCTGGGTTTGCTCCTGCTCATTCACACATGCATGCAGGAGACTGCTGGACCTGCACGGCCTCCAGTCTGCCCCTGGTGCCCTCCTCTTCATCACCCCAAGTCCACAGAGAGGTGTCCCAGCAGCAGGCCACTCCCCAACTTTCCATGCACAATTTGACCCACGAGAGTCTGGCTCTGCCCTCTCCTACCATGGACTCAGCCCTTGCTCCTAAATGTAATGGATACTACGTGTCCCCCTCACTGGGCTCTTAGGTGACCCCTGCCTCATGGACACTCCCTCCCACTGCTGCTGGGTCACTTGCCCCCTGTCCTCCTCCCTGGGCGGCCTGGTCATCTCTGCACTCAGACGCAGCCCCTCCCAAACTCAGTTGCAGCTCAAGAGAGTCCAGACCCCTCCTCTAAACCCCACCACTCATCCATACACCCCTGGTGTCTCCCCTGGGACGTCTCAAAGGCACCACAGGTTCAAGGAGGACAGTGTTCCCACTGTCCCTTTGGACACGCTGGACCTTCTCTGCATCACCCGGGCCCCCACACTGGTTTCCGCTGGTTCCACTCCCTGTGTGTCTCAACCCCTTCTGACCCCTGGGCCCCAGACTGGTTCAATCACTGTCACCTCTTTTCCAGACTTCTCCAGGGCCACTTATTGCAATCTATGCTATAAGCTGCAAGAAACCCAAGCAAGACAATAGGTCTTGAAAGAGGGCTGCGAAGTCGCTTCAGTCGTATTCAACTCTGTGCGACCCCATAGACGGAAGCTCACCAGGCTCCCCCGTCCCTGGGATTCTCCAGGCAAGAATACTGGAGTGGGTTGCCATTTCCTTCTCCAATGCTTGAAAGTGAAAAGTGAAAGTGAAGTCACTCAGTCGTGTCCGACTCTTAGCGACCCCATGGACTGGAGCCTACCAGGGTCCTCTGTCCATGGGATTTTCCAGGCAAAAGTACTGGGGTGGGGTGCCATTGCCTTCCCCAAGGGGCAAATACACTAAAACCATTCTCACAGATAACTAGTCAATCTAATCACACAAGGACCACACCCTTGTCTAACTCAATGAAATTAAGCCATGCCCAAGGGGCAACCTGGGATGGGCGGGTCATGGTGGAGAGAGATGACAGGGTGTGGTCCGCTGGAGAAGGGAATGGCAAACCACTTCAGTATTCTTGCCTTGAGAACCCCATGAACAGTATGAAAAGACAAAATGATAGGATACTGAAAGAGAAACTCCCCAGGTCAGTAGGGGCCCAATATGCTACTGGAGATCAGTGGAGAAATAACTCCAGAAAGAATGAAAGGATGGAGCCAAAACAAAAAGAATACCCAGCTGTGGATGTGTCTGGTGATAGAAGCAAAGTCCGATGCTGTAAAGAGCAATATTGCATAGGAACCTGGAATGTCAGGTCCATGAATCAAGGCAAATTGGAAGTGGTCAAACAAGAGATGGCAAGAGTGAATGTCGACATTCTAGGAATTAGCGAACTAAAATGGACTGGAATGGGTGAATTTAACTCGGATGACCATTATATCTACTACTGTGGGCAGGAATCCCTCAGAAGAAATGAAGTGGCCATCATGGTCAACAAAAGAGTCCGAAATGCAGTACTTGGATGCAATCTCAAGAATGACAGAATGATCTCTGTTCGTTTCCAAGGCAAACCATTCAATGTCACAGTAATCCAAGTCTATGCCCCAACCAGTAACGCCGAAGAAGCTGAAGTTGAAAGGTTCTATGAAGACCTACAAGATCTTTTAGAACTAACACCCAAAAAAGATGTCCTTTTCATTCTAGGGGACTGGAATGCAAAAGTAGGAAGTCAAGAAACACCTGGAGTAACAGGCAAATTTGGCCTTGGAATACGGAATGAAGCAGGGCAAAGACTAATAGAGTTTTGCCAAGAAAATGCACTGGTCATAGCAAATACCCTCTTTCAACAACACAAGAGAAGACTCTATACATGGACATCACCGGATGGTCAACACCGAAATCAGATCGATTATATTCTTTGCAGCCAAAGATGGAGAAGCTCTATACAATCAGCAAAAACAAGACCAGGAGCTGACTGTGGCTCGGACCATGAACTCCTTATTGCCAAATTCAGACTGAAATTGAAGAAAGTAGGGAAAACCACTAGACCATTCAGGTATGACCTAAATCAAATCCCTCATGATTATACAGTGGAAGTGAGAAATAGATTTAAGGGCCTAGATCTGATAGATAGAGTGCCTGATGAACTATGGAATGAGGTTCGTGACATTGTACAGGAGACAGGGATCAAGACCATCCCCATGGAAAAGAAATGCAAAAAAGCAAAATGGCTGTCTGGGGAGGCCTTACAAATAGCTGTGAAAAGAAGAGAAGCGAAAAGCAAAGGAGAAAAGGAAAGATATAAACATCTAAATGCAGAGTTCCAAAGAATAGCAAGAAGAGATAAGAAAGCCTTCTTCAGTGATCAATGCAAGGAAATAGAGGAAAACAACAGAATGGGAAAGACTAGGGATCTCTTCAAGAAAATCAGAGATACCAAAGGAACATTTCATGCAAAGATGGGCACGATAAAGGACAGAGATGGTGTGGACCTAACAGAAGCAGAAGATATTAAGAAGAGGTGGCAAGAATACACAGAAGAACTGTACAAAAAAGAGCTTCAAGACCTAGACAATCATGATTGATGTGATCACTGACCTAGAGCCAGACATCTTGGAATGTGAAGTCAAATGGGCCTTAGAAAGCATCACTACGAACAAAGCTAGTGGAGGTGATGGAATTCCAGTGGAGCTATTCCAAGTCCTGAATGATGATGCTGTGAAAGTGCTGCACTCAATATGCCAGGAAATTTGGAAAACTCAGCAGTGGCCACAAGATTGGAAAAGGTCAGTTTTCATCCCAATCCCAAAGAAAGGCAATGCCAAGGAGTGCTCAAACTACCGAACAATTGCACTCATCTCACACGCTAGTAAAGTAATGCTCAAAATTCTCCAAGCCAGGCTTCAGCAATATGTGAACCGTGAACTTCCTGATGTTCAAGCTGGTTTTAGAAAAGGCAGAGGAACCAGAGATCAAATTGCCAACATCTGCTGGATCATGGAAAAAGCAAGAGAGTTCCAGAAAAACATCTATTTCTGCTTTATTGACTATGCCAAAGCCTTTGACTGTGTGGATCACAATAAACTATGGAAAATTCTGAAAGAGATGGGAATACCAGACCACCTGATCTGCCTCTTAAGAAACCTGTATGCAGGTCAGGAAGCAACAGTTAGAACTGGTCATGGAACAACAGACTGGATCCAAATAGGAAAAGGAGTACGTCAAGGCTGTATATTGTCACCATGTTTATTTAACTTATATGCAGAGTACATCATGAGAAATGCTGGACTGGAAGAAGCACAAGTTGGAATCAAGATTGCTGGGAGAAATATCAATAACCTCAGATATGCAGATGACACCACTCTTATGGCAGAAAGTGAAGAGGGGTTAAAAAGCCTCTTGATGAAAGTGAAAGTGGAGAGTGAAAGGGTTGGCTTAAAGCTCAACATTCAGAAAACGAAGATCATGGCATCTGGTCCCATCACTGCATGGGAAATAGATGGGGAAACAGTGGAAACAGTGTCAGACTTTGTTTTTCTGGGCTCCAAAATCACTGCAGATGGTGACTGCAGCCATGAAATTAAAAGATGCTTACTCCTTGGAAGGAAAGTTATGACCAACCTAGATAGCATATTCAAAAGCAGAGACATTACTTTACCAACAAAGGTTCGCCTAGTCAAGGCTATGGTCTTTCCTGTGGTCATGTATGGATGTGAGAGCTGGACTGTGAAGAAGGCTGAGCGCCGAAGAATTGATGCTTTTGAACTGTGGTGTTGGAGAAGACTCTTGAGAGTCCCTTGGACTGCAAGAAGATCCAACCAGTCCATTCTGAAGGAGATCAATCCTGGAATTTCTTTAGAAGGAATGATGCTAAAGCTGAAACTCCAGTATTTTGGCCACCTCATGCGAAGAGTTGACTCATTGGAGAAGACTCTGATGCTGGGAGGGATTGAGGGCAGGAGGAGAAGGGGACGACAGAGGATGAGGTGGCTGGATGGCATCACTGACTCGATGGATGCGAGTCTGAGTGACCTCCGGGAGCTGGTGATGGACAGGGAGGCCTGGCGTGCTGCGGTTCATGGGGTCGCAAAGAGTCGGACACGACTGAGCGACTGATCTGATCTGATCTGATGCTATAAGCTGCAGCTGGAATGGAAATCTGATCCTGCTGAGAAGTGAAATATTTCCTGCCATGTCAGTAAACAAGGATGTCACAATCATCAGGGAGCCCAGCCCTCCAACGTGAGCCCTGAGGGCACTCGGGAAGGAAAAGAATACCAGCCATCAGGCTGCAGCCACTCCTGACGGTGAGCCCCAAGGCAGCTCGGGCTGTGAAAACACAGGATGTTGGGCCAGGAGGGCTGAGATGCATGTGAAAGGGATGATTCCAGCGAGCCCAAACTCTTGCATCCTCCCACACATAGAAAAGCTCTGAATGCCGTAACTTGGGATATGGAGTTTCCTTTTACTGACAATAACCTTCTGATGTTCAGACAACCTGCCCTTTGTTGTAAGACTTCTGTGTAACCTGGCTCCTCTCCTCACCTCAGAGCAGTTCTCTCAGGGTCACTTGAGGTGGTGTCTCCTGGGCTTGAAGTCCTAAAAATTCCCGCTGAAGAAAACATAACTCTCAACTTTTAGGCTGTGACTAATTTTTCAGTCGACACTGTCAGGACGGCCCTGGTCAGAAATGCCTTCCAGGGTGCCCCTCTGTTTTTCTGCTCAGAATTTAACATCCCAAGTGTGGCCTCGATGCCCAGCACGAGCCACTGTTGTCCTGACCCCCCCTCCAGCTTCCACCAGCCGGGCCTCACCTGGGCCCCCTCGCAGGGAGGCCTCCCTGACTGCACTCTCACCACCCCTCCTTGCACACTCACTGGTGGGAGGTTTACTTGCACCCCTCCCCCACTTTGATGGCAGGCACTGTGGTTGTTCTTGCTCATAGAGGAATCCCAGCTCCCACGTGGAGCACAGAAGGGCTCCACCAGAGTCTGTCCAAGCAACGAGAAAATGACTGTAAGTGATCGACACTGTCCCGTGATGAGTGACAGAAACAGGGCCATGAAAGATGCTTCCAAGTGACTTACGTTTTGACACATTCCGTGAATACAGCAAAGCTCAAAATTTGATCTGAATAAAGAGATACCCTCTGTTGTTTGCAGACTGTATTATTTATAGAGTGGAGTGGGCATCTCCCTAACTCAGCTAAATAAATGTTGTGTAGATCTGTCAGAGGTACCAAAGTATTGGCTGCCAGACTGGGGCTGGGGCATTAGCACATGACGAAGGCCTCCGTCCAGCCCTGATGTGAGCAGTGCTAGACCCAGGTCACGAGCTCCAGATGGTGAAGGTCCCACGAGGGGGTGGGGCCGGCGCTGAGCACCAGCTCTGGGCTGGAAGTCTTGGTTCCAGACCAAATCGCACCAGCGAGTGAATCTGGCCCTTTCTGGCCTCTGCTCTCTCCTCTATGAAGTACAGAGTGGATTCAATGATCTCCAAAGGAGGAAAAGATGAAATTTAGAGCAGAGAATTATTGTTTAGTCAATAAGTCACGTCCAACTTTTGGCAGCCCCATGGACTGCAGCACATCAGTCTTCCCTGTCCTTCACCATCTGCCAGAATTTGCTCAAACCCAGGTCCATTGAGTCGGTGGTGCCACCCAACCCTCTCATCCTCTGCCACCCCATTCTCCTCCTGCCTTCAGTCTTTCCCAGCATCAGGGTCTTTCCCACTGAGTCGGCTCTTTGCACCAGGGGGCCAGAGTGTTGGCACTTCAGACATAAGGTAGTAGAGCAGAGAACGAGGCTGGGTTTTGTGGGGAAGGTGCAGCTCGAACAGGAAGCCGAAGGATTTAGTTGAGGAGGGTGAGAGAAGAGAAACTTCGCCATGCGGAGGCCAGCAGATGATAGGGCCAAGCTTTCTGGAGTGAGGAGAAGCAGGGAACTTTTTCTTCCTCTCAGTGAATCAAAAATACCTGTGAAGCATTTGCTTAGTACTCAGGCCTGTGTGAGCGTCTGCGGACAGAAAGGTGAAGACGTGCGTTTATTGCCTCCGAGGGCCTGACACCTCTGTGATCCATCAAACACTGACAAGACATCCTAAGAACCTGCCTTGGTCAGTGTAAGGTTCCAGTGGTCCTGAGCTGTGGGCAACTGGGGCACGGAGCCCTGGGAGGTTAAAACAGGGGCTCACATTTGAGAAAGAGGCCCAGGGCTGCAGTGACGGGAGCAGGACAGCAGAGGCCTGCAGGCCGTGTGCACCCTGACCCCACCCCCAGGGCCCGCCCCGTGCTCCTCGCCGTATGTGCACGCCCCGCCCCCCAACCCCGCGCCTGCGCAGCTGTCAGCCCTGGGTGGGGAAGCCCACAGGCAGCGTATCCTGCAGGGAACAGTTGGAACAATCCCATTGAACCAGATTCCCAGGGGTAGAATGGAGAGAGGGTGTGGAGCTGAGAAGCATTTAGGAGGTAAAACAACACAATGAGATACCCACTTCCCACTACTTAGGGGGCTGTCATTTAAAACAAAAAGAAAAGAAAAAAGCAAGATTCTTGGTGAGGATGTGGAGCAATTAGAACCTCTGTGCATGCCTGGAGGGAATGTAGAATGGTACAGCCATGATGGAAAATAGTGAGGTGGTTTCTTAAGAAATTAAACATAAAATTACCACGTAATCTCACTTCCCAGGTAGCACTAGTGGTAAAAAAGCCCCCTGCCAATGCAGAAGATGTAAGAGACATGGGTTTGATCCCTGGGTTGGAAAGATCCTCTGGAGGAGGGCATGGCAACCCACTCCAGTATTCTTGTCTGGAGAATCCCATGGACAGAGGAACCTGGTGGGCTACATACAGTCCATGGGGTCACAAAGAGTTGGACATGACTGAAGCAGCTTAGCATACACCTAGCACGCATGTGCCCAAAGCAGTGAGAATAGCAAATGTAAGTCACTGCAGTGCAAGTCACCTGAGATAACACTGAAACTTTGCTGAAGTCAGGGTTAAAGTAAGAGCCCAGGATACTTAAAATTCAGTTTATTGAGCTGAGCAAGAGACTGAATTTGTTCTTGAAATGCTGGCTTTCCTCTTTTTTCTTTTCTTAAACTTCATATTGTGGGAATATTCATTCCTTCTGTTGAAGAACATTCATTAAGTTTGTGCTAATAGCTCAGCGTTATATGGAGCAGGAAGAAGATATACATTCCTGCCCATAGTTAGTTTCTACCCTCACGGCTTGACGCCCAGCACTAAGGCTGCCCCGTTTCCTCCCGTCTTGCAGCGCCAGCGTGGAAAAGCCAGAGTCGGTGAGGGAAGGGTGTCTCAGCAGGAAGGAAGAGCACAAGCCAAGGCTCAAAGCCCCACCAGAGCATCATGGATTGAAGACGCAGCGATCGACCAGTAGCCCCGTCCCCCACGGGGTCCTCCAGAGACCTTAAGAAACACCACTGAGTTCTTCCGGCCGTGTTCCCTTGATTCACAGGAAAAGTCCAGTTTCCAGCACAGCTCCCTTCCTCTACCTTCTCCTGCCGCCTGTTCTGTGAATCACGGATCAGTCACAGTACAAAGCCCACCTGTTCTCCTTTACATCTGGGCCAGTGACCTTGCCGTTTCTTAGCCCTGAACGAATCACTTCAGTTCCCCTCTCCTTTGCTGTGTGGTAAAAAGCTTCGCAGGTGGCACTATTGGTAAAGAACCCGCCTGCCAGTGCAGGAGACCTAAGAGATGTGGCTTAGATCCCTTGGTGGGGAAGACCCCCTGGAGGAGGGCATGGCAGCCCACTCCAGTATTCCTGCCTGGAGAATCCCGTGGACAGAGGAGCCTGACAGGCTACAGTCCACAGGGCCCCAAAGAGCTGGACACCATTGAAGCAACTTAGCACAAATGGCCACTTGTCTTTCAAGATCTATGTAAGATCTCACCTCCTCTAGGAAGCCCACCCTGACCCCTCCCAACCCAGCATTCTCTCTCTCCTGCTAGAGCCCTTGTAGCCACAGGCAAAAACAGACGGGGACGGCAGAGGATGAGATGGTTACATAACATCTCTGACTCAATAGACATGAGTTTGAGCAAACTCCAGGAGATCGTGGAGGACAGAAGCGCCTGGTATGCTGCAGTCCATGGGGTCA
Organism: Tragelaphus eurycerus; assembly: GCA_935064755.1. NCBI lineage: Eukaryota > Metazoa > Chordata > Mammalia > Artiodactyla > Bovidae > Tragelaphus > Tragelaphus eurycerus. The sequence goes on from CAKXYN010000114.1 coordinate 2,728,402, forward strand.
AAAGAGTCAGACATGACTTAGAGACTGCACAACAGCAGTGACGGGCTCTGTTCTTCTCCCAGGAAGCCTCCTTCACGTCTGAGCTCCAGGGGACACCACCTCCATCTTTCTCACTCAGGGCCCAGCACACGGGAGATGGTTAACCCTTTTCAAATGTCTTTCTTTGTTTTGCTTTATTCTTATGCGGAACGCAGTATTACATGGACTCAGTCCACTGGATGTTTCTTCTGGGGCTGTGGATGACGGATGCCGAAATGCAGGGTCTAAGGTTTACTCCACACCATCCCTGATACCCAAGGCTCAGACTCGCCCTGCCTCTGCCCTTTATTACCTGGGCCTGGTTCCTGAGAAACCTCACGATACTCTGGGCAAGGGGTTGCCCTTTCAGTAAGTTCCTCCCCAGATTCTGAGCTGATCTGTGTTGTTTGCAAACAAGAACTCTGAACGGTATGTTGAATGAGTGAAAATATGTGATCTCCAAGCCTGTCCACGGACTCCCTGCTGATCCCTTCCTAGCTGACAGGACTAATTCAGTGAGAAAAGCACTTCTAAAAAGTCTAGAAACTCTTCTCCCAAGTGCCAAACTCTACCACTGACTTCCTACTGTGGCCTTGAGTGAGTCATTTTGCCACCTACCTTCCCCATAAGGGTGTCGTTAGGATTAATGAGTTAATATTCTAAAGTACTTTGTGCTTTAAATAGTGCCTTTCAGCAGAGGATCTCAAAGAATTATAATCACTACAGCTGTGCAATAAACTACAAAGAGGTTCTTTAAGAACTATCATATTTCTCTCAAACTTTTAATGAGAAATTGACGACAATTGCAAATTTTCCCTTCAAGAAATGGTCAAGACTTTCTGAGTACACGAAATTGCAAAAAAAGAGAAAAAGTTACATAAAAATGTAAATTAGATTTCTTTTATTCCAACCCTGTTCTAAATAGGTTGACTAACGACTCAGGATCTCTGTGACTCTGGGGTCCTTCCAGACTCCAAGTTCTAGGAGTGAACGATTCTGCACAGTTGAGAGGGCCACTCTGTTGAGTCCTCTGTTAATGGGCTCTCGGCCTCTGCTTCTCTGGCTTCTCCCTCTTCCCCTCCCTCCTCCTCTCCACCCTCACCTCCATCGTCCTCTCCCTCCTGCTCTCCATCTCTCCCTCCTCCTCACCTCCATCGTCCTCTCCCTCCTCCTTCCGTCTCTTTCTCCCTCCTCTCCGTCTTCATCTCCCAGCAGCCCCTCACAGAAGCCTCCCACCAGACTGGGCATTCCTGAGCGGATTGCACTGCCTGTAGCCAAAGCCTACCTTTCAGCAATAACGAAGCACTGAAGGCCTGGGCTTTATCCTACTTGGCCAGAGTTTCCTTTGGCGCCATTCTAGAGCCTATCTTCCTTTCCCTGAAATAGTTCTTGCTCACCCTTCCCTCAATAATAACTTCTAGTCATTAACAGAGGAAGCAGGTGTCCACGTAAGTATAGCGGCTGAGCATGGCTGAGCCAGGCGAAGGTGCTGGCTCCCCTCATTAGCTGCACTTTCTCCCAAGTTACTGGAACTGCAGGAGAGGGATGTGAGTCTGCAGGAGGGAGAGGAGGTTCTGTGAGCTCTTAAGGGGTGCACCTTTGTGTTTCTAGTAGATTCTAATCCAGAGTACTCTGAGCTCCCATCCCCATCAGCAAAAGAAGAATGCCCATCTATTTCTGGTCTATGTTTTAACAAACTATATGCAGAGGAAAGGATCAATTCATTAACACATCATGTATATTTTTAAATATATGCTAAAATAAACAATTTGAAAAATGCACCCTATTTTACAGACCACTCTTCCAGAATTTAATTTGGAGAAATCTCTGTCTACACTCTTCCTTACTAGGGGATTCAGAATTCAGTTACATTTGACTATATTTAAAACCATCAGGTTTTATTCCCATCTATAGACTTGGCATCTCAGCTCCATACTCTGCAAACAGTGGTGTCCATCAGTTAATTTAATTTAAAGATTCTGAGTAACCGTTTCTGTCATCTACTTTTGGGCCTCAATTTCCTCTTGGTTTGCCTCCATTGCAGGACACAGTCTCCCCTTTATCTCTGGCTCACTAGTGAAAACCTCACATTGATTAAGGGCAGAGCAGGGGATGAGGCGGCCTTCCAAAGAGCCCCTGGTCTCACCCCTCCTCATCCACAGCTCCAGAGGGCTCCGACGAAGCTGGGGAGGGCAGGGTATTGCTACTGCTGACTTCCGGTGGACCTCAGGCCAGTCTGAGCACGTGGGCATCTCTTTGCCGCTCCCAAGCACAAGGCACTGGAGTATCCACTGCCTCAGGTGATCCCTGTTATCTGGCCTTCGAACAACACAACAGTGTGGAGGCGAGACCGGCAGCTCCCCTCCTGGTGCCCTGAGCTGTCCCTGGGGTTGGTGGGCACTTCCTGGGGCCTTCGTGCCTCTGGTGTGGAGGGGGAACGGCCCAGAGGGACGGAGCAGGGAAGAGTCGATGGCCGCGAACAAATGGGTGACTTAGCTCTCGCAGCTGGTAACCAGCAGCTTCATCTTAGTTTAGAGGCAGGAGGCCGATGGGCCCCCAAGGGTAAAGCAATTGGAGATTCATTCTCTATTGGTCAAAACCCCAAGACAGGAGTAGGAGGGCAATTAAGGGAGGAGGCTGGACCCTGCACAGACCACATATTTCTCATTCCCAAAGTCAAGGCCTCCCCAACCACACATGTGCAGAAAGGGCTCCTTGGAGGCCAAAGGGGAGTCATGTCAAGGGATGCTCTACCCGTAGGCCTTGGTGGTAGGATCCATCTTGGCTAATGGATGCATGCACACGTGAAAAGATCCTGAGATAAACCAAATCTGGACTGTGAACCAGGGAAACCGCAATGCCTGGCAGAAGGAAACCAGCAGAAATGCCGCATAAAAGTGACTCAAACCACCACGCAGGCGTGACTCAGCGACACTCCCCTTCCCCGAGTCTGCCTGTATGTCTATGCACACGTACTATATTTATTTCCTCTGATAAACACCTTACTTGCTTTACCACTTTCCATCTTCCAAACCATTACAGGCCGAGGCCACCCGAGATCCGTGTTCTTGGGACCACAGCAGAGCAAGGCTTCAGCTCTGGTTTGTCCAGGGAAGAGGCAACTACATCCTTGCTTGTTTGGAATTAATTGTAAGGGAAAACAAAAATATCTTACTGACATTGATATGATGTAAGTTGTGTCCAGAGCGCTGCATCTTTGCTGTGAGTTTTGCTCAGCCTGAGCTGCTGCGTGATTCTGAGGCAGGTTCACAATGTTCCTCACTGGTGTGTAGCCTCATTAGAAAAAGCTGATGGGCTGGGATAAGACAGGGAACACATGTGAACAATGGGGAAAGATTTTCTTGATGTGCTTTAAAAAGTAAACTTATGTTAATGTAGCATAACAATGGTCCTATTCCTCTTGAAAGTAAGTGCACTTGATAACTTAATCTAACCAGAGTCTTAGTGTGGTTGCCTTTGACATATTAAAAACTTGAAAGATAATGTGGCACCTTTTTAAAAACTGTTAAGATTGTCAGAATCAATCAATCAGACAAAAGCTGGGGAATTCAGAGCAGAGATGACAATGTTCATCTGTCTATTTTCACCCCACTTGGTGATGTAACCGCATGACTTCCATTAAATAAGCCACTTAGTGCCACAAGTGTACCCATTAGGATCCCTCCACAGCTCTGTAATTACTGTTATGAGGAGCTTGGTGCTTAAACCTGTGCATATGCTAAAGAAACGTAGGCATTTGTATTTCAATCCAACTCCCTTGCATGCAGCTCTGGAATTGTCCACCTACTTTAATTCTCCAAGTGAGTTAAAGTGAGTAACAGGATGAAAGCAAGTTAACTTTGGAAATTCATGAAGACCTTCTCCTGGTGGGTGATGCAGGACCGTTGATGACTTTGATTTTACCTTTAGTGAGGTTAACTCAGCTGTATCTGGCATGTACTGTGCGCCAAGGATTGCACAAACCACTCTGCAGGATCACTTCTTTTTATCCTCATCACTATCTCACGCAGCACTGAGGGGTGAAGCAACTTGCCCAGGGTCACACAGCAAGCTAGGGGTGGAAGAGACAGGATTCCAGCCTCCAAGGTCAGACATGATGACACGCAGGTAGAACGTCTGCCTTCTCTGGCTCTCACCGTGACATTCACGGGCCAGGCCCTAGCCTCCCCCTGTTCATTCCATGTCTCTGAAGCTGGATCACTTCCTCAGGGAAACCTGCTCTACCTGAAGAGCTGCTGTGATGATGGCTAGAACCGTTGAAAGTGGGGACCCAGCACCCCATTGTGGCTCAGTCCTGTAAGTTGTGGATGTATGGCATTGGATAAGGTGTGGCTGATACACACACACACGTCCCCACTGCACCTGATGAAATGGGTCAGAGCCTACCCACTAGAAGAACCCCCTTGAGTTAAGGTGAAAAGACAGGGTCTCACACAGGCTTTATAAAAACCCCTAGGCTTAATGAGGTGGGAATGGACAGGATAAGGTGCAGGAATTCCAGGCAGAATGAGACCACCGTGTGCGCGAGAGGAGGCCCCCTGAAGATGAGAAGGATCTGAGATGGGATAGACACCCAGCCCAGGGCATGGCAGACCGAAGCATCAGGAGCCAGGACTGAAACCAAGAAAAGGGAAAGCGAAGCACCAGGAAAAGGAGAGGACTTCCTTCCAGGAACAGGGGCTACTGGAACAGGGGCCGAGGTGGGGGAAAGAATAAACACCCGAGCTTTACCCCTACAGGGTGGGATGATCCCTGATGGCCTTAGCAGGAGAGTAGACAGTCAAACTGGTGCTTAAAGAGGCCTGTCCTGGAAGGATAGAGCTAAATCAGTGAGTGTTAAAGCGAGAGTGTCAGTCGCTCAGTTGTGTCTGACTCTCTGCGACCCTATGGACTGCAGCCCGCCAGGCTCCTCTGTCCATGGGACTCCCCAGGCAAGAATACAGGAGTAGGTTGCCATGCCCTCCTTCAGGAGATCTTCCTGACCCAGGGATGGAACCTGGGTCTCCCTCTTTGCAAGCAGACTCTTTACCATCTGAGTCATCAGGGAAGTCCAGCTAAATCATTAGAGACGCCAAAAAGAGAATGAAGTGGGGGCCTGCCCCTCTCCAGCCCTCACCACGACCAGAGCCAGAGGTGGCTCTGAAAACCACCACAGGGGATGTCCCCGGGTCCCAAGGCAAGCTGTCGAGAAGGTCCTGAAACAGGAGTGCTGGGTGAGCAGCAGAGAAAAGCCTGGTGTGGTCACAGTACAGACGGGGAGGAGAGCGGTGCTTCACCTTAATGGGACTCGGATTTTCTCCAGGGAGCTCCTTCTTGCAAAAGAAGTCAACAGGCCATCGGTACCAGCCTGGGATGCAGAAGGGGCTGAGTCTGAGACCGTGGAGTTGAAGGTCATTCATACTAAGATCAGGGTTAAGGTCAAAGGGCCTCAGGACACGGAAAGCACAGTGAGCCAAAGAGAGGGTGAAGGTGACCCTTCTCGGGTCCAGGCTGAGTTCTGTGAGCAGCTCTACCCCGCCTCTCATGAGAAAACTCGTGGTGAGACTTCAGGAGCAGTGGGTGATGCCACACGCAAGTCGCTCACCAGAGAGATGAAAGGGGAGCAACTTAGGTGCTCCACACCACCCCATTACCCATTGTCAAAAACAAATGTGTGATATCTAATGCCCTCGAATCGAACCCAAGCTTGGAAATGTCTTATGAGATATCATAAGGCTAGAATTTGAAGTTCCTTGGATAAAAGTTAACTTGAAAGTTCAATGTTTTAAAACCGTAAGTCTGGGTAGAGAGAGCTTTTAAACCCTGTTCATTTGACCTAGCAACTTTCATTCTGTCTTTTACGACTATCCTCGAATCTTCTTTTAACACTTTCATCATAATTTATGGAGGTCGAAAGAACTCTATTGAAGAAATAACACTATGAAAAGATCAACATCATTGGGTAGAGTAGGGAGCCTGAAACGTCAGGATAAAACATGCCTGGGACCCTGTTAAAACGAGGACTCACGGACTGGGAGTGTGCTGGATTGTGGCCAACATGTCTCTTTGGAAAAAAAAAAAAAAAACATAAGGTGATTCTCAACAGTTCACCCTGGATGCACTTTTTTTGACACACTGCTTTATTTTCTTTACATTATGGAAGTATTAGCAGCTATGTTTATATCAGGACAGCTTATTACGAGTTAAGAATGCATGAACAGATAATGTAATTCTGAACCTAACAACTTCTGCCGATTTAAGCATTCTTGTAATTTACTTGGCGGCTGTGCTGTCTCTTTGAGAGGCACTGTGTGATGCTGTAAAGAAACCTCCTTTCTGAGACAAAGAATGAGATGAGAAATAGTGTAAATATTATAGGGTCAAAGTTACAGGGTAAAATGAACCATAGACACAAAAGTGGGAGGTATAAACTTGAATACCTGACGTGATGTGGACTTAGCAACAGTTTTTTATATTCAAAATTTATCACAGAAGGCAATCCAATCTAAACTGAAAGAAAGAAAAGAAAAATAGCATTTCATGGTTTTCTACAATATATACAGAAATGGCAAAGGTCAAGGGTATGGTGGCTATTTTAATGAGAGCACCTCATAGGAGGGACCTTCACAAACCACATTCTCAAGGGGAAAAAAAAAAAGATTAAATTTGAGGGAATATGAGAAAAGATTAAGAAGAAATAAAGTCAGGATATTGAAAAAACAAGGCCAGTGAAAAGGGAGAGGTCGGTGTTTAACACCAGGCATCAAAACCATCCCACCCACACCCGCGTGGTTGCTCACACCCGTAATGAAAGATGAGAAGCACCTCAGAAACGAGGCAGCTCTTCAGGGCTCGTGCACATCATTGCTGGGGCGAGCCCTTTAACCCACTTATTTGGAAAAATAATGCTAGAGCTGATCAGAATAGTCAGGATCCCATAAACAGGTTCAGACAGCCGTGGTCAGTTCAACAAGGGGTGTGTTTCTCTCTTAAACCTAAAGGCTGCTTGCTGGTGGACATTATTGATGTGCTGTTAAACCTCATAAGGAAAATATTAAAGCTCTCTGGAATCAACGGAACATACGAAACAAGCATTAAATGGTGTCACTTGACATACAGCTTCCTGTGGCGCATAAATCCGCCAGCATCTGCTAACCACGTAAATGATTTGTGACATTCTCTTTGGCGTGTTTAGTAAGAAGACAGTAAATTTGACTGATGACTAGGTATGAGAATGCCAAACCTTCATTAATTAAACAGAAACGTCTCAATGTGGAAAAAAAAAAAATTCCCTCCTGTGGTTGTAGATGCTAACAGTGAGTGAAGAAATAGAAAGAGGGGTCTGGATTGGGGAACTCGGGGGAGGGTTGATTCTTAAGGCCAGTTTCCAGAATACACACAGTAGCTCATACTCAATCTTGGGCAACTTCCAGCAGGGCGGGGGGCATCTAACAGAGAACGGGCCATGGTGCCTCTCCGGCCGAGAGCTCCGGTTCCCCTGAGCAGATCCGACTTGCGAGAGTGGATGCTGTCATTCCAAGATGCTTAGGGGAAGCTGAGCCCTGCGGATCTGGGGTCTGGGGCCACCCCCCTCGCTTTGCGGGTTAGGAAGTGCGGCCAAGTTCTGCAAGACGCCCAGGGTTCACATTCCAGCCCCTCCCTCAGGAGCACTCAGGACTGAGGAGGTTACAAACCTCCCTGGGGCACGTCCCAGTTCCCAAACACAGACGGTTTTGACACCCCGTCACCTGGCGCCAGGGCAGGTGCCAGCCGGTCCAGGGTCCGAGCGGGCGGCTGGGTCAGGAACTGCTCTGTACCTTCAGCACCAGGGGTCATCCTTCCTGGTCCCCCTCTCCAGTGCCTCTAACCATCACTGTCAATCCATCAGCTGAGCCTCATTTCAATTCAAGCCCTGGGGACAGACAATTCCCTGAGTTTTTTTTTTCTTCTAAAAAGAGCGTGGTTTCTCCTTTAAGCCCTTTGTGGAAGGAGGAAACATGAGCAATCACGATGAACCATTTGGAAACCAAATAAAAGCAAAAAGGGATGAGAAACGACCGCCACAAGCCCTGTGGGAGTAAAGCAAAACTACGCATTCCTTCCTTTCCCTGGGAAGCAAGCCCTGCAGCCTGAACGCTCTGTCCTGTTCCAAGAGCAGCCCTCGGGCTGAGCGCGGGGCTGCCCGGTGCCCAGTTCACAGAGCAGGGAGGGGTGGTGCTCCCCCAGTGATGCTCCCACCCAGCCAGGTGCAGGGCGGAAAGCCCGTGGCCTTTGGAACACTATGATCACGTCACGTTCGAGCACATTTATTTTCAAAAGACGGGAGACTGCCTGCATCTTCCCAAATAAGCAATTGCTTTCTCATTCTCCCATGTAAATCTACTCACCACAGGTAAAGCCAGATACGTTAAACCTTCCCTTCCTGCCCTTTAGGATTTACACAAACAACAGCAAGGCAAGACAAGAAGTCCAGAGGCCCCGAGCACCACTGCTGAAGCCCTCTGCACGTCAGCGATCGATTTTCAGGATCACTGTCTGAGAGCAGAGCTGTTCTTTATGCTGATACAGGAGCTGTAATTAAGCTAACACAAGGGGTTATAAAGTATTAGAGGTCGATGGCATCTGATGTATTAGCTACATTTTTATATTCGTTAACAACATTTCTCTGGCATTGTTCTAATACACCATACAAACAGCACTTAGGATATACACACGTTTCTCAAATTCCCTGCCTTACGTAAAACGATCTGACGGGAGACAGTGAACAGGTTAGCAAGGCATATGAAAAACAAGGAGGAAGATAAATAAATTTGTGATCAAACAAAGGGGCAATCATTGTAAATGCTGGAAAACACTCATGTGCAAGTTAGCTGACTTCTTCGGAAATACAGACCTGCCCTGGTGCTCCTTCTGACAGTGAAGGTCTTGCTTTGAAGCAAGCCAACTCCCCATACTGTGAACCAGCGGGTTTTGGTTGCTCGTTTTGGGGGCTTTTTATGGACCATAGTTAACCAAAGCATATTTATCAGCAGAACAAAGCTAACTCAAACCTGAAACATTAAAGTGTGAACTGCCGTATTTCTCTGAACCTAAACAAACGTGACTCCCAATCTTGATTTCATTTTACTGGGTTTTTTGGTGACAAGTTATCATATTCAACCCAAATTTCTTTCTCAGTGGTGTCGGTCTGGTTTGTTCAAGCCCCGTGAACCTTTCAGAAGAGAGGCAGCCCCAGTCAGCGCTGCATTTCTCTTCAGCTTTCTTTATTGCTCCAGTCAACAACATATCGCCTGTGGCGTTTTATCCAGAACTGCGGGTTAAATGTGCACGTGACGTTTTGCTCCTTTCTTCTCAAGTTCATGCTTGGGACATGAGTGCACTGCAGACAGAAAGGACAGCTCCCCCAGCTCCGCCATTGGACGCCAAGCACCCGCTCCGTGCCGGGAGCTGTTCGCGCTTTGAGACTCGACCACCCTGGCCCCAAGCAGCTTTGACGTGGGGTCACTTGGAGGGTGTGTCCCGTGGGCGGTAAGGACACCAAGCCTGTCCGGGGGCGGGGGAGCAGGATGTGAGACTGGGCCACTTCTCTTCCAGAGAAGGTGACTGTGAGCAGAGACGGAGTACACAGAGGGTGGCAGGCGGGTGCCCGGGACAGCCCACAGGCTGGGTGCAGGGGGCAGGGGGTGAGCACAGAGGGGGCGTGGGCTGGGGTCCACCTCCTGGACTTGTGGAGGACCTTGGCCCTTCCTTTGGCTGAGGTGGATTGTGAGCAGAGGAGTCTCCCAGCCCAGCTCATACTCGGAGGCGCATTGAGAACAGAATGTGACCCCAACGGGTCAAGGTCAATGGGACCGTAGGGTGCTGCTTAAGGCCTCCGAGCCCCTCTCCCTCTGCTGCACCAGGGGTCGATGACGACGCCCCTCACAGCTTCCTTGGGACAACTGTGTGAGGTGATACAACCCAAGTGCTCGACTTCCCGTCGGCTCAATAAACGCCCTGTCATGGCTACTGCATGCTGTTATCTACAACTTGCACTTTGCAAGCGCCCAGTAAGTTTATCCTGAGAACCTGAAACACAGCCCTGAGAGTCATCCTCCGGCATTTCCTGGGAGCTCATTCTACACCCTCGGAGATGGAAGCAAGGCTGCAGGAGCCCACCGGGAGACCTCCCTGGGACGGGGGGGAAGGGTCACTGCCAACACCCGCTGGGACTCCCAGGCATCGATTCCTCGTGGCTGCTGTTGTTCAGTCACTCAGTCGTGTCCGACTCTTTGCGACCCCAAGGACTGCAGCACTCCAGGCTTCCCTGTCCATCACCGTCTCCCAGAGTTTGCTCAAACTCATGTTCATTGAGTCGGCGAGGCCATCCAACCATCTCATCCTCTGTCGTCCCCTACTCCTCTCACCTTCAATCTTTCCCAGCATCAGGGTCTTATCCAATGAGTTGGCTCTTCGCATCAGTTGGCCAAAGGATTGGAGCTTCATCTTTAGCATCAGTCCTTCCAATGAATATTCAGGGTTGATTTCCTTTAGGATGGACTGGTTGGATCTCCTTGTAGTCCTAGGGACCATCAAGAGTCTTCTCCAATACCACAGTTCAAAAACATCAGTTCTTCAATGCTCAGCCTTCTTTATGGTCCAACTCTCACATCCGTACGTGACTATTTAAGTCCTAAACTAAACCCATAAGGCACCGAGGCTGGCAGAATAAGGGCCCTCTGGATATGTCCACATCCTCACCGCAGCACCCGGGATGTGTCATGTGACATGGCAAGAAGGAACCAGGTTAGCAGGTGGCAGGGTGGGGGGTGGGGGTGAATGGTTGCTGATCAGCAGACTTTGAGCTATGAGTAGTCTGCTCTGTCCAGGGGGTCTGTGCAACCCCGAGGGTCCTTACACACGTAGGAGAGGGAGGCACCAGAGCGTCTGTGAAGGAAGAGGGCTGCAGCCAGGCCCCATGCAGGAGGGAGGAAGGGGCCAAGGATGAGGAGGGCAGGAGCCCCTGGAAGCTGAAAAAGCCCAGGAAACAGATTCTCCCTGGAGCCTCCAGAGGAACTTGGCCTTGATTTCAGTCCAGGGAGACCGTCTTGGACGTCTGATGTCAGCATTACAAGATAGCAAGTTTGTTTAAGCCACTACATCCGTGATCATTTGTCCCGTCAGTGATAGGAAATTAAGCCAAGCACCAGTGCCTCTGTCCATTCCAGCTACCAAAGCGCTGCGTCACAAGCCACGAAAGAACTCTGATTCACTTTAAAAGCCATCGCCTGTGTCATCTCATTTTATGACCTCGTGGGCATTGCTCCCTGGAGTCTAGCAATGGCTCTACCGGGTGGGCGCTGACCGCTTCTGCCGTAGAGACACGGGAGGAGGGTAAACACTCGGGAAGCAAGACGGCACATCTGATAGCAGCAGAGCAGTGTTTGGGGAGGACCCCGGGGAGCGCCTGACGGGGTCCTGCACTGCAGGTTTTAAGGCCTCCTTTCTCTGTCCCCGCGGCATCACCAGACTCTCTTTTGAGGTGACTGGACTCAGGATCCTGGCCAGTGATGAGGAGGAGGGGGCACGGGAGGAGTCACCCTGGGAACAACACCCCTCAAGGGACCTGTACCCTCCCTGCTCCTGAACCTGTGTCCTCGGTCCAGCCTTTTCCAATTTCGATGAAAACATGGCCCTGTCCACTTCTGCCCACCCAACCGACCTCAACGTCCCCCCGCCACATCCCAGAGAAGCCAGCTCACATGACCCCGGATTCAGAGAACCAAGAGGAAGGGGGCTGTGAGCACCAGGGCCCCCAGCGCCCATGGGAGTCAAGCTGGTGAGGCCAGAGCTCCCGATCCTTCCATCTGGACGTCTAGGTACGTAGAAAGTCCCGGTGTATAGCTGTTGACAGCTAAATAAAATACAGGTGACCCTTGAACAAAGCGGCTTTGAACTTCTCCCGACCACCTCTATGTGGCTTCCCATGTAAATGCTACAGTCCTCCACGGGTGACTCTGAGGTTGCAGGTCCATGAATACGGGGGTGGGAGTCGGGGGGCATAAGTTAGGTTAGGGTTCCAATTGCGATGAAGGTGAGCGCCCCAACCCCTCCCTGTTCAAGAGTTGACTGTGTTTTGACTGCTCAGGGCACAGTGACCCGGCCAGGTGTGCCCAGCTGTGGCCTATGATCTGCCGGGAACATCACTGACTATGACTTTGACAGCAAGACTTTCCTCCAACGGGGAACGAAAATCAACAGTGGTTCCATCTGCAGCCACGGGGTTCCCAGGGAGGAACGGGGCTCACGCCCGCCGACGGCCCTTCCTGGGGGAGGTCGCGGATGGTCTGGGGCACCGTGGGAGGGAGGAGGATGCAGTGTGAGGCCTCTGCTCATGTTGGGTGGGGGCCTCAGAAGTGGAGCCTGCCTCGGACCTGCTCTAGGTCAGCCTGTCCGTCCGGTCCTCACGTCTGCACAGGTGGCCCAGCACACGGAATCAGGCAACACCACGGGGCTGGAGATGCATCCTCAGACCCACATACTGAAGTCCTCACCCTGCTCCCTAGAATGGCCTCCTTCGGAAACAGGGTCAGTGCAGCTGGAATTAGCTAAGATGAGGTCCGGCCTGAGGTGGGTTGGACCGATGTCACCGCTCTCATTGTAGACAAGGAGAATCTGGGCACAGCAGGCAGAGAAACAACACCACACAAAGATAAAGGCAGAGCTGGAGCTGATGCTTCTATGCTCGGACTGCACCCAGATTGCCAGCAACCACTAGAAGCTGGAAATCAGTCCTGAATATTGGAAGGACTGATGCTGAAGCTGAAGCCCTAATACTCTGGCCACCTGATGCGAGGAGCTGACTCATTGGAAAAGACCCTGATGCTGGGAAAGATTGAGGGCAGGAGGAGAAGGGGACGACAGAGGAAGAAATGGTTGGATGGCATCACTGACTCCATAGACATGAGTTTGAGTAAACTCCCAGAGTTGGTGATGGTCAGGGAGGCCTGGTGTTCATGGGGTCGCAGAGTCGGACACTACTGAGAGACTGAACTGAACTGAACCAGAAGCTGGGAGAGCTTCTCAAAGCCCTAGGAGGAGCCACCTAGGCCGACACCTGGCTCTCTGACTTCCTGCCATCTAAGCCCCATCTGTGGTGTTTCGTCAGGACCCCACAAACCCACTCAGGCCCAACGTCCCTGTTTGTGGCTGACCCGTGGCCCCTCCGTGCCTGGCTTATTCTTTTCCTGGCTCCGGTAGGATCTAGAGTCTGCATTCCCATCATTTGTTCCAGGTCTGACTCGTGAGTCCCGTCCACTCCCATTGATGCCAAGAACCCGCAACAAACTCACATCTTCTCTGGGGTCCCAGCGTCCCTGTGTCTTCAGGCAGAGCGGGGGTCCTCTGCTTCCGCCCTGCACAACTGTGCCCCCCCCACCCCTCACCCCTTTCCTCACGCCCTCAGGTCTCAGGACGCCTTTCACTCACCCTCAACCCTCAAGCAGCAGATCTCGGCAGGCTGAACACACAGGCAGTTTTGAAGATCCATTGTCTTCTATCAAGATGGACATTAAAGAGATTTGTGAAATGTAAACCAATACCACTCTTAACATTTTTGTTTTGGAAAACAGCTGTTTTTCATGGTAGTATGTTGTTTACGTAAAGTGGGCTTATCATTCTTTTAAATGAGTTCATAAGTGGTTTTCACAGCGTTGACGATGAATGTGGGTATATGTCAGTATCAATAGATAAAAACCACACAAACAGAAACTCTTTGGAGTCCTTGGTAAGCTTCAAAGTTAAGGAAAACTGACTATTCCCCTGCTTCTTCAAGGGCCCTCTTAAGTGAAGTGTTGGGTTTGCTTCCTCTGTGGTGAGAGCAGAGTGGAGAGGGCCCCGGCGGTGCGGTAACTCTGTCCCTCTGCAGGGCAGGTGTCAGCCAACTGAAAGGTCAAACACATCTCAGCCTTCTGAGGACTTCCCTGGGGGCTCAGATGGTAAAGCGACTGCCTGCAATGCGGGAGACCCGGGCTCAGTCCCCAGGTTGGGAAGATCCGGAGAGGGAAATGGCAACCCATTCCAGTATTCTTGCCTGGAAAATCCCATGGACGGAGGAACCTGGTGGGCTACAGTCCATGGAGTCACAAAGAGTCAGGGGCGACTGAGCGACCTCACAGCATTCTAGAAGACTTTGATCTCCTGACCCCCCTGAAAGTGGGTTAGGATCCCAGGGTCCATGGGCCACATCCGCTGAGCAAAATCCACCTCTTATTCCCCAGGAATTATTCAGTTTCTTCTAAAAGCATAGTAAAATCAACCAACATCAGCTATATGATCCTTCTTAAAAATATGATATGTTTTCAAAACTGACTCGCAATCAGCTCAGCTCTTCATCAGGTTTGGCGGCAACTGAAGTGAGGGTGCCTGGTGGTGGGCGCCCTCTGCTGGTCAGCCTGGGACATGACTGACCGCGTGGTTCTCCAGTGATCCAGCTCCTTCTGTCCAGTATCCAATTAAAAAGCAGATTAAGGCGTTCAAGTTATCAACGACATACTTTATTTACTTCCAATAATTTGCTTTTCGATAATTAAAATGTTTCTGAAAGTCAAGATTATTGCGTCAGAATTCAACATGGTTAAAAATACTTCAGTTCAGTTGCTCAGTCATGTCCGACTCTCTGGGACCCGGTGGACTGCTGCACGCCAGGCTTCCCTGTCCATCACCAACTCCTGGAGCTTGCTCAGACTGATGTCCATCGAGTCGATGATGCCATCCAACCATCTCATGGCCATAAAAATATTTGGCGACATTCAATTATCTGTACCTTTTCTGGGCATTTCATTCGGTAACTTAAAACAGAAACCAAAGTCGTCTCCTGGTTTATCTTCATGAGCTACTGATATCTGTGTTGAGCAAGCATCTTGATCAGTCAGCTGCTGCCCTTGGGGACTGTGTGTGTGTGTGCGTGTGTGTGTGTGTGTGCGTGTGAAGGGAAACAAAGAAAATGAGCCAGTAGATTCAAGTAAGAAAACACAGACTGCGGGAAGAAAACTTTCTACTAAACATAAGAGACACCTTTCTATCTGTATCTCTATCCTAGTCTTTATCTTCACCACACATCCAAGGAGGGGTTGATCATGTCTTGTTAAAGCTCCCCTAAGAGTTATTCAGGTTTGGATAAATTTACATGGACAATCTCTAAGAAAAAGGGAAAAAAGCAATTGAACTATTTTGCATTTAGCAAGAGTCAGCTTGGTTCCGTCAGATGTCAGCATATCTTGAGTGATTTGGAATGTCCCTTAGTGGTTCTGCCCTCTTCAGAAAGGCAGGCTGGCCACTCCTCCTCAGCCATCCACCAGGGACTCTTGCACAGGGGCATGCCAGGGGTTAACTGAGCACTTCCTCTGCGCTGGGCACTGTGCCAGGCTAGGGGCAAGGTCAAAGATTCAGTTCCGTTCAGTCGCTCAGTCATGTCAGACTCTTTGTGTCCCCATGGACTGCAGCACGCCTGGCTTCCCTGTCCATCACCAACTCTTGGAGCTTGTTCAAACTCATGTCCATCGAGTCAGTGATGCCATCCAACCATCTCATCCTCTGTCGTCCCCTTCTCTTCCTGCCTTCAATCTTTCCCAGCATCAGCGTCTTTTCCAATGAGTCAGTTCTTTGCATCAGGTGGCCAAAGTATTGGAGTTTCAGCTTCAGCATCAGATCTTCCAATGAATATCCGGGACTGATGTCCTTTAGGATGGAGTTGCTTGACCTCCTTTTAGTCCAAGGGACTCTCAAGAGTCTTCTCCAACACCACAGTTCAAAAGCATCAATTCTTCGGTGCTCAGCTTTTTTTATAGTCCAGCTCTCACATCCATACATGACCACTGGAAAAACCATAGCCTTAACTAGATGGACTTTGTTGGCAAAGCAATGTCTCTGCTTTTGAATATGCTGTCTAGGTTGGTCATAACTTTCCTTCCAAGGAGTAAGCATCTTTTAATTTCATGGCTGCAGTCACCATCTGCAGTGATTTTGGAGCCCCCTAAAATAAAGTCTGTCACTGTTTCCACTGTTTCCCCATCTATTTTCCATGAAGTGATGGGACCAGATGCCATGATCTTAGTTTTCTGAATGTTGAGCTTTAAGCCAACTTTTTCACTCTCCTCTTTCACTTTCATCAAGAGGCTCTTTAGTTCCTCTTCACTTTCTGCCATAAGGGTAGTGTCATCTGCATATCTGAGGTTATTGATATTTCTCCTGGCAATCTTGACTCCAGCTTGTGCTTCATCCAGTCCAGCATTTCTCATGATGTACTTACTCTGCATATAAGCTAAATAAGCAGGGTGACAATATACAGCCTTGTCGTACTCCATTTCCTATTTGGAACTGGTCCATGTCCTTAGTATATTTTATTATGAAATTTGATCATCTCTGTGTAGCCCTCAAACCCTTTCATCCAAACCTGCTGCCTCTTCAGATGGAGCAAATGAACACTCAGAGAGAACGGCGCTTTTCATTATGAAATGACCGCTTTTACACTATAGGAAACAGTTGCTAAAACTACCGAGGCGTCACTCAGTCACACTCGGCAGGAGCTGCAGGTGTTAGCGCCGCGGCCGCCACCACTTGACAGAGCTGCATTCCAAGAAGAAGCGTGTGGAGCCACTGGAGAACACTTTGTTCGACGGCCCTGCGGGTGCCGCAGTATCCAAAGCAGGGAAAGGGGAACGGGAGGGGCCGTCGCGGGGCATCTGGTGAAGTCCCTGACGTGCAGAGAGCAGGCCAGCTCACACCCAAGGGCAGCGTGTGCCATGCCCCTGTTCCCCTGTGACCACGAACCTGTGTCTCAGGAAAAGGGGTGCTGAAGCCAATTCACGAGCCGAGAGCTACAATGTAACCTGGGGAAAGTATAAGACCGAGGCCCAGCTGATGCTGGGAAAGACTGAGGGCGGGAGGAGAAGGGACGACAGAGGATGAGCTGGCTGGATGGCATCACCGACTCGATGGACATGAGTCTGAGTGAACTCCGGGAGTTGGTGATGGACAGGGAGGCCTGGCGTGCTGGAATTCATGGGGTTGCAAAGAGTCGGACACGACTGAGCCACTGAACTGAACTGTAGGACTAAGATTTAATGGGTCATGGAGAAAGCCCAGGTATTGGAAATTTATTATTACATTTGCTCTCCAAACACAGCTGTTTTTACCTACTTGTCTAAAACCATTCTATGTGCGGATTCTGTTCATTTTTTCACACTGGAGTCCTTCTCACTACATTATTTCCATTCAGGAATTTATCTGGAGCCTCATGGTTCTTAATAGATATTCTTAAGACTGCTTTCACATTGCAAGAAATCGTTTGTCCCATAATTCACTTTTTTTGTGAATAAGCACTATATAATAAGCCAACTACATAATAAGCCTTTTTTAATAGGACACAATAAAAAGAATGATGTAAAAAATTTCCCGTTTGTCAGCCGTGTTTTGTCGACCCAATGAAGGTCGTTCTTACTGCACTCCTACAATGTTTAGGAATGCAACGGGAATTCAGAACATCACCGGATTCCTGTGAATGAGATTCCCAATCCCACATTTCAAACTGAAACACTCCGGACCCTCAGCGCTTTCCTACCTGCCTTCTGAAAGCAGCCAGCCACTTGGAAGAAAGCCAGAGGCCGCAGATGACTCACTGACCACACTCGGGAAGCATTAATTTGGAAACATGCTTTCAGGACAAGCTGGGGCCCCAGGCGGCTCTAGGTCTCGAGGCTGACGGAGGAGAAGCGGTGAATGAGGAGAGAGATGGTGTGGGGGAGAGACAGAAGAGACAGAACAGAAGGCCCTACAGCTGCGGGTCCTTCCCCCCAGCCCCTCGCCCGGGCCTGAGCGAGTGGCGGGGTGCAGGCCATGAGGCAGGGTCGCAAGATGCTGCCCCCCGGCTGGAGGCAAAGCTGAAGTGATGCTGCCCCCCAGCTGGAGGCAAAGCCGAAGTCAGTCATGGGGAGGACCGGCCCCCTGAACATCCGAACTGTCTCAGTCTGAACTCAGCTGACAGGAGCACCCAAGCCGGTGACTTGGGGCCCCCAAGAAGCCCCCCTGGGTGGCCCGTGCCAGCCCCCCACCCTCTGGGGCGGATGTCCCCAGGGGCTCTGCTTGCAGCCAGGGCAGCCGTCGGGCCGGCAGGCTTGCTTGCGGCCAGGGCAGGGTGCGGCTGTCGGGTGTGCATCTCGCTGGGTGGCGCGTGCCGTGTGCCACCCGCCTGCTGGGCTGTGGGGTCTCTGCTCCCGCCAGCACCCCCATCAACACCTCCCGCAGTGTCTGCCAGGCTGCCCGGGCGTGGGGGGCAAACAGAGGGCAGGGGTCAGGCCCTCTGGCCCCCAGGGCTCAGCTGGTGGGAGGGCCAAGCCAGATACAAAAACGACTGGACTTGAGACAGATTACTTCTATGGAGACACCCCCGGGGGGCACGGCTCACAGGAGGGTCAGGTTCGTGAGGTGGCATGGTTGGTCCGGGCCTTGAAGGGGAGGTAAGACCGTGGTGGATGGCAGGCCCGTTTAAGGCCCCAAGACTCCCCTGCATTCAGTGAAAGTCAAGCCAACAGAGACACTGAGGTGAGCTTAGAACCAGCCGGGCCACAGGGAGCCGCAGACGCTGAATCGGGCTCGGGGGACCCACGGCACGCCCAGGACTAGCCTGGGACTCGTACTGGCCTCAGTGGGCAGCCAACCGGCAGCCTCGGATTCTCTCCTGGGGTTGCCAGCTTCCTCTGCCACCCAGTGACATGTCGAGCCACAGAAGCTGCTCAAACTATAGCGGAGCTAAGATTTTAGAAGTTCAGCAGCTTGCTCTCCATTAGCAATTTTCAAAAAAATTCACCATTTTAAAGATAAAATTAAATGAATACATCTTAATCTTAGATGAATAAATAATACCTTTAAGTACCTAGCATGAAGCTCACGACTGAGTCAGACTGTATACACTTTATGCTCCTGATTACCCAGATGACTCCAGGCCCGTTCATGATGGAGAGGCAGGGTGCCCAGGTCGGTTCCCCCCTGAATTCCACGCAGAATCACATTAGTTTCCTACTGCTGTTGTAACAAATTGTTGTTCAGCCACTGAGTCCTATCTGACTCTTTCCATCTCCGTGGACTGTAGCACACCAGGCTTCCCTGTCCTTCACTATCTCCTTAGAGTTTGCTCAAATTCATGTCCACTGGGCCGGGAACAAATTACTAGTAGCTTAAAACAACACAAATTTGTTATCTTAATAGTTCTGGAGGTCAAAAGTCCAGAATGTGCCTCGTGGGGCTAAAATCTAGGTGTGGGCTGGTCTGTCCTCTCTCTGGAATGTCCGGGGGAGGATCTGTTTCTGGGCCTTCTCCACCTTCCAGAGGCACCCCCGTTCCTTGGCCCACGGCCCCGCCATCCATCCTCAAAGCTCATTGCTCCAACCTCTGTCTCAGGCATCGCCCTGCCTTCTCTGACCCTCCTGCCTCCGTCTCACCAGGCACCTTGTGGTTGCACTGGGCCCACAGGGGTGGTCCAGGATCATGCCTGCAAGTTGCTGCTGCCATGGAGGGCGACAGGGTGGCGATCCAGAAGCGGATGCCCCAGAAGCCCGTGACTCTGTCTGCAAGCTCCTGCTGCCATGGAAAGTGCCAGGTCCATGGGGCGGGGATCCAGGAGGGGTTGTCCCTGGCATGGACACAACGTCTACCACAGCTTCTTCCTAAACTAGGAAAACACAAGTCTTACAGCTTATTTAAGACTTCAGAGCAAGTTGCACTTATGCCCCTTATCCCTGCTCGGGAAGTTTCTGCAGTGTTTCAGGAATGTCCCCCTGAGAATGGGGATGACCTGCTGGGTGGTAGGAGGTAGCCGACGCTTCCAAACGGGCTTGCCTTGCTCGCTGACCCTGTATAGAGCGGTTTTTCCCCAAACGCCTTGGCAATAGCTTGCTTTCTGTTGGTTTGATCATCTGACTCCTCTTTTGAATGTGGCTGGCTAAAACTGGTGACCACAGTGACCCCTGAAGTCCTGTGACGGCAGCGGGAAAATCTCAGCAAAGACCGACATTAGGCTGTGGATTCTCACACATCAGATGAGGGCATCTCTTGTGTGGGGTCTGTGCTCATTCTGAACACTTTAGCAGACTTACTTTGCAGTGTACAGGGCAGTGGTACCTCACAGGATCTTCCAACTATCAGCCAGGTTCCCTCTGTGCAGGGAAGCCCTATGGCTCAGACAGTGAAGAATCCTGCAATGAGGGAGATCTGAGTTCAATCCCTGGGCTGGGAAGATCCCCTGGAGAAGGAAATGGCAGTCCACTCCAGTCTTCTTGCCTGGAGAATCCCATGGACAGAGAAGCCTGGTGGGCTACAGTCCCTGGGGTCGCAGAGAGTCGGACACAACTGAGCACTGACACTCCTCTCTGTTAGATGAGGACCAGCAGAACCTCACCAATGGGAGGAACTCCGGTTTGTTTGTTTTGCTGCTGTTGTTGTTTGGGCTGCACTGCGTGGCTTGTGGGAACTCCGTTCCCGACCGGCGATGGAGCCCGTGACCCCCTCCCTGCCAGTGGAAGTGCAGAGTCTTAACCACCCGACTGCGGGGCAAGTCCTGAGGGAAGAAGTCTGACTCCTGGCCTGACCACTTACTAAGTGTGTGCTTTCAGGCAAACTGTTCAGTTTTTCTGAGCTTCTGTCATCCTGCTCCCATGAAATAGGGACAGTAACCCCAGCTCCCTCCGAAGCTGCTGTGTGAAGACTGAAGAAGATCCGGCATGAAGCATTTAGCTCAGCACCTGACCAACAGGAAGCTCCCTGAGAAAGTGAATTCTTTTTTTCATTGTATAGTTGACCTACAATGTTGTGTGAAATATTGTCTATCACTTTACTAATACTAATGTGAAGAAGCAGGGTAGATAGAATTGTCAATGCTTCCATTAAAAGGATTCTAATTTCAGAAGTGATTTTTTTTAAGAATAACATTAGGATATCCAGAGGTGAGACAAGGGCTTCAGGGGCGACTGATGGACCAAGCGCCCTCTGACCTGTGGTCACTAACCTGCAGAGAGCGAGCACAGGAGCAGGCTGTGGTCGCAAGGACCTGGAGGCGGCCGGCCGGGGATGTGTCTGAGGATAGTAGCTCCTGGGGGGATTGGGGAGCAAACAAAGGCTGGCACACGGTCAGTGAGTGGACTCTGAAATTCACCGTGAGGACAAAGGCAGGTCAGGGAGAAACGCATCACTTCTGAAGGCAGGCTAAACGACGGGGCTTGTCAGCAAGCCCTCAATTTTGAGAGCCACACGGGAGTCGGAACAGTTATTCATTCTGAAAGCAGACGGTGCCTTTGTGGTTTAGTTGCTACGTCATGTCCGACTCTTGCGACCCCATGGACAGTAGCCTGCAAGGCTCCTCTGTCCACAGAGATTTCCCAGGCAAGAATACTGGAGTGGGTTGCCATTCCCTTCTCCAAGGGAATCGTCCCAATCCAGGAATCGAACCCCAGTCTCCTGCACTGCAGGCAGTTTCTTTACCAACTGAGCTGTGAGGGAAGCCCTTAGGGAGAAACAAAAGTATTCATTTAAAGATTATTTTCCTTAAACTGAAAACATCAGGTGCTCTTGCTACAGAAGCCAGGTCACTCTTGTTCTACACTCAGGTTCTTCTGATCTAAATGTCAGATGGATAGGATTAGATTAGATACACCAAGCTGATGGTTAGCGGGCTCGGGTCAGAGACTGCGTGGGTGGGGACTCTCAGAACCTTCTTGCTTACAGCTGTGGCCCCCTTGGCCCTTTTCCTGGGCTGGGACCGCAGCCCAACCTCACAGCAATGCAAATGCTCCATCTGATGTCCGAAGGGCCGGCAGGGAGATTGCAGCTCTGAGTCTCTGAGCTCTTCTCCCTGGGATGGTATGATCACTCTCAGCCTTTCTGCTCCATGACGCACGAAGGTTTGGCAGCCGCTCCCAGAACCGGGAGGCTGCTGGTTTTTAACCATTGAGGATCCCAGATAAGTAGGATCTTGCGCAGTGGTGGCTTCTAACTTTGGGGAGAGAAAGAATCTGATAGGAAATACATGCCAACAATGTCTTCATTTACTTTGCTACCCTGATTTCTGTCTTTGTCAGTTTTCCTATAAGATTAGTAAGAACAAAAAGACATTCCAAAGTCTCTTTTCCCCATTTTTGTTTGTTTTCTCAAGTGCCTAAGCGCTGGCTCTTTTGAAGTTGTAGTTTAAGTATTTAATTCATTACATTAGGTTTTCTTGAATAATTAGAGATGAACTTTTCTCATTTAAGTAATAGTCACACACTCCCTTATTTTAAACAAGCCAGCATCTGAAATAAGTAATGTTTAGGTTTTCCTTTCTTTCCTCCTTTGGGCTCATCACAGGCTGTTTTTGCTTCATCCTGTATTTATGTACTTATTTCTAAGTCGACACAGGCTCCTGCCCTTCTGTGTCCTGGCCCATGTGCTGGTCTCCTGACCCTGGTGAGGAGGGGGTCTATGTTTAATGTGTCTAGAAGTCCCAGCGCATCTTCTGGTGCTCAGCATGTATCAGACACACAAATGTTTGTGGTATTAATAACTTCAAGAGTTCCTCAACAACTTTCAAATATACAAGAGTCATCTAAAATTCTGATCATTGCCGCCAAACCCGAAAGCCCATCACTTGTTATCCATAAAAAGCTTCTCTGAAAAGCCATTTTATGCAAGCATGTTGTTGTAGAAAGGATCTTGGGCTGGTAAGCTGGAGTATCCTGTTCCAGTTCCCGCCCTGCCCTTTATAGCTATTTGACCGTAAACAAGTCATTTCACTTCTCCACAGTCCAAACCCTACTCTTAAAAGCCAATAAAGGAAGCAATCTGAGCAGCTATGAAGCATTTAGTCGGATTAAATATCTCTGGGTTAAAACAAAAGAAAACAGATCGGAAATCAACCCCCTGCGGAATCACAGTGAATTATCTGGGTTCTAGTGATGACAGAGGAAAGAACGAAATGTGTGTTCTTGGGAAGAACTAAAAATTAGGGTTTGTGCCAGCTTCTAGGACTTGAGTGGTTTCCTCAGTAAAAATGTCTATTGTTAATGGCTTCATCCTGGGTTGATCGATGGGCATTTGCCATTTTAATTCTTTGGAGGGTAGTAAGGTGACTCCCTGCAAAGGACTTAAATCACCCTAACAGCTCTCAGATATCCCTGCGTGAAGCTGAGCAGAGGTCTACATCCTGACTGCACTGGTCATGACGGACGACAGAGCTGGAACCAGTGCAGTATTTCTGTGAGTCTTGATGGTGCATCACAGTTATCACAGGGGTTAAACAATTGAGTTGGCTGTACTACTGTTTGAACGCTAAGTCGTGTTCAACGCTTTTCGAGCCCATGGACAGTAGCCCACCAGGCTCCTCTATCCATGGAATTCTCCGGGCAAGAATCCTGGAGTGGGCTGCCATCTCCTTCTCCACGGGATCTCCCCAGCCCCGGGACTGAAATCCTGTCTCCTGCATCGGCAGGCGTGTTCTTTACCCCCGAGCCCACCTGGGTTGTACTACAGTCCAGCTGTAACTCGGCCTGACTCAGGGGGAAAAGACACGGGCAGCTCCTCTCCTAATGTCACCTCATAATATGGAGACTCATATGAAGGATGTCGGAAACCAATCATTCTGGAAGAATTCGAGATGATACCAATTCATTTACTCAATTCAGTGTGAGGTTTGGACCCATGACAGCTGATCCCAGCCTATACCACCATCGGTCCCCTAAGTATGTCTTAATGATTTCATCACCTTTTTGTCTTAGTCATAAAACCATGCTCATTTCTTTGTTTTAGATACATTTTCTCTGCTTCCTGTTTCTGTCTAGGAAACTGATGACCAGTTAAATAATAACCAATGTCCCTACTGACCCTGAGCAATGTCCCTTCTTGGGTTAAATTACTTATCTACTTTTGCGCTCTAGGGAGATGAAGAAGCAAACGGGGTTATAAGTTGCTTTTGGAAATCTGGGGTCTGCTACTGGGAGGAAGTTTGAGCGTCCCAGTGGGGACAAAGTGCGTCACACTGACTCTCAGACACACCACTGAGAATTTGATGGAATTTTTTAGTGGATTGGAGATAAGTTTTGAATTTTCCCTCTGCTTCCTAATTTCAATTGCAAATACCATGTACTGTTCAGACTTTTGCAAAAAAAAAAAAAAAAATTGAGAGAACATACAAATATATATACTTTTAAACATTCAGCACCATAATTTACATAAAGTATATTGATTTTAAAATTATTTTGTAGTCCTAGAATGATGTTTTCTGATAATATTCATTTGAACCAACCTAGTAATAACATGTCTCTTATCTTGCGCAAAAGAAGACACAAATTCACAGGACAAATTCACACCGTAGTTAGAGCATCTCAGGAATTGAACCTCAGATCTGAGAACACGGTGAAGCACCCTGCACACATAGGCTGAATTTTTTTCTAGTGCAAAACAAGTTCTTCACCCTGTGGGTAAGTTCGCTACCAAGGAAAGAGTGCATTTTCCCCAGATGCAAGTAGGTTCGTTATGTAGAGCTGCCAACTTTGAATCTCATTCCCTACAGTCGTAACCCAGGGTTGGGAGGAAGACAAAACGAGAGAATGTGATGCCATGTGAGGGATAAAACTCTGAAGTCTTCTCCTCAAGGTACGATCACTGCTGCAGTTTGAACCAGTCTGTCAGTAACCCTCCCCCTGCCCAGAGGGCGGCTCTGGCTATTTTGAGGTTCTGACCAGTTTGCAGTTACAGTGATACCGTTTATGCTCCATGTTCTCACAAAACGCTGCTTGCCGCGGCTCAGAGAACAAAGCTTCAGCCTCGGTCCCTGGGGGAAGGCTGGTAGTAATGGGAACCTATATTTGTATTATGTTTGCCATTTATGGAAGAAGCAGAATTTTCATCATAATTCTTACCAGAGTCTTAAAACAGACACACACTTTGAATTCTTAAATGATCATATTTTAAAAGGAAAATCCGGTAGTGAAAGAACAGTTTATTTTGGTTATCTATCCTTTCCCTTCATAGCATGTGTTTCTCCTTATTTTCATCATCCAAGTTAAGGAGGACAATTTTTTTTTTTTTGCATCTAAGTTTTAAAGCACGTCTTTCACGTCTCCTCTAAACATACATGTTATCAAGACTATATTATGATAGCAAGAATTTTTGCTAGTTTAATCCCAAATTAGTGTGTTTTGTTTTCTAAGTTAAGGAAAGCATTAAAAAAAACAACAACAACAAACAAACCCTAAAGTAAATGCTAGCTGTTAAAACAGGTCTGTTTTAAAAATGAGATCAGCAGATGTTTGCTCTCTCTTGAGGAGAGGGTTGAATTTGTGAAAACTATTGCCCTTCCAGCTCTGAATGTATAATATGAGGTGAAGCATTCTCACCACTTTGCAGATGTTCGGAAGAACAGAGAGAGGGGTGAACTGGCCGTAGCCCGGGGGGTAAGTCACCCTGGGATCCGGACACAAAGCAGCCGTGACCCCCTTGCTGCCGTCAGAGCTTTGTTCTCGTTCCCAGAAACACTCCAGTAGTGCTTTCCCTGTTTGGGGCTGTGTTGAGAACTCACCATTTAAGGAGTTCAAAGAAGTGATAGTTGAAGTGATTTAAGCAAAGGAGATCATTTTGAGGTAACCTTTCCTGAGCCCCACGGTTCACTGAGCGTGTAGTGGGGGCCGGCTGGCCGCCTGCCAGCCTCTCCTGTGTGACCCCCACCCGGCTAGACGGGACCCGTCCTTTCCCACCCACCCAGTGTGGAGGAGGCTCCCTTCCTTTCCCTCCAGGAAGGCCGCCCCTCCCTCTGTCTTCAGAAGATTCAGTCAGTCCCTCAGTACTCAGTCATGTCAGACTCTTTGTGACCCCGTGGACTGCAGCACACCAGGCCTCCCTGTCCATCACCAACTCCCGGAGTCCACCCAAACTCATGTCCATTGAGTTGGTGATGCCATCCAACCTCATCTCCTCCTCTGTTGTCCCCTTCTCCTCCTGCCTTCAATCTTTCCCAGCATCAGGGTCTTTTCTAATGAGTCAGCTCTTCACATCAGGTGGCCAAAGTATTGGAATTTCGGCTTCAGCATCAGTCTTTCCAATGAATATTTAGGACTGATCTCCTTTAGGATGGACTGGTTGGATCTGCTTGCAGTCCAAGGGACTCTCAAGAGTCTTCTCCAACACTACAGTTCAAAAGCATCAGTTCTTCAAGGCTCAGCTTTCTTTGTGGTCCAACTCTCATATCCATACATGACTGTTGGAAAAACCATAGCCTTGACTAGATGGACCTTTGTTGGCAAAATAATTTCTCTGCTTTTTAACATGCTAACTAAAGCCTCCTATCTAAAGAATTTCAGTTTGCAATTCAAACTGAAGCCTGGTTCTGGAAGCAGAGACCCCAGTGAGCATCCCTGGAAGCCACTTCCCTTCCCCTGTCTCTGCTTCCCGCTCAGGCAGGCCCTGTGACGGTGGGAAAACCTCCCTTTTCCCCACCAAGCAGGATTTGGCCTCCTGGGCTTCCTCCCCTGGGCGCTGCCCCAGCAAACACAATTCCTCCTCCGGTGGCCGAGCCCCTGGGCCGTGGGGGGCGGGGGTGGGGGTGGTAGGGAGGGGGTTCCCGGCTCTTGAATCATCTGGATGAGGGCCGACCTGGTTCCGGCTCTCTGAGCCGCGGGGCTAAGGGTTCCCGGGCCCTCGCGGTGGTCTGAGGACAGCCTCCGTCCCAGAGGCCGCTGCCGACCCTGCGTGGGGCTGGAACCCCTTCCTCTCCGCGCTGCAACGTCGCCCAGGTCACCCTGAGCCTCGCTGCTCCCTCCCATCTCCGTGACTCCCCGGTCCCCCCCCCCCCCCCCCCCCCCCGTCCCCCCCCCCGTCCCCCCGTCCCCCCCCGTCCCCCCCATCCCCCCCATCCCCCCCCCCATCCCCCCCCATCCCCCCCCTCCTCCCCCCATCCCCCCCCCCCCCCCATCCCCCCCCCATCCCCCCCCCCCCCCATCCTCCCCCCATCCCCCCCCCCATCCCCCCATCCCTCCCCCCATCCCCCCCCCCCCCCCCCCCCCCCTCCAACCCCCGCCCCGTCCCCCGCCGCGCCCCGCCCCTCGCCCCTCCAGCCAACCCCGGACCCCAGTCCGGTCAGGGAAACGCCCTGGTGGGCTTTAGATCCGGGAGGGGCGGCCTTCCGGGAGGGAAGGGAAGCGAGCTGCCCCCGGGGTCACAGGAAGAGGCAGGCTGCCGGCGGCCCTCACTGCGCGATTGAGAAAGGTGGAGTCCGTGATGTGCAATCCGGGTCGACAACCTTCCGGCGCACAAGCATGAGGGGTCTCCTTGCTGCAACATTAATGAAAGCAGGACTGCCCATTAGGGTTTCTACTAACTGCTGCTGCTAAGTCGCTTCAGTCATGTCTGACTCTGTGCGACCCCAGAGATGACAGCCCACCAGGCTCTCCCGTCCCTGGGATTCTCCAGGCAAGAACACTGGAGTGGGTTGCCATCTTCTTTTCCAATGCGTGAAAGTGAAGTCGCTCAGTCGTGTCCGACTCTTAGCAACCCCATGGACTGCAGCCTACCAGGCTCCTCTGTCCATGGGATTTTCCAGGCAAGAGTACTGGAGTGGGGCGCCATTGCCTTCTCCTTCTACTAACTAGTCTTTAAGAATAAATGTTTTATTTGCTTTCAATTATTAAACACAAATGGCTTTTCCCTGGTGACTCAGATAGTAAAGAATCTGCCTTGATGCCGGAGACCAGGCTTCGATCCCTGAGTCAGGAAGATCCCCTGGAGGAGGGCATGGCAACCTGCTCCAGTATTCTTGCCTAGAGAATCCCATGGATAGAGGAGCCTGGCGGGCTACGGTCCTTGGGGTTTCTCAAAGAGTCAGATACAGACTGAGAGACTAACATTTTCACTCTCATTTAACATAAATGAAAATGGACTATTACAAACGTACATGTTACAGATGTGATAAGATTCACAACTAAAGGCAAAGCAACCCGAGCAGAAGCAGAAGTCCATGGTCACGTCGTGAAGCACCACACAGCCCTCTCTGCAGTGCCCTCTGCCGGGACTCTGCGAGGGCAGCAGGGCTGGACCCTGAACCAAGTCCCTAGCGAGTCCTAACGAGTGTCACTTCTGATTTTTCAAGCCCTCTGGAATCTTGGCCCAGGTGGATTTTTTCCAGACTCTGCTCTCTAACTTTGACATTCTGTTGGAAACGCCTGGATCTCCACCTCTGACTACGTCCCTCATCCTCCTGGAAGGCTCCCCTTTCTCCAGCCTGCACCTGGGATCCAACCCCCGCTCCCTGCCAGCAGCTTTCTCGGGGGCTTCAGCCCAGGGTCCCCGCCACCCCTTGACTCTGCATTCCCTTCCAGCCAACACCTGCAGGGCCGCAAGTTCCCAAAGTGATCTTACTCTACATGGGCCCCTCAAGCTCTGCTGAACTGTTTCTCTGGGTTGTTGGTGTCACCGCATCAGCCACGGGAGGAACTTGAGTTTCTCTCCACCTGACCCCGACTCCCTCATCTCCCCGCGTTCACGTGTCCGAGTAAGGTCAGCTCTTCCATGTCAGCCCCACGCAGAGCCCGCGTGCCTACATCCCCCACAGCATCCCTTCACGTTCGGGACATCTGTTGCTTTTATTGATTTCTGTCCTTATTTAAAAAGTACAAATGCTAAAGAACACTGAGAATGTACTAAAAAGTAGTTGAAAAGGAAAATGATGAATATAGGTCAAAACTGCGAGATGAGCTCCATGAAGGGTTCAGCTCGCTGGGACCATACTGTACTGCAGATGGTGATGCATGCTGACTTTTCTTCTTCCACGAAACACTCTCTTATGAACACTTTTCAGTGTGACTGAAACTCCTTCACTTGGCATTTTATGGTCACATCATATTCTGCCATACTTTATTTCCCATTTTTGGACACTTACTTTTTGCTATTATAAAATAATATAGCATGAACAATGTTATCCTTCGACATTTGTCCACATTTCTATTTTTTGGCTAGATTTCTGGAAGCAGAATTGATGAACTGAAATGAATAAATATCCCTGAGGCTTTCAATACTTGCCAGAAATCTGAGCAGTATAAGAGAGTGCATAGCCCAGTCTGAATCAGCACCTGACTGATGACGTTGAACTTTGATCGGTTGTTTCAGCCAATATTTTGTCTCCTGCCTCAGTTTCTGGCCTTTGTCCGTTCCAGTGGGAAGGAGGCTCAGAGGTAGTAGTGCAGGAGCTTTTTCACATAAACCCTTTGTTCCGTTTATAGTGAACATACTTCCCCAGTTGGTTCTTCGCCTTTTAATTTTGTTCAAGATTTCTTGTTGTACAATAGCATGTAATTCTGCTGAAGTCTTTTGCAAATTCTGATGACAAGCCCTAAGAGCAAGAGAAAGTCTCTGAGGTCTTTAAGCAAGTGCTCAAGACGAGGCTTTCTTCTGCAAAGGGTCGCTCCAGCTGCGGAGCAGGGGAAGGTTTGGAGA
Source organism: Tragelaphus eurycerus (assembly GCA_935064755.1). Classification (NCBI taxonomy): domain Eukaryota; kingdom Metazoa; phylum Chordata; class Mammalia; order Artiodactyla; family Bovidae; genus Tragelaphus; species Tragelaphus eurycerus. The sequence goes on from CAKXYN010000114.1 coordinate 2,757,904, forward strand.
TTTGATGAAAAAGATGGGGGCCCACGGCGAGAGGCCACTCAGTGGCAACAGAGTGGGCACCCAGCCCTGCGCACGCCCACAGCCCAGCCTCCTGGGGGTCATGCCTCCTGTGACACAGACAGCATCCCTGAGGTTGGCCCTCCATCCCACCCACTCCTGTTCTGGCCTCTTGGTTGGGGATCCTTGGGTCATCTCTTCTTTCAGGCTTTGAGCACATCTTCAGTAACAAAGGTTCTCTTTGTTCAGTAACAAAGTTACTTTGTACAAAGTACTGAACTTTGTTCAGTAACAAAGGTTCTCTTTACTTCTGGATTCTGGAAGTACCTGCCCTAAATGCCTGCATATTTGTAGCACGTATCTGTATTTTGTTTTAAGAGCTACTGTAGTATATATGTGTTCATTTGGTTTGTTTATTGATGGTGGTAAGGTGATTTATGACTAACTCCCTTTGGATGAAGTAATTGTGGAATATAAATAAAAATGTGAATGTCAGCAGCTGGGGAACTATAAATAAGACACAGCCAAGACAAGCAGAGGAAATAAAGAAAAGTGCTAAACTCTACACATTGGGCAGCTGTTCTGTTTCACCTGCGATTAGGCTGTGAGCTTCCTGCCAATGTTAACAGGTAGATGGAGGCAGTTATCTGGACTTTATCGTCCAAGGAGACTCAACACTTCTTCTTTCCAAGGACCTAATGCCTGTTTTCTAGCAATCTGCCCCAGAAGCACATTGTCACTTGGACCTCACTGAGCCATTAGTCTCCTAGCGCGATGAAGCGTGTTCTCCACCACTGCGAGCAAACTTGGGGTGAGCTTGAGTGCACTTCTCTGATTAAAGTTATAGCATCAAAAACCAAAAGACAAGTGCAGACCCCAGAGGAAGTCTCTTCAAAGTGAGGCCTGCGGCCCCTCTGGAAGGGACCCAAATGCTCCCACAATCAGTCTGACTTGGAGTTCCCATGGCACACAATTCATGGGTTTTGATTTGCACACTGCTAAAGGCATTCCCGACTCATTGGAGAAGACTCTGATGCTGGGAGGGATTGGGGGCAGGAGGAGAAGGGGACGACAGAGGATGAGATGGCTGGATGGCATCACTGACTCGATGAATATGAGTCTGGGTGACCTCCGGGAGTTGGTGATGGACAGGGAGGCCTGGCGTGCTGCAATTCATGGGGTTGCAAAGAGTCGGACACGACTGAGCGACTGATCTGATCTGATCTGATCTGAAAGGCATTCCCAGGTGGCTCAGTGGTGAGGAGCCCGCCTGCCAATGCAGGAGACGTAGGGAGGTCAGGAAAATCTCCTGGAGAAGGAGCTGGCTACCCACTGTAGCATACTTGCCTGGAGAATCCTATGAGTAGAGGACCTTCCAAAGCGTGGGACTTAGCAACTAAACAACCACAGCAAAAGGCATCTCACAGACCATTAGAGAAAGGGTCACGAAGATGCGGGACCTGTGAGCTAGAGGAGAGCGAGTGTGAAGAGCCTTCCGAGGTTCGGATTCGGGATTCTGGCGGCAGCACTCTGCCGCACAGGAAGCGTGCCTGCTGATGCTCTGGCAGGAGGCTCTGCTGCTGTCCTGAGTCCAGCAGAGTCTTGCTCACCATCTTCCTGGCTTCATTATAAATTGGCTTAAATGTCACTGTCATCCTCCTTTAGTTAGTTAGGGGTGGTTGGGTGACTGTCCGGGGTTACTTGGCAACACACAGGGGTGTCCCGTTCCCTCCCCTGTGAGCCTGTCTTCGCAGGGGCTGCAACTCCAGGGAGACCCACCCTCCCCAAAGTGCTGAAACCTTCTTCTCCCCGCCTTGAGTGGGCATCTCTACAGGTCCTTCCCTGATTTATGCTGCCTGCGAGTTGGAGCTGTTTAAACCACCGATAACTCACTCACAGGTGAGTGGAGGGGAACCCAGAGGTTATATTTAAGTGCTGTAGGCAATCTCTTAATAATATGAAGTCATGTGTCTAAGCTGACGTGTGATTAGTTGCTCAGTTGTGTCCGACTCTTTGTGACCCCATGAACTGTAGCCTGCCTGGCTCCTCTGTCCTTGGAATTCTCCAGGCAAGAATACTGGATCCCCTTCTCCAGGTGAATCTTCCGTGCCCAGGGATTGAACCTGGGTCTCCCGCATTGCAGGTGGATTCTTCACCCTCTGAGCCACCTGGGAAGCTTATCTAAGCTTATAAGAAAGCATGTTTATTCGGTAACCCTCTCGATGTTTTTCTATCACAAATGCCTCCTTCCATGGGAATTCAGGAACAGCGGGTAATCAGCAGGACTTCTGCCCTCGGCACTGCCGCTGCCACCAGGATACAGGGCCCCACAGCCCTAGAGACCTCTCTGCAGGCTGCAGGCGCCTCCTGGGGAGGGAAGGTGTGGCCTCCGCTGCTGAGAAAAGCAGCAACCGCCGGTGGAAGGAAGCAACTGCCAGCAACTGCTTCCCATCCAGTCCTTTTGTGTGTGAATTCTGCTCCGTCTATGGAACACCTGTCTTTAGAGAATGGGCTTGGGGTTCCAGTTCCTGGAGACTCTACCACCAAGGTCCAGGCCCAACCCAGGGCTGGAGGCGGATGGCTGTGATGGCTGCACAATGAGGTGAGTGCTCCTAATGGTCAACTAGAGTTATGCAGACTTTACTGCAGTGTTTCAAGGCCCCCCCCCCCCCGCAAGTCTAGAATCCCGAGCATGAGAAGGCTGCGATGTGCCTTATTCAATCCAAAGCCACAGCACCTACAACTAAATGACAGGTTCACAGCCATTTTAAAACTACTGAGCACGATGCTTCAGTCAAAGATGATTCATTCTATTTTCTTTCTCCATCGTGGTTTCCAAAAAACAGTACAGATATGTGTGTGTGCAGACATACAGCTGGAAAGAACAGGCTCCACGGAAGCTGGACTTAAAACCCTGCCCTGAGCTCGTCCAGCAGGCGGCACCCCTGAGCCCACACCACTGACAGAGGGGGACCCTCTCCAACTTGGCAAGAAGTCCGCAGAGCGGCGTGTCCTAATCTGGCTTTGCTGCCTTGGGAGTCGCAATCATTCTTACACACACACACACACACACACACACACACAGAGCTACTGACACCACAGTGCACAGGCAAGATCAGATCAGATCAGTCGCTCAGTAGTGTCCCCATGAATCGCAGCACACCAGGCCTCCCAGTCCATCACCCACTCCCGGAGTTCACTCAGACTCACGTCCATCGAGTCAGTGATGCCAGCCAGCCATCTCATCCTCTGTCGTCCCCTTCTCCTCCTGCCCCCAATCCCTCCCAGCATCAGAGTCTTTTCCAATGAGTCAACTCTTCGCATGAGGTGGCCAAAGTACCGGAGTTGCAGCTTTAGCATCATTCCTTCCAAAGAAATCCCAGGGCTGATCTCCTTCAGAATGGACTGGCTGGATCTCCTTGCAATCCAAGGGACTCTCAAGAGTCTTCTCCAACACCACAGTTCAAAAGCATCAATTCTTCAGTGCTCAGCCTTCTTTAACAGTCCAACTCTCACATCCATACATGACCGCAGGAAAAACCATAGCCTTGACTAAACGGACCTTTGTTGGCAAAGTAATGTCTCTGCTTTTCCTTCCAAGGAGTAAGCGTCTTTTAATCTCATGGCTGCAGTCACCACCTGCAGTGATTTTGGAGCCCAGAAAAATAAAGTCTGACACTGTTCTTGCACAGGCAAAGTTCTTGCACAGGCAAGAACTGGACTGCAAAAAGCAATTTCCTCTCAGAGTTCCTTGTCCTCGGTGGCCCTCTGACCACTTCCCCTTCCCTGGGGTCCCCTCCATGGCCTCCATGGGATGCAGCTTTCACAACAAGGACCAGTTACTAGAAACGGATTCACATTTCCCGCACTTGGCCTGTGCTGGGGGTGGGGGGAAGCATGGAATCAAAGAGTGCAGGAGGGAAGGGCCTCCCAAGAGGTGTCTTCTTCTCCCTGACCTCCTAGAGATTCTGAGTATTGTGGGAAGAAGAGAAAAGTGAAATGAAACGTTGGCTGAGGGGAGGTGGCTGAGAGGTTAAGTTTACTCTAAGGAGTGCAGACCCTTCTGGGGTTCCAGCCCCAGTCAGAACTTTAGCTGAGATGCTCAGGGGCTCACTGGGATGGGCCCACAGTCAGCTCAGCTTCAGACACCGAGGCTGCTCTAAGTGCGTGTTCAGTTCAGTTCAGTCGCTCAGTCGCGTCCGACTCTTTGTGACCCCATGAATCACAGCACGCCAGGCCTCCCTATCCATCACCAACTCCTGGAGTTCACTCAAACTCACGTCCATCCAGTCGGTGATACCATCCAGCCATCTCATCCTCTGTTGTCCCCTTCTCCTCCTGACCCCAATCCCTCCCAGAATTAGGGTCTTTTCCAATGAGTCAACTCTTCACATGAGGTGGCCAAAGTACTGGAGTTTCAGCTTCAACATCAGTCCTACCTAATCTCCTTTAGGATGGACTGGTTGGATCTCCTTGCAGTCCAAGGGACTCTCAAGAGTCTTCTCCAACACCACAGTTCAAAAGCATCAATTCTTCGGTGCTCAGCTTTCTTCACAGTCCAACTCTCACATCCATACATAACTGCTGGAAAAACCATAGCCTTGACTAGACGGACCTTTGTTGGCAAAGTAATGTCTCTGCATTTGAATATGCTATCTAGGTTGGTCATAACTTTCCTTCCAAGGAGTAAGCGTCTTTTAATTTCATGGCTGCAGTCACCATCTGCAGTGATTTTGGAGCCCAGAAAAATAAAGTCTGATACTGTTTCCACTGTTTCTCCATCTATTTCCCATGCAGTGATGGGACCAGATGCCATGATCTTCGTTTTCTGAATGTTGAGCTTTAAGCCAACCTTTTCACTCTCCTCTTTCACTTTCATCAACAGGCTTTTTAGTTCCTCTTCACTTTCTGCCATAAGGGTGGTGTCATCTGCATGTCTGAGGTTATTGGTATTTCTCCCACAAATCTTGATTCCAGCTTGCGCTTCTTCCAGCCCAGCGTTTCTCATGATGTACTCTGCATTATAAGTTAAATAAGCAGGGTGACAATATACATCCTTGACGTACTCCTTTTCCTATTTGGAACCAGTATGTTGTTCCATGTCCAGTTCTAACTGTTGCTTCCTGACCTGCATACAGATTTCTCAAGAGGCAGGTCAGGTGGTCTGGTATTCCCATCTCTTTCAGAATTTTCAAGTTTATTGTGATCCACACAGTCAAAGGCTTTGGTGTAGTCAATAAAGCAGAAATAGATGTTTTTCTGGAACTCTCTTGCTTTTTCCATGATCCAGCGGATGTTGGCAATTTGATCTCTGGTTCCTCTGCCTTTTCTAAAACCAGCTTGAACATCAGGAAGTTCACAGTTCATGTACTGCTGAAGCCTGGCTTGAAGAATTTTGAGCATTACTTTACTAGCGTGTGAGATGAGTGCAATTGTGTGGTAGTTTGAGCATTCTTTGGCATTGCCTTTCTTTGGGATTGGAATGAAAACTGACCTTTTCCAGTCCTGTGGCCACTGCTGAGTTTTCCAAATTTGCTGGCATATTGAGTGCAGCACTTTCACAGCATCATCTTTCAGGATTTGGAATAGCTCAACTGGAATTCCATCACCTCCACTAGCTTTGTTTGTAGTGATGCTTTCTAAGGCCCACTTGACTTCACATTCCAGGATGTCTGGCTCTAGGTCAGTGATCACACCATTGTGATTATCTGGGTCGTGAAGCTCTTTTTTATACAGTTCTTCTGTGTATTCTTGCCACCTCTTCTTAAATATCTTCTGCTTCTGTTAGGTCCATACCATTTCTGTCCTTTATCGAGCCTATCTTTTCATGAAATGTCCCCTTGGTATCTCTAATTTTCTTCAACAGATCTCTAGTCCTTCCCATTCTGTTGTTTTCCTCTATTTCTTTGCATTGATAGCTGAGGAAGGCTTTCTTATCTCTCCTTGCTATTCTTTGGAACTCTGCATTCAGATGCTTATATCTTTCCTTTTCTCCTTTGCTTTTCACTTCTCTTCTTTTCACAGCTATTTGTAATGCCTCCTCAGACAGCCATTTTGCTTTTTTGCATTTCTTTTTCATGGGATGGTCCTGATCCCTGTCTCCTGTACAATGTCACGAACCTCCTTCCATAGTTCATCAGGCACTCTATCTATCAGATCTAGGCCCTTAAATCTATTTCTCACTTCCACTGTATAATCATGAGGGATTTGATTTAGGTCATACCTGAATGGTCTAGTGGTTTTCCCCACTTTCTTCAATTTAAGTCTGAATTTGGCAATAAGGATTTCATGATCTGAGCCACAGCTGGCTCCGGGTCTTGTTTTCGCTGACTGTATAGAGCTTCTCCATCTTTGGCTGCAAAGAATATAATCAATCTGATTTCGGTGTTGACCATCTGGTGATGTCCACGTGTAGAATCTTCTTTTGTGTTGTTGGAAGAGGGTGTTTGTTATGACCAGTGTGTTCTCTTGGCAAAACTCTATTAGCCTTTGCCCTGCTTCATTCCGTATTCCAAGGCCAAATTTGCCTGTTACTCCAGGTGTTTCTTGACTTCCTACTTTTGCATTCCAGTCCCCCATAATGAAAAGGACATTTTTTTTGGGTGTTCTAAAAGGTCTTGTAGGTCTTAATAGAACCGTTCAAGTTCAGCTTCAGCATTACTGGTTGGGGCATAGACTTGGATTACTGTGATATTGAATGGCTTGCCTTGGAAATGAACAGAGATCTCTCTGTCGTTTTTGAGATTGCATCCAAGTACTGCATTTCAGACTCTTTTGTTGACCATGATGACCACTCTACTTCTTCTAAGGGATTCCTGCCCGCAGTAGTAGATATAATGGTCATCTGAGTTAAATTCACCCATTCCAGTCCATTTTAGTTCGCTGATTCCTAGAATGTCGATGTTGTCTGGGCGTGTGTCTGGGGAAGGGAAAAGCACGGCCTCGGAAGGACACACAGGCCCCAGTGCTCACGGCAGCACTGTTCCCAGCAGCCAAGACGTGGGGGCAACCCGAGTGTCCATCTGTACAGGGGGATGGAGGGGATGTGGTGCACTCATACAGCGGAGCATTACTTAGCCATGAAAAGAAAGAAGGCGTGCCATTGGCAGCAACGTGCATAGATCTAGAGATGGTCACGCTGGGTGAAGTGAGTCAGACAGAGAAGCAGAACCACTGTATGACCTCCCTTAGATGCAGAATCTAACGAGACAGGGCACAAATAAACTTATTTACAAAACAGAGACTCACAGACTTAGAGAACAAACCCATGGTTGCTGAGGGGAAGGATGAAGGGAAGGGACAGTCAGGGAGTTTGGGATGGATGTGTGCACACTGCTATACTTAAAATGGATAATCAGCAAGGACCTGCTGTCCAGCACAGGGAGCTCTGCTCAGTGTCGGGGGCAGCCTGGCTGGGACGGGAGTTCGCGGGAGAATGGTACATTTGTATGTGTGGTGGGTCCCTTCACTGTTCACCCGAAACGATCACCAGATTATTAATCAGCTATGCTATGCTAAGTCACTTCAGTCGTGTCCGACTCTGTGTGACCCCATAGACGGCAGCCCACCAGGCTCCCCCGTCCCTGGGACTCTCCAGGCAAGAACACTGGAGTGGGTTGCCACTGCCTTCTCCAATGCATGAAAGTGAAAAGTCAAAGTGAAGTCGCTCAGTCGTGTCTGACTCTTAGCGACCCCATGGACTGCAGCCTCCCAGGCTCCTCCGTCCATGGGATTTTCCAGGCAAGAGTACTGGAGTGGGGTGCCATTGCCTTCTCCGATTAATCAGCTATACCCCAGTACAAATAAAATGTTTAATAAAAATAAAAGTATTTCCCTGTTCCTAGTGGGATGTATCTGTTCTCCAAACTCAAAACGAGAAGGTGTGGGAGCCCCCCGCTGGACACAGAGAATTGTCTTCTCAGCTGGTCCTGGACATCCCCACTTCAGTGGGGTTCCTGGTGGGAAGTTCCTTTCCTGACCACGCAGGTCGCCACCTGTCGAGCCCTGAAGCTCGGGGTCCTCACGGGTCCCTCTGCTCCCACCCCAGCTGTGCCAAGGCCTGCAGCGGGGCCAGGGTGCCATCTTCTCCTGGCAGCCAGTGTTTCAGCTTCCAGTCCTGAGATCACACCACGTGACGACCTTCTGCTGGGAACAGGCTCAGCTGGCAGCCGGGTGGGCGCAGCCAAGACCTACGAGCGAGCTTTCTGGGCCATGCCCTTGGTGCCAAGCGCTTCTTGCCTCCTAATTTTTGAATCCATGTGCATTTCAAGGGGAATTCAATCCTTGTGTTTCTCAGTCATTCACACTTAACTCATCGTTTTGTCATTTCGTAAGAGCTTTTGATGTTCAAGAAGCCGTCTGTATAGTTTCACAAGGCTTTCTTTTTGTTCTTTAAACCATGAAAGCCACATTTTTTTCTTTTTTAACAAAAAAGAAAAGAGTAAACAAAGCCAGAGTTTGAAAAGACTCAGGGTTGGTAATACACTCAGAAAACGCAAGAAGCCAGACGGCTGTAGGCTTGTCCAGGACATTTGACCTTCCTGACGGAACCAAATGTTAGGCAAGGCTCTGACTGATGGGAATGGGAAATCACAACCAATTTCAAAAAGAGGTCAATCCTTCAAAACCAAAAAAGTTTAAATAAATAACATCTAAACTCCATCCAGCATGGCAATAAAACACTCTCTAAATGCAAACAACTCTCTAACTGCAAACAAATCATATCCTTTAGAAACAGTTTCCTAGCTGACGTCAGAGCAGCAAGCAATTTCCAGGTTGGGGAAATGCATTTGAGTGAAATACATGCCGTGCAGGACGCCGTAAGGGAATTACTCTCTTTTTTTCTCCCTGCCTGTTCAACTGCCCCCCACCCCATCAGGCACCTTCACCTTCTTACTCACTGTTGCAAAAACAGAAATCACGTGGGAAGATGCTGCCCAGGGCTGCTATTTGTACAACATGCAGAATTCAGCTCCCAGGCAGCAAGGTCCCTCGCAGCTCACAGTGGGTCTGGAGTCGGGCCGTGGCCCCCTGGCACCCCCTCGCTCACACAGCACAAGTGCTCACACCTGCCTTTCAGCTGCATCTCACTTCCTGAGTCCTGAGGCCCCTCAGGCAGGAACCAGCTCTTTGGCCAAAACATCCTCTTGGTGACAAGATTCCTGTACTGAATAAACTGGGACACCAGCCGATGTCTGCTCCTGCCATCGCTGACCACGTCAGAGGAGGAGTCCCTGATTCTAACCGTCCCCTGACAGGTCTTCACGGAACGTCTCCAGTGTTCCGACACCTGTTTGCTGATGGACCTGATTGAGCCACTAGACTGTGGGGTCCTCGGGGACCACCACTCCAACCCGGTGCGCTCACCATGCCCAGCGTGTGATAGCTCAGGGTGAGCCCTGGCTGAAGGAAAGGAATCTGTGACCTCAGTCCTGACGGCAGGCGAACTGCAGAACCAAGCACGAAGGTGGTTACTACGGTGGGCAAGTTAAGACCACCAAGGCTGGGACGGGCACTCGCGGTGCCCCAGCCTTGGGTTTGAAGGATAACAAGCGTCACTGCTGGGTCCACCCGCGAGTCTGGCCAAGTTTGGAGGGAGCAGTGGCCGAGTGCAGGGAGGGCGCCCCTGGGCGTCCCACATCCCTGGCCCAGAGGTGGCCAGGAGAGGGGGAGGGGTGGGTGGGGTGGGTGGGGCCCCAGACACGGGCTTTGGTTGTGAACAAGCAGTGTTGTCATGAACCCTCTGCGGGCAGCCGGAGGTGCTGGTGCTGAGTGCGCTCAGCGTGTAGAAAGGGTTGCTCCAGGTGGGAAGTCATACAGAACATCCTGGAGCTTCATCCCGGATTTAGACTTGGGCTGAAAAGGTCCAGGCCTCAAGCAGGGGTCACACACACTGCACTGTTGGATCAGCTCCAACCCTGGGTCTCCCCGATTTGTTCATCCCAGGAGGAGGCTGCACAATAAGCCAGGACCATGCAGAGAAAGGCGCAAGAACCCAGAGCATCTGTGTGCCCGAATGAATTCCCCTTTCCCCAAACACAGTGGTCCTGCCCGAGGAGAGGAGGCGAGGAGGGCAGCGTGCAAAGACAGACCGCTGACCTGGCCACCACCGGGGGGCTGATGGAGATCTTGGGGTGCTCACCCAGAGAAAACCCCTCCCCAGAACCAACAGCCGTGTGTGCGTCGCCAGGCCTCTGTCTTCTGGGGTCTCTGGGGGCTGGGGGACAGAGACCTGGGCGTGTGCGTTTGAAAGTCGTGTTTCTCAGTCTACAAGCAATAAATGCTGGGGAGGGTGTGGAGAAAAGGGAACCCTCTTACACTGTTGCTGGAAATGCAAACTAGTACAGCCACTATGGAGAACAGTGTGGAGATTCCTTAAAAAATTGGAAATAGAACTGCCTTATGATCCAGCAATCCCACTGCTGGGCATACACACAGAGGAAACCAGAATTGAAAGAGACACATGTACCTCAATGTTCATCACAGCATTGTTTATAATAGCCAGGACATGGCAGCAACCTTGATGCCCATCAGCAGATGAAAGGATAAGAAAGTTGTGGTACATATGCACAATTGAGTATTACTCAGCCATTAAAAAGAATATATTTGAATCAGTTCTAATATGGTGGATGAAACTGGAGCCTATTATACAGAGTGAAGTAAGCCAGAAAGAAAAACACCAATACAGTATATTAACACATATATATGGAATTTAGAAAGATGGTAACGATAACCCTATATGTGAGACAGCAAAAAAGACACCGATGTATAGAACAGTCTTTTGGACTCTGTGGGAGAGGGCAAGGGTGGGATGATTTGGGAGAATGGCATTGAAACATGTATAATATCATATGTGAAATGAATCATCAGTCCAGGTTCGATGCAGGATACAGGATGCTTGGGGCTGGTGCACTGGGATGACCCAGAGGGATGACACAGGGAGGGAGGTGAGAGGGGGTTCAGGATGGGGAGCACGTGTACACCCGTGGCAGATTCATGTTGATGTATGGCAAAACCAATACAATATTGTAAAGTAGTTAGCCTCCAATTAAAAAAAAAAAGTCGTGTTTCTCTCCTAGGACTTGAAACCAACACATCGCTGTAAAGCAATTACCCTCCAATTAAAAATAAAATTTTAAAAATGTCATAAACTTGGACTGAAAAGAGCATCTTCCATCCATTTTTGACTCTGCAATTTGACTCCCACTTAGCCACCACTCGGGTACCACAAAAGCAAGGAGGTCAGGGGTCTGAAGGCCACGCAGTCCCAGTCTGTTTCGGAGACACGGAGTCTAAGCCGTTTGCCCAGCACGGAGCTGGTGGGAGGCAGAGTCCTCGCCGAGAGCCAGGCACCCTTGAGTTCCCACCTTCTGCTTTGAAAATATACTACACACCTAATTTCAATCAATTTGAATCACTTTGGTTTGTTTGAATCTCACAAAGAAAGCAAAAGGTGGTATAAACTTAGTCTTAATGTTGCTGGAGTGATTTATGTGAAATGCCCTTTCACACAGTTAAGAGGGACGTAGGAATTAACCCACATCAAGTGTAACTGACCTCCTTCTGACAACAACCACAATAACAAATCTGGTTCAAAATTGGAAAAGGAGTACATCAAGGCTGTATATTGTCGTCCTGCTTATTTAACTTCTATGCAGAGTACATCATGTGAAATGCTGGGCTGGATCAATCACAAGATAGAATCATGAAATATCAATAACCTCAGATATGCAGATGACACCACCCTTATGGTAGAAAATGAAAAGCAACTAAAAAGCCTTTTGAAGAAGGTGAAAGAGGAGAGTGAAAAAGCTGGCTTAAAACTCAGCATTAAAAAAACTAAGATCATGGCATCTGGTCTCATCACTTCATGGCAAATAGATGGGGGGAAAATGGAAACAGTGACAGACTTTATTTTCTTGGGCTCCAAAATCACTGTGGATGGTAACTTCAGCCATGAAATTAAAAGACGCTTGCTTCTTGGAAGAAAAGCTATCACAAACCTAGACAGCATATTAAAAAGCAGAGATATCACTTTGCCTACAAATGTTCATATATTCAAGGCTATGGTTTTTCCAGTAGTCATGTATGGATGTGAGAAGTGGATCATAAAGAAAGCTGAGTGCTGAAAACTTGATGCTTTCAAATTATGGTACTGGAGAAGACTCTTCAGAGTCCCTTGGAAAGCAAGGAGATCCAACCAGTCAATCTTAAAAAAAAAAAAAAATCAACCCTGAACATTCATTGGAACAACTGATGCTGAAGCTGAAGCTCCAATATTTTGGCCACCTGATGTGAAGAGCCAGCTCACTGGAAAAGACCCTGATGCTGGGAAAGATTGAAGGCAAAAGGAGAAGGGGGCAACAGAGGATGAGATGGTTGGGTGGCATCACCGACTCGAAGGACATGAGTTTGAGCAAGCTCCGGGAGACAGTGAAGGTCAGGGAAGCCTGGTGTGGTGCAGTCCGCGGAGGAGTCGCAAAGGTTGGACACAGCTTAGTGACTGGAAAACAAAGGATCAGATTAGTTGAACAAGACAATGTGCCAGGCTTTGTTTAGGAAAATTACTGCAAACATGTTCAGCGGTGGGGGCTCCAGGATTAATTGGAAAGAAGACAGCAAAGAACACAGGGGAAGGATACAGACACAGAGGGAGGGAAGACAGTGGCATCCTAATTACAAGGTTTATATGTGCTGTGGTGTGGGGTGTAATTACACAATACTGTGGGACTACGCTGCAGGGGGTATAAACTGCGCGTCTATGCAGAATCTCACCACTAGATGGCAGTGTAGGCCAAATAAAGAAACTACATTGGCCTCAGGCCTGCAAGTTTTAGGCGCGTATATTGTGATTTTCTGGAATTTTACTAGGATTCCAAATCGTATGTCAATCTCTTTTTAAGAATCCGCTGGAAGCGTAAGTGAACACATAGTCAAGACCAGCAAAGAAAGGTCAAGATCAGAGCCTGGTTGTTAAGCATCGGAGTCCACCAGTGAACAGGTGCCTGCCTGTATGTGTGCTGGGTTTGATGGTGGGGTTTGGGGGAAGGGTGGCTTTTTGGAATCGCCTGGAAGCCCTGGGAAGGGCTGGATACCAGTTCAGATCATGGAGGCAGCATCTGTGGGTAGGACGGGGTGGCTGGTAGCGGTCACAGTTGAACGAGGTTTCCTGGTCTGTTCCAACACACCCGCCTCCACCCGGTGGCTGCAGCAGAGGGCAGTGCTGGGTGAGTGATGCGCTCTCAGACCTGGCCTGTGCTGTGTATGCAGAAATACAGGTGTGTGTGCATGCTGAGTGGGAGGACCAGAGGACAAAAGGGCTAACTTGCTGCGTCCTCTGATCTTGCATCTGTTTCTACATCAATACAGCTGTCCCTCCCTGTCCACAGGGCGACACATTCCAAGACCCCAGTCAGTCAGTTCAGTCACTCAGTCGTGTCCGACTCTTTTCAACCCCACGAATCGCAGCACGCCAGGCCTCCCTGTCCATCACCAACTCCCAGAGTTCACTCAGACTCACGTCCATTGAGTCAGTGATGCCATCCAGCCATCTCATCCTCTGTCGTCCCCTTCTCCTCCTGCCCCCAATCCCTCCCAGCATCTGAATCTTTTCCAATGAGTCAACTCTTCTCACGAGGTGGCCAAAGTACTGGAGTTTCAAGCTTTAGCAGCATTCCTTCCAAAGAACACCCAGGGTTGATCTCCTTCAGAATGGACTGGTTGGATCTCCTTGCAGTCCAAGGGACTCTCAAGAGTCATCTCCAACACCATAAGACCTCTGAGACCCACTGTGGTACCGGATCCCATATATACCATGTTTTTTCCTGTACATACAGGCTAAATCGCTTCAGTCACGTCCATCTCTTTGTGACCCTATGGACCAGGCTCCCCTGTCCATGGGAATCTCCAGGCAAGAATCCTGGAGTGGGTTGCCACGCCCTCCTGCCGGGGACCTTCCCAACCCAGGGATGGAACCTGCGTATCAGGTCTCCTGCATTGGCGGGCGGGTTCTTTACCACCAGCGCCACCTAGTGCAACAGCAAATCTAGTGCAGCTTTCTTTTTCCTTTAAAACATCGCAGACAGAAAATTCATTCTTAACAGTAGATCTTGGCAACCTCAGCACATATTTTTTCTTTCCTTACTGACGAACTTTCATTTTTTCACTCAGAAGATGCACTTCCCGGCTTTTCTGTGGCAGAACAGTGGCCAGCATCAGTGCTCTGGCACTTTGGGGCCATGAGCAAGTGTATCAGTCGCTCCAACACCAGCCCCGTTGACGCCTCGACTGTCCGTCTGACAGCTGTGGGCTAAGTGCCTACCGGGCTGACATGCTGGACAAAGGGATGACCGTGTACCGAGTGGACTGGAGAGAACAGATTCCACCTTGCGGCTCAGAAGGGACCAGTCAAAACTTATGAATTGCTTACTTATGGACTTTTCCATTTAATGTGTCTGCATCAAGGTTGGCTGTGGGTAACTGGCACCTTAAAAAGTGAACCCACGGATACGGGACACCACTGTATCTGTACAGGAAAAGAAATGGCTAAGTTTAACTATGAGAGTTTATATATTTTCTACGAGTTTATGTGTTTTTATTCATCTCCTTGAATATTTATCGAATGCTTATAATGAGCTGTACAGGATGCCATGGAAACTGTAAAGATAAATGAAACCACATTTGTTAATATCCGTAGGGTAGATAGCCTGAAAACACTCTTGCCACAATACGAACAGAAAAGGCTAGAGAAAATGCTTTTCAAGTCCTCGTACGTGCACAGCTGCATACAGAAGTGAGGTCCCAGGTGTGAGAGGCCCCGTCTCTCCCTGCACTGGGGGGCCCTATCGCTGCGCGCGGCCCTGATGCTTCAGGGACCAGGCGGGAAGGCCCGAGACGGGCTTCGGGCTTGCCCGTGCCAAGCGAGGAGGGACCAGGCCGCACGTACAGCCAGAGCCCGGAAGACGCTCCGCGAGCCCGCGAACAGGAAAAGGAGACCCGTGGAAGGGCACCGATGGAAGCACCTCACGGCCGCCTTGGTCCCTTGAGGGGAAAATGGGAAAACGTGCCTCTCATGAGACCGCAGTCCTGGGCTGGCCTGGGCTGGGGTTCAAATGGACACTTCAGCACAGGGTGAACAAGAAGACGGTTGTAAAGCATTTAAAGCACTGCCGGATTGGGAGCACCAACGAACACCTGGAAATATCAAAAGAAGACCATCACAAGGCTAGTCAAAAGTTACAGAGGCTGGGTCTGAGTCTCAGACACCAGGGAGGGGCCGTGTGAGGTTGGAAGCAGAGCGGACGCCTGGGGCCACCAGGAACTGGAGGAGGCAGGAAGCACCCTGCCCGAGGCCTTCGAGGGACTGTGGCCCCAGGACACCCTGATTGTGGACTCAGGCTTCCAGGGCTGTGGGAAGCATCAGTGTCCCATTCGTGAAGTCTCCGAGTCTGCGGTGCTCTGTTACAGCCGCCTCAGGGCACCCACGCATCAGTTAGCAGTCCCTGACCCCGCCTGCCCTCCAAACCAGTAAGAGGAAGACTGGAATCTGCAGCTGTCCTGGGACTGAGATCACGTGTCTCCTCCATGGCCGTACCAATTCTCTCTCCCCTGACCACAGTTTCCCCTCTTAGAAGCAGGGTCGCGACAAAGGGCCCTCCGGCTCACTTTTTACAGCACCAAACGCAGTAACTAGTGAATGAATGGCTGCTAATAGCAAAGCCCACAACTGGACAGGAATCGTGAGATGAACAGGAATCTTTATGAACCAAAATTTGTAAAACTATTTAAAACTACTTAAATATGTAAAACTACTTAAACAAAGGAGAATCTGCAACGAGCACACGGGAGGTGCAAATGGTGATTTGTTGTGATTACAAGTGTCCACGATGGGGCAACCCAAGACGCTACAGGACAGCCAAGCCCCGTCAAAGGCAGTTTCAAAATCCAGATGTCTGTGGTGGGATCTGACTGCAAGAAACCAGGTTTTAACTCGAGAACGGGGTGTTTCCCGATCACAGCCCTGTGGAGAGGACTATGAGAGAACTCTGTGAAGGCCTCTTTATAAGAGCTTCTATTTGGAAACCACGCGATGCACTGGGTGATGATTATAATTCTGTGACACAAATTAGACCAGCCTTTGGTGTCTTTGAAATGTAGTGTGTTAATAAAGGTACATACAGGTTAAAAGATGCAGCTGTGAAATTACAGGATTTACATGAAATTACCACAAGAGTTTGATGGAGTCCTGGGCCGATTCCAAAGAGCAAATTTTCCATGAAGCTGTCTCCTTCTCTCCGAAAGGGCCTTGATTGCTGCACAGCCACCTATGAATTCCACCATAGATAAGGTAATTAAAGGGACCCCAGTATGGGGGAGAGGTTGCGGAAGATAGAGGGAAAGGTCTAACATAGTTTTAATTGGAGTTCCAGGAAAGTTACGACCAACCTAGATAGCATAGTCAAAAGCAGAGACATTACTTTGCCAACAAAGGTCCGTCTAGTCAAGGCTATGGTTTTTCCAGTGGTCATGTATGGATGTGAGAGTTGGACTGTGAAGAAAGCTGAATGCAGAAGAATTGATGCTTTTGAACTGTGGTGTTGGAGAAGACTCTTGAGAGTCCCTTGGACTGCAAGGAGATCCAACCAGTCCATTCTAAAGGAGATCAGTCCTGGGTGTTCTTTGGAAGGAATGATGCTAAAGCTGAAAGTTCAGTACTTTGGCCACCTCATGCAAAGAGTTGACTCATTGGAAAAGACTCTGATGCTGGGAAAGATTGAGGGCATGAGGAGAAGGGGACGACAGAGGATGAGATGGCTGGATGGCATCACCGACTCGATGGACGTGAGTTTGAGTGAACTCCGGGAGTTAGTGATGGACAGGGAGGCCTGGTGTGCTGCGATTCATGGGGTCGCAAAGAGTCGGACATGACTGAGCGACTGAACTGAACTGAAGGAGAGGAGCACTGTTTAAAGACAAACTAGTGGAGCACTGGAGAGGCTTCAACCCTCCGGGTGAGGAACTGTAAGAAACCTCAGGGAGAATATGTGAATAATTACGGCATCCACACTTATGAACAAGGCAGACATCAAGCAGTAAAGCAAAAGTCGTCCCATCACAGACAAGTGCTTGCCACGGTTTTGGAGCCCTGACCTTTGCATATGTCTTGTGTGAAAGTGAAAGTGGCTCAGTTGTGTCTGACTCTTTGCAACCCCACGGACTATACAGTCCATGGAATTCTCCAGGCCAGAATACTGGAGTGGGTAGCCTTTCCCTTCTCCAGGGGATCTTCCCAACCCAGGGATGGAACCCAGGTCTCCCGCATTGCAGGCAGATTCTTTACCAGCTGAGCCACCAGGGAAGCCCAAGAATACTGGAGTGGGTAGCCTATCCCTTCTCCAGGGGATCTTCCTGACCCAGGAATTGAACCAGGGTCTCCTGCACTGCAGGAGTTGGATTCTTTACCAACTGAGCTATGAGGGAAGGTATACATCTTGTGTAACTTCCATGAATTCAGGGTTAGGACTGCCTCTGTGACACCCAGGAAAACCCACAAGAGATGAACTCTGAGGAGTGAGACGCTGCAGGGCTGAGGTCCACGAGCCACGGGGATGGCTGGCAGCTCTCAGACCTCGGGGTTGACATCACTCCTGCACAGAAGGCAGGATCCACGATCCATGTCCCTGGGCAGCACTGCCTCCAAGAAGGATGATTACAGGGACCATGCAGAAGTCCTAGAGGACTGTTTGCATGAACTGCTGTTTATCCAAAAGCACACTTTAAGGAGTCGTCCCCTGATGGGTTCAGCCGAGTGCAGCACATCCCCCAGCAGGGACATTACTTGGTGAAATTCTCAGGTCTCCATGGAAGGAAACACCGTCCTGCATGGCTTGGTTTGCCTCTGCTGTGTGGACTGGACAGTGGGGGCTGGGGAGCACCAAGTCTGGGGGAGTGGTGCTTGGTTCACAAGGTACCTTCTGAGCTGCGAACCCATCAAGGCACACATAGGGAAATCTGGATAAAACCTGCACTTGCCTGGGCTTCTCCTGCTCTCAGCACAGGAAAATGTCCCAGAGATTCGGGTCCTTTCCCCACCCAGGGCCCTCCAATCAGAATGGTATCAGGTATCGAGAAACTCTAAGGAAGCCCTAGGCCAAAAGTCCAGGAGCTTTTCCTCACAGTGGACCCAAAAGGCTTATTTCTTTTACTCACTGAATCCTCCCCTCCCTCTGCCACATTTCTGGGGCACTTGCTCTGTGCTGGGCACTCTGGATGCATGGATATCCTAAGAGATGGTTCCCCAAGAACATTTCCCGAGTGCCTGCTCTGCTTTTCCCTAGTGCCTGCTTGGCAGGAGATGGACACGCCCCTGGGCTGGACAGCTGGTGTTTGTGAGGCAGAGTCAAGCTGAAGCTTTGTTCCCATCCAGACACCCTGAGGACAGAGCTGGTGGCAGAGGCTGAGCTCTGCTGAAGTAGAGAGACAAGGTGTCCGCTCCTGAGGTCAAGGAAGACTTCCCTGTCTGCACCTGCACAGGGGGCCTCTTGGGGGTCAAAAAGGGAAGGGCGCCACCCCATAATAAGTGTGGACGTGCACCCACAGGCCTCTGCGGTGGGATCTACTGTAGCAGAAAGTTGCGCAGGCGTCTGGGGACGGGTCCTAGGACTGGTCAGGAGTGAAGCAAGCGACAAGACCACTGTCCAAAGGTGAACAAAGACCCAGAAGGACCGTCCTGTGTAAGCATGTAAATCGTCTCTTTACTGCGTTCCTCCTCATTGGAGGGGACGCCCACCCTCTGTCTCTGGTGTGTATCTCTGCCCAGCTTCCAGCTTAAAGACACGGACTGCTCCTCCACGCGCTCTCCCATACTTGTGCTGTGTCTCCAGCGGCAGACTTTGTACCTGCTTTCACAGGTTTTGCCTCCTTCAAACATTCCTACTTTCAAACCAGGCAAGAGTCAGGGAACCTCTGCCTCTAGCTTCTAGCCCCTGGTGGTCTAGTGGGCAGGTTCCTGGGTTTCATCCAGTTACTCAGGTCCAACTCCTGGGCAGGGAACTAAGATCTCTCTCTAGGACTGCTCACCGCTCTCCCTCCGAGATCACCTAGTCCTCGCCATCCACAGACACCTCAAGACATGGTGGCCGGCACAACGCAGGGGGTGACCCCTTCAGAGGCCAAGGTTGAACCACGGCCTCCCAGTGACCTTAGCTAAATGTAATTTAAGGAATCATTTACACAAAAACTAGAGGGGCTCTGTGATACTTTGCAAAAAAAAAAAAAAAAAAAAAATCATCTCATGGACTTTCAGTCCAGCAGAGTGCAGAGACTGCTGTTTCTTGCTTTCCAGTGGACAACAGCAAACCCTGGAAACAGGACTCTCCCGAAAGGCGATAAAAGGGTGCTGGTTGGTTGCTGATGGCACTTGCTTTCAGGCAATAGAACTATAGAGAGACGGATGGGAGACGGAATGAGAGATGATCAGTAGGAGATCAATGGCCTCGGGATGGTGACCTCAGCTATTCAAGTCATGTTCTAAATCCTCTATTTTTCTTTTCTTTTTGTGAAATAGGCTATATATATATATATATATAACTAGAACATTAGCAAAATCATAAACAAGAATTTAAGCCAAAAACTTCCATCAGGCGTAGCCTAGTATATCCCAGGCCATCTGACTGCATCTGTTGTGGACCGATCGTTATCTTTACTAGATACAGTAAGTGGCCACACATCCAACTGGACTGAGTTCTAAAAACCAGCATAGAATTGTGTCCATGACAGAAAGCAGCTGCTTTATATGCTAAGGCCCAAGAAGTAAAGAAAGCATTATAAATGACCGTGCGAGTCAGGCCCAGCATCTTGGGCAAGATGTCTACTTCTGATGTTGCCTGCTTCTCGTCCCGGTGTGAGCCCTCGCCATCGCCCAGTCTGGTGTCTCCTTCTCGTCCCGGTGTGAGCCCTCGCCATCGCCCAGTGTCAGGGACCTTTGGAAGTGGGAACTAACCCCAGAGTCAGTTTCCTTTCCATGTCGCCGTGCTTGAGCTAGCTGGAATACCTGGTGCAGCCCCTCCGGCCCAGGCTGGAGCCGGCCCTCACACTGCGTCTGTCCCAGTGTGTGCGTAATTTCCAGTTTTTGGCCCTACTATGTTCAGGTTTCATGCAGAGTTAGTGAGTTGTGTCCAGAACCACTCTGCTCCATTCTCCTTATACAAAAACATTGAAACCACCGTTGATGACGTGTCAGGCAGGTTCACCGACTGTAACGAACATACCAGGTGGGGGGGGGAGGCAGTGCGTGGGGGGTTCGGTGGGAACTCTGTACCTTGCTGTGAACATAAAACCGCTCGCAGAAGCACGTTCGCTCATTGCTCTGAGAACAAATGCAATGACAGATCCTTTCTCTTCCGCTGTGTGTGCTCCCAGCTTCTCCAGGGGGTCCCTGGGCATAGAGGGAAGCTGCCTGCTGCTCTCTGAGAAGCAGCGCTAGAAAGGCAAGGGTGGGACACCCTCCCCCTCCCCAGGAGACAGCTAAGAGGATAAACGGGCTGTGAGTCACAGTGCAACGACGTCAGATCCCTGTTACTTCAGACACAACTCCATCTACAGCTGCAGAGCTGTGGTCACTTTCAAACTGAGACGGCATCAGGGACCCGGTGTGTGCATTTCTGAAGACATCTGTACCCGTTACCCTGGGGCAGGTCTAAATGGTGTTTCCGTTTTATTCACCACCCCTGGTTCCCAGACTATCAGATGCCCTTTCAAATTCTAGGAAACAAGCTCTCCTCCTCGCCAACATTTTCTTTCTAGTTGATTTATCTAAGTAGTAAACCTTGAACACGTTGTGTGATGAGTGGCTGACAGCCCTGGAGAGCATTTTCGGCCCCTCTTAATGTTCTGAAAATGTGTCCTCCATTGTGTTCCGTAAAGGCCTTCGATTTTCTGTCTCATTTTAAGCATGTTGGGAAGGGCTTTAGCAAACAATATGAGAGAGGCTTTACGTTTGGCAGTTAGACATTTAGAGTGTTTTTGTCTTTGTGTCCTGTCTTCGTACCTCTTTTGAGATGTCCTGGCTCGTGTGGATGACAAGGTCACGTCAGTGGGTGGGTGAGACGCAGGTGTTGGAGGGTGCCGGGGCCTCTGTAACTCAGATCTGTGTCAGCGTGATGCAGTCAGTCACCTCTGAGAGGTGATTGCGTCACGAGGGTAGGACCAGGGACTCCTGCAGAAAACTTACCAGGGCAGCTTCCCCATGCCTGAGGAGGGGACGAGGCCCTGGCAAACAGCCTGGACTGCCCTGTGGGCCTCTGGCCGCCCTGGCTGGGATAAGACGCTGGCACAGTTGGCAACCAGCCATGCCAGCTCCTCCTCCAGGCTCGCACTCATCTGGACTTGGGCCCCAGTTCCCTCTGTAAAGTTTAGAGCTTGTGCTCAGCTCCAGCTTCCTCCGCCCCTCCGGGCAGCAGTCTCTGCAGCCCCCAGCACTTTCGGCTGCTCGGGGCACCCTTTCGTGATGGTGCGGCTTCACCCTTCCTGGAGAGAATCCAGGAAACGCCCTGACGACTCCATCATATCAAAACTGAAGACACATCCCCACGGCAGGGTTTTCAGGACGTGGATGGGGCTCTGTCTGGGAGGGAAGGCTGAGGGGCTTGCAGGAGGCTGGGAAGAATCCCCAGGCACCCTGCATGGGGCTCTTGCTGGCGAGCTGTGCTCTCTTTCCTGCTTCCACTGGATCGTCTGTAACAACCGTGCATCTGTAATGGTCTCAGTTTATACCTGTCTCTCTCCTCAGGTAGGAGATGCCTATAGAGTGGGGTAGACATGCATGTTAAGGAAGTTGATGTTTACACTTCGTAAACTTCAGTTTGAAATAATCACACACTTACACAAGGGCTGCAGAAAGAACACAAAGTCCTTCAGCCTCCCAAGGGTTGCACAGCCACAGTACAATGACCACGATCAGGAAATCAGTGTCAACACAATTTCCTTAAGTCCTTAAGAGCCATAATTAAAATTCTGTCAGTTCTACTAATGTCCTTTTTTTCTGGCTTAGAGTCACTTCAGTTCAGTTCAGTTCAGCGGCTCAGCCGTGTCCGACTCTTTGCAACTGCAGCGCGCCAGGCCTCCCTGTCCATCACCAACTCCTGGAGTTTGCTCAGACTCATGTCCATTGAGTCAGTGATGCCATCCAGCCATCTCATCCTCTGTCATCCCCTTCTCCTTCCATCTTCAATCTTTCCAAGCATCAGGGTCTTTTCCAATGAATCGGTTTTTCGTATCAGGTGGCCAAAATACTGGAGTTTCAGCTTAATCATCAGTCCTTCCAATGAATATTCAGGACTGATTTCCTTTAGGATGGACTGGTTGGATCTCCTTGCAGTCCAAGGGACTCTCAAGAGTCTTCTCCAACACCACAGTTCAAAAGCATCAATTCTTTGGCGCTCAACTTTCTTTATGGTCCAACTCTCACATCCATACATGACTACTGCAAAAACCTAGCCTTGACTAGTAAGAGTCACTTCCTATTACCTTTATTTGTCAAACCTTCATAGAAGGTTTGTGCTGGGCCCGCTCCTAAGTCGGACTGTTTTCACACATCTCATCTCATCTTCACAATCTCATTAGTTTGGCTTTTGTTCAGGTCAACGCTTGACTTATGGCCAGGATGAGGCTCAGAGAAGTTAATAAACTTCGAGGTCACACAGCAGTCACCTGCAGTGCTGATGTTTGAAGCAAATACGTCCTTCTCAGCAGCCCCAACTCCTCACCTTATGCATCCACACAGCTGGGCGGCTGGATCTCCACCCTACCCTCTAAGGGCCCCATCCCGCCTACCTTCCTGTCCTTCCGTTGCCCCAGGAGGTAACATGAGAATGTACTGCAGAGCCCGCAAGATCATGACAAACACACAACAGGACTTCAGGAAAGGATCTCTAAGTGTAGCTGAACCTTCCTGGGATTTTTTTAAATAGAGTTTGGAATTGTAGCAACCTTGATACCACGCTCGAGCGTCTAGCTTAAAGAACTGCGCTTATGTGGACTCTGAATCTGTTGCTCAGCACAGAGTCATCTGATGCTTTGCTGACTCACTGACTGGTTTTGGTTCAACGTTGACAATAAAAATCCTCTGCTTGTGACCTGAGTTTCCTTGGTGCAGCCCAACTGATGCACGCGCGGCCCCCAGTCAGACTTGTGGCCACTTTTTGGTCTTCTTGACTTGTACTTCAGGGACTAATTGTAAGTCTGAGCACCTCCTCAATACGGAAGTTTCAAAGAATTCTCTGAGAATAAAATATGGCTGGACTAAGCACTGGTTGGAGGCAGCAGCTGATTTACGAACTACGTGCTGACAGGGTTTGCCACTGGAGATCTGTCTCTGGAGGAATATCATGTCTCTCTCTCTGGGACACATTCAACCTGTTTTACAGCAATTTGGGTGAAGCCAGAAAAGACATGCTTCTCCAATCTGCAGATGACAGACTTATGTAGCTAACAAGATAAAAGCCAGACTTGAACTACAGAGGCCCCGACAGGCTAGATCACTTGACTAAAGCCACAAGATGAAATTAAACAGAGATATGTGTCAAGGCCTGCATTTAGGAGCCAAAAATCGATTGCACAAGTACCGGATGGGGAAAACCTGGATTTACAGCCATTCGAGTGGAAAAGACGAAGGAAGAGTTTCAATCGACCACAGACTCGACTTGGAGCCAAGAGCAGACCTGGCTACTGTGAAAGAGAGCCCCCTGAATCACATCCACTGGGGAAGCATTAACAGAGGAAGCAGGTAATGCCCCCCCCCCGGGCTTGGGCTGGCCATGCAACGTTGGGGGGATGACGAGCAATCTGGAGGGCTGCATTTTCGGATGGAAACACTAGAAAACACTTATATGTGGCTCTTCCAGACCCTGAGGTGTCCTAGAACCAATGTCATATGATGGAGAAGCCCTTCAGCAGGTCCTTGTCGGCCAGATGAGTGGCTCTGGGCCCAGCTGAGTATCAGAAATACCAGGGGAGCTCTCACGGGAATTGGACACAGGTTTGTGTAGAAGTGTGACATGTGCGTTTTTAAAAGATCTCCAGGAGTTTCTGATAAGCAGCCAGGACTTCGAGCCACTGGCCTAAGAAATAGGCTGAATTTTGCAGCTTGGATTTCAGAGGAGTGGAGGTTCACCTCGAGAGCACCCTCCCACCGAATTTCCACTCTCCACTTGTGCTTTGAACTGTGGTCCCCCAGAACTCATGGCGGAGTCCTACCCCCCAGTTCCCATGGATGAATGCGCCTTCATCTGGAAATGCAGTCTCTGCAGAGGTGAGCATGTTAAAATGAGGTCACCCTCCACCGGGGCCGGCCCCGTCCGACACAGTGGGTCAGAGCAGGAGAAGGTGGAGACGCAGAGACACAGCCAGTCCGACACAGTGGGTTAGAGCAGGAGAAGATGAAGACGCAAAGACACAAGGGAGGCGGCCCTGTGAAGACAGAGGCAGGGCACACGAGGCCGCTGGGAGCCTGGGGCGCCGGAGCCACTGCGAGAGGGAGGGGCAGGGCTCTGCCCAAGCTCACCTTTAGGCCTCTGGCCTCCAGGCTGTGAGATGGTAAATTTCTGTTGTTCAAGTCACCCAGCTTGTGGCACTTCATTATAGCGGCCCGGGGAACTGAGACAACCTTCACAGGGGCCTCACTCCACAAAAACAGGCTCCTCCCGAGCCCCGCACGTGTCCTGGCAGCCCTGCCTCCTGCTGCCCACAAGGTCTCTCAGCCACCCCGCCTCACGTGGCTGAGTCCTACTGACCCTCCACACTCTGCTCCCAAGCACTTCTTCCAGGAAACCACACAGACACCGCTGGCCAGACCCCCGCAGCAGCACCTCATCTTGCATCTGGGGTCTCAGCTGCAGCACGTGGGCCATGTCCCAGCTGGCACAAGACCAACTCTGTCATCCCCACCAAGCCGTGAGATGCAGAGGACGGCCTCTGTGACTGTTGTTTCAGTAACCAAAGCACCCAGCACCACGATTTACATGTAACACACACACAGCAAATATCTATTAGAAGCCCAGAAACACATGAAAATGTGTTTAGAGAAGATGCCGAAAAGACATATACCAGCTACCTTGAGATGTTTAACCATCACTTGACAGCAGTGTGGGGCGTTTCAGGCGGTGCTAGTGGTAAAGAACCCTCCTGCCAATGCAGATGACTTAAGAGACACGAGTTCGGTCCCTGGGTCAGGAAGATCCGCCGGAAGAGGAAATGGCAACCCCTCCAGTATTCTCTGGAGAAGGAACTGGGAACCCACTCCAGTATTCTTAACTGGAGAATTCCATGAACGGAGGAGCCCGGGAGGCTACAGTCCGTGGGGTCGCAGAGTCAGACACGACTGAGGGACTTTCACTCCACTCCAGTATTCTTGCCTGGAGAATCCCCTGGACAAGGAAACTGGCGGGCTACAGTCCATGGGGTCACAAAGAGCTGGACACGACTGAGTGACGTAGGAGGCGTGGACAACAATATGGGCATTTTCCTGTGGTTCCAGAAACAAAAGGAATCTCCTCACCACTGAGTGTCCGCGAATCAAACAAACTGCCTGGAGAAAGGATGGACCCTCAGGTTTGGAAGCTTGAGGCAAAGGCAGTTGCTGTTTGGGCAGGGCTTCTGGCAGCTGGATTTCTAAGCTGAAGTTCCAAGGAGAATTCCGGAAGATAACACACTTTTGGGAGACATCTGGGTATCGACAGGATCTAAACACTTGAGCCTGGGTGAAACCATCCAGAGAGACAGGTCCGTGCAGACAAGAGGAGAGAGACGAGCCACGAGGACAGGGCCGTCCGGCCCCGGGGGAGGGAAAGCTGAGGAGCCGGTGGAGGAGGAGGCCAGGAGGGGAGTCTGGTCGGCTGGGAGGGCCGCACCCAACACGCCCTCCCTTCTGAAGGTGCCTCTCTGAGTCATTTGACCCAGAGCTACCCCAGACCCTACTGCCACTGCCCCCAGCGGCGGGCAGCCCAGGCTGGCACTGCTCTCCTGGTCTGTGCAGGCTGCCAATAGCACCCTCACACATGGCTCCCAGGTCACACACTCCAGTGCCAGACCAATCTGTGCCTTGAGTGCAAGCGTGCTGGCTAACTTGGGAGCTAGCTCTCAGCTACTAGGATTTAGGTGGCTCAGTGGTAAAGAACCTGCCTGCAATGCAGGAGTTGTGGGTTCAGCCCCTGGGTTGGGAAGATCCCTTGGAGAAGGGAATGGCAACCCACTCCAGTATTCCTGCCTGGAAAATTCCATGGACAGAGGAGCCTGGCGGGCTACAGTCCCTGAGGTCACGAGGAGTCAGACACACCATAGCCACAACAACACCTGCTGAAAAATGCTGTCGATAGCAACTTGATGAAAAGCCTTTGAGGTCATGATCCTCTCCCACATTTTGACTAGAGATGACATTTAAGGATGATCAGACGCAATAAACTAATAGCAATCTAACTCTCACTGTTTATTAACTCATTCTACAAAAATTGAGATCCAGTGTGAACCAGCAGATGTAATACGTGCTGGGGATGGACAGCAGTGAGCAGAAACACGTCCCATACCTGCCCTCCGCCCACTTCCAGTCCAGTGCATAGAGAAAGATGTATAAACACAGAAAAATAGTTTTTTAGTTACAGATTTTGATATGTGCTATGCAGAAAATGCCAAAGAATGTCCAAACTACTGCACAATTGCAGTCATTTCACATGCTAGCAAAGTACTGCTCAAAATTCTCCATGCCAGGCTTTAACAGTACATGAATCGAGAACTTCCAGATGTACAAGTTGGATTTAGAAAAGGCAGAGGAACCAGAGATTCATTGCCAACATTCATTGGATCACAGAAAAAGCAAGGGGATTCCAGAAACATATCTACTTCTGCTTTACTGACCATGCTAAAGCCTTTGATTGTGTGGATCACAACTAACTGTGGACAATTCTTCAAGAGATGGGAATACCAGACCACCTGACCTGCCTCCTGTGAAACCTGTATGCAGGTCAAGCACAATAGTTAGAACTGGACATGGAACAACGGACTGGTTTCAAATTGGGAAAGGAGTACCTCAAGGCTGTATGTTGTCACCCTGCTTATTAACTTCTATGAAGAGTACATCATGTGAAATGCCAGGCTGAATGAAGCACAAGCTGGAATCAAAATATGCAGGAAGAAATATCAATAATCTCAGACACACAGATGACACCACCCTCATGACAGAAAGCACAGAGGAACTAAAGAGCCTCTTGATGAGGGTGAAAGAGGAGAGTGAAAAACCTGGCTTAAAAGCCAACATTCAGAAAACTAAGATCATGGCATCCAGTCCCATCACCTCATGGCAGATAGATGGGGAAATGATTGAAACAGTGACAGACTTTATTATCTTGATTGGGCTCCAAAATCACTGCAGATGATGACTGCAGCCATGAAAGTAAAAGATGCTTGCTCCCTGGAAGAAAAGCTATCACAAACTTGGACACTGTATTAAAAAGCAGAGACATTACTTTGCTGACAAAGGTCCATCTAGTCAAAGCTATAGTTTTTCCAATAGTCATGTATGGATGTAAGAGTTGGACCATAAAGAAAGCTGAGCGTTAAGGAATTGATGTTTTTGAACTGTGGTGTTGGAAAAGGCTTTTGAGAGTCCTTTGGACTGCAAAGACATCAAACTAGTCCATTCTAAAGGAAATCAATCCTGAATATTCATTGGAGGCTGAAGCTGAAGCTCCAATATTTTGGCCACCTGATGCGAAGAGCCAATCATTAGAAAGGACCCTGATGCTGGGAAAGATTGAGGGCAGGAGGAGAAGGGGACGACAGAGATGGTTGGATAGCATCCCCAACTCGACGGACGTGAGTTTGAGCAAGCTCCAGGAGATAGTGAGGGACAGACAGGGAAGCCTGGCGTGCTGCAATCCATGGGGGACACAAAGCGTCGGTCACAACTGAGCATCTGAACAACAACATGCAGAAAAGCACAGGGCACACTGAGGGACGTAAATAACACCGAGTCCTTTCTGAAGACGTGCCGCGTTATCAGGGGCCTAGAGGAGGGTGCCAGTGCACGTCTGCCTGGCTGTGCGGCTCACTCCGAGGTCTTCAGGAGGTCACTCCACTGGCTGAGTTTAGGATTTTGTGACAGAATCAACTGCAGCCACCTCCTTGGTGTAAAAATAGCATCTCCCTCTGCTGACAGAGTCGGGTTGCTCAGCAACCTGGTTTTTTCCTGTTTCTTTCTGAATCTCCTAGTACACTAATTTTTCATTGGCCCTTTGGGTAATTAGTGTGGGAGGGCTGATTGGCCAGAACAATCTAATAAGTCATGCTGGCCAGAGTGAGGGGGCTGTGGTACTATGAGGGAGGGAGCAGGACTCCTAGAGGCCCCTCAGATGCCGACCCCTTGGGCCAACTCTGGGGCTTCGCCACCCCAGTCTCAGGCTGAGGGAACCGGGGGAAGTTTTCAGAGACACATGGGGATCTTTTCTGTAAATCCTCAAGAGTAAAGGCATCAAATGAGTGGGCATGGAGTCACTTCTGTCTCCTGAACGCACACACACACACCTATCAGGAAAGGACGAGAGATGGAAGCTGAAGACATTCCAAGCCCAGTGAGCATTGATCAGTAACAGAAAAAGAGGACAGGGCAAGCCAGGGACGAAGCTGAGTCCTCCTTCCAAACTCCATTCTCAAGGCCAGACTCAATCATTGATCTGTAAAGTATAACTGCAGTGTTTCACCTGTCGTCAGCACTTCTCATGCGTAGCACAATGAATAGTACATGGATTTAGTATTTGGTATCACCTGGACTAACCAGAGTACTGGCGATGGGATCTGATTAAAGTTCTGAACAAGCTAATGACTAAAACCAGGCCTGGGGCCACTCTCGCTTGGTAGAGAGACTGTGTCTCGGGTCACTGTCACTGGACGTGACTGGTGACAGAGTGGGAGGCCCAGGGTGTGTGAGATCTGGAGGGTTAGGCCCAGTGTGGCCCCTGCCTGCACATGCACTGAACTGTCAGCCTGACTCTCGATGGGCAGGTTTTGGTGATTCACAAGGAAAACATTCACCCAGCTGGAAGCACCTTCTTTATTGGAATGGGGCCCTGTTTTCTTTTCTGTCACATCTCCAGCACCCAGCCAGGTACCCAGCATGACGCTGGTGCCCCCCACTAGCCGGATGAACTGATGCACGCACAGACAAATGGACCACCACACCAAGCAGCAAAGGATGGGCTTTATTTCCTGTTATTCCTGACTCCACACCAGGAATCTCTTCAAATTCACTTTGCAAAGCAAGTCATCTGAAATATAACTAATGATGTCATTCTCCTGTTTTAAGACACCAGTGGCTCCCGGGCACACAGAGTGAAGCCCAAGATCCTCAGCAAAGCTGCAGGCTGCATGGCCAGCCTCCACCTGCTGCACCCTGCCCTCGCCTCACTCTGCTGTCTGCCCTCCACCAACACAGAATGGCCCAGCACTCCCACTCATCTGGGCAGCTGGGTCTTGATTTCAGCTCCTCTTTCCTGAGCTTGGAACGGCCTCCTGACTGTCTCCACTGTTCCTTTAAGACTCCATCTGGAAACCACCTCTGGTGGGGCCTTCCCCTTTCTGCCCCTGGGGCCTGCCCAGGCCTTCTACTCAACCTGAGAAATCATCAGAGGGCATCTGGATAACCAACTGCTGTTGCTACTTCTCAGTCATGTGCTGTGATTCCCAAGTGGCCGTGTTTTTCTCGTTTCCTTTGTTCCCACGACCAAGCACAGTCCTGTCACATAAAACTGTACAAAGGTATTAGCTGATCTGATATTCACTGTTGAAGTCTGAGTATTGGGGGATTTGCGTGCATTCTGTTGTCAAAGTTGCTTTACCAACAGTCTCAGTCTGTTATTAACATTCGATCACTTTTCTTCTTACATCATTTGTGTGAAATGTAGGATACAGTGATCAATATTTCTTTTCAGATTGAATAAAACAAAGACAAGTCTTTTTTTTTTTTCAATAGCAGCACTGGCTGCATATGCAATTACAACTTCTGTCTCATAAGCTCACGGTCTTTCCAGATCTCTGTTCAGGGAAGCCCACCTTATGTCTCTCCCTCTGATTGCACCCTGACTTCTTTCTCAAAGAGAAACAAGATACACGTCAGGATTTGAATCTGGCCTTCGGTGGCTGAGGGTACATGATGCTGACATAGGTGAAAAGTAAAACAGCTCCTGGGAAATGAATTTCTTTATTTGATTTGTGCTTCTGGCTTCCAAGTCTCAAAGCACCAGTTAATTGACTTTTATCAATCCAGACTGACTGGGAGGTTTTGGCATCGTATGCATGGATTGACCACCCTGAAGTATGCTCTTTTTCTTGCACTTTGCTTGATGTCATGGACTCACACTGCGCCCTCACAGACCTGGCTTTTTACAGTGGCCTGTGTTCCGTCAGACACGGTTACTTGTAAGCAAGCTGACTACAAAACCACTTGAATTTGTGTTCTCCATCCACAGAAGAGAGTTCTACAAAGCGCTTCCCACCAGGTATGATACTTCCCGGCCTTGCTTTGCATCCAAAGGTGGCCTCATAGCAGACCCCGGTCAGTGGAACATCGGTGGAAGCACCAGCTGTCCTCCCTGGACCTAAATGTACAAACATACAAGTGTGTGCCTTCTCCACACTTGCTCCTTCCACAGGTGAGTGCAGACATACACGTTCCTGGGGAGCAGGCTGGGATGAAAGCGGGCCTGGGTCCCTGAACCTCTCACTGGGGGAAACCTGCCTGGGTCAGGAATCCACTGTTCTTTGAGCCAGAAATAAAATTCTACTGTATTTGCACCTTTTTTGGTGGCTTGTTTCTTACAGCATCAAGCTCACTAGTAGCCTATGGAACTGAGCAAGGCAGAAGCATAGATCATTTTGGCACTGTTTCCTCATGTCCTGTATTTAATTCATTACCAAGTCCTGTTGTTTTACTTCCCAAGTAAAACTGAGATAGGATGAAGGAGAGTTGTAGGCAGTTAATGCATTAGGAGGGGTCCAGTTTGTTTTTTTTTTTACTTTTATTTTTATTTTATTTAACTTTACAATATTGTATTGGTTTTGCCATGTATCAAAATCAATCTGCCACAGGTATACATGTGTTCCCCATCCTGAACCCTCCTCCTTCCTCCCTCCCCATACCATCCCTCTAGGTCGTCCCAGTGCACCAGCCCCAGGCATCCGGTATCAGGCATCGAACCTGGACTGGCGACTCAGGAGGGGTCCAGGTTTATAGAATTTTATAAGTAGGAAGGTAGAGGGTTTGGATATTCATTCTTGTGCATTGGGATCCCACTGTAGAATGTCAATCAATGGAGATTTTAGATGGTTCCCATTTCTAAAAGATGTCTCTGACTGCTCTGACTACAGCGCAGCGGGACAAGAGAGGAGGACAGAAAACAGATGGCCACTTCAGACAGCAGCTGGACAGGCTTCGAGGAGTGGGGATGGAGAGAAGCAGAGGGGTTTAAGACTGACTCTGAGATTGCTTTAAGGTTTGACTGTCATATGGAAAAGAAAGAGGGAGATCAAAGACCGCCGCTAGCTTTGGCTGGAGGTTCATACCATTTCCTGAGACGCAAAAGCAAGGAAGAGAAAAAAAAGAAACTAAAGTGCAAAGCAAGACTTCTCCCTTGGACATGTTAAGTGTGGGATTTCAATTAGACATCCACGTGGAGAGGCGCAGAAAACTGTTCACGTCATAGTCTGGTGCTCACTGAAAAGACGAAAAGTGGAGGTAAAATTCTGGACATTCCTTTCATAAAGATTAACATTTAAAACCATCATTTTGGATGAGATCATTTGGGGAAAAGTGTATATACAGAAAAGGGCTCAGTACTCCAACACTTAGCAAAGAGAGAAGACAAAGAACTGCAGCTAGGAACTAGGAGGGAGATGTCACAGGAGCCAAGGTAAGAGCACAGCCAAGGAAGAAGAGGTGGTCAGTGGTGTCAAGCTAATTAACACAAGTGAGGCTTCCCTGGTGGCTCAGACAGTAAAGAATCTGCCTGCAATTTGGGAGACTCGGGTTTGATCCCTGCATCGTGAAGATCCCCTGGAGAAGGAACTGGCAACCCTCTCCAGTATGCTTGTCTGGAGAATTCCATGAACACAGGGCTTGGTGGGCTACAGTCCTTGGAGTCGCAAAGAGCTGGACATGACAGAGCCACTAACACACAACTAACAGAAGCACCTGCTAGGCTTTGGGGCAACACGAGGAGCCCTCAGAACAGGGTCGACTTTCTCACAAGTTTCATTTTAACAAGAGGAGACAGCCTCTTATTTCAACAGATACCTGGAAGAGGGGGAACAAAAACCAGGTGAAAACTAAGACAAGGTTTGCAGCCCCCACAATCTGCAAGAAAATTTGGGGGACATGAAAGGGGGTGGACTGTAGCTATTAACAAGAGGTTCTGTTCCTGTGGAGGCTGTTCTGCAGCAGGACTTGAAAAACTGGGTAAAGCCCGTGGTGTTTGGCTTGGTCTTTCTCAGGTGGAGCATTTGACAGGCACCCACAAGGCTCTTCCTGAACCCCAGAGAGCACAGACTAACAAGTGACTGTTAGCAACAGCTCCACGGCTTGGGTTAAAAAGTGGGAGCGGAAAAGGTAGATTCTCCATCTGCAGCAGATGAAGAAACCAGGAGGCACTGCTTTCTGAGCAGACATCAAAGACAGCAGCCAGGAAAAGAGAAATGATCATAAGGACAGCAGAGGGCTTAATTTTTCTTGGGAGTAGCTGATTACAAACATGGATTCCATTGCCAGCGGCGGTCCGGGAACCCTTGAGAACAGGCAAGGGGAATTAGGAAGTATCGACACACAGCCTACACATGATAAACAGAAAATTCCAGTGAAACCTGGAGGCGCCGCCAAAGCAAGTTACACACTTGTCAGCTGACAGTGGGGTTTAGATGTCATTTTTCACAGTGAAAGGCACGCTGCCTAAAGGTGGGCAGAAGATGCCATCTGAGAACATGGGAACTCCAGCATCATAGTCCATTGACAGGAGTTGGCTTTGAATTGAACCATCAATTCAAATGGCTTTCAATTTGAAACCCCAGTAAAGTTTGATAAATTGTGTGCTTCTAACACCAACTTATCTCTTCTTGCTATTCTTTGGAACTCTGCATTTAGATGTTTATATCTTTCCTTTTCTCCTTTGCTTTTCGCTTCTCTTCTTTTCACAGCTATTTGTAAGGCCTCCCCAGACAGCCATTTTGCTTTTTTGCATTTCTTTTCCATGGGGATGGTCTTGATCCCTGTCTCCTGTACAATGTCACGAACCTCATTCCATAGTTCATCAGGCACTCTATCTATCAGATCTAGGCCCTTAAATCTATTTCTCACTTCCACTGTATAATCATAAGGGATTTGATTTAGGTCATACCTGAATGGTCTAGTAGTTTTCTCTACTTTCTTCAATTTCAGTCTGAATTTGGCAATAAGGAGTTCATGGTCCGAGCCACAGTCAGCTCCTGGTCTTGTTTTTGCTGATTGTATAGAGCTTCTCCATCTTTGGCTGCAAAGAATATAATCGATCTGATTTCGGTGTTGACCATCTGGTGATGTCCATGTATAGAGTCTTCTCTTGTGTTGTTGGAAGAGGGTATTTGCTATGACCAGTGCATTTTCTTGGCAAAACTCTATTAGTCTTTGCCCTCCTTCATTCCGTATTCCAAGGCCAAATTTGCCTGTTACTCCAGGTGTTTCTTGACTTCCTACTTTTGCATTCCAGTCCCCTATAATGAAAAGGACATCTTTTTTGGGTGTTAGCTCTAAAAGGTACGTCAAGGCTGCATATTGTCACCATGTTTATTTAACTTATATGCAGAGTACATCATGAGAAATGCTGGACTGGAAGAAACACAAGTTGGAATCAAGATTGCCGGGAGAAATATCAATAACCTCAGATATGCAGATGACACCACTCTTATGGCAGAAAGTGAAGAGGGGCTAAAAAGCCTCTTGATGAAAGTGAAAGTGGAGAGTGAAAAGGTTGGCTTAAAGCTCAACATTCAGAAAACGAAGATCATGGCATCAGGTCCCATCACTGCATGGGAAATAGATGGGGAAACAGTGGAAACAGTGTCAGACTTTGTTTTTCTGGGCTCCAAAATCACTGCAGATGGTGACTGCAGCCATGAAATTAAAAGACGCTTGCTCCTTGGAAGGAAAGTTATGACCAGCCTAGATAGCATATTCAAAAGCAGAGACATTACTTTACCAACAAAGGTTCGCCTAGTCAAGGCTATGGTCTTTCCTGTGGTCATGTATGGATGTGAGAGCTGGACTGTGAAGAAGGCTGAGCACCGAAGAATTGATGCTTTTGAACTGTGGTGTTGGAGAAGACTCTTGAGAGTCCCTTGGACTGCAAGAAGATCCAACCAGTCCATTCTGAAGGAGATCAATCCTGGAATTTCTTTAGAAGGAATGATGCTACAGCTGAAACTCCAGTATTTTGGCCACCTCATGCAAAGAGTTGACTCATTGGAGAAGACTCTGATGCTGGGAGGGATTGAGGGCAGGAGGAGAAGGGGACGACAGAGGATGAGATGGCTGGATGGCATCACTGACTCGATGGATGCGAGTCTGAGTGACCTCCGGGAGCTGGTGATGGACAGGGAGGCCTGGTGTGCTGCGGTTCATGGGGTCGCAAAGAGTCGGACACGACTGAGCGACTGATCTGATCTGATCTGATCTGAACACCAACTTGGAGGAGCTGAGGTGGCTCAGATGATAAAAATCTGCCTGTAATGCAGGACATCTGAGTTTGAAACTCTGAGTCAAAAAGATCCTCTGGCAAAGGGAATGGCCACCCACTCCAATACTTTTGCTCGGAGAATTCCATGGACAGAGGAGCCTGGCGGGCTATAGTCCACAGGGTTGCAGACAGTCAGACACGACTGGAGAATTACACTTTCACTGGAGGAGCTGAACCAGAGTGCTACTCTCTTTTCTCTTCTGATTCTCTATCACTTTCCTCTACATACATACATACACATGTCATCTGCCGTAATCCGTAACTGCTGACGACAGAGCAGGCATAAACTGCAGAAAAGGTCCTGCAAACTCCACATTTCCTTAGGAAAATAGCTGACCAAGTACAGGCAGTGCAGATTTAGGGTTGTGTTTCCCAGGCAGTCACCCTGCTTATTTAACTTCTATGCAGAGGACATCATGAGAAACACTGGGCTGGATGCAGCACAAGCTGGAATCAGGAGTGCTGGGAGAAATATCAATAACCTCAGAAATATAGATGACACCACCCTTATGGCAGAAAGCAAAGAAGAACTAAAGAACCTCTTGCTGAAAGTCAAAGAGGAGAGTTAAAAAGTTGGCTTAAAACTCAACATTCAGAAAACTAAGATCATGGCATCTGGTCCCATCACTTCATGGCAAATAGATGGGGAAACAGTGGAAACAGTGATAGACTTTATTTTGGGGGCTCCAAAATCACTGCAGATGGTGACTGCAGCCATGAAATTAAAAGATGCTTGCTCCTTGGAAGAAAATTTATGACCAACTTAGGCAGCATGTTAAAAAGTAGAGACATTACTTTGCCAACAAAGGTGCGTCTACTCAAGGCTATGGTTTTTACAGTAGTCATGTATGGATGTGAGACTTGGACTATAAAGAAAGCTGAGGGCCAAAGAATGGATGCTTTTGAACTGTGGTGCTGGAGAAGACTCTTGAGAGTCCCTTGGACAGCAAGGAAATCCAACCAGTCCATCCTAAAGGAAATCAGTCCTGAATATTCATTGGAAGGACTGATGCTGAAGCTGAAACTCCAATACTTTGGCCATCTGATGCAAAGAACTGACTCATCTGAAAAGACCCTGATGCTGGGGAAGATTGAAGGTGGGAGGAGAAAGGGAGGACAGAGGATGAGATGGTTGGATGGCATCACCGAATCAATGGACATGAGTCTGAGTAAACTCTGAGAGTTGGTGATGGACAGGGAGGCCTTGCGTGCTATAGGCCCTGGGGTTGCAAAGAGTCAGACATGACTGAGCACCTGAACTGAACTTCCCAGGGAGAAACATGGATCTGGAAAAGGCTGCTTCTCTATCTTGATACAAAGCTTTATCTTGATAATTTACAGGAGTATCAAGAAAATGAAGCACAGAAGTCTCAGAGTTGGCTCAACTCAGTTTGGAAGCAGTGGAAGGATCCCCATCTGTTCCAGAGAAAATGAAGTTTGTTGCAGGTTCTGAAGAAGACCCTGACTTTATCACAAGGTACTCCTATTAGGGCTCCCTGGTCAAGACCAGCCAGTGATAGAAAAAGGAGAGGAGGAAATATGTTTTTCAGTCATCACAGGATTTTAATTACTCCATGAATAGGTCTTGACCTGATGATAGGAGGCAGCTGGATCATAAATGTTCCGAAGTTATAATACATTTTTACAACTGCTCACCTGATTAGCTGCCGTCTGTTTGGCAAGGGCACCATACCTTCAGGCAAATAGGAAATAAAAGAGAAAACAACTTCAGGATAAAATTAACCAAAGCAGTGGACTGATACTTTACAGAGGTGTCAAGAGCAACGTTAAAAAGGCATTTGTAACCAGCCACCTACTTGGTTCCAGGTGGAAAAGGGTGCAAACAGACTGGAGAAGGCCACCAGTTGGCTCCTCTGGGCTTGCAGGAGGTTCCCAAGGCCCAGGCTCCATCCTGAAGGATGAAATCCACCCAGGAGGGCCTCTCCTGATACCCAAAGACCCAGCTTGAGAAGGCCGGGCAATCTCACAGCGGGCCACAGTGTGGCCCATAAGCCCCCAGGGGTTAACATGCGAAGAGACCAGAGGAGGACCCTGACGTCTTGCCCCCACTCAGCATTCTCGGGGGACGCTCCACCTGCTCCAGGAAGTGCAAGTAGGTGGAGGTGATGGTTATTGAGGCAGAGGGGGCCCTTCTGCTAGCAGTACCCCCAGCGCCTCCTCTGAGAGGCCTCCCTGTGACCCCACCCTCACCCCCGTTATCCACCTCTAGATGCTGGGGTGAAAGGCTCACTTAGGGGCGCCCAGCATCCTCCTGGGGTTCCAGCCAGCCCCAGCGGGAGTCAGGACAGGTGGCTTCCCAGCTCCTCTCATCCCAGGGCTTTTGTAAGAGTCTGTCCCCTGTGACTGCTCTTGGCACCCCTGGGCTGAGACCCTGGGCACCCTCTGTGGGAAGCGCCCCAGCTTCTCTGACCTGTGCATTGTAGCATCCACAACTCGGGGGCGGGGGTGGTCAGATCATTCACAACTGTGATGCGAGCCCACAGTGAGGGCAAGTCCGCCACTGTCACAAGAGTGGTAATGTCACTATAACTCTGCTCCTGTCCTCTCCTGGGTAACTTTTTCCAAGCTGAGGTCTAGCTGATTCACAGCGCCGTTACTTTCCGGTGTAGAGCAGAGTGCTTCAGTTTTGTTCTTTTTTTCAGATTCTTTTCCATTCTAGGTTCTTGCAAGATACTGAGTTCCCTGTCCTGTTCTGGGCCCACCTGAGTGACCCCCAGGTAGCCCCTCATTCCTGCAGGATTTCTTCCTGCCAACACCAGCCATCCAGATGCTCATGCTGTGTGAGGGGGTCCCTCACAGCGGCTCCTCAGTCGGTCTCTTCTCCTCACAGGGTTCAGCACTCCCCACCTCCCCACCATCCTCCCCACCCGGTACCCCCAACTCTACTCTGCGGGGCCACCCCTTGCCCTGTGGCTCCCCCACACGGGGGACTCCTCTGTCCACCTCTGGTCTCATTCCTCTCCTCAGCAGCCCAGCCACCACCAGTGAAGCCCATTAATAATTCCCAGGAAATAAACCAGGAATTTGGGTTATAAAATAAAGTCTAATCTTTTCCTCTTCCTTTGCTCTCAGACTTGCTTCTCTTCAGCGCGGACACAGGCCTCACACCCAACTCAGGACGCCAAGGTTCAAGATGGCAGCTGGCGCTGCGCAGAGAGGCTGCGCAGTGGACCTGAGCGGAGCAGCCCCGCCCCCTCCCTAGCCCCGCCCACTTGGCCAGTGTCACGTGGTGGGCACCGCTCAGCGCACCCCAGTGGAGGGCTTTGCTCTCCATTCTACCAGGACACCCTGCTCCAGACCACGTGCTCTCCTGTCAGGCCTCCACCACTACGGTGACCCCTGTCCCCGTCTCCTTCCTGCCGCCTTCCCAGCACCAGACCTCAAAAGCCGCTTCCCTTTCCTGTCTCCACCCAAACCTGGCCCGTGGCTTCAAATAGCACCGTGCCCGTGACTCCACGCTTAATTTTCAGCCAGAACCCCCGGCCAGAGGTCCCACTGCAAGCCCAGCTGTGCTCAGACCTTCACCCCCCACCACCCCTTTCTCCAGGCTTCCCATTTCGTAAAAAGATCCTTGCTCCTAATTGCCCAGGACTTCAATCCAGGAGTCCTCTGGACCTGCCCTCTCCCCCACAGACCTCACCAGTCCCCTGCACATCACTGTGTGTCCAGCGCCAGACCACCCACTGCCCCCCATCTGCCTCACCATGCCAACTGCGGCTCTGATAGAGGCCCAGCTCCAAAGTGAGGGGCTCACCACAGACTTCCAGGCGCCCCAAATTCATCTCTGACAACCTTCCCCTCCCTGCCTCGTCTCCAAGTGTTCCCTGCCTAGCAGTCCACACAGCTTGCTCCCACTAGACCCAGTTTTGAACGTTTGTCCCACCATACCCCTCCAAACACACACACTTCCTACCTCCTTTCCCTGTCTAATTTTTTTTTTTTTTTTTTTTATTGATCGCTGTTTTAAAAATGCGCCCATCTTGTTTATTTTCTCTGTTCGCCACTAGAAGGTAAGCCTTGGGCAGGGATTTTACTCTAGTGTTCTCTTTTCTGTGTCCCTAGTGCCTGAAATAGTGTTTGGCAGGAGCTGAATGCTCCATAAACACGTGTTGACTGAAAGATGTGATGTGACATGAAATGACCCGATGTGACGTGCTGTGTTGTGATAGACAACCCCAGCCTGGGTTGGAAGATGAGAGACAAAGGTGACCAGGGGTGGGCAGCACTCAAGGACATACTGAACCTTCAAGGAGTAGGATGTTGGTGAGGTGGTGATCTACTTGGGCAGAAGACTCAGGAAGTCAGAGATGGTGCCCCAGAGCTGAACAGGGGAGCGGGGTGGGGAAACAATGTGTTTACATTCAGACTCTCCCTGACGAACAGATGGGAATGTTTTGATTGCTCATCAGATAGGCAAACGGAATCTAAATAAATTGCTGACAAATTCGCTAAGTACAGTGCTTTCTGCTTGGAAGATTCACAAAGCAACTAACATATATAGTGTCTACCAGCTTAAAAGCAATACTGCCAGAATAAAATCTATATTTGAAAATTTCTTTTAATAACATCTTGGGTGTTTTTTTTTTTTTTAAGTCTAATTTGGTTCTTCAAAAGAGATGAAGATTTAGCTCCTAGTAAAAATAAATTTACTTCTTCAATTTCTTTATTCCCATATACAAGAAGATCCTATAACTACACTAGAGTCAAAAATTGCAAAAAATAAGTTCAAATTTTGCAAGTACAACCTAACATGTACCAAGAGTGTTACCTTTTGCAAAGCCAAAGAAAAAGAATGTAGATTTGGGGATCAGGAAGCTTGGGTCTGAATTGCTTATCAGATATCTTAGCTATTCTGAGCCTCAGTTGCATCACCTGAAAAATGGGAATCCTAATATGCACTTTGCAGAGCTTCTGTAAGGACCAGAACCTGTGTGATCACGGGAACTAGCAGAGTCCCTGCATATAGCCCATACTCCAGGACGGAGCTAACAGCTGCTGCTGCTGCTGCTAAGTCGCTCAGTCGTGTCCGACCTGTGCGACCCCAAGACGGAAGCTCACCAGGCTCCCCGCCCCTGGGACCCAGGCAAGAACACTGGAGTGGGTTGCCATTTCCTCTCCAACGAGGAAAGTGAAAAGTGAAAGTGAAGTCGCCAGCGGTCGACTCTAGCGACCCCAGGCCGGAGCCTACCAGGCCCCCGCATGGGATCCAGGCAAAAGATGGGGGGGGTGCCATTGCCTTCCCCAGGAGCTAACAGCCAGTTACCAAAAAATAAAACAAAACATCCTATCTAATCTTGATGTTAGTAAAGGATTTTTAACAACTGTGATGTGATCACAACTTGAACCATGAACAACAAAAGCCATCAGCAAATCCTTCTTCCAAAACAATGCTTTTTATTCAAATGAGTCAACTTTTTAATGGAGAAGATAACATGTAGATATTGCATTATTTCCTGAACACTTTCACAAACAACAGGGCTCCTAAAATGGCATGCAAATACCTTGTTACATAATTTTGAGTTTCTCAGAATTACATAATTTTTTTTTTTTTTACCAAAAAAGGACTTTAGAACCATAGGATTTCCCTAAAAATAAAATGATTTTGTTCTACAGACGAGGACTTGAAGACCAGCTTCCATCTGGCTGTACAGGCAAGACCCAGCACGGTCTCCAGATTGCTAATTCATGACTGTCACCTGCACGGTGGCTGGGCCAGCCAGTAAAGCAGATGAGTGAAACGATGGAGAGGTGAGCCGGGCCTAGAACATCATTTCAAATGAGGCCCTGTCCACCTCTGGTCCCCGACACCAGTGTTTCTGTATTGTAACGTTCTCTATCTGTGGCTCGCCCACTGGGAGGAGAGAGATGTGCTTGACATGGGACCCGGGCTCGCCCCCTACATCTGCACAGCCTCGAAGGGACGGCAGGTCACACGCCTGGTGAAGCCATCACACCACCAGCACCGTTCAGCGCCACACAAGGAGGGGAAAAGCGGGGCTTGAAGAGCCGGGGGAGGGAGCGTGTTTCCAGAGGGCGAGAGGACGCTCTTAGAGGATGGGAGGGGACGGTGTCTTTGCTCTGGGAGAGGTCTACCCTCACCTCCCCTGGACTCACTGCCGGGTCTCCTAGTGGTGTGCAGATTTTACTGACGCACAGTCAGTCCTCATCAGTCACGGATCCCATATCTTGGCTGCCCCCCAAGCCAGCGCTCATGGTGCTTTTGCTCACTATCAGACACACACGTGTGTGCGTGCTAAGTCGCTTTTGTTGTGCCCGACTCTTTGTGACTCTATGGACCATTGCCCACCATGCTTCTCTGTCTATGGCGTTCTCCAGGCAAGAATACTGGAGAATTTCCTACTTCAGGCTATCTTCTCAACCCAGGAATCGAACCCAAATCTCTTACGTCTCCTGCATTGGCAGGTGGGTTCTTTACTACTAGCACCACTTGGGAAGCCCATCAGGTGCACAAAGAGAGGAGAAAAATTTTAGTCTTCTAATGGAGGCATGTGTCCCCTGCTGAAGCTGAACGAGGTGACACTGCCTTCTTGTTGCAGCTTGTACTGCTGTAAATAAGCACCTGTCTTGTGGTCTAGTAAGTGCCACGTTCCCCATGTTTTTGTGCTTTGTATGTGTGCGTGTGTGATTTCACTGTATGAAATGCACCCCGAGTCCAGTGCTGACGTGCTGTTTAGTGCTTTATGGGGAAAGTACATTTGTTAGATAAAGCTCCTTCGGGCATGAGGAACAGCGCACTTGGCTCTGAGTTCAATGTCAGTGAAACCACAGTGTATATTAAATAAGGTCTTTAAACAGAAACATAGAAAATAAGGGTTTTTACTTATCAGTGAACGAAAATGTGACCAGAGGCTGCCAGGAACCTAACCCTACATTTCTCTTGGGAGCAGTGGTTCAGTGTTCACTGCTTCCGTGTCTGTGGTGACCAGAGAACAGGACTAGCGTGACAACAAGAATTGACTGTATGTATGCACATATACAACAAAAGACTTTCCTGCTGGCTTAGATGGTAAAAAACTTGCCTGCCATGTGGGAGACCCAGGTTTGATCCCTGGGTTGGGAACATCCCTTGGAGAAGGGCATGGCAATCCACTCCAGTATTCCTGCCTGGAGGATTCCACAGATAGAGGAGCCTGGTGGGCTCCAGTCCATGGGGTCACAAAGACATGACTGAGCGACTAACACTTTCACTTTCACATATATATACACACACTCATACATAGTAACAGACATGCCTATGTGCATGTTCGTGTGATGACATAAACATGTGTGGGAAGATATGGCTTGTAGCTCGGGTCATGGTTTCATGAAAGGCACCTGTCATGATTCAATAAATTACATAAACCAATAAACCAGGAAACCTCAGGAGATGGGAAGTGAAATAGAAAAGAAGCACACTGAGTCTGCATAAATCATTCATCTGCGGCCTGAATCCAGGACAGGACGTGAGAGAAATGTGTATGTGTGTGCTTCCCTCAGCTTTGCAGGGAGACTTTATGTCTTCCTTATAACAACTCTGACTTCACCAGGCCTGTGAGAGTTCCAGCACACAGTGCTTCTTTTCATGCATCTCAATGGTAATACTCTCCCCATATTGTCAGTATTCTAAATATTTTAAGTGTCACAAAATTGTCTCCAAGTACTTTAAATTATCAAACTTTACATGTTAATATGTTAAGCCAAACATCTCCCAAACATGCATCTCCATTGGTGTGAACACAGGCGAAAAATGGAGGCTTTTCCAACTGTCAACATTTTAAAGCAGTGTTATCGGCTTTGAGGTTCCCATAGCAACATGCTCCATTGCCTAGGTGACAGTGATCTTATGATGTCACCAATGAGCTAAACAAACTTGGAAAACAAACGGACATGGCCTCCTGAATGTCCCCACATCTTGAAGTTGCCTCTGGGCCTTGGAAAGGAGACATAGCAAGTGCAGCTTCATGACATTATGAGGGCATTTCATAAACGTGATCCCAGGACCTGACCCATTAAAGCATCCTCACCTTCCAGGGGTTTCCTAACCAAGTGGTCCTTCACGTTGTCCAGTGGGGATTTCTCCCAGCTGCTGAGCAGATGCCAGAATGCAGACACGGCATCTCAGAAGAAAACGCAGCAGCTGCACAAAGGGATGAGGGAGAGGGTGGAAATGGATCGTGTCCAGGGAGGCTGTCACCAACTCAGGCAGCAGGAGCCACTCTGGAAAAAGTTGATGAGATGTGTGAACCATCCGGGGCCAGTTTCTCCTTTCTCAGACCAAGTGAGAGCCAAAATGCAGGAAGACACGCCCATCTTGGTTTCACTCTATTAATACTTCCATGAGTATGTAATCTCACACGTGTGGAAAAGATAAGTTATACAAGCAGGGAGTAGTTTAAAGTACATTTAAGACCAGAAACCTAGACTCGAAAAAGGATTCCATGCTCTCTTCCAATTCGTCTCACGACTGATTTGGTTGAAAGACACCCATGTGGTCAGGATGCTGTGGAAAAAAAGTGAAGTTTAGAGAATGGGGATGCAGTTCAGATTTCAAGGCATGGAAACACTGTCCTGTTCTATTTTTTTGTTCCAAAATCATAAAATAAAGTTTAGACACTTTATAATTCCCCCAAAGAGGGCTTTTAACAAACAGCATGGAGCTCTAAGTTGAAAATGTATAATTGCAGAATGTGTCCAAAGCCAATTTTCTCTTGCAAAAGGAAGGTGTTCACTCTAACTGCTTGCATCCAACCAAAAGTGTAAGAACTAGTCTTAAAGGTTGAGGCCCGGCCAGATATGAGGCTGGACAAGTGTGAGGCTGAGGTCTCATCTCTGAAATTGGAGTGATTAGGGGAAAAAAAAAGACCAGTGAATTTTCAGGAAATTTTAAAATAGAATGAGAAATAACCTGAGAATAAGATAAGAAGAAATCCTAAAATCTGATATAGACCGTATATTCCATGTGAGGGCTAGAATGAAGAATTACGAAGCCTGGTGGCCTAAAGGAGGCGG
Source organism: Tragelaphus eurycerus (assembly GCA_935064755.1). NCBI lineage: Eukaryota > Metazoa > Chordata > Mammalia > Artiodactyla > Bovidae > Tragelaphus > Tragelaphus eurycerus. The sequence goes on from CAKXYN010000114.1 coordinate 2,801,730, forward strand.
GTAGGCTTTCCCACACCCACTGGAACCTGTCAGAGCTGAGGTCACACCTTCTCCGTAGCAGAGAAGCAGCAACACGACAGAGCCGAGGAGGGCCTCAGGCACTCCCCCGCAGAGCCCAGAGCACTGCCCTCTCTTCCACCATTTCTGTACCTGACCTGGCCAGCCTGAAAACTTTCCTGCCCAGTGAACCCCCAGGGCATTGCTCTTAAAGTCACATGGCAGGGACTTCCCTGGTGGTCCAGTGGTTAAGAATCCCCCTCCCAACGTAGGGGACGCAAGTTTGAACCCTGATCAAGGAACTAAGATCCTACTGCCACGGGGCAACAGAGCCCATGTACTGCAACTCCTGAGCCCTGCTCTGCGACGAGAGAAGTCCACAGGCAGCGAGGAAGACCCCGCACTGTCAAAAGAGTAAACAAATTGTAAAATAAAAAATGGCCAGAGGACCTGAATAGATATTTAAAAAAAAAAAAAGTCAGATGGCACAGTGCTGCGTTGTTAGGCCCCACGGTCCAATGTGGTCTTTTGTTCTTCTAAAAGCCAAGATTATTGCTACAAGCCCAGGTCATGGCCAAGCACACACTTCATAGTTTCTCCAGCTTCCTTGTTTCTTCAGTACATCACTCAGTCTGCTGGAACACTGGGGTTCAAAGACAGGAGCACCTTTGACATTCTGATGAGAAAGTGCATTAGCCAAGATGTTGTGTCCAGGCTTCCTCGCCCCACATTTTGTAAATAATGACTATGTAACAGCTGACATCATTCACAGCACTGCGCATGCACGTCAGGAGGTACTTAACTCACTTGATCACGGGCTACTTTGTGGTGTACAGATACGTGAGCTCCACCTAAGAAGCGGTGGCATTACTGCCACAGCTGTGCCTGTTGGGTCTCCCACAAGAGGAGAGAATATACCGTGTCTGCCGCCATGGCTGCTGTGCCAGCCAGGAGAGAAGACAGCGTTCGCAGTTCATGTGGCTCCTGGCGTTTTCTTCCAGCTTCCCCACTTATACCTTGTCCACCACCGATTCAACAGTGTGCACCGTGAGAACAGGATCAGCAATACAGACGACCACAGTTCTTAGCTCCCACTTTTGACTGTACTTCTGAAACAATCCAAAGTCTGAGACAATCTTGGAAATAATATGTATGAGTCCACCAGAAAAAGATTTTGGTGGGAAATCCAAAAAATGCTTAGCCCAGCCATGCCCTTAGGTCTGCACACGACATTTTAAATGAAGATGCAAACCACATGTAATCACTTTTGCACAAGGTGGCACTGCTATGGGAACATTCATTTGGGCATGTACAGTGATCCCGTTTTAAATATTCCAAAAAAAAAAACGTTGTCAGCAGTTGTGGGAACCAGCGCCAGTTTCTAATTTGCAATCTGTTGATCCAAACATGTTTCTGCAAAATCTGCCAGGAACAAAAAGGTAAAATGTCTCAAGCGTCATGAGACTCCATGACCTGATTCCAAGTTTGATTTCCACATGTCCTTTTTTGCTATAACTGGGCCAGATGTGTGCAGATGCGAATCTGTAATTTAAGGCCAAGCCTTCTTGTTGGCTTCATCTTACAGGACAACACAGCAGCCAAAGCGATTGATGAAGAGAAAAGAAAACAAGAAAACAGCGCTTCCCTTCCGCTGCCTTTTCCTCCTGCTTTGCTCCAGATCTGCGCGCACACTGCACTCTTCCGTACTGAGCATGATGTTGTGTGGCTCTGGGTTAAAAGATGGTAGAAACAAGAAGGCAAAACAGAAAATGCATTCCTTTTGGCTTTCACCGATTACCAACAATTCTGTCTCTTCTGCGTGGTTGTCAAACAAATTCCATATTAACTTGCTCTGTGGGCTGCGGCCCAACCATCTTGTCATGACGATATATTAAAACAATGTCCTCTGTTAACCAATGTTACCACTTCCATCTTTACCATATGGACATCTTGAAAGAGTCATCTCTCTTGTCCAGGTTCTGTGTTGATAGGATATCCTCACTTACAGGCAGCAGAATATTCCATGAAAAATAGTTTAAATGGTTGCCATTTACTGTTCCACATTAGAAGTCTCAGGATTGGGTGGTTCAAAGACTGGCTGACTCAGTAACTCAGAGTCAACCCTTTGCTGAAATCCGTTTGGCTTTCCTTCCACCGCAGCAAGATGGCAGCAGTAACTGCCGGCATTGCACCCAGCCCAGGGAAGAGGAGATTCCTGGCTCCCAACCCAAGTTTTGTTTCATTTTGCAGGGAAAAAATGATTTCCCAGCAGCTATCTCCTGCTGCAGAGGTTGAGATTGGGCTGCCTGGTCCACATGGAACCATCACTAACGAGGGGAACTGAATTACCACGGTTCTCTTAGGCCAGTTAGGACTCAACCCTGGACTAGAAGAAGCCCACGGTCCCAGGACACTCAAGACAAAGTGAGATTCTGCCAGGCGCAACAAAGCAGGGAGAATGGCTGTGAAGAGTGTTTGCTACTCACCCTGGACAATCTGTAGCTAGGACATGTTGAACTCTAATGCTTAGTTCCAAGGCAGAATGGGGGCAAATTAGGGAAGAAGATTTTGGCCTCAACTATTGAACATCCATGTGCTAACTGGAGGGGAAACGCTCTGAAGTCGGTCATCTGTAGCTTAACGGGTTCTAACCTGCATTTTCTCACTGAGGCCCCCAACCATCTGCTCTCTAGGGAGGGACCTGGCTGCCTATCCCCCTGGGAGTTGTGTCTCATTCTCCTCATCCCCAAGCTGATGCTGGATGAATACAGGAAGCCCATTGGAATGAATTCATTTAAAGCTTCTGAAAGGAAAACAACCCTGGAATCCAACAACCAAGGGGGTGGAAGCAAACAGACTGAGCAAAGTTGGCTCAATCTCCATGTATTAGAAGCTGAAGGAATGTTGAGCCATGAAGGTCTCATCATGTGTAGAATTCTATGGAAGGCGGCATCAAACATGGAAGCAGTTTCTCTTCTGTAAACTTTTTAAAAAAAGAGATTTAAGTTCACAAAACACTTGAGCAGAAAGTACAGTTCCCACATAAGCCCTACCCCTGCCCATGGACTGTATATTCTTAAGTTGCCAGAAGTGTTTGCAAATATGGATAACAAAAATGTGATTTACACTTTTCGGTTTAAAACAAGTAAACAGAATGTGTTGGCTTATTTTCATTCAGAACACACCTCAAACCACTGTCAATTTCTGTATTAAGAGAATTGGAATTAATGTCATTGATACTTAAATGATTGTTTATAATCATTATAGGCCTCCAGGAAGAGTAACAGAAATTCTTCCCAAACAAGAATTATTTTACTTCCCAACAGTGCAACTGAGATTTGCAATTTTTTTTTTCGTAGAATTGCTTGAATGACAAACTGATGTTTGCACTTAAACTACTTGCATCTAAAAATATATTTAAATATTCCATGTATATATATGTGCTGCTGCTGCTGCCTAGTCATGAGTCGTATCTCACTCTGTAAGACCCTATGGACTGCAGCCTGCCAGGCTCCTCTGTCCATGGAATTCTCTAGGTAAGAACACTGGAGTGGGTTGCCAGTTCTTTTTATAGGGGATCTTCTCAACCCAGGGATCGAACCCGAGTCTTTTGCATTGTCGGCAAATTTTTTACCCCTAAGCCACCAGGGAAGCCCTTGTGTAAACGTAGCTACAGTAAAACATGAAGGACATGAGTTTTCACTTTGGTTTTGATGTGGGCCATTTTTAAAGTCTTTATTGAATCTGTCACAGTATTGCTTCTGTTTTATGCTTCGGTCTGTTGACCTCAAAGCATACAGAGTCTTGATTCCCCCACCAGGGATGGAACCCACACTTCCTACGTCGGGAGGGGAAGTCTTAGCCGCTGGACCACCAGGGAAGTCCCAGTTTACATTTTTTAAACCGAGTTGGTTCTGCTGTCGCTTCCTAGTGGCATGTGTGATCCAGTCCACGTCTCCTCCAAGGCTGTCCCATGAGACACTCCCCCGGGGTGGCCGTTCGGGCACCTGGGAGGTCACAACACAAGTGACACAGACTCACATTGTCTCTGGGGATGTGTTTGCAAGCTTGTGATAAGTTTCAGGGAGCTGTTTTCAATGACAGATGATGGAGAATCTGCTCCTACCAAATGACAGAAGCGTGGATGGAAATCACAGTCTTCTGGGAAGCTCTTTGTACCCACGGACGTGGCACACTGTCAAGGTTTAAAAACCTGACTCTACTGTTGGATAAACATGGGAAGATAAGGGACTTCCTTCCTGAACAGCCCATCTTGATGATGAAAATGTTTTCTTCTCCGATGGACCAGGTTCTTCAGGGAGGAATTCAGAGAGAGCCTTGTCCCTACACCCGCTGTTCCCATTTCAGCAGTGACATCTGCCCCCTCAACCCTGCCCCCGCCCCCCAGATGTGAGCATGCACTGTCTCTCGGGCAGGGCGGCCAGCAGCCACACTGGGTCCTACACCCCGGATGGGGAGTACAGGGTCTTCCGTGGCACTTGCTTGGATGCTACGGGCATGCACAGGGTGCCCACCCACCCAGGCACCGCCCAGCACTTCCTGACACTAGATGGCGCTGGGCCCTTCCACTGTCAACACAGTGTCTCCACTCTAGTCAGAGAGCAGCTAGCTTCCTCTGCAAGGGACACGTGTTCAATAGCAAGTTAGGCTTCCGGGGACACAGAGGGGCTCTCACCCTCAACGCTCTCCTCGCCCTAGTTCCCTTGTCTCCTCCTCTCCCTCCTCCTCCTCCTCTTCCTCCTTCCCTCCTCCCCCAACTCTTCTCCTATTTATGACCCTTTGAGGAGATAGAAGCCATTCTTATTTTGTGGGCTCTACTAAAACAGACCACTGGCTGGGTTGACGGACCTCTGTTTGCAGTCTGTTGGGCCAGGCCAACCATCCGAAGCTATCTTTACAATCCTATTTTTAGGACTATAATCACTTAGTGGCTCTTCAATCAGATCTTTCCAACATTCCCTGAACTTCATTGTGCAGATGAAAGCTGATCCAATCAAAGTCCAACCAAGGCATAGGGTCTCCATTGTGGAAACATTTAGTCAAGGCTTGTGAGTGGATAATAAACGATCAGTCACTGGTTCTGTCCCAAGAGCTCGGAAACCATCGCCCAGAGGACACTGGAACTCGCCTCCCCTCCCCTGCGAGTCACACCTCCTGTTCCTGGACAGTGAAACCAGGATCCCAGAGGCCTGCCGTCCAAACTCTGGTACTGGGCTTTATGCACAAGCCCTCATGTTTACACAGATAAAACAGACAACTTGCAGGGAGCAAAACGTGAAAATATCCGAACCCATCAAAACAGGAAAAATCTCCCCAAGGAGGAGAAAGGAACCAGGTTGTTACACTCTGGTGATGTGGGAGCAGACATGAATCACACAAGCAAAAACTGCTCCTATCCTAATTACAAAGCCACAGATCATCTGCTTTTCTTCTTGCTGGGAAAGAAGCTTTACACAAAAGTGTGACATGTACAGATATGGACTTTTTAATCTCATGAAAAGATGGTCAACCTCAGTAACCATGAGGGAAAGGCAAATTAAAACCACCATGACATAAGTACATGTAAACGTAGATAGCCAGTGGGAATTTGTTCTATGATGCAGGGAACCCAAAGCCAGTGCTTCATACTAACCTAGAGGGGTGGGATGGGGCGAGAGGTGGGAGGGAGGTTTAAGAGGAAGGGAACACCTATGTACACCTATGTATGTACGCCTATGGCTGATTCATGTTGATGTATGGCAGAAGCCATCACAATATTGTAAAGTAATTATCTTCCAATTAAAAAAAAAAAAAAAACAACCACAAGCCATCCTTACACACCTATCAGATGGAGAAGATTTTAGAAACTGGTGACCACATCAAATGCTCGGTGCAGAGGAAGGATGTGAACAAACTAAATCATTGTTATGCTGCTGGTGGGAATGAGAAATGGCCCAGCCAGTCTAGATGATAGCTGGACAGTTTCTTTCAAAACTAAATATTCATTAGGCCATTCATCAACAGAGGAATAGATAAAAAGGATGTGGTACATATGCATAAGGGAATATTACTCAGCCATCAGAAGAATGAAATGATGCCATCCTCAGAGACACGGATGGACCTAGAGACTGTCACACAGAGAAGTGAGTCAGAAAAAGAAAATAAAACTTTACATATTAACACATATATGTGGAACTTAGAAAACAGTACAGACGAAGCAGTTTGAAAAACAGAAATAGACACAGACATAGAGGACAAACATACAGACGCCGGGGGAGACGGTGGGGGTGCACTGGGAGACTGGGACGGACATGCACACACTGCCATGTGCATAATAGTACAGCCGGCCCATCCCAAAGGAGATCAGCCCTGGGTGTTCACTGGAAGGACTGATGCTGAGGCTGAAGCTCCAATACTTTGGCCACCTGATGCAAAGAGCTGACTCTCTGGAAAAGACCCTGATGCTGGGAGGGATTGGGGGCAGGAGGGGAAGGGGATGACAGAGGATAAGATAGCTGGATGGCATCACCGACCCAATGGACATGAGTTTGGGTAGGCTCTGGGAGTTGGTGATGGACAGGGAGGCCTGGCGTGCTGCAGTCCATGGGGTCGCAAAGAGTCAGACACGACTGAGAGACTGAACTGAACTGAACTGATGTATATAATAAATAACTAATGAGCACAGGGGGAACAAAGAGAGTACAATCTGTTTGCAGGATATTGAGTCAACATTAAAAATGCATTCCAATATACATGAGGTACAGACAAACACTGTTTGATCCCACTTACACAAGGCCCCCAGAATAGTCAAATTCACAGAGTCAGAAGGGCTGGGGAGGGGGAATGGGGGCCCTAGTGTTTAGTGGGGATAGAGTTTCAATCTAGGAAAGTGAAAACTTTGGGAGACGGACAATGGTGAGTGTTCCAAACAATGTGAATGTGCTTAGTACCCCTGAACTGGGCACTTAAATATGGTTGAAACTGTATGTTGTATATTATGTGACTGTTACCACAGTAAAAAAAAAAAAAAAAAGAAAAAACATTAAAAATACAAAAATCAAAGCATTCATTTGCCATATGACCCAGCAATGGTATTCCTAAATATTTATCCCCACAGAACAAAAATGTTCACACAAAAACTTGTGCTCAAGTGTCTCATAAAAACTCTGCAAGGAACCCACATGTCCTCCAGTGGGTGAAACAAACTGTGCTCCATCCCCAGCACGGACACTGCTCAGCCACAAACATGCGTGGAAGAGTCCCCAGACACTGTGCTGAGTGAAAAGAGCCAATTTCAGAAGACTGTGCCGGGGAAGATTGCATTTACATAACGCTCTCGAAATGTCAGCACTGTGTGGATGGAGAACGGATGAGCAGGTGTCAGAGGACAGTGGGTGAGAAGGGGGAGCTGTCTGCTTCAAAAGGGGGCGATCCCTGTGACGGCGCTGCTGTGTACAGATCGTGACGGTGCTGAACAGCTCTGCGCGGGTGATAAAGGCGCACAGAACTAAATACACAAATGCGTGAAAGTTGAATGAGATGGATTAACTGAGAATTCAGCCCTGGGATTTCTTTGGAAGGAATGATGCTAAAGCTGAAACTCCAGTACTTTGGCCACCTCATGAGAAGAGTTGACTCATTGGAGAAGACTCTGATGCTGGGAGGGATTGGGGGCAAGAGGAGAAGGGGACGACAGAGGATGAGATGGCTGGATGGCATCACTGACTCGATGGATGTGAGTCTCAGTGAACTCTGGGAGTTGATGATGGACAGGGAGGCCTGGCGTGCTGCGATTCATGGGGTTGCAAAGAGTCGGACGTGACTGAGCGACTGATGTGATCTGATCTGATTATCAAGTTCCTATTGTGATACTGTTCCCTAGTTATGCAAGCTGCTACCACTGGAAAGACTGAGTAAGGGGTAGAGGGGGCCCTCCCTGTATTATTATTACTATTTTAACTTATTTATGTTTAATTGGAGGATAAAGGCTTTACAATATTGTGTTGGTTTCTGCCGTACATCAACATGAATCAGCCTCAGGTATGTATCTCCCCTCTCTCTTAAACCTTCCTGCCACCTCCCACCCCATCCCATCCCTTTAGGTTGTCACAGAGCCTCCCTGTAGTATTTTTCACAAGTGCATAAAAATCCACATTTATCTCCAAATAAAAGGTCTTAAGAGCTTTATTTCTTGGCGAGTGTGCAGAGCTGATCCAAGGACACCAGCTTCCCACACGCGTTCTGCTGAGGTTTCCACCTGAAGTGCCCCAGGCAGAGTGAAGGGAGTGAGGCCTCACCAATGCTCCCCAAGATGCCGTCCTCAGCTTCATCTGCAGGGAAGGCTGGAAGCCAAGGTGAGACTGGAGGTTTTGACTGGTGGAGCCAGTTATGCTCAGAACTCACCTAGCTCTTGCTTGGTGCAAAATTCACCCTTTCTAATTTAACAAAAGACACATTTTAGCCACATTCATCTAGAATTAAACGTGCTTATGTCCTTTAGTCAGAGAAGGCAATGGCAACCCACTCTAATACTCTTGCCTGGAAAATCCCATGGATGGAGAAGCCTGGTAGGCTGCAGTCCATGGGGTCATGAAGAGTCGGACACGATTGAGAGACTTCACTTTCACTTTTCACTTTCATGCATTGGAGAAGGAAGTGGCAACCCAAAGTCCTTTAGTATTGAGAAAGCATTGCTATTTTTATTTCTTCCACAGTGTTTGTATCAATGTCTAAATTCTTCTTAAAGGCAAATGTCCCATTTCTTATGGAAGAGTCGAGCTTCCCTGGTGGCTCAGAGGGTAAGGAATCTGCCTGCCAGGCAGGAGACCCAGATTTGATCCCTAGGTTGGGAAGATCCCCCAGAGAAGGGAATAGCTACCCACTCCAGTATTCTTGCCTGGAGGCTCCCATGGACAGAGGAGCCTGGTGGGCCATCATCCGTGGGGTCACAAAGAGTTGGAAGCAACTGAGCGACTAACACTTTCATTTTCATATGGAAAAGTCAAACAAAAATTCAGTTTGAAAAACCCAGAGTTTGCAGTTAATTGGGAGAGTCTGGCTGTGAGCTTGGACTCACATGTGTTCACACTCCCTCTGCAGGTCTGTGTATTGAACGACAGGAGAGATAACACAAGCCGGGTGTTATCCCTGGATGATTAGAGCACACACAGTACCACCCCCCCACCCCTCCGCCCCCGGGAGGACCAGACATTACACATCACCCCAACCAGCGCTGCAGATCCAGGAACTTCAGACAGACTCGGCTCTCCCTATCCTCAAATGACTTCACAGGTCACTGCAAAATCTGTAAACCCCAGAGCTACTACGAATAATTGTTTTCCAATAAGGATATTCTACTTCACATCAGAAAGGATTTAATTTTCTAAAAGAAATAGGCTGTGTTTCTACAGTATTTGCAGTTGCACACAAAAGCTTGCTCAGAGCAGGAGGAAGGCAGCTGGATTTTCCTCTACCTACTAGCTCTAGAACAAACTTATTGGAAGGATGATAGTAAGATCTTTCAGAGCTTAAACTACCAAGAATTCAGCCTAAAAAAGGAATTAAGGATGCAGTTAAAGATTGGGCTGTTAGGATTTTTGTTTAAAATAGCCTAAAAGCCAGCAACAGTAGACTGAATAAATAAGTTACTTACATGTATCTATCAAAATGATAACATAAAATATGGTGAAAGTGAAGGTGTTAGTAGCTCTGTTGTGTCAGACTCTTTGCGACCCCGTGGACTGTAGCCCACCGGGCTCCTCTGTCCATGGGGATTCTCCAGGAAAGAGTACTGGAGTGGGTTGCTATTTCCTTTTCCAGGGGATCTTCCCAACTCAGGGACTGAACCTGGGTCTCCAGCATGGCAGGCAGATTCTTTACCCTCTGAGCCGCCAGGGAAGCCCAAGAGTATGTTACTAACATGGAAAGATAATCATAATATAGTAAGTTTTTTAAACACAGTTTACATCTATTTCCGCTTTATTGACTATGCCAAAGCCTTTGACTGTGTGGATCACAATAAACTGTGGAAAATTCTGAAAGAGATGGGAATACCAGACCATCTGATCTGCCTCTTGAGAAACCTATATGCAAGTCAGGAAGAAACAGTTAGAACTGGACATGGAACAACAAACTGGTTCCAAATAGGAAAAAGGGTATGTCAAGGCTGCATATTGTCATTTATATGCAGAGTATATCATGAGAAACTCTGGGTTGAAAGAAGCACAAGCTGGAATCAAGATTGCCGGGAGAAATATCAGTAACCTCAGATATGCAGATGACACCACCCTTATGGCAGAAAGTGAAGAGGAACTAAAAAGCCTGTTGATGAAAGTGAAAGAGGAGAGTGAAAAAGTTGACTTAAAGATCAACATGCAGAAAATGAAGATCATGGCATCTGGTCCCATCACTGCATGGGAAATAGATGGGGAAACAGTGGAAACAGTGTCAGACTTTATTTTTCTGGGCTCCAAAATCACTGCAGATGGTGATTGAAGCCATGAAATTAAAAGACGCTTACCCCTTGGAAGGAAAGTTATGACCGACCTAGATAGCATATTCAAATGCAGAGACATTACTTTGCCAACAAAGGTCCATCTAGTCAAGGCTATGGTTTTTCCAGTGGTCATGTATGGATGTGAGAGCTGGACTGTGAAGAAGGCTGAGCGCCGAAGAATTGATGCTTTTGAACTGTGGTGTTGGAGAAGACTCTTGAGAGTCCCTTGGACTGCAAGGAGATCTAACCAGTCTATCCTAAAGGAGACCAGTCCTGGTGTTCATTGGAAGGACTGGTTGCTGAGGCTGAAAGTCCAGTACTTTGGCCACTTCATGCAAAGAGTTGACTCATTGGAAAAGACCCTAATGCTGGGAGGGATTGGGGGCAGGAGGAGAAGGGGAGGACAGAAGATGAGATGGCTGGATGGCATCACCGACTCAATGCACAGGAGTTTGGGTGAACTCCGGGAGCTGGTGATGGACAGGGAGGCCTAGTGTGCTATGATTCATGGGGTCGCAAAGAGTCAGAGACAACTGAACAACTGAACTGAACTGATAAATAGTAACCAAAACATAATTTTTTTAAAAACTACAAACGGATAAGAAGGTTTGAAGAATATACAAAGTTATTCTAGGCATTGGTCTGTGGGTAGAATTCAAGAGTCCTTGCATTTTCTCTTAGTTATGTCTGTATTTTTTTCATTTTTATTTCATTCATATTATTAAGGACTATATATTTTTATTAATTATGTCTTGTTAAGTGTGCTGGGAAAACTGGTCAACCACTTATAAAAGAAAGAAACTAGAACACTTTCTAACACCATACACAAAAATAAATTCAAAATGGATTAAAGATCTAAATGTAAGACCAGAAACTATAAAACTCCTAGAGGAGAACATAGGCAAAACACTCTCTGACGTAAATCATAGCAGGATCCTTTATGAGCCATCTCCCAGAGTAATAGAAATAAAAGCAAAAGTAAATAAATGGGACCTAATTAAACTTAAAAGCTTTTGCACAACAAAGGAAACTATAAGCAAGGTGAAAAGACAGCCCTCAGAATGGGAGAAAATAATAGCAAATGAAGCAACTGACAAACAACTAATCTCAAAAATATACAAGCAACTCCTGCAGCTCAATTCCAGAAAAATAAATGATCCAATCAAAAAGTGGGCCAAAGAACTAAACAGACATTTGTCCAAAGAAGACATACAGATGGCTAACAAACACCTGAAAAGATGCCCAACATCACTTATCATCAGAGAAATGCAAATCAAAACTACAATGAGGTACCATCTCACGCCAATCAGAACAGCTGCTATCCAAAATTCTACAAGCAATAAATGCTGGAGAGGGTGTGGAGAAAAGGGAACCCTCTTACACTGTTGGCGGGAATGCAAACTAGTACAGCCACTATGGAGAACAGAGTGGAGATTCCTTAAAAAACTGGAAATAGAACTGCCTTATGATCCAGCAATCCCACTGCTGGGCATACACACTGAGAAAACCAGAATTGAAAGAGACCACGTGTACCCCAATGTTCATCGCAGCACTGTTTATAATAGCCATATTTATAATAGCCAGGACATGGAAGCAACCTAGATGTCCATCAGCAGATGAATGGATAAGAAAGCAGTGGTACATATACACAATGGAGTATTACTCAGCCATTAAAAAGAATACATTTGAATCAGTTCTAATGAGGTGTATTAAACTGGAGCCTATTATACAGAGTGAAGTAAGCCAGAAAGAAAAACAGCAATACTAACACATATATATGGAATTTAGAAAGATGGTAATGATCACCCTGTATGTGAGACAGCAAAAGAGACACAGATGTATAGAACAGTCTTTTGGACTCTGTGGGACAGGGAGAGGGTGGGATGATTTGGGAGAATGGCATTGAAACATGTATAATATCCTATAAGAAACTAATCGCCAGTCCAGGTTCGATGCATGAGTCAGGGCGCTCAGGGCTAGTGCACTGGGATGACCCTGAGGGATGAGATGGGGAGGGAGGTGGGAGGGGGGTTCAGGATGGGGAACACGTGTATACCCATGGCGGATTCATGTCAGTGTATGGCACAAACCAGTACGATATTGTAAAGTAATTAGCCTCCAATTAAAATAAATAAATAATAATTAAAAAGTTATACCTTGTTATGTATGCAGAGCAAGGCAGAGAGAAAGGATGGAGGAAGTGGTTCCAAAGAAAGAACAAGTGTGGGGACCTTAAAGTGCTGAAGGCGTGTGTGCACATGAACGATGCAGGAGAAGGAAGAAGAAGGAAGGAGAGACAGTTGTGGTATTGACACCACTCACACGGTCGGACAAGCAGATCTGGCACCGGAAGTTGGCTGAGTCCACAGCAGGGGGCAGTGGGAGTGAGTCCAGGTAACCAGTGGCGAAGAGAGTCTTGGCTGTGAAAGAAGGGAGACAGATGCAACCCAGGGAGAACAAGCTTCTTCCAGGAGGAGCCAAGTTTATCCCCGTTGGCAAATGGAGGAGACGCAGCCAGTGGCGATGGAGAAGGGGAGGAGATTGAGGAGAAAGGTTCTGCCCGTTCACTGGTCCCCAGTATCTTGTCTTTTCAGCTCAACAGCATCTCTGCTCTGCGAAGGTGTGTATGTTCCTTCAGTCTCTTCCTGCCGGAACTGAAGAGGAGTCGAGGGGGACAGTAAGACTCCTACCACGATCTGAGAGATGGTTTGGTGGGGAAACTATAGACTGTGGGGCCCTCCAGGTGGTGCTGGTGGTAAAGAACTTGTCTGCCAATGCAGGCAACATAAGAGACACGGGTTCGATCCCTGGGTCAGGAAGATCCCCTGGAGAAGGGCTTGACAAACCACTCCAGTGATCTTGCCTGGGAAACCCCATGGACAGAGGAGCCTGGCAGGATACAGTCCAGAGGGTTGCAGAGTCAGATATAACTGAAGTGATTTAGCAGGTATGCACAGACTATATTGATGGGGAATAATCTGTACACATTTCAGAGCATCACTCACTTAACACCAGGACAAAATTCTCCTGTATAGTAAGGGGTGACTCAAATGGTTTTCTTTGCCTATACAAGGAAGCACCCTGAGGTCTCAGAAACCCCCAGGAGTTCTGAGGACAGCCCTGCCTGTTAGCCGCCTGTTACTCCATACTCCTACCACGGCTGCGTGTCTACCCTCAAGAATGAAGCCCCAGGTGGCAACTACTTGCCACCTAATAAGACTTTTATTCATCCTTTTTTTTTTTTTTTTTTTTGCAGTGTGCAAGAAGACTTAAGCTAATGTTCAGATTTTAACTGCCTCTCTTCATCTTCTATGTAGCTTCTATTAATTTACAGAACAATTTTTCTTCTGAGTTATTCAAATGGTGAGATGTCCACATTCTCTTACAACAACTTTGCATTGGAATTCATTCTCCTATTGAACCCAAAATAAACTTATGTATTTAAAAATATTTAACGTCTATGCATAATATTCTTTACAACTTATGAAAGAAATATTTTTAAGAAGCGTTGGCACAGAACACGTTCAGACATTGTTACAGGTCCTACAGCACTTGGCCCATAGTAGGACCCAATAAATATTTGTTGAATGAGAGAAGAGTCGGCAGTAATTACTCAGGGAAAGAATAGTGAACAGTCATTTTGGCAAACAGATAAAAACCAGCTGAGAATGAGCTGTTGTCAGTTACACAAAGCTTGTTGTCAAGAGCAGCAATTCACCATTTAAAAAAAAATTACCCAAGTTGTCTAAACAGGATATAACCAAGAATTTACTCGTTCTAAGCCAAACTGGCCTTTTCATAAGTGCTAATAAAAATAGTCTTGCCAATTTCAGAGATTCTTGCCTGTCAAGTCTTAAATTCAGAACCCTATAAACTATCTATGAAGTCAGATAATGTGTTTATAGAGCCAGACACATGCACAGACCTCATGCCATAGATGGATCATAAGTCATTCTTTCCCTCTTAGTCTCTCTCCTTAAAGACTGCAGAAGTCAAAAACTATAAATATCAAAAGTTTCAATATATTGCATTTTCCTCTTCCCAACAAGTCAAGGAGACTTGAAGCACAACTCTGAACACACAGTAACTCAAGGTTAAAGATCCAGAGGAAGCCAGCTAAAAACCAGAACAACCTGATGACGTGACCAAATGCTAACACCGTCTCATAAAACTGTAGTACAGAATTTATTGGCGGTAATGGGTGTGTGTGTGTGCTCAGTGCAGTGTCCAACTCTTTGCAACCCCATGGCCCGTAGCTTACCAGGCTCCTCTGTCTATGGGATTTTCTAGGCAAAAATACTGGAGTGGGTTGCTATTTCTTCTTCAGTCAGGGGATCTTCCTGACGCAGGGGTCAAACCCATGTCTCCTGCATGGCACTTGGATTTCTTTGCCACTGAGCCACTGGGGAAGCCCACACAAGCTTAAGCTTACTTAACTCGGGTCGCACAGGACTGGACTGACAGCCCCAGTCTGCCTGACCCCCAAATCCTCTCTCCTCTCCATAGGGGCTGTAAAACCACCGTAGAGAATCAACAGAGTCATCTCCAATGGAGACATCCTTTGTTGCTGAAAACATTTTTTATTGTTTCATTTATTTATTTCTGAAGTTCTGTCAGTTTCACTTAGTTGCCCTTCAGGAAAAAGGGCAAATTCCATGTTATATGTAAAGAAAATTCATTCTC
The DNA here is from genome assembly GCA_935064755.1 of Tragelaphus eurycerus. Classification (NCBI taxonomy): domain Eukaryota; kingdom Metazoa; phylum Chordata; class Mammalia; order Artiodactyla; family Bovidae; genus Tragelaphus; species Tragelaphus eurycerus. Next base: position 2,816,905 of record CAKXYN010000114.1, read on the forward strand.
TATATTCTGTAATATGTAAATGGAAGAATAATAGATACATGCATTTGAATAATTAAATCACATTGCTGTAAACCTGAAACCAACACAACTGTTAGTCAACAATATTTCAATATAAAATAAAAATTAAAAGAATAAAATTCATTCTCAATTATGTGTGCAGGTTTGAAAAGCTAGTGTGACAACATAAAAACAGAAAGGTTGCAATGTACAAATCTTGGAAATATTTACAACATAAATGATTCGTTTGCCCAATAGAACTATGTGCATTTAAACATATTGTATGTGAAATACAAACTCCAGGAGATAGTGAAGGACAGGGAAGCCTGGCATGCTGTAGTCCATGGGGTCAAATAGAGTTGGGCAGGACTTAGAGACTGAACAACCACAACAACATATGAAATACACTGAAAGTCTTTCCCAATGGATTTGTATTTTGAACACTTTGATTACTCCAAGTGCCACCTCTCCCTTGTTCTTGGGCCCTGGGATTGAGGTCCAGGGAGCCAGGAGGCCACAGAATTCTCAGTTCTCAGCAACCCCACAGCTATCCAGTGGAGGCAACTGGTAAACCTCACATGAGGACAAGCCACCTTTAAGTTGGAAAAGCCCGAAGCTGAACACATGGGCACCAGCTGTTTTTCTATTCAAGAGGATTTACCAAGTGTCTCTTTCACACTCAGCATAAAGGCTCTTCCAGCCATATGCTGTGGCGTCTTCAGCACATTTCCAGTCTGTGGCACCCAGATGCAAACTTTGACTAGACTGAGTTTTTGTAGATAGAATTGGTCTGAATCAGTGTGGAAAAAGGAAGATTGTATTAAAACACGTGCAGCGGAAATGAATCCAGAGAATATCCAGACGTGCTGGCAGCTACTCGTCCACATCCAGGCCAAGGATAGAGCGTGATCCATTTCACATTGGAAGGTGGACCTGCTGGAGACAGCAGCTCCGCCTCTTACACATTTGCTCTTGGGAAGTCCATGGGAGGCTTTGGTGCAGTTTTCCCTCCTGATGGATATGCAGGACTGGTACTTCCTCTGTCGCTCCAGCACTGGGACCCTTGGGGGACCATTCTAGGATTCTCTCCATCACTTGCTGCAGACACGCCCCACAGGGCAGTCCTTTCCAGGCTCTGCTCTCTTTCTTGAGGACCCTTACCTGTCCATGTCTCCCAGTGAATTCTCCCTAGAGCTCAGAGCCATTCCATCCTAAGCCTGTAGCTTCCATTTTATAAAAGGTCTTGAATAAAATGAAATATGATTAGTTGGCTATTGGGAATGAACAATATGCACAATTCAGTGACATTTGTCATTGATGACACACAGGAATAAAGCTAATTTTCTCCAAATTTTGATGCAATAATAGCCCATTTTTTCCTATGAAAAACACAGAACTCAGATTGTTCCATCTCCATAGTGTCTCTTCAAGAAACACCATCCCCCATTGCCTTTAGGAAGTTCCAATACCTCCTGGTATAGCTCAAACAGGGGAGGAAGTAGGGTGAGAAGGTTAGGAATCCTGGCTGGGGTTGCACCCAAATCTGAAACTCAGTAGCTGTGTGATTTTCAGCAAGTCACTTAAACTCTTCCTGCCTTAGTTTCCTCATATAAAAGAGGGATGGTAATGTTACCTCTTTTGCCAAGAAAATGCACTGGTCATAGCAAATACCCTCTTCCAACAACACAAGAGAAGACTCTATACATGGACATAACCAGATGGTCAACACCGAAATCAGATCAATTATATTCTTTGCAGCCAAAGATGGAGAAGCTCTATACAGTCAGCAAAAACAAGACCAGGAGCTGACTGTGGCTCGGACCATGAACTCCTTATTGCCAAATTCAGACTTAAATTGAAGAAAGTAGGGAAAACCACTAGACCATTCAGGTATGACCTAAATCAAATCCCTTATGATTATACAGTGGGAGTGAGAAATAGATTTAAGGGCCTAGATCTGATAGATAGAGTGCCTGATGAACTATGGAATGAGGTTCATGACATTGTACAGGAGACAGGGATCAAGACCATCCCCATGGAAAAGAAATGCAGAAAAGCAAAATGGCTGTTTGGGGAGGCCTTGCAAATAGCTGTGAAAAGAAGAGAAGTGAAAAGCAAAGGAGAAAAGGAAATATATAAACATCTGAATGCAGAGTTCCAAAGAATAGCAAGAAGAGATAAGAAAGACTTCTTCAACGATCAATGCAAAGAAATAGAGGAAAACAACAGAATGGGAAAGACTAAGGATCTATTCAAGAAAATCAGAGATACCGAAGGAACATTTCATGCAAAAATGGGCTCGATAAAGGACAGAAATGGTATGGACCTAACAGAAGCAGAAGATATTAAGAAGAGGTGGCAAGAATACACAGAAGAACTGTACAAAAAGAGCTTCATGACCCAGATAATCACAATGGTGTGATCACTGACCTAGAGCCAGACATCCTGGAATGTGAAGTCAAGTGGGCCTTAGAAAGCATCACTACGAACAAAGCTAGTGGAGGTGATGGAATTCCAGTAGAGCTATTCCAAATCCTGAAAGATGATGTTGTGAAAGTGCTGCACTCAATATGCCAGCAAATTTGGAAAACTCAGCAGTGGCCACAAGATTGGAAAAGGTCAGTTTTCATCCCAATCCCAAAGAAAGGCAATGCCAAAGAATGCTCAAACTACCGCACAATTGCACTCATCTCACACGCTAGGAAAGTAATGCTCAAAATTCTCCAAGCCAGGCTTCAGCAATATGTGAACCGTGAACTTCCTGATGTTCAAGCTGGATTCAGAAAAGGCAGAGGAACCAGAGATCAAATTGCCAACATCCGCTGGATCATGGAAAAAGCAAGAGAGTTCCAGAAAAACATCTATTTCTGCTTTATTGACTATGCCAAAGCCTTTGACTGTGTAGATCACAATAAACTGTGGAAAATTCTGAGAGAGATGGGAATACCAGACCACCTGATCTGCCTCTTGAGAAATCTGTATGCAGGTCAGGAAGCAACAGTTAGAACTGGTCATGGAACAACAGACTGGTTCCAAATAGGAAAAGGAGTACGTCAAGGCTGTATATTGTCACCATGTTTATTTAACTTACATGCAGAGTACATCATGAGAAACGATGGACTGGAAGAAACACAAGCTGGAATCAAGATTGCCGGGAGAAATATCAATAACCTCAGATATGCAGATGATACCACCCTTATGGCAGAAAGTGAAGAGGAACTAAAAAGCCTCTTGATGAGAGTGAAAGTGGAGAGTGAAAAGGTTGGCTTAAAGCTCAACATTCAGAAAACAAAGATCATGGCATCTGGTCCCATCACTACATGGGAAATAGATGGAGAAACAGTGGAAACAGTGTCAGACTTTATTTTTCTGGGCTCCAAAATCACTACAGATGGTGACTGCAGCCATGAAATTAAAAGACGCTTACTCCTTGGAAGGAAAGTTATGACCGACCTAGATAGCATATTCAAAAGCAGAGACATTACTTTGCCAACAAAGGTCCGTCTAGTCAAGGCTATGGTTTTTCCAGTAGTCATGTATGACAGTTGGAGTATAAAGAAAGCTGAGCGCCAAAGAATTGATGCTTTTGAATTGTGGTGTTGGAGAAGACTCTTGAGAGTCCCTTGGACTGTAAGGAGATCCAACTAGTCCATCCTAAAGGAGATCAGATCAGTCCTGGGTGTTCATTGGAAGGACTGATGCTGAAGCTGAAACTCTAATTCTTTGGCCACCTCATGCGAAGAGTTGAGTGAGTTGAAAAGACCTGATGCTGGGAGGGATTAGGGGCAGGAGGAGAAGGGGACGACAGAGGATGAGATGGCTGGATGGCATCACTGACTCGATGGATGTGAGTCTGAGTGACCTCTGAGAGCTGGTGTTGGATAGGGAGGCCTGGCGTGCTGCAGTCCATGGGGTCGCAAAGAGTCGGACATGACTGAGCGACTGATCTGATCTGAATGTTACCTCTTTCATACAGTTGTTGTAAGGATTAAGTGAGATGGCGATCGCTTAGAATGATGATCGGTGGATAAGGGCTATTCATAATTCACTAACAAAGAATAGCAAGGAGAGATAAGAAAGCCTTCCTCAGCAATTAATACAAAGAAATAGAGGAAAACAACAGAATGGGAAAGACTAGACATCTCTTCAAGAAAATTAGAGAGACCAAGGGAATATTTCATGCAAAGATGGACTCGATAAAGGACAAAAATGGTATGGACCTAACAGAAACAGAAGATATTAAGAAGAGGTGGCAAGAAAACACAGAAGAACTGTACAAAAAAGATCCTCATGACCCAGATAATCACTATGGTGTGATCACTCACCTAGAGTCAGACATCCTGGAATGTGAAGTCAAGTGGGCCTTAGAAAGCATCACTACAAACAAAACTAGTGGAGGTGATGGAATTCCAGTTGAACTATTCCAAATTCTGAAAGATGATGCTGTGAAAGTGCTGCAGTCAATATGCCAGCAAATTTGGAAAACTCAGCAGTGGCCACAGGACTGGAAAAGGTCAGTTTTCATTCCAATCCCAAAGAAAGGCAATGCCAAAGATTGCTCAAACTACCACCCACACAATTGCACTCATCCCACACGCTAGTAAAGTAATGCTCAAAATTCTCCAAGCCAGGCTTCAGCAATACGTGAACCGTGAACTTCCAGATGTTCAAGCTGGTTTTAGAAAAGGCAGAGGAACCAGAGATCAAATTGCCAACATCCGCTGCATCATGGCAAGAGAGTTCCAGAAAAACATCTATTTCTGCTTTATTGACTATGCCAAAGCCTTTGACTGTGTGGATCACAATAAACTGTGGAAAATTCTGAAAGAGATGGGAATACCAGACCACCTGACCTGCCTGCCTCCTGGGAAACCTATATGCAGGTCAGGAAGCAAGTTAGAAGTGGACATGGAACAACAGACTAATTCCAAGTAGGAAAAGGAGTACATCAAGGCTGTATATTGTCACCATGTTTATTTAACTTATATACAGAGTACATCATGAGAAATGCTGGGCTGGAAGAAGCACAAGCTGGAATCAAGATTGTTGAGAGAAATCTCAATAACCTCAGATATGCAGATGACGCCATCCTTATGACAGAAAGTGAAGAGGAACTAAAAAGCCTCTTGATGAAAGTGAAAGTGGAGAGTGAAAAATTTGGCTTAAAGCTCAACATTCAGAAAACGAAGGTCATGGCATCCGGTCCCATCACTTCATGGGAAATAGATGGGGAAACAGTGTCAGAATTTATTTTTCTGGGCTCCAAAATCACTGCACATGGTGACTGCAGCCATGAAATTAAAAGACGCTTACTCCTTGGAAGGAAAGTTATGACCAACCTAGATAGCATATTCAAAGCAGAGATATTACTTTGCCAACAAAGGTCCATCAAATCAAGGCCATGGTTTTTCCAGTAGTCATGTAAGAATGTGAGAGTTGGACTGTGAAGAAAGCTGAGCACTGAAGAACTGATGCTTTTAAACTGTGGTGTTGGAGAAGACTCTTGAGAGTCCCTTGGACTGCAAGGAGATCCAGCCAGTTCATCCTAAAGGAGATCAGTCCTGGGTGTTCATTGGAGGGACAAATGCTAAAGCTGAAACCAGTACTTTGGCCACTTCATGCAAAGAGCTGACTCATTGGAAAAGACTCTGATGCTGGCAGGGATTGGGGGAAGGAGGAGAAGGGGATGACAGAGGATGAGATGGCTGGATGGCATCACCGACTCGATGGACGTGAGTTTGAGTGAATTCCGGGAGCTGGTGATGGACGGGGAGGCCCGGTGTGCTACAATTCATGGGGTCGCAAAGAATCAGACACGACTGAGTGACTGAACTGAGCTGAACTGAAGAAGATAAGGTGGTTGGATGGCATCACCAACTCCATGGACATGACCTTGAGCAAACTCCGAGAGATGGTGAAGGACAGAGGAGCCTGGCATGCTGCAATCCATGGGGTCACAAGGAGTCAGACACAACTTAGCAGCTGAACAACAACAACAAACCTATAATAAGGAAACTGACACAAACCTGCCTGAAACCAATGGAAGTTTCCCTATTTCTACAGCTGTTAAGGTACTGTCTTGCAAGAGGTACAGAGATATCCCTTCTTAACCTGTCTGCCTAAACTCAACTTCCTCCAGCCCCAGGCTTTGCTGCCCAACCACACGGAGCCTGTGTTCCCCTTGCCATTTCCCCTCTTCTCCAGGCCGACTCAAATCCCGCATCATACATGCTGCCCTTCCAGAAAAGGGTTCTCTTCGGACCCCCCAGTCTTTGCTGTCTCCTGCGTCCACGGAGCCTTCATCTTGCCGCGCTGTTTGCATGATGATTTATGCGTCAGATCTCACTCTTCACACTTGATGGCAAGCACACTAAAAACAGTCACATTTTTGTTTTCCTCATAAAACTCTGTTCGATAAATGTCTGCTACCACCTCATTTATTAAATATCTCATTCAGTCTTGTCAACAGCAAGTGTCGTAAACCATATATGTAGTGGGATTTGGCAGGAGAGTTAAAAGTGTCAGCTTAAAGTATCTTCACAAAATAATTAAAGTCTCACTGGAGCTTGCTGTCATCCCCTGTTTTGTTTCCACCTTGAAAATAATTGCAAAAGATGCTAAGAATTTGTGACACGTGATCTTCAGTGTCTCTTTGCACCTGCAGGGGTGGTGGAGTCGGTGGTTCGGGGAGTTACTAGCTTCCTCTCTGTCGGCAGTGGGGACCTCTGCTCAGCGGCGCTGGCCACCCGGCTCCTGCTCTGGGGCACCTGCTTTGCTGTCTACTTCTAGTTCCAGTGTGTCCCATGAATCCCGCTTGACTTCTGCCCGGGGAAACCGCATTAATTCTGATCGTTTATTAGGCACTTGATAAACGGAAATTTCTCTGTTTTACAACCAGCAGTGCACTGAAAAGTATCTAATAGGTAGGTGCGTGGGGTGCAGGGGGCAGGGGACGCAGCCTTGACTTGGAGGACTTGCCAGTGTCCTGATGTCAAGGCAGCCAGTCTTGCTCGGGTGTGAGGATCTGTTCTGGCACAACTGACAGGTAAGGGAACAACTTGAGCCTTGTTGGGCTCGCCCACGTGGGTTTCATCGCGTGAACCAGGCGACCACAGCAGCAGCAGACAAAGGGCACGCGTGCTCGGGTCTCTAGGACGACGAGCTGGCCACATCTGCAGGTCGACTCTCTGGTTCAGAAGACCCTCCTGCCGGCGCTTCTCTGGAACGTCGGCTGCACCCCTTGCCCTGGGCCTGCCCTCTCAATTTCCCCTTTCCTCTCCCTATTCTTCTGCTCTCGGGGTCTCTCTCTCTCTCTCTGGTTCTCTTGTTCTCTTCCCATTGCAGAGAGGGGTGTGGGACTGCTGAGCCCCTAGCACTATGGGCCTCTACTTCTACGAGCAAACTTCAGCCTTTTCAAGGTGACCTTACAAAGCGGCGCGTTCATCGCAACATCCACACGTTTCTTAACCAGTCCACGTGGACAAACGTGCTGCCGTGTTTACTGAGTTGCTGCCCTTTCACTCTGTGTTACTAGTAACGTTTGTGGATGTTGTGGCCCTCCTTGCATTTGCCTCTAAGTCCTGTGGTTTTTAACACACAATTTTGCCAACGTGTTGGGTTTTAGGAAAGCAGACGTCACGTGATAGCAGAAGCACCTGTCCATTCCCCTTCCGATTGTCTTGGAAGAGCTGGTTGTGTGCACATAGGTCCCCAACTCGGCATTAGTGACATCACAGTGGTCAGCAGAACCCACCACAGGGGGCGGGGGTTGGGGGTGGGACTCTGTAATCCACGTCTCTGGCATCCCCAGGAGACACTGGGGTGCGGGTGTAAACTGAGAACCAGGCCTGAACATCAGACCCGCGCGAGCCTCTCCTCTGCAGGAGTCAGGAGCCCCTCCGCCCTCCTCTTGTGCTAATTCGGGGGGAGAGGAATTGGGGGAGACACAGTGAGCATCATCTGTGCGCACTCACCGCGGGGCCAGGCTGGCTGTGTTGTTGTTGACAGGAAGTAAAAGTGACTTAGGGGGAAAAATGGAAAAATAAAAACATAACTGTTGTATAATTATAATCAAATCAGATCAGATCAGTCTCTCAGTCGTGTCTGACTCTTTGGGACCCCATAAACCGCAGCACGCCAGGCCTCCCTGTCCATCACCAGCTCCCAGAGGTCACTCAGACTCACACCCATCAAGTCAGTGATGCCATCCAGCCACCTCATCCTCTGTCGTCCCCTTCTCCTCCTGCCCCCAATCCCTCCCAGCCTCAGAGTCTTTTCCAATGAGTCAACTTTTCGCATGAGGTAGCCAAAGTAAGGGTTAAAATATAAAAACAAGGATGTTGATGTGAGAGACTTCTTTAAAAAATTATTATTTAGTATAAATCTAGTCCAGGCTCTTGTTTTTCCTTTATTCTTGTTAAACTAGACTTCCTTATTGTTACATTATTTCCCTTAAAAAGTGAAGTGAGACTGACTTGGAAAACACGGTTAGTTTCCAGAATTTAAAACATGCTCTATGATCTGAGTAGGAAAACCCAGAGAAAGTTCTAAAAGTTATTCTTACACCCAGAAAAGTACAGTCTTTGCTAAATGTTTAACAGGCTTATATATGGTTTGATGTGAAGTATTTAATCCCACATAATTCACTCATAGTAACAGGGTTTGTCCCTTGTGAAGGAAATGGCAACCCACTCCAGTATTCTTTCCTGGGAAACCCCACAGACAGAGGAGCCTGGTGGGCTACAGTCCATGTAACTGCAAACAGTTAGACACGACTGAAGTGACTTAGCACACACACACGGTCTTCAGCTGAACCTCGGAAGTCTAAAGACCTGAAGAAAGTGAAATCTGAATTAAAGGTTGGTCACCAGCCTGGTCTCGTTAAGCCCTCAGAGGTGAAGCAGACTACACAGAGAACAAACCGGTGGCAAAAACTCAATGAAACCACGTGCAACTGGGTAAAAGCGGGGAGGTCTTGTCTCTTATCCAGATTCAATAGAGCATTTGTGTTCTTTTTGGAAAGTTACTGATTTCTTTGCACATCCTTCTCTCATGTAAGTTTGATTGATGTGGAAATGTGAGCTATCTTTGGCTCAAATATATCACATCTTGATATGTGCCTTCAGGCTCTAAAGGTCAGCGTTGGGGATGGACTAAAGTGCTAGAGACCTTTTTCAAGGCTGATATAAGCAATACCCACTACTTTGTGCTGTCTTGTTGGCTGGGGGAGGATCTGAAAAACTACTTCTGAACTGATGCAGAATCACACCCTACTCATCAGCTCTGTAAAGTAACCAGTTAGGTCACAAGCAACAGAACAGATGTCACTACGTCAACTCTGGTTCTAAATTCATGGTATCATCTCCTAGAAGGGTATGTTACCTGTGCATTCTTTTCCCCTCTCAGCTTTGCAGAACTTCAATTTAGGCTGAATAGTTAGATGAAACTTGGTCCTGTCTTCCTCGGGACACCCTCTGAGCTCCTCAGGACATCCTGGACCCAGGACTGGCTACTTCCTGGGTCCCCATCTTCAGGCCTCACTGCTCAATGCCTCCCTTGCCTAGGTCCCTGCAGCAGTTGGCTGCCCTTTCGGTGGACCTCATGAGCAATGCTGGATCACTCCTCCAGGAACCCCACCCTCAGGTGCATGATGGGAAATTCCAACTCTTGACCCTCATGTTCGAGGGCCTCTTCAAGGGCCCGCATCCTCTATCCTAGCTAGGTTTCCTCCCAACGCCCCTTCTTCCATTGACGGGGTCTGACAACCACCCTTCAGCACCACCTGCCTTTTCTTCTGGTTTAATTTTCCAACTCTTCTTCCCACTGAATCTTCCAGATCCAGATTGAAGCATTGCCCTCCCCATATGAGTGGTGATCTTGTTTTCCTTTAATGAAGGACACTGGCTCCATTTATCCATTCAACAAACTTTTATCGAAGACCTACAAAGTGCCAGGCACTGTTCTAGCTGTAGAATCCAAACTCCCCAACTGGCATTTCATCACACAGTTGCTGTAATAATTTATAATAAATGGTTAACACTGATCAACAACATATTATGCGTGCTTAGTTGCTCAGTTGTCCCTTGCTTTTTGCAACCCTTTGGTCTGTAGCCCACCAGGCTCCTCTGTCCATGGAATTTTCCAGACAAGGACACTGGAGTGGGTTGCCATTTCCTTCTCTAGGGGATCTTCCCAACCCAGGGATCGGACTCACGTCTCCCGTGTCTCCTACACTGCAGACGGACTCTTTATCCACTAGGCATAGGGGAAGCCCTTTATCACACAGTCGCTGTAATAATTTATGATAATTAGTTAACATTGATCAACAACATACTGCTCCAGGAAATGTGTTAAGTACTTGCTGACATGTCTTATTTCCTTTTCCCAGTAACCCCCTGAAATGGGAAGTGGTACCCTCAACTTCTCATATGAAGCAGTGAGGCTCAGAGAAATTGGATGACTTCCCTGGCCAGGATCCAAAGTCTGTTCTCTGGCTCCAGACCCCGTCTGCCCTCCTGCACTGCTCCATTCTCACCACGTGGCCATCACGGCCTCTGCCACGATTCATTCCCATTTTTCGTTTTCACCTGTGCGTATCCTGTGTCCTCAACTTAGGTCCCATATCTCTCACTGAGCACCACAGCACAGCTTCTAGGGAAACGAGGTTCACCCATCGTGGTGAGATTTTGCCGGAATTCAAGGTTGGAGTCATGGTAATAAGCAAGTGCCCTGGACTGGTCCTGTTTTCTAGCATGTGCAGAAAACACATGAAAAGCGTCCAGCACCTCAATTTTACATCCACTTTCCACCTCCTCTGAAACTTTACTTCGGTATTATTGAACGGAAGTTCTTCAGTATTATTATTGCAGTAGAACCTGCGACATTTCCCCCAAGTGTTCATTCTGTCTTCTTAAAGAAATAGGGGAAAGTCTCCAGCAGCCTGAGAACTTTGGGAGGGGCTGAAAGCCACACACCTCACCTCGGCAGGTCAGTCTGATGGACTGGGTCTGCATCTCATCACGTCCCCCGAGACCATGAGGCTCAAACATGTGCAGTGGTTCTTTCCACTCTGCCCCCATCGCTCTCGAAGGAACCTTTTCCGTATGTTTGCTCAGTTACTTATTATTTTTGTTAAGAGGCCACAGCACATTCCCTGTTCCAGGGCTGTGGGTTTTCTGACCTCTCCTAACTGTGAAATGGCCAAGCAGCCTCTCTCCCGGCCGCCCCGAGGTGACATTTTAAATCCAGCATCAGGAGGAATTATGAACCGAAACAAGGGAGACTTGAAAAGTAAAGAATCTGTTTTGTTTTGTTTTTTTGCTTGCTGCCGAGCTAGCATTTTGGCATTCACTAGAACTTTCTAACCGAACTTCATACACTGGGCTTGACTCCATGGCAGGTCTGTGACTCCAAGCCTTTATCTTCTCCGTTCTTGCTGCTGCTGCTAAGTCACTTCAGTCGTGTCCGACTCCGCGTGACCCCATTGACGTCAGCCCACCGGGCTCTCCTGCCCCTGGGATTCTCCAGGCAAGGAAACTGGAGTGGGTTGCCATTTCCTTCTCCAATGCATGAAAGCGAAAAAGTGAAAGTGAAGTCGCTCAGTCGTGTCCGACTCTTAGCGACCCCATGGACTGCAGCCCACCAGGCTCCTCCATCCATGGGATTTTCCAGGCAAGAACACTGGAGTGGGTTGCATTTCCTTCTCCAATGCATGAAAGTGAAAAGTGAAAGTGAAGTCACTCAGTCGTGTCCGACTCTAGTGACCCCATGGACTGCACCCTACTGGGCTTCTCCGTCCGTGGGATTTTCCAGGCAAGAGTACTGGAGTGGGGGGCCATTGCCTTCTCCGACTTACAGAAATGCTTTTAAGTGAAAGTCACTCAGTTGTGTCTGACTCTTTGCGACCCCATAGACTATACAGCCATGGAATTCTCCAGGCCAGAATACTGGAGTGGGTAGCCTTTCCCTTCTCCAGCAGATCTTCCCAACCCAGGGATCGAACCCAGGTCTCCCACATTGCAGGCGGATTCTTTACCGGCTGAGCTATCAGGGAAGCTATCAGGGAATTAGTGCACTTTTTTCTCTGAGCAGTCTTAGGGTTACAGAAAGTTGAGTAGAAAGCACAGAGTTCCCATAATCCCCTCCTGCCCTGGACTCTGCTTCCCTATCATTAATACTTGGCATTGACATAGTGTTAAAACTGAGCAGTACTAATCCATTCTTATTAACTTCGGTCCACAGTTTACTTTGGACGGTCACTCCTAACGTGGCACATTCTATGGGTTTTGTCAAATACGTGTGTCACATCCTCACCATTATAGCATCGTATACATCCTAAAACCACGTACAGAGTGGTTTTACTGCCCTCAGAACCCTATGCTCCCTCTGTTCACACCTCCGTCCCTCTTTAACAAATTTTATTTGTTTGTTTTATTTTACTTTACTTTTGGCTCTGCTGGGCCTTTGCTGCTACGTACGGGCTTCTCTCGAGCTGCAGCAAGCAGGGACGCCTCTCCAGTGGTGCTTGACCTCCTCATTGCAGTGGCTTCTCTTGTGGCAGAGCACGGCTCAGTAAGTGTAGCACACCGGCCTAGTTGCTCCGAGGCGTGTGGGATCTTCCTGCACCAGGAAATGCACCCATGCCTCCTGCATTGGCAGGCACTTTCTTAACCCCCAGGCAAGCCCCCTCCCTCCTTCTGAACCCAAGGCAACCACTGATTTTTGTGCCGGCCTTCACAGCACTGCCTGTTTCACGACATCCTACGGTTGATGTCATACAGTACACAGTCTTTTCAGACTGACTTCTTTCACTTAGGAATATGCATTTAAGTTTCCTCCACATCTTTTCCTGATTTGATGGCTCATTTATTTTTAGAGCCCAATAAAATTTCACTGTCTGGATAAGCCACAGTTTATCCATCCACTTGCCTACTGAAGGACATCTGGGTTGCTTCCATTGCGTTTCTGGCCACTAGGAATAAAACCACCAAAAACATGCACGTGAGGGTTTTGTATGAAGAGAGGGAAAATTTTGAGTTAAATTTTACAGGATAGAAGTATTACCGCAGACATCACTTCTGACGTTACTACTATTGTGATTACTGGTGTTATTAAGATTACGTCACCAAACCCAGGGGTAAAAGCAGACGTGGTGTGACCACAGAGAAGCTAGGTTTGTCTCTAGATGGTCAGGGCTTAGCCTTGACCTGTGAGGAAACCCTCAGCTGCTAAGGAAGGAGAAAAGCCACTGTGTGTCACACAGAGAAACACCTGAGCTACAGAAAACCCAACTCTAGAGCCTGCAGTACGGGACTTGGCTTCTCTGAGACAAGAGGAGCAGAAGGAAGCGGAGGCCAGTGTGGTCCTCACACCCGCGACTTCCCTTTTTCCCACCGTCAGCGTGGGCATCACCTCCAGCACCGTTGTCCTGCTGGCTCATAGCTGCCAGGTGTGTGTGTCCGGGGGTGGGTGGCATTCAAGCCAGGCGGACGCAGGGGCAGCAGCACCGTGGCCTTCGCAGGGAAGCATGAGGCTCCCCTGTCGCTTCTGCATGAGCTTCTTCGGTCTGTGTCTCGTGGGTCACACGGTGTCCCACGGGCACCTCCGCACCCAAGGGAGGCTCCGAGGCCAGCATTTGCTCTTCACAGCTCTGTGGGGGAGGAGACCGCGGGGAAGGACATTGGGAACGGTTGTCAGACTGGCTAAGCCCTCAGGTGAGTAAACAGACACAACCATGACAGACTCAACATAGCTGCAGCTGGGCTTGCTCTGAGCACCCTGCAGCCTGCGAGGCTCTCCTTGGTGCTCGTGGGAAGAGCTGGTTGGACAGAGATGCTCAGATGGGCTGGCGTGTTCTGCGAGGTCTCCCAGGGGCCACCACAGTCCTGTTGTCGACCACAGCTCAACAACACGCGCACTGAACATGCCCGGGCAAACCAGCTTCCTGCTTGAGTGGTGGTTTGGCATGTACAAGACCCGAGTCTCCCCACCTGCTGATGTTGAAGGTCAGGCTCTGAATGGAGGGTTGGAAGCAGAGAGAGCATAGCAGAGGCAGAAGTTAATTTTCATGGCACTCCTCATCCATTTTCCACTTCCGTGGCTTGGATTTAGGTCTCATTATCTCTCACTTGGGCTTGCCAAGTGGCACTGGGGATAAAGAACCCGCCTGCCAATGCAGGAGGCGTAAGAGACATGGGTTTGATCTCAGGGTGGGGAAGATGCTCTGGAGGAGGGCATGGCAACCCACCCCAGTATTCTTGTCTGGAGAATCTCATGGACGGAGGAGCCTGGTGGGCTACAGTCTGTGGGGTCACAGAGAGTTGGACAGGACTGAAGCACCTCAGCACACACACGCACATCTCTCACTTAGATCTTGGCGATGACTTCAAATTGTCTCCCTCTGCCCGCCCCCCGCCCCCCACATCCAGTTCATTTCCCTCAGTGTTTTGAGCCGAGCCTCTGGAAGCATAGGTGCTCACATGCCTCCTGCCACGTACAGCCCTGATGCCCTGGACTGACACACAGCATCTCCACGCCCGGCTCCATCTCTCCATTCCCAGTCAGACTCCACCCCTGCCTCTGAGCCTCTGCTCCTGCTGTTTCCTCTGCCTATACTGTCTTCTTCTTCTTCTTCTCATAAAAATTCGGAATTCCAATGCACAAAGCATAGAAAAGTATAGATGTATTTAGAAACATTGACACTGAAAAAATTACACAAAACCAAATAATTTAAAGAATCTATATCCTTAAAAAATTCTATAACCTGGTAAAATAGTAACCCGTAGCGCAAACAAGACACCATAACAAATAAAAATGGGAGGACCATAGCAGGGCAGCAAATAAAAAATGCCGATTTCTGCAGACATATGTTGATAGGTTATAGTATGTGACAATATACACTGAATGCATATGAAAAATTTTAAAGCTAGACTGAAGCGACTTAGCAGCAGCAGCAGCAGGGAAGTGCAAACAGTTAATGTTTTCTTGTTATAATTTGTGAACATATTCCTTAATCTTTCGAAACTCAACTGTCACATCTGTAAAATGGACATATTAATAAACTGTACAGAAGACACCGAGAGAGACTAAAAAACTGTTAGGGGTCTTTTCAACGTTAAAATGTCCAATACTATCAGCTATTTAGAAGCAAAAAGTCTCAAAAATGATTAAGTTATTTTATAACAGCAGTCTCTTCTTTTTAGCAGTCTCTCCTTAACTCATAGAAGCACAGGACAAGTACATATGCAAGGCTAGACACTGGAGGGAGCCATCCTGCATTATCAGGAGAAATACCGAAGTTGCTATTGTTTCTCCATGTTTTTAGGATCCTGTTCAAGAGAAGGACTCAATACCCCTGGCAATTTCTCTCCCTCTCACTTAGTCCTTTTCTAAAACCTCCTCTGTTCAAGTGACTCGACTCTGTGGTTTCTTGTGGTTTAATTCTTTGAAGTGGTTCTGCCCAGCTGAAAATTTTACTAGTGACTCTAGAAACCTAACCAGAATGATGAAAGTTGTACAAGAAAAGCAGTTCTTGTGAAATTTCAGCATGTTTAGGATCGCAACTCCTGCGATAGTCACTTGTAGGATCCTTCTCACATCTGTGAGCAAAGTAACTAACCCTCCGTCCACGTGGCAGGAATATTTTAACACTTTCTGTTTAAACTGTGGCCCAGTTCACCAGATTCTACCTCTTCCCATGGTTCTCACTTAATTACAAAAACATAACTGCTCATACAGGAAGGAGTGGACTATAGGATTTTCTCTGTCCACTGGGCACACGAGAAGGCATGTCTGCTGTGATTCAAAATTCAACCAGGTGGTGGAATCAGAGGATTAGTGGGGTCTTAAGAGTCTGCTATATACACAGGGTGGTATGTTCTCAAATATATCTTTTCCTAAAGAGTGGTGAGCTGCACAAGTCCACCCTCGGGGAGCATCTGATGGAGTGACTGTGGCCTGGAGGTCGACAGTAAGTCACCACCAGCCATATGCAGCAGGGCCAGGAGCCAGGCCAACAGATGCCCAGCCCTCCTTCCAGGAGGGGTGGATGCAAGTCTCTCAGTCGTGTTAGAGACTTTGCAACCCCGTGGACTGTAGCCCACCAGACTTCCTTGTCCTTCATCATCTCCTGGCATTTGCTCAGACTTACATCCATTGAGTCGGTGATGCCATCCAACCATCTCATCCTCTGCCACTCTCTTCTCCGCCTGCCCTCAATCTTTCCCAGCATCAGGGTCTCTTTCAATTAATCGGATCTTCACATCAGGTGGCCAAAATAGCAGAGCTTCAGCATCAGTCCTTCCAGTGAATATTCAGGGTGGATTTCCTTTAGGAAATCAGCCAATCTTAAAGGAAATTTAGACGCTTTGGAAAGAGGCAAACGTGTTCAGAGACAAATTATAATACAAAACCACCAACTGTCTTGAAAATAGATGTGTTCTGTCTTGGATTGAGGGAGTCCGAATTCGGTGCACGCTACCCTGGAGACCTTGCAGGGCTCAGGGCTGGGGGTGGGCGGCCGAGGCCGAGGGGTAAGGGTCCTGCAGTGTCCACGCCCGACTCCGCATCTGGCAGCCCAACACCAGCCTCAGAGCAGCTCAGCAGAAAAGCATGAAGCTGGTATTTCTGATCCTTCCCAGATCAGAAGTGACACGGAGAGCGTCTCACTCGAAAGAGAAGCAAAAAGGAGGACTATGGTCTACTGAACGGAGACCGGGAGCCTCCAGGACCTTCAGGCAGAGCTCTCCCGGCACCTTCGTCCCTCCGCCTCTCGCCACCAAGGACAGAAGGGGAGCCCGGAGCAGGGCGCTGGACGTGTGTGCGCGCAGGAGTGAAGGACACAGTGGCCCAGGATGAATGGGAAAGGCCAAGGAATGCCTGTTCTACAGAAAGAAGTGATTACAAAGGACGGCTCCGGGCCTCCCCGGTGGCGCGAGTGGTAAAGAGTCCTCTTGCCAATGCAGGAGACAGCTGCAATCCCTGGGTCGGGAAAAGCCCCTGGAGGAGGGCATGGCAACCCCCTCCAGTATTCTTGCTTGGGAAATCCCATTGACGCGGGAGCCTGGTGAGCTACAGTCCACGGGGTCTCAAAGAGTCAGACATGACTGGGAACACACACACACACCCCTCCAGTGACCTATGATTGAAAGAGAGTTTCATGTCCCTGCATGTATCAGGAGGGTTTTGTTTCCTGATGCTTCTCTCATCACTTTTACTGGAGAAACGAGAGGCAAGAGCATCCACGGGTGGATGAAAGGAAAAGCTGGAAACACAGCCACAGGGGCCCGTGGACCGGGGCTGCGTGCAGAGCAGCAACGGGTCACAGTTGCTTCCGAAGGCAGCACAGAGCTCCAGGCTCGGGTCCTCGCCTGGGGCTGTTCCTGGCAGGATCGCCCAGTGAGAACAGAGGGAAAAGTCTGCAACATGCTCTGTGGAGTGAGGAGCCAAGGTGAGGAGATTCCTAAAAAATGTTCCTCCGGCTGATGGTTTCCATACTGCGGGGCAAGAAGCGGTCTTCTCCGGAGCAGGGTGGGGTGGGGAGGGGGGGCGGGGAGGGAGGGGGCCTGGGGCCCGTCCCAGAGCTCCGGGCTTTCCCTCTGTCTCTCATGACCCTGGGAAGGCATAGGAAAAAGCACAGTGCTTTACTGTAAGAATATCATGAGCCCTTTATCCACTGTCCTCCCTATGAGAAACCTTACATACCATCCTAAGCGGATCAGACCAAAGAAACACGATGATGTATGTCTAGCTTCTGCATTCACGTTGAGACACTGGCTATCTTTGGATGATTTGTGGCAATCAGCCTAGAAAGTTGACGCCCTGGGTATTATTTCATCCAGATTGTCTATTTTTTGGAGAGAAGAACACAAAGAGGGTCACAAAAGCTGTAGGAGGGCTCCCTGGAAGTTCCTGTGCTGCTCTCAGGGCCCCAGGCTGGGACTGGTGTGTCCCCTTCCCCCCACCTTCTCCCCAACAGGTGTCGGCCTCCTGGTGGACAGGCCGGGCCCAGGGCTGGACGACCAAGCAGACAACCAGGAGCAGCGTCCCTGAGAGTTCAGCGGCCGGGGTTCCCCGCAAGCGGTGAGGGCACCTGGCCTCGAGGTCACAGCTCCGGCCTCCCGGCCACACTCCACAGCGGTCAGCCAGCACGTCCGAAAGTAAGAAGTAGTCTAGAAGGAATCACAGCCCTGAGACAAGAGAGCGGCAACAAGCCGGACGCACGGGGCAGAGTTGGCACCTCCCAACGTGAAAACCCGGGTGCTCTGTGAGTAGGGACACTGAGCTTTGGAGAGCAAGGGCTGCACATGGAAACCACAGACGGGGCCATCGAACGAGCACAGCTGAGAGCACCGAAAGTCCACGATGGCCACAGGAAAGGAAAGTAGGAGTCTTTAAAAAGGAAATGAATAAAAGCTGAAGAGCATGCCAAGTTCACACTAATGTGGCGAGAACGATGGCAAAGTCGTTCTCCCAGAACACTGCAGCAAGCTCCCAAAGAACATGCCGTAAAGAACGGAAAACACAAATACAGGTGAGGGTGAGGAGGACCCGCAGGAGTTCCAGGAGGCGCACAGGCGAGAAGAGAGACAGCACCCAGACACAGAGCAAGACGTCGTCCCGAGCTGGGAGAGACACGCCCCCACATGGAAAGGTCATTTTCCACTGAACACCATCCAGGATAAAACATTAAGCCCACCCTGAGACATGTCGTCACTCACTTTCAGAATATTAAGGACCCAGAGAAGCTGGTTGGCAAGAAAGGGGAGGTGGAGAACGGCCTGGAAATCCATTGAAGCTGCTCAGAACCAGACAGCAATCCAGCAGAGTGGTTCACAGGGTGCAGTGGGGACAAGTCAGCCGATGAGGAGAAAGTGAAGGTCCAGGAGAGGAGCAAACAGGGGCTCTGCGATCCTGGGAAGGCAGAGGTGTGTGCAGAGACAGGCGGAGCCTGGAGAGCGGGGGAGAAGGGGGACGCGGTGAGGAGACAGGGGCTCACTGTCTTTGCTGTTCAGTGTGCTTCAGTTCAGTCGCTCGTCCGTGTCCAACTCTTTGCGACCCCATGAACCACAGCACGCCAGGCCTCCCTGTCCATCAGCAACTCCTGGAGTCCACCCAAACTCATGTCCATCAAGTCAATGATGCCATCCAACCATCTCATCCTCTGTCGGCCCCTTCTCCTCCTGCCCTCAATCTTTCCCAGCATCAGGGTCTTTTCCAGTGAGTCAGCTCTTCACATCAGGTGGGCAAAGAATTGGCATTTCAGCTTCAGCATCAGTCCTTCCAATGAACACCCAGGACTGATCTCCTTTAGGATGGACTGGTTGGACCTCTTTCACTATTACCTGCGTGGATTCGGGCCCATAAGACCAGCAAGATGCCCACCCAGTCACTGGGGGTCGACACCAGGACCACAGTCCCAGCATGCACAAAACCCACCTGCAGGCAGCCAGGCCTTCATACACGCGGAAGAAGCACACGTGTGCCCAGGCCTTTGTACACGCAGAAGAAGCACACGTGTGCCCAGGCCTTCATACACGCGGAAGAAGCACACGTGTGCCCAGAGAACCACTGTCCACTGTGCCCGCAGGGATGCTGGGTCTGTCCATTGAACCCGAGCCTTTCGTGAGTTGAAATATAAAACAAGCACGTGGGCACACGCGCGCACACACACAGACGACTGAGCTGTAACTACTGTTCCAGCTACCTGATCTTAGAAGCACAGCAATGTGCCAAGAAGGGACATTTTTCAGATGCTGGAAGGAATGCAACCAAGCTTTCCACCCTTGAAATGAAACTTCTGAAGTAATTAATCAAGATTTATGTGATCTCTCCTCCCGCCCCCTCTCCAATACACACACACGTTCACACACAGGCTCATACACACACTTACACAAGAAAAGAGGGAACGTAGTCTTAATCCTAACTCAGGGCGGCTCAGACTCTCTAGCCATAAAGTAAATCAGTCTCATTTACTCAGACCTTACATGTGAAAAGTGCTTCACAGCTTTCAAAAAACCTCCCCAGCCTCCTCTCCAGCATGGACTGGCATGTTTTCTGGGAGGATGAAAAAAAATATATATCAAGAGCCAAAGATTCTGGGATCAAAGCCTGGCTCTCCTTCCTTCTTACTGTGTGACCTCTCCCAAGCAGTTTCCCATCTCTGGTCATAATTTCGAAGTTAAAAAGGGGAGGATTAAAGGCAACCCCAGGAACTGTGGCAAAAGTCTTATTGGAAGTTTCCGGCTTGAAAATGGACAAATGGTTTTACCAGGAAGGAAAGCAGCCCCAGGAGCGTCAGTGATGGAACGAGAGCCCTGGGTGATCGGTGACCGCACCCGCACAGACGCAGACAGACACGCGCCCCATCCCCACCCCGCTTCTGCTCTTGCTTTGCCACCTGGACATCCCTCCCCCAACCTCCTCACTGGCCCAGCCCGCCTCCTCGACCACTGACCACCAACCACCACCGGGCCCACGGGAAAGGCCCCCCACCCTCTGTGTTCTCTTAGCGGGGGCCCTGCAGGCACCAGGTGCCACGTTTAACTCTGGTCTGAGCCCCTGGGTGGCATCAGGTCACCGAGCTGGAAGGGCAGGCAAGGTGTCACCCACACCGTAGTCACCTGGTTTCCCAGCAGGTGGAAACCCAGGCAACCCAAGGCGGTAACCTCCGTGAAATCCACAGGCAAAGCTGGCTCGTCCCTTTCTCTCTGGTATTGCCAAGCAGTTCTTCATTTCATTTCGGTCTATAACCCTCCCCGTAAGCGGAGGTCACCTCCTCATTAGCCAGCCTGCAGCAGCGGGGAGCAGTCTGCCCTTGTTCACCCACAGTCACTCCATGCCCCCGTCCTCCCAAAGAATCAGGGTCCCTCGGGCCAGGGCAAGACCTCAGGCAGCACCCCACTGCACAGAAGCAGGGAGATCCAGCCATCCAGGAACACGCAGCTGAGCAACTGCACCCTTTTCTCATGGGCCAGACTACTCCACCCTCTCATCGCTTTTGTACCTATTCTTCTTCCTTTTTTTAAATCATTACCGTTTACCACTTGCCCTTTTTAAAAGGTAGAGGAGGTCTGGGCATAAAATTCCTGAAATAGTCTTTCTTAATTTTAAAACATATCCAACCGATTCCACTTGAGTGACTCACCAGATACTATTTGTGAATCCTCTCTCATCACCATCAGGAAGACACAGAGATGGCTTTGCTGCACAGCAGAAAAATAACATAATATTGTAGAGTGGCTATATGCCAATAAAATTAAAAAGAATAACAGAAAAACCGAGACAGAGAAAGACACACCCTGTAAACACAGCCATCTGCATAGAAAAGCGACTGGGAGGAAATACATTCATATTCAAATTCTAATATTATCTCTGGGGAGTGCGAAAGCAGGTGATTTTAATTTTCTTCTTTATTTTTTTTTCTGTTTTGTTTAAAATTTCTGTTAGGACTGAGAATGGTGCTTTTTTCAATTTGCCTTAAAACTTTAACAATGCAGGTAATAAAAATATGCAATTAAAAGACAGTGATACGCTGAATGTAGAAAGCCCTGGGACACCCCAGCAGCTGCACTAGGCCCACACGCTGGAAACGTTTTTAAGGCTTGGTCCCTGTCCCCAGGGGCTTCTCTGGGGGTGATGGTGCCTGTCAGTGCAGGAGACTTCAAGAGGCCCTGGTTCCATCCCTGGGTTGGGAAGATCTCTTGGAGGAAGAAGAGCAACCCACTCCAGTATTCTTGCCTGGAGAATCCCATGGACAGAGGAGCATGGCAGGCTACAGCCCATAGGGTCGCAGAGAGTCGGACACGACTAAAGAGACTTAACACACAGGCATGCACACCCTATCACCGAGCAGGGCTCAGACTCGAAGGGGCGGCCACAGAAACAGCTAATGACTAGGCGGATGTGTGAATGCAGTTAACAGCAACAATAGTTCTTCAACCAATATTCTGTGCTGAGCACACAGATGGACTCACGCCATCATTCGAAGAGACATCAGGTGCAGAGATGACAGAGAAAGAGGAGAGGACCTCGACTTGAGGAAACCAAGGCACACTTCTCAAAGGAGCAGACGCCACCGTGGCTGCTAAGGAGAGACGTCCCCACGCAAAGGAGCCAGAAAGCTCAGAGAAGCTCCGCGCCAGGGCCCGTAAGTCTGCTCGCTAAGTGTGTTTTGCAAATAGGTTCATCTGCATCATTTTTATCTTTAAAATTATTTACGCGTGTACTTTTGGCTGTGCTGGTCTTTGTTGCTGCAGGGGCTCTTCTCCAGTCCAGCGCTCAGAGAATTCTCACTGCAGTGCTTTCTCTTGTTGCGGAGCAGCCCTCTAGGCTCGTGCGTCTCGCGGTGGTGCGTAGGCTCAGCAGTTGTGGCCCACAGGCTTAGCTGCTCTGCGGCGTGTGGGATCTCCCGGTGTCTCCTGCATTGGCTGGTGGGTTCTTTCCCACCGAGCCACCAGGGAAGCCGTGTACCGTCTTTTTGATCCCACACGTATGGCATACCATATGATACTTGTCTTTCTCTTATTTTTTCAGATTTTTATTGGTGTACAGATGATTTATGGTGTTGTGCTGGTTTCTTCTGTGTAGCGAAGTGAATCAGTTGCACGTATACATATACCCACTCTCTTTTAGATTCTTTTCCTATATAGGCCGTTACAGAATATTGAGTCGAGTTTCTTGTGCTGCAGGAGTAGGTCCTTGTCCATTATCTATTTTATATATAGTTAGTGTGTATATGCGGAGAAGGCAATGGCACCCCACTCCAGCACTCTTGCCTGGAAAATCCCATGGATGGAGGAGCCTGATGGGCTGCAGTCCACGGGGTCGCTAAGAGTTGGACACGACTGAGCGACTTTACTTTCACTTTTCACTTTCATGCACTGGAGAAGGAAATGGCAACCCACTCCAGTGTTCTTGCCTGGAGAATCCCAGGGACGGGGGAGCCTGGTGGGCTGCCATCTATGGGGTCGCACAGAGTCGGACACGACTGGAGCGACTCAGCAGCAGCAGCAGCAGTGTGTGTACATCAATCCCAGTCTCCAAATTTATCTGCCCCACTTTCACCTCCGTAATCATAAATTTTTTACAATGTGACTCTACTTTTGTTTTGTAAATCAGCTCATTTGTAGCATTTTTTAAAAATTCCATGTATCAGAGATATCTATTTCTGCTTTATTGACTATACCAAAGCCATTGACTGTGTGGATCACAATAAACTGTGGAAAATTCTGAAAGAGATGGGAATACCAGACCACCTGACTTGCCTCTTGAGAAATCTATATGCAGGTCAGGAAGCAACAGTTAGAACTGGACAAGGAACAACAGACTGGTTCCAAATAGGAAAGGAGTATATTGTCAAGGCTGTATATTGTCACTCTGCTTATTTAACTTCTATGCAGAGTACATCATGAGAAATGCTGGACTGGAAGAAACATAAGCTGGAATCAAGATTGCCGGGAGAAATATCAATTACCTCAGACATGCAGATGACACCACCCTTATGGCAGAAAGTGAAGAGGAACTAAAAAGCCACTTGATGAAAGTGAAAGTGGAGAGTGAAAAAGTTGGCTTAAAGCTCAACATTCAGAAAACGAAGATCATGGCGTGTGGCCCCATTACTTCATGGCAAATAGATGGGGAAACAATGGAAATAGTGTCAGACTTTATTTTTCTGGGCTCCAAAATCACAGTAGATGGTGACTGCAGCCATGACATTAAAAGACACTTACACCTTGGAAGGAAAGTTATGACCAACCTAGACAGCATATTAAAAAGCAGAGACATTACTTTGTCAACAAAGGTTCGTCAAATCAAGGCTATGGTTTTTCCTGTGGTCATGTATGGATGTGAGAGCTGGACTGTGAAGAAGGCTGAGCACCGAAGACTTAATGCTTTTGAACTGTGGTGTTGGAGAAGACTGTCGAGAGTCCCTTGGACTGCAAGGAGATCCAACCAGAATGATGCTGAAGCTGAAACTCCAGTACTTTGGCCACCTCATGTGAAGAGGTGACTCATTGGAAAAGACTCTGATGCTGGGAGGGACTGGGGGCAGGAGGAGAAGGGGATGACAGAGGATGAGGTGGCTGGATGGCATCACTGACTCGATGGATGTGAGTCTGACTGAACTCTGGGAGTTGGTGATGGACAGGGAGGCCTGGCGTGCTGCGATTCATGGGGTCGCAAAGAGTCGGACACAACTGAGCGACTCACCTGAACTGATCAGAGATATCATATGACATTTGTCTTCCTATGTCTGACTTACTTCACTTAGTGTGATAACCTCTAGGTCCATCCATTTGCCACAAATGGCATTATTTCATTCTTTTTATGGCTGAGTAGTATTCCATTGTGTATATATACTTTTCTTTATCCACCTGTTAATGAGTCTAAAAGTTTGATACAGGAGTGTGATGTGATCAGGTTTGTATTCAAGAAGGATCACTCTGTTGAAATTTATCAGTCTCTACCCAAAAGCCTGTGAGTTCTATGATAAGTGGGAAAATCAAAGAAGCGTTCCCATAAAGTCTTTATTGTTGCTAAAGCTTAAAGACATCCTGGAAAGATTCAGCAGTAAAATGAGATGAGAAGAAAGGAGGTATAAGATTTGGACAGGGGAATTACCGTTATTTGTAACTGACTAGACTAGAAGGTTGGATAGCATCACTGACTCAATGGACATGAGTCTGAGCAAACCCTGAGAGTTAGTGGAGGACAAAGGAGCCTAGGGTGCTGCAGTCCACGAGGTCACAAAGAGTCAGACAGACTTAGCAGCTAATGGGTAACAACCTGACATACTCGGGAAAACAATGTGAAGGAGAAACATAAATGACCGAAGGTGATTCCTACATAAGGTGGATGAGGAAAAGTCAGAGCTGAAACCTCTCTGCCCCTCCTCCTCTTCCTCTTCTGCCTCCTCTTCCCGTTCCATTCCCAGCAGTTCAGTCCCAAAGCTGTGAGCTGGGGGCGGACAAGACAGGCTGCATGGCTAAGGCCAAGGACAGAGGAAGCTGGAGCAGAGATCTGGGGCTCAGAGCCTGGGTGGAGGAGGAAAGCGTCCACATAGGGGAGGGGATCACAGCACTTACGGAGCATGGCTACACAGAGAAAAACCAATCAAACAGCAATAGGTGTAAATGCAGCCAGGCTTCTCACTACGGGAGAAGAGAGTTACAAATATGGAAAAGCAGCAAACTTAGAATGAACCCTGTGATGCTGGATTGGAATGAAGATGCTGGAATTTCCTCCACATTTAGGACATACAGAAACATAGGAAGAATACAGATGCAGATGTGTTTGTATATGTGAGCATCTTGGTCTCTCTACCCAGATACGGAGATCAAGACTGTAGAGGTAGAGATAGACATGTCAAAAGATACAGAAACCAGCTCAAAGGGGCTCCCACCGGCCACACCTGGGACTGTGAGCTCTGAAATAAACAGTACTAGTAAGGTACGGTAACCCACTGAATAAAACAGGAAAACAAGTGTCCAAACCCACGGAAGTCCAGAAATCATAGCAATGTTTTCATAGGTCAGTTTCCCAAGGGACTAGAAATAAAAGCAAAAATAAACAAATGGAACCTCATCCAACTTGTAAGCTTTGCATAGCAGAGGAGACCATCAACACAACGAAAAGACAACCTACAGATGTGAAAAAAATATTTGCAAATGATGCGACCAAGGGCTTAACTTCCAAAATATACAAACAGCTCATAAAACTTATTAATAAAAAAATCATGTAAATCGGCAAATTAATAATCAAATATTTGAAAAGGAAAAGAATACTTACATGCATTAAAGTTTACTACTCACAAGGGGGGAAAGTGTAACTTACAGTGGAGACAATTGGACTTGGTCCCTTAATCGACCAAGTGGTCAAAGTGGACATCTTCACTAATGCGACAGATGATTCATGGGCCACTCGTTATGGTGAAAATGAAGAACAGATCATCATTTCAGCGACAGTCCTCCTTACAGGGCTTGGCCTGGGTCTATAAACTCAAACTGAGAGATATGCTACAAAAGTACTTACTCTTCAAAACCACGAAGGTGGTGAAAACCCATGAAAGATGAGAAAGCGCTCCAGACTGAAGGGGCCTAAAGAAACAAACGCCGTGTGAAGCTCTGAGCCTGATCCTTTTATTAAGGATGCTGTTAGAACAACTGGAAAGGCAGGAATGGAGTGGAGGGTTAGATGGTAAAAATGTATCAACATTCAGTTCCAATTTCGATGGGGTGTCACTGTATTCATGTAAGATGTCCTAGTTTGTAGAAAGTTCACAATAAAATATTAGGGGTAGTGGTTCAGGTGAAAAAAAAGGTCTTTCTACTGTATAATGCTTGCAACTTTTCTGTAAGTGTATTTCAAAACTTAAAAATTAATTTATAAAACTACTCCAAAATATTTAGTGTAAGAAATGTTTACAAAGACAGTTTTTTAAAAAGGATAAACACACCTAAGAATAAACTTAGAGAAATTAGGCAACAGGTACATGAAGAAACCTTTGAAACAATACTAAATAACACAAAACAGACATCTTCATTATACAGTTTTCGTATCTTTTCAATTTTCACTAATGCATTTATTTTTCATTGAAGACTCTGCTGTATACCCGAAGCTCTCACAATGCTGTTAATCAACTATGTTCCAATATAAATTAAAAAGTTGAAAAAACATAAAGATGTGAAGTAAACACTAAAAAAAGGAATAACTGAAATTGTGGCAAAGACAACTCCCTGAGGAAAACACTCTCAGAACTTGCATTGAATCTACTAAAAGTTATCATGAAGAGGTTTCTTTTAAACAAAGAAAGAAAACTGCACAGCAGTGGACTCTGACCGCAAGATCCCGTGTGCTTAAACACGAGGGATAGTTCCCCACTACTCACACCCAGACCATCCGTGATTCAACCCTCCCGAGGCTGGGAGAAAAGCGTGGCTCCCTCCCAGAAACCTCTGTAACTCTTTGGATCACTTCCATGACGTCGCTCACTTAACGCCTCTCGTAACACAGACTTCTCTTCCATAAGGATTGAAAACTCCTTAAGGGCTGAGAAAATGGACTCTGGCCCATCACTTGGGACAATTCTCTGCTGCGTTACACATAGTGAACACGGGATGGTCAAGCTCTCATTTTCTTTTCTTCTCCCTCGATCCAAACTCAGACCTGAATTATGAATCGAGTCTCACCAATTAAGAACCAAGTTCTATATACACATAAATTTTTTCTTCTGACAACAGAAAGAAAGGGAGTAAAACAATAGTTATGTATCGCCTCTAATTTTTAAAAAGAAAAATGGAAAGCTTAAATCATCAGACCTGGGGGTTGAAGCAATGCTGATAAGCACAGCTGCTCCAGACATTTCCAGAGAGAATTTGGCATTGATTTTTGCAAATTGGCATGGAGGCAGCCACAAAGCTTTTATTTATTTATCTCATTATTTTACCCCTTTACCTATCACATCTAGATTTGATAAGTTAGATTTCACACTGGATGGAGAAAAACTAAAGAACTATATGTACCCATCACTTGACTCTAATTTAACTTTAAATATTTTAAAGTAATATAAAATAACAAGTGATACTTGACAAAGTAGCAATCAAGGCACAAATATCAGAGGCTAAGTCCAGCCTCCTGGAGTGTGAGGGGGTGAGCAGAAAAGGTACAGTCTATAACAAAGAAGCCGAGAAGAGTCTCACTTAAAGAAACACACAGTTAATTACTCCCCAAGCACATAAGGCCTTCCCAGGTAAAGAACCTGCCTGCCAGAACAGGAAACATGAGAGACATAGGTTCGATCCCTGGGTCAGCAAGATGCCCTGGAGGAGGGCATGGCAACCCTTTCCAGTGTTCTTGCCTGGAGAGTTCCATGGACAGAGGAGCCTGGTGGGCTGCCGTCCA
Source organism: Tragelaphus eurycerus (assembly GCA_935064755.1). NCBI lineage: Eukaryota > Metazoa > Chordata > Mammalia > Artiodactyla > Bovidae > Tragelaphus > Tragelaphus eurycerus. Next base: position 2,844,799 of record CAKXYN010000114.1, read on the forward strand.
TAGGGTCGCAAAGAGTCGGACACAACTGAAGCGACTTAGCACAGCACAAACACGTTAAGATCACAAATTAGGCGTGAAAAGTTTTGAAGAACGTAAACATGATTTTAGGAAGGAGAGTGTGCCTTTCATTCTACAGTGGAAAGTGGAGCATTCTGTCTTCTCACCAGGTGGAGAAACTGGGAAACAAGGATTCAAGTCACTGGTTGGGGCTGCCCCTGGGCAAGGCCGAGACCCAGAGGGGCCCCAGGCTCCCGGCAGTGCCTTCTCTGCTGCCCCGACATGAGCACCCAGACGTGGACCTTCTGCCCGGCCTCCCAGCCTCCTTCCCTCTCACCTTCCACCTCTGCATGGACCCACTGCTCAGGTGTGTTCCAGGGTCTTGGTCATTCACATAAAATCATTTGTTGAACAGCTACTCCATGCTCATTACTGGAAGAACAACTGGAGTGAAGACTTGATCATGCCCTGAAAATGCTTCTGGTCTCGCGGGGAACCAAGGCTCTCACGGGAGTCTTAGCTGACAGTAAGACAAGGATGAGATAACCCACCTGGGACTGAGCCCCGCAGACGCCACCGTGTCCCTGGGTTTCACTACCAGCTAACACAGGCAGTCTAGAGCCCTCTTAGAGGTGGTCCTGAATCCAGAGAGACTTGCATTAAATCACTTAAATGATTTATTTATTTAATTTTTCATCAAGATAATCACTGGCTCTGCATGAATGCCCAGTTTTATCCGGCTCTGTGTGACCCCATGGACTGTAACCCTCCAGGATCCTCTGTCCATGGGAATTCTCAAGTCAAGAATACTGGAGAGCGTTGCCATTCCCTTCTCCGGGGGATTTTCTGACTCAGGGATTGAACCTGGGTCTCTTGCATCCGGTGGACTCTTTACCCCCGGCAAAGAACCGTAACAGTCCTGATACTGTGGACTATCCGCTGTCACCAAGGTATCTATAAAATGTGGTCTAGACCAGGGTTTTATGACCTTTTCAACTCACAGTAAGAAGTTCATTTTAAAATAGAACCAGATGCGGGCATACACACACACCACTGAACGGTACCTGCCCCCTGCTGGGCCCACCGTCACGCTCCCCTCCCCTCCTTCACCATCTCCCTGTTCCCCCCCACACCCTCTCCCTCCCTTCCCCCATTCCATTCAGCCTTGAGAAATATGATTTGAGCTTACTAAAGATATATTCTATGACTCACAAATAGACTGCTACCACAATCTGAAAAAGCACTGGTTTGAGACCGTTCCAAAATGTGGTGGAGCTGAGGGCTCTGAGGGTGCCCGCGCATGTTTTGTGGGGGAAAGACACGAGGAGGGTTTATTGAGGATCACTGAAGCTGGCAAAGGAGGGTATTATATGAACAAAAGCTTGAAATCTTTTTAAGAAATAAACATTTTGAACAAACATCCAACAGTCCCTGGAAGTCTAAAGATGTACCTGATACAGCAAGGTGCCCTGAAAGATGAAGACAGACTCACAACATCAGTAACTAAAGACCACCACGGGGCTTTCCAAGTGCTGCTAGTGGTGAAGAACCTGCTGCCAATGCAGGAGACGTCAGAGACACGGGTTTGATCCCTGGGTCAGGAAGATCCCCTGGAGGAGGAAATGGCAACCCACCCCAGTCTTCCTGCCTGGAGAACCCCATGGACGACTTAGTACACACCCCATCCAGGGACAGAGGAGGCTTGAGTGACTTAGCACACACACCCCATCCAAGGACGGGTGGAGACAGCACCTTTACGGAAGTGTCCAAATGAAAGTGCAATGGCTGAGCATTACCAGTGTTCGTCTACAAATACAGTAACAATTTCCAGGTGAGTTTTTTTAATCCTTATCAGAGTTCCATACTTCCCTGGTAGCGTCTGCCTGCAATCCAGAAGACCTGGGTTCCATCCCTGGGTCGGGAAGATCCCCTGGAGAAGGAAATGGCTACCCACTCCAGTACTCTTGCCTGGAAAATTCCATGGACAGAGGAGCCTGGCAGGCTGCAGTCCACGGGGTCGCAAAGAGTCGGACACAACCGAGTGACTTCACTTCACTTCACAGCTCATTCTCTTGGCTATCTGGGCAATCTCCTTCAATAAAATCACAGAGTTTCTTAGCAAAACAAGCATTTTTGCTTATGAATTAGCCACCCTGTAAACGAGCCATTGAAGTGAAAACGTTTTACCCTTATACTTTCTCAGTTCAGTTCAGTTCAGATCAGTCGCTCAGTCGTGTCCAACTCTTTGCGACCCCATGAATCGCAGCACGCCAGGCCTCCGTGTCCATCACCAACTTCCGGAGTTCACTCAGACTCACATCCATTGAGTCAGTGATGCCATCTAGCCATTTCATCCTCTGTCATCCCCTTCTCCTCCTGCCCCCAATCCCTCCCAGCATCAGAGTCTTTTCCAATGAGTCAGTTCTTCGCATGAGGTGGCCAAAGTACTGGAGTTTCAGCTTTAGTATCATTCCTTCCAAAGAAATCCCAGGGCTGATCTCCTTCAGAATGGACTAGTTGGATCTCCTTACTATCTACTAAATACCACTTGAATCAGTCTACTACATTATAAGTAATTCTTAAATAAAGCTACAAAAGTTTGTAATAATTTTAGAATTGCTTTCCACACCACATATAGAGTGTCACTAAGAATTAATGCATAGCTTCTTATGAATGCAAACATGTCTGGGTGGTTTTCTTCATCTTTTCTCCACTTGTATGCTTAGCGTGATAACTGATTATTCTAATGGCTACAAGGAGGCATATGAAAGAAGCTCTCTTCTCTAGAATTTTTGAGGCCAAGGAGAGGACGCCAGGATGTCAAAACTATTGAAATGACCCTCATGCCATGCAGAATGTGATGAGTGCGTAAGGCCACCGAGAACTCTAGATTCTAGATTAGGGAGGAAAAATTACTTGCCACCCCTTGCGGAGATGGCCACAGCTTCACGGAGGTGGTGGACATTCAGAAGGACCTCCAAGGATGCAGGCTTCCAGAAAGAGAGACTGAGTGGAGAACAGGAGTTCTGGGAAGAAGAAACTTCGTAAGTATCCCCTCAGTTCTGTTCAGTCGCTCAGTCGTGTCCGACTCTTTGCAACCCTATGGACCGCAGCACACCAGGCCTCCCTGTCCATCACCAGGTCCTGAAGCATATTCATACTCATGTCTGAATAACTACTCCTAGAAGGTACCAGTTTAGCTAAATGGGAGGGTACTGTAAGGGGTGGGATGGGAGGAACATCAAAGACAGTAAGTCTCTAAGTCTGTGTCACTACTTTCAGTTGACCACACGTTAGCACGTCCATTATCGCACTGAAACCTCTTCAGGACGGCAGTGCAGCAGACCCTCACGCCCAAGGAGGGGGGGCGACCTTCCTGCAGGAGAAGAGACAGTGATGGGCTGCTCGTGCTTGCAGGGGAGGGAGCCCGAGGTGGCAGCTGTGTTTGATGTACGTACTTCCTTCAAGTAGACCCTGCCCCATCCTTCACATGAGAAGTTCTGTCTTTGGGATGTGGAGGCCCTGCCAACAGTGTCAAGGTCTTCCTTCCTCTCTGCTCTAGTCCTAAGGTCTGACCTAGAGCTGCAGTTCGCCTCGTCAACTAGGGGAGGTGGAGGCAGGCAAAGGGACCACGTCCAAGGCTGGAGGCCCCCTCGACGCCATCTGCAACCCACCCCCAGGGACTCCCTGCAAATTCCCTCCCACTGAAGTCCCCTTTGGATTTCACCACTTACAACTGAGAGAGACTCACAGCAAGGAGGGGCTGAAGGAAAAGAGCTGGGGGCACGGAGTACAGCTAGGGCACTCCAGCAAAAGCCCACTGCAGACTTCTCCTGCCTACATCCTGGGCATCCTAAGTCCACAGAAAAGTTCTCCTAAAAAGGGCCTTCCATCGTTCCTTCATGCTTTACTCAACAAGTGTTTAAGATGGCACCCTACTCCAGTACTCTTGCCTGGAAAATCCCATGGACGGAGGAGCCTGGTAGGCTGCAGTCCATGGGGTCGCTAGGAGTTGGACACAACTGAGCGACTTCACTTTCACTTTTCACTTTCATGCATTGGAGAAGGAAGTGGCAACCCACTCCAGTGTTCTTGCCTGGAGAATCCCAGGGATGGGGGAGCCTGGTGGGCTGCCGTCTATGGGGTCATACAGAGCCGGACACGACTGAAGCGACTTAGCAGCAATATCCGCCAGATTTTACTCTGACTGAGAGAGGTATACTAGGGAAAAAAAGAAGACTGAACAGGCTTCTGTCTTAATCAAGAACATATTCTCATGGGGAGAAACAGACTATTAAACTTTAAGCACAATAAGAAAGTCTCGGACAATACTTTATCCCGTGCGATACGTCCCTTTCCCACAATGACCCCAGGCTCCTGGACCCTGGGTGGCCAGCACTGAGCACAGGCCAGGCGGCAACTCAGGCGCCCGGCAGAGAGGCCACGGTGGGATGGAAATGCGTCATGGCGGGACCTGGGCGATCCTCGCTGGTGTCCTTTCTCTAACTCACAGTTAATGACTTAGCACATAAAGGGAGCTATTCCCAACACCACTGTCATGAATCTCACGAAATCCTGTCCCTGCAACATTTCAGTTCCACTTTGCAATTCTTGTGCACTTGAGACCGTCAGATGACAATGACCTCAGGTCTGACCATCAAGAATGACCAACAAACACTGAAAGGAATGGGCAAGAAAAGAGCTTAACAGTAAGCAGAGAAGGAGACGGATCAGAAAGAGCTTAACAGTAAGCAGAGAAGGAGACGGATCAGAGTAGCAGGCTGTTGTCGTTGTTAAGTCGCTTCAGTCGTGTCCGACTCTGTGCGACCACATAGACAGCCACCCAGCAGGCTCCCCCATCCCTGGGATCCTCCAGGGATTTTCCAGGCAAGAGCACTGCAGCAGGTTGCCATTGTCCTCTCCGCTATCCACTGGTAGTTAATTTTTCTTATATGTTATGGCAAATTACTTTTCCCTATCACTTTGCCAACAGAGGGCCATCTAGTCAAGGCTATGGTTTCTCCAGTAGTCATGTATGGACATCAGAGCTGGACTGTAAAGAAAGCTGAGCATCGAAGAATGGATGCTTTTGAACTGTGGTGTTGGAGAAGACTCTTGAGAGTCCCTTGGACTGCAAGGAGATCCAACCAGTCCATCCTAAAGGAGATCAGTCCTGGGTGTTCGTTGGAAGGACTGATGTTGAAGCTGAAACTCCAATACTCTGGCCACCTGATGGGAAGAGCTGACTCATGGGAAAAAACTCTGATGCTGGGAAAGATTGAGGGCAGGAAGAGAAGGGGATGACAGAGGATGAGATGGTTGGATGGCATCATCGACTCAATGGACATGAGTTTGGGTAAATTCCGGGAGCTGGTGATGGACAGGGAGGCCTGGCGTGCTGCAGTCCATGGGGTCGCAAAGAGTCGTACACAACGGAGCGACTGAACTGACTGATACGCTTCGGACATTCCTAATGAAGTTAAAGTAAATTCTTCCTGCTCTTTAAGTTATTGCTATTTATACGTAATAATTATCACCTTCATCATTTAAGATAGGCAACTGGTTTGGGCCCAATGCCTATCATTTCAAACTGGGTCATTGAAATCCACTGGGTCTGAGTGAAACCAGGGTTTCAAGAATGCCATGCAATCTTTTACTAAACGTCAAGCCAGAGGTGACACCATACTCAGAACAGGAGACTCAGCTGTGAGTACAACCAAAGTGCTCCAATGAACTTCAAGTTGGGGGAACATGTGATGTGGCCAAAAACAGCTTACGGTCAGGGTTTGGAATTGAGAGATTTACCCTGAATACCAATGCAGCCTCAAAATTAAAAGATGCTTGCTCCTTGGAAGGAAAGCTGTGACAAACCTAGACAGCGTGTTAAAAAGCAGAGACATCACTTCGTTGACAAAGGTTTGTATAGTCAAAACTATGATTTTTCCAGTAGTCTTGTACAGATGTGAGAGTTGGATGATAAGCAAGGCTGAGCACCAAAGAATTGATGCTTTTGAATTGTGGTACTGGACATGACTCTTGGGAATCCCTCAGGCAGCAAGGAGATCAAACCAGTCAATCCTAATAGAAGTCAACCCTGAATATTCATTGGAAGGACTGATGCTGAAGCTGAAACTCCAACACTTTGGCCACCTGATGCGAAGAGCTGACTCATTGGAAAAGATCCCGATGCTGGGAAAGATTGAAGGCAGGAGGAGAAGAGGGGAACAGAGGATGAGATGGTTGGATGGCATCACTGGCACAATGGACATGAATTTGAGCAAACTCCAGGCATAGTGAAGGACAGGGAAGCCTGGCGTGCTGCAGTCCATGGGGTCGCAGAGTCAGACATGACTTAGCGACTGAACAACAACAACCTAGAGATACTCAGCAGTCCTAAAAATAGTCTCGAACATAAGACCTCACGGCTCACCTGGGTCTGGCAGGTACTTCCACACCTCAGGTCTGCTCCACGTCAGCCCAGACTCAGGCCCTTCACTGACTCCCATTTACAAGTGAGATGTTGAAGAAATCAGTAGACTTACTGAAGAATTGAGGACACGCAGAGCGGTCCAGCTTCCAGCAGCCACCGAGTGACAGCCCTCGGCGACCCCTGGGCTCTGCGTCCACCAAGCGCCAGCCCTCAGCGGCCCCCGGGCTCTGCGTCCGTGCCGCCTGCCCAGCAGCAGGGCTCCTGCTCTGAGTTGGGGCCTTCACCCTGCTTTCTGCTCCCTCTCACATTCTCTTTTCTTTACACTCAGGGACTCTCCCTGTTGCTGGAGCAACCAACACCCTTTCCCCCCGAGGCGCCAGGGTCTCACCTCTTTCTGTTGCTGTGCATCAGAGTATTTTTTCCAAACCAAGATCATTCCCTTCCTGAGAGATGTTCTATAGATGTTCTATATGTTCTTAACTCAATGTTAAGATGATTGAGAGCTGTCCGCCAGCTACAGCACCTGTTATTGAAACATGGCTTTATTGTTGCAGGGCAGGGAGGGGCATAAAGCCACATTTGTCCCTTTCCCCTTCTATTTCACAGTTAGCCCAGGCAAGCCTCAGACAAGGCAAGCAAATGATGGTCTTGATGTAGAAAAATGCAAAGAGTCAGAAATCAAAATCATGACAGCTCAAGGTTGGTCTGGGGAAAAAAACAAGGCCCTCCTGGTTATCCTTCCCTTCTCAAAGTGAAGTTATGGACCTTCCTAGGCAGAGATTCCTGTTGGGCAATCCTTCCCCAAACAGAAGTAATAGGTTCTTCCTTGTGAGCAACTTCACTCAAGACTCTATACCCAGGGGATATTTCATCTTCCTTCTCAACACCTCCTCCTTCAGAGTCAGCGATGCAAGCACAATATACTATTTAAATGAATAAGAATCAAATTCAACATACATGGTAGGGAGGGATAACTATTTCTGTGAATCAAAATTCTGTATAGACTTTTACTATGAAGAATAAGATCTAGTCCATTTATCAAGATCCTATATCCAGATTGCAAATATTGCCATGTTAAAGTGTATAAAATACATTAGGGATTTCTCTCATGGATATAACGTTTATAATATTCAGACATATTTCAGTTCAGTTCAGTTGCTCAGTCATGTCCGACTCTTTGCAACCCCATGAACCACAGCACATCAGGCCTCCCTGTCCATCACCAGTTCCCCGAGTTTGCTCAACCCCACGTCCATCGAATCAATGATGCTATTCAGCCATCGCATCCTTTGTCATCCCTGTCTCCTCCTGCCCTCAATCTTTCCCAGCATCAGGGTCTTTTCCAATGAGTCAGTTCTTCGCGTCAGGTGGCCAAAGTATTTAGAGAAAGCCATACACCTTCATTGATGGACTCCAATGACTAATAAAGAACATTCTACAAATGATTACAAAAATGGATGTGTAGGGTATATATTTTGGAGAAAGTGATGGCACCCCACTCCAGTACTCTTGCCTGGAGAATCCCATGGACAGAGGAGCCTGGAAGGCTGCAGTCCATGGGGTTGCTGAGTCAGACATGACAGCGACTTCACTTTCACTTTTCACTTTCATGCACTGGAGAAGGAAATGGCAACCCACTCCAGCGTTCTTGCCTGGAGAATCCCAGGGACGGGGGAGCCTTGTAGGCTGTCGTCTATGGGGTCACACAGAATCGGACATGACTGATGCGACTTAACAGCAGCCGCAGCAGGGTATAGATTCAAAGTAAATGAGTTTTATGTCCACCAAAAGGCAAGTACACGAGTTGTTTCCTATCAGTTTTATTTGTAAAGACCCCTATAATGAAATAACCCAAATATCCACCAGTAGTAGAAAGGGCAAGTAAATTGTAGAATATTAATGCAACATTGCTCAGCACTCAACAAGCACAAACGACTGTAGCAGCATAGGTGACGCCTACAAACATAATATTAAGAAAAGAATCCAGACACAAGGCTGTGGTGCTCTTTGATTCCTCGTGTATGAGCCCAAAGCAGTGAAAACCGAATTCATGGCAGCAGAGTCCAGAATGCTGAATAGGGATTTTACTGGGTCAGAACAAAAGGAGCTTTCTAGAATGCAGGAAATGTCCTGTGTCCTCAGGCCTGGGTACTGTATATATGTTAACATTAATCGAGCTGTTCGCCTAAGAACGTGAACTTTCTGAAAATGTTACAGTTCAATTAAAAAGGAAAATATTGGTATGAAAGCAAAATCCAAATTTGTATAGTTAGGAATTGACTTGTACTGCAGATCTGAGATGCGGGTTTGACCCCTGGGTTGGGAAGACCCCCTGGAGGAGGGCATGGCAACCCACTCCAGTATTCTTGCCTGGAGAATCCCACGGACAGAGGAGCATGGTGGGCTACAGACCCTGCGGTCACAAAGAGTCAGACACGACTGAGTGACTGAGCGTGCATGCACGCACGCAGATCTGAGTGTTCAAATTTTATACTTTTAGGCAGAGATTTTTGCCATGGCACAAGTAGTGAATTATCAGAATATGTTTCTGCTTCTTTTTGCAGTATGGAAAGAAGTCTGGCAGGCGCAACTGTAACCACGTGATCCAGCTCAACCTCACTAGTGACAGGGCCAGTTGGCAGGATCGTGTGTCCTCTGATGTGACACGCAATGTCACCTGTGCAGTGAGGACCCTTGTCCAAGTCGGTCAACCTGACTCTGATCATCAGGGGACGTCAGATGAAACCAAAGTGGGAACTCCTAAAAGACAGCTGACCTGGACTCTTCAAAACTGTCAACGTCATGGAGCGCCTCTAGATTAAAGCCAGCGTGACACCTAAACGCCACACGCAATTCTTGATAGAATCCTAGATGGAGAGGGAAGAGCACAGACTGTTATTGGGGAAATCTGAACGTGCGCTCCCACTAGATGATACTCTATCAACGCCTAGGCGTCCTCAGTGCAGTTGCTGGGTTGTGGTCATTTAGGAGAATGCCTTGCTCTTAGAAAATAAATCTGAAGCCTCTAAGTCATCGCAACGTCTGCAAATAACTCTCAAGTGGTTCAGTCAAAAATAATAATCCTCGCACGAGAAAGAAGAAGAGGAGGGGACAGAGGAGACGAGAGCATAGCCAAAGGTCATTCTAGCTCCTTGGGAGTGAGATGAACGCCCCTCATCCGAAGTTTGGTTTGGATGTCCAGACCGGTGATCCCACACAAGCATCAAGAGAGTGTGGGAAAGTCTGCTCTCCCATAATGAGGCTTTGCTAGGGGAGCAGGGCAGACTCCTGAAAACGTGCCTGAACGTGGCCTGGGAGCCAGCCGGTGTGGGTTTCACGGAGGTTCCAGGCGGTGCTGGGATTTCTCGTGCAGGGTTCGGGGCTCTTGTGGACTGACTTCCCACTGGCACCAAGGGAAGGTCCACGTGGGCTGTCGGATCAGCTGGGCTAGGTGTGGAGCAGACAGGAACCTGGGTGGTGGTGTCTGAAAGCTGTCTGCAGTGAAACATCAGAAATGGAGTCCAACGCTGCATCACGTTGTCACACTGGTAACACAGGGGAAGAGCAGAGGACCTCTCGGGCGTTGCATGAATTCCGTAGCTTTTCTGTTGATGAAACACTTTTCAAAATAGAAAGTGGGAGAAGAGAAGCTGTTCCTACTTCCCTCTCATTAGTCCAAGGCGTTAATGTCTCAAAATCCACGTAGTTGTAAGGACAACCATTTTTATAAATATGCAACACTGTTTTAATCATCTGTGCGTGCTTAATCTCAAAGCCAATGTTCTTTCACAAATGAAAGATTTTACAGCTCAGTAGAAATATTCCTCCCTATCTCTAGCCATTTACAAGTAGAATTATCATGGTCACTATTAAATAGAATACTCAATACTTTAAGTTGCCTGAGTTACAAAAACACTGGTCATTTTCCTTAAGAAACCGAGTGCCTACTGTGTAACATGTACTGTATCAAGGGCAGGAATAAAACACTGAACAAGACAGGAAATATCAGTTCTAGACGAAGCCTTCTGTAAACACACCAGCTAAGACATTGCCCCCGCCCTTCGTGAGTTTATATTCTGTCAATATTTAAGAATCTCAAAGCATACAAAATGCATAAAAGTCATGAAACCCAGACACATCATTGCAGCTACGTGAGAATTCAAGAGCAAAACTTACACCAATCAGAATTTTCATGGATCACCCCCAGAAAGTGTATTCATATCCTATTTTATAATAATATACACTTTAAATGACACAACTCTTCCTCCGTTCTTACATAAACTTAGAGCAAAATCAAACACCTGTGCCTTTTACAGGAGCTGACCTGGACAGAACAAGATACCATATCCACATTTGCTCTAAGCAGGAAGCTGGAAAAGAAACACTGGCCCATAAATCCTAAAATTCATCACAGTTACAATCACCTCACATTTAGTACTGCTCAGACCTCAAATATTCAATCCCACTGATTGATTCAAGGAGCGTGCTTATATTTGCTAATCACGCCAGTTTCGCATCCCTGAAGTAGAATGTCCACAGTGAGAGTAGATCAAGCTGCACAAGAAAACTGGGGCAGCTGTGGGCAAACAGGCCTTTGGTGGAGTTTTGGTGGTTGTCACCTCTCTGATCCCACTTCTGTATCTGAAAATTTACCAACAGATACATTCGTGTGTGTGTGTGTGTGTGTGTGTGTGTGTGTGTGTGTGTGTGCGCGCGCACGCGTGCACGCATGCATGCATACATGCTTAGTTGTGTCCGACTCTTTGTGACCCCATAGACCATAGCTACCAGGCTCCTCTGTCCATGGAATTTTCCAGGCAAGAATACTGGAGTGGGTTGCCATTTCCAACTCCAGGGGATCTTCCCCACCAAGCAACCTAAGCTGCATCTCTTGAGTCTCCTGCATTCACAGGCAGATTCTTTGCCATTGACAGTCTTTACCTGGGAGACCCCAAGATTCATCCACACTTGTGCTCAAAAAATACAATGCAGTTGTCTGTTACAGCATTCTTCATAAAAACAAAAGACTGGTAATCCCACGAGAATTCAATCAATGGCTCAGTGATAAAGAATCCACCTGCCAATGCAGGGGACACAAGAGATTCCGGTTAGGTCGCTCGGTGGGGAAGAGCCCCTGGAGTAGGACACAGCAACCCACTCCAGTGTTCTTGCCTGGAAAATTCCATGGACAGAAGAGCCTGATGGACTACAGTCCATGGAGTTGCGAAGAGTCAGACACGACTTCATCTTCACTCACTTACAGTGTAGGAGACCCTGATTTGGGTTCCTCAGGTGTGATCCCATGGTGGGAAGATCCCCTGGAGAAAGGAATGGCAACCCACTAGAGTATTCTTGCCTGGAAAATCCCATGGGCAGAGGCACCTGGCGGGCCACAGTCCATGAAGTCACAAAGAACCAGACACTGAGCGTGACTGCAGAAATGCCTGTTACACTGTGCTGTGGAACACTCTACAGACGATGAAAACCAAGCAGGTCCATATATGGCGGCAAATCTCCAACACGAAGGTAAGTGAACAAAGAAAGGCTGGAGAAGAGTCAACACCGAACGCCTGCGTTTGTCTCAGGAAGGGGCATCAACTAGGCACCCGGTGCAGTTGACCCCTGAGCAACGGCACGAGCTCACTTCTACACAGATTTCCTTCCAGTAAATACAAACAGGACCACATGACCCACAGTTGGTGGATCTGCACTTGCTGAACCAAGGATGGGGAGGGCTGACTATGGGACCTGAGTGTTCCTGGTTTCGGTACCTGTGGTGAGTCCTGGAACCGATACCTCGAGGATATTAAAGGACGGCTATATACGCCCAGAATACTGGTCGGTGACATAACAACCTTGTCACATTGGCGGCCTTTGGGAAAGGCGCATGGGGTTAGGGGGAGGATAGACATATTTTCTGTATGTCCTCTTGTGATATTTACTGTTCTTACCATGTGCATGTCTGTATACATATGTGTATATGTGTGTCTGTGTGTATATATGTATATAATATGGTGAGAACGACGGCTGTGACTGCCATGCCATGCTCATCAAGAAGAAATGAGAAAGTTGAAGAGATCTGAACAACCATCTCACATCACGGTTGAGCAGCTCTCCTCCTGCTAACAAGGTGAAGATAACTCTGGGTTGCCTGAGAAGCTGAGGTCCCACTTACAGGGTTAAGGCCCATCATGGAAGTATCTCCACGTGGCTCTCGCCTCTGTTTATCTGCAGTCCTGTGTCTGAACTGATGGGAAGGGGAGAAGGGGTGTCTGGGGAATGGGAGGGGGCTGGCAAACCAGAGCATTGACAGAACTGCTTACACCATGAAGACCTGCTGCAAAATTGCAGACGAGAAGGTGCCCTCTGTTCACACCCTCCCCCACAGAGTGCCTGGTGGTTCTGGAAAGAATGGAAAGAAAGCATTGCGCCAGCCACCAGCCTGCCCAAACTGTGCAGATTTTAAATGACTTCCCTTTCCCAGCCTTTTGGATCAGTAAGAACTGCTGTTCATCTACTTCCTTTGTGAACTAGCCTCTAAGCTTGGAGGCCAGTTATGGTTTAACCCACTTGCTTCTTCACGCAAGCCTATTCGAAGTCTTGGAAACTGGACCCCCCTGGTCATCTGGTTCAACCTTCTGAGGCTACAGACGCAGGAACAAGGGACAGGCGAGTCTCCTCAGACACATGGGACTCCCTTTCTGGCCCACGTGTGAAGGCTCCACCTGGACACCACCCTCTGGATCCCTGTCCTTCTTGCCTGCCGAGCTCGCCTCCTCCCGCCACCATCTTTGGCACACTGCAGGGCAACCGGGCCTTTCTGATGGGAGCCGGAGAAACTAAGGAGAGAATCAAAAAACCAAGCGCCTGGACGATAACTCTATTTGCTTCTGCAGAATGTGTGCTTGTGAGATTTTCTTTAGCATCAGTTTCTTCCAGGGGTCATGCCCACTCTTTCACATTAATGACTGTAAACCACACTTTAAGAGATTTTTCATAATAATAAAAATCTAATCAATTGTTCTTTAAAAACAAAACAGTAATCCATTAATCTGTTAGAAAAAAATCACTTCAGCTGACTTTAGGGGGTCATGTAGATGTAGTCAGTCAAGAACCTGGATGTTCAGCTTTAACTGGATTTGTGCACGCTCAGTCCCTCAGTCGTGTCCGACTCCTCGAGACCCCATGAACTGTAGCCCACCAGGCTCCTCTGTCCATGGGATTCTCCAGGCAAGGAGACTGGAGAGGGTTGTCATTTCCTCCTCCAGGAGATCTTCTCAACCCAGGGATCGAACCCACGTCTCCTGCGGTTCCTGGAATGGCAGGCAGTTTCTTTACCACTGAGCCACCTGGGAAGCCCAACTAATGCAATATTGTGTGATTCAATCAAAGTTTCTATGTAAATAAGAATTCCTTGAAAAGGGATCATCTGAAGAGAATGAAAAAAATAGAAGTATCTTCTTAAGGGATAAGATCAATAAATATAGTAATTCAGTGTCTCCACCGTAGCCTCATCCCATATGGTGTTTGACGTATAGCCCCCATCATCTTCACGGCCAGATGAAACTCTAACACACGCTCATGTCTACGTTCAAAGCCACGAAGGACAGTAGAAACAAAACAGAAATCATGCCTGGCAGTGTAGATCTTAGAGGAACCAAGTTCCTCTAAGTTGTAAAGGTAAAACCTTTGCATGTTTAACATTTTATGCAAATACCTCCCATCAATAGAGTCTGAACATTTTGGTCAGAGAAGTTGGGGCCACAAGAGAACCATATTCTGACCATCGCCTCGATTTCACACACACACACACACACACACACACCAGATGACTTCAACGGACATCCAAAGAAATGCTCAGCCCAACTAGCACAGGGCACTTCACTTGCCACTCGCTCCAGATGAACAAATAGGTCAGAGAGAAAAAGGGAACCATCCATGTGTGTTCACAACAACCCATTCACCATCTTCATTCATCCTAGAAGAGAAACTAGGAACAAGATAGGGGCCATCACAGGAAACCCCTGCCTGGGGCCTGAGTGGAGGCCCATCCTCCTGACTGGGGCGCAGGCTGGCAGGACATGGAAAGGAGCAACGGTCTTCTGTCCTCCTGTTCAAAGTTCCCCCTCCACTCTCTCCAGGCAGCCTGCCTGCTTATCAGCTGTTTAAAACTTTAAACCAAGCCAACCTGCTGACAGACGGTCTTGAAATCAATGGCTCCCTCTGAAACTTAATTTCCAATTGCCTTAATCTAATACATGCCATAATATGCTTTCAATGGTTGAAATGAACAGGCGCATCAGCCTTCCAAGTCGTCGGAACTCAGAAGACACCCTCCTGGTATTCCAGGTCAGCAAGACGGAGGCAAGCACCTTTCTCTGCTGTTTGGTGTGCGGCTTGTCAAGCTTGGCTGAAAGACTCAGAGGGAAAACAACAACCTTGAGTTGGAGAGGTTAAGCCCCAGATCCTCAGCCACTTGTGAGAGTCCATGCAATTCAGTGCAAGTGCAGAGCCACCTGTCACTCGAACCCCGGTTTCCACCTGGCCTCCCGTCTCCTATGGTCCAAGTACTCACAGTCCTACTGCCTGCCATAAAAGTAGAGATGGTCGCCACCACATTCGGTGAGCATCATGGGTCCCACTTCCCGAGTAAATGCATTCATCCTCCTATGATAGCTGAGTATTCACACACGTCATGGTTTCTACAGTTACGTATTCACAGGCAATTATCCAGTACCAATTGTATATGCCAATGCAAAGGATACAGTAAAAACATCAGATATTTCCAAGTTTGAACAAAGCCAATCTATACAGCAAGTCACTTCAAAATTATGATAACCTCTGAAGACCACAGATACAGGTACTTACTACTGCCCACTGTGGCTTGTAGAATATTCTCGGCCGGGTCCTACCACACTCGGGCATGTGGGATTTTTCTTATTGCTGGTGCAAAACCTCCAGCACGTAGCTTTTAAATTCTAATACCACACAATTGCACCAAGAGGATGATAAATGTTTGTTAAGATAGTATTCTTATTGCTTTTCATAACTGGCAGCCAGGCATTCACTAATTCTTAAAAAATGGCATAAAAATGTAAACAGGTTGTTATTTACCAGGATGATCACGTCAGTTCCCATAGGCTTCACCAGTTGCTTAAGCAAGGGAACGTGGCGTGCACCTTTGAGAGCAACCTCAGGCCAAAACTAAATGCTGAGTATGGGACTGATGAGTCTGTCAGACACCTGTGGTGATACAGAGTCATTCTCCCCAGAGATGGAAAAATACCGACCAGTCATTGCAATAGCTGAATGGCTTACCAAATGCCATGTTTGCAGCAGCATGAATGGAAGAAAGGTACTGACTTCTGCTCTCAGATGGTAACTCAGCCAAGAAAGTCAAAACACGGGCAGACACTGAGCTACAACCTCTTCTGGGGTGAGTGGCCGGCTTTGCTCACATCTGCTTCCCTTAAATCCCACTGCTCGGGGAGAACCAGGTCTGAACCTTGGCTTTAGAACGCACACAAACCATGCACGGTGCCGAGTGGACACACTCATCCAGGCTCTGTGAGCAGCCAGGACTTGGGTGGCTTTGTGTCTCTCATGACGTCAAAGGAGAAGAGCCATGGGCTCCATCTTGAGACACACGCCCAGTCCCCGGGTGCCCGGCCCTGCCCCGAGGAGCACCAACCAGGAGCCCTCTCGCACTGCCCACACGCCCTCTCAGCTCCTCGTCCACAGCTCCACAGACAGCCAAACACCTGCCTCTGGTTCCTATTTCCTTTGTATTTTAGCCTACAGCCCAGAAAAGAGCCTGCTTGGTTCATCTGGGCCTACCTTTACCCAGATTCAGACTGCTTTCAGAGAAATAAAATGTGTCTGTTTGGGTTCCTTTCATGTGGCAGTCGGATATCCAAGTACTACTTTGGCTTCCCTAGGAAATTCCCCACCTTCACTTTTTCATGGGTCTAATTCCAGGCCAAGGAGCCCCCGGCTGCTGGCACCTCCAGCATCTCCCCTTGAGATCACAGCCCAGCACTGGATCGACCTCAGACCTCCCCTCCAACTTGGGGAGGTTGCACATGGAGGTCTGGCTAAGCAGGGGCTCGGGATTCAACATGACGCAGCCCTGAGCATCCTCGACCAGAGCAGCCTGGGAGAAAGCAGCAGCCCTCCCCAGGGCCCTCAGCGGCCCCCAGACACCCCAGCACCCCGCCCTGCAGACGCAGGTGTCCTGCACACAGACATCAGTGCAGGCCACACATCTGTGGGGCAGCTTGTCACCCCAGGGCCATGATGGCCAGGCAGCCGGGGGACTGGGAGGGGGAATGGCCAGCAACCTTGGGGCCCAAACTCCTCCTGCCCCCTCTCTCCCCAACCCTCCCCACAGAGTTTTCAAGTTCAGGCAAAGGTTGGTCCTCAGTGTGGGCCTCATCAGCTCCATCCCAGCCCACCCCCAATTTCCCGGAGACACATGCAAAATCCCATCTGTGGGGTGGGGGGAAAGTGGACTCAAGTTGCCCCGACAAGGCATCTGCTGTGGAGGAAGGCTGGAACATTCCTGCAGAGGTTCTCAACTCCCAAACCTCCCGGCCGGCTCCTTCCCGTGCCTCCCCCCTCCCCCTACCTTGCTCCTCTCGGCCGCCCTCAAACCAGGCCGTGGGTTCCTCCTCCGGCAGCTGGGGCTCGCCTCCACCCTCCAGGGCTTTGCGCTTCTTCGACATCTCTGCCGGGGCTAGGGCTCTGGGGTGCTCTTTCCCCACCCCCAGCCTCCCCCCCAACCTCGGAGTGGAGAGTGAAGGTGGGGTTAGCTGGAGGGGAGGGAGCCGGGGAGAGAGCTGGGGGGACGGCTGCCTGCGGAGGGAAGGCACTTCGGAGGAGCAGGAAGGCAGCCGGAGGCAGGGACCCGGCGGGCAGGCAATGAGATCCTAAGAGCGGTTCCTGCAGACCTACGTCTAGGGGGCTGTGTGCTCTCTCTCTCCGTCTCTCTCTCCCTGCCTCTCTCTCTCTTCCCCTCTCCCTCTCTCCTTCCTCTCTTTCCTTCCCCTGGAAGGGTAAGCCCAGAGGAAAAAGAGACCCAACAAAATCAGGGAGAGGTGGCTCCTGGCCCCTCAGCAGGTTTCTTTCTGATGTAGGAGGGGGTGGGAGGGTGGGTGCCCGGTACCAGGACTCCTGGCCCTGCCTGGGAAGGACTGAGGTCCTGGGCAGGGGCAGTGGGGTGGGGGCTCCTGTGGTGCTGGGGAGGAAGTATTTGCAGAGGACTGCAAGGAGAAATGGGTGGAAGGAAGGAAGGAAGAGGCTGCAGGGTGCCAAAAAGTGATGCCTTTGGGTGCTAGGGGCGCAGACCCCCCTCCTCGGCCGTGACATCATCTGGGCTTTTGCAAAAGGGGCTGGGGGAGGTGGGGAGGTGGCCGGTGGGCCCTGGGCTGTGGCAGAGCCCAGAAGCAGAGAGGGGAGGAGGTCTTGTCCACCTCCAGAACCCAGGAGCCAGGAGGGTGGGGGCTGACTCCAGAGGCCCGCTGGGGTCCAGGCTCGCAGCGAGGCCCTTTGCAGCTGGAGGGCAGCCTTCCCCGGAACTTGGAGCTGGGAGCGCGGGCCGGGCGAGGCTGGAGGCGCTGGAGTTGGCTGCGGACCCCCTCACCTCCTCTGCCACCCCTCCAGGGTCCTGGTTTTACCCACTTGGGTCTCTTTTTTAATCACTTCCCCTCAACATCCCTTCCTCAAGAAAGTCATGTCCCCAGACAACACACACACACACACACACACACACACACACACATGCACTTCCTTATTGCCCAAAGGGATGAGGGAAATGATGATAACTTTTTGACGTAGGGAAAAGGTTGGATTGTAGTTTTTCCAGACTCCCAAGGGTTAAGTAATAGGTAAACGCAAGAGTCCACTTACCCGCCAAAGTATACGAAGCACCTATCTGCTTTCCACTTCAACTTCACACATTTAAAAGAGAGAAGAGCAGCAAAGAAGGAGAGGGTGGGAAGCAGGCGAACCAGGAGCCGGGTGGGTCCGGGGCTCCATTGAGAACTGCGCAGAACAAGTTGACCGTGAGCCCGGGTGGCCCGAGTTCAAGACCTCTCCAAGAATACTCGCTCCGGCTCCGCTCCGCAGGCACGTCCCAAAGGCTTGGGGCAGTCCACATTTCGCGCTGGTCATCTCGGAAAAGGGGGAAGACAACTCTAAGCGGAGGGGGTCTTTCCTCTTGCCCTCTTGTCCTTCTGGGGGTTTCCAGGAAAGCCTCGCCGAGCGCGCTCCAGGTGCCAAGGAAGACCGGTCCATCTCAGCTCACCCTCCTTGCGGCCGCAACTTTGGACCGCACACCTACAGGGAACACGGGTGCGAGGGTGCGTGCGTGTCTGAGTGTGCGTGTGTGCGAGTGCACGAGTGTGCCCGCCCGTGTGCCCGCGCGCACCGGGCTGTGGGTGCATGTGCTTGTCGAGAACGGCGCTCCCCGGCTGCCTGGAACTTGGAGAGTTTTCCTTTAAGCCGGAGCTGCGGCTCGGACACCCCCCGCGTCCAACAGGAGGCGATGACGTCTGTAGCCTGGTTGCCAGCCAGTCCCCAGGCTGCCGCTGCCTTTCATTGACAGGAGCGGGCGCTCCGACGTCAGCAGCCGGACCTTTGGCAAAGCGGCTCCGGCGGAGACGGCTCCCACCCCCGCACCTGCCAGCCCGCCCGGGGTTTGGGGGATGAAATCAAAGTCTCTGGGGAGGGGCCCGGGGAGGCGCTGGGGCTACGGGGGGTGGGGGTGGGGGTGGGGGTGGGGGACTCCGATCTGCCTCCTTTGTCCTGGAGCCCCGGAGTTTATAAATAGTGCTGTCTCCGGCCAGACTCGAAGAGCGCCCCCCCTCTCCTGGCCGCGCACCCGGCAGCGCCCCCCGCCCCTGCCAGGCGCGGCCCGGAGGGAGGAGGGGAGGGGGCGGGGAAGCGGGGAGTGGAAATAGACATTGCTTAGCTTCCCTCTTTCCCATTCATAGATTCGGTTTGAGTCTTGGGGCGGCCGCTCGGCTCCGCGAGCCGCAGTGAATGGAAGCGTGCCCGCGCGCGGGGACCACTGGGCGCGCAGGATGCCGCCCTCGCTGGGGGCGCTCCTCCCGCGCGGAACCCGCGCCCTCTCCTAGGTGCGGGTGGGAGGACCCCCAAACGGCCACCTTGGAGGGACCAAGAGCCTGGTCTCCCACCCTGGGGTTCTTGTCCCTGCCCCTGCGGTGCTGGAAAGCCAAACGCAGAGCGAGCTGCGCTCAGCCGAGGAGAGCCGGGACGCTCAGGCAACCAGGGCCAGTCAGGGTCGACCGAGATCGTAGCCACAGAGAGGGGAGCGGCCAGGAGGCGCGGGACAGTGGCCGAGGCCACGGGCATCACCTCCCTCTGCGCACCCTGGGCGGTACAAGCCAGAGTCCGCTCGGCTCCAGAACCCCAGGGCGCAGGGGTGCGGGCTGCGGAGGACCGCGCAGCGGTGGGTTCCCACCCTACCAGCCCAGCTCGTGGGGGATCGGTGGGCTCGCGTCGGCTGCGCGCTGCTGCGGGGGAACCGAGGGCCGGCGAGGCCCACGCCGGCCGGGAGTGGGATGCGGCGCCCCCACCTGGGCCGCCCCCTACTCCACTTCTCCTCCGGGATCCCACAGGATGGAGTTCTCAGGCGCCCTGCTCATTGCGGGCGCTGGATGGACGCTCCCAAAAGCTGCCATGGGACTCAGAGAGCAGGGTGGCCTAGAGGTCCCGGGCATCTCTGCTGCTGACGCCCAGCAACAGGGAGGCTGACCCGCTGACCCTTCTGAGCCCCGTTTGGCCCAGCCTGTTGGAGAAGCTGCCCGCTCCGGGGCCCCCTTCTCCCCCTTCAGGCCCTGACTCGGGCCCCTCTCCCTGCTAAAGTAACCGCCTTCCCTTCGCGCCCCCTCCTAAGTCCTCTGCTGAGTCGGTCCTGCCCCAAGCATGCTGTCCTGTCTGTCTCCCAAGGGGAAAAAGCAAGTCTTGACACATGCCCTGCATCCCTCCACCCAATTTCTCTCCCCTTGACCACACTGTCTCTGATTTCTCTCCTCTCACTGGCTTTTGAATCCAGGCCTACAGGATGGTCTGGGGAGGTCTAATTCAGCGACTTTGCAAAATCAGCTCTGCCACAGGTCAGAGGTCACCCTGAGTGCTTAGAGCAAAGGTCACTTCTTAAGCCTCAGCCTCAACTGACTTGCGCATCATGTTGGACAGAGTCTTGGGTCCCCTTCCCGCCTATGGACACACCATCCCTGGCTTCCATCCTGCCTTCCTGGTCATTCCCTCTGGGTCACCTTGGTTGAATCTGCATCTCCCCATTTTCCTGATGCTGGAGTTGCCCATGGCTACCTTACCTACTCTGTCATCCACCTCCTTGGTGGTCTTACTCTGCCTCCTGGTCTTAAGTCCAATCTCAACCCTGAAGAGTCAGCATTCATATATTCAGCTCAGAGCTCTCCCCGAAATGTTGGGGTTGCCTGTCTCACTCGCACCTCTACCTGGGTGAATAAAAAGCACCGGAAACTCATCAGGACTCACTGGGTTCCTGATTTCACCCTCACCCCAAACCTGCTCTGCCCACAGTTCTTCCCACCTCTGTAAAAGGATGTCTTATCCTCACTGTTGCCCTTGGGCCAAAATACTGGGGTACAGTTGACTCCTTTTGTGTTCACCTTCCACATTCCAGCTGCCAGCAATTGCTGTTCCCTCTACCTTTAGACCTGGACAGGCTCCGCGGCCCCCACCACACAGCCCAGCTCCACCGCCTCCTGCCTGGGCTGCAGCTCCTGCCCCTGCCCCGCCTGTGTGCCCGTCACATGGGCGTCAGAGCCGGTCAAGATGCAACACCAGCTCTCTGGCTTCTCCCCCACAGTGATGCCGGGTCCCTACAGTGGCTGGCATCCCTCTCTGGCTCACCTTCTTCCTTTCCCACTCCCTGGTCCCCAGTCCCACTGACCTTTCCTGGAACCCACTCAGAACTCTTCCAGAACTCCCTCATAATCCCCTCAGAACTTTCCTAGAACCCACTTAGAACTCTTCTAGAACCCCCTCAGAACTTTCCTAGAACCCACTCAGAGCTTTTCTAGAACTCTTCTTAACCCCCTCAGAACTTTCCTAGAACCCACTCAGAACTCATTCAGAACTCTTCTAGACCCCCTCAGAACACCCTCAGAACTTTCCTAGAACGCCCTGAGAACTTTCCTAGAAGCCCTTCAGAACTCTTCTAGAACCCCCTCAGAGCTTCCCTAGAACCCACTCAGAGGTCTTCTAGAACTCTTCTATAACCCCCTCAGAACGTTCCCAGAACCCCCTCAGAACTTTCCTAGAAGCCCTCAGAACTCTTCTAGAACCCACTCAGACCTCTGTGTCTGCGGATCCCCTCCGGACCCTCCTACTGAAGACCCTCAAGATGACCTCTCTTTCTCCTTCTCACCTCTACTCAAGGGCCTCCTCTGAGAAGCCCTGGAGGGCACCTCACCTAAAACTTGCCTCAATTCCAGCCCCCATCCCTGCACAGGAATAGCACTTCTGGCCACTCCTTCTGCTTTACTCACTTGCCTTGTTTATCCTGTCTCTCCCTCAATTGCTAGCTTCTTGAGGATGGGGGGTCTTGCCTTTGGTTGTGGGCTGCAGTCCATGGGGTTGCTAGGAGTCGGACATGACTGAGCGACTTCACTTTATTTTTTCACTTTTATGCATTGGAGAAGGAAATGGCAACCCACTCCAGTGTTCTTGCCTGGAGAATCCCAGGGACGGGGGAGCCTGGTGGGCTGCCATCTATGGGGTCACACAGAGTCGGACATGACTGAAGTGACTTAGCATAGCATAGCATAATTGCATCAAAAAGTAGGCTTGGCCTTAGGGAAGTTCCTCACCTCACCATGCATTCCAGAGATGCTGGGTTTGCAGGAGGAGAAGGGTACGACAGAGGATGAGATGGTTGGATGGCATCACCGACTCAATGGACATGAGTTTGGGTAAACTCTGGGAGTTGGTGATGGACAGGGAGGCCTGGCGTGCTGTGGTCCATGGGGTCACAAAGAGTCAGACATGACTGAGCGACTAAACTGAACTGAACTGAGCTAGAAGAAGGTGGGCTTGGAGGCTGGCAGGCAGCCTCCATTCATCACAATGGTCCCCAGATCAAATATCCATCTGGGAGGGTGGGAGCCCCTACCTGAGACCAGTCGGGCCTCTGGGTGACTCGGTTCTCTGCTCAGTCACTTTCTGCTTCCATTGCTTCTTTCTCTTTTTATCTTCCTGTTGGGTTTTTCTTTCCTGCCAAGCCTTAAGCCTGCTGTGGTCCACACAGAGGTAAAATGGACCCCGCCTGACCTGGATCCTCAGAGACCACACTCCTTCCCTTGAGCCCTTTAGTAGTGGGTTCCCATCCTTCTCATCCAGAGAGTAAATACCAAGTTCCTGAAACTTTAGAATGCCTCCTGTGCACCAACATTGGATTCATTCAGCAACCACTGAGCTTGGGGGCAAAGCTCAGAGGCCCTGGTCTCTGCAGCGATCCCTGGGCACAGGAAAGGCCCTGGTCTCTGCAGCGATCCCCGGGCACAGGAGAGGCCCTGAGGCTGTGGCATGCCAGGTGCAGGTGGCCTGGCACGTTGTGGGGTGCCCCCCCCCAGGAGACTCCCCAGGGACAGAGGCAGGAGAGGGATTGTTTGGAAGGGCCAGTGCTCCAGTGTCAGGCTGAGGAGTTGAAGCCATATCCTGAAGGCGCTGATGGGTGGGCTTCCAGAGAGAGGTGGGATGGAGTCCTCTGTGTGCGAGGGAAACAGCTGGGGAGTGGCGGAAAGGAAGCAGGACCAGAGGCAGGGAGAGTGGGCAGCCCAAAGGCTGTTTTCACGGATCCCAAGTTGAAGGAGCGAACCAGGCTGGCCGCGTGGGTGAGAAGAGGGAGGAGGTGAGGATGCCGGAAATAGTTCTGGGTGCTCATGTGCCGGCCCATCTTCTTAAGTAGCATCTGAAAACTCAGCCCAGCTGAGCTGAGGATTCCAAGGAGGCTGACATCAAGGAGCAGACAGGCTGGCACCACTGGATGCCACAAGCAAGGGCAGGCTGAGATGGGTCACCCACTCTGCACATCCAGAAATCCCGTGTCCCCTGTCACCTGCCGGCCTGAGCAGGTGAGGGGGCAGGACTTGGAGCAGGCCCCCTCGATCATCCTGGAAGGGGAGCCTGAGTTTCCTGCATTCTGGCCACCACTTCCCCCAAATGCATCAGATGACGGGACATGATGTGGATGAGGCCCTTTCACTGAAACTGCCGAAAGGGGAAATGGACCAGTGATGCGAGCTAGCAAAGGTCATGGGCTCTGAGGGCAACTCCCAAACTGCAGTCAGGACATCCTGGCTGTGACCTGGCCTTCCCCGGCTCCATCTAAAATAAAAGCCTCGGGGCGGGTGGGGGGATTGTGGCAGGGGGTGGGCAGGCAGGCTGGGGCTTGTCCTGACACCTGCAAGGCTCAGCTTGAGGGGGCGGGGACTGCCTCCCTCAGGGATGGTTCATTCATTCCCCTTGGTTCTTGGAAGAGCATTTTCCAGGTTCTTCTGGTTCTAAGAAGAAGTGAGGTCTTTGGATAATTGGGTGTTAATTCTCACCGATTCCAAGAACAGTCTGGGGAAAACAAGCAAAATCAGAGCAGGCTTCCGACCAAGTGGCCTGCTTGGAAACCAGGGGTGAGGACTCTGCTGACTGCCGAGCACAGGCATTTCTGCTCCTGGAAGAACTTGTAAGTTGTGGGAAGTAATTTTTCAAATGGGAGCTGTAGACACAGAAAGTCTGAAAGCAGCTTATTTAACACTGTGAATGGGTTAAATAGAGTCTAATCACTGATTCGCAGAGTGGAAGGAACATTCAATTAAGTAATGAGACTAATCCCCTAGTCCCAAGTGCTGGGCTATGAATGAGGAAAATGAGGGCAAATAATGTAACACCACCAAACAGCAGTGGCTTTCAGTGGTTTGTTTTCTTTTTAAGGGAAGGACAGTATAGCTGTGGACTCTGTTCAGAGTTTTGAACTGATCATATAAATGCAGAAATTTTATTACATCATGTCTGTTCCATAAGTAGTGTGGCTTAATTATCTTAAATAGTTCATCTAGTTAGAAGTCAGCACTCACATTTTTTAGTCTTCTATTTGGAAATAATTTCAAGTAGCAGAAAACTTGCAAGAATAAAAACAGTACAAGGCGCTTTCTGATATCCAGACCCTCCTCTGGTGAAATGTTAGTCTATGCATGGTCTCTAGTTTTCTCATTAATGAAGCGTGCGTTATCTCTTGGCCCTTTACCCCTGAAATACTTCAGTGTGCATTTCCTAAGAATAAGGATATTTCCTTATATAAACACAGCACTGTAGTCAATAAACAAACATCCCTGATAAAATACTTTATCTCACCTCTGTCCATATTCCAGTTTTATCCATTGATCCAATGTCTTTTATTTATTTTATTTTTTATTTTGCAAGGTAAATTTTATGTGAGGCAAAATGAGGGCTGTAGCCCGGCAGACAGCATGTCAGGTAGCCCTGAGAAACTGCTCCAATCAGGTGGCGGGGGTGGGGGTGCGGGCAGGAGGTCAATGAATGTGATTTTGGTGGAGGAGTAGTTGATGCAGTTGAACACTTATCCCTTCATGGTGATACCGGATCCAGAATGCAGCCTGTTGTTGTTAAGTCAGTAAGCTTCGTCCTACTCTGTGACCCCATGGACTGCAGCACGCCAGGCTACCCTGTCCTTCACCATCTCCCAGAGTTTGCTCACACTCACGTCCATCAAGTCAGTGATGCCATCCAACCATCTCATCCTCCGTCGCCCCCTTCTCTTCCCACCTTCAATCTTTCCCAGCATCAGGGTCCTTTCCAATGAGTCAGCTCTTCGCCTCCGGTGGCTGAGGTATTGAAGCTTCAGCTTCAGCATCAGTCCATCCAATGAATACCCAGGGCTGATTTCCTTTGGGATGGACTGGTTGGATCTCCTTGCAGTCCAAGGGACTCTCAAGAGTCTTCTCCAGCCCCTCAATTTGAAAGTCTACGCATAAGGATGTCACTGAACTGGCCCAATCTTAGATTCTTTCACTCTGGAACATTTCCAGAACCCATCTTTGTCTTTTATGATACAGACATTTTGGAAGACTGTGGACATCCCCTCTCCTCATTCTACAATAAACCGTTTCTTGGGTGTGAGTCGCTTAGATGTTTCCACAGGACTGGATTCGGGTGATCTCAGCTGGAACGCCGCCGAGAGGAGGCTGTTCTTTACCAGACCATCACCTCCAGAGGCCCTGATGTCCACTCGGTTCTCCCTGAGAGTCTGAATCCTGGCCCGGCTCTTGGTTGACACCTCCACTGTATAATCACGCGTTTGATCTCATGCTCATGGCTAATAAGCATTCTGGGAAGAGTGGCTACTATTCTGCTCCTCGTTGAAATCTGCCCCGAATCTGAGGGTTATGACTTGGTCTGCTCCTGCCTGGATGGCTTGTGAACTCAGCGCACCCTCCGCATTCACTCACCAGCCCCGGGGTGGGTGAGAGCCTCCCTTCTCCCTGATTCACACACGCATGTATCCGCTTGTGATGTTGTGAGTCTTGAAGTCTTGGGGACTCACAGATTCCCAGTTCTCATGGTTCATAATTCATTTCTTTCTTAAGATGTATTTTATTTAGGTATGTGTTTTTGGCCGCACTGGGTCTTCATGGCTGCACACGGGCTTTCCCTAGTGCTGAGTGGGAGCTGCTCTCGGGTTGCGGTGCCCAGGGTTCTCACTGTGGCGGCCTCTCTTGTTGCAGAGCACGGGCTCTAGGCACCTGGGCTCCAGGAGCTGAGGCCCCGGGCTCTAGAGTGCAGGCTCAGTAGTTGTGGTGGGCAGGCTTACTAGCTTTGCATCATATGGGGTCTTCCTGGGCCAGGGACTGAACCCATGTCCCTGGCATTGGCAGGAAGACTCTTAACCAGGATATTTGTTCCGTGTGTGCTCAGTCATGTTCAACTCTTTGTGACCCCATGGACTGTAGCCCACCAGGCTCCTCTGTCCATGAGCTTTCCCAAGCAAGAACACTAGACTGGATAGCCATTCCCTTCTCCAGGGGATCTTCCCCACCCAGGGGTCAGGCCGGCATCTCCTGCGTCTGTTGCATGGACAGGAGGATCCTTTATCACTGCCCCACCTGGCCCGCCAGGGACGCCCTGTGATTCATCTCTGTATGTGGTTCTTCTGCTCATGTTTGGTCCATAAACGGATCTGTGAGGGTCCCTGTAAGCTGGCTCCTGCACACAGGTCATTGTTTGCGAACTCTTTCTGACTGTTGGCACAGGAAGATTCACAGGCTTATCTTGTACCATCCTTGCCTCAGCCTGAAATCAGCCATTTCTTCCAGGAGCGCTGGTCTTTGCAGTGGAATTAGAGACCAAGATCTGGGCACCAGGGCTGCTCACTGCTACTGGGGGTGTCCTTTCTTCTTGGCCCTTGCAGCTGACAGATCCGGGCAGTTAGCACACACACTATGTACATATACACGTACATAGGCAAACATACATGCACACACGTGTCAGGGTCTTTCCTGAATTTCACATGTCATTGGTATATGTCCCTTTATCACTGAGATGACCCCCCTGCTCCCGCACCCGCCCCTCAACCACATCAAGTGTTTAGTCAGTTGCTCAGCTCCACAGTGTGTCTGAAAGCTGGCTTTGCCATCAATGTTGTTTGCACTGCAACAAGCAAACTCAATTAGGTCAGGATTCCTTCCCTGCCTCCCAGCACCTCTCAGAGGACACAGTACCCAGAAGACCTCTAGCCAACCCTGTGTTCAGAAGATGCTGGTTGGTTCTGTCTTATGTATTCCCCTTTCATTTCCTCTCCTTTGAATGACGGATGACAGGATTCCTTTGTTTTTGTGTCCATTCAGGTTCAGAGGTTTCCCTTTTCCAGGCTCATTGGTTTAATTTTATTCTCTGAGCATGTAGGCTCCTGAATATGCTCCTGAAAGTCAAGACTAAATCTATGGAGAGAGGATCCTCCTCTCTCCTTCTACTAAATTCCTTCTACTCTATCTCTGCCCCCAAGCCTGGTTAGAAATCCACTTCACTGTTTTCTGGTTTATCTCAAACCTTTCCTCTGTAAAGGTGAGTGGATATGTTTGTTTTCTTATTTTCTCTTTTTTTTTTCTCCACAAAACTTATACTCTATGTGCTCTTTTGCAATTTGCTGTTTGTCATTAGTAACATCTCCTGGAAATCACTCCCTGCTGTTTTTCAATCTCTCTCTCTGTTTTTTGGTTGTTTTTTTTTTAACTTTTGGCCGCACTCCAAAGCACTGGGACCTTATTTCCCAGATCAGGATTGAGTCCATGCTCTCTGCATCAGAAGTCTTAACCCCTGGACTGCCAGGGAAGTTCCTCTTCCTCAGTTTTTAAAAACAACTCTATTGTATGTATGTCCTGTGCTTGGACATTAAGGCAATTTCCAAAACTTTACAATTACAATAAGTGCAAAAAATGGCTTTGTGCCTTTTTATTTTCATACTGTGGATGGTATAACTTCAGAGCAAATTCCTAGGAGCGGACTTGCTGGTTGTTGTCCAGTCGCTAATCCTGTCTAATTCTTTGGGGTCCCATGACTGCAGCACACCAGGCTCCTCTGGCCCTCACCATCTCCCAGAGTTTGATCAAACTCAGGTCCGTTGAGTTGATAATGCCATTGAGCCATCTCATCTTCCATCTCCCTCTTCTCCTTCTGCCTTCAATCTTTCCCAGCATCAGGGTCTTTTCCACTGAGTCGGCTCTTCTCATCAGGTGGCCAAAGTTTTGGAGCTTTAGCTTCAACATCAGTCCTTCTAATGAATGCTCAGGGTTGATTTCCTTTAGGATGGACTGGTTTGATTTCCTTGCTGTCCAAGTGTCTCTCGACAGTCTTCTGCTGCACCACAATTCAAAAACGTCTATTCTTAGCACTTTAGCCTTCCTTATAGTCCACTTTCACATCTGCACATGACTACTGCAAAAACCATAGCTTAGACTATATGGTCCTTTGTTGGCAAAGTAATATCTCTGCTTTTCAATACACTGTCTAGGTTTGTCAGAGTTTTCCTTTCAAGGAGCAAGGATCTTTTAATTTCATGGCTTCAGTCACTATCTACAGTGATTTTGGAGAAATCTGTCCAAAGAAAATAAATCTGTCACTGCTTCTACTTTTCTCTATTTGCCACGAAGTGATGGGACCGGATATCATGATCTTAGTGTTTTTGAGTGTTGAGTTTCAAGCCAGCTTCTTCACTCTCCTCTTTCACCTTCATCAAGAGACTCTTTAGTTCCTCTTCATTTTCTGCCATTAGAGTGGTGTCATCTGCATATCTGAGATTTTGATATTTCTCCCAGCAATCTTAATTCCAGCTTGTGTTGCATCCAGCTGGGCATTTCACATGATATATTCTGCATAGAAGTTAAATAAGCAGGGTGACAATATACAGCTTTGACGTACTCCTTTCCCAACCTCGAGCTGGACTGCCATGTAAATATAAATACAGTCTTGTTCAGTTCAGTTCAGTTCAGTCGCTCAGACGTGTCCGACTCTTTGCGATCCCATGAATGGCAGCACGCCAGGCCTCCCTGTCCATCACCAACTCCCGGAGTTCACTCAAACTCATGTCCATCGACTCAGTGATGCCATCCAACCATCTCATCCTTTGTCGTCCCCTTCTCCTCCTGCCCCCAATCCCTCCCAGCTTCAGAGTCTTTTCCAATGAGTCAACTCTTCACATGAGGTGGCCAAAGTACTGGACTTTCAGCTTTAGCATCATTCCTTCCAAAAAAATCCCAGGGCTGATCTCCTTCAGAATGGACTGGTTGCATCTCCTTGCAGTCCAAGGGACTCTCAAGAGTCTAGTCCAACACCACAGTTCAAAAGCATCAATTCTTCGGTGCTCAGCCTTCTTCACAGTCCAACTCTCACATCCGTACATGACCACTGGAAAAACCATAGCCTTGACTAGACGGACCTTTGTTGGCAAAGTAATGTCTCTGCTTTTGAATATGCTATACAGGTTGGTCATAACTTTCCTTTCAAGGAGGAAGTGTCTTAATTTCATAGCTGCAGTCACCATCTGCAGTGATTTTGGAGCCCCAAAAATAAAGTCAGCCACTGTTTCCACTGTTTCCCCATCTATTTCCCATGAAGTGATGGGACCGGATGCCATGATCTTCGATTTCTGAATGTTGAGCTTTAAGCCAACTTTTTCACTTTCCTCTTTCACTTTCATCAAGAGGCTTTTTAATTCCTCTTCACTTTCTGCCATAAGGATGGTGTCATCCGCATATCTGAGGTTATTGATATGATTTCCCGGCAATCTTGATTCCAGCTTGTGCTTCTTCCAGCCCAGCGTTTCTCATGATGTACTCTGCATATAAGTTAAATAAACAGGGTGATAACATACAGCCTTGACAAACTCCTTTTCCTATTTGGAACCAGTCTGTTGTTGTTAGATATTATCAAATTCTTCAAAGGGTTTCCATCAGTTTACAATTCACCAATCATTTTCATTTCATAAAGAAAAAAAATTCCCCAAATGTAAACAAATTTGCATTAGTGGAAAAAGAAAAGTTTTAAAGAAGTAATTTGCTTCACTGAACTGGTAAGGTTAGGGTCCAGGGTCTGCTTAATCCTCAGGCACCTTGGGGTGAGAAAAACTTACCAGAATATAATATAAACATGCGCCTCTATCACTCTTATCTACTGAGTACATACATTCTGAACCTGGTATTCTGCTATATTATGAAATAAATGTGCTGGGAAGAAATCAGTTGGAACCAGCCTCATTTCTTTTCTGAATTCTGTCACATTCTTGCTCTGTGAGTTTGGGGAAGTCGTTTGATGTCACTAAGACTCCTCTCCTCATCTGTAAGATGGAGATAAAAATCAATTCCCCGACTCCCTAATGGACCAGACAGAAATGCCTGGATGCTATCTGTCTGTCTACAGGTCTATTAGTTGTTTCCGATTGTCATATTTGTCCGCAGTCTTTGAAACATCTTACTTCTAAGAAGGGGGAGGGGAGGGAACATTTAATTGAAATGTTGCAAATCTGCATTTTTGGTTCATTTTCATCCTCACCACAGTTAACACACCATTCAGCAGTGTGCTTTCATCTCTCTGGATCTTATCGCCCATCTTTATACTATAAAAGGGCTGAACTCCTCCACCTGTGAGATCCTGCCTTGTCCCAAAGTGTTCTGCTTCTTCAAGGAGCCTACGTGAAGCCCGCAGTGAGAGCGCCAGCAAGTCTGAGAGGAACGCCACACCCCCTCTTTAAAGAGCTTCACCAAGAAATAGATGATTTCAAAACGGAATTTTAACAAAGAGGCCGACACAGTTCCTGAAAGTCTAAGGTCATCTTTCCACCCATGAGGGAAGGCACTAGCCCCCTCTGATCCAGGGGAAAGCACTTAGGATTTTTTCCTTAAGACCTCGGATAATTATTTTGAGCTTAGTTGGCTCACAAAGAAACATTAAAAATTAAAAAAAAAAAAAAAAAGGCAGAGTGAGAAGAGGCTCTGTTGTGCATCTCCTGCCATCGTCACTTGGGGCTCAACTCAGGAGACCAAGAAATAAAAGCACTCCTCATCCGGCAGGAAGAGAGGAGAGAGAAGCTGCGAAGGGGAGGGGCAGCATTCAGGACGCCTGACTGTGATTTCTTAATCCACCTGAACCAAAGATCCTGATGAGTTGATTCCACCTCTGCTGGACTAGGTTTCCAGGAGCCTGGGGTCCGCTGGCTCAGGCCGCCTCATGCGTGGATGGTGCTCACAGCCCCATGGGTCAGGCCTGGTTCACAACCCCAACCCAGCCAGGCCTGAATGGACCGGCCGGCGTCCCTGCTGGACCCCGTCTCCTTCTCCCAGTGGCTCTTAGAAAAACCCCAACCCTCTCCCCGGCCTGGAAGCTATCAGGGTCATGGACTGTCCCCTCCCCACGCCCAGGGGAGTTTCCGGAAAAGATGCCCCCGCGGGTTGTGTCCTGCCTCAGCCTTTGCAACCCTCCCAGAAGGACAGCACCCGCTGCCCTGGCACCAGCACATGCTGCCGCCTCTGCAGCCTCGTCGCCTCTGCCCGCTCCAGCTCCTCAAGCACCGGCTGCCCTGAGGACCAGAGGCTGCACAGGCTGCCTTGCAGGACCAAGGCCCCTCCCTCGGCCAGAACATTCTGCCTGGGGTCCGACAACACTGTTAGCACTCCGCTCACTACCACCTGCCCCAGGAAGCTCCCCAACTCTCTCCCCTCCTCCCTAGAGGACACGCTGCTCCATCCTTGGACAGCACCCAGGAGGACCAGTCAGAGACCCCTTTATCCCAGGGCACTGTCACAGTCAGACTTCCAGAGCCGCAGAAACGCCACCGTCCTGCCCTCACAGAACAGCGAGTCTGGACGTGGGCTGCCTCCTTAGCTGGTCAGGGGCTCAACGATGCCCAAGCCATCCCAGGTACCTCTTGGCCTTTTCTTCCTGCTGGTCCCTTCATGACAAGAATGGCTGCTTGGAGCCAGGTGCCATTTCGTGTTCAAGGGATGAAGATGAGAGCAGAAAAGTGACAGTGACTGGCACTTGCTTTTTTCAGAAAAAAGGAAACCTTCCCCAGAAGCCATTGGCTTCCCTGGCAGCTCAGCGGTAAAGAATCCACCTGCCAGTGCAGGAGACTGGGGTTCAATCCCTGGGTCAGGAAGATCCCTTGAAGGAGGGAATGGCAACCCATTCCAGTGTTCTTGCCTGGGAAATCCCACGGACAGAGGAGCTTGGGGGGCTACATATAGTCCACGGGCTCCCAAAGAGTCGGACACGACTGAGCGACTGACGAGGAATAAATATATCATTAGAACTTGTGAAAACGCCTCTCTCAGGTTTGAGATTGTTCTCAACATACTCACCAAGGTCTGAAATGTTGGAGATTCTCTTGCAAATCTGGAATGTTCCACTGACAAATGCTAAGAATTTGACTAATGTACAAATCAAAGAACGCACTGCCACAGCACACAACCCATTTAAAATTGGATCTTTGGGGAAAGGTTTTCAATTACTTATTTTGGTAACCATGGCAATGCTGAAACAATGTATACAGTAAGTGTGGCAAAAGGATTACTGTGGCATGTGTGTGCACACGTGTGTATGCACACGTGTGTATGCACACATTCAACTCCAATAAAGATCAAAATGGAAAATTTAACACAGCCACATTATCTGTGGAAGTTCTATGCACGTTGAGTACTGCTGCTGCTGCTAAGTCGCGTCAGTCGTGTCCGACTCTGTGCGACCCCAATGACGGCAGCCCACCAGGCTCCTCTGTCCCTGGGATTCTCCAGGCAAGAACAGTGGAGTGGGCTGCCATTTCCTTCTCCAATGCATGAAAATGAAAAGTGAAAGTAAGTCGCTCAGTCGTGTCCAACTCTTAGCGACCCCATGGACTGCAGCCCACCAGGCTCCTCCATCCATGGGATTCTCCAGGCAAGAGTACTGGAGTGGGGTGCCATTGCCTTCTCCAATGCACGTTGAGCACAGATGGCAATAAATATTTTTAATTTATTTAAAATATCTTACGGTCTCTTCAAAAAATTTTCCTGTGTCCACCAATTGGCTTTTATATCTTGAGACACATTTATGTTAAATACACTCTACAAACAGGTAATAAAATATTTCACCTGCAAATAATTACAGAAGGAAACAGTACAATCATCAGAGTTCATAGATGGCAGAAACTGGGAAATATACTGCAGGTGGGAAGAAAAATAAGAAAGAAAAAGAAAATCAGAAATATGACTGGAGACTTTTCTGTTTAGAAATAAGGATGTAAGATCCATCCTTCTCATGTCCTCAAGTTCGAAGCAACCGTCCCTGTTAACAAAGAGTTTGAACTTAAACAGATGAACAAGCAAGCACTCTGTGACCTGGATTTCAGCTCAGCCCTGCTGCTTATGATCTCATCCTTCCATTTGTTTGGCCCCAGAAGATGCATGTGGCGCACACACGCCACGGCAGAGGCCATACATGCATGGCGGGCTCCACGCCTGGTGGGCTCTGGGCTCCGTGTCTGGTGGGCTCCACGCCTGGTGGGCTCTGGGCTCCGTGTCTGGTGGGCTCTGTGCCTGGGTGGGCTCCATGTCTGGTGGGCTCTGGGCTCCATGGCTGGTGGGCTCCATGCCTGGTGGGCTCCGAGTCTGGTGGGCTCTGGGCTCGATGCCTGATGGACTCTGTGCCTGGTGGGCTCCGTGCTTGGTGGGCTCCGTGCCTGGTGAGCTCCATACCTGGTGGGCTCTGTGCCTGGTGGGCTCTGGGATCCGTGCCTGAGTGGGCTCCATGTCTGGTGGGCTCCATGCCTGGTGGGCTCCGAGTCTGGTGGGCTCTGGGCTCGATGCCTGATGGACTCTGTGCCTGGTGGGCTCCGTGCCTGGTGGACTCCGTGCCTGGTGGGCCCCGAGCCTGGTGGGCTCCGTGCCTGGTGAAGCTCACTGTCTCAGGGCTGGTGAGACAGATGATGAGATGGGAACAACATGTGTCAATGTGTAGCCACGAGTTATAATTCACACTATGAGGGAAAACGACCCCAAGCAAGCAGAGATCCCAATGATGCTCTGTGTTTGGGGTTGGGATGGAAAGCAGTAGAAGATGTCTTTGAAGTGATATTTCTCATAGGACCTCAAAACAGAGCGGGCCTTCACCAGGAGAGGATGAGACGAAAAGCTGGTGTGCGGGAGGAGGGTGGCCTGTGAGCTGCTCAGGAGAGAAAGGGCCTCCTAGACACAGGGGAGGGGTGGGCCGGCCAGGGAGATGTGCGGTGGGCGGGGGGACATGGGAGGAGCCAGACGTCGTGGGGCCTGGGAATCGGCACTCAAGATCAGCTTAGCCCAGGGCAACAGGCAGGCAGCTAAGAGTCTTCAGGATGGTGACAGACTCATGGTCTTCCGTTTCTCTAAGGTTTGGCCGTTTCCCTCCCTCCTAGCCATGGATCCAGTCCATGATGATCTCTGCAAGTTTTTAGAAAGCAAAGGAGTCTCCCTGACTTGCAACAAATCCTAAAAAAATTAATGTTTTTGAAAAATAATCTCATGATCAGGGGAGGGCTTCCCAGGTGTTCCTCATGGTAAAGAACCCGCCTGCCAGTGCAGGAGACATAAGAGACACAGGTTCGATCCCTGGGTCAGGAAGATCCCCTGGAGGAGGGCATGTCAACCCACTCCAGTATTCTCATCTGGAGAATCCCGTGGACAGAGGAGCCCCGCAGACCACAGTCCATGGGATCGCAAAGAGTTGGACAGGACTGAAGGGACTTGGTACGCACTTCCGTACTTAGAGACGGTTAGGATCGTCTGAGAGGCAAGACCATCAGGTCAGAAGGAAACAGAGGGCAGGACAGACCGTGCCTGTGGGGGGCGGTCCAGAAGGACAGGCCCAGGGCAGGAGACAGGATCAACAGGGCAGCTGGGGGCATGGCTAGGACCACCCACCATTCCACCATCCCCTTCTGCCCCAGGAAGAGAACTATACAGCCCAGCACGAGCAACAAGTTCCCCAGACCTCGCCTGCCTGTGGATGTGGCCCCCATGGGTGAGTTCCCCCGAGTGGCTGGCGCAGGAGCTGAGGTCCGCCCACCCAGGAGAGACGAGGCAGGAGCATCTGCTCTGCGCTCTCCTTTGCTTGCGGCCCGAGTGTCTGCGCGACCTCTGAGGCCACGAGCTGCCAGACTCAGCCCTGGGCCCTGTCCCAGCCTCGAGCAGCTTCACGGCAAGGTCCTGTGTGACCGCAGCAGAGGGTCTCTGTCTGACTAATAAAGGCTGAAGGGCATCAGTCCTGTGCCCTCCTGGCCCCCACACCACGCCTGCGCCAGGAAACTTGGACTTCCAGCCACGTCCACCTCTGGGCACAACTGTGCTCAGGGCAGAAGGTGCAGGGCAGGGCTCGTGGCGGTGAGCCAGGCTTGAGGAGAAGGACCAGCTGTGTGACTCCCAGGTGGGCAGCATGTTCTGTCCACCCACCACCGGCCACGCAATTTGCTGGGCTCAGTGAGAAATGAAAATTCGAGAACTCTCATTCAAAAATATTAAGCATCTTAAGAAGGTGACGGGCCCGTAATAACCAAGCCAGAGCCCCACCGACAGGACCCCTGGGGGCTGCAGGCACAGGCGTCCAGCCTCCATCCTCTGTCCCCACGAGGTCCATGCCTGGGGGGGACACTGTGTCTGCCCCAACCCCCAGCAGGCTGCACACGGGATGGGTGACTGTTCTCTGGGGCCTCAGTTGCAAACACGAGCTCCCAGTCAACACCCGCCACTCATTCCAGGAGCAGGGCCCTCAGGTCAGGACGACTTGCAAGGCTTTTAAACAGGTGCAAAGCCACTGGAACAGCAGCCACACAGAGAACCTCAGTCGACTTCTCTCCTGAGTGTTGACCGAGTTGAGAGCAAGCTGCTTGGTGCCGCCAAGTTCACCGAAAGCAGTGTTCCCGAATACAGAACCAGGAACTCTGACCAGGGCCTTGGGGCCGTGGGCAGAATCGCCCCACACTTCCCTCAGCCCCCAGAACTGTGACAGCAGCACCCAGCATGGCAAGGGGACTCTGCGTGTGACTGAAGCATGGACCTCGAGACGGGAGAGTAAAGGATTGGCCAGCAGGCCTAGCTCAGTTTAGCCACGTTTCCCAGGAGAAACACAGCCCTGCCCACACCTTGACTTCAGCTCAGTGAGACCGTCTTGAATTTCTGGCCTTCCAAACCAGAAGATGATGCATTCGAATTGTTTTAAGCCACTAATTGGAGGTCGTCTTCACAGAAACCATACGAAACGAATACACTTAGGTTAGCAGTAACCAAATACGTTCAAGTGATTTTTCTTCCCCCAAATCCATTCTTTCTCCTTGGAAGGAAAGTTATGACCAACCTAGACGGCATGTTAAAAGCAGAGACATTACTTTGCCAACAAAGGTCCGTCTAGTCAAGGCTATGATTTTTCCAGTGGTCATGTATGGATGTGAGAGTTGGACCATAAAGAAAGCTGAGCACTGAAGAATTGATGCTTTTAAACTGTAGTGTTGCAGAAGACTCTTGAGAGTCCCTTGGACTGCAAGGAGATCCAACCAGTCCATCCTAAAGGAGATCAGTCCTGGGTGTTCATTGGAAGGACTGATGTTGAAGCTGAAACTTCAATACTTTGGCCACCTGATGCGAAGAGCTGACTCATTGTAAAAGACCCTGATGCTGGGAAAGATTGAAGGCAGGAGGAGAAAGGGATTACAGAGGATGAGATGGTTGCATGGCATCACCGATTTGATGGACATGAGTTTGGGTAAACTCCAAGAGTTGGTGATGGACGGGAGGCCTGGCGTGCTGCAGTCCATGGGGTTGCAAAGAGTTGGACATGACTGAGCAACCAAACTGAACTGAAATCCATTCTATGAATATGTGTCTGTAGTAGGGGTGCGACACTAGCAAAGGAAAGATGCAGAGAATATAAGGATTCAGTCCACTCTGGAACATTCTCAAATCGGTATAAAGGGACAAGAAAGCCCTTAATGACTTTTAGTATCTCATCTCATTTGGGTTCTGCACTTCCCAGGTGGTACTAATGGTAAAGAACCCACTTGCCAGCACAGGAGACATAAGAGATGAGAGTTCCATCCCTGGGTCGGAAAGATCCCCTGGAGGAGGGCATGGCAACCCGCTCTAGTAATCTTGCCTGGAGAGTGCCATGGACACAGGAGTCTGACAGGCTACAGTCCATGGGGTTGCAAAGAGTCAGACACAACTGAAGTGATTTAGCACATACGCACTCATTTGCGTTCTAAGACAGCAGGAGGTACATTTAAAGCTGGGTGCCCACAACTCAGGGCCCCACCTGGGGGTGCGGTCCTCAGAACGGGCAGCTTGGAGAGGAGACCTGGAGGAAGTAGCCTCTCTGAAGACATTCATGTTCGTTTGTTTGTTCTGGTGAAATGCAGACATAACACAGGACTTCCTGGTGGCTCGGATGATAAAGAATCTGCGTTCAATGTAGAAGACCCAGGTTCAATCCCTGGGTAGGGAAGATCTCCTGGAGAAGGGAATGGTAACCCACTCCAGTATTCTTGCCTGGAAAATTCCATGGACAGAGGAGCCTGGCGGGCTACAGTCTATGGGGTCGAAAAAAGTCAGACACAACTTAGCAACTAACACAAGACATAACACAGCTGTCTAACTGCACAATTCAGGGACACTGGTCACATTTACGATGTTGCACAACCATCACCTTTATATTCCAACTTTTTCATTGTGCTAAACAGGAACTCTGTACCCACTGAACACTAAGTCCCCATCCCCACCTCCTCCCAGGCCTGGCAACCACTCTTCAGTGTATTTTTCTGCCTCCATGAATTTGACTCCTCTAGGGAGAAGGCAGTGGCACCCCACCCCAGTACACTTGCCTGGAAAATCCCATGGACGGAGGAGCTTGGTAGGCTGCAGTCCATGGGGTCGCTGAGGGTTGGACACAACTCAGCGACTTCACTTTCACTTTTCACTCTCATGCATTGGAGAAGGAAATGGCAACCCACTCTAGTGTTCTTGCCTGGAGAATCCAGGGATGGGGGAGCCTGTTGGGCTGCCGTCTGTGGGGTCAAACAGAGTCAGACACGACTGAAGTAACTTAGCAGCAGCAGGGACCTCACAGAAGAGAAACCATACAGTGTTTCTCTTTTTACGACTGGTTTATATCACTTATGGTGGTCCTCCAGTTTCATCCACGCTGTAGCATGTGTTGGAAGTTTGTTCCAACACATGCTACAGCACGGGCGAGGCTGCTGCGTGTTACAGTTGAGCTGGAACAGCCCATGTCTCTGGGACGCCAGGAGTGATGTATCTACTGCACCAAGGGCATTCAAGACGGGGGATGCAGAGTGTAAGGCTGAGGCTGAACTGTAGTTGTCGAAGTCAATCTTATATAAGGGATTTTCCAGCACTTTGGAGAAAAGAGTGAATGTGACCAGCTCTTGTGGAGAGTGTATGAAAACCTCCAGCTATCGTGGAGAGTGACGGGGAAGCTTGATGTTTACATGCAGTCAGACCTTTGCTTATTCTGATAGAGAAGCAGCGTTTACCTTTAGGCCACCACAGCAGCATCTGCCCCTTCTTCGGGGCTGACTCTAGGGCCCTCTGGCACTGGGCAGTACCTCCCTCCCTGGCTTCTCCAGCAGAGCCTGGCTGACCCCAGAGCTTTACCAGAGCAGCACGGATGGATGCTGGCCGGGCCCAGATCCAACAGCACCCTCAGTGCACAGCATCACTCATCTTGTTTGTTAACCTGAAAGCTTTTTTTTTTTTTAAACGTAAAAATAACTCTGACTCTAGCAGGTTCCAGACAGTGCCCAGTGGGCTTGCTGGAGAGGGGTCCGAAGGGGTTCTGGCAATGGCAACTCCCTCGGGGGCTTGGCCATCACAAAGTGTCCTTGGGAAACGTGGCACCTCCCTGCCTCCAGCTTGAGTCCCCTTCCCCCGGGGGCAGCGACCCACGACCTCCAAGTCTGTGCCCCTCTCTCTCTGGGTCCAGCACCGGCCTCTCCTCCCACCTCCCAGGCAGGGGGTCGGCAGGGGGGCCCAGGGGTGGAGGGCTTGGGGGAGCGCAGAGCAGGTGCAGGGATGGCGTGGTTGAGGACATGTGGCCGGTGGATCTGGGGGGGCTGGTGCAGCAGAGGCGTGCGGGGGCGCAAAGAAAGGGGGTTGGTGAAGAGAGGCAGGTCGGGCGCAGGGGGAGCGCAGCAGTGAGGGCGGGAGCGCTGGGGGCGCGGCAGGGGGGGTCCACAGAGGACCCAGGGCAGCCGGCGGCGGCGGTGGCGCCCTGGCAGCCGGCCCTCGCGCGCTCCTCGCGGGCGCCCTGCGCCCCCATCCCCGCGTCCCCCGCCCGCGGCTGCTGTCGTCAGAGCTGCCTGCGTCAATGCTGCTTGGTGACACACACAGCTTGTTTTTTTATTCCTCCTTTTTCTCAATGAGAGGAGCCTAATGGGATTTTTATTATCAGACTCATAAATCAAGCGGCTGGGGCCATCAGACCTGGCATGCGTCCAGCTCCCCCACTCCCCGCCGCCCGCGCGAAGCAGGGCTGAGCCGCCTGGCCTCCTTTAGAGGAAAAACTTGAAATAGTTCCCCTCTGCGCGTTGAGGAGTGCAATTCTGCGCGAGGCCGGGACTTCCGCGGTGCAGACCCTGGCCGTTGCGCACCCAGCGCGTGCGCGCGCGCGCACCCAGAAACAGGGGGGACGCGCGATCTGCCCGGAGAGTGGGGTGCACAGGCTGCCCCCCGCCCTAGGCTAACGTCCCATGGGTGGGCGCTGATGGTGCGGAGCAGGTAGCTTCTGTGTGGGTGTGTTATTGACACGAAACAGACCACCAGCCATGAATGCAGATCAGGCAGCAAAGACGGCAGCAGCCGCGGCAGGCAGGAACCCGGCACGCTTCTGCATGCTAATGCCCCGCGCTCGCAGATGGCCAGCAAGACAAACAGGCCCTCCTGTGTCTCCGCAAGGCCTCGAACAAGGCAATGGGGGAGCCCCTGCAAGAGCTGGGAGGTACCCGGCCAGGTTAATCCTCAGAGGGATAGTCCCAGGAAGTGTTAGTCACTCCGTCGTATCCGACTCTGTGCGACCCCATGGACTGTAGCCTGCCAGGCTCCTCTGTT
Source organism: Tragelaphus eurycerus (assembly GCA_935064755.1). Lineage (NCBI taxonomy): Eukaryota > Metazoa > Chordata > Mammalia > Artiodactyla > Bovidae > Tragelaphus > Tragelaphus eurycerus. The sequence continues at coordinate 2,884,921 of CAKXYN010000114.1, forward strand.
CATGGGACTCCCCAGGCAAGAATAGTGGAGGGGGTTGCCATTTCCTTCTCCAGGGGATCTTCCAGACCCAGGGATCAAGCCTTGGTCTCCTGCATTGCAGGCAGTTTCTTTACCGTGTGAACCAGCAGGGAAGCCCCACGACCCCCTCATTTCCCTTGTTGCTTCCAGCACAGGCCACAGCCCAGCGGCTTCACAGGGAGGCCCAGCCAGGTGCAGGGACCAAGCCAGTGGGGTAGGGACGCTGCGGGGAGGGGGTGTCCCTCTTACAGACCAGGCCCGAATGCAGAACAGAGCTCCACCTCTGGAAGCTATCCTTAGAAGCGCTCTGTGTGTTCAGGCCTCTTATCTACACGGAACCCACAAGTTCTGCAAGCAGGTCATCTGGGCCCTAAGAAACCAGGTCTCCCAGAGCCTCCCTGAGAGAACCACTCTGTCTCCTGGATCTTCTCTGGGCTCAGAACCAAGAGCAGAACCCTCAGAACCTGCTCACAACTTTCATCTAAAAGTGAGCATCCGGCGCACACGGCCTTGGAATAAAGTAACTGTAAGGACTGTGGCCTGATTTGTTCCAAATTCGTAATAATTTTGGGCTTCCCTGTTGGCTCAGGTGGTCAAGAACTGGCTCGCAATCCAGGAGACGAGGGTTCAGTTCCTGGGCTGGGAAGACCCCTGGAGGAGGGCATGGCAACCCACTCCAGGATTCTTGCCTGGAGAATCTCCATGGACAGAGGAGCCTGGTGGGTGCAGTCCATGGAGTCACACAGAGTTGGACAGGACTGAGCAGCTAAGCACACATAATAATTTAAATTCTTCCCCCCAACCTGTGTCCTCCATTCTTTCAGTTCTTTCAATGGCCATAAATAACAACCAGGAGCAGAGTGGTTGTCTCTGCTCTTTCCAGCTCCAGACTCTTCTGACCTTAAAACTGCAGAGGTCCCAGGCTGGAGACCCACGCTGCACACGGCCACAGGGGAGATGCTTGTCTGCTTGCCTCTGATCACTGCTATGTCCATGTGTCCAGGGCAGCTTCAGCCAGGCCTTCTCCTTCTCCCTGCTTGTTCACAGCAGGACAAGCTCTCTGCATGTGTGTGGACTTTCTTCGGGAGTTAGTAAGTCGACTATCCAGCTAAGGGAGGCGGGTGTTTAGAGGGATCGCATCCACTCCCCAATTCCCCACATTCTTCACGTCAGCAAGAGAGAGAGAAAGAGACAGAAGCACTGAGGAGGGCCATCTGGAGAGGACTCGTGAGCAGCTGAAGGAGGGACACGTAGAAAAGAAAAATGAATACTTGCAACTTCGTTTGGCTGTTTGGATGTAACCCACAGATGTCCAAGATGACATCTTTTATCTGGACTGCGGTACACAGCAGTTTGGGATGCACACCAACAGCAAAAGAAATTGGCATAAGGACATTAGAGTTTTCGGGACTGTTTCAAAATAAGCTCCGTCATTTCAGTGTCTAAGCGCAGGTTCTGCTATGAATGATCTTTATGCCCTGCAAAAGTTGGTTGGTGCAAGAAATATAAAACCTATCTTAAGGGGCTTCCCTGATAGCTTACTTGGTAAAGAATCCGCCTGCAATGTAGGAGACCCCGGGTCGATTCCTGGGTTGGGAAGATCCCCTGGAGAAGGGCAAGGCTACCCACTCCAGTATTCTGGCCTGGAGAATTCCATGGACTGTATAATCTATGGGGTCGCAAAGAGTTGGACACGACTGAGGGACTTTCACATCATAACATGTGGATTGAGGGACTTCAGTGGAAGATCCTAAAAGGCAGCTTGCATATTGCGCAAAATGAGTTAAATCTGGTTCTGTTGCAAAACGAATTTTGTTGGGCTCCAAAATCACTGCAGATGGTGACTGCAGCCATGAAATTAAAAGACGCTTACTCCTTGGAAGGAAGGTTATGACCAACCTAGATAGCATATTCAAAAGCAGAGACATCACTTTGCCAACAAAGGTTCGCCTAGTCAAGGCTATGGTCTTTCCTGTGGTCATGTATGGATGTGAGAGCTGGACTGTGAAGAAGGCTGAGCGCCGAAGAATTGACACTTTTGAACTGTGGTGTTGGAGAAGACTCTTGAGAGTCCCTTGGACTGCAAGGAGATCCAACCGGTCCATTCTGAAGGAGATCAGCCCTGGGATTTCTTTGGAAGGAGTGATGCTCAAGCTGAAACTCCAGTATTTTGGCCACCTCATGCGAAGAGTTGACTCATTGGAGAAGACTCTGATGCTGGGAGGGATTGAGGGCAGGAGGAGAAGGGGACGACAGAGGATGAGATGGCTGGATGGCATCACTGACTCGATGAATGTGAGTCTGAGTGACCTCCGAGAGCTGGTGATGGATAGGGAGGCCTGGCGTGCTGCAGTTCATGGGGTCGCAAAGAGTCGGACACGACTGAGCGACTGATCTGATCTGATCTGATCAGCAGCAGATATAACGAATGCCACCAGAAAGTTATTCGCTTCCTTTGTGCATCAAAGGTGAGAAATGACACATTCTGCAAATATATAAAGATACAGATGTCAGCAGATATGGGGGGAGGGGAGTAGGATCTGCTTCGAGGGGAGAAAACAAGCCTGGGTAAGGGCAGGCAAAGGAGTGGGTCCTGCCGCTGACATTCACCAAGGACGCGGTGATGGGGTGGGCACCCGCTACAGGCTGGCTCCGCCCCTGTGACTCCGAAGATGACCGCTCTCGCACCTTGGATCTGGGCCAGGGAGACGCGGACACGTTGCAGCAGCGGGAGATGCGTCCACCCGATACAGAGACCTACCGCGTCCGTGCCGCGTTGCGCGGCCGCCTCACGCTGTAGCGGAGACTGAGAAATGAGGGGCGCGCGGGCGGGGCGCCTCGGAGCTGTCCGCGCCGTGGCCTCAGGGGCGCGCAGTAAACAGCATCCTTTGCAGTCCCCGGGGGAGGGAAGGCCAAAACAAGGACTGCGCTCCCTGCATTCTACGGCGAGAAGCTGAACGCGCCATCGCCTATCCTGTCCCTCCTGAAGGACCTAACTGTGTGAGGGTGAGCCTGTGCGCGCGCACGAGTCTGTAAGCACGTCCTTTGCGCGCACACACTCACAAAAGCATATAGTCCTGCATGAGGATTGAATCAGGAAAACACGTAGCGCCTGCAACTTAACCTTAAATGCATATGAGTCCTACAGATATTTCTGTACACACTCCACATCCTCATTTTTCATCATACGCTTCCGTGTGCGCACGAAGATATAATTTGTGTGCTGGGGAGTCAGCTGAGCTCCGCTGACGTCGGCACCTCGCGCTTTGTCCGCGGCCATCAATCAACCTGACTGCGGCGGCCCGCCCACTGCGGTAAGACGCATGCGCCGCTGACTAAGCCCACCTACCCCGTGAGTCAGTCCGTCAGTCGCTCAGTATCCGACTCTTTGCAACCCCATAGACTGCTGCACACCAGGCTTCCCTGTCCATCACCAACTCCCAGAGCTTGCTCAAACTCATGTCCATTGAGTTGGTGAGGCAGTCCAACCATCTCATCTTCTGTCGTCCCCTTCTCCTCCCACCTTCAATCTTTCCCAGCATCAGGGTCTTTTCCAAGGAGTCAGTTCTTCACATCTGGTGGCCAAAGTATTGGAGTTTCAGCTTCAGCATCACTCCTTCCAATGAATATTCAGAACTGACTTCCTTTAGGATGGACTGGTTGGATCTCCTTGCAGTCCAAGGGACTCTCAAGAGTCTTCTCCAACACCACAGTTCAAAAGCATCAATTCTTCTGCGCTCAGCTTTCTTTATAGTCCAACTCTCACATCCATACATGACTACTCGAAAAGCCACAGCCTTGACTAGATCGACCTTTGTTGACAAAGTAATGTCTCTACTTTTTAATAAGCTTAGTTACCTTAATGACTTAGTTAGCCGTGTACTCTTGGTATGTTTTGATTTTATTAATTAAAAGGAGGAGAAAAAAGCAAAATAAATATTAAAGGACTGTAGGATTGTGTTTCAAAAATGCTTTTTTCCCATGAGAAAGATTGGCATGGTGAGATTAGAGGCACATTTCATTGCTAAATATGTTCTTGCTAAATATTACAGTGAATTGGGTGAAATTGTGTCAGTATCTCCTCCCTAGAAGAAATGAACCTCTGGATGCTGCTGCTTCTCTCCTCTTTGTGTATCCATGTTTAAAATTAAGTGGGAATATTTTTTATGCCTTGCCAGTCTTTACATGTTATGCTTCTCAATTATTTTTACCAGTTTCACCACGTAAGTTTGTGTGATTATGTTAGCTTTCTAATGTATTTATTTCACTGTGTAAAGGAAATGAGAGAGATGAATTAAGCGTATCTTTAATTGAATTAAGCTTATGGATTAAGCACAAATGGCCACAGGTGAAGCATAGTTAATACTTGCAAAGTTCCTATAGGTTGTAGGGTAACAGTAGTAGGGGCTGCTGCTGCTACTGCTGCTAAGTCGCTTCAGTCGTGTCTGACTCTGTGCGACCCCATAGACAGAAGCTCACCAGGCTCCCCCGTCCCTGGGATTCTCCAGGCAAGAACACTGGAGTGGGTTGCCATTTCCTTCTCCAATGAATGAAAGTGAAAAGTGAAAGTGAAGTCGCTCAGTCGTGTCCGACTCTTAGCGACTCCATGGACTGGAGCCTACCAGGATCCTCCGTCCATGGGATTTTCCAGGCAAAAGTACTGGGGTGGGGTGCCATTGCCTGTTAGGCAAACTGCTAAGTGTCTCATCGCAGGCACACAGGGGACCTTCTGGAAAAATCACAGCTCCTGCTCTGAGAACTTGTCTCTGGGCCTGGATACAACAGGATTAACTCTCTTGAATAAGTAGAGGTAGCAGATGTTTCCTGGATCCTCAGAGTTTCCAGAGGTGGAAACTGGAATATGGGGAAATCACTCTGCAGAGAGAGAGCCAGGCGCTCGGGGTCTGTCTTGGGAAAGTGGCCGTGAGGAGCACCGATCAGTTGCCCAGAGCTGCCCTGAGAAAGGGCCACACCTAGGAAGAAGCAAAGGTAGGGTCTCGCAGTGCTGGAGGCTGGCAGTGTGAGATGGAGGCGTGGGCAGGGCCGTGTCCCCTCCGAGCCTGCTAGACCCTGGCTGGCCTCTGCCAGCTTCTGGAGGTGCTGTTGAGCCTTGGGGTCCCCTGACTGCACCACGTGACTCTCAGCCCTGCCTCGGGGGTCCCACGGCCTGCTCTCGGCCTGTCCTCTGCTGTTCTTCTGAGGACTCCAGTCCTACTGGTTGGGACTCACCCAGATGACTTCATCTTAAGTGTTCCCCATGAGGTCACAGTCACAAGTACGGGCTGAGAACTTCAGCCTAATTTTTCAGACAATGCGATTCCACCCACAGCTGGTGTTTTGGGGTTGCACCGTTTGGATGGCCTCTAACTCAGCCCACGAGGAACTTGTCCTGAGTTTCTCAAACCATGCAACTAAGAGCAACAGAGGGAGTTAAGTCCGGAGCTTTCGCCCTGTCTGTCCTTACAGGGTTTCAAGCCTGATGGCGTTAACGGCCTGGACAAGACCCCGGTCAGCAGCAGCAGCTACAGGGATACCCTGATCCTGAGGTGATGTGGGGGCAGACCTGCCAGCAGGGAGGCTGGCTTCTCAGGCACCCGGGAGAGCGAGGGGATGGCAGGGCCCACGCCAGGGGAGGAGAGGAACAGAGGCGACTCCAGATGCAGGCTTAGCGCCCGGGCTGCCCCTGGCCCTGCCCGCTCTCCCTGTCCTTCTCGGGTTGGTGAGGTCTGGGGAGGCAGGGATGACCCTCCATACGCTGAGCACAAGTGGACCAGATGATTGACTGGACCTTCTATCTATATCCCGATGTGTGTTGTGTAGAAACTCACAGGTGACTATGATGCGTGTTAGTCTATAAAAATAACTCACATGTGAGGTACAGCCAAGTCAGTGATTTCCATCTGTCTTCCACTGAATCCTAGAGGTGGCAAGAGGTACCCCAAGGAACACTCCACGCATGAAGGGGAGGGGTCCTGCGTCTCCCAGCTCAGGGCTGAAAATGGCCACTTCACTGGCATGAGTTCTCCGGCACTCACAGTACACACGCAGTTTGTGAAGGATTCAATCTGGGTTGAAAGAGCTGAATAGGTTAACTAAGTAATTAATGCCTTTATTCGTAGGACAGATACATAGGGCACCCATGTTCCAAGCATTATTCTAGGTGCATAACATACATCCATGAGCAAAATAAATAATATCCCCTGCACTTGTGGAATTATCGTCCTATTAGATGAGGGATAGTTAAGGATAAGACATAATAAAGGCAGATGTTATGATAGAAGCTAATCCATGCCTTGGGTGGAAATACAGCAGTAAAGGGGAATCGTAGGACAGTAAGAGCAAAATTTGCCAAGAGGGCGGCGCTGGACCAGAGCTGGGCTGGCGAAGCAGTTAGTAACGTGGGATCCGTGCAACAGCTCTGATTAGAAGGAAGGACTGAGGACAAGTGCACGGGGCAGCTCAGGAACCTGCAAGGCCTTCAGGTTTTACCGAGTGACGTGGAGAGCCAGGCACTGATCCGTCGTTCAATGAACGACATGGTCCTACAAGCATCACAGAAGGCTCTCTCAGCCCAGGGCTGAAACTGGGCACGTGGAGAGGAGACGCTGCAGAAATCCAACATGAAGTGATGCCATTGAGAGCCACGCAATCGTGATCAGACAGTAAGACGGGGTCGTGTTCTGAATACATTTTGAAGATGGAGCTGACAGGATTTCCTGTGGGATGTCAGAGAGGCATCAAGGGTGACTCTAAAGAAATAAAACCTCAGTTAGAGGTGAAGGTGAATATAAGAGTGGCACCCCAGATCAGAAGAAGAACCGAGTACTCCCTTCAACTGGACAGAACGTTGGAGGGAAGTGAGGCTAAGGATGTGTGTTTCCCACCAAAGTGTGATAGGGTGGAAATGCGTATGAACGTGTGGAGAAAGAGACACGGAGATGGGAGAGCAGGGAACTTTCTGAGAGCCATGCAGAGCCTGCCAGCCTTCATCAGGGCTTTGGCTTCTGCTTCTCTTCAGAGAAGAGCCAGCTCAAGGAGTGCGTGGGTCAGAGGAGCCATCTGATTCCCATTTTTAAAAACATCTCTCTGAACAGACTTTTGGACATTGTGGGAGAAAGAGAGAGAGGGTGGGATGATTTGAGAGAAGAGCCTTGAAGCGCACACCAACGGTCGCCATGTGTAAAATGCACAGCCAGTGGGAGTTTGATATATGACACAGGGAACCCAAAGCCGGCGCTCTGAGACAACCCGGAGGGGTGGGGAGGGGAGGGAGGCGGGAGGGGGTTCAGGAGGGAGCAGACACGTGTGGACCTTCGGCCGACTGATGTCGATGCCCGGCCGAAGCCATCACAACACTGGACAGTAATTTTCCTCCAATTAAATAAAGGTCTCTGGCCAGAGTGCTGCCAAGAGCCCATAGGGAGGTGAGGTTGTGTCAACTGCCCCCAGGTAAAGCTGGCTGGAGCCACAGATCAGAGCCAGCTGACTTGGGGAGCGATGTCCTCCTAATCTCTTAACTGCTCACGCGCCGTGTGCTGGCATTGTGGCCCTTCCAAGCTACACAGCATTAAAACTGCAATCCGCAGTGCCGCTGGCTTTACCCTTCCTCATGGCATTCGTTTCAGGGCTGGTCATGTCTGCTGGATAGAAAACCAAGAGGGGAATTCTTTCACATCGCATCATGTTCAAAATCTCAATGGACTGAAAATTCTCCACGCGTTGGTATTGCGAGAGCAGTCATCCAGTTGTAAGAAAAAATCATTTTGTCTAGACTTATTTTTCTGCAGTTGGATTTCTGCACCACTATCAGCTCCTGGATGGATGGGACATGAGTTACCTTGTTTGGCACAAATACGCCCAGTATATGCAGGCAAACATCTGTGATATTAGGTCTTCCCTAGTGGCTCAGATGGTAAAGGATCAGCTTGCAATGTGAGAGACGAGAGTTCGATCTCTGGGTCAGGAAGATCCCCTGGAGAAAGGAATTGGTACCCACTCCAGCATTCTCGCCTGGAGAATCCCATGGACAGAGGAGCCTGGTGGGCTGCAGTGCCTGGGGTTCTAAAGAGTCGGACACAACTGAGCAACTTACACTTTGATTTTCACTTTCATCTGTGATACTCTCTTACACCAGAGTCTCAGTCACCGTCTGTGGTGTTTTAGTCTTATTGGTCTGAAGTCCTTCTTTATGAGACGTCCCCCAGTGTACCACGGCTTCCCTGGTGGCTCAGAGGGTAAAGCGTCTGCCTGCAATGAGGGAGACCCAGGTTCGATCCCTGGGTTGGGAAGATCCCTGGAGAAGTAAATGGCAACCCATTCCGTTCACTTTTTAACTTTCCCCAGTGTACCAAGTTCACTTGTAAAATACTGAACTTCTATTTCTCTCTCTCGCTTTCTTTTTTTTTTTTTTTAATTTCAGTAGTCTGTCCTTCCGAAAGTTCTATTGGTGTATTAAAAACTGATTTCCTTCTGTTTTGCTTATAAATGCCACTAGAATTTTAATGGCTTCATTGCTTTATTAGCCAGTTCAGTTCAGTCGCTCAGTCGTGTCCGACTCTTTGTGACTCCATGGACTGCAGCACGCCAGGCCTCCCTGTCCATCACCAACTCCTGGAGTTTGCTCAGACTCATGTCCATTGAGTCAGTGATGCCATCCTTATTAGCCAGTGCACCTCTGCAAATACTATTCTCTGGTCTGAGCACTGACTGACTGCATAACCAACCAGCAGCAGACTCAGGATCACACTTCTGAAGAAAACCAGTAAGACTCTCGGCCTTAATTTCTTTACAATAACTTTCATCACACTCCCTGGGTTTACTACTACTAGGGCACTATGCTAAGTCACTTCAGTCGTGTCCGACTCTGTGCGACCCCATAGACGGCAGCCCACCAGGCTCCCCCGTCCCTGGGATTCTCCAGGCAAGAACACTGGAGTGGGTTGCCATTTCCTTCTCCAGTGCATGAAAGTGAAAAGGGAAAGTGAAGTCGCTCAGTCGTGTCCGACCCTTAGCGACCCCATGGATTGCAGCCTAACAGGCTCCTCCATCCATGGGATTTTCCAGGCAAGAGTACTGGAGTGGGCTAGTGGAGGTAATAAACAAAGTTAAATAACACAAAATACACAGCTAAATGCATACTTACTGCTGAGAAACTCGAAGCTCTCCTAGAAGATCAGAAACGAGCCAGAGAAGTCCTCTCTCACCGCTGCTTTTCAGCATTGTCCTGGAATTGGTTTTTGTCCATTTCCCCCCGATTTTGTTTACACACATCACTGTAAAAGTTTAAGGTGTGCGGCACAGTGACCCGACTTACACACACTGTGAATTGAGTTTCAATAATATCCACTGTGTCTTACAATTACAAAAGCAGGAGGAAAGGTGCTCTTTTGGTTGCGATGAGAACTCAGGATTTGCTCTCTTAACAACTCTCCTATGTATCACGCAGTGATGTTAGCACAAGTTATCATGTTACATGTTGCATCGCCCTACCTGTTTATCTGTTAAGCGGAGACTTTTGTTCATTTATCTGAAATTTGAGAGAAGTCTAACTACTGCAAGCAGATCAGAGCTGGCCTGGATGTGGAGGGTTGGTTGACAACTGAGAGAACTCTTGGGTGTGATGGAAACATTCTATAACTAGATTATGGTATGTATGGTATTTGTATGTATTTATATGCCTTCTTCTCGTGGGCATCTCAGGTGCCCCTCCCTCCTCCAAGCCTTTGCTCAGAGCCGCCAGCACTGGAAACCACAGCCACAGAGCTGAGCCTGGGACCTCGGTGGACAGGAGACCCTCTCCCCCTTCTGATTCACACTTCGCAAAGCAGAGCTCTTGGTGATACTGTGTTGCACAGGGTTTTCAGTGAAACATCTTTTTTTGGTGTTTCCACCATCCCAGCCTACGGGTGGATGACATCCTGGTGGTGGGGAGAGCACTGTATTCATCTCTACCATCATCTGGTTGGTATATATACAACTGTACTGCTGTATACATTTGCAAAACTAGTCAAACTGTACACTTAAATGGGGTGTGTTTCGGTGTGTGAAAATCATTCTTTAACAAAGTTAAAGTCGACTTAATGAGCTGAGTCGTAAGAGAGAAGAAATGTGAAACTCCAAAGCTCAAGACACCAAGCCCAGCTCTAAAAATCATGCCAAGTGGCTCCCCAGTGGCCATAAGGGTCCTTCCGCCCACCAGGGTGAGCTGGGGAGAAGGGTGGGAGCTCTGTAGAAACCATCCCTAACTCGTATTACATGAAAATTCCTGTTTAACGGAAGGGAGACACTTCAGTGGGTGGCGCACTCAAAGCATCAGAAAAGGCGAGTCCAGGCACAGAGAACCCTGCTCCCCATCCCGTCCTTCTCCTGGTTCCGCGGGGCTCAGGGGGTGGGGCGGGGACCTCTCAGCGCCCGCCTCCTGCCTCCTCCGGGGGCCCCTTTCAGCCCCTCCCTCAGCCCAGCCCCCACGTCCTGGAACCTGGGGCATCGGGAGGTGGGCGATCCTCCGGCTGGGGGGAGAGCGGCTCAGCCCACTGCTGCCGAAAAGGGGAGCTGCCCGTGGTGGTTCCTTTCAGAGCCATTTTCATTTTTTATGGCTTTGGGCAGTCTACAGTGTAGGGGCCCCAAGCCACTGCAGAGCAAACACGTGAAAAATTCACCACAGCCCACGTTAAATATATATGGGTTTAGCTAAATTGTAGGAAACTAGTTAGTATACTTTTTGCGGACATTTAGTTACACATTCATTTATTTCAAGTTTTCCCTGTTTTCCCCACCCACAAGCGGCAGCCAAGTTTTTCCCCCTCTGCCATCCTTAAAAATTTCGAAATCTCCAGTAGAGTAGGCCTCCGTGCCCACCAAGCCTAACATGTTAAATAGTCTTTCCCTTCGCATAGCTGTTTCCAACACCCTGGTTGGACTATTTTTTCTCTAAAGTTCCCGTTTCGTTTAAGGAGCGCGCGCCCATACCGGGGTGGGTGGATGAGGCAGAGCTCTTGTCTCCTGCCCCTCGGGCATCCATCAGGCCAATCCTTGGCCTCCTCCCTGTTCACCTGCCCAGGCTGAGGGGCTGGGCTGGGCTGGGCCAAGGGTCTTGCGTCTCTCACCAGTCCCGGGGGAGGGGGGCAGAGTGGGGGCTGCTCCTTGTCCTAGGCTGGATTCCTGTCTAAGTAGTTCTTGAGGAAGAGTTCCCAGAGGGGCCAGTCAGGAGGGGAACATAGGAGAGGGCAGAGAAGAGTAAGCAGAAGTGTGCTATGGAGGCGGGGTGCAGGGGAGACGGGGGACACAGCTTCCACAGCAAGCCGGGGGCTCTGGAGAGAGCATCTCGCTGCCCTCACAGGCAGGCAGAGAGCACCTCAACCTCCCAGGACAGCCCTCAGGAGGGGGCACTTGCAGCCACTCTGAGGGGACGTTCACAGCGGCAGGGCCCTGGAGAGGGGCTGCAGGTCTAGGGGCCTCGCCAGGCACAGAACTCTGGTGCCCAATGCATCAGCAGTGGGGGTCTTCCCACCACCATGGATTTCCAGGATCCATCCCCAAGACAGAGATATTTGCAGAAACTTTCCAGGAATTCCAATTGCAGACAAGCTTGGGTCGCACTGAATTTTAACTGGAATGGTACTGGCTTTAACGCTCCCCAGTAACAGGCATCCATGGCCTGTTTCTGGCACCTTCTCTGATGGGCATCTCAGGTGCCCCTCCCTCCTCCAGGCCTTTGCTCAGAGCCGCCAGCACTGGAAACCACAGCCACAGAGCTGAGCCTGGGACCTCGGTGGACAGGAGATCCTCTCCCTCTTCTGATTCACACTTTGCAAAGCAGCTCTCTTGGTGATACTATGTCGCACAGAGTTTTCAGTGAAACATCTTTTTTTTCGTTTTTCCATCATCCCCAGCCTACGGGTGGATGACATCCTGGTGGGGAGGGGAAGTGGACTGTATTTATCTGGGTAATAATGTTGTCAGGATCTCTGCTGGTCCCATACCGCCTGTGGCTGGTAAGGACTGAGGACCAGGGCCATCTTTCTGAGGAGACTCCTTGGGCGTTCTTGCAGGGTAGACCCCTGGCAGCCTTTAGACCAGTTCTGTTGACAGAGGAACCGCTCAAGCCAGCAATGGGACAGCCTGTCTGATTCTATCATTTTCTCTGGTTCTAGAAGTGATCTAAGTCCTCTGCTTGTCATGCTTTTCACCAGAAAGAGCAGTTAATTTCTCTAACACAGCCAGTGTTGATCCTGAGTGCTTGGGGTAAGAAGACTGTGTGTGTGTGTTACACACATGTGTCCTTTTCACTTTCCACTCTTCTGTATCCACCAGACTGCCTGCTGTGCAGACACTGAGCGCGTGGCAGGCTGTGTCTAATCGCAAAGGCTAAGTTGAGAAAGGGTGGGTGTTCAGCATTTTTTGATGTCTATATCCAGGTGTATGAGACGAGTTTCATGAGTGACCTCATTCTAAATTTCCCTGCATGTGAAGGAAAAAATAATAGGAGGTCTTTTGACCATTTTCTTCTATAGTTAGCTTGCTCCATTAGCTACAAAAATCATAGTATATGAAAACCTCAGAGCTTCTAATGAGCTGTTAGAATATTTTAGTTTACAATTATCACCTAAAATGAATAGTTTTGTGGAACAGAAACCATTTGTACATCAAACTGCCAAATATCTGTAGGCTTTATGTGATTTTTCCAGACATGCTCAGAGAAAGACCAAGAAAAGCAAAGAGGGTGTTGGTTTCATGCATTTTCCAAATTACTATAAAATGCATATGAAATAACTATTTCATATGCATGTATGCGTGTTAAGTTGCTTCAGTCATGTCTGACTTTTTGTGACCCTGTGGAATGTAGCCCACTAGGCTCCTCTGTCCATGGAAACTATCCAGCAAGAATACAGGAGTGGGTTGCCATGCCCTCCTCCAGAGGATCTTCTCAACCCAGGGATCAAGCTTCATTTCTTAGTCTCCTGCACTGGCAGGGGGGTGCTTTACCACTAATGCCACCTAGGAAACCCCAATTATTTCATATATAGTAGTTCAAAAAGCAGGTCTGTTTTTTCACAGATAATATAAGCATGTCTGAATAAGAAGGTGAAATGTGAAGATTCTACTCGTATCATATTAATCTCATCAATGTGGGCATCAACTTGTGTGTTTCAGATTAGAAAAGTCTTGACGTGTTTTTAGCATAGCTGTCTTGACTAATCTGATATATGATAATCACTAACACTTTGGTTGAGATAAAAAGTCCAGTGACTGCTACTGTCAGATTACACAAATTATCTTCTGTTGGCATGTCTGGGAGTCAGGGGAATTCAAGGAAAAGAGAGTTGGGTGACTTTGGGGTCTGGGGTTCCATGTCATTTCTGTCACTCACAGCTGTGTGTCTCCTTATAATCACATTATTGTTGAAGTTTGAAAAAAAAAAAAAAGAAGGTGTTAGTTGCTCAGTCGTGTGCAACTCTTTGGGACTCCATGGACTGTAGCCCATCAGGCTCCTCTGTCCCTGGGATTCTCTAGGCAAGAATACTGGAGTGGGTTGCCATCTCCTTCTCCAGGGGATCTTCCTGATCCAGGGATCAAATCCAGGTCTCCTGCATTTCAGGCAGATTCTTTACCGCCTGAGACATCACCACATCATGGTTGAAGTTTAGATCCAGGCAAACTGTAAGTCCACTTCCTGAAGTCCCGTGGCATTCTTGTCTTGAGAATGTGGCTTACTGAAGGCTAGTTCAAAATAAATCTCAACTGAAAAAGACAGCATGTTATAGAAGAAAGTAACTGTAACACATCTAGAAGTTAAACATACTGTCCAACCAATCTGGCTGCTTTTCTTAACATTTGGACTGTAAGACGGATGCCGACGATATGTAAACAATTCAGCATTTACACATAGAAAATGGCCGTGAAGCTACAATAATGAGACAGATTTTAATGTCAGAGAAACCTGAAATTTTTTAAGAGCTGCATGTTGGAAGATGCTTCTCCGTGTGTCTTTTGTGGTTCTGAATGACTTGCAGCAGAGGCACCAACCATGTTTGTTCTGGACAGCTTTTCCAGGACGCTTGCCTGTGACCAGCCTTATGAGACAGAGCCAGAATCTTCCTCCCCAGCAAAGCTCAGGCAAGCTCAGCATCCAGTGTGAAAAAGACAATGTCCTCTCCCTGGTGAAGGGCACCCCTGCCCATGATCGAAACCTAAGTCAGGGAAAGTGACTAAGCCATTGCAAAGTGAAAGTCCCTTTTGAGTTGCCTTATGGGAGTTGGGGTTTGGGGATGGTCTGAGCTACTGGTGGCAGTTGAAGTTCTTATCCCCATGAACACACATGATCTGTGCAGGCTGATGTGTTAGCTCACAAATAGGGAAAGGCTCAGACCTCTCACATGTCTTAACTGAAGGTTGAATTTGCACAGCTTTCCTCTAGGGATCACTAAAACTGACAGTCGTGATGATTAATAGGTTTTTTCTTCCTGGTAAGTTTCCCAGTATCAGTGTCCTTCTGAGAATGATGTTCAGATCAGATCAGATCAGATCAGTCGCTCAGTCGTGTCCGACTCTTTGCGACCCCATGAACCGCAGCACGCCAGGCCTCCCTGTCCATCACCAGCTCCCGGAGGTCACTCAGACTCGCATCCATCGAGTCAGTGATGCCATCCAGCCATCTCATCCTCTGTCGTCCCCTTCTCCTCCTGCCCTCAACCCCTCCCAGCATCAGAGTCTTCTCCAATGAGTCAACTCTTTGCATGAGGTGGCCAAAATACTGGAGTTTCAGCTGTAGCATCATTCCTTCTAAAGAAATTCCAGGATTGATCTCCTTCAGAATGGACTGGTTGGATCTCCTTGCAGTCCCCCCAAGAAAGAGCTTGACTTGCCCAACAGGATCACAAGCTCCTGTGTCTCTTCAAAGACAACCTTGACTAGAGTCTGCCAAACTCTCATTTTTCCAAGGCCAGAGTAAACATGTGTAATCGTTAAATGCACAAGAAGATCCGAGTGACTGGTTATTGATCATTTCACGTCATGATGCAATCTCGACAAAAGTGACAAAAAGCTACAAGCCTGCAAAGAGCTGAGGAAGGTCTCTCTGGCCTCGGGGAGCTTCGTCGCCCCAGAGGTCGTTCTCAGTGGTCCCGATGTCCATGTGGAAACCAGAGATGCACAGAAAGAGACAGAGCTCTGTGAGGTGGGAAGTCCACCCTTCAATCGAGGAAACATCACCAGACCCTTTGCCAGTTTCCGCAGCGCCGTTCAAGTGTGCTGGTGCTCCGGGCAGGAACCGTCTTCTGTCCGCGTCCAGCTGGGCTTGGTTAAGCTTCAGGGACAAACGGCTGCCATTCCTAAGTGGTGGGGACAGCAGTACGTGCTTCCTGCTCATGCTGCATGTTCACTGTGTATAGGTGGCCGGTCTTCACTCCCTGTGGTCACTTAGGAATGAGCTCAGCATGGATGGACCTTGGCACGTGCGAGGAGAAGGCCTGTGGTGGTGGATACGCACCGACTCTTCAGGCTTCATCCTTCAAGTGACACGTGGCTCTCATCAGAGCAAGTGACGGGGTCACCACCAACTGCAGAGAAGGTGGTAAAGTGCCTGGATGGGGGGAGAGAACTGAGACCTTTACAGGGAAACCTCGAGAAAACCATGGGGCAAGCATAGCCCTGGGCTTCATGGGGTCTCAGGAGCATCACCAAGGCTTGCAGCCAAACCTGTAAATCTGGCTATCAGCCAGGATCCGTTCGTGAAATCAAAAACTACTGCAGGTATTTCAAGCCTGGAGGAATTTAGTTCTCCAGCGTTGGAAATGCTGAGAAAGGAACAGGGAGGGGAGGCAGGAGGATCAACAATGACCAGATTGATCTTGAGGGCACTGACGGCCCTGGGCTGGGGTCGCCAGGCCTGCACCGCAACTGCACTTTGCTCTGCATCTGCCACTAAGATGCCCCCTCCTGGGGGCTGTAACTGTCACTGACGTGTGTGCACAGCTGCACCGCTCACCTCGGTGGAGCTTGACTGAGGTCGCGTCATTGTTTTTATTTACAAATCAGAAACAGAGCCACAGACATAGAAAACAAGCTTTTGGTTACTGAAGGGAAAGAGGAGAGGAAAGAGTTAAGAGTTTAGGGTTAGCAGGTACACACTGCAAAACATAAAACAGGTAAGCCACAAACACCCGCTGAATAGCACAGGGAACTTTGCTCAACAGAACGGGAAAGACTGTGAAAAAGAATATGTACATGCATGCATAACTGAATGACTTTGCTGTTCGGCAGAAATAAGACAACGTTGTAAATCAGCTATGTGAAAGTGAAAGGTGCTCAGTCATGTCCGACTCTTTTCGAACCCGGGGACTATATAGTCCATGGAATTCTCTAGGCCAGAATACTGGAATGGGTAGCCTTTCCCTTCTCCAGGGGATCTTCCCAACCCAGGGATCGAACCCAGGTCTTCCACATTGCAGGCAGATTCTTTACCAGCTGAGCCACCAACCAAGCCCAAACCAGCTGTGAACTTCAATTTTTCTTTTTTTAGTGGCTGTATTGGGTTGCTGTTGTTTAGTCGTTCAGTCGTGTCCAACTCCCTACAACTCCATGGACTCCAGGCAGGAGTACTTGGGTGGTTTGCCATGTCCTATTGTGGGTATGTAGGCAGTATTAGAGGGTGACAGAGCGTCGGTTTGGCAAGTCACTATCAAAAATGCAGGTGAAAACCCATGCTGTGTCCTGTCTGGATTGCAAATATTTACAAATTTGAGATTACTTAATTTTTTTACATTTAAAAGCTGACGGGCTTCCCTAGTGTCTCAGTGGGAAAGAATCAGCCTGCCAGGGCTGGAGACATGGGTTCCATCTCCGATCTAGGAATGTCCCACAAGCTGAAGGTCTCATGAGCCAGCACTCCTGAGCCTGTGTGCTGCAGCTTCTGAAGCCGGTACAACCTACAGCACGAGCCCCATGACGTGAGAGACCATGGCAGTGAGGAGACAGCAGGCCACAGCTGGGGAGAAGCCTGTGCAGCAAGGGAGACTTGAAGATGTAATAAATAAGTAAATTATGTTTTCAAAAAGGAGCTGAGCTTGGGAGCGTGAGTAGCTCAACTGAACAAGAAATATCCTCTTGCCCTCCCCGGGTGAAGCCACAGCCTTGCTCTTCGGGAACACCTGCCGGTTCCCAGGCCAGCCTTGCTCCATTGGCACCGGGACCCTGAGACGCTGGGTGGCAGCCATCGCTCGGATTTTAACAAGACTCTCACCATGTGCCCAGATGGACGTGTCTGCTCTCTGGGAACCGGGACCACCAGGACGTTGCAGACGCCTTCCATTGGGAAAGCGGGCTGTCTCAGAGGGTCAAGAAAGAGGGTGGCTGGACCTCTCTCCTCCTGCCCTGTCCCCAGCCCCCAAGGGCAGGGCTGCTGGGGACACAGCCCCTGGAAAGGTCACTGCTCGGGGTGCAGACTTTTTTAGTAGCTCTGGGGCGCCTCTTTCCAGGGCATTCCTTATTCTTCAAATCAACTCTGTTGATGTGAATTGACATACCGTGAAATGCAACAGCTTCAGGTGCAGAATTCATGGCTTTTTCTTAGGATTAGAATTTCTATTACCTCAACTATTTTCCCATATTCCTTTGCTTTGTACTCACTGCCCCAAACCACTGATGTGGTCTCTGACAGCACCGTGGAGCTTTTGTTAGAATTTCCTGGTGATGACTCACACGGTCTGTGGTCTTCCGTGTCTGCTCTCCTTGGCTTGGTGTCATGCTCCGGGGACTCAGCCCTGATGCGCTGTTTGAGTGACTGTGCCTTTGTGCCTTTCTTCTGCCTAATAGAGTTCTGCTCCGCACACACACCGCATCCCAAGATCAGTCACGTAAGTCCTCCAACTTGGTCATCATTTTTAAAAACTTCTTGGATTTTTCAGGTCCTTCACATCTGCAAATAAAGTTTAGCATCAGCTCATGGGCTTCTACCAAAATGCCTGTTGGGTTTTGATTGGGATTGCATAGAAAACCAGTCAGTTTGGGGAAAGAAAACATCCCAACAATATTGATTCCTCTGTAATGTGAAGGTGAAATCTCTCTACATTTATTTGGTCCTTAATTTTTTTCAACAATTTTATTTATTTTTTTGTTTGAGTTTACAATATAGATTGCCAAATTCTCTATGCTGTTATTTAGCATATTTTGTTTAATCTACCCCTACATATTTCACTTTCTGATGCTCTTTTAAGTGATCAGACTCAAATTGCAGTTTTTAGTCAATTACTGCTGGTATACAGAAGTATAGTTAATTTCTGTGTATTGCTCATATAATTTGCACTTGCTAAAATAATTTTTTTAGTAGCTTTTCAACAGTTTCTTGGGAATTTTTCTGTGTAGACAGTCATGCAGTCTGTGAAGAAAGTCAGCTTTAATTTTCCCTTTCTAAGCTACATACTCGTTTTCCTCCCCTTACCTCATGGCGTTGTGTGGGACCTCCCAAACCAAGTGGTGGGAGTGAGTCTTCTCGCCTCATTTCAGATCTTAAGGGCAAAGCAGTCTTCCACTTTGACATACAAGGTTGGCTACTGTAGGGTTTTTTTTTAATTGCTGTGCTTTATCATGTTGATGAAATTAATTCACATGCCTAGTTTTCCAAGAATTTTATTTACTACAAATGAATATTAAATTTTGTAAACATCTTTTTTGAATTTATTAAGATGATAAGATTTTTCTAGCCCATTGATACGTTGAATTATTCTAATTAGTTTTCAAACACTAAATCAACTTTACTTTCATGAAATGATACCCACCCATTTATGATGTACTATGGACTGGAAGAAACACAAGTTGGAATCAAGATTGCTGGGAGAAATATCAATAACCTCAGATATGCAGATGACACCACCCTTATGGCAGAAAGTGAAGGGGAACTAAAAAGTCTCTTGATGAAAGTGAAAGTGGAGAGTGAAAAAGTCAGCTTAAAGCTCAACATTCAGAAAACGAAGATCATGGCATCTGGTCCCATCACTGCATGGGAAATAGATGGGGAAACAGTGGAAACAGTGTCAGACTTTCTTTTTCTGGGCTCCAAAATCACTGCAGATGGTGACTGCAGCCATGAAATTAAAAGACACTTACTCCTTGGAAGGAAAGTGATGACCAACCTAGCTAGATAGCATATTCAAAAGCAGAGACATTACTTTGCCAACAAAGGTTCGCCTAGTCAAGGCTATGGTCTTTCCTGTGGTCATGTATGGATGTGAGAGTTGGACTGTGAAGAAGGCTGAGCGCTGAAGAATTGATGCTTTTGAACTGTGGTGTTGGAGAAGACTCTTGAGAGTCCCTTGGACTGCGAGGAGATCCAACCAGTCCATTCTGAAGGAGATCAGCCCTGGGATTTCTTTGGAAGGAATGATGCTAAAGCTGAAACTCCAGTATTTTGGCCACCTCATGCGAAGAGTTGACTCATTGGAGAAGACTCTGATGCTGGGAGGGATTGGGGGCAGGAGGAGAAGGGAACGCCAGAGGATGAGATGGCTGGATGGCATCACTGACTCCATGGATGTGAGTCTGAGTGACCTCCGGGAGTTGGTGATGGATAGGGAGGCCTGGCGTGCTGCAGTGCATGGGGTCGCAAAGAGTCGGACACGACTGAGTGACTCATCTGATCTGATGTTTCTTAATATTGGAGAAGGAAATGGCAACCCACTCCAGTGTTTTTGCCTGGAGAATCCCAGGGACAGGGGAGCCTGGTGGGCTGCCGTCTATGGGGTCGCACAGAGTTGGACATGACTGACGCGACTTGGCAGCAGACTAGGCAGCATTCATTTTGTGAATGTTTTACTAAGGTCATTTCCACCTCTGATCACAAGGTATACTGATCTGCTTTTGCAGTCAGGATCATATCGGTCTCCTAAATGGAGTTAGGCAGTGTCTCAGCTCCTCACCACATCCATGAAGGATTTGTGTACAACTGGGGCTGCTCTCTCCCTCAGTACATGATGTTCATAGAACTCGCCAGGGAAGCTACCTGGCCTGGAGGGTTTTGCTTGTTTGGGGTGTTTTTTTGGGAATATTTTAAAGTAGAATTTAGCTACTTTATAGATATAGAGCTTCTCAGGTTGCTAATTTCTTCTTGAGTGACTTTGGAAATTGGCAGACTTTGCCTTCTTTATTTCATTCTGTCTGCTTATAGTTTAGTAATTTTTCTGACTTTTTCAGATAACATAGTTCTGATTTCACTGGTTTTCTTCACTGGCTTTCTATTTCACTGATCTGTTCTCTTTAACATGTTTCTTCATTCCTCTTGCTTAGGATTAACTTGTCTTTTTCCTTATTTCTTAGAGTTAACACTTAAGATTGATCTGAGACCTTTCTTCTTTGACAATATAAGCATTTAATGCTAAAACAGTTACTCTCTGGGCACAGCTTTATCTGCCTGCCTGCTAAGTCGCTTCAGTCGTGTCCGACTCTGTGTGATCCCATAGACGGCAGCCCACTAGGCTCCTCTGTCTCTGGGATTCTCCAGGCAAGAATACTGGAGTGGGTTGCCATTTCCTTCTCCAATGCATGAAAGTGAAAGTAAGCTTTATCTGGTTGCCGCAAATGATGGCGCGTTGAGCTTTCATTTTTATACAATTCTGCATGTTTTCACGTTTTCTTTATGGTTTCTTCTTTTACCCCTGGTTACTTAGAATGTTTTGTTCTGTTTTCAAATATCTGGATATTTTCAATGTAATTTCTCTTATTAATTTCTGGCATTTTGCTGTCATGAAAGGAGAATATGCTTTTATGCTCTCAGTTCTCTTAAATCTATTTAGACTCGCTTTATGGCTCAGAATATAGTCTTTCTTGATAAATGTTGTATTTGTACTCAAAAAAAAATGTGTATTCTGTTGCTGTTGGATGGAGTCCGATACAAAAGTCAAGATATCAAGTTGGATGGTAGTTGTAAGCTGAATGCGTGAGTGTTCAGACACGCAGTCATGTCTGACTCTTTGTGATCCCATGGACTATAGCCCACCAGGCGCCTCTGTCCAAGAACACTGGTGTGAAGTGCCGTTTCCTCCTCCAGGGGACCTTCCGAACCCAGAGACAGAACCATCGTCTTTTACATCTCCTGCACTGGCGGGCAGATTCTTTACCACCAGCACCACCTGGGAAGCCCACAAGCTAGACAAGGGCCCCAAGTAAGTCCAAGCCCAGGACCTGTGCATGTTGCCGTATATGGTAATGGGGACTTTGCATATGGGATTGAGTTAAGGAAATTGAGATGAAGTAATCCTGACAATAAGGAGCTCATGATCTGAGCCACAGTCAGCTCCTGGTCTTGTTTTTGCTCACTGTATAGAGCTTCTCCATCTTTGACTCCAAGGAATATAATCAATCTGATTTTGGTGTTGACCATCTGGTGATGTCCATGTGTAGAGTCTTTTCTTGTGTTGTTGGAAGAGGGTGTTTGCTGTGACCAGTGCATTTTCTTGGCAAAACTCTATTAGTCTTTGCCCTGCTTCATTCCATATTAAAAGGCCAAATTTGCCTGTTACTCCAGGTGTTTCTTGACTTCCTACTTTTGCATTCCAGTCCCCTATAATGAAAAGGATATCTTTTTTGGGTGTTAGTTCTAAAAGGTCTTGGAGGTCTTCACAGAACCGTTCAACAATAAACTGTGGAAGATTCGGAAAACTCTGAAAGAGATGGGAATACCAGAGCACCTGACTAGCCTCTTGAGAAACCTATTTGCAGGTCAGGAAGCAACAGTTAGAACTGGACATGGAACGACAGACTGGTTCCAAATAGGAAAAGGAGTACATCAAGGCTGTATATTGTTACCCTGCTTATTTAACTTATATGCAGAGTACATCATGAGAAACCCTGGGCTGGAAGAAGCACAAGCTGGAATCAAGATTGCCAGGAGAAATATCAATAACCTCAGATATGCAGATGACACCACCCTTATGGCAGAAAGTGAAGAGGAGCTAAAGAGCCTCTTGATGAAAGAGAAAGTGGAGAGTGAAAAAGTTGGCTTAAAGCTCAACTTTCAGAAAACAAAGATCATGACATCTAGTCCCATCACTTCATGGGAAATAGATGGGGAAACAGTGGAAACAGTGGCTGACTTTATTTTTGGGGGCTCCAAAATCACTGCAGATGGTGAGTGCAGCCATGAAATTAAAAGATGCTTACTCCTTGGAAGGAAAGTTATGACCAACCTAGATAGAATATTCAAAAGCAGAAACATTACTTTGCTAACAAAGGTCCATCTAATCAAGGCGATGGTTTTTCCAGTGATCATGTATGGATGTGAGAGTTGGACTGTGAAGAAGGCTGAGTGCCGAGGAATTGATGCTTTTGAACTGTGGTGTTGGAGAAGACTCTTGAGAGTCCCTTAGACTGCAAGGAGATCCAACCAGTCCATTCTGAAGGAGATCAGCCCTGGGATTTTTTTGGAAGGAATGATGCTAAAGCTGAAACTCCAGTACTTTGGCCACCTCATGTGAAGAGTTGACTCATTGGAAAAGACTCTGAAGCTGGGAGGGATTGGGGGCAGGAGGAGAAGGGGATGACAGAGGATGAGATGGCTCATGATGAGTCCATGGCATCACCGACTCAATGGACGTGGGTTTGAGTGACCTCCGGGAGTTGGTGATGGACAGGGAGGCCTGGTGTGCTGCCATTCATGGGGTCGCAAAGAGTCGGACACGACTGAGCAACTGAACTGAACTGAATCCTCCTGGGTTATCTCCCTGGGACTTAAATTTGATCATAATAACCCTTGTGATGAGGAGGCAGAGGTTGATTTGAAGATGCTACAGTGCTGGTCTTGAAGATGGAGGAAGGCGCCATGAGTCAAGCAATGCAGACAGTGTGGCTTTAGAAGATGGGAAAGCCTGGAGATCGGTTCCCTCTGGAGCCTTGTTCGTTTCCTCCTGCACGGCCTGGTGTGACGTCTGTAGACCCTGTGTTACAGTCTGTCTGTTTACAGGTCTTTTAGTTAAGAGGGTAGTCCAGTCCCTATTACTGCATCTGACCTGAAGTTCCCCGCACGCCCTGTACTTTCGCAGTGGATGGGTATCCTCTGGACACCGCACAAAACATGATCTGCTTGTGGATGCTCTGGACTTTGATTGTGAAGCCACCTCTGACCACCTCTCTAAGATCCTGCCTGCCACCCACCACGGTGGTTCTGCCATTCCTGCTTCCCTTATTAGAAAAATCCATCACTTTTCCAAAATTCCAGGCCGGCCTAGCTGTGTGTTTGCACCGTCTTCTGGGGTCTTGCTAGGATGTTATGTCCCTGGAAAGCACTCCAGGGACAGTAGGCAGGTAGTGGGGAGACATTTGAAGAAAAGGAAAAAGGTAAGTGGCCTGGTCTTTTTCAACATGCTGATATGTAGACCTCATGACAAATGGCATTTTCTAGAAGAGTCCTTGACTATTGAATGTTTAAACATCTTATTCAAGTATAATTGCTTGACCGGGTTGTACTGGTTTCTACTAAACGTGGAAGTCAACTGGCCCTGTGTACGCACGTGTCCCCACCCTCCCGGGCCTCCCTCCTCCCCCTCCCAGCCCTCCTGGGCCTCCCTCCTCCCCTAGCCACCCCATCTCTCCAGGTCTGCACGGAGTACTGAGCTAATCTGCCTGCGCTATAGAGCAGCTTCCTGTTGCACCTGGGGTAGTGAATATACGTCAATCCCAACCTCCCAATTCACCCCATCCTCTCCTTCCCCTCCCACCGGTGTGTAAACCTATGGTCAACAAACCTAAACTCTGTGGGTTTATGGCACACGGTTCCCTGGAAGATGTTACATCAGTCATGCAACTCTCTGGGCATAAAATGAAGACATTTCATAGCCTCTGACCTGCTGCATGAGGTGACTGGCACTTTGCTTGGGGACCTCAAGACTACTGCCCAGGCCAGTATCCTCTGTGTCCTGTGGAAGTGAGAGCCCCAGAGGTTCCAGATCCCTCTGGGCTCTGCAGGCACCTCCAGATCCCGCCAGCAGAGATCTTGATCCTGGGCCCGCCCTCCATACAACCACACTCCCTCCGATCTCCTGGGAGCCCGCATACCCTCAAATGGACTTCAGTAGGATTTGACCAAGATATCTGTCTGGTTTCCGGAAGAAAAGACGGATATCTTCTTACCCAGGGGCTTCAGCAGAGCCTTCCTGCTCACCCACTCAAGTCAAGAGCTCAGACTCCGGGCTCATCAGCCGGACCCCAGCCACAGGCTCCTCTCTGGGCTCGGTGGTCCCTGAGGTCACAGGCGTCATCCTCTGGGGGAGGTGGCTGTGAGCAGAACACAGCTGAAGTTCTCAGCACCCCAGGTGTGCTGTGGGGCCCCAGGGCACATACAACAGCATGCAATCTGAATGTTTAAATGCTAGCTGGAAATCACGGAGTCATAACGGCCTCCCTGGTCATCCTCCCTAGGATGGAAAAATACTGACCCAGCTCCTGCTTCAGCTGGCACCTGGCACTGCGCTTGACGCATCGCGGGTGATAGATCACCCTGCAATTCCAGCTCGCCGACGAAACACCTTCTCCCCAGGAGCTGAGGCCCCCAACGGCGCGTTTGCTTGAGTCATCCTTTCCTCTCGCTTCCCACCCGCGCCCCTCCACCTCATCCGGTTGGCTCCCACTCCCAAAGGCAGAGCATCCAGAATCCGAACACCTCCTCCCCTTCCACGGCTGCCGCTCTGGCAGGCACCCAGACTTCCACCAAAGGGATGCTTTGAAGATGTAAAGGAGATAATATCACTTGCTCTCCTTTGCTCAGAACCCACTGTGGCTCTCTCCACTCCAGTCCAAGTCCAAGGCTGAGACCTGACAACCGCAAGTCCCTTAGGGCCCCTGACCCCGCTGTGGACGCAGCTCCCGACTCGACCAAACCCCTGACTTCGCTCCGTTTCGTCACAGCGTCTTTGTCTCTGAGCGTAGGAAGCGGCTCACTTATCTTACCTTGTTTCTGCCTCCTCCACTAGACTTCCCACCCCACGAGGGCAGGTCTGTCCGTTCTGCTCCTGGGTGTGCCCTGGGTGCCTGCTCCACGTTCATGCCCAGTAATTTGCTTCACTCCATCAGCGGCTGACCTGGGGACCAGGTCATCTGTCCAAACGTGACCCAGGTTTTTAAAACATTCTCATGCCCATAATGGAAGGTCTTGAGGTTGAGCCCTAAAATGTGAACTTAACAAAATGATTTGTTTTCAAAAGGTTTTTACTCCTAGATTGTGTTCCTCGGTTCAAATCTGGTTGGAAATTAAGAACTGATTGACTGATGTAACTGAAAAGGCATTTGAGAGAATATCCTTTCTCCAAGGGATTTTTCTCTCCAGGGCTTCTGCTAAAAGCAGCCTGGGATTCTAAGAGTCTGTTCTCTCTGCACGGCCGTACCCCACTGTCTTCACGCCAAGCCCACGGCCCGCACAGGTGGGCGGCCCAGCTGGTCCCAGCATGTCTGGGGGGGGCTCGCAGCAGCTGACGTCAGTTGGCAGAGCTCAGCCTGGAGAAGCCACACTCAGCCGCCTCCCACAGGCTCCTCTTTCCGCCCAGTCCTGTGAGCTCACTTTTGCTTCTCTGTACTCAGATGCATCTTCCACCATCTTCTCAACCTGGAAATTCACGACCTTTCTTTAATCTTCAGTCTTATTCTTAACCTATGAATAGGGCAGTAAAAAAAACATAGGAATTAAGTGTGAATGGGTTTCCCTGATGGCTCACATGGTAAAGAATCTGCCTGCAGTGCAGGAGACCTGGGTTCAATCCCTGGGTTGGGAAGATCCCTTGGAGGAGGGCATGGGGACTCACTCTGGTATTCTTGCCTGGAGAATCCCATGAGCAGAGGAGCCTGGCAGGCTACAGTGCATAGGGTTGCAGAGTCGGACATGATTGACGGTCTAACACTGAGTGTGAAGGGTTAACGCTTCATGACACTTTTACTTAGTTATTTATTTCTCAAGGTATTAATGTTTATTTTTTTTAAATATCTGAATCCATTTTTTTATGGTTTTACATTTTCTATCTGAAAGGAGGATGAAGAGTTTTGCAGAGAGGAGCTGTGAAACAGTGTGAAGCAGAAGATGACAACTGATGTGTCCGTGCTACTCACTGGCTTGCTAAGGTCTGTGAATTTATCTTATTTGCACTTTGTGTGTGAGGGTTAGGCTTATTGAACAGTAACACCTCTTTGTCACTGCAGTGTGTAAATAAACCAAGTTGGGAAATCACACAGCAACACCTGTGGTAGTTTTGTGTGTCACTGAGTGGGGAAAGACAGCCCAGAGCAGCACAGTTCATAACATGAATAGGAAACGGTTTCTTTAAAAAATCTCATTTATCTAGCATTTGCTTTCATCTGAAATTTCTGCTGCTGTGTTGGCTGTTTAGTTTAAGTACAGGGCTTGAGGGCCCAAGTATCCAAAACCAGAAACGGAAACAAGAAGGGTGACTTAGCCCTGTAGAAAGCCACACTGCTGGCCGGCGAGCCCAGGCCCTGATGCTCAGGGCCCCTGCGCACAGCAGGAGCCTGGGTCCTCCTCCCTGGGGACCTCCCGCCCGTGTTTTCAGTGACAGCTCGACAGCGTGCAACTCCCCCTCCGTTTTCCTCAGGCCTCTCACTCACCCTGGGAAGCTTCCTGCTGAGTCCTGACCGGATGGAAGTACACCTGCTATCTTCTCTGGTCTTCCAGATGGCGCTAGCGGTAAAGAACCCGCCTGCCAATACAGGAGACATGAGAGACCCCGTGTCCGATCCCTGGGTCAGGAAGATCCCCTGGAGGAGGAAATGGCAAAACCCACAGCAGTGTTCTTACAGGGAGAACCCCTGGACAGAGGAGCCTGCAGGGCTGCCGTCCACGGGGTCGCAAAGAGCCAGACACGACCGAAGGGACTCGGCACACGCGCTCTGGTTTCCTCTGCGGCCTTCTCGTCGCTGTGCCCACCCTCAGTCTCACCTCTCAAGGTTTCAGCCCGTTTTGTCCTCAACTTCTGAGGACACTCACCCCAAGTCTTCACATCTCTGACTTTAACCAGCCCTTCTCTTTCCCCCTTGTTCATTGCTTTAAATAAGGTACCAACATCATTCCTCTCATGGTTCTCCATTCCTACCCAGAACATTGATTCGAACAGTGTTTCTCAGGGTGAACAGGTTCCTAGTAGTAAACCAGCTTCCCTTATACTCATTTCAAACCTGCCCGAACGTCCCTCCTGTTTTCAGTCCCTCGAGCTCACTCTCGGGCTCCGTGAGTCTGACTTTCATTTAAATCTTCCTGTTGAAACAACTCCTCAGTGCCCAGCAGCTCCTGCTTGTCCACACTTGACCATCCATCTTCAAAGGACTTTTCCAGAAAGTGTCTGTCTGTGAAAGACACACAGAGTCACATTTTCTCATTAATTTTCACTATGATTAGTGAAATCATACTCTCCTATAGAAACATACTCTCCTATAGAAAGAAAACTACTTTCACGTATAATAAAAATCACATTAACAATCATGAAATTCCCCTCTCAGTGCGTTTGGTATTTTTAAATGCCTTGTCCTTATTTATTAAGGAAAACCACCTCTATATAGGTTGAATAACAGTAAAAATTAGTGGATCCATAGCAAGTTTGGTACATGGTTAATGGTACAGTGCCTTATGGAAATTGGCTTCCAGGTGGCATGGTGGTAAAGAATCTGCCTGCCTATGCAAAGATGCAAGAAACTTGGGTTCGATCCCTGTGTCAGAAAGATCCCCTGGAGTAGGAAACGGCAGTAGTATTCTTGCCTGGAGAATCCCAAGGACAGAGGAGTCTGGTGGGCTAGTTCATGGGGTTGCAAAGAGTCAGACATGACTGAGCGCCCACAGCCATATGGAAAGAGGTTTCCAGTGGAATGCCACGAAGCTTTTACTATGGTCTACAGCCTTAGAAACCATTCTTGGAAGAAAACGATCTGTGTGTAGCATTTATGGAATGCTCCCGTGGATAGGAGATGTGAAGCTTGGATCCAAAACCAAGTAAAACAAGAAGTAAAACCCTTAGCAGGCTGACATATTGGTCTAAATCCCAGACAATGAAATGTGATATGTATCACATCAAGTCTTGCATTTGAATTCTGCCCCAAGATAGCACAACTTAACAGCAGTTTATAATTAAGAGATTTGGGGAGTTAGAAACTCCAGGATTCCAAGGGAAGCTTTGGCATAATCCACTGACCAGAAACCCACTTCGGCTATGCTCTTGGGCTACATTAAAAGCCTTGCTGAGAATGTTAACTCTCCTGTGGTATTCCACCCAGAGCTGCAGTGGGGTCTGCAGGCTCCTTCTCAGGGGACGTCAGCAAAGTTGTACAAATCCCGCTGTGAGCAGCCCGAGTCCTGGGGTGAGGGTAGCCTGTTTGATGAATACATGGATGAAGTGAAAAAAAAAAAAAAATCTCTACCAGAATTATCTTTGAAAAGTGAAAGTGTTAGTCGCTGGGTCGTGTCCGACTCTGTGGGACCCCATGAACTGTGGTCCTCCAGGTTTTTCTCTCCATGGAATTTTCCAGGCAAGAATACTGGAAGGGTTGCTATTTCCTCTTCCAGGGGATCTTCCCACCCCAGGGACTGAACCCACATCCCCTGCTTGGCAGGCAGATTCTTTACCATTGTGCCATAGGAAATACCAAAACTGTTGTTTATTGGGCAAGGTTCAAGTAATGGGTAAGTCACAGGTGATGTTTGGCTTAAAAAAAAATCACAGCCATCTTCAAATACATAAAGAGTTCAGTGCGTTAAAAAGTAGACTTTGGGACTTTCCTGTGGCCCAGTGGTTAAGATGCCAGGCTTCCAATGCAGGGGGCACGGTTCCATCCCTAGTTAGGGAGCTAAATCCCACATGCCACAACTAGCCAAATAAATAAATGAAAAATGAAAACAAAAACAGAGTTTTCTTGTATCACAATGTCAATGTCGTCTGATACAAATACCCTCTGGTGGTCAGTTTCCTGGAAGATGCTGCCCTGTGTTGGCACATCCACCTCCAACAAGCAAACGCATTTCCCCACTGGAGACGTCCGAGACCCAAGGAGCTTTTCCCACCTCATACCTGCATTATTCAATGCAATTAACACTTTAAAATATTATTAATTCAGAGATCAACCTGGGAGACTGACGGGCTGCATTTCTTTCCACGCCTCCTCATTTCCCACTGTCCCGGGATCTACCCGCTGGATTATGGCGGGTGACGGAGGACTACTTCTAATCTGGCTTTGATGGAATTTGGTGTATACCCCCGTGGAGTCAGCACTGTGATGAACATCTTCGTCTCCCAAGTGTGACAGCAGTGACCTCACCGTGTGGCCGTCATCACCTGCGGCCATGGCGGTGCCTTCGCCCATCCTGGGTGAGGGTGCCCTCTCCAGATCTGCATCTAAAGGGACTTGCCCACTTTGGTCTCATTGCTAGATTTTGATCAGGATAAGTTTTTTTATGAGATCTGTCCATGTCACTACATGTATCAGTAGAGATTTCCCTTGTATGGAAACCACAATTTTTACCTTTTTACCTATTGATAAATGTTTGGAATGTTTTGCTAGGTTTTGGCTATTTTAGGTAAAGGCCTCATAAGCATTTCTGTAAAGTCTCTGTGTGTATAGGTAGATTGGCATTTCTTTTAGTTAAGTATCTAGGAATCAGGGCCAGCAATTAAAAAAAAAATTTCCGTTTTTGGCATCAAGCATAAAGGGTGGGTTACATTCCTAAGTTCTTGGCACAGTGTCATCACTACTCATGCAAAACCCTTTTCTTCTTTCGTGTATTTACTTATTTATGAATTTGTTAATTTATTCCTTTTCATCTCCATTCCTCATACCACTTCCCTGCTCAGCAATTTGACATGTGTTTGATGTCTAGCCAGAACTGATAGGAACTTTCTGCGGTATCTCCATATTGGCTGGTAAATTCCATAGTCAGTAAGGCAGAACAGTTAATCAAGAACATAAACATGGGCTACTCAGTGTCACAGTTGGTTTTACAGGTCAACTTGGTAGGCTTTACTGCCCAGTTATTGGATCAAGCACTGATCACAGTGCTATTGTGGAGGTATTTAGTTGATGTGCTTAACATTTACGGTCAGTTGACTTGAAATAAAGGAGATCATTCTGGATACCGTGGGGTATTGCTGTCCAGTCACTAAGCAGAGTCTGACTCTCTGAGACCCCACGGACGGCAACAGCCAGGCTTCCCTGTCCTTCATTGTCTCCTGCAGTTTGTCCAAACTCACATCCATCGAGTCGGTGATGCCATCCAACCACCTCATCCTCTGTCGTCCCCCTCTCCTCCTGCCCTCAATCTTTCCCAGCATCAGAGTCTTTTCCAATGAATCGGCTCTTCGCATCAGGTGGCTAAAGTACTGGAGTTTCAGCTTCAGCATCAGTCCTTCCAATGAATATACAGGGTTGATTTCCTTTAAGACTGACTGGTTTGATCTCCTTGCAGTCCAAGGGACTCTCAAGAGTCTTTTTCAGCACCACAGTTTAAAAGCATCAGTTCTTCGGTGCTCAGCTTTCTTTGTGGTCCAACTCACATCTGTACATGACTACTGGTAAAACCATATCTTTGACTACATGGAAAATTGTCAGCAAAATGATGTCTCTGTTTTTTAATATGCTGTCTAAGTTTGTCATAACTTTTCTTCCTAGGAGCAAGTGTCTTTTAATTTCATGGCTGCAGTCACCATCTGCAGTGATTTTGGAGCCCAAGAAAATAAAAGATGCCATTGTATCCACTGTTTCCCAATCTATTTGCCATAGAGTGATGGGACCAGATGCCATGATCTTAGCTTTTTGAATGCTGAGTTTTGTTTCGTTTTGTTTTGTTTTGTTTTTGCAGGGGAAAATGGACAAAGGAAAGGATCAATGAGGGTGGGAGGGAAATGAAAAGAAAGAAGGGGAGTGATGGTGGGGAGGAGTATATGTAATTTCTTAACTAATGGCTTTCTGTTTTTAATCACAAAGAACACTTTAAAAAAATCATGTTGAATTCATGCTATATTAGGAGGTTTGATCTGGAAATGAAAAGTTCAGGAAACTAAAAGTCCAGTTTGGGTGTCCTCATCTTAGGCACATCTTGGTATTTTGTATTGGTAAGTCTATCTTTACCACAATATATTATTTAGGAGAGGATCACATTTGCCACTTCTTCCTCCCTACTACCCAAAGTGGTACCAGACCCATAAAATAGTCAATAAACCTTTACAGAGTGAACAAATAAGTCTTTTTTTTTTTTTTAACTCTCCTGAGTGAACTGAATTTTTTGAGACTTATAAGTGAATATGTCTTCCTCTTTACTTTGTCTATTACAGCCAGATTGTATAAGTATGAGTGGGGTATTAAAGTCTCCCACTATTATTGTATTGTTGCATACTTTTTCTATCATATTAATTAATGTTTGTCTTAGATATATCAGTGCTCCAATGTTGGGTGCATATATATTTATAATTGTTATAACTTCTTTTTGGATTGTTCCTTTAAGTTGTTATGTATAACCTTGATTGTCTCCTTTTCAGGATCTTAAAAGTCAATTTTATCTGATATGAGTATTGCTACTCCTGTTTTCTTTTGGTCCATATTTTCGTAGAAAATCTTTTTCCAGTCCTTCATTTTCAGTCAGTATATATCCCCTATTTTAAGGTGGTTCTCTTGTAGACAACATATATAGAGGTCTAGTTTTTTTATCCATTTGACCCATTTTAGTCTTTTGGTTGTCTCTTGTAGACAAGGTATGTAGGGGTCTTGTTTTTGTATCTATTTGGCCAGTCTTTGTCTGTTGATTAGGGCATTCAACCCATTAACGTTTAAAGCAATTATTGATAAATAAGATTTACTTTATTTTTGGGGGTTTGAATTTATACACCCTGTTAGTGATTCCTATCTAGAGAATGTCCTTTAGTTTTTGTTGGAGAAATGGTTTAGTGGTGCTAAATTCTCTCAACTTTTGCTTATCTGTGAAGCTTTTGATTTCTCCTTCATATTTGAATGAGATCCTTGCTGGATACAATAATCTAGGCTGTAAGTTATTTTCTTTCATCACTTTAATTATGTCTTGCCATTCCCTCCTGGCTTGGAGACTTTCTATTGAAAGATCAGCTGTTATCCTTATGGGAATTCCCTTGTGAGTTATTTGATGTTTTTCCCTTGCTGCTTTTAATATTTGTTCTTTATATTTAATCTTTGTTAATTTGATTAATATGTGTCTTGGGGCGTTTCGCCTTGGGTTTTTCCTGTTAGGGACTCTCTGGATTTCTTGAACTTGAGTGGTAATTTCCTTCTCCATTTTAGGGAAGTTTTCCACTATTGTCTCCTCAAGTATTTCCTCATGGTCTTTCTTTTTATCTTCTTCTTCTGGAACTCCTATGATTCGAATGTTGTAGCATTTAATGTTATCCTGGAGGTCTCTGAGATTGTCCTCATTTCTTTTGATTCATTTTTCTTTTTTCTCCTCTGATTCATTTATTTCTAGGATTCTATCTTCTAATTCACTAATCCTATCTTCTGCCTCTGTTAGTCTACTATTTGTTGCCTCCAGGGTGTTTTGGATCTCATTTATTGCATTATTCATTATGTGTTGACTCTTTTTTATTTCTTCTAGGTCCTTGTTAAACCTTTCTTGCATCTTCTCAATCCTTGTCTCCAGACTCTTTAACTGTGATTCCATTTTGATTTCGAGATTTTGGATTAATTTCACTATCATTATTCGGAATTCTTTATCAGGTAGATTCCCTATCTCTTCCTCTTTGGTTTGGTTTGGTGGGCATCTATCCTGTTCCTTTAGCTGCTGGATATTCTTTTGTCTCTTCATTTTGTAAAAATTGCCAAGTTTAGAGTGTCCTTACTATATTCTGGTAGTTTGTTGAATTCTCTTTCTTGAGGCGGTTTACTGGTCTTTTCAATATCTGATCTCTGCCCTGTTACAGAGGGGGCGGAGATCAACACCCAAATCTAAGCCGGCCAGGTTCAGGCACTCAGATAATCCTCAGAAGCACAGACTCGGTTGAGTCTGGGTTTTATGCCCTTCCCAGATCCGAGTAGCACAGGTGATGGAGTGTTTAGCGAGCACAGCTGCTGCGACTTATCGCCTCCCCGCCACTCAGTTTTCCAGGTATACAAACGGTGTACTTTCTCAGGCAGATGTTGACCATCCAGAGCCCCAAGAAGCGTGAGTCAGCACAGAAACCTACCTACAGTTCTGTAGGCAGTGTCTCTCTAGGGCTGTGATTGCCCGCCTCCCGGCCCTGGCTGCCTGTCACCGGAGTGGGACGGCCTGCAGCTGGCTATCTCCGAGCAGTCCTTTGTTCCGTAGGTAGTCCTGGTGGTGTCTTAAGTTAGGGCTGGCTTTTGATGTAGTAGATAACCGACAGTCTGGTTATTTCGCTCAGATAGGGCTCGAGATAGCCAGGCCAAATCCTTTCTCAAAGTGATGCAGGCCACGCCGCTCCTCTTAGCCCAGCCCCCACTTGCTGATAGCAAATGCTGGTGTCCGTGCCGCTTCTCCGCAAAAGGAGTTACCGCAGGGCTTGTTTTCTCCTTTTGAAGACAATGATTTGTCTTTCTAAGTGCCTGATGTCTTCTGCCGGCATTCAGAAGTTGTTTTGTAGAATTTATTCAGCATTCAAATGTTCTTTTAATGGATTTGTGGAGGAGAAATTATTCTCCCCGTACTCATCCGCCATCTTAGCTCCTCCTGAATGTTGAGTTTTAAACCAGGTTTTTCATGCTCCTTTTTCACCCTCATCAACAGACTCTTTAGTTCCTCTTCACTTTCTGCCATTAAAGTGGTATCATCTACATATCTGAGGTTACTGATAATTTTCCTGGATATCTTGATTCCAGCTTGTGATTCATCAGCTTGGAGAAAACTAGCATTCTTTACCATATGTTTTGTCCAAGGGTATGGATCGTCTCCCCATTTCTCCATTGTCATTCATTAAATTTAAAATGTTTTCTATAAAGTTTCTATGGATTAATGATTAATTCCTATGCACTCAGGTCCATGAATCAAGGCAAATTGGAAGTGGTCAAACAAGAGATGACAAGAGTGAATGTCGACATTCTAGGAATCAGTGAACTCAAATGGACTGGAATGGGTGAATTTAACTCAGATGACCATTATATCTACTACTGCGGGCAGGAATCCCTCAGAAGAAATGGAGTGGCCATCATGGTCAACAAAAGAGTCTGAAATGCAGTACTTGGATGCAATCTCAAAAACGACAGAATGATCTCTGTTCGTTTCCAAGGCAAACCATTCAATGTCACAGTAATCCAAGTCTATGCCCCAACCAGTAACGCTGAAGAAGCTGAAGTTGAACGGTTCTATGAAGACCTACAAGACCTTTTAGAACTAACACCCAAAAAAGATGTCCTTTTCATTCTAGGGGACTGGAATGCAAAAGTAGGAAGTCAAGAAACACCTGGAGTAACAGGCAAATTTGGCCTTGGGATACGGAATGAAGCAGGGCAAAGACTAACAGAGTTTTGCCAAGAAAATGCACTGGTCATAGCAAATACCCTCTTCCAACAACACAAGAGAAGACTCTATACATGGACATCACCAGATG
This sequence comes from Tragelaphus eurycerus, assembly GCA_935064755.1. Lineage (NCBI taxonomy): Eukaryota > Metazoa > Chordata > Mammalia > Artiodactyla > Bovidae > Tragelaphus > Tragelaphus eurycerus. The sequence continues at coordinate 2,919,489 of CAKXYN010000114.1, forward strand.
GTCAACACCGAAATCAGATCGATTATATTCTTTGCAGCCAAAGATGGAGAAGTTCTATACAATCAGCAAAAACAAGACCAGGAGCTGACTGTGGCTTGGACCATGAACTTCTTCTTGCCAAATTCAGACTTAAATTGAAGAAAGTAGGAAAAACCACTAGACCATTCAGGTATGACCTAAATCAAATCCCTTATGATTATACAGTGGAAGTGAGAAATAGATTTAAGGGCCTAGATCTGATAGATAGAGTGCCTGATGAACTATGGAATGAGGTTCGTGACATTGTACAGGAGACAGGGATCAAGACCATCCCCATGGAAAAGAAATGCAAAAAAGCAAAATGGCTGTCTGGGGAGTCCTTACAAATAGCTGTGAAAAGAAGAGAAGCGAAAAGCAAAGGAGAAAAGGAAAGATAAGCATCTGAATACAGAGTTCCAAAGAATAGCAAGAAGAGATAAGAAAGCCTTCTTCAGTGATCAATGCAAAGAAATAGAGGAAAACAACAAAATGGGAAAGACTAAGGATCTATTCAAGAAAATCAGAGATACCAAAGGAACATTTCATGCAAAGATGGGCTTGATAAAGGACAGAAATGGTATGGACCTAACAGAAGCAGAAGATATTAAGAAGAGGTGGCAAGAATACACAGAAGAACTGTACAAAAAAGAGATTCACAACCCAGATAATCACGATGGTGTGATCACTGACCTAGAGCCAGACATCCTGGAATGTGAAGTCAAGTGGGCCTTAGAAAGCATCACTACGAACAAAGCTAGTGGAGGTGATGGAATTCCAGTGGAGCTATTCCAAATCCTGAAAGATGATGCTGTGAAAGTGCTGCACTCAATATGCCAGCAAATTTGGAAAACTCAGCAGTGGCCACAAGATTGGAAAAGGTCAGTTTTCATCCCAATCCCAAAAAAAGGCAATGGCAAAGAATGCTCAAACTACCGCACAATTGCACTCATCTCACACACTAGTGAAGTAATGCTCAAAATTCTCCAAGCCAGGCTTCAGCAATATGTGAACCGTGAACTTCCTGATGTTCAAGCTGGTTTTAGAAAAGGCAGAGGAACCAGAGATCAAATTGCCAACATCCGCTGGATCATGGAAAAAGCACGAGAGTTCCAGAAAAACATCTATTTCTGCTTTATTGACTATGCCAAAGCCTTTGACTGTGTGGATCACAATAAACTGTGGAAAATTCTGAAAGAGATGGGCATACCAGACCACCTGATCTGCCTCTTGAGAAATCTGTATGCAGGTCAGGAAGCAACAGTTAGAACTGGTCATGGAACAACAGACTGGTTCCAAATAGGAAAAGGAGTACGTCAAGGCTGCAAATTGTCACCATGTTTATTTAACTTATATGCAGAGTACATCATGAGAAACGCTGGACTGGAAGAAACACAAGTTGGAATCAAGATTGCTGGGAGAAAGATCAATAACCTCAGATATGCAGATGACACCACCCTTATGGCAGAAAGTGAAGAGGAACTCAAAAGCCTCTTGATGAAAGTGAAAGTGGAGAGTGAAAAGGTTGGCTTAAAGCTCAACATTCAGAAAACAAAGATCATGGCATCTGGTCCCATCACTACATGGGAAATAGATGGAGAAACAGTAGAAACAGTGTCAGACTTTATTTTTCTGGGCTCCAAAATCACTGCAGATGATGACTGCAGCCATGAAATTAAAAGACGCTTACTCCTTGGAAGGAAAGTTATGACCAACCTAGATAGCATATTCAAAAGCAGAGACATTACTTTGCCAACAAAGGTTCGCCTAGTCAAGGCTATGGTCTTTCCTGTGGTCATGTATGGATGTGGGAGCTGGACTGTGAAGAAGGCTGAGTGCTGAAGAATTGATGCTTTTGAACTGTGGTGTTGGAGAAGACTCTTGAGAGTCCCTTGGATTGCAAGGAGATCCAAACAGTCCATTCTGAAGGAGATCAGCCCTGGGATCTCTTCGGAAGGAATGATGCTGAAGCTGAAACTCCAGTATTTTGGCCACCTCATGCGAAGAGTTGACTCATTGGAGAAGACTCTTATGCTGGGAGGGATTGAGGGCAGGAGGAGAAGGGGACGACAGAGGATGAGATGGCTGGATGGCATCACTGACTTGATGGATGTGAGTCTGAGTGACCTCCAGGAGTTGGTGATGGACAGCGAGGCCTGGCGTGCTGCGGTTCATGGGGTTGCAAAGAGTTGGACACGACTGAGCGACTGATCTGATCTGATATGATGCACTCTGGAGTTTTGACTGCTACTTGGAATAATATTTTTATTATATTTTCCAGCTAGTATTGTCATTGTAGAGGTATGCTAAGATTTCACAAGTCCTTCTAACATTTTTTTATTTTATTTATTTTGTGTTTGGCTGCTCTGGGTCTCCTTGCCGCTTACAGCAAGGAGTTGTGGTGTGTGGACTCCTCAGTGCAGTGGCTCCTCTTGCTGTGGAGCACAGGCTAGAGCATGGACTTCAGTGGCTGTGGCAAGCAAGCTTAGCTGCCTCACAGCATGGGGGATCCTCCCAGACCAGAGACTGAACCTGCATCCCCTGCACTGGCAGGCAGATTCTTAGCCACTGAATCACCAATAAAGTCCCCTCACAAGTCCTGTATCTGAAAATGCTGGCGAATTCTTTCATTAGTTCTGATAGTTGGATTTGGGGGGGATAAATGATCATATCATCTTCAAATAACAATTTTATCTGTTCCTTCCAGTCCTTATTTCTTTCTTTATTCCTTAGAGCATTGGTCAGGAGCTTAAGTACAAATGTTAAATAGTAGGAGTAGTGATGGACATCTTTGCCTTGCTCACAAGTTTAGAGGAAATATTAAAATGATCTTCAGAAGGATAAAGTATGTTGTGATTTTCAAGGTATATGACTTTAACAACTGAAGAAGTTTCTATTTCTAGTCTGCTAACAATTTTCACTACAAATGTGTGTCAGATTATCGAGAGCATTTTCTGCAACACCTCGGATAACCGCGTTTTACACGTGAATGTTAGCTGACAGCTAATGTGATGAGTTCCACTGACACGTTCCCCAAAGGTGAACCATTCATGAAAAAGTCATTTAATTATTGTTCCTTTGTAAAAACATATTGTTGGATTTTCTTAGCTATATCTTATTTAGGATATTTACAACTGTGTTCAAAATGAACTATGCTTATAATTTGCTTCTCTTGAATTGTCCTTAGCTAGCTATAGAATCGGAGAAGGCAATGGCACCTGACTCTTGCCTGGCAAATCCCATGGACAGAGGAGCCTGGTAGGCTGCAGTCCATGGGGTCGCTAGGAGTCAGACACAACTGAGTGACTTCACTTTCACTTTTCACTTTCATGCATTGGAGAAGGAAATGGCAACCCACTCCAGTGTTCTTGCCTGGAGAATCCCAGGGATGGGGGAGCCTGGTGGGCTGCCGTCTCTGGGGTCACACAGAGTCGGGCACGACTGAACCATCGCAGCAGCAGCAGCAGCAGCTATAGAATGAAAAGCACAGTTTTTTTGTCTTTTTATATTTGGGGGAAAACAACTTATTATGAAGTAAGAATTAAGGGTTCATTGAAGGTGTAATAGACTTATTTAATATCAATAAAACCATCTGGGCCTTAGAGTTTGATGAAGAGAAAGATGTTTTTTAATATTATATTTAAATGTGTGAATTGGGTGCTGAATGAAAGTATGATTAAAGCAGTTTCAAAGGCCCTGGTGAAGGTAGACTCTGGAGCTCTTATCCCAGGTATAATCTGTCTGTAGGCTCCAGCCTTCCCCTTCCAATCCACCCTCCTTATATTCCTGTGTGAGTCACACTGCCTGGTCCAGAGCTTGAACTGAATTCATCAAACTTAGGCACCTCTCATCATCAGTGGACTCTTTTCTGGACAAAAGTCCCAGTGAAATCTGCCTGCCTTCTCTTACTCTAAGTAGTTACCTTTCTTCCTATCTAAAACCATTGTAGTTTAGCACCCTGAACTCCAGGTGTTAGAAATAACCAACTGAAACAGTACAAGTGGGTCTACCGTTGGCCTGGTCTTTACCAACATTCCCGGTGGGATTTGGTCTGTTCCACTGTGGCCAGGGGACAGGATTTACCTTTTGGCTCCAGAATCACCGTAAGATGTACACGCACCCAGGCTCTGTTCAAGGTCTTGCTTACATGTATCCTGACGTATGGGAGTGCACAGAGGCCTCAGGTGATGTGTGACCGGGCAGCGGTCACTCCAGGGCAGCTGGACCACTCCCTTGTCGTTGGGAAGAAAGCATCCCTTAAGGTGAGAACCAGGCGCCTTTCAAATAGTTGTCTCTCTGCGGGTCATTTCTCAGCCCTCCATCTTGTCCACTCTCACACCAGAATCATTAATCTTTGTTATGGCCTGAGTCTTTGTGTCTCTCCAAATCCACCCACTGAAACCCTCCCCTCCATGATGATGGTATTAGGAGATGGCGCCTTTGGCAGTGATGAGCGCGAGTGGGCCCCTTGTGAGTGGGGTTAGTGGCCTTATAAAAGTGACCCCAAAGAGCTCCCTCGCCCCTTCCAGCTATGTGAGAACAATGAGAACTTAGCGGTCTGTGACCCCCAAAAGGCTTCCCACCAAAACTCAACCGTGTGGGTACCCTGATCTCAAACTTCCAGCCTCCAGACTGAGAAATAAATTTCTGTGGTTTATAAGCCACTCAGTCTGTGGTGTTTTGTTATAGTAGCCTAAACAAGACAATGTTTTAAGCAAAACATCTGGCTCTGCGATCTTGCCTCTTGGTCTCTACGTCTGACATTTGCTCAAAGGTTGCTTTGTTTCTGCTGATTGTGAGCTGTGTGTGCTTGTCAGGTACCAGCCAAGCAGGAAGCAGGAAGAAGGAGACAGAAAACTCAAAGGCTAAACCCTGGGCGTCGGCGGTGGCCCAGTGGTAAAGGACCCACCTGCAGCTCAGTAGACGCAGGTTCAACCCCTGGGTTGGCAAGATCCCCTGGAGAAGGGAATGGCAACCCGCTCCAGCATTCTCGCCTGGAGAATCGCCTGGACAGAGGAGCCTGGCGGGCTACCGTCCATGGGCCCACAGAGAGCCAGATACAACTGAATGACTAAGCAACAGCAAAACCCTGGGGCTAAACCCAGAGCTATGCCCGCCACCCAAGCCCACGTGCCTTCTTCTCTCCTGGGGCCACAGGCTGCTAGGTCAGTGGGCAACAAAACTTCTCTACCCAGGTATTCAGTCAGTGTTTGATGAATAAATAGATGAGGTGGGGAAAAAAATCTCTACCGGAATTATCTTTGAAAAGTGAAAGTGTGAGACATTCAGTTGTGTTGGACTCTTTGGGACCCCATGGACTGTAGCCCACCAGGTTCCTCTGTCCAGAGAATTCTCCAGACAAGAATACTGGAGTGGGTTGCTATTCCCTTCTCCAGGGGATCTGTCCAACTCAGGGACTGAACCTGGGTCTCCTGTATTGAAGGCAGATTCTTTATTGTCTGAGCCACCAGTGATGCCCGTTACCTTTGGGTTAAAAAAAGAAAGGAGAGGAAAAATGAGGGAAAATCAAGATGGGGAGAGGAGTCAAAGAATGCAATCTTAGGAATGAAGTGGATGGAAAACGGCCTTGGAAACTGAAATTGGTGGGGGCAGGGGGACGCATAACTCAGGTTTTCATTTTCAAAGTGGACAAAGGAGAAGGCAGGGTTCTGAGTGACTCGACCCAGGCCGTTCCCCGCTGCGCCACTAATATTGCACCACCGTGAGGTCAGCGAGAAACCACACCTTGCTAATTTCATTTCCTTTTTGGATGGGACTGTATATAATGGAAATTCTTAAAGTGCCTACTGACCCCAATTTTCTTAAGGATGTTGGAAGCAGCTAAAGACCATTCAGCCAACATCAGATCATCATTCATCACAAATCTTCAACTACCTCAGAATAAAGGAAGTGGTCAATGGATGTGCATAAAAGTTAATTTTAATCTAATGCCTCGGGGTACTTAGGAGTTGTTAACTAATCAGAAATCTATACTTCAGAGGTAGTTATAGTGAGATTTTGAGGCATTGTTACATAAATTTCCTACAATTCTCTTTAGTTAGCAATCTTTCCTTGGTAAAATGAATGAAATTTTTAAATGTAATTGAATAGGAAAGTTTTATGGATTCCACTGCCCTTGAATGAACAAGGTATAAAAATCTGTAAACCTGCTCACCCAGCACTTGTGGAGTAGTGCTCTTGGTCTGAAATTCTCCATCTAACAAGCCATGAAATTAAAAGACGCTTACTCCTTGGAAGGAAAGTTATGAGCAACCTAGATAGCATATTCAAAAGCAGAGACATTACTTTACCAACAAAGGTTCGCCTAGTCAAGGCTATGGTCTTTCCTGTGGTCATGTATGGATGTGAGAGCTGGACTGTGAGGAAGGCTGAACGCCGAAGAATTGATGCTTTTGAACTGTGGTGTTGGAGAAGACTCTTGAGAGTCCCTTGGACTGCAAGAAGATCCAACCAGTCCATTCTGAAGGAGATCAGCCCTGGGATTTCTTTGGAAGGAATGATGCTAAAGCTGAAACTCCAGTATTTTGGCCACCTCATGCGAAGAGTTGACTCATTGGAGAAGACTCTGATGCTGGGAGGGATTGAGGGCAGGAGGAGAAGGGGACGACAGAGGATGAGATGGCTGGATGGCATCACTGACTCGATGGATGCGAGTCTGAGTGACCTCCGGGAGCTGGTGATGGACAGGGAGGCCTGGCATGCTGCGGTTCATGGGTTCCCAAAGAGTCGGACACGACTGAGCGACTGATCTGATCTGAACAAGGAGTAGGGCTTCCCTGGCAATTTAGATGGTAAAGGATCTGCCTGCAATGCGGGAGATGTGGGTTTGATTCCTGGGTCAGGAAGATCCCCTGGAAAAGGGAATGACTGCCCACTTCAGAATTCCTGCCTGGAGAATTCCAGTCCATGGGGTCGCAAAGAGTTGGACACGACTGAGCGGCTAACACTACTACCACCTCTGACAAGGTCTAAGGACAACAGCCGTCCACCCCACCCCGAGAAGACTGGTCCTGACACGGGTACTGCTGGGCTCACCTTTTGAACCCGAGGACTGGTAGAAGGGATTCCACTAGGACCGCAAGATCCAGCTGTGGGTCTGCTTTGCGGTCTGTCTGTTAATAAAGGCATGTGAGGCAGAACTGATCCTAGCTTCTCTAGTCTCTAATCATCAGTGATTAACAGAGCGCCTAAAAAATGTGAAAGCTGTTTGCTAAACCTGCTTTGTATTAATATGCCATCCACCAGACCAGGGACTGGTGTCTGAACCAAAGGCAGGTCTTTCCTTGGGAAAAATAAACACGAGATGTAGAGAGTCAGTGGGCAGAAGCAGAGACATAGCACAGGGAGAGAGTGGTAAGTGGGGATCGTGAGACGGTGCACAGAGATGGAGAGGGTTGGAATATGGCAGGAGAGATGGACCAGCAGAGACAAGGCAGAGTCGTGACCTCGTGACCCAGTCATCAGGGGCAGCGGCCCAGCTTCCCAGAGCTATGGGTGGGGGTGGGGACACAGTGGACCACTGCTGGTCCAGAGGCCAAAACCATGAAGAAACATGTTGTCAGGATAACTTTTAAACCTGCAGATACTTACAGGTATACATGTGGCTGAGGCGCTTTGCTGCTCACCCAAAACCACCACAACACTGTTAATCAGCCACACCCCAATACAAAATGTTTCCAATATTAAAAAAAAAAAATTTTTTTTAACTTACGGACACTCACTTGGAAGTAAGAGAGACATTGATCTGCTTGTGGCCCAATGAGATGGTCCCAGCAAACCTCTCTCAGTTTTCAAATATGTCAACAGTCCCTTCAAGAAGCAGAGCCTGCAATGAGGGAGATCTGGGTTTGATCCCTGGGTCAGGAAGATCCCCTGGAGAAGGGAAGAGGCAGAGCCTGGCCTAATTATAACTCTGATCAGGACCCTCACAGCTCTGCTTCATCTGCGTGAAATGAGAGGCAAGCAGAGGGGAGAGTCTGTTTGTTTGTTTTTAATGTTTATATATTACTGCTGGTCTTACTTGAGTCATGCAGGGTCTTCGATCTTCGCTGAGGCCTGTGAGATCCTTTTTCATGTTTAGCTGCATCTTTAGTTGCAGCATGTGAACTCTCCATTGCTGCACGTGGCATCTAGTTCCCTGACCAGGGATGGAACCCAGGCTTCCCGCAACGGGAGTGTTGAGTCTTAGCCATCAGACCACCAGGAAAGCCCTGAGGAGACAGTTTTAAATGCTAAAGTTTAGAGGGGAGGAGAGATGGGAGAACTTGACAAGGAGTTGTACAAACATGTACAGGCTGCCTCTATCCGAAAAGTATTTTGGGTGATAAAAAAGGTGCACCCCTTCCCCCCACTCCATCCCCACCCCATCCACTTCTGCAAAGGACTCAAAATCCAGTAGAATGGACAGCTTCCTACAGAACTTTTCATAACAAAAGGCAGTGTGTGATACAACAGAGGCATGAACATAGTATCTGAATGTGGATAAAGACACATAGTACTCTTGTTGCTGTTTTTCAGCCGCTAAGCTGTCTCTGACCCTTTGTGAACCCATGAACTGCAGCATTCCAGGCTTCCTGCTCCTCACTATCTCCCGGAGTTTGCTCAAATTCATGCCCATTGAGGCGGTGATGCCATCCAACCATCTCATCCTGTCATCCCCTTCTCCCTTTGCTCTCAATCTTTCCCAGCATCAGGGTCTTTTCCAATGAGTCAGCTCTTCGCATCAGGTGGCCCAAGTATTAGAGTTTCAGCTTCAGCATCAGTCCTTCCAATGAATATCCAGGACTGATTTCCTTTAGGATGGACTGGTTGGATCTCCTTGCAGTCCAAGGGACTCTCTAGAGTCTTCTCCAACACCACCGTTCAAAAGCTTCAATTCCTCGGTGCTCTGTGTAGCCTCCTGTAATCTGGAACATTGTCTTGGTCTTTCTTTGTCTTTCATGATCTTGATTATTTTTTTTAAAAGAATGTATGGCCTGTACAAATTTTCAAGACATTTTCTTTTTTTCAACAAGATGCTTGGGTTGAAGGAGAACTTACGCAGTATCAGTTTTGTCAGAATAGCTTAGTCCTATTGAAGGCTATGGTCTTTGCTGTGGTCATGTATGGATGTGAGAGCTGGACTGCGAAGAAGGCTGAGCGCCGAAGAATTGATGCTTTTGAACTGTGGTGTTGGAGAAGACTCTTGAGAGTCCCTTGGACTGCAAGGAGATCCAACCAGTCCATTCTGAAGGAGATCAGCCCTGGGATTTCTTTGGAAGGAATGATGCTAAAGCTGAAACTCCAGTACTTTGGCCACCTCATGCGAAGAGTTGACTCATTGGAGAAGACTCTGATGCTGGGAGGGATTGAGGGCAGGAGGAGAAGGGGACGACAGAGGATGAGATGGCTGGATGGCATCACTGACTCGATGGATGTGAATCTGAGTGACCTCCGGGAGCTGGTGATGGACAGGGAGGCCTGGCGTGCTGCGGTTCATGGGGTCGCAAAGAGTCGGACACGACTGAGCGACTGATCTGATCTGATCTGATTGAAAGACACAGAATGCTCTATAATAGGAAGACATAAAAATAATTCAAAGCCAAATTAAAAATTAAGGAATTTATATATTCCAGGTTTGTATTTGTGTTTATTTGTGTATCATTAAACGTTGAGATCAAAACAACTCACTAACGTAAAAACATAAAAAGTCTGAATAAGTGTGTCACCCCTGAAGAAAAGGGTGTATTTTCTGAGAATCGGTTTTCCCCCTCACCTCATTCATAGCTGCCATTGATCAAAACAGAGGGCTGACAATTTAAGGGATAAAAAGAGCCTCGTGCTTGAGTGCATACACACCAGTTATTTTATGTAGAATGGAGTCGCGGGGCAGGTGTTAGAGGTAATCAAGGACCAAGAAAAACGCTGTCATAGAGTAGGGTGCAGCCCGCTCGTGAAGTCCCGGAAGGGTGTGTATCATGGTCCACACTTGACCGGCTCTGGACAAAAGGATGGGCCTGCTGTTGGCCTGGGCTCTGGGGCACCTTGTTAGCTGGTGTGCCTGCCGGCTACTGCTGTCCGGCGTGAGACACGGTGATCCTGCCTGCGTCTGCAGCTCTTCCTCGCTTGGCTGCTCTGATCCAGGTGGGGTTTGCTCTGAGTCCCCTCTGCTCCACTGGCTCGCTTCCTGCTTGGCTCTCCGTAGTCAACCCCACCGCCTGACCATCTCACCCACCACCCTGGGGTCTGCCCCACCACTGCTCTCCTGATCCTGTCCCTCCTTGGGGTGGAGTCTGCCCTCCGCCCGGGGAACTCTCTCCATGTGCACCTTTACCAAAGCAACCCCTCCACATGCAGCTGCACCCACAGAATCTCTCCAGGGAGACAGCACCCCAGGCAGCGGCTCCTGGACACAGTCAGCCCCTTGAGAGACCACGAGACACTGTGCAGAGGGCTGGGCTCTGGGCCCCTGAGGTGGACGCGGTGGGCTGGGGTGATGGTCAGACACTGAGCGGGAGGGGAGCCCCCCGCCCCATCCAGCTGACACAGTCAGCAAGCAAACCCACTTCTTGGACACAGGCAGGCCTCTCCCGAGAATTTTGCCAATAACACAATTTCTTCCCTTGCTGAGTTGTGTGTGAGTTATTTCTCAGGGAAAACACTCAGATCTTGGCCTAACGGCCTTGATGGACATAGTTTTTAAATTCCATTGTATTCCCCATACGAAGGGGAACAAAACCATCAATTACAAGGTTTCTAAGTAAGTCCCTGGAAAAGAATTTGACCAAATATCTTCCCTTCAGAGGCCTTTTGCCTTTTCTTCTTTTTCTTTGTCTTGGTCTAGAAACTGAGAATTATCTCCTGGTGGCATCTTAAACCCAGAACTCATTTCAATACACACTGGTGTGGTTTTCTTGCATTCAGGTGGCAACAGACTTATCAAATAGGTATCTGATGCCCGGCTCTGACAGACACAGGGTCACCAGTCCTGGAAGGTCGCTCTGGGAGCATGTCTCCATGACCCCTTGACCCGAAGGGTCTGAGTGGCCGGAGCCGCGGCTGGCGATGCCTGCAGGCCCAGTGGGCTGCCCCCCCCCCTCCATCTGCACCTTCCTGTGTTAAGCAAGAACCGTTGGCGTCAGCAGGCAAAGCTGAGGAAACGTCCACTCAGCTCTCTAAATTAAAAGGGAGCACGTGGAGCCACCTCGGCTGATGGAATCGACCAACCGTGACAGGAGGGCGGGTCTGGAGCCCATTTAGTCCCGACTCAAAGGGTAGTGGTCACACCCCTGTCTCCAACTGCCCACCCAGTCCTCTTTCTACCAAATAAGAAAACTCCTCTGCAATCTTCCCACTTTATTCATGATAAAACAGTGGCTACCTACACAGCGGTTTTGTATATTCTTCTAGAGCTGATTTAAAAAAAGCACAAAACTTTCAACATTTTGACAGAAACTCAACATTTTGACAACTGCTACTATTCAAATAATAAGGGACTTCCCTGGTGGTTTGGTAGCTGAGACTTCAAGCTCCCAAAGCGAGGGACTGAGGTTCAAAACCTGCTCAGGGAACTAATATCCCACAAGCTGCAACCAAGACCCCCATGCAGCCAAATAAATAAAAATAAATATTTTTTAAAAAGTCTTTTCTATGGGTTTCCCCCTTTTTTTCTAGAAACTTATCTCAGAATACATACACCTAAGCAATTTCTAAATAAGTATCCATCTGACACTATGAAGTATTGTGAAACTGAGGTTATTTCTTAAAATCAGGAATGCATAAACTCTTGCAAGCTGAAGATTTCAACCACCCAAAATTTTTTTCCACAGATTTTTTTCTGAAAAAACTTCTGTAGTTAAAATAACCAGAATCACATGTACCTCTGAATTTTGTAAATATTTCCGATTTCATGGATTTCTCTTCCTCCTGTATTTGAAAACCAGTTCTTTACGAGAACATAAGAAAATGCTGAATGTGGGAGGTGTGAATGGTCTCAGCTCACAGCCTGTAGCCCAGCTCTGATATATTTCAGTAGCATGTAGAAATAGCAATTTTAAAAATATCACACATTCTACAGTTTTGGCATTCCACATGTGGAGGGATAAAGAACCAACTGCTGACGTGCTCGGGAGCTCATGGCTACCAAATATTACTGCACCAAAAGCCTCCACACAGCCCAGAGCAATTTGTTGAACCAGAAATCTAAGCACATTTTACTAAAAATGGCTTTACTTCCTGCTACAATGGATTTACTTTGAATTTGGCTCAAAGTTTTAGAGGTATACAAAGCAAATAACACAGACTGTAATTGGCTTCTTAAAGGAGCTCTGGGTCCTGTTTGTCAGGCGCTGATATTGCTGTTCATTCACTCTTTTGTGTCTGACTCTTTGTGACTGCATGGCCCGCAACACGCCAGGCCTCCCTGTCCTTCACCATCTCCCGGAGTTTACTTAGACTCATGTCCATTGAGTCAGTGATGCCATCCAACCATCTCATCCTCTGTCGTCCCCTTCTCCTCCAGACTTCAATCTTTTCCAGCATCAGGGTCTTTTCCAATGAGTTGACTCTTTGTATTAGGTGGCCAGATATTTGAGTTTCAGCTTCATCATCAGTCCTTCCAGTGAATATTCAGGACTGATTTCCTTTAGGATGGACTGATTTTATCTCATTGTTGTCCAGGGGACTCTCAAGAGTCTTCTCCACAATTGGAAAGCATCAATTCTTCCATGCTCAGGCTTCTTTATGGTCCAACTCTCACATACGTATGTGACTACTGGAAAAACCATAGCTTTGACTACACAGACTTTTGTCAGCAAAGTGTGTTGATACAGATGTGGACATAATCTGAAATTTTTCTGATACCATCCTGGTGGAGCCAATGGCAGGAAGGAGGGTCCATAGCTGCCATCCCTGAAAATAAGAACCCTTATGCTCCTCAGTTATGTGAGAAGTAGATCATGCATGAACTATGTCCAACAGAAACAATTATCACCCCATCAGTCACTCGACAGTATTTGTGATGCAGTAACAAACTGATCCGACCTTCAGCCTGGAAAGTAAGGGATGAAATCCATGCTGCAAAGGAAAAGGAGCACCTAACACTTCCCAAGAGAGTTGTGAGAACTCCACAAAGATTATCTACCATCGTTGAACTGAAACTTGGAAAGCAATTAGAAATTTTTAGGCAGCTAAGTAAGAGGAGAGCAGAAGAGAGGTGATGACCACGTATCATAAGGCAGTCCCCAAGCCCAAGAAACCATGCCAGAAGTCATGAGAATAAAAAGATAAAGAACAGTATATGTATAATGAAGAATAAAAAGATAAAGAACAGTATATGTGTAATGAAAAATAAAAAGATAAAGAACAGTATATGTATAATCAAGAATAAAAAGATAAAGAACAGTATATGTATAATCAAGAATAAAAAGATAAAGAACAGTGTATGTATAATCAAGAATAAAAAGATAAAGAATAGTATATGTATAACCAGAAATAAATAATAGAAATTGGGGGACATGAGACAACAGGAGAGGAAACACAAAATCAATGTGGAAGTTGGGTCAGGACACAAAAAATGTACCATTAATTGCTAAACACCTGGAAATTTGGTTCTGTTTTTCAGAGGAAAATACAATCAACTGCCTGACAGCACAAAGTTTTTAAAAATTAGTTGTTCCAGAGACGTGCAAGTTAATCTAACTGAGCCCTGACACGTGACGACTCTCTGTGATGTACTGAACAGTGTCCCTGATGACATCTGAAAGATGAAGCCTTGGCAAATATGCCAGACAGGTTCCTTATGTTTGGAATTCTTTACCAAATCGCTATATCTCCTGCTGAAAATGACATTTTAAATTGTGAATAAATTAATCTTCAAAATAAAGATTAGCCTGAGGATTTTAGATTTTGGTAGCTTTCACAGGACAAAGATCCTTTCTGTCTGCATCCACACAAAAATGCTTGACTTGCTGTTTCATAGCCTAAAAATTTACCCTTAGACTTTCAGCAAGAAAAAAAAAAAGAGAATTTTATTTTGAATAGAACTGTATTCTCTTTAATGAAAAGGAAAATTCAAATTAATACTGCTGATTAGCAATAGTGTCTGATTCTTCGTTTTTAAGTAAGGGGTGCTGCTAAGTCACTTCAGTCGTGTCCGACTCTGTGTGACCCCATAGACGGCAGCCCACCAGGCTCCGCCATCCTTGGGATTCTCCAGGCAGGAACACTGGAGCGGGTTGCCATTTCCTTCTCCAATGCATGAAAGTGAAAAGTGAAAAGTGAAAGTGAAGTCGCTCAGTCGTGTCCGACTCTTAGCGACCCCATGGACTGGAGCCTACCAGGCTCCTCTGTCCATGGGATTTTCCAGGCAAAAGTACTGGGGTGGGGTGCCATTGCCTTTCCCGAAGTAAGGGGTAGTTTTTATCTATTTAAAAAAAAAGGGAGAGGGGGCTTCCCTGGTGGCTCAGACAGTAGAGAATCTGCCTGAAATGCGGGAGACCCAGGTTTGATTCCTGGGTTGGGAAGATCCCCTGGAAAAGTTTTTATCTATATCAAGCATTTAAAAATCTAAATGCAAATAAACATATAAAGTATTCTGCCTTTCTATTTTTAGATATACTGGGAACAGTGATAGATCTTTCAAATCACATACTTTTAAAATAAATTCTTCTCTAAACGTTACTGCTTACCTATTAGGCAAACTTGCAGGACTACAGTAAAATGTGACAACAATTTCTGCATTTTTAGAAGATACACACAGAATGCATATTATTATAAATGTTAGTTCTGGAAAGAAGTAACAATATACATAATGTCATGTTGGTTATGGAGCTTCTATTACCCAAGGTCTCCTCTTACACGCTCTCCTAAATATGAGAACCTCAAATGATATGCCTTCTCCAAGCCTCTCTCTTTCCCCTTTTTCTTTCTCTTCTGCATTTATTTTTTTTAACAGAATATAAAACCCTTAAATATCTTTTATTACTGCTAGCAGGCTCCTCTGACCAATTTTATTGACTAATGAAAGAGCTTAAGGAAAAAAATCAGAGTTTTGGAATCAATGTTACAAAATCAACTGCCTCTCTGAATCTTTGAAAGCATGCCCACAACTGTGACGGTTGGTAAAGTGCTGACTCACACCTTTTTTGTGGAAGCAAGAAGGCTGTATGGTTTAAGAGACACAGCACTGGGTTTTTCCATAAACGTGGGTAGAACCTCCACTTGGAAAAGTAAACAACCCAACTTCCCCCACGCCAGTCCTGGTGCACGACTGATCATTTCACGGCCTCCTAATCCCTTTTCAGGGCCCTTGCAGAGGAGGATAGCCCATATGGTTTGAATCACTTGATCACCTTCTCCTTCCAGGGGTGTTGAGGCAGGGAAAAAACATTTCCGTCCCCGGCACAGGTGGGCAGTGGTAACCTGCTCCCGGTCCAGCTCCTGGGAAGTGTGGGCACCTGCGGCCACTGGACAGTGAGTGTGCAAGGCAGGGGCTGTGACGGGGGCCGCCATTTCGGTTGTCAACGGCCAGCTTTGCAGTTTCCGGGAGCTCGTGTGCTCTTGTGCCAAGAAGCAGGGATCAGCTTGTTCCAGGCTCCGGGTGGGTCAGAGCCGCAGACAGTCAGCGAAAAGCAGCAAAGTGAGGTTCAGAATACAAACCAAAGTCCTTTGGCACCTGCAGTTCTCTTGGACTTGAATGTCAGTCTTACATAGTCTGTCCATCACTCTGACATTTGAATGCATGGTGAGGGTCGGTTTAAATCTATGTCTACCTTCAGTTCAGTTCAGTTCAGTTGCTCAGTTGTGTCTGACTCTTTGCGACCGCATGAATCACAGCATGCCAGGCCTCCCTGTCCATCACCAACTCCCGGAGTTCACTCAAACTCATGTCCATCGAGTCGGTGATGCCATCCAGCCATCTCATCCTCTGTCGTCCCCTTTTCCTCTCACCTGCAATCTTTCCCAGCTTCAGGGACTTTTCAAAGGAGTCAACTCTTTGTATCAGGTGGCCAAAGTATTGGAGCTTCAGCTTCAGCATCAGTCCTTCCAGTGAATATTCAGGACTGATTTCCTTTAGGATGGACTGGTTGCATCTCCTTGCAGTCCAAGGGACTCTCAAGAGTCTTCTCCAACACCACAGTTCAAAAGCATCAGTTCTTCTGTGTTCAGCTTTCTTTACAGTCCAACTCTAATATCCATACATAACTACTGAAAAAACCATAGCTTTGACTAGACCTTTGTTGGTAAAGTAATATCTCTGCTTTTTAATATGCTGTCTAAGTTGGTCATAGCTTTCCTTTAAAGGAGTGTCTTAATTTCATGGCTGCAGTCACCATCTGCAGTGATTTTGCAGCCCCCTAAAAGTAAAGTCTCTCACTGTTTCCATTGTTTCCCTATCTATTTGCCAAGAAGTGATGGGACTGTGGTGGATTCATTTCAATATATGGCAAAACCAATACAATATTGTAAAGTTAAAAAATAAAAAAAAAAGAAAATAGTACTGGAAACTGTAAAAAAAAAAAAAAAGTTTTCTGAATGGAGTTTTAAGCCAACTTTTCCACTCTCCTCTTTCACTTTCATCAAGAGGCTCTTTAGTTCTTCTTCACTTTCTGCCATAAGGGTGGTGTGATTTGCGTATCTGAGGTTATTAATATTTCTCCCAGCAATCTTGATTCCAGCTTGTGCTTCATCCAGCCTGGCATTTCTCATGATGTACTCTGCATATAAGTTAAATAAGCAGGGTGACAATATACAGCCTTGATGTTCTCCTTTCCCAATTTGGAACCAATCTGTTGTTCCATGTACAGTTCTACCTGTTGTTTCTTGACCTGCATACAGATTTCTCAGGAGGTAGGTCAGGTGCTCTGGTATTCCCATCTCTTTAAGAATTTTCCAGTTTGTTGTGATCCACACAGTCAAAGGCTTTGGCATAGTCAATAAAGCAGAAGTACATGTTTTTCTGGAACTCTCTTGCTTTTTCAATGATCCAAAGGATGTTGGTGATTTGATCTCTGGTTCCTCTGCCTTTTCTAAATCCAGCTTGAACATTTGGAAGTTCACACACTTTTTAAGCCTGGCTTGGGGAATTTTAAGCATTACTTTGCTAGAGTGTGAGATGAGTGCAATTGTGCAGTAGTTTGAGCATTCTTTGGCATTGCCTTTCTTTGGGATTGTAATGAAAACACCTTCTCCAGTCCTGTGGCCACTGCTGAATTTTCCAAATTTGCTGGCATATTGAGTGCAGCACTTTCACAGCATCATATTTTAGGATTTGAAATAGGTGGCACTAGGGATTAAGAATTCACCCGCCAATGCAGGAGATGCCAGAGACACAGGTTCAATCCCTGGGTTGGGAAGATCTCCTGGAGGAGGAAATGGCAACCCACTGCAGTATTCTTGCCTGAAAAAGCCCATGGACAGAGGAGCCTGGTGGGCTGTTGTCCATGGAGTCGAAAACAATCAGACACCACTGAGCACATTTGCATACACATTTGTTATTTAACACTCATATGCTACTAACCACCAATCTCCACTTAGCACAACCTATGGACTCTGCCCATTTTTACAAACTTAACTAGCTCCTCTTCCATTCTTAAAATATCTTAAAACTTTTCACCTATAGTTTACAAACTTTTCCATCTTTTATAGTAAGACTGCATACCCTCAGAAGTAAATGTACATTCAAGAACACAAAGTCTAGTGATTCTAACAAATAGAAATGAACAGAGTTGAGTAATGACAGATTGCGTTTCATCCTAAGAAGTAGACAAGCACGTTCCAACTGGGCAAGGCAGGGAGATCGTTGCTGGGGGTGGAATCAGGGTGACTTCTGAAGGATCAATAAGGCGATCCGTGCAATGAGAAGGGGTGCCCCACACCACCCCACATCCTGCTGTAGGAGCACAGTGGTTCTAGAACCTGCCAGGACCCGGACCCCGGGGCTCAGGATGGAGGTGGAGATGCATGAGAGCTGCAGCTGGACAGGCAGGCGGGGCCCAGGGTTGTGCTGGAGGCCGGATGGGGCTTTGAGCCAGGGCACCTCATGGTGGGGTTCATTTATACCTTTAAAGCTCTTTCTGGCCATTCTTTGGGGCCTGGGTTGGTGAGCAAAGGAAGAATGGAAACAGGTAAACTTATTAGGAAGCCATTGTGAAATCCAGCTCCCCACGATGGTGGTGTGGACAGGCTGCTGGAGAAACGTGGGTGGTTCTAAGAAATATGGTGAAAGTTAAACCAGCAGGACCAGCCAGTGAAGAGGACGAAGTGGGTTCCAAAGAGTGGACAGGCAGGGTCCGGGGTGACCTGCTGGCTTGGGGAGCTGGGGGGAGGGCAGGGCCGTTTACTCAGGTGGGAAGAACACACCTGGGGAGGAAGATGGGAGGGCTCCACTGTAGATGGGCCACATTTGAGTGGCCAAAAGACATTAATAAGACAAGAGAATAGTCAGAGCAGCTTTTCAGATGATGCAGACGTGACCCACGCCTGCTCGTGTGGAGACAGGATGAGTGAGGTCGCCAAGGAAGGCACAGATGCTGAAGGGGCAGCGTCCAGAAAGGCCCACCGCCCATGGACTGGGCCCACGGTGACCACACGGCCAGCGTGCACATGGCACAGCCCCACGTGTCCCCATCTCTACACAGACACTTACACATGAACAGTCACAGCAACAGTGTTCATAATCACCAGAACCTGGAAGCAGCCGAGACGGACGGCCTTCAGTGGGTAAAGGGACGAGCAAGTGGTCTGTCCGCACCAAGGACAGCACTCAGTGACAGGAATGAACCAGCTGTCGGCACAAGGGACGCCATGGGTCAGCCCCAGCTGTGTTCTGCTGAGAACGGAAGGGGCCATGTCACACACACACCCCCGACCCCTCCACCGTAGCACAGCCACAGCACTTGGGAAGAGGCAGAGCTCTGAGGTCAGAGCGCAAGCCAGGCGTTGCCACGATCAGGGACCACAGTGCGGAGTTCATGGCTGTGAGAATCGCTTTGTGTCCTGTTTGTGTAGTGGTTACAAAAATCAGTACACGTGAAATCCCGCAGGACTGCACACTCAAAAAAGTGATTTACTATATGCAAAGTTGTAAATACATGTTTAAAAACAAAACCCAAAGAGTCCCAAGCCTGTGAGGCCTTTATTTTATTTTTTTTAATTTTATTTTATTTAACTTTACAATATTGTATTGGTTTTGCCATATATCAAAATGAATCTGCCACAGGTATACATGTGTTCCCCATCCTGAACCCTCCTCCCTCCCCATACCATCCCTCTGGGTCGTCCCAGTGCCCCAGCCCCAAGCATCCAGTATCGTGCATCGAACCTGGACTGGCGACTCGTTTCATATATGATATTATACATATTTCAATGCCATTCTCCCAAATCGTCCCACCCTCTCCCTTTCCCACAGAGTCCAAAAGTCTGTTCTATACATCAGTGTCTCTTTTGCTGTCTCGTATACAAGGTTATTGTTACCATCTTTCTAAATTCCATATATATGCGTTAGTACACTGTATTTGTGTTTTTCTTTCTGGCTTACTTCACTCGGTATAATAGGCTCCAGTTTCATCCACCTCATTAGAACTGACTCAAATGCATTCTTTTTAATGGCTGAGTAATACTCCATGGTGTATATGTACCACAGCTTTCTTATCCATTCATCTGATGATGGACATCTAGCTTGCTTCCATGTCCTGGCTATTGTAAACAGTGCTGTGATGAACATTGGGGTACACGTGTCTGTTTCAATTCTGGTTTCCTCAGTGTGTATGCCCAGCAGTGGGATTGCTGGATCATAAGGCAGTTCTATTTCCAGTTTTTTAAGGAATCTCCACACTGTTCTCCATAGTGGCTGTACTAGTTTGCATTCCCACCAACAGTGTAAGAGGGTTCCCTTTTCTCCACACCTTCTCCAGCATTTATTGCTTGTAGACTTTTGGATCACAGCCATTCTGACTGGCGTGCAATGGTACCTCATAGTGGTTTTGATTTGCATTTCTCTGATAATGAGTGATGTTGAGCATCTTTTCATGTGTTTGTTAGCCATCTGTATGTCTTCTTTGGAGAAATGTCTATTTAGTTCTTTGGCCCATTTTTTGATTGGGTCATTGATTTTTCTGGAATTGAGCTGTAGGAGTTGCTTGTATATTTTTTTAGATTAGTTGTTTGTCTGTTGCTTCATTTGCTATTATTTTCTCCCATTCTGAAGGCTGTCTTTTCACCTTGCTTATAGTTTTCTTTTTTGCATTTCTTTTCCATGGGGATGGTCTTGATCCCTGTCTCCTGTACAATGTCATGAACCTCATTCCATAGTTCATCAGGCACTCTATCTATCAGATCTAGGCCCTTAAATCTATTTCTCACTTCCACTGTATAATCATAGGGATTTGATTTAGGTCATACCTGAATGGTCTGGTGGTTTTCCCTACTTTCTTCAATTTAAGTCTGAATTTGGCAATAAGGAGTTCATGGTCTGAGCCACAGTCAGCTCCTGGTCTTGTTTTTGCTGACTGTATAGAGCTTCTCCATCTTTGGCTGCAAAGAATATAATTGATCTGATTTTGGTGTTGACCATCTGGTGATGTCCATGTATAGAGTCTTCTCTTGTGCTGTTGGAAGAGGGTGTTTGTTATGACCAGTGCATTTTCTTGGCAAAACTCTGTTAGTCTTTGCCCTGCTTCATTCCATATCCCAAGGCCAAATTTGCCTGTTACTCCAGGTGTTTCTTGACTTCCTACTTTTGCATTCCAGTCCCCTAGAATGAAAAGGACATCTTTTTTGGGTGTTAGTTCTAAAAGGTCTTGTAGGTCTTCATAGAACCGTTCAACTTCAGCTTCTTCAGCGTTACTGGTTGGGGCATAGACTTGGATTACTGTGACATTGAATGGTTTGCCTTGGAAACGAACAGAGATCATTCTGTCGTTTTTGAGATTGCATCCAAGTACTGCATTTCGGACTCTTTTGTTGACCATGATGGCCACTCCACTTCTTCTGAGGGATTCCTGCCCGCAGTAGTAGATATAATGGTCATCTGAGTTAAATTCACCCATTCCAGTCCATTTGAGTTCACTGATTCCTAGAATGTCGACATTCACTCTGGCCATCTCTTGTTTGACCACTTCCAATTTGCCTTGATTCATGGACCTGACATTCCAGGTTCCTATGCAATATTGCTCTTTACAGCATCGGACTTTGCTTCTATCACCAGACACATCCACAGCTGGGTATTCTTTCTGCTTCAGTTCCATCCCTTCATTCTTTCTGGAGTTGTTTCTCCACTGATCTCCAGTAGCATATTGGGCCCCTACTGACCTGGGGAGTTTCTCTTTCAGTATCCTATCATTTTGCCTTTTCATACTGTTCATGGGGTTCTCAAGGCAAGAATACTGAAGTGGTTTGCCATTCCCTTCTCCAGCGGACCACACCCTGTCAGATCTCTCCACCATGACCCGCCCACCCTGGGTTGCCCCACGGGCATGGCTTAGTTTCATTGAGTTAGACAAGGCTGTGGTCCTAGTGTGATTAGATTGACTAGTTTTCTGTGAGTATGGTTTCAGTGTGTTTGCCCTCTGATGTCCTCTTGCAACACCTACCATCTTACTTGGGTTTCTCTTACCTTGGGTGTCGGGTATCTCTTCACGGCTGCTCCAACAAAGCACAGCCATCGCACCTTACCTTGGACGAGGGGTCTCGCCTCACCACCGCCCTTCCTGACCTTCAATGTGGGATAGCTCCTCTAGGCCCTCCTGCACCAGCACAGCGACCGCTCCTTGGACTTGGGGTAGCTCCTCCCGCCAGCCGCCCCTGGCCTCAGGCTTAGGGGCGTGGGGTAGCTCCTCTCGTCACGCCCCTGACCTCGGACAGGGGATAACTCCTCTCATCACTGCCCCTGACCTCAGACGCAGTAACTCATCTCAGCTGTTCCTGCGCCGTCACAGTCTGGTATTCTCGGCTGCTGCCGCTGACCTCGGACGTGGGCTGGCTCCTCTCGGGCATGCTTTAGCGCGCCCACCCGCAGGCGCCTGCGCTTTAGCGCGCCCGCCAGCAGTCGCATGTGCTTTAGAAGAAGAGAAGCTAAAAGCAAAGGAGAAAAGGAAAGATATAAGCATCTAAATGCAGAATTCCAAAGAATAGCAAGAAGAGATAAGAAAGCCTTCTTCAGCGATCAATGCGAAGAAATAGAGGAAAACAACAGAATGGGAAAGACTAGGGATCTCTTCAAGAAAATCAGAGATACCAAAGGAACATTTCATGCAAAGATGGGCTCGATAAAGGACAGAAATGGTATGGACCTAACAGAAGCAGAAGATATTAAGAAGAGGTAGCAAGAATACACAGAAGAACTGTACAAAAAAGAGCTTCACGACCCAGATAATCACGTTGGTGTGATCACTGACCTAGAGCCAGACATCCTGGAATGTGAAGTCAAGTGGGCCTTAGAAAGCATCACTACGAACAAAGCTAGTGGAGGTGATGGAATTCCAGTGGAGCTCTTTCAAATCCTGAAAGATGATGCTGTGAAAGTGCTTCACTCAATATGCCAGCAAATATGGAAAACTCAGCAGTGGCCACAGGACTGGAAAAGGTCAGTTTTCATCCCAATCCCAAAGAAAGGCAATGCCAAAGAATGTTCAAACTACCACACAATTGCACTCATCTCACATGCTAGTAAAGTAATGCTCAAAATTCTCCAAGCCAGGCTTCAGCAATATGTGAACCGTGAACTTCCTGATGTTCAAGCTGGTTTTAGAAAAGGCAGAGGAACCAGAGATCAAATTGCCAACATCCGCTGGATCATGGAAAAAGCAAGAGAGTTCCAGAAAAACATCTATTTCTGCTTCATTGACTATGCCAAAGCCTTTGACTGTGTGGATCACAATAAACTGTGGACAATTCTGAAAGAGATGGGAATACCAGACCACCTGATCTGCCTCTTGAGAAATATGTATGCAGGTCAGGAAGTAACAGTTAGAACTGAACATGGAACAACAGACTGGTTCCAAATAGGAAAAGGAGTACGTCAAGGCTGTATATTGTCACCCTGTTCATTTAACTTATATGCAGAGTACATCATGAGAAACGCTGGACTGGAAGAAACACAAGCTGGAATCAAGATTGCCGGGAGAAATATCAATAACCTCAGATATGCAGATGACACCCCCCTTATGGCAGAAAGTGAAGGGGAACTAAAAAGCCTCTTGATGAAAGTGAAAGTGGAGAGTGAAAAAGTTGGCTTAAAGCTCAACATTCAGAAAACGAAGATCATGGCATCTGGTCCCATCACTTCATGGGAAATAGATGGGGAAACAGTGTCAGATTTTATTTTTCTGGGCTCCAAAATCACTGCAGATGGTGACTGCAGCCATGAAATTAAAAGACACTTACTCCTTGGAAGGAAAATTATGACCAACCTAGATCACATATTGAAAGGCAGAGACATTACCTTGCCAACAAAGGTTTGCCTAGTCAAGGTTATGGTTTTTTCTGTGGTCATGTATGGATGTGAGAGCTGGACTGTGAAGAAGGGTGAGCGCCGAAGAATTGATGCTTTTGAACTGTGGTGTTGGAGAAGACTCTTGAGAGTCCCTTGGAGGGCAAGGAGTTCCAACCAGTCCATTCTGAGGGAGATCAGCCCTGGGATTTCTTTGGAAGGAATGATGCTGAAGCTGAAACTCCAGTACTTTGGCCACCTCATGAGAAGAGTTGACTCATTGGAGAAGACTCTGATGCTGGGAGGGATAGGACAGGAGGAGAAGGGGACAATAGAGGATGAGATGGCTGGATGGCATCACCGACTCAATGGACGTGGGTTTGAGTGAACTCCGGGAGTTGATGATGGACAGGGAGGCCTGGCGTGCTGCGATTCATGGGGTCACAAAGAGCTGGACACGACTGAGCGACTGATCTGATCTGATAGTTTCCTTTGTTGTGCAGAAGCTTTTAAGTTTAATTAGGTCCCATTTGTTTATTTTTGCTTTTATTTCCAATATTCTGGGAGGTACTTCATAGAGGATCCTGCTGTGATGTATGTCGGAGAGTTTTTGCCTATGTTCTCCTCTAGGAGTTTTATAGTTTCTGGTCTTACGTTTAGATCTTTAATCCATTTTGAGTTTGTTTTTGTGTATGGTGTTAGAAAGTGTTGTAGTTTCATTCTTTTATAAGTGGTTGACCAGTTTTACCAGCACCACTTGTTAAAGAGATTATCTCTTTTCCATTGTATATTCTTGCCTCCTTTGTCAAAGATAAGGTATCCATATGTGTGTGGATTTATCTCTGGGCTTTCTATTTTGTTCCATTGATCTATATTTCTGTCTTTGTGCCAGTACCATACTGTCTTGATGACTGTGGCTTTGTAGTAGAGCCTGAAGTCAGGCAGGTTGATTCCTCCAGTTCCGTTCTTCTTTCTCAAGATAGCTTTGGCTATTCGAGGTTTTTTGTGTTTCCATACAAATTGTGAAATTATTTGTTCTAGCTCTGTGAAGAATACAATTGGTAGCTTGATAGGGATTGCATTGAATATATAAATTGCTTTGGGTAGTATACTCATTTTCACTATATTGATTCTGCCAATCCATGAGCATGGTATATTTCTCCATCTATTAGTATCCTCTTTGATTTCTTTCACCAGTATTTTATAGTTTTCTATATATAGGTCTTTAGTTTCTTTAGGCAGATATATTCCTAAGTATTTTATTCTTTTCATTGCAATGGTGAATGGAATTGTTTCCTTAATTTCTCTATTTTCTCATTATTAGTGTACAGGAATGCAAGGGATTTCTGTGTGTTGAATTTACATCCTGCAACTTTACTATATTCATTGATTAGTTCTAGTAATTTTCTTGTGGAGTCTTTAGGGTTTTCTATGTAGAGGATCATGTCATCTGCAAACAGTGAGAGTTTTACTTCTTCTTTTCCAATTTGGATTCCTTTTATTTCTTTTTCTATTCTGATTGCTGTGGCCAAAACTTCCAGAACTATGTTGAACAGTAATGGTGAAAGTGGGCACCCTTGTCTTGTTCCTGACTTTAGAGGAAATGCTTTCAATTTTTCACCATTGAGGATAATGTTTGCTGTGGGTTTGTCATATATAGCTTTTATTATGTTGAGTTATGTTCCTTCTATTCCTATTTTCTGGAGAGTTTTTATCATAAATGGATGTTGAATTTTATCAAAGGCTTTCTCTGCATCTATTGAGATAATCATATGGTTTTTATTTTTCAATTTGTTAATGTGGTGTATTACGTTGATTGATTTGCAAATATTGAAGAATCCTTGCATCCCTGGGATAAAACCCACTTGGTCATGGTGTATGATCTTTTTAATACGTTGTTGGATTCTGATTGCTAGAATTTTGTTAAGGATTTTTGCATCTATGTTCATCAGTGATATTGGCCTATAGTTTTCTTTTTTTGTGGCATCTTTGTCAGGTTTTGGTATTAGGGTGATGGTGGCCTCATAGAATGAGTTTGGAAGTTTACCTTCCTCTGCAATTTTCTGGAAGAGTTTGAGTAGGATAGGTGTTAGCTCTTCTCTAAATTTTTGGTAGAATTCAGCTGTGAAGCCGTCTGGACCTGGGCTTTTGTTTGCTGGAAGATTTCTGATTACAGTTTCAATTTCCGTGCTTGTGATGGGTCTGTTAAGATTTTCTATTTTTTCCTGGTCCAATTTTGGAAAGTTGTACTTTTCTAACTAAGAATTTGTCCATTTCTTCCACATTGTCCATTTTATTGCCATATAATTGCTGATAGTAGTCTCTTATGATCCTTTGTATTTCTTGTTGTCTGTTGTGATCTCTCCATTTTCATTTCTAATTTTATGGATTTGATTTTTCTCCCTTTGTTTCTTGATGAGTCTGGCTAATGGTTTGTCAATTTTATTTATCCTTTCAAAGAACCAGCTTTTGGCTTTGTTGATTTTTGCTATGGTCTCTTTTGTTTCTTTTGCATTTATTTCTGCCCTAATTTTTAAGATTTCTTTCCTTCTACTAACCCTGGGGTTCTTCATTTCTTCCTTTTCTAGTTGCTTTAGGTGTAGAGTTAGATTATTTATTTGACTTTTTTCTTGTTTCTTGAGCTATGCCTGTATTGCTATGAACTTTTCCCTTAGTACTGCTTTTACAGTGTCCCACAGGTTTTGGGTTGTTGTGTTTTCATTTTCATTTGTTTCTATGCAAATTTTGATTTCTTCTGTGATTTGTTGGTTATTCAGCAGTGTGTTGTTCAGCCTCCATATGTTGGAATTTTTAATAGTTTTTCTCCTGTAATTGACATCTAATCTTACTGCATTGTGGTCAGAAAAGATGCTTGGAATGATTTCAAGTTTTCTGAATTTACCAAGGCTAGATTTATGGCCTAGGATGTGATCTATCCTGGAGAAGGTTCCATGTGCACTTGAGAAAAAGGTGAAATTCATTGTTTTGAGATGAAATGTCCTATAGATATCAATTAGGTCTAACTGGTCTATTGTATCATTTAAAGTTTGTGTTTCCTTGTTAATTTTCAGTTTAGTTGATCTATCCATAGGTGTGAGTGGCATATTAAAGTCTCCCACTATTATTGTGTTATTGTTAATTTCTCCTTTCATACTTGTTAGCATTTGTCTTACATATTGCGGTGCTCCTATGTTGGGTGCATATATATTTATAATTGTTATATCTGCTTCTTGGATTGATCCTTTGATCATTATGTAGTGACCTTCTTTGTCTCTTTTCACAGCCTTTGTTCTAAAGTCTATTTTATCTGATATGAGTATTGCTACTCCTGCTTTCTTTTGGTCCCTATTTGCATGGAAAATCTTTTTCCAGCCCTTCACTTTCAGTCTGTTTGTGTCCCCTGTTTTGAGGTGGGTCTCTTGTAGACAACATATGTAGGAGTCTTGTTTTTGTATCCATTCAGCTAGTCTTTTCTTTTGGTTGGGGCGTTCAACCCATTTACGTTTAAGGTAATTATTGATAAGTATGATCCCGTTGCCATTTACTTTATTGTTCTGGGTTCGAATTTATACACCCTTTTTGTGTTTCCTGTCTAGAGAATGTCCTTTAGTATTTGTTGGAGAGCTGGTTTGGTGGTGCTGAATTCTCTCAGCTTTTGCTTGTCTGTAAAGCTTTTGATTTCTCCTTCATATTTGAATGAGATCCTTGCTGGGTACAATAATCTGGGCTGTAGGTTATTTTCTTTCATCACTTTAAGTATGTCTTGCCATTCCCTCCTGGCTTGGAGAGTTTCTATTGAAAGATCAGCTGTTATCCTTGTGGGAATTCCCTTGTGTGTTATTTGTTGTTTTTCCCTTGCTGCTTTTAATATTTGTTCTTTGTGTTTGATCTTTGTTAATTTGATTAATATGTGTCTTGGGGTGTTTCGCCTTGGGTTTATCCTGTTTGGGACTCTCTGGGTTTCTTGGACTTGAGTGATTATTTCCTTCCCCATTTTAGGGAAGTTTTCAACTATTATCTCCTCTAGTATTTTCTCACGGTCTTTCTTTTTGTCTTCTTCTTCTGGGACCCCTATGATTTGAAAGTTGTAGCGTTTAATATTGTCCTGGAGGTCTTTGAGATTGTCCTCATTTCTTTTAATTTGTTTTTCTTTTTTCCTCTCTGATTCATTTATTTCTACCATTCTATCTTCTAATTCACTAATCCTATCTTCTGCCTCTGTTATTCTACTATTTGTTGCCTCCAGAGTGTTTTTGATCTCATTTATTGCACTATTGCATTATTCATTGTATATTGACTCTTTTTTATTTCTTCTAGGTCCTTGTTAAACCTTTCTTTCATCTTCTCAATCCTTGTCTCCAGGCTATTTATCTGTGATTCCAGTTTTATTTCAAGATTTTGGATCAATTTCACTATCATTATTCGGAATTCTTTATCAGGTAGATTCACTATCTCTTCCTCTTTTGTTTGGTTTGTTGGGCATTTATCCTGTTCCTTTACCTGCTGGGTATTCCTCTGTCTCTTCATCTTGTTTAAATTGCTGAGTTTTGGGTGTCCTTTCTGTATTCTGGCAGTTTGTGGAGTTCTCTTTATTGTGGCGTTTCCTCACTGTGTGTGGGTTTGTACAGGTAGCTTGTCAAGGTTTCTTGGTTAGGGAAGCTTGTGTCGGTGTTCTGGTGGATGGAGCTGGATTTCTTCTCTCTGGAGTGCAATGAAGTGTCCAGTAATGAGTCTATGGTTTTGGGGTGACTTTGGGAAGCCTGTATATTGGAGCTCAGGGCTGTGTTCCTGTGTTGCTGGAGAATTTGCTTGGTATGTTTTTCCGTGGAACTTGTTGGCCCTTGTGTGGTGCTTGGTTTCAGTGTAGGTATGGAGGCATTTGATGAGCTCATGACTATTAATGTTCCCTGGAGTCAGGGTTTGGACTTAAGCCTCCTGCTTCCAGTTATTGGTCTTATTTTTACAGTAGTCTCAAAACTTCTCCTTCTATACAGCACCATTGATAAAACATCTAGGTTAAAGATGAAAAATTTCTCCACCATGAGGTTCACCCAGAGAGGTTCACAGCGTTACATGGAGAAGAGAAGAGGGAGGAGGGAGTTGGAGGTGACCTGAATGAGATGTGGTAGAATCAATAGAGGAGAGAGCGGGCTAACCAGTAATCACTTCCTTATGTACAGTCCACAACTGGACCGCTCAGAGATGTTCACGGAGTTATACAGAGAAGAGAAGAGGGAGGAAGGAGACAGATGTGGTCAGGAGGATAAAAGGAGAGAATGAAAAGGAGAGACACAGATCCAGCCAGTAATCAGTTCCCTAAGTGTTCTCCACCGTCTGGAACATACAGAAATTCACAGAGTTGGATAGAGTAGAGAGGGGTTAGGGAGGAGACGCAGGCGACCTGGTGGAGAAAAAGGAGAGTCCGGAGGTGGAGAGAGCAGTCAAGCTAGTAATCTTGCTCCCTAGTAAAAAATGGGTACTGAAGATTGGGTTCTTAAAGGTACAAAATTGGTAACAAATACCTAAAAGCAAAAATTTAAAAATCTAGAGTAGACTTTGGAATTTCAAAAATACAATGTTAAAGAAAAGAAGAAGGAAAAGAAAGAGAGAAAAAGAAAAAGAAAAAAAAAGAGTCACAAAAGTTATAAAGAAAATATAGGTACAAAATTGATAACAAATACCAAAAAGCAAAAGTTAAAAATCTAGAGTAGAGTTTGGAATTTCAAAAATATAATGTTAAAGAAAAGAAGAAGAAAAAGAAAGAGAAAAAACAAACAAAGTCACAAAAATTATAAAGAAGATATAGGTACAAAATTGATAACAAATACCAAAAAGTATAAATTAAAGATCTAGAGTAGAGTTTGGAATTTCAAAAATACAATGTTAAAGAAAAGAAGAAGAAAAAGAAAGAGAAAAAACAAAAACAAAGTCACAAAAATTATAAAGAAGATATAGGTATAAATTGATAGCAAATACCAGAAAGCAAAAATTAAAGATCTAGAGTAGAGTTTGGAATTTCAGGAATACAACATTAAAGAAAAGATGATGAGAAAGAAAGAGAGAGGAAAAAAAAAGTCAAAATAGGTACAAAATTGATAACAAATACCAAAAAGCTAAAATTAAAAATCTAGAGCAGAGTTTGGAATTTCAAAAATAGAATGTTAAAGAAAATAAGAAAAAAAAAAGAAAGAAAGAGAAATATTAAAAAAAAAAAAACAAGGTCACAACAGTTATAAAAATATATATATGAAGTTTGCTTTTTTAAAAAAAGGGTCTTTTTTTTTTGCAAAGTAATAGTAGGTTATAAAAGTGAAAATTAAAGGAGTGATGCTAAGCTGCTAAGTCGCTTCAGTCGTGTCCGACTCTGTGTGAACCCATAGACGGAAGCTCACCAGGCTCCCCCGTCCCTGGGATTCTCCAGGCAAGAACACTGGAGTGGGTTGCCATTTCCTTCTCCAATGCATGAAAGAGAAAAATGAAAGTGAAGTCGCTCAGTCGTGTCCGACTCTTAGCGACCCCATGGACTGGAGCCTACCAGGATCCTCCGTCCATGGCATTTTCCAGGCAAAAGTACTGGGGTGGGGTGCCATTGCCTTCCCTGAAAGGAGTGATAGAGGACTTAAATTTTTTTTTTAATTAAAAAAAAAAGAATGATCGTAAAAATATATATAGGACTTTCTCTGATGTTGTTGTGGGTAGTGTGGGTTCAGTTCATTTTCGGCTAGTTCCTTGTTCTGGCTGATATTTCCCAAGATCTATAGGCCCCTTCCTATGTAGTCAGTACTAACCATGGGTTTTAATCTACTGCCTGTCACTTCCGAGGCAGTTCCCTCTGTTATAGCTTCTTCTGTTTGCTGCTCTCTTCAGTGTCTGATTTCCACCCTGATACAGAGGGGGCGGTGGTGGACACTCTTTTTTTTTTTTTTTAGGCTCACTTGTTCAGTCGCTCGGTTGGGAGGGAGGGACGCTGCAAACAAATAACACTGGCGTGTGCTCGCAGTGCCTCAGCCACACTGGGCCTGCCCCCGCTCACGGCGCCTGTAGCCTCCCTGCCCACACTGCTCAGGCTCTAGGTTGTTCCACCAGGAACCATCCACGGCCGGCCCTGGGCTGCTTGCACTTCCCAGGTCTAAGCCACTCAGGTTCAGGCACTCAGGTAGTCCTCAGAGGCGTAGACTTGGTTGGGCCTGCGTTTTTTGTCCTTCGCAGGTCCAAGCAGTGCAGGTGATGAGGTGTTTAGCGAGTGCAGCTGCTGAGACTTATTGCCTCCCCACCGCTCAGTTTTCTGGGTGTACAACCGGTGCACCTTCTCAGACAGATGTTGACCGTCCAGAGCCCCAAAAAGCCTTAGTTAGCAAAGAAGCCTGCTTACAGTTTTGTAGATAATGTCTCTCTGGGGCTGCGATTGTCCGCTTCCAGCTCTGGCTACCTGTTACCGTAGGGGGACGGTCTGCAGCTGGCTATCTCTGTACAGTCCTTTGTTCCGTGCGCGGGCCTGGCAGTGTCTTAGGTTAGGGCTGGCTTTTCATGTGGTAGATATCCCACAGTCTGGTTTGCTAGCCCAAATTATTTCTCTCAGGTAGCACTCGGGGTATTCAGGCCAGATTCTTACTCTAAGCAATGCAGCCCACGCTGTGCCTCCCTGTCCAGCCCCCACTTGCTAATGGCGGATGCAGGCATCTGCACTGCTTCTCCACTGGGGGAGTTACTGTAGGGCTCGTAATCTGCAGGTTTCAATTGTTTATTTATTTTTCCTCCCTGTTATGTTGCCCTCTGTGCTTCCAAGGCTCAGCCAGACTTGTCAGTGAGAATGTTTCCTGGTCTTTGGAAACTTCTCTCTTTTTAAGACTCCCTTCCTGGGACGTAGCTCCATCCCTCCCTCTTTTTTCTCTTTTTTTGTCTTTCATACTTTTTCCTACCTCCTTTCGAAGACAATGGGTTGCTTTTCTGGGAGCCTGATGTCCTCTGCCAGCATTCAGAAGTTGTTTTGTGGAATTTACTCAGCGTATAAATGTTCTTTTGATGAATTTGTAGGGGAGAAAGTGTTCTCCCCATCCTATTTCTCCACCATCTTAGCTCCTCCCCCTGGGGGCCTTTATTTTTAAATGTGGAATTGCTTTACTCAAAGCAAAACACATCTTTATTATGTGTTCTACAGATATAGCAGACTTGCTCCTATTTAAAAAGAGTGTGTTTACTCTTTCTTAAAAAATAAATGTCAATTCTTTTTGCACTGCTGTTGTTGTTGTTGTTTAGCCGACAAGACACGTACGGTCTTTTGCAACCCTGGGGACTGTAGCCCGCCAGGTTCCTCTGTCCATGGGATTTCAGGTAAGAGCACTGGAGTGGGTGACCATTTCCTCCTCCAGGGACCTGGGAGGTTTTGGGTGACTCCTACTATCAACTAACTTCAAAAAGCGCCACAGACAGTGAGTTAGGGGGACCTCGAAGTCTGAGCTCACCTCCTCAGGAGACGTTAAGAGGAGAATCAGAAAATACATTTTCCTTCCCCAGATGGACCATTGTCTGTAAGTCAGAAACCAAACTCATCCCAGTGAAGCAAGCCAGACAGAGAAGATGAGTGTCACGTGACCTCACGTACGTGTGGAATCTAAAACAAAATGCAGACGACCTTATTTACAAACACACAGACTTAGAAAACAAACTTACGGCCATGCAAGGGGAAAGATATTTTTGGCCAACCTAGTATGTTTGAAAAAGAGAATGAAAACACTGTAGCCTAGCTTTTTAAATCACTACAGCACTTGTCAGGTTGTGAAACACACATTTCCTATTTACCTCTTCAAGTTGCATTTTGTACTCTCTGCGTGGTTGCATATTTTAAAGCAATAAACTACTCCCTGTTTTTCTTGACAATCACCTCGTCTATGTCTCAGATGGTAAAGGATCTGCCTGCAACGTGGGAGATCCCCCAGGTTCGACCCCTGGATTGGGAAGGTCCCCTGTAGAAAGGAACGGCAATCCACTCCAGTATTCTTGCCGGGAGAATCCCATGGACAGAGGAGCCTGGTGGTTCCCAGAGAGTCGGACCTGACTGAGCTACTAACTCTAACACTGGTTACTGCCATCCCCCTAAGATTAACTACAAACACTGCAGGAAACCCCAGAACCACAGGAGAATGCCTCACTGTGGAAAAAACAAACAAACAAACAAAACTTCCCAAGCCGGAGACCATGTTTTTCCCAGGCACGGCGCACGATGCTTGCGTGTGGACCAAGTCCGCGTGGCTCCAGCTGGTAAACTCAGCTAGCAGCAGCATTTTCTCAAGGTCGTCCAAAGAGATGCAACAGAAAAGCCACAAGAGGGAGTTAGAAACCCGGAAATGGCCCCTTTTCTGGGCTCCCGGATCTGAGATCATCTGTGCGCTGTTCAGAAGCAGAGGCTTCCAGAAACGGGAGTCAAGGAGACATGTAACTCCTGCCCTGCGTGCCAGGGTGGAGGAGCGGGCTCAGGGCTGAAGTTCTGGTGGCTCTCTAATGCAGTGGTCACGACTCAGGCAAGGGCCTTGCAGGGAGGAGGTTACGTTGCCCGCAGACGAAAAGAAAACAAAACGGAAATTCCTTAGCGTTAAAGGGGTGGGAGGTGAGCACCAGGTCAGCAGTGAAACTTCAACTGAGGGCAGTTTGCCAGGCAGCTTCCTTCACCTGTGAGCCAGCATCACACATGCTGAAAACGAGGAATTTCTTTCTCTCTCCTTCTTGAATGTATTACCATAAACCTGCTTGCTGATTTTCCAAATCAATCAGATTCCCCCAGAGCTTAATTACTCATTTGCTTACTCAGTTACTAGCAAGCCTGGGCACTCTTAATAAAGTGCATTTATCCCACTACAATAATTCACAACTACTTTGAATATTCCTGATTTTTTAGCACTTAGAACAAACTGTGGGGCAGACAACTGGGGGCAGGGCTGTATATCCGTTTGGAGGAAAAGGCATGGATCAGCTTTGTGACCTTGCGAGGTCATTTAACCTGATACCCGCAGGGTTCAGAATTCCACAAATCTGACCCCCTGGAGCGCTCACTTGGCATAGCGCTGGGTCTTGTGTATGTGCTAAGCTGCTTCAGTCCGACTCTGAGCAACCCCACGGACTACAGTCCGCCAGGCTCCTCTGTCCATGGGATTCTCCAGTCAACCCAACTGAAGTGGGTTGCCATGTCCTCCTCCAGGGCATCTTCCTGACCCAGGGACTGAAGCATCATCTCTCACGTCTCCTGCATTGGCAGGCAGGTTCTTTCCCAGTAGGGTCACCTGGGAAGCACTGGGTCTTAGTAAACAATAAATCGTAGCAATTGTTTCATTACTACTCCATGGGAACCCAAGATTCCTCTGCGTCCACGACTTGCCCAAGATGCCAACTGTTTTACGAGGTTGAGCGAGGATTCAAGCCCAGGGTTTTGTTGTTGTTCGTTCTCTCAGTCGTGTCTGACTCTTTGCAGCCCCGTGGACTGCAGCACACCAGGCTTCCCCGTCCTTCACTCAGCGCGGCTTTAGTTGTCTGTGGGTCCCCAGCCCTCTGTCTTCACTGGCTTCCCGGCGGCCTCTCTTGCACCATCTTGCTGCAGGGACATCACAGACGCCACTGACATTTGCCTAGACGGGATGGAGACAGAGTACCCCATGAGAGTGATGGGTCTCTTCCTTGATAAGCCCACTGGTTCACGATCACTCACATCTTCAGTGGCTCCCTGTCCAACTTCTCTGCTGGTAAATCCCTTGGCTCACAAAATCCTCAAACAAACAAATAAGAATACCAAGAGACGAGAATCCCTTTCTCCTCCCAGCTCCCCCACTCCCTTCTTCCAGGCCCCCCTTGCCCCGCAGGGCACACACATGTTTACAAGTTGTCTGCTGTTCAGTGCCCCTCTTTGACCCTTTGCAATCTCAAGACTAGTGCATAAATACATAACTCCCCTCCCTGGCCTTCCTGATCTCATTTGTACTTTCTTGCTTTATTCCAACTTTGCCAGTTTGTCTGGCTTCTTCTCTTGACTCTGCTCTCTACTTACTCCTGACTTCTTCAATTTCTCTTAAAAATAAGATAATCTCAGGAGGACAAGTCGTCTCCAAAGGTACCTGGATCAACCGCCATCTACTGTGTAACCTCTCCCCTTTTCAGGTCCCTCTTTAAATGCCCATGTGTTGGGCATTGCCCCTCTGCCTAGCAAACCCCGTGGAAAGATCTGAAATTTATTACTTCGAGACTGGCTCTGACAGCTGCGTTCACCCTTGCCCTTGAGGTCAGCACAGTAGACCTCTTCCCTGACCTCCACACCAGCCTCCAGGCACAGAAGGCTCTCACCTGCCCCAACTTCACTCCAAAGCTCTGAGGTTTCTTCTCTCCAGATAACAGCCTGTTTCTTCAACTGCAGTGCATGAGACATGACTTCTTACTCTCCACTTTCCTGCCACTGGGCAAGCCCCAACTTACATAGGTTTAAACTGTGAATTCTGCTTGTCTGAGAGGATCGGTCCAGCACACAGAGGAGTGCTCTTCACGAAGATGCAAGTGGGAGGGTTGATTCCTGGCTGGAATGAGGTCCTACATGGATGGGTCGGTGGGTGGGCGGGTGGGCGGATGGGCAGGTGGGTGGATGGGCGGGTGGACAAGTGGATGGGTGGATGGGCGGGTGGGTGGGCGAGCGGGTGGGTGGATGGTCAATCAGGGCTGGACAGATGAATAGAAGATAGATATAAATAAATAAATGGATAGGTGAGTAGATCAACTGGATTTGTACATCAGAAGAAAAGTCAAACCACAAGTGGGGCCACAGGTGAGATGTGTGCAGGCTGCTTTGCCTGGACAGTTGTGAGTCAGTGCGTGAACTCTGTGTGGTCCTGACCGCAGACAGCGAGCCCCGTCTTCCTGCACAGCTCTGCTTGCTCACCAGGGGCAGTCCCATGGCCTCAGACCCTCGCTGCTCTCTGAAATCACCCAGCTCTGCTTGCTCACCAGGGGCAGTCCCATCGCCTCAGACCCTCGCTGCTCTCTGAAATCACCCTTCTTGATTTTGCTGATATTGTTGCTTAGTCACTCAGTCGTGTCCCACCCTTTGCGACCCCATGGACTGACGTACCCGCCAGGCCCCTCTGTCCACAGGATTCTCCAGGCAAGAATACTGGAGTGGGTGGCCATGCCCTCCTCCAGGGCATCTTTCCGACCCAGGATCGAACCCTAGTGTCCTGCGTTGGCAGGCGGATTCTTTACCGTCTGAGCCACCAGGGAAGCCCACTTTGGCTTATTTACGTGTTTTTTTTTTCCTGCACCCCAACCCCACACGTGGGGAGCAGACTGTCTCGTTCGCAGCGGTAGGGCCTGTACCTAACATAGGACAACAGCTCCAAAAATAGTTGCCGGAGCAATAAGTGACTCAGTAAGTGGATGCGTGTAGGTCACACGGCAGAGGAGGGGCGCTCACGGGAGGGCCCTGGAACACCGGCCTGGGACGCAAGGCCGAGGCTGCTGCGCCATCGTGTGGCCATCCAGGGTATTGCGTTTTCACAGCTCTTTTCCAAAAGAGGATTCCTGTGTTGGCCCCATGGGCAGCTGGAACTAAGTCAGACGCTGATCAGACCTCAGTGGAGGAGGGATGGCAATCCAGTCCAGTGTTCTGGCCTGGAGAATCCCGTGGACAGAGGAGCCTGGCAGGCTTAAGTTCGTGGGGTGGCAAAGAGTCAGACACGACTGAGTGACTCACACACACACACACACACACACACACAGGCCTCGCACGCTCCCCTCCTGTCCCAGCTTCCCATCTGTGTCTACGTGCCTCGGAGTCAGTGTTCCCTGGGGACCCTTGCTGCCTCTGCTTTTCTCCCTGGGAAGTTTGTGTCGGCCCATTACACCTGCGTGCTAACAACTGCTAGCACCTCTCACCCAGAGACCTCAGACTCCCCAGCTCAGGCTCATTTAAGTCTTCACAGGTGAACACAGTGTCAGCTGCCTCTCCCAGCCTCAGCAGCCTCT
Organism: Tragelaphus eurycerus; assembly: GCA_935064755.1. Lineage (NCBI taxonomy): Eukaryota > Metazoa > Chordata > Mammalia > Artiodactyla > Bovidae > Tragelaphus > Tragelaphus eurycerus. The sequence continues at coordinate 2,955,925 of CAKXYN010000114.1, forward strand.
CACAGCCTCTCGCAGGCTCAGCAGTTGTGGGGCACCTGCTTAGCTGGTCTGCGGCACGTGGAATCTTCCCGGACCAGGGATCGAACCCGGGTCTCCCACGCTGGCAGGCAGATGCATTACCACTGAGCTACTAGGGAAGCCCAAGATTTTAATCCTTTTAAACTTGTTGAGACTTGATTTATATGCCAACATATCGCCTGTCGGGGTGAATATATTACATGCACTGGAAAAGACTTCGTATTCTGCACTTGTTCAAGGTACTATTCTACCAGTGGCTTCCATAGATAGATTAAAATAAAATACAAAATATTCAGATTCTCCCAAAGAAGGGAGGCTCAGAGGAACAAAACCAGAAAATAATAAAATGTAAGACCAGGTTCCCACTATGTCAACACTTGCATTAAATGTTATGGCTTCCTGGTGGCTTCCCTGGGGGCTCAGTGGGTAAAGAATCTGCCTGCAGTGTGGGAGACCTGGGTTTGACCCCTGGATTGGGAAATCCCCCGAAGGAGGGCATGGCAACCCACTCTAGTGTTCTTGCCTGGAGAGTCTCAGGGACAGAGGAGACTGGCAGGCTACAGTCCATAGGGTCACACAGAGCTGGACATGACTGAGTGACTAAGCACAGAGGCATCAATCACCTGAAGGTAGGAGGTGGTACTGTTCAGTCATCTAAGTCTACTGCTTTTGGGTCCATTTGTTCCACCAGCTGCAGAAAGAGACACAGCAACTCTTGGCCATAAATGCAGCATTGTCTGTGCTTCCCAGTTCTGTCCCTGTTTGCTCTACTTGCCTGAGGCTCTGTTATTAAGCACATATGCATATTTAATTGCTAAGTGTTCCTGATGAATTGTTATTTTCATGATTATGATAAAGAAATGTCTCTGGTAACACTCTCATAAGAACCGCTCAATTTTTTTGCATCCTTTTTCTTGCTCACAACATATGCTTTTTGTTCCAATTCTTTAAACCTATATATTTATATTTAGGCGCACCATTTAAGAGTGACCTCGCCTTCCCAAAAATGACAGAATGATCTCTGTTCGTTTCCAAGGCAAACCATTCAATGTCACAGTAATCCAAATCTATGCCCCAACCAGTAATGCTGAAGAAGCTGAAGTTGAACGGTTCTATGAAGACCTACAAGACCTTTTGGAACTAACACCCAAAAAAGATGTCCTTTTCATTATAGGGGACTGGAATGCAAAAGTAGGAAGTCAAGAAACACCTGGAGTAACAGGCAAATTTGGCCTTGGAATACGGAATGAAGCAGGGCAAAGACTAATAGAGTTTTGCCAAGAAAATGCACTGGTCATAACAAATACCCTCTTCCAACAACACAAGAGAAGACTCTATACATGGACATCACCAGATGGTCAACACCAAAATCAGATCGATTATATTCTTTGCAGCCAAAGATGGAGAAGCTCTATACAGTCAGCAAAAACAAGACCAGGAGCTGACTGTGGCTCAGACCATGAACTCCTTATTGCCAAATTCAGACTGAAATTGAAGAAAGTAGGGAAAACCACTAGACCATTCAGGTATGACCTAAATCAAATCCCTTATGATTATACAGTGGAAGTGAGAAATAGATTTAAGGGCCTAGATCTGATAGATAGAGTGCCTGATGAACTATGGAATGAGGTTCGTGACATTGTACAGGAGACAGGGATCAAGACCATCCCCATGGAAAGAAATGCAAAAAAGCAAAATGGCTGTCTGGGGAGGCCTTACAAATAGCTGTGAAAAGAAGAGAAGCGAAAAGCAAAGGAGAAAAGGAAAGATATAAACATCTAAATGCAGAGTTCCAAAGAATAGCAAGAAGGAGACTGGTTCCAAATAAGAAAGCCTTCTTCAGGGATCAATGCAAAGAAATAGAGGAAAACAACAGAATGGGAAAGACTAGGGATCTCTTCAAGAAAATCAGAGATACCAAAGGAACATTTCATGCAAAGATGGGCACGATAAAGGACAGAGATGGTGTGGACCTAACAGAAGCAGAAGATATTAAGAAGAGGTGGCAAGAATACACAGAAGAACTGTACAAAAAAGAGTTTCAAGACCCAGACAATCATGATGATGTGATCACTGACCTAGAGCCAGACATCTTGGAATGTGAAGTCAAATGGGCCTTAGAAAGCATCACTACGAACAAAGCTAGTGGAGGTGATGGAATTCCAGTGGAGCTATTCCAAGTCCTGAAAGATGATGCTGTGAAAGTGCTGCACTCAATATGCCAGCAAATTTGGAAAACTCAGCAGTGGCCACAAGATTGGAAAAGGTCAGTTTTCATCCCAATCCCAAAGAAAGGCAATGCCAAAGAATGCTCAAACTACCGAACAATTGCACTCATCTCACACGCTAGTAAAGTAATGCTCAAAATTCTCCAAGCCAGGCTTCAGCAATATGTGAACCGTGAACTTCCTCATGTTCAAGCTGGTTTTAGAAAAGGCAGAGGAACCAGAGATCAAATTGCCAACATCCGCTGGATCATGGAAAAAGCAAGAGAGTTCCAGAAAAACATCTATTTCTGCTTTATTGACTATGCCAAAGCCTTTGACTGTGTAGATCACAATAAACTATGGAAAATTCTGAAAGAGATGGGAATACCAGACCACCTGATCTGCCTCTTAAGAAATCTGTATGCAGATCAGGAAGCAACAGTTAGAACTGGTCATGGAACAACAGACTGGTTCCAAATAGGAAAAGGAGTACGTCAAGGCTGCATATTGTCACCATGTTTATTTAACTTATATGCAGAGTACATCATGAGAAATGCTGGACTGGAAGAAACACAAGTTGGAATCAAGATTGCGGGAGAAATATCAATAACCTCAGATATGCAGATGACACGACTCTTATGGCAGTAAGTGAAGAGGGGCTAAAAAGCCTCTTGATGAAAGTGAAAGTGGAGAGTGAAAAGGTTGGCTTAAAGCTCAACATTCAGAAAATGAAGATCATGGCATCTGGTCCCATCACTACATGGGAAATAGATGGGGAAACAGTGGAAACAGTGTCAGACTTTGTTTTTCTGGGCTCCAAAATCACTGCAGATGGTGACTGCAGTCATGAAATTAAAAGACACTTACTCCTTGGAAGGAAAGTTATGACCAACCTAGATAGCATATTCAAAAGCAGAGACATTACTTTACCAACAAAGGTTCGCCTAGTCAAGGCTATGGTCTTTCCTGTGGTCATGTATGGATGTGAGAGCTGGACTGTGAAGAAGGCTGAGCGCCGAAGAATTGATGCTTTTGAACTGTGGTGTTGGAGAAGACTCTTGAGAGTCCCTTGGACTGCAAGAAGATCCAACCAGTCCATTCTGAAGGAGATCAATCCTGGAATTTCTTTGGAAGGAATGATGCTAAAGCTGAAACTCCAGTATTTTGGCCACCTCATGCGAAGAGTTGACTCATTGGAGAAGACTCTGATGCTGGGAGGGATTGAGGGCAGGAGGAGAAGGGGACGACAGAGGATGAGATGGCTGGATGGCATCACTGACTCGATGGGTATGAGTCTGGGTGACCTCCGGGAGGTGGTGATGGACAGGGAGGCCTGGCGTGCTGCGGTTCATGGGGTCGCAAAGAGTCGGACACGACTGAGCGACTGATCTGATCTGATCTCTGATTTATATTTAAACATGTCTCCTGTAGCCAGCATATATCTTGGCCTTATAATCCCTTACCATATTTAGATTATCAACATTTAATGCAAGTGTTGACATAGTGGGAACCTGGTCTTACATTTTATTATTTTCTGGTTTTGTTCCTCTGAGCCTCCCTTCTTTGGGAGAATCTGAATATTTTGTATTTTATTTTAATCTATCTATGGGCTTTTAAGTTATGTCTTTTGTGCATTTATAGTGGGTGCTGCTGCTGCTGCTAAGTCACGTCAGTCATGTCCGATTCTGTGTTACCCCATAGACAACAGCCCACCAGGCTCCCTCGTCCCTGGGATTCTCCCCGCAAGAACACTGGAATGGGTTGCCATTTCCTTCTCCAATGCATGAAAGTGAAGAGTGAAATTAAAGTCACTCAGTCGTGTCAGATCCTCAGCGACCCCATGGACTGCAGCCCACCAGGCTCCTCTGTCCATGGGATTTTCCAGGTGAGAGCACTGGAGTGGGGTGCCATTGCCTTCTCTGATAGTGGCTGCTGTATGGAAAGAGATGGGAATACCAGACCACCTGATCTGCCTCTTGAGAAATTTGTATGCAGGTCAGGAAGCAACAGTTAGAACTGGGCATGGAACAACAGACTGGTTCCAAATAGGAAAAGGAGTACATCAAGGCTGCATATTGTCACCATGTTTATTTAACTTATATGCAGAGTACATCATGAGAAATGCTGGACTGGAAGAAACACAAGTTGGAATCAAGATTGCGGGAGAAATATCAATAACCTCAGATATGCAGATGATACAACCTTTATGGCAGAAAGTGAAGAGGAACTAAAAAGCCTCTTGATGAAAGTGAAAGTGGAGAGTGAAAAATGTGGCTTAAAGCTCAACATTCAGAAAACAAAGATCATGGCATCTGGTCCCATCACTACATGGGAAATAGATGGGGAAACAGTGGAAACAGTGTCAGACTTTATTTTTCTGGGCTCCAAAATCACTGCAGATGGTGACTGCAGCCATGAAATTAAAAGACACTTACTCCTTGGAAGGAAAGTTATGACCAACCTAGATAGCATATTCAAAAGCAGAGACATTACTTTACCAACAAAGGTTCGCCTAGTCAAGGCTATGGTCTTTCCTGTGGTCATGTATGGATGTGAGAGCTGGACTGTGAAGAAGGCTGAGCGCCGAAGAATTGATGCTTTTGAACTGTGGTGTTGGAGAAGACTCTTGAGAGTCCCTTGGACTGCAAGGAGATCCAACCAGTCCATTCTGAAGGAGATCAATCCTGGAATTTCTTTAGAAGGAATGATGCTAAAGCTGAAACTCCAGTACTTTGGCCACCTCATGCGAAGAGTTGACTCATTAGAGAAGACTCTGATGCTGGGAGGGATTGGGAGCAGGAGGAGAAGGAGACTACAGAGGATGAGATGGCTGGATGGCATCACTGACTCGATGGACGTGAGTCTGAGCGAACTCCGGGAGGTGGTGATGGACAGGGAGGCCTGGCGTGCTGCAATTCATGGGGTCGCAAAGAGCTGGACATGACTGAGCAACTGATCTGATCTAATCTGATCTGATATGGATTAAAATATACATACCTAATTTTTCACATTTGACATAGAGTTGTATTGTTGCACTTCAAGTGAAGTGTAGAAGACTGACCTATCTGTGATGCTCTAATGACCCCTCCAAAGTTATCATTCAGATATGAAGGAGACATAAAGAGTTACAGACAAGCCAAAGCTGAGAGTTCAGCACCACTAACTGGCCTTAAAGGACACATTAAAGGGACTTCTCTAAGTGAATAAGAAAGGCCACATACGAATTGTGAAAGCTACAAAAAGAAAAATCTCATTGTTAAAAGTGAACACACAGCACCAACAGTATGCTGCCGCTGCTGCTTCAGTTGTGTCCGACTCTGGGCGACCCCTGAGACAGCAGCCCACCAGGATCCTCCGTCCCTGGGATTCTGCAGGCAAGAACACTGGAGTGGGTTGCCATTTCCTTCTCCAATGCATGAAAGTGAAAAGTGAAAGTGAAGTCGCTCAGTCGCGTCCGTCTCTTCGAGACCCCATGGACTGCAGCCCACCAGGCTCCTCCATCCATGGGATTCTCCAGGCAAGAGAACTGGAATGGGGTGCCAGGTTAACCACTCATAAAACCAGTGGGAAGGTTAAATGACAAAAGGAGCAAATCATCCACAGTCTCAGCAAGCAGGCAGGGAAAGTGTTAGGCGCTCAGTTGTGGCCGACTCCTTGTGACCCCATGGACTGTAACCTGCCAGACTTCTCTCTCCATGGAATTCTCCAGGCAGGAATACTGGAGTAGGTGGCCATTCCCTCATCCAGGGGAACTTCCCAACCCAAGCACCCAACCTGGGTCTCCTGCAATGCTGGCAGATTCTTTACCCTCTGAGCCACCAGGGAAGTGCAGTGAGTGGGTAAAGGAGACACAAAACAGAAATAGATATAATATGATGCCAAAGCATCAGACGTAGTGGAGAGGATAAAAATGCAGGATTGTTAAAATGCAGTTGAAATTAAGAGATCGTTTAACTTAAAATAATGATGAGTATTTTCAAGTTACTATATGTGTCCTTCATGGTAACCACAAATCAAAAACCTGTAATAGATTCACACACAAAAGAGAAAGGTATCCAGACACAACACTAAAGTCATCATCAGGGGGAGGAGCTAAGATGGTGGAGGAATAGGACGGGGAGAACACTTTCTCCTCCACAAATTCATCAAAAGAACATTTAAACGCCAAGTAAATTCCACAAAACAACTTCTAAATGCCAGCAGAGGACATCAGGCACCCAGAAAAGCAACCCATTGTCTTCAAAAGGAGATCTTTAATTTATGCTTTCTGGTATTTGTTATCAATTTGTAACTATATCTTCTTTATAATTTTTGTTACTTTGTTTTTGTTTTCTTTTTTTTTTTTTCTTTTTTTTCTTTCTTTCTTTTTCTTCTTCATTTCTTTAACATTGTATTTTTGAAATTCCAAACTCTACTCTAGATTTTTAACTTTTGCTTTTTGGTATTTGTTATCAATTTTGTACCTATATTTTCTTTATAACTTTTGTGACTCTTTTTTTTTCTTTTTCTTTTTCTCTCTTTCTTTTCCTTCTTATTTTCTTTAACATTGTATTTTTGAAACTCGAAAGTCTACTCTAGATTTTTAAATTTTGCTTTTAGGTATTTGTTACCAATTTTGTACCTTTAAGAACCCAATCTTCAGTACCCATTTTTTACTAGGGAGCAAGATTACTAGCTTGACTGTTCTCTCCACCTCCAGACTCTCCTTTTTCTCCACCAGGTCGCCTGCGTCTCCTCCCTAACCCCTCTCTACTCTACCCAACTCTGTGAATTTCTGTATGTTCCAGACGGTGGAGAACACTTAGGGAACTGATTACTGGCTGGATCTGTGTCTCTCCTTTTCATTCTCTCCTTTTATCCTCCAGGCCACCTCTGTCTCCTTCCTCCCTCTTCTCTTCTCTGTATAACTCCGTGAACATCTCTGAGCGGTCCAGTTGTGGAGTGCACATAAGGAAGTGATTACTGGTTAGCCCGCTCTCTCCTCTATTGATTCCACCACATCTCATTCGGGTCACCTCTAACTCCCTCCTCCCTCTTCTCTTCTCCATGTAATGCTGTGAACCTCTCTGGGTGACCCTCACGGTGGAGAAACTTTTCATCTTTAACCTAGATGTTTTATCAATGGTGCTACATAGAAGGAGAAGTTTTGAGACTACTGTAAAAATAAGACCGATAACTGGAAGCAGGAGGCTTAAGTCCAAACCCTGACTCCAGGGAACATTAACTAGACAGGAGCTCATCAAATGCCTCCATACCTACACTGAAACCAAGCACCACACAAGGGCCAACAAGTTCCAGGGCAAGACATACCAAGCAAAGTCTCCAGCCACACAGGAACACAGCCCTGAGCTCCAATATACAGGCTTCCCAAAGTCACCCCAAAACCACAGACATCTCATAACTCATTACTGGACACTTCATTGCACTCCAGAGAAAAGAAATCCAGCTCCATCCACCAGAACACCAACACAAGCTTCCCTAACCAAGAAACCTTGACAAGCCACCTGTACAAACTCACATACAGTGAGGAAACGCCACAATAAAGAGAACTCCACAAACTGCCAGAATACAGAAAGGACACCCCAAACTCAGCAATTTAAACAAGATGAAGAGACAGAGGAATACCCAGCAGGTAAAGAACAGGAAAAGGAATATCAATAACCTCAGACATGCAGATGACACCACTCTTATGGCAGAAAGTGAAGAGGGGCTAAAAAGCCTCTTGATGAGAGTGAAAGTGGAGAGTGAAAAGGTTGGCTTAAAGCTCAACATTCAGAAAATGAAGATCATGGCATCTGGTCCCATCACTACATGGGAAATAGATGGAGAAACAGTGGAAACAGTGTCAGAATTTATTTTTCTGGGCTCCAAAATCACTGCAGATGGTGACTGCATCCATAAAATTAAAAGACGCTTACTCCTTGGAAGGAAAGTTATGACTAACCTAGATAGCATATTCAAAAGCAGAGACATTACTTTGCCAACAAAGGTTCGCCTAGTCAAGGGTATGGTCTTTCCTGTGGTCATGTATGGATGTGAGAGCTGGACTGTGAAGAAGGCTGAGCGCCGAAGAATTGATGCTTTTGAACTGTGGTGTTGGAGAAGACTCTTGAGAGTCCCTTGGACTGCAAGAAGATCCAACCAGTCCATTCTGAAGGAGATCAATCCTGGAATTTCTTTGGAAGGAATGATGCTAAAGCTGAAACTCCAGTATTTTGGCCACATCATGCGAAGAGTTGACTCATTGGAGAAGACTCTGATGCTGGGAGGGATTGAGGGCAGGAGGAGAAGGGGACGACAGAGGATGAGATGGCTGGATGGCATCACTGACTTGATGGGTGTGAGTCTGAGTGACCTCCGGGAGCTGGTGATGGACAGGGAGGCCTGGCGTGCTGCGGTTCATGGGGTTGCAAAGAGTAGGACATGACTGAGCGACTGATCTGATCTGATATGATCTGAAAGGAACAGGATAAATGCCCAACAAACCAAACAAAAGAGGAAGAGATAGCAAATCTACCTGATAAAGAATTCCGAATAATGATAGTGAAATTAATCCAAAATCTTTAAATCAAAATGGAATCACAGATAAATAGCCTGGAGACAAGGATTGAGAAGATGCAAGAAAGGTTTAACAAGGACCTAGAAGAAATAAAAAAGAGTCAATATACAATGAATAGTGCAATAATGCAATAAATGAGATCAAAAACACTCTGGAGGCAACAAATAGTAGAATAACAGAGGCAGAAGATAGGATTAGTGAATTAGAAGATAGAATGGTAGAAATAAATGAATCAGAGAGGAAAAAAGAAAAACAAATTAAAAGAAATGAGGACAATCTCAAAGACCTCCAGGACAATATTAAACGCTACAACTTTCAAATCATAGGGGTCCCAGAAGAAGAAGACAAAAAGAAAGACCGTGAGAAAATACTAGAGGAGATAATGGTTGATGCTATGCTAAGTCACTTCAGTCGTGTCCGACTCTGTGTGACCCCAGAGATGGCAGCCCACCAGGCTTCCCTGTCCCTGGGATTCTCCAGGCATGAACACTGGAGTGGGTTGCCAGAAACTTCTTCAATGCATGAAAGTGAAAAGAAAAAGTAAAGTCGCTCAGTCATGTTCGACTCTTAGCGACCCCATGGACTGCAGCCTACCAGGCTCCTCCGTCCATGGGATTTTCCAGGCAAGAGTACTGGAGTGGGGTGCCATTGCCTTCTCCGGATAATGGTTGAAAACTTCCCTAAAATGGGGAAGGAAATAATCACTCAAGTCCAAGAAACCCAGAGAGTCCCAAACAGGATAAACCCAAAGTAAAACACCCCAAGACACATATCAATCAAATTAACAAAGATCAAACACAAAGAACAAATATTAAAAGCAGCAAGGGAAAAACAACAAATAACACACAAGGGAATTCCCACAAGGATAACAGCTGATCTTTCAATAGAAACTCTCCAAGCCAGGAGGGAATGGCAAGACATACTTAAAGTGATGAAAGAAAATAACCTACAGCCCAGATTATTGTACCCAGCAAGGATCTCATTCAAATATGAAGGAGAAATCAAAAGCTTTACAGACAAGCAAAAGCTGAGAGAATTCAGCACCACCAAACCAGCTCTCCAACAAATACTAAAGGACATTCTCTAGACAGGAAACACAAAAAGGGTGTATAAATTCGAACCCAGAACAATAAAGTAAATGGCAACGGGATCATACTTATCAATAATTACATTAAACGTAAATGGGTTGAACGCCCCAACCAAAAGACAAAGACTAGCTGAATGGATACGAAAACAAGACCCCTACATATGTTGTCTACAAGAGACCCACCTCAACATGGGGGTCACATAACAGACTGAAAGTGAAGGGCTGGAAAAAGATTTTCCATGCAAATAGGGACCAAAAGAAAGCAGGAGTAGCAATACTCATATCAGATAAAATAGACTTTAAAACAAAGGCTGTGAAAAGAGACAAAGAAGGTCACTACATAATGATCAAAGGATCAATCCAAGCAGAAGATATAACAATTATAAATACATATGCACCAAACATAGGAGCACCACAATATGTAAGATAAATGCTAACAAGTATGAAAGGAGAAATTAACAATAACCCAATAATAGTGGGAGACTTTAACACCCCACTTACACCAATGGATAGATCAACTAAACAGAAAATTAACAAAGAAACACAAACTTTAAACGATACAATAGACCGGTTAGACCTAATTGTTATCTATAGGATATTTCATCCCAAAACAATGAATTTCACCTTTTTCTCAAGCACACATGGAAGCTTCTCCAGGACAGATCACATCCTAGGCCATAAATCTAGCCTTGGTAAATTCAGAAAAATTGAAATCATTCCAAGCATCTTTTCTGACCACAATGCAGTAAGATTAGATCTCAGTAACAGGAGAAAAACTATTAAAAATTCCAACATATGGAGGCTGAACAACACACTGCTGAATAACCAACAAATCCAAAAGAAATCAAAAAAGAAATCAAAATTTGCATTGAAATGAATGAAAATGAAAACACAACAACCCAAAACCTGTGGGACACTGTAAAAGCAGTCCTAAGGGGAAAGTTCATAGCAATACAGGCATAGCTCAAGAAACAAGAAAAAAGTCAAATAAATAATCTAACTCTACACCTAAAGCAACTAGAAAAGGAAGAAATGAAGAACCCCAGGGTTAGTAGAAGGAAAGAAATCTTAAAAATTAGGGCAGAAATAAATGCAAAAGAAACAAAAGAGACCATAGCAAAAATCAACAAAGCCAAAAGCTGGTTCTTTGAAAGGATAAATAAAATTGACAAACCATTAGCCAGACTCATCAAGAAACAAAGGGAGAAAAATCAAATCCATAAAATTAGAAATGAAAATGGAGAGATCACAACAGACAACACGGAAATACAAAGGATCATAAAAGACTACTATCAACAATTACATGGCAATAAAATGGACAACATGGAAGAAATGAACAAATTCTTAGAAAAGTACAACTTCCCAAAACTGGATCAGGAAGAAATAGAAAATCTTAACAGACCCATCACAAGCACGGAAATTGAAACTGTAATCAGAAATCTTCCAGCAAACAAAAGCCCAGGACCAGACGGCTTCACAGCTGAATTCTACAAAAAATTTAGAGAAGAGCTAACACCTATCCTCCTCAAACTCTCCCAGAAAATTGCAGAGGAAGGTAAACTTCCAAACTCATTCTATGAGGCCACCATCACCCTAATACCAAAACCTGACAAAGATGCCACAAAAAAAGAAAACTACAGGCCAATATCACTGATGAACATAGATGCAAAAATCCTTAACAAAATTCTAGCAATCAGAATCCAACAATGCATTAAAAAGATCATACACCATGACCAAGTGGGCTTTATCCCAGGAATGCAAGGATTCTTCAATATCCGCAAATCAATCAACGTAATACACCACATTAACAAATTGAAAAATAAAAACCATATGATTATCTCAATAGATGCAGAGAAAGCCTTTGACAAAATTCAACATCCATTTATGATAAAAACTCTCCAGAAAGCAGGAATAGAGGGAACATAGTTCAACATAATAAAAGCTATATATGACAAACCCATAGCAAACATTATCCTCAATGGAGAAAAACTGAAAGCATTTCCTCTAAAGTCAGGAACAAGACAAGGGTGCCCACTTTCACCATTACTGTTCAACATAGTTCTGGAAGTTTTGGTCACAGCATTCAGAGCAGAAAAAGAAATAAAAGGAATCCAAATTGGAAAAGAAGTAAAACTCTCACTGTTTGCAGATGACATGATCCTCTACATAGAAAACCCTAAAGACTCCACCAGAAAATTACTAGAACTAATCAATGAATATAGTAAAGTTGCAGGATATAAAATCAACACACAGAGATCCCTTGCATTCCTGTACACTAATAATGAGAAAATAGAAAGAGAAATTAAGGAAACAATTCCATTCGCCATTGAAATGAAAAGAATAAAATACTTAGGAATATATCTACCTAAAGAAACTAAAGACCTATATATAGAAAACTATAAAACAGTGGTGAAAGAAATCAAAGAGGACACTAATAGATGGAGAAATATGCCATGTTCATGGATTGGCAGAATCAATATAGTGAAAATTAATATACTACTCAAAGCAATTTATAGATTCAATGCAATCTCCATCAAACTACCAACGGTATTCTTCACAGAGCTAGAACAAATAATTTCACAATTTGTATGGAAATACAAAAAACCTCGAATAGCCAAAGCTATCTTGAGAAAGAAGAATGGAACTGGAGGAATCAACCTGCCTGACTTCAGGCTCTACTACAAAGCCACAGTCATCAAGACAGTATGGTACTGGCACAAAGACAGAAATATAGATCAATGGAACAAAATAGAAAGCCCAGAGATAAATCCACGCACCTATGGTCACCTTATCTTTGACAAAGGAGGCAAGAATATACAATGGATTAAAGACAATCTCTTTAACAAGTGGTGCTGGGAAAATTGGTCAAACACTTGTAAAAGAATGAAACTAGGGCACTTTCTAACACCATATACAAAAATAAACTCAAAATTGATTAAAGATCTAAATGTAAGACCAGAAACTATAAAACTCCTAGAGGAGAACATAGGCAAAACACTCTCTGACATACGTCAGTCATAGCAGGATCCTCTATGACCCACCTCCCAGAATATTGGAAATAAAATCAAAAATAAACAAATGGGACCTAATTAAACTTAAAAGCTTCTGCACAACAAAGGAAACTATAAGCAAGGTGAAAAGACAGCCTTCAGAATGGGAGAAAATAATAGCAAATGAAGCAACAGACAAACAACTAATCTCAAAAATATACAAGCAACTCCTGCAGCTCAATTCCAGAAAAATCAATGACCCAATCAAAAAATGGGCCAAAGAACTAAATAGACATTTCTCCAAAGAAGACATACAGATGGCTAACAAACACATGAAAAGATGCTCAACATCACTCATTATCAGAGAAATGCAATCAAAACCACTATGAGGTATCATTTCACGCCAGTCAGAATGGCTGCGATCCAAAAGTCTACAAACAATAAATGCTGGAGAGGGTGTGGAGAAAAGGGAACCCTCTTACACTGTTGGTGGGAATGCAAACTAGTACAGCCACTATGGAGAACAGTGTGGAGAGTCCTTAAAAAACTGGAAATGGAACTGCCTTATGATCCAGCAATCCCACTGCTGGGCATACACACTGAGGAAACCAGAATTGAAAGAGACACGTGTACCCCAATGTTCATCGCAGCACTGTTTATAATAGCCAGGACATGGAAGCAACCTAGATGTCCATCAGCAGATAAATGGATAAGAAAGCTGTGGTACATATACACCATGGAGTATTACTCAGCCATTAAAAAGAATACCTTTGAATCAGTTCTAATGAGGTGGATGAAACTGGAGCCTATTATACAGAGTGAAGTAAGCCAGAAAGAAAAACACCAATACAGTATATTAACGCATATATATATGGAATTTAGAAAGAAGGTAACAATAACCCTGTATACGAGACAGCAAAAGAGACACTGATGTATAGAACAGTCTTTTGGACTCTGGGAGAGGGAGAGGGTGGGACGATTTGGGAGAATGGCATTGAAATATGTATAATATCATATATGAAACGAGTCTCCAGTCCAGGTTCAATGCATGATACTGGATGCTTGGGGCTGGTGCACTGGGACGACCCAGAGGGATGGTATGGGGAAGGAGGAGGGTTCAGGATGGGGAACACATGTATACCTGTGGCAGATTCATTTTGATATATGGCAAAACCAATACAATATTGTAAAGTTAAATAAAATTAAATTAAATTTTTAAAAAAAGTCATCATCAAGTAACACAGGAAGAGAGCAAAACAAGAAACGAACATGAAAGAGCTATAAAAACAACCAGAAAGCAATGAACAAAACAGCAATCAATGCTCACCTATCAGAAATTACTTTATGTGTAATTCGACTAAATACTTCAATCGAAAGAGTGGCTTTTGATAGGGTGGCTGAATGGATTAAAAAATAAAACCCATCTATATGCTGCCTAAAAGACACTCACTTCAGATCTAAAAACACAAACAGGGGACTTCCCTGGTCGTCCGGTGGCTAAGACTAGGCGCTCCCAATGCAGGGGGCCCAGGCTTGATCCTTGGTCTGGGAACTAGATCCCACATGCTGCAGATAAAAGGTCCTACAGCGAAGATCCAGGGCAGCCAAATAAATACATCAGTTCAGGTCAGCCACTCAGTCGTGTCCGACTCTGTGCGACCCCATGAACCACGGCAGACCAGGCCTTCCTGTCCATCAACAACTCCCAGAGTTCACTCAGACTCATTCCCATCAAGTCGGTGATGCCGTCCAACCATCTCATCCTCTGTCGTCCCCCTCTCCTGCCCTCAATCTTTCCCAGCATCAGGGTCTTTTCAAATGAGTCAGCTCTTCACATCAGGTGGCCAAAGTATTGGAGCTTCAGCTTCAACATCAACACCCAGGACTGATCTCCTTTAGGTTGGATCTCCTTGCAGTCCAAGGGACTCTCAAGAGTCTTCTCCAGCACCACAGTTCAAAAGCATCAATTCTTCTGTGCTCAGCTTTCTTTATAGCCCAATTCTCACATCCATACATGACTACTGGAAAAACCATAGCCTTGACTAGATGGACCTTTGTTGGCAAAGTAATGTCTCTACTTTTTAATATGCTGTCTAGGTTGGTCACAGCTGTTCTTCCAAGAAGGAAGTGTCTTTCAGTTTAATAGCTGCAGTCACCACCTGCAGTGATTTTGGAGCCCAGAAAAATAAAGTCTCTCACTGTTTCCATTGTTCCCCATCTATTTGCCATGAATGATGGGATCAGATGCCACGATCTTTGTTTTCTGAATGTTGAGTTTTAAGCCAACTTTTTACTCTCCTCTTTCACTTTCATTAAGAGGCTCTTTAGTTCTTCTTCACTTTCTGCCATAAGAGTGGTGTCATCTGCATATCTGAGGTTATAAATATCTTTTTTAAAAAAAGAATAAATCTAATCAAGGAAGTAAAGACCTTGTACTCAGGAAACTATAAGACACTGATGAAAAAAAAAGACCCTGGTGAATGAAATCCAATATGATGCAAACAAATGGGAGGATACACCATGCTCGTGGGTTGAAAGAATTAATACTGCTCAAATTACCATACTTCCCAGGGCAATCTACAGATTCAATGCAATTGCTATCAAAATGTCAATGGCATTGTTCTCAGACCTAAAACATACCATATATAGCTTTAGAATAAAAATATCTGCTGTCAAAATATAGGTGTTGACTTGGAAATGAACACAATTCAGAACAGTTCCCTGTAGTCAGGATTGTGGAGAATACGACAGAAAGATGTTTAAAGAGGGGACTTTGTTTTGCACAACAGAGATGAAGGTGCACATTGCACTGTTCTTTGAAATTCTTGTACATGTTTTATTAGAAATTATTAAAAAGAAAAAAGACAATACAAAAATGATTGCAATCAAAGTCATGAGTCCACAAATGTCCTGGGAACTTCTTGTAGGGTCCAGGATTCAAGCTCCTGGTTTGAAAAACTTGACACTGTTAGCAAATCCGTTTGTGTTACAGCTGTTGAGTCGCTCACTTGTGTCCGACTCTTTTGCAGCCCCAGGGACTGCTGCCCGCCAGGCTCCTCTGTCCTTGGGAGTTCCCAGGCAAGAATACTGGAGTCGGTTGTCATGCCCTCCTCCAGAGGATCTTAGCGACCCAGGGACTGAACCCTCGTCTCCTGCACTGGCAGGCGGATTCTTTACTAATGACCACTGGAGGCTCTTTTTCCTCCATCGCAGGCTGTATCTGAGGAAGGGCGTGCTCCTTCTGGGCTGCCCTCTGTCCCTGCAATGGAGGAGTGGGGTAGAAAAAAGGGGAGTTGAATGGAGAAGGAGGGAGTCCTTCAACAGCCACTGTTTCCGTGCCTCGAGCTGACTTCACAGAGACACCATCTGCCCATTCAGGCGGGAGATTCTCTGGCCGGCTCCCCACGCTGGGGTGAACTGTTTTTTCCATATTGATGACTCACAGCCCCAACAGAGAATAGTAGCTAGTTCCTAGCAACCAGGCGTCATTTTCCTGACATTTCCTGGTTCTCTAGATTCTTTTGGAAATTGTTATTGTCGTCTTGCTTTAATCTTTGCGTGACGCAGCAAAAGCTTCACAGCTTTTCTGCCATCTTATTGGCGGGAGTGGATGCGGGCTGAGCCAAAACAAGAGGAAAGAAACAGTTATAGACCCCAATTCCTCAAACCGTCAGACTGCTTTCATATTTTATTCAGCCCTAAAAGACAACTAGCAGGAGTCGCCTCAGCTTCCTCTTGGTGTTACTAAATGCTTCCTGGACTCCAGGGTTGGGATGGACCTTGGAACAGCCACACCAAGTTCACATGGCCTCCAGATCCCAGATGCTGGCATCACACCTCCAGTAAAATACTGAGCAGAGAGCAAGGTGAACAGGAACGGCTGGTTTGCGGACAGATAAAAACAGAAGGGGCTGCCCTGGTGGTCCAGCGGTTTAGGCATCACCTTCCACTGCATCGGGTCTGGGTGTGATCCCTGGTCAGCAATCTAAGATGTCTTGAGGCCCAAAAGACATAACACAGAAGCAATATGTAACAAAATAAAGACTTTACAAATGGTCCACATAAAAAAGAATCTTCAAAAAAAAAAAAAAAAGGCAGGGGGAGGAAAATTGAGCTGTTTTTCTAACAATTCTTCTAAACCTGGTTAACCTGGCAGAGCTGCTTCCAGCTTTCCGACCTCATCGTCCCAGGCAGGACTTAGTCCCATCGAAATTCTTCCTCCTCACTCTCAGTCCATTGATGCTGTATTGGTTCTTCAATGCTGCCACCCCGTGGTTTTGCCAGCTTCTTGCCTTTCTGATCAATGAATGACAGTCCTTGGGGGTCTCCCTTGGTGGGCCAGTGGTTAGGACTCAGCACTTTCACTGCTATGACCCAGGTTCAGGACCCGGTCAGAGAACTAAGAGCCCACAAAACTCAGGGTGTGGCCCAAACATACAACGACAGTCCCTCTGATTCCTGCGCCCTCTCCTGGGCCTCCCCTCGAAGTCCTCTAAATAATCTCATCCATTCTTTGACTTCATGACTCACCACCCATGGCCAGCAACTCCTAGACTTACATACCCAGTTCAGGCTTCTTTAAACAGCTGTTTGACAAAATCCATATGTGAATCTCACAGTGACATCCAACAACATGCCTACACTCATCTGTTCCCCACCTGATGTGTCTCCGCCCATGTTCACCAGCTCCAAGAATCCTGCCACCATCTCCCCTCTTGATCCTAACAGACCTGCGTGTCACTCTTGAAATTGAGGGTAGTCATCAGTTAGATCATTAAACTGTGCACGTGTGTAGGCGCTCAGTCGTGTCCAACTCTTTTTACCCCAAAGACTGTAGCCCTCCAGGCTCCTCTGTCCACGGGATTCTCCAGGCAAGAATACTGGAGTGCGTTGCCATTTCCTTCTCCATGGGATCTTCCCGACCCAGAGATTAAACCCACATCTCTTGCATCTCCTGCATTGGCAGGCAGGTTCTTTACCACTGAGTCACCATTAAACTGCAGCTTGCTTAATAAATAATGAACTGGAACCCACCTTCACTGATGAGCTCGATTTAATTATTTTTACAAAAACTTGCACGTCCTGCAAGTATCATGTGGCCTAAACAATAAAATGTTTGTCTGAGTTATTTTTCTGGCACTTGGAGTCTTCTGTGTCCAATTCCAGCTCAAGTTGGTTAAGACTGGTTGGAACCCCCGGCCCTCCACCTGGGCATGTGCAAGCATCAGATAAGAGACCCTTTGAGGTCAGAGAGCCAAGAACTCCACCCTCTCAGCAGGCTCACCTGCCGTTTTTTGAGCAGGCCTGCGGTGAAGAGGCCTGCGGCTCACTGACCTCTGTGCAGATCTCAGCTCCGCCTCCTAAGGGCGAAAGGCTCAGGATATTTATGGGAAAAAGAAAATATCTGAGGTGTGCGGAGGTCTGAGGCGGCCTGAGGCGGTCTGAGGTGTGCGGAGCCTGGAGAAAGGTGATGTGAGATTTGTTCTCCCACCCCCCGTGGGGCTCCGTCCAGTTTAAACCCCCTTTTCTGCAGCAGCCTCAGCAGCTCAGCGTACGCTGAGCAAACGGACCTGGTTCCGGGACACTCAGCCCCGCCGCCCCGCCACGGCCCCTCCGCTCCACCGGATCTCGTTCACCCTTCCCTGGATACCTCCCTCTAGGCTGGCCTGTAGGCGCCTTGGGGCACAGGAAGGCAGCCTTCCTCCTGACACGACACAGAATTCAGGGGCGGCGGGTACGGTTCCACCAGCATCACTTTTTGGAGGAGGGCGGGATGCCGTCACCATGGCGACAGCAAACTCAGTCCCAGGTTCCCGGTAGTGATGGGTGATGTCCGCCTGAGGCTGGGGTGGGGGACGTGCTGGGGCTGAAGACTTGGCGGGGGTCCAAGGACCCCAGATTTCTGCAGCAGGTGGGAGCTATCCCTGAGCACGCCTGGGTCCCTGCCGCCTCCAGGCCACGCCTGGGAAATACCAAGAAAGGCATGCATCGATTTTCCAGTTGCTGAAGTGACGGCAGTGTGAAAACCAGCACCTTCCTGACACAGCTGACCTCACCACCCATCACGGAGGGCCCAGCAAGCAGGGAGGAGAGCGGGCACTTAGAAACAGCCCCCAGCGGTTTGTTTGTGTGCCGTCTCCAAGACTGCTCCGCAGACACACGGGCTCCTTGTCCATCTGAGCGGCACCGCTGCAGTACGAGCACGTGGGGTCAGCTGGCAAGGTTGTACTCCCCAAATTCCAAGGCGCGCTCTGGGGCACGTACAGAAGCTGAGTCAGAGCTCGGAGCAGGGCCTGGGTGACTGATGCGAAGTCTGCAGTGGGGCGCAGGGCTGACTGAGGTGCAGGCGTCAAAGGGTGCAGGGAGCAGGAGGGGGCTCGGCCCCTCAGGAAGGGCCCTCTGTGGGCTGGAGCCCCCTTAGCCTCACAGGCCGAGCCAGGCTGGTGGGTTAGGATCAGAAGCAAGTGCCTGCAGCCAGGCAGGACCACTGTGGCTCAAAGTCTTCCCAAGGAGAGCCCCAGACTTGGGGAAGGGGGAGGTCGGGACTGTGTGCATTAATTATTAACCAATTAATATTAATTATAGATTTTATTTGGAGAAGGAAACGGCACGCCACTCCAGTACCCTCGCCTGGAAAATCCGATGGATGGAGAAGCCTGGTAGGCTGCAGTCCCAGGGTCGCAAAGAGTCAGACGTGACCGAGCAACTTCACTTTGACTTTCACTTAGGGATTTTACTGCACAAATTCCCTCCTACCAGTGAGATGTGTTCTCTTCATTGGCAGGGTGAGGATTAGAACCACTTCATAAACTGTAGTAAAGACTAAAAATGCAGCGGTTAAGCTTTTCCTAACTGGGTTTTCCTGATGGATGAACTAAATGGCCCGACACATTGTATCTTTTCTGCACCTGTCTACCCTGCTGCTGCTGCTGCTAAGTTGCTTCAGTCGTGTCCAACTCTGTGCAACCCCATAGACGGCAGCCCACCAGGCTCCCCCGTCCCTGGGATTCTCCAGGCAAGAACACTGGAGTGGGTTGCCATTTCCTTCTCCAATCCTGTGTACCCTGCTCGTGGTTAAAAGACCCTGATCTTTATTTCCCTTTTAACTTCACTCTTGCTGAAATGACATTTTTGATTGGGAAACACATTTACACACATATATATCTTTCCCCAACCAAAAAGCTTTATTTTGGCAAGGGTGAAGCTAAAAGGAAAATTCTACTTTTCTTGTCTTTTCTATTTTGTGGTGTTTGGGTCCTTTTAAAGAAATTTTTTGCCAAACTCAAGGTTACTAAGATTGTTTCCTCTGTTCTCTTCTAGAAGTTACATAGTTTTATCTGTTACATTTGGGTATAGGACTTGTTTCAAATTGATGTTTCAAACTGTGTGAAGGAGTTTATATTTTTGCTTTTGTTTTTATGTGGCTACCAGTTATCCCAGAAACATTCATTGAGGAGATTAGCTTTGAATTCCCATTGCACCTTTGTCAACTAACTAGCTTCATGAATCTATGTTTATAGTTTCTATTCAATTGAACTGAATTGATAATATGTCTTGAAATTATTTAGGATTTTGTCCTTTTTCAATGTCACTTTGACCATTTAAAATTTACAGTTGGCTTTTCAACATCTAACAAAAAGGCCTGCTGGGACTGAAATTGCCTTGAATCTATAGATCAGTATAATGAGAACCAGCATCTTAATGACATAGTCATCAATCTGTGAACATAGTATGTCTCTCCATTTATCTAGATCTGCATATTCTCAGCAGTGCTTTGGAGCAAGATATTACAGATAAGATCAGATCAGATCAGATCAGATCAGTTGCTCAGTCATGTCCGACTCTTTGCGACCCCATGAACCACAGCACGCCAGGCCTCCCTGTTCATCACCAACTCCCGGAGGTCACTCAGACTCACATCCATTGAGTCAGTGATGCCATCCAGCCATCTCATCCTCTGTCGTCCCCTTCTCCTCTTGCCCCCAATCCCTCCCAGCATCAGAGTCTTCTCCAATGAGTCAACTCTTCGCATGAGGTGGCCAAAATACTGGAGTTTCAGCTTTAGCATCATTCCTTCCAAAGAAATCCCAGGGCTGATCTCCTTCAGAATGGACTGGTTGGATCTCCTTGCAGTCCAAGGGACTCTCAAGAGTCTTCTCCAACACCACAGTTCAAAAGCATCAATTCTTTGGCATTCAGCCTTCTTCACAGTCCAACTCTCACATCCATACCTGACCACAGGAAAGACCATAGCCTTGACTAGGCGAACCTTTGTTGGCAAAGTAATGTCTCTGCTTTTGAATATGCTATCTAGGTTGGTCATAACTTTCCTTCCAAGGAGTAAGCGTCTTTTAATTTCATGACTGCAGTCACCATCTGCAGTGATTTTGGAGCCCAGAAAAAGAAAGTCTGACACTGTTTCCACTGTTTCCCCATCTATTTCCCATGTAGTGATGGGACCAGATGCCATGATCTTCGTTTTCTGAATGTTGAGCTTTAAGCCAACCTTTTCACTCTCCACTTTCATTTTCATCAAGAGGCTTTTGAGTTCCTCTTCACTTTCTGCCATAAAGGTGGTGTCATCCACATATCTGAGGTTATTGATATTTCTCCCAGCAATCTTGATTCCAACTTGTGTTTCTTCCAGTCCAGCATTTCTCATGATGTACTCTGCATATAAGTTAAATAAACATGGTGACAATATACAGCCTTGACGTACTCCTTTTCCTATTTGGAACCAGTCTGTTGTTCCATGACCAGTCCTAACTGTTGCTTCCTGACCTGCATACAGATTTCTCAAGAGGCAGGTCAGGTGGTCTGGTATGCCCATCTCTCTCAGAATTTTCCACAGTTTATTGTGATCTACACAGTCAAAGGCTTTGGCATAGTCAATAAAGCAGAAATAGATGTTTTTCTGGAACTCTCTTGCTTTTTCCATGATCCAGCGGATGTTGGCAATTTGATCTCTGGTTCCTCTGCCTTTTCTAAAACCAGCTTGAACATCAAGAAATTCACGGTTCACGTATTGCTGAAGCCTGGCTTGGAGAATTTTGAGCATTACTTTACTAGCGTGTGAGATGAGTGCAATTGTGCGGTAGTTTGAGCACTCTTTGGCATTGCCTTTCTTTGGGATTGGGATGAAAACTGACCTTTTCCAATCTTGTGGCCACTGCTGAGTTTTCCAAATTTGTTGGCATATTGAGTGCAGCACTTTCACAGCATCCTCTTTCAGGATTTGGAATAGCTCCACTGGAATTCCATCACCTCCACTAGCTTTGTTCGTAGTGATGCTTTCTAAGGCCCACTTGACTTCACATTCCAGGATGTCTGGCTCTAGGTCAGTGATCACACCATCATGATTATCTGGGTCGTGAAGCTCTTTTTTGTACAGTTCTTCTGTGTATTCTTGCCACCTCTTCTTAATATCTTCTGCTTCTGTTAGGTCCATACTATTTCTATCCTTTATCGAGCCCATCTTTGCATGAAATGTTCCTTTGGTATCTCTGATTTTCTTGAAGAGATCCCTAGTCTTTCCCATTCTGTTGTTTTCCTCTATTTCTTTGCATTGATCGTTGAAGAAGGCTTTCTTATCTCTTCTTGCTATTCTTTGGAACTCTGCATTCAGATGTTTATATCTTTTTCTTTTCTCCTTTGCTTTTCGCTTCTCTTCTTTTCACAGCTATTTGTAAGGCCTCTCCAGACAGCCATTTTGCTTTTTTGCATTTCTTTTCCATGGGGATGGTCTTGATCCCTGTCTCCTGTACAATATCATGAACATATATAAATGTCCATAATTAGGTAATTTTGTGATGCATCCTTGTTATATCAGTAAGAGACAAGTATTACTAGACAAGACAAAAAGCTCAAATTACAGTAGATTATAAAGAATGGAGTTTTTAATTAATTAATTTTAATTTGAGACTAATTACTTTACAATATTGTGGTGGTTATTGCCATACATTGATGTGAATCAGCCATGGGTGTACATGTGTCCCCCATCCTGAACCCGCCTCCCCACCTCCCTCCCCAGCCCATCCCTCAGGGTCATCCCAGTGCACCAGCCCTGAGCGCCCTGTCTCATGCATCAAACCTGGACTGGCGATCTATTTCACATATGATAATATACATGTTTCAATGCTATTCTCTCAAATCATCCCATCCTCACTTTTTCCCACAGAGTCCAAAAGTCTGTTCTTTACATCTATGTCTCTTCTGCTGTCTTACATACAAGGTCAGTGTTACCATCTTTCTAAAGAATGGAGTTTAATTTTCTCTAATGTATACATCCTGAAGGAGTTATTGCAAGGTTTGTATGGAAGGCCCAGGATGTCTCAACTGACGCAGATCCTTCTATATTTCTTCTCTATCCACCTTATCTCCAGGTCCTTCTATATTTCTTCCCTGTCAGTCTTATCACAAGGCTTCCATCTGGGGTCAAGGAGACTGCTGGAACTACGGTCAATTTGTCTGCACACAGACAAACACAGACATCAGATGAGGATGGTGCTGGGAGCAAAATTGCTGAAGATGCAGTAGAGAAGTTTAGGACACAAGCAGAAGCAAGTAAAATAAAGTGGACACGAATAATAATTCAAACAAAAGTAAAAGTAATTATTCAGTTGACAAGCACATAATGCATAATAAATGTATAGCATATCCCCAGATGGGGAACAAAAGCAACAGAGTGAATATCAAACTATAAATTACACATAAGTAGGCAAGAAGTTACAAGAAATTTTTGAAATATGCTCTGTAGATTAAGAAACCCACAACAGCCATTGAAAAGCAAGTCACACAATTTACTGAAAAGACCAAGATACGAGTTACTGAAAAGCAAAGTAAAGATGAAACTTTTAAACATCCAGACAAAAAAGACTTAAGGCTGTGAAAGTGAAGTATCAGACTGATTCCAAAATAACTCCGAGAAACATTGCATCCATTCATGGAGAAATATCTACAGATTTTCAAAGAAAGAATGTGCCTGATGAATTTTATACCAGGCAGGTGTGTTAGTCACTCAGTCGTGTCTGACTCTTTGTGACCCTGTGGGCTGTAGCCCACCAGGCTCCTCTGCTCATGGCATTCTCCAGGCAAGAATACTGGCATGGGTTGCCATTTCCTTCTCCACCCAAGCCAAAGTATCACTTAAATATAAAAATATACAGTAAGAAGTATAAAGTAACTGCTAGAACAAAATATTTATACAATTGTCCAGCTTACTAGAAGTATACACAGAAGACAAAAGAACCACAAAAACAAACACGGATCAGTCTAGTGGGAAACATGTTTTAAATAAGCGAAAAAAATGGTTATATTTGTTGTTGTTCAGTCACTAAGTCCCGTCTGATCCTTTGTGCCCCCATGGACTACAGCACACCAGGTTTCCCTTGTCACTGTCTCGGAAGTTTGCTCAAACTCATGTCCATTGAGTCACTGACGCCATCCAATCGTCTCATCCTCTGTTGCCCCCTTCTCCTCCCGTCCTTAATCTTTCCCAGCATCAGTGTCTTTTCAGTGAGTTGACTCTTCTCATCAGGTGGCCAAAGTATTGGAGCTTCAGCATCAGTCCTTCCAATGAATACTCAGGGTTGATTTTCTTTAGGATTGAGTGGTTTGATCTTGCAGTCCAAGGGACTCTCAGGAGTCTTCTCCAACACCACAATGGGAAATCATCAATTTTTTGGTGCTCAGCCTTCCTTATGGTCCAACTCTCACATGTACTGACTACTAGAAAAACCATAGCTTTGACTTGATGGACTTCTGTTGGCAAAGTAATGTCTCTGCTTTTTAATATGCTGTCTAGGTTTGTCATAACTTTTCTTCCAAAGAGGAACTGTCTTTTAATTTCATCACTGCAGTAACTGTCCGAGGTGATTATGGAGCCAAATAAAATCAAATCTGCTATTGTTTCCATTCTTTCCCCATCTATTTGCCATGGATGGATGCCATGATCTTAGTTTTATGAATGTTGAGTTTTAAGCCAGCTTTTTCACTCTCCTCTTTCACCTTCGTCAGGAGGCTCTTTAGTTCCTGTTCAGTTTCTGTCGTAGGGTAGTATTATCTGCATATCTGAAGTCGTTGATATTGCTCCAGACAACCTTGATTCCAGCTGGTGCTTCATCCAGCCTGGAACATTAAAAATCATGACAAAATACTTTTATCCTCCATAGCAGTCAATGCAATTAAACTAATCTCATTTTAAAAATGTGTGTGTGTGAGTTGCTCAGTTGTGTCTGACTCTTTGCGATTCCATGAACTGTAGCCTGCCAGGCTCCTCCGCCAGTGGGATTCTCCAGGCAAGAATACTGGAGTGGATTGCCATCCCCTTCTCAGATTCTCAAATTAGATAAAAAGGGAAACCTAGCATAAAATATAGAAAAAACTAAAACCACCTAAAACAAAGCTCACCTGAATGAGAAGCTGGTAATGACTTTGCCTGAGAAATGAGACCAGTGTCTGCAGTGAGACAATGACCTTCTTTTCCACGGATGACACTCTGTATAAAAGGGTCTCGATTTAAAAGTGTTTTCAAGAACTGGGAAGATACAGTCAGCTAGTTTAACAAGAAGTGCACAACGGGTATTGATGGGACCTATCTGGAAAAGGCATTTAAATTCAAATTATTTTTAAAACTAGGTGACCAAATGAACTATTTCTGCGAGTGGATACACAGGTCAAGAGTTATTGACCCCAGTATTTTTACTTAAGGGGGAAAAAGTGTTTACATAGGAGGTAAAGTAAGGAAGTCAAATTACGGTTGTGGTGATGGGGGAGGGCGGGAGAAAGTTCTGAAGGAGACAGTCTGTGGGGGGAGTGGTTGTGGGAGACCTGGCAGGACCAGGAAGGTCAGCAGGGGTGGGCTGTGCAGAGGGCAGTGGGCACCGCATCTTAGCACTGCAGTCACTGAAGTCACCGTACCCATCCCGTTACACAGAGAGCTTCATATTGTTGCTTCTTTATCCACCACTGTGCTCTGTACTTGCAAGAGAGACTGCCTGGAGTCACAGAAAATCATCAGTTTTGGAGCCAGATGAGCACGGACTCAATCCCAGCCAGCTACAGCCACCCACGTCCACAACAGCTCTGCTCTCTCGCTTCTCCCAAATACATTAAAATCTATGAGATATTGAGGGCAGTGTTACAGAACTCGACGTTTATCCTTAGGACCAAACATCAGGCCAAGTGCAAGCCTCAGCCGCTGGGATGCTGGCCAGCATCCTCTCTCCCAGGGGCCCCAGCTCATGTCCCTCCCATTGTGTCTCCGTCTTCACTTTACATAGATTTCCAGTTGCAAGACTTTCCTTTAACCAGGTAAAGCATCGAGAACAAGGGCCCCTATGCACTTGCGCACCGTTGCCTTTGCAAGTTGCTAAATCAGCTATTTGTCTGAGGAGCCCTGCAGCCAGATCTGTTTACCCGCGCGAACACCAAGCGTTCAAGAGCACACACGGCTTCTGTTTGTCTCCTCTGGAGGGAATGTTCTCACAGCTGGAGCTGCAATAAGCCGAGTCATATATCACCCCGCTCCCTTTGACATGTTTGGTCCGCGGCCACCCACCCACACCCAAAAAGAAGACTCCACACTGCCAGTCACATCTAATTAAAGGTTACAGGACCCAGGAGGTGTTTTGGAAACAAATGAAAAACTCATTCTGAAGAGTTCTAACTCAACACATTTTCTTCCTAAAAATTCCATCAGAAATTTTTTCATCAGTCATCACCAGGACATGAAGCAAAATATGCACACCAGTGCCAGGTTTGTCCCAGGAGAATTTCAGATCCACCCAAGTTCCAATTAGAAAGCAACCATTAAGTGCCCGGCCACCTCGCCATCCACAGGGGTAACCTGGGGTGCAGCTGCTTGGCTGTGCTCATCACCCCGCCTGAGAACACACGGAAAGCAGGGGCCAAAGTCCCTGTGACCTCACCTCCAAGAAGCTGGAAACCCATCTCAGTGAATATGGCTCCATCACACCTTCAGGACATTTAAAATCTTTTCCGTGAAATTCAGTGTTATGCATTGGAAATTGTCTTCAGACGCACTATCCATGGCCTTAAGTCAGCATGATGAAGAAATAAGCCAAACAATTTTCAGAATAATACTTTAAACTTAGGTACATAAGAAATTTTTTGAGCAATTGAGCTGTGTCATCCTGTTTGAAACATACACTGTCAAACTATAAAGAGTTACGCTATTTAAAAATAATGCAGAATGACTTTTTAAAAATCTTTTTTATTTTATACTGGAGTACAGCCAGATGAACAGTGTTGTGGTGGTTTCAGGTGGACAGCAAAGGGCCTCGGCCACACACATGCATGTGTCCACTCTCCCCCAAGCTCCCCTCCCTTCCAGGCTGCCACATAACACTGAGCAGAGTTCCCTGTGCTGCACAGTAGGACGACTTTTAAAATGGCTAATCTAATAGCTTAGTTTTAACTTAGTCACCCGAGGTAAGAGGGACCACATCACGTGGGCGCTATCTTGTCCCTGCAAACATCCCAGGCGTGAAGTCAGGGAAGGATCACAGGCTTTAGACACCAACACGCACCTGGGTTTCACTCCCAGCATTCCATTAATTACGGCAACTTGGACAAGTGTCTGAAAACTTCAAGAAATGATCAGATCAGAAACACAGGGTTATGTACCCCCTGCCGCATATGTACCCATTGTGGGGACAGATCGTGATGGGAGGGCTCTTCCCTGTCCAGCCTAAGACTGGCCTGAGGATTTCCTTTGCCCCCCTCTGACTTTCTGACATTCACATCTGGAACTGGCAAGCAGGCTGTATTGTAGAGGTCCCATGCTTCTGCTGCTAAACTGCATGTAGGAACAGAGCCCCCCAGTGGGCTAGTGTGGAGGGAAACTGAGAACACGCTGCTGGGTGTAATCCCTGGCACAGAGTGAGCAAGTCTGTGGGTGTGAGCTATGAGGATCACGTTTTTTCAAGGTCCCATCCAATTTCTGAAGGGTCAATATCTGTAATAGAAACAGAAAATGAAGGTGTGGAAGAGATGCTATGAAAGCACAGAAGCGGTGACTATCCATGTTATGGGAAGAAACAAACTCTGATCAAGATGGAAGACACGAGGGGAGGAACTACTGAAATAGAGTTATCTTCCTACACTTGGTGTTCTTCTACATGAGACTATTGGTTACAACTGAGACCATCATGGAGTTTCCCTGGTGGCTCAGACAGTACAGAGTCTGCCTGCAATGCAGGAGACCTGGGTTCTATCCCTGGGTCGGGAAGATTCCGCAGAGGAGAGCATGGCAACCCACTCCAGTATTCTTGCCTGGAGAATCCCATGGACAAAGGAGCCTGGCAGGCTACAGTTCATGGGGTCTCAAAGAATCAGACATGACTGAGGAACTAACACTAAGGCCATTATGCTAATATATTTCTTTGCAAATTTTACACAGGTAAAGTGGACACATTTCCTAAACCAAAAACTGCAACAATTTTCAGAATAATACTTTAAACTTAGGTACATAAGAAATTTTTTGAGCAATTGAGTTGAGTGCCTGTGACGTTTCTAACACAAGATTTTTAAGATGCAATTAATTTGTGCTTTTAAATACTCTCAAGATGACATTCTTTTGAAAATGACAAAACTAGGTTATTTCTAATTCTAAAATAATTTAAGTGTGCTCTTTCTTTAATTTCCCTTCAATATATTGACTAGCAATTATTTATAAAAACATCTCAGAAACATCCTTAGTTCACAAAACATTGCTCTTTGGAGATGTTTTGAGGGTATGCAATTTCCTCAAAATATTTTCCTTAAAATGAAAGTTAAGTGTTAAAAAGAGTTTCATGATTGCCAATTGTTTTTATAAGAGACACTTATATAAGAGTCATGACTTTTATAAGAGTCATGGCTCAACCACAGCTAATTATCTGTTTCCAAAAACGAGGCTTTAGAAGCTCTGAAATACTTTCTTCAAAAACACGTACTGCTGAGTTGGAACACACAGCGCCCATCAGTCACTGGGACCAGAGGAATTTCCCTCAATGCTGTCTGAACTGTGTGTTTTTCCTGATGAGAAAATTCTCCTACATAGGTGAGGAATGGTGTTCGTTTCCACACTGAGCTGCTAAGAACAGAGCTCACACAGAAAGCCTGGGTGGAGATGCTGCCTGCAGTTGAGAGCAAGACCGCACGGCCGGGGCCCCTGTGTATTCAGGCCTCAGGGAAGCCCCAATCCCCGTCAGAGAGAGGTCAGAGCTCTGGGTCTGCTCTTGTCTCTGTCCAATGAATCAACAAAAATTATTTTGAAAAAATCTTAACCTTTGAGGAGACAATGGCATGTCCAAATATCGCCATAGAAACGGTGCATCCACATTCTGAGTTGTTTAGCTGCTAAGAAGTGTCCAACTCTGCGACCCCGTGGACTGCAGGGAGTTGCTTAAAAGAGCATGACTTAGTCAGAAATACACTGGAAGCCCTTTCTGGGCTGGAGGAAACTATCTGAACAGCAAGGTCATGAAAGAAATCTGTTCTACACCTCATGTAATTTTTCGAACCTTTTTTTGTCTGTCTTCTAACATGTTACTAAGCAACATTACTAAGTGGAAAATAAGGCAGAATTCTCACTTCAAGAAAAGTAGAGCTAAGTTCAAAGCCATGAAAAAGGATTAGACTGAAGCTGTAATACATGGCACCATCTGAGCAGGCGCACGGACAAACACTATACTGATAACGGTGCTATTCATGAAGGACCCTGAAAAATACCCCCTAGGCCACCACCATCACTCGTGTCGTAAATGGAAGTTCCATTTCCTGGAGAAACTTGAGTTTTCTGCACATTTGCTCCCTACTCAGCCTTCCTCCCCTTGCCCGCCACTATTACAGAGGTTAGAGAAGCGGTCTGTATTTCCTGGAGAAACTTGAGTTTTCTGCACATTTGCTCCCTACTCAGCCTTCCTCCCCTTGCCCACCACTACTACAGAGGTTAGAGAAGCGGTCTGTATTTCCTGGAGAAACTTGAGTTTTCTGCACATTTGCTCACTACTCAGCCCTCCTCGCCTTGCCCGCCACTGCTACAGAGGTTAGAGGAGCGGTCTGTATTTCCTAGAGAAACTTGAGTTTTCTGCACATTTGCTCCCTACTCAGCCCTCCTCCCCTTGCCCGCCACTATTACAGAGGTTAGAGAAGCGGTCTGTATTTCCTAGAGAAACTTGAGTTTTCTGCACATTTGCTCACTATTCAGCCCTCCTTCCCTTGCCCGCCACTATTACAGAGGTTAGAGAAGCGGTCTGTATTTCCTGGAGAAACTTGAGCTTTCTGCACATTTGCTCCCTACTCAGCCCTCCTCCCCTTGCCCGCCACTACTACAGAGGTTAGAGAAGCGGTCTGTATTTCCTAGAGAAACTTGAGTTTTCTGCACATTTGCTCCCTACTCAGCCCTCCTCCCCTTGCCCACCACTACTACAGAGGTTAGAGAAGCGGTTTGTAGAGCTTTCCTCAGCCTCCTAAGAAGCAGCCTTGGGACAGAGTTCTGGGAATGAAATTCAGATAGTGGGTAATGGATGTTTTTCCTTCTCTCTTTCTTCCTGCTTGAAACATAGCTGGGGGCCTGGAAATGTAGCAGTCCCTCAGAAGGGTGTAAACAGAAGGATCAAGTTCAAGGCGGCAGAGATCATGGAGCAGAGAAAAGAATCTGGGTTCCTGTGAGCAACGTGAAGCCTCACTGTAAATCCTGGATTTCCTCTCCAGCTTCTCATTATGTGATGTCACGGAGGTCCCAGCTTTACCCGGGACTATTAGAGGTTTGTGGGTTTTGCAAAACTCATGCCACTCTTGAATATAAATAAATTCTAATCAGAGCTTCAGATCCCTTATATATTAAATCAACTAGAAATATCCCTTGAGTGTTGATGGGCTGCATAGAAGAATCTAGAATGACGGGCATATCGACATTCTCCCTACCTGCAGACTGCTTGCCTAGATTTCAGAGCAATAGTGCTGCCGGGCTCAGGACAGAGATGCTAAACTGTACCTGACTGCAAGCATGCATCAGAGAAGGCAATGGCACCCCACTCCAGTACTCTTGCCTGGAGAATCCCATGGATGGAGGAGCCTGGTGGGCTGCAGTCCATGGGGTCGCTCAGAGTCGGACACGACTGAGAGACTTCACTTTCACTTTCATGCATTGGAGAAGGAAATGGCAACCCACTCCAATACTCTTGCCTGGGAAATCCATGGATAGATTTAGTCCAGGCTACAGTCGATGGGTCCCAAAGAGCTGGACACGACCGAACAACCAAGCACAGCACCACACGCATCTTCAGCAGCTGTTTCTCCCCCTCTCGGTGTCTGTCCCGTAGGCAGAAGACAAATGTAAGAGCTTTTCAAGTTGGAAAAAAAAAATTTACTAAAAATTCTATCAATCACCAAAGGACAAACAAATATTTTGGAGCTCTTCTTGCAGAGTGAAATACAAAAGTGAGAGGGGCATGCTCTCCCTGACACCGCCAGCCGTATTTCACTTTCGTCACCGCAAACGTCCCAGGGCAACCAGGGGAGCCTCCAGGCAGGGGCAGCTGCAGTGAAAGTCTTCTGTTTTCATCAGAGATGGCAGCTTGGACATGTTCAATCCTTGGGTCAGGAAGATCTCCTGGAGTAGGAAATGGCAACCCTTCCAGTGTTCTTGCCTGGAAAATTCCACAGACAGAGGAGCCTGGAAGGATACAGTACACGGGGTCACAAAGAGTTTGCACATGGACAGAAAGCATGGTCTTACCCTCTCCTTTTGAAAGCTGGCCAGGAAAAAAAAAAAATCTCATTTTATGTAAAGATGAGCAATGAAAAAACTAAACAGCTCAATATCTAAACATTTAAATCAGGG
Source organism: Tragelaphus eurycerus (assembly GCA_935064755.1). Taxonomy (NCBI): domain Eukaryota; kingdom Metazoa; phylum Chordata; class Mammalia; order Artiodactyla; family Bovidae; genus Tragelaphus; species Tragelaphus eurycerus. Next base: position 2,987,636 of record CAKXYN010000114.1, read on the forward strand.
GGAGAAATCAGAGGAAAGAAAATGGAAAGCATTTTGTAGATGAGTAACACATCAGAGGGGTCTTTGACTCTGGTTTAAATTTTTTTAAAAAAGTTGTCTGAAACCATTGATTTTAACTTAACAAGAAAAGGAAGATAAACTACAAAATGATAGCACTTGTTTAGAATTCTGAGGACACAAAGACACATAAGGAAGTGACGAGCTGTCTGTAGGAGGGAAGACACCCAAGAATGCATTCATCCATAGCAGAATGGTAAGGCCAGGGTGAATCTACCACAGATGAGGCTAAGAAGAAATTGTCAAAGTTTTTACATCTGCACATGAACTGGATAGAATCCTGGGAGCCCAAGTCTCAGATCCTTTCTGCACCAAACCATCAACCATTTTCCATGGGCATCCACTGAGTGCTTCCCTGGGTGCTTGAGAGCAAAAGCTGATCAGAGAACAAGAGCTCAAAGGGAGCTCATTCAGGTGCTCGGGGTCTCACCCAGGTACAAGGAATCCCCTTCTGAAGTCCAGAGGTACATAGAGAGCTGTGAGCATGCCATCTTAGGTGTCCTGAGCCTTTAGAGATGGCAGGGGAACAGTACAGATGTGAAACAGCTGAGACAGGTTCTGGAACCACACCCATGTTCAAATCCCATCCATCAAAATACATAAACCAGCAGTGAACTGAATCACACAGAAACAGCAGCAAACCTCAGACTTCCCTGAACAGATCAGACTGACATCCTCACCTCAGCCCAACAGAACAAGAGCTTGCCTCTGTCTGCAGGTAAATATCATCTACTTCCAATTCAGTTCAGTTCAGTCGCTCAGTCATGTCTGACTTTTTGAAACCCCATGGACTGCAGCATGCCAGGCCTCCCTGTCCATCACCAACTTCCGGAGTCCACCCAAATTCGTGTTCATTGAGTCGGTGATGCCATCCAACCATCTCATCCTCTGTCGTCCCCTTCTCCTCCTGCCCTCAATCTCTCCCAGCATCAGAGTCTTTTCCAAAGAGTCAGTTCTTCACATCAGGTGGCCAAAGTATTGGAGTTTCCGCTTCAACATCAGTCCTTCCAATGAACACCCAAGACTGATCTCCTTTAGGATGGACTGGTTAGATTTCCTTGCAGTCCAAGGGACTCTCAAGAGTCTTCTCCAACACCACAGTTCAAAAGCATCAGTTGTTCCGTGCTCAGCTTTCTTTATAGTCCAACTCTCACATCCATACATGACCACTGGAAAAACCACAGGCTTGACTAGACAGACCTTTGTTGGCAAAGTAATGTTTCTACTTTTTAATATGCTGTCTAGGTTGGTTATAACTTTTCTTCCAAGGATCAAGTGTCTTTTAATTTCATGGCTGCAGCCACCATCTGCAGTGATTTTGGAGCCCCCCAAAAATAAAGCCTGACACTGTTTCCCCATCTATTTGCCATGAAGTGATGGGACTGGATGCCATGATCTTAGTTTTCTGAATGTTGAGCTTTAAGCCAACCTTTTCACTCTCCACTTTCACTTTCATCAACAGGCTCTTCAGTTCTTCTTCACTTTCTGCCATAAGGGTGGTGTCATCTGCATATCTGAGGTTATTGATATTTCTCCCAGCAATCTTGATTCCAACTTGTGCTTCATCCAGCCCAGCATTTCTCATGATGTACTCTGTATATAAATTAAATACTCAGGGTAACAATATACAGCCTTGAAATATTCCTTTCCCTATTTGGAGCCAGTCTGTAGTTCCATGTCCAGTTCTAACTGTTGCTTCCTGACCTTCATACAGGTTTCTCAAGAGGCAGGTCAGGTGGCCTGGTATTCCCATCTCTTGAAGAATTTTCCACAGTTTGTAGTGATTCACACAAAGGCTTTGGCATAGTCCATAAAGCAGAAATAGATGATTTTCTGGAACTCTCTTGCTTTTTCGATGATCCAACGGATGCTGGCAATTTGATCTCTGGTTCCTCTGCCTTTTCTAAAACCAGCTTGAAGATCTGGAAGTTCACGGTTCATGTATTGCTGAAGCCTGGCTTGGAGAATTTTGAGCATTAATTTACTAGCGTGTGAGATGAATGCAATTGTGCAGTAGTTTGAGCATTCTTTGGCATTGCCTTTCTTTGGGATTGGGATGAAAACTGACTTTTTCCAATCTTGTGGCCACTACTGAATTTTCCAAACTTGCTGGCATATTGAGTGCAGCACTTTCACAGTATCATCTTTCAGGATTTTAAATAGCTCAACTGGAATTCCATCACTTCCACTAGCTTTGTTCATAGTGAGGCTTTCTAAGGCCCACTTGACTTCACATTCCAGAATGTCTGGCTCTAGGTGACTGATCACACCATCATGGTTATCTGGGTCATGAAGATCTTTTTTTGTACAGTTCTTCTGTGTATTCTTGTCACCTCTTCTTAACATCTTCTGCTTCTGTTAGGTCTACACCATTTCTGTCCTTTATCAAGTCCATCTTTGCATGAAATGTTCCCTTGGTATCTCTAGTTTTCTTGAAGAGCTCTTTCCCATTTTATTGTTTTCCTCTATTTCTTTGCATTGATCGCTGATCATCTATTTTAGTCTCTACTATTCTTTTCTACAGAAATATCCAGCATAAAATCAAAAATTACAAGACACATGAAACAGTAGGAAAAGAAATCATGTTTTTTTTTTTAAAAAAAAAAAAAAGGAATCATCAGTAAGCACAGTTTTAAATAGTTTTAAAGAGTCAGAGACTTTAAAATGGCTATGTTAAAAACATGAAAGTGTATGTGGGAAAGGACTGCTTGTGTACACATGGAGCTCTGCTCAGTGTTATATGGCAGCCTGGATGGGAGGAGAGTTTGGGGGAGAATGGAAATATACATATGGCTTAGTCCCTTCACTGTTCACATTCACCTGAAACTATCACAACACTATCTGTTAATATGCTACAACCTGCTGCTGCTGCTAAGTCACTTCAGTCATGTCCGAGTCTGTGTGACCCCATAGAAGGCAGTCCACCAGGCTCCCCTGTCCCTGGGATTCTCCAGGCAAGAACACTGGAGTGGGCTGCCATTTGCATGGAAGTGAAAAGCGAAAGTTGCTCAGTCGTGTCTGACTCTTAGGGAACCCGTGGACTACAGCCCACCAGGCCCCTCCATCCGTGGGATTTTCCAGGGAAGAGTACTTGAGTGGGTTGCCATTGCCTTCTCTGAATCAGCTACAACCTAATACAAAATAAAAAGTTTTTAAAAAAGAAAAAGATAGCTTGTGTAAAGAGACAACTAAATTCAGCATATAGAACACTAGAAATTAGGACCAATTTCTCGAATGCTAGATGTTGGAAATAAAACTTGTTAGTAATAAATAAATCCTTAGATAGGCTTCCCAGGTGGCCCAGTGGTAAAGAGCCCACCCGCCAAGGCAGGAGACACGAGTTCTGTCGCTGGGTCGGGAAGATTCGCTGAAGGAGGAAATGGCAATCCACTTCAGTGTTCTTGTCTGGAGAATCCCATGGACAGAGGAGCCTGATGGGCTACATGCAGTTCATAGGGTTGCAAAGAGTCAGACATGACTGAGCAATTGAGCATGTACACACATTGATAGGTTTAATAGTAGATTGGATGTTGCAAAGGAAAGACACAGAATTGAAGACAGATCAATGAAAAGAGTCCAAACTGAATAAAAAGGGGAAAAAAAGTAGAGGAAAAATCAGTCAGGAGTCCACAAAATTTGTGGGACAAGATCAAAAAGTCAAACATCAAACACGCAAATGACTGGAATAGGAAGAGGAGCGAGATAACGCCACAGAGAAAACCTGTCAGGACACCATAGCTAAGAACACTCCCAAACTGGTGAAAAACGCTAACTCGTAGATACGAAATTCCCAGCCAACTCCAAGTGGGATTACTGCAAAAGATACATGAATAAATAAATTTAGGAACATCACAGTAAAGCTGCTGAGAACAGAAGATAAATGGCGGATCTTAGACGCAGCAGGAAGCAGTGTGCGGTGATGAACACACAGCGCAGTGTGCGACGGTGCTGTGAGTGGCGTCTGACCTCTCACCAGAGACCACGGCGGCCAGACGACTAGGGAACGGCCGAAAAACACCCACAGGATACAAACAGGCCAGCAAACAAGAATGCTATTCCTGGTAAAGATAGTATTCCAAGTTGAAAGTGAAATAAAGATGGTCCCTGACGAAACCTGAAAGGGTTCATCTCCAGCAAACCCATCCTATGAGAAAGACTGATAGGAATTTCCCAGATGGAACCCCAAATCTGCAGGAGATGATGCAGATTTACCAGAAAGGGCGAATATCACATCACACGCTGATCACGTAAACCAAAAATAATAACAATTTGGGGGGCATAAACCTATTGTAGACTTCTATGGGGTTGCGCAGAGTCGGACAGGACTGAAGCGACTTTAGCAGCGGCAGCGGCTCAGTGGTAAAGAACCCGACTACCAGTGCAGGAGACACGGGTTTGGGCCCTGGGTTGGGAAGATTCCCTGGGGAAGGAAATGGCAACCCAGTCCTGTATTCTTGCCTGGGAAATCCCATGGCAGGAAAATCTAGTGGGCTACGGTCCATACGGCCACAAAGAGTCGGACACGACTCACTGAGTCAACAACAGCAGCAACGTGTATTTATAGGGATCGAGAAGAGTAAAGTTGGAGAGCTTTCATTCCTTAAATTGCAGCATTATTATAAAGCAAGAATGAAATAAAGACAGGAAGACACATCAATGGAACAGAATAGTCAGGAACAGACCCACACTCGAACGCCAGTTAGTTTTAAACCAATGTAGAAAGCACTCCTTCCTCAAGCCCCCTCCTCGCCCCAGCATCCAGCCAGCCGAGGGTCCCTGTGAGGTGGGGTTAAGCCATGTCTCCGTCGGATTCGGTCGTACTGTTATCAGATGTCTCAATATTCTAAGAGCGCAACAGAGCTCCTCCTGGAACCACCACGGGTGCTCTGTGCCTCCCTCAGCCTCCCACGTGACTGCACCAGGGAAGCCGCCTGCCTTGTTTCATCTGCAGAGCACACGGGTAGCAAGTGGGAGGTCTGCACGCAGATCCCCTGGCTGGGTCTCCCACTCCTCCGCCCACCGTCTATGTGACCTGGGACAAGGCATTCCATGCCTCTGTTCTCTACCTGCTTTTCTATGAAATGAGGAGAGGTTTCGTAGGAGGTCAGAGACACATGCAATGTACTTAGAACAGTGGTGGTGGTGGTTTGGTTGGTAAGTCGTGTCCGACTCTTGGAGGAGGAAATGGCAACCCACTAAAGTATTCTTGCCTGGAGAACCCCATGGACAGGAGTCTGCTGGGCTGCAACCCATGGGGTCGCAAAGAGTCCAACACGATTAAATGACTTCTCCAGAGGATCTTCCCGACCCAGGAATCAAACCCAGGTGTCCTGCATTGCAGGCAGATTCTTTTACCAACTGAACTTTGAGGGAAGCCTCTTAGATCACTGACGGGCACATACTAAGCACCCCAAAGTGTACAGTTATCGTCCCTGGAGAATTTAAAACTGGGAGTCAGGAGGCTTCCCCAGTGGTCCCATAGTTATGACCTTCCGTCCACTGCAGCAGGCACGGGCTTGAGATCCCTGTCGGGGAGCTAAGTTCCGGCATGCTACAAGGCCCAGCCAGAATAAAAACTAATAGTAAACTTTTTTTTAGAGTTTATAAAACTGGGAGTCAGATGGGCGAGCTCCCCCAGGCCGGATGGAAGTAGGTGACGTGCACTTGAGTGTGGGAAGCCAGCACCTCTACCATGTGGATTCTTAATGGGGTCTGATGGGGAGGAGAATCTGGGGGCCTTTATGAGGCCTGAGGGTGGAACAATTGTCTTTCTGTTTGATGTCCGGAGGTTTTTACACCTGAGTCAATGAAGAGCTGGGTGAGTCAGCACTAAACCTTTCTTTCAAGTGAAGAAAGGGTAACAGTGATGGGGCTGGGAAGGGGAACTCCACTGCAAGGCCCTTCTCAAGCAGAGCGGCTTCAGGAGCAAGGAAGCGCGGGAGCGAGGATCGGGAAGCAGGGGTCCACTCCAGCTCTCCCCAGGGCAGGAGGCTCTGCCGTGAACACAGACATGTCTTTGCAGTCTCTGTGCCGCAGGGGTCCCCCGTGTCCCGGCCCCCTGCACCCACTCACCCCGGGACACCTCGTCTTCCCACATGGAAGGGTCCCGTTGCAGGTTTCGTTTTGCTTTACCAGTATTTATGGTTTTCTCAGGGAGGAAATGACAACCCACTCCAGTACTCTTGCCTGGAAAATCCCATGAACGGAGGAGTCTGGTGGGCTATGGTCCGTGCGGTCGCTAAGAGTCGGACACGACTGAGCGACTTCACTTTACTAGTCACATTAATATCTTTGTGATTGCACTGCTTTCTTCCTCTTGGTTTTAGAGCCAAATTTTAAGAAGAGGAATGTTTGCTGACAGAGGTCGTCTGTCCATCAGAGGTGGACAGCAATTACAGGTTCCAATGCAGGGCAGGAGGGAAGTGGGGCAAGCTGTCCTCGGCCTGTCTGTGACCGTCTTCGGCTATCTCAGCACAGCTGGGCTCAGAAGCAGCTCCCCTCCCAGCGACCCAAGCCCTCTTCACTGGCTTACGTCTCCCTTCCTGGGGGCCTCTTTCCTCCTGTGTGACGGAGTCCCTTCTCTTGGTATGCTGTTGATCAAACTTCCTGACGTCTTCTAGGTTAGGATAGAGTCCACAGCATTTTTCAATTGGCCAGTGGGACAGACTGTGCTCCCGTAAAGTGTGTGTTCTGGGTAAAACAGATCCATTTTGACTTTATTTCTATGTTCTTTCGCTTTGGGGATCTTAGTTCTTGGACCAGGGATTGAACCCACGTCCTCTGCAGTGAAAGCACTTAACCACTGGACCGGGCTGGTAGGTCCACAGATTCGTTTTGACAGCACCCAGGTCTTTTCTTTCTGCATCTGGACAGATAAGGAACTTCAACTTCTAGAAGCATAGCTAACTTTCCTGAGGTTCCCACAGCAAGGGATGAGAATGAACAGTAAAACTCAGCAGTGGCCACAAGATTGGAAAAGGTCAGTTTTCATCCCAATCCCAAAGAAAGGCAATGCCAAGGAGTGCTCAAACTACCGAACAATTGCACTCATCTCACACGCTAGTAAAGTAATGCTCAAAATTCTCCAAGCCAGGCTTCAGCAATATGTGAACCGTGAACTTCCTGATGTTCAAGCTGGTTTTAGAAAAGGCAGAGGAACCAGAGATCAAATTGCCAACATCCGCTGGATCATGGAAAAAGCAAGAGAGTTCCAGAAAAACATCTATTTCTGCTTTATTGACTATGCCAAAGCCTTTGACTGTGTGGATCACAATAAACTATCGAAAATTCTGAAAGAGATGGGAATACCAGACCACCTGATCTGCCTCTTGAGAAATCTGTATGCAGGTCAGGAAGCAACAGTTAGAACTGGTCATGGAACAACAGACTGGTTCCAAATAGGAAAAGGAGTACGTCAAGGCTGCATATTGTCACCATGTTTATTTAACTTATATGCAGAGTACATCATGAGAAATGCTGGACTGGAAGAAACACAAGTTGAAATAAAGATTGCCGGGAGAAATATCAATAACCTCAGATATGCAGATGACACCACTCTTATGGCAGAAAGTGAAGAGGGGCTAAAAAGCCTCTTGATGAAAGTGAAAGTGGAGAGTGAAAAGGTTGGCTTAAAGCTCAACATTCAGAAAACAAAGATCATGGCATCTGGTCCCATCACTGCATGGGAAATAGATGGGGAAACAGTGTCAGACTTTGTTTTTCTGGGCTCCAAAATCACTGCAGATGGTGACTGCAGCCATGAAATTAAAAGACGCTTACTCCTTGGAAGGAAAGTTATGACCAACCTAGATAGCATATTCAAAAGCAGAGACATTACTTTACCAACAAAGGTTCGCCTAGTCAAGGCTATGGTCTTTCCTGTGGTCATGTATGGATGTGAGAGCTGGACTGTGAAGAAGGCTGAGCGCCGAAGAATTGATGCTTTTGAACTGTGGTGTTGGAGAAGACTCTTGAGAGTCCCTTGGACTGCAAGGAGATCCAACCAGTCCATTCTGAAGGAGATCAATCCTGGAATTTCTTTAGAAGGAATGATGCTAAAGCTGAAACTCAGTATTTTGGCCACCTCATGCGAAGAGTTGACTCATTGGAGAAGACTCTGATGCTGGGAGGGATTGAGGGCAGGAGGAGAAGGGGACGACAGAGGATGAGATGGCTGGATGGCATCACTGACTCGATGGATGTGACTCTGAGTGACCTCCAGGAGCTGGTGATGGACAGGGAGGCCTGGCGTGCTGCGGTTCATGGGGTCGCAAAGAGTCGGACACGACTGAGCGACTGATCTGATCTGATCCAGGTTTTTTGTACCAAAATTGCCGGCTCCTTGCTCTTTTTGGCTGCCACTGCCCCATGACAAAGCCAAAAGGATGCTATTGGATTTATTAAAATATTAACTCCTTGAATTTGCTCTCTGGGTCACCTTCAGAAACTCCAACATGTCAAAGCCCAGAGTGGAGGTCCCGTCTCCCCACAGCCCTCAGCGGGGGCAGGGCTCCGTTCCTGGCGGTGCTCCCCAGCGACCCAGAGCATCTGAGTCTCACTGGACACATGCTCCTATTCACCAGCAGCCTGGTCATCGCTCACTAACACTCCCGAAGGCCTAGGAAGGGGCAGGTGCTGGGGACGGCCCCAGCCTGTGGACAGCGGTCAGGTGATGTGTTCTGGGAAACCCCATCACGACCCAACCCGCCACCTCCTTCCCCACCTCACCCTTCTCCCACAGACCTCACGTCTGGGGCCAGTTTACTTCCCAGTCCTACTTGGGCAGTGGTTTATTGTAAAATATTCTTCCAATATTTCTATATCTTTGGTGCTTTAGTCCCTAAGTCATGTCCGACTCTTGCGATGCCATGGACTCTGCCAGTCTCATCTGTCCATGAGATTTTCCAGGCAGGAATATGTGAGTGGGTTGGTATTTCCTTCTCCAGGGGATCTTCCTAACCCAAGAATTGATCCCAGGTCTCCTCCACTGCAGGCAGATTCTTTACCAGCTGAGCTACCAGGGAAGGCCCTTTATATCTTTATGTATCTTCTCCTCTGGGGTATTTCTACAAGAGTTGCATTAAAACCTAGTAGGAATAAAACCAGCTTCCCTGGTGGCTCAGCTACTAAAGAATCTGCCTGCAATGCGGGAGACCTGGGTTCAAACCCTGGGTGGGAAAGATCCCCTGAAGAAGGGAATGGCAACCCACTCCAGTATTCTTGCCTGGAGAATCCCATGAACAGAGAAGCCTGGCGGGCTACTGTCCATGGGGTCACAAAGACTCAGACACAACCGAGCAACGAACACACACACACAGGAATAAAACCAAGAAAAACTTCCAAGTGGCATAGTTTACAAGAAGCATGGCCCGACTGGAAAGTGGGCACAGACACACCAAAGGTGCAGTCCTTTACACCTCAATTCTAGGTTCACACTCATAGATATCGAGCTTGAACAACTAGGATTAAAGGATTCTGCCACTAGGTGGAGAAATTGCCCCGATCTAGCGCAGGTGTGGGTCTGACTCCCTGCTGGGAAACCTTACTACTGCTAAGTCGCTTCAGTGGTGTCCGACTCTGTGCGACCCCATAGACGGCAGCCCACCAGACTCCCCCGACCCTGGGATTCTCCAAGCAGGAACACTGGAGTGGGTTGCCATTTCCTTCTCCAATGCATGAAAGTGAAAAGTGAAAGTGAAGTCGCTCAGTCGTGTCTGACTCCTAGCGACCCCATGGACTGCAGCCCATCAGGCTCCTCCGTCCATGGGATTTTCCAGGCAAGAGTACTGGAGTGGGGTACCACTGCCTTCTCTCGGGAAAGCTTACTAGCAGGAAAGATATTAACAAATGCCTTATTGTTCGAATGACTGTGGTGCTACACCTGACACCTATAAACTGTAATCTTTTGCCAGTTCACTCTGTATTTTTGCTTGAATGGAGTAAACATCCCATTTGATCTTCATGGCATCATCATGGTCTACGTCCTGTCACTATCCACATTCACCCCTCAGTGCTGGCTCTCTTGAAAATCATTTAACATCATTTGCATTTTTGTGGCAACGTAGTCTATCTATTGAGTAAATAAATATATGAACATTTCACTTCCAGTCCTGCCACTGATTGGATAAAATGTTAAAGTCCATCACAGACTGAAAAGCTCCTCCAGGACAGTCGTAGGCACGAGCAAAGTCTCATTCCGAAAGAAGAGGGGTTTTGAATAACAACTAGACCAACCGAATTTTGCACATTGCCTTTATTTTGCAGAAAATACTTTCTGCTGATTGTCTTTGGCTAGTGTGTCAAAAGAAAAACATAAACAGTTGTAGGTTTAACAGTACAAGAGATCAGCTACCTATGCTCAAAAGTAAACATTCTAGCAGGCAGAGCTGGACACTGTTGTTTCAGCGACTATCTGCTGTCCCCCAAGAGTGGCTCAATTCTGTCTCATCTGGGCTCCAACTAGGACCCCGGCCACAGGGGTCCCAAAGGGACCTGGAAGCTACTGGAAAGCAACAGGGAGAACTGGAAGCGTGCTTTTTATCTCCCCAGGGTATGACCGGAGAAGTTACAAAGCCTGATGAGCCGGAGGCATCTCCGGGCTGTATGCAAGAGAAACGCGGCTTCTGGATGCTGGCCGGTCACTGTTACTGTGGGTCCTGGTGAGGGAGGCCCCGCCTTGCTTCCACACCTGCATTCACCCGCCGCACAGAAAGGACCCAGGATGCATCACCACCACGGAGGATGAAGCACAGTGCTGGTGGTGGGACCCTCGATACATAACAGAACATGAACCTTCTTTCTCTTTTCTCTGAAGGGCAGTTAGCAGGCCTGACCCTCTTCCTGCACCCCGTGAGACTGCCGCTCAAACATCTGCAGTCCCAGCGTCCTTTCAGGCACAGGCTCTGGCTCACATGGACGGGGGCGACACAGCCGTCCATGAGGCCAGGAGGCGGGCCTGGGCCGAGGCGTCGTACTGGCTGTCGGCAACGTCTGTGGCCGTGGCGGCCCCCTCGTACAGTGGGGACCCCGACGAGGAGGACGCAGAGACCGGATGGGCGAGGGGGGCAGAGTGGGTGGAGGAGCCGCGGAAGAACTGGGCTCCCAGCCCACTGGGCACGCCTGCCGCCTGGGCGCCCGGGGCGACAGCGCTGCTGCTCACGGACCACAGGCTAGGGTACTGGCTGAAACGGAAAAGTGGGGAGACAGACGGATCAGAGACCTGGGCAGGCGCTCCAGGAGGGGAAAAAAAGACCCCCGCCAACCGTACCCCAGATGGCCGGGGCATAAACGGCTCATTTCCTCCATGTGATTAAATCATACTCAGACACGGATAGAGGTCACGTCTCATCTGCCCATAAGAAACAAAATCATTAGGAGCCTCCTAAAAACGCCTCGGCATGCACTGTTAGCTTCTGCTCCAAAGACTCCAGCTTTGTGCTCAAGCTGAGAATCCAAGTTCTCAGATGCATGGTGTCCGATGTTTCAGAGGATGTGCATACGCATCTGTGTTGACTAGTAATTCCTGGGCTTCCCTGGTGTCCTGGTTCAGAATCCACCAGGGCCGGGGACATGGGTTTAATCTCTGGTCTGGGAAGATCCCACATGCCCCAGAGCAAGCAGCCCACGAGCCACGACTACTGAGCCTGTGCTCTGGAGAGCCCGTGAGCCACATGAAGCCCACACACCCTGGAGCCCGTGCTCGGCCACAAAAGCAGGCATCAAAACGAGAAGCCTTGACTCGCCACAATTGGAGAAAGTCCACGTGGCAATGAAGGCCGGCCACAGCCAAAAGAATTAGCAAATAAACAAATCTAAAAAAAAAAAAAAAAAAAAAAAGCTAGTCATTCCTACGAGGGAGACAAACACGGATGGTGGAGGGCATCCTCCGGTGACTCCCTGTGGGCACCACGTGTCAGCACACGTCAGTGGTCCCGGGAGAAGGAAGAGCCCCAGGACTCAGACCTGGAGGCAAACCCCTGTTAACCCACTTCAGGTGAGCCTTGCTCCGAGCCCACCTTTGAGGCTCTGCTTCCCTATCCCTGAAGGAAGGAACTGGAAACGGACGTTAGCCTTCCCGTCTGAGAACACAGGCCCAACCAACACTACACCAGGCTGACATTTGCTTCTGGAAAATGTCCCTCTCTTCTAGCAAGACCAATCCTTCCATAAATGAACAAGGAGGGCTTAGGCTGTGGCGGGCTATGCGGTTGACCAGGCCACGTCCTGCACTTCAGATGCCCTTGGACGTGCAAACAGGCGTGATGGAGTGAGGCAGGGAACTCTCCCCGCTTTACAGATGGAAGGCAACAAGCCCTGAAGTCCTCAGGGGGTGACCTGCAGGTCGTCCGACTCACCGCCGTCTTCTAGGTGACCTCGGAGCCCTGGAAGGGCTTCCTGGTTATGTACTGCTTGCTCTATTTTTAAGAGTAGACGTTAGATTCCAACTTTAAAGGAATTGCTTCCTAAACATAAAGAATTAAGATCTTAGGCCAATTCTGATATTCTGTACAGTCCATGGGGTTGCAAAGAGTCGGACACAACTGAGCAAGTGAGCAAGCACCCACAGGAAACTGCACTGCTTTTGAGGTCAAGGTGCCTTGTCCATAGACTCAGTCTGCTGTGAGCCAACTTGTCCAATCATTTAATACCGTTGACTCATTTCCTCCTTAGAAAACGTGGAAAGGGCTCTCGCTGTATCATTTTAGTTTTTATTATAAAAATCCTATGAAGAAATATAATACATTGACCGACCAGCTTGATTTTTTGAAGCCAACCTCCCTCTATACAATTTTCAAGTTAATAATAAAATAGTCATCATTCTTTCCAAGTTACCTGTATGTGAAGAAACACACTGATTCTATACCCACAGAAATCCAACAAATATATTTCCTTAATTTGATAGCGCCTGTCAAAAGAGGTTCTGGAAACTTGTCTTCAAGATTTACCTGACCCCACAATCCTGTACACCTACAAGCTTGTGAAGATGGGCTGAGGCTGGGGTTATTTGGTGCCCTTTTCTTGAAGAAGCGACGCTCAGGAGGCTTATCCATCACATGAACCAGTAAACAGCAGAGCCAGGAGAGGGTCCCTGCTCCCTTCCATGAGATTCCAGCTCCATCCACCCTGAAAGCACCACTGAACTCCCAGAGGACAGGCTGAAGCAGGAACTCACAGCAGTTATGTAACCCGGAGCCCGGGACATAGGTGGCTAGTAGTCAAGTTACCAATAAAAACCTGTCACCCCTAAGTGAAGAGCAGGATACAGGCTAATGGATGGGATGGGATGACATCACAGGCACTCATGTTCCCACGTCACTTTGCCTCACTCCCCAGACATGCGTTACCTGGAGCCCGCAGGAGGACCCGCGTTCGGACCCATGGGCAGCATGCTGGTGTGGGCAGGCATTCCAAGGCTGGACCAGTTGTCATGGGGCTGGAGCATGGACAGACATGAAGATGAACTGTCGGAATAGGCTACAGATGTAAGAAAGTGTCATTACTGATCGGGGCTTCCAAGAGTGACAAGACACTGAAACGCTCCCCACAGCGGGAGCTGCGTCACCACCTGCTTAATTGGTCATCAAAGGCCATACTCATCGTCAATGTACATACTGGAGTATATTCCAGCACCCAGGCTTTTTCTTTATCATTGGATCAACAGCTATCCTGTAGAAATGGACTCCTACAGTCACATGGTTAAGAATTAATTATACTGAAAAATCAATGTAATTTTTACCTGTCTTTTCTGCAAAGGATTATCGCTTAAGAATTAAAAAGGTTTTGAAAGCCATTTACTCAAGGCAAAATTTAAAATATGATCTAGCCTCTAGCTGGACTGCTATTTCCTTCCCAAATAAGCTTCTTTCATTTCAAATCAGCTTTAATTGTTTTATGGCGTTCATTTGCTTTTTTTCCTCCTTTCAGAGCCAGACAAAATGAGGTCTGGGACGTCTGTGGTGGTAGAGGGAATTAGGTCCACAGGTCTTCATGGTCTGGCCCAGTGTTCATACCACTCAAGCCTGCACCTAGCCTGTATCCCCTAGGGGCATGGTAAACCACAAAGTGCCAGACCACCAGAGCTTTTGATTCTATGGGTCTGGGGAGTTTTCAGATGATGCCGGAGCCACTGGCGCTGGCCTCGTACTTGGAGAAACACACCTGCGTCTCAGTCAAGCTAGTAATCCTCGTGCCTGGCTGGCCCGGCATCCTCACCTTACAAGGTTCACAAAAGATGCAAGCCTGGGCCCAGGGTCCCAAAGTACAGAGGCTCAAGCGGTAGCAGTCACATTCAGCCTCGAAGCCCCTGGCCCGGAGGGCTCTGTGGTCGAGCCAGCAGCGATGTGGTCACGAAAGAAGGTCCCTCTTGAGCCAGTCGAGAGCCTGCTCCCCAGACGCTCATCACCTGCCTCTCCCGTCCCAGAAGTCTCCCCAGCATCCCAGCCCCGCCGCCTTCGCTTCCGCTGGAGACTTACTTGGCGAGCTGTTGCGATGCGCGTACGGGCTGGGGTAGGGGGCTGGCCGGTGGCTCCTCAGGGCCGGGTACCTTTCGCAGCCGTGCGCGGAGGGGAGCGAGAGGGGGCCTCCGAACTGGGGGTGGGGGGTGGCCGGCGGACACAGGGTGCTGGTTCCGGGGATCAGCCAGCCCCCTGCTGTGAGAGAAGCACGCTGCGGACCCCGCTCGGCCTCCCTTCCGTCATCGACCAGGCAGGACGGGGCTTCCCTGCGGTCCAGGGCTGGACTCCGAGCTCTCACTGCGGAGGGCCCCGGTTCAGGCCCTGGTCCGGGAACTAAAATCCCATGAGCCACGCGTGGCCGGAAATGAAGCGAAAGGACAGCGGGCGGAGGCCAGGGAGCTGCGGTCTCCTCCTCAGGGTCCGTGGGCACCGAGGGCCTGACCAGGCTTCAGGGGTCGTGGGCGTCACCCGTGCGGCCAGAGAAGGACCAAGGTATCCAGACCCGCACGGCACCCGAGAACCTGGGAGATTGACCCCAAGCTCGGCCAGCCCTGCGGCTTCCTCAAAAAATCCCCCCTGCCAGGATCCTCCCAGAATATCCCCCCCGTGACGTTCTGTCCTTCCAGGCAGGTCAGTTTTCAAGGCCAAACTACTGAGCGTGAATAAATGTTAAAACAGACAAAATTCAGACTCAGGACGCACAGGGAGAGCCCTGCCCCCAGCTTCTCCCCCGTTCCCTCCCCGCTGCAGACCACACCTTCACGCGGAGGAGTCTAGTCCTGCCTGGACCGGCACCGTGTTCTCCTCGCTTTTCTTCTGCATTCAGCTCACCCTTTCCCACCTTACAGGTCAATCAGAGAATCGTTCCAACACTGCCCTGCCCTCCTTTACAGCTCCCGTTTCTTCTCCATCCCCTTGATTTTACTCTTTAAAAAAAAATTTTTTTTTTTTTCCAGAAAAGCAACCCCTAGGAGGACAACTACTCTGGCTCCAATTCCCAAACTCTGACTGCAGACAGCATTCCAACCAGAGAGGTCCAGACGTGGCCACAAAGCTCGGGCCCATCGCTGGCCATATTCTGGCCATATTCTGCTCTGTGAGGTGGCCGCCGTGAGCCACTTAGGAGAGCTGCTTGTTAAAGTAGTCCATGAAGGATAAGGAAGGCGAGAGGGAGGGAAAAAAAGACAGAGAAAGATAGGGGAAACGGTTCTTTGAGGAAGCCGCTGCTCTGGTTCTGCCTGAACTTATTAGTGAGCAGCCAGCAATAACTTTTCTCTCCCAACCGTTGCCAGTTTTTCATCTTTGAGTCCCCGCCCGCCTGGATGGGTAGACAAAGCCTTTTCCCCTGATAGACTCTGCTACAGACCTGCATCACCCCGCTGACCACCTCACTGACTCCTAAAGGAGGCCACACCGAAAGCAGACTCGCCCCATCCTGCGAGCCACCGTCTACAGCGCGACCGGCAGGCCATTCCCAGCCCCGAAGCAAGCTGGAGAGCTACACATGATCAGAAGCACCATCCCAAAGATGGTCCTTCCGTTCTCCGCCATTAGCAAAAAGACAGACCATCTCAGAGTGGATGAGAGCTAAGTTCTTCTGCCCAACATAGCAGAGTCTGAACACCCATCAGGGTCTCAGCGATCCATCCTAGCCATGGCTGGAGCTGCCTCGTGTGTGCTCAGCCCTCCATCGTGTCCATGGACTCTGTGATTCCATGGACTCCAGGCTTCTCTGTCCATGGGATTCCCCAGGCAAGAGTACTGGAGTGGGTTGCCATTCCTACCCCAGGGGATCTTCCCAATCCAGGGACTGAACCTGTTTGCCTTTGTCTCCTGCACTGGCAGGCAGATTCTCTACCATCATGCCACCTAGGAAGCCTCTGGAGGGGCCTCAAAGCAAAAGAACCCCGGCTCCTCTGTCAGGAATCCCGTGAGCTGCCAGGGGGCCATCCGCAAGCCCCAGATGGAGCAGAGGCCGAGGACCAGCAGTTCGATGACCAGTAGGAACAGCATCAATGCGCAGGGCCACTGCCTTGCACAGCCAGGAGCGGGGTGCTCCCCAGGGGCACCCGGAAGTTCTGTCTGTTTCCATCCCCAGCCCCCTGCCCCAGACAGGCTGGTCCCTGAGACAAAGTGCCCCTGGGCAGAGTGCAACAAACCGTACATTGGTTGTACCCAGACTGCTGGCCATCTCCTGCTTCTTCCAGCATATCTTTGTGATCGCTTCTGTCAAGAAAGTGTATTGAATGGTCAAGGAGAACAGTCAGGAAACAGTATCTGCGGCAGTAGCGCATCATTCTGCACACTTCTTCGCCCAAGGGATATTGTTAGCATTCTCTCACCTTTCCTTTGCATCCAGGAACGCTTTTGCAAATGGGTTGTATTTAATTTTAAGAGCTGTGATCTGAAAAACAAGAAGTTGCGTCTACTAGTATCTGCTTGTTAGTCAGACGACTTAATTAGGCACCAAGAAATCAGGCACCACCAATGCCCCCTTTAAATATTCAAATATAATCAGACTTCTTTCCAGGTATGTTTCCCTATTTGAATCTGAAGTAGACAAGCAATTATAATATTTCATAAAGAATAGCACATTTATGTAAAGCTTTTAAATGCTGATTTCCTAAGTGGAATTCACAATAATAAATTTAACCTACTGCTGACAAGGGCGTCCCTCGTGGCTCACCTAGTAAAGAATCTGCCCGCTATGCGGGGACCTGGGCTCCACCCCTGGGCTGGGAAGATTCCCCTGGAGAAGGGAAAGGCCACCGCCTCCAGTGTTCGGGCCTGGACTGTGTAGTCCATGGGGTCCCAAAGAGTCGGACACGACTGAGTGACTTTCCTTTCACTTCACTGCTGACAATGTTCTGTGTGCCTCAGTCTAAGAAACATGGCTCAGAACATAACCCAGGTCCGCTCAGGGAGAGTGGCTTCTAGTCTGGCTGGCGGTCAACACTCAGCCTGACCAGCTAATCACCTACGGTCTGTCCTTTGGGGTCAGGCATAGACACAGATTCACCGGCTCTAAACTGCATGCTGTATCTACTCGACTCTTCACACAGCACAGACTTGGAGGGGTGCCCCTGACCCTTTCAGGAAGGTTTTCAGAGTAAGGAGACACCTCTCTCTCTCTCTCTCTCTCTCTCTCTCAAGTCTTGTTCTCAAGAAATCTTACAGTCCTGAACCTGAATGTTTGATTGATCTTTTCATTTGAGCACCTAGTGGATGCTTCTAGATTTAGACACTTTTAGGGAAAACTAAAGGAGAAAGTGCTTGAATAAAACTTTTCTCCTTCTGCCCTGTTTGGTATTTACTGTTATGGGAAATTATTTGAAAAGGCATTAATTATCCGTCTAAACTTTAGACTCTAAAGGACACTCATCACACACACACCCACACACACACACAAGCCTGCTGACTGCCCGCGCCTCACCTCCTCGTTTTGGTAAGCAGTCACCGCGATGAACTGGGTCTCCGGGAAGCAGTGGCTGGTGATCATACGCTGTGGACCCCCAACTCTCACGATGTGGATTCGAGGCTCATATTTATG
Organism: Tragelaphus eurycerus; assembly: GCA_935064755.1. NCBI lineage: Eukaryota > Metazoa > Chordata > Mammalia > Artiodactyla > Bovidae > Tragelaphus > Tragelaphus eurycerus. Next base: position 3,005,696 of record CAKXYN010000114.1, read on the forward strand.
TAAGGAGTTCAACATGATCTGAGAGAGACACAAACACAGGAACTGCGATCCTCAAAGTCCCACCATTAAAGACAACAAAACTTCCATTTGTCCTGATGTAAACGCAACAACTCCTGCAGCTCACAGGAAAACGTCTTTACTGCTGACGCTGGGGGCTTCCCTGGTGATTGGGGCATAAACAATCGCCTGCAATGCAGGACATGCAGGAGACACAGGAGACGAGGGATACTTGGGTTGGGAAGACCCCCTGGAGGAGGAAATGGCAACCTGCTCCTGTATCCTTGCCTGGAAAATCCCATGGACAGAGTAGCCTGGCAGGCTACAGTCCCTGAGGTCACAAAGAGTCGGACAAGACTGAGCGACTGAGCAAGCTGAAGGCAGTAGGAGACCCATCAGGCGCTGCTCCCACGACTAGGTCGGAAAGGGGATGAGAGGCGCCGCACAGGATCAGAGGCAAAGCCTGCCCTTTGGGACGTGCTTGACCTGGTGGAACAAAGTTCTATGGCTTCCAGGGCAGCTGTAGACAGCTTGGAATGCCTGAGCGCCAGCGCTGCTTTCAGGAACACTCCCCACGGAAAGACTATCTGTAGAAAAGGACAGCTTTGCAAGTCTGTTCAGACTCCACGCAGTCAGTACAGGCACATTCAGCTCTGAAGTGAGCACTTACCCTCAACATGCGTATTTTCTCTACCCCAGGGAAGCTGAAGGCTAGGCCACAGAAGTTCCCCCAAAGCTTGAGAACTGCCTGCCTGTTCAAAGGCGAGGCTTCACGCCCTCTCCCCACTCACTCTCCAGGCCCGGGTGTTACTGTCGTCAGCTTACTATAAACAACACTGAGGGCTTAATTGAGGAAGGCAGACTCCACCTCCAAGCCAGCAGCGCCCTTCCAGCTCTCTGCCACAAGAAGGTGCAGAGTCGCAGGCCCCTCCTAGAGTCGACCCCCGCCCCCAATCCCTCACACCTACCTGGCCCCCTCCATTGAGCTTGTTGGTGAGCTTGACTTTGCTGAAGGACACGGGTGCCTTCATCCAGTGCGCCCCGAAGTTGGGCGAGTCTGGGTGGATGTAGACACAGCTGGGCGCCTGCGGCTCCGGCTTGCCCCCCGGCACCCACTCCCCATTCACGTACTTCCAGCGGTGGTTGTCGGCAGCCACGAAGTCCAGCAGGAAGGAGTACATGGCATTGGGGTCCAGGCCGGACACGTTCACCTTCAGCACCGGGAACATCCTCCTGAAAAGGAAGGGGCGCAGCTGGAGGCCCCCGATGGGATCCTGAGGCCGAAGGCCGGGGCATCTGTTTATTTGGGGCAGAAAGCTCCCCCTGGGAACTTAAAAGGGGCCACACACAATGCTCCTTCCTAGGACTCGCCTAGATCCGCAGGCGCCCACCCCACCATCCCTCATCCCTCGGCCTCCTGAGGCAGGTGGGACAGGACCTGGCAGAGGCCTCAGCACACGAGTCAGGCCAGGGGCAAGAGTGGGCGCGGCACTGTCCCCCGAGTTCCAGGGGAAGCCCCCTCCCCAGGGTTGTGTTAGTTTCTCAGTGGTGTCCGACTCTTTGCGACCCCATGGACTGTAGCCCACCAGGCTCCCGTGTCCACGGGATTCTCCAGGCAAGGATACTGGAGCCTGTTGCCATTTCCTTCTCCAGGGGATCTTCCCGACCCAGGAATCGGAACCGGAGTCTCCAGCATAGCAGGCAGCTTCTTTACCATCTCAGCCCGCAGAGCCGCCACCCTGTCCTCCCCAGAAAAGTGACAATTCTGCGAAGAAGGCCCAGAGGGAGAGGGAGAGGCCACACGAGTCTATCCCCAGCCCGAGCGGAAATGAGCGGACAGACTAGGCGAGGGTGTTGCGGGCAGGGAGCCGGCGCGCCCACCTGCCGTTCTTGGTGACGATCATCTCGTTGGTGAGCGCCTTGAAGCGCAGCCACAGCCCGCTCTCCTCCAGGCCCACGCGCAGCTCGCGCTCCGTGGGGTCGCCCTTCTCGCTGCCCGCCTGCAGCTCGCTCTCCACGGCGCTCAGCAGATGGTCCACCCGGTACTGCAGGCTCTTCCCCGGGCTGTCGGTGCCCGGGGAGGTCATCCTCCCGCTAGCCCGCGCCCCGACGGCCCCCCAAATCCCGACTGGCTACGCGAGCGCCACCTTCGCCACCGCAGACCGCCGCTCTTCCAAGAAGACCCAAGAAGTGCCCAGACCCGCGACGGCACAGACACAGCGCCGACCTCCGTGGAAGGCGACGATCTGGAGAGGAGGGGGCGGGGGAGAGGGGTTGGGGGAGGTTATTCCACTTGAACTCCCGCAAGGAGGGACGAGAGTAGGTCTCCTGGGAAGGAAAATCGCCCCTCGGCATAAATAGAGCCTGCAGCGTGGCGCAGGGGGGGCGCGGCGGATTGGGCCGCGAGCCCTTTGAAGGGCCGGGGCCGCCGCCCATTGGCCGCGCGCGGCCATATCAGACCCCGCCGGGCGGGCCGCGGAGGCGGGGGGTCATCAATGGGCTCCCGCGCCGGCTTTTTGTAGATCCGGAGTCGGACCCTGCGAGCCCCGGCCCAGCCCCTACACCTCCGCCCTCCCCCAAATGTTTGCACCTCCATCAAAGCGTCTGGGCGGGCCCTGAAGGCCGGGAGGAGGTGGGGGACGGGGTGGGCGCGGACTGGCCGGCCCGCGAGCTCGCCCCGGCCCGCACCTTGCCCAGGTCCGCTCGCGGTCCCCTCCTCTCTCTCCCAGGGCGTCCCGGACCCCACAGGTATGCCAGTCCCACCGCGGCTCTCACGCGCGCCGGAGCCCGCGACCACCGCGCGCAGCCCGGACTAAGTGCGTGCCCGGGGCCTGGCCCGAGTCGGGCTGGTCGCGCTTCTCCGAAGGCTCAGCTGCCACCGAGCCCGGTCCCGGCCTGACACGTTCCTCGGCGCTTCAGGTGACCCCACTACAACATCCTCGACCACAGACCAGCCCACCGGGCGCCCCCCGTTCTTCGCAGCCTTCACGGGTCTGGAAAGGGAAATCGCGCGCTCCGAGTCTCTGCCCACAGTCCACCTCGCGCCCGGAGAGGGAAATAGACTGAAATCAATAAAACGCACCTCCCCGGCCCCCCGCCTTCTGGATGTTTTCTCGCTTCCCCCCATAAAAGCAGGACTTTGATGGCGAGGTCTGTGCGTGCACTGGGTGTAAACTGAGAGTCTGTTCGACTTCTGTGGGTTTTGGTCTTTGTTTTCGCGGAAGGTGGGAGCGGGAGGGGACGGGCCAGGGTTTCCCCGCGAGCGGGCTTTGGGAGCATCTCCTCGCGCGGCCGCAACGGAGCGCCTGGCGGGGTGGCAGGGCCCGGGTGGTTTATTATCTTCCGCGAGGACCGGGAGGAGAGCGCAGGAAAGGTGACAATGGGCAGGAAATAGTTCAATGGGGCCTCTTCAGACAATAACATTCCTCCTAAAGCAGGAACCCAGCAAAGAAGGAAGCAGGCGCTCCTCGTGGGGACGCGGGCTGCGCGCCTCGGACTCGCTAGCCCGCGGCTCGAAAGAGCCCAGCGTGGCCGCAGCCTCGGTCTCCCGGGTCTGCTCCGCGTGCAACCCACCTCCAGGCTTTCTGGAGGGAGCCTCGCGTCGGTGGGGCGCCCCATTCAGAACAACCCCACGCCTTGGCAAGAGGGCTCTGCGCCCCGCGCTAACCCTTCCCCGCCCGGCGCGGGGCCAGCCTCGTTCCGCCGTGGAGAACTGTAAGGGCCACCGCGGGAAGGACCGCGGCCGACCCCTGCGCGCCCGCTGTCCCAGCCCTCTCCAACTCCAGCCAGGAGTCGGGTAGCCCCGCGCGCCTCGACTCCGTCGGCGTTTCTCAGTTTCTTTGTTGTCTAGGAACAAGGAAACGCCCAGGGGCTGGCCCGAGGGGGACAGTTTCCTTCTGGAAGGAGACACTGAAATGACCTCATGTGCTCGAGGCACCCGGACCCTGCCGAGTCACCTTCACCTGGCTTCTTGGACCACGGGCTTTGGGGGGCTTTGCGTGTATTTTTGGACAAATTAAGAAGGTGATCTCTGCTGCCTGGGACTGCTGGAGCCTGAGTACTTAGAATAGTGGGGTGGGTGTGAGGTGGTGGGGGGAAGAAGCGTGAATATCAGGCAGTCGCGGGGGCGGGGGTTCTCCAAAATCTTGGCTCGAGAGAGAAGCTTAGATCGCTCCCTGACCCCCAAGGCGGGGAGCTCTCTTGGCGCTGACGCTTGGGGGTCGATTTTTTCCAAAGTCTGGAAGCGCCGGTGAGGACCCCCGGGTTTCCCGGGTCCCTCCTGCCAACTGTAGTTCCAATTTCAGTTCGGCTCTACAAACGCGGCGTGGCACGGCCGAATAAGAGGGAAAAACCCGGCAGAAGGGAATGTTAGCTCTCCAACGTGCGCGGGGACATTTCTTCCCTCCAGCAGGCACGGCCGGTTTTCGGGATCCCCCGCCCCGAGGTTGGGGCGAAGGGCTGCGCCTAGCTGCGGAGGTCCCCCCGACGGTCAGCGCCTAGGTTTTTCCCTTTCGTTTCTGGGCGGGAGTTTCTGTATCTTCGTTCCTTGGTTCTCAGGACCAGCTTCTCCGCTCTCGGGGTCCTTTCAACGAAGGCTGCCGTGCATGACAGTTTACAGCCAAAAACTTCCTCCGGGCCAGCTATAAAGAGTTGGGTTAATAACAAGGTGCTTCCTTGGGGGAGGGGGGCCAAGGCTCCCCAAGCGCGTCTTTCCCAAGGTCTTTCTCTTCTTTCCAGAAAATATAAGTTAAGGCTTTACAGCTGGGGCTCAGAATGCAACTGGACATCACCCTCACAAACAAATAACTTCGGAAGCATTTTACAAGAAATCACACACACACACACACACACACACACACACCCTTCAGTTCCCAGAGAGGTGGGTTTTCCCCAGACCAACCCCCTCTCAAGCCACAAAACCATTTGTCTTGTGGGAGCAGGTATCAGTGGTGCCCTAATAGGCTGGAGGATGGTCAGATGGAGCAGGGACTGTCCTGGTGGGACCCCCACCATGCCCTCCAGCTTCCTTCTTCAGAGAGAAAATAAATTTACTTTTGATTATATAACTTGTGCTCATTGTAGAATATGCTATACACGTCTGTGTATGTACCTATCTGCATATACATCACATGTGTACTCTTGTACATGTGTCTGTTTATGTGAAGATGCAAACCTCAACACTAACTGCTGTGCCTGTGTGAGTGTTTTCTTCAACTTTTTTTTTTTTTCATTTATTTTGTTCTTGTGCTGAGCTCTTCTTCCACTCTGGTTAAGCAGACATAACAATAGCATCAGCATCCTAAATTTCAGACCGCATATTAGAGGTATTTGATAGTGTATCTTTTCTGTCACCAATGGTGTATGTCTATCCCACTGAAAGAAGCCTGATGAGTTTTGTTAAGGCTTTTAACGTCCTACCGTGCAATTCTTTAGACTCCTTCTCATGGAAAGTTTTCCAAGCCCATTGGGTTGTTCAGGGACATCTCTGGTTTGTGGAAAAGAGCCAAGACTTGTTTTTCAAAGTCTTTTCTCAGCACAGCGTCTTGTCCCTGGTCTAGGCTGACCCAGCCCTGAAGCCCAGGCTGTGGGGTTACTGTTTTTGAGCTTGGGGAAGTCTCTCCCAGAAACTGCATGGGAGGGTGTGGCCTTTGCCGGCTAGGAGCAGCCTTATTAGCCCAGGATGTGCTTCAAGACCAAACGCATCCTGGCTATACTTGCAGAGTTTGCCACGGATGACAGTGCGCAGTTTCCTGATGGGAGTTCACACACTAAAAACAAACAAGCCTGGTGAGGCTGAAGCTCAGGACGGCCAGCTTGCTCTGTACGAGTCCGGCCCCTCCGGACTCAGCCGAGGAGGGGCTCTGGAGGTGGCTGAAGTGTGGTCCTGTCCGCGGTGGGTTGCCCGTCCTGGGCTCTTGAGTTTTCACTCCTCGGAGTTCGCAGCTGTCTCGAGGGAAGAATCTCTGCTTCCTGGTTTTGCTCGGAAGACTGGGCGTCTCTCAGCTCTGCCCTGCGTTGTGGCCCCCATTTCAGCCCCGTTCCTACCTCGAGGCGTGTCTCTGCTTCCGCGTCGTATTTCTTGCCCGTCCCGTTTCTCCACCGTTGCATCCCTCAGCCCTCTCTGCATGAATCGCGCAGCCTGTGAGATAATTTTCCCGCTTCCTTCTGTCGGTTTGCTTTTTTGGTCACGTTTGGTTTTTATCGCCTCCTGCGCAGAATTTCTTTCTGAGCCCTAGGGTGGGTTTTCTGACAATCCTGATTCCCTCTTCCCTGCAGCCTCCAGGCGGCTCCTTTTCCTAGAGGCCATGGTTTTTGTGTCTGACTGAAAAGGAAGCCAATCTGTGGGCTGATTTTCTCTTCTGCTCCTTGTCACTGATTAGTTCCAGCGGCTGTTTCACCTCTGGGTTTGGAGACTCACCCCGTTGCTCCCAGCCCTGAATGCCTCGCTCCCTGCTCCTTTCTCCACCCCCCCCCCCATTCTCCTCCCTCGGTCGGTCTCCCCAGCCTGCCCACCGCCCTGAGGACCCCTCCCGCCGCCCTGCAGGCGGGCAAGGCACAGGGTCTGTTTACTTACTCAAACCAGCGCCTGACTCCCTCTGGGGGCCCAAGGGGTCCCTGTGGAGTGTCTGGGTGGGCAAAATCGGAAAGCAGCCCACACGGGCATCTAAGGAGAAGCTAGAGCTCCAACCCCCTCCCACACACACACACCGAGACCTGCCACGGAGCATTTTAACAGCAGTGTAGACGAAGTGTTAACCCTTAACTTTCACTGAAACGGGAACCACAGAATCCACAGTGGCCTTCCTTCAGCCATTATCATGGACTCAAATCGCCTGTTGTCGGGAAGACAGTAAGGGAAGGACCCCCTGTGGGCGTTGTGTACAAAAGGAGACCTGAGAAAGAAAAGAAATGAACTCTTTCAAGAGATGTCATCAGGGCGAAGAAGTAGGATTTTAGGCTTAAAAGTGCTAAAGAAGTCATGCCTGGGGACTCTACCCCGTCATCTATGTATTCCGTGACTCTATATAATACTACTCACCCCACGCTCCTCTCTCTATACCTTATTTTCAAGAATCCTATTTTGGCAATTATATCTGAAGTCCCAAACCAACTCTTTTCCAGGAAAGAACGCTGGAAATCAATGCAGGTAGATGTGACCCAGTCACCCCGTGGACTGCAGCAGTGAGGCTCCCCCTCATGGATCACAGCCTTATCATGGCGAAAGGCTTGTGTAACTTAGTGAAGTTACGAGGCATGCCATGCAGGGCCGCCCAGATGGGTCATAGTGGAGAATTCTGACAAAGCGTGGCCCAGTGGAGGAGGGCATGGCAACCCGCTCCAGTGTTCTTACCTGGGAACCCCATGGACAGTGGAGCCTGGTGGGCTACAAAAGAGGTCACAAAAGAGGCAGGCGCGACTTAGTGACTAACCAACAACATGTATAAAATAGATAACTAATACAAAAGTTTAAAAAATTAACATAAAATGAGGACAACCAAGAGAGCATGGACTTTTAATGACAGTGGAGGCTCCAAGGACACAGTCATCTAATTAGTAAGAACCAGTGGGACGTGGAGACAGGAGGGCTGAGTGGACGAGCGCTCATGGGGAGGCAGGCGTGCTAGGTGGTTTGGGAAGAGGAGACGGAGGTCAGAGATGAGCCAGCAGGTATGGGGCTGGGGTGCTGGGTGGGCTTCTGGGATCTTCGGGGACAATAGCAGGAACTCTAGAAAGGTCTGCATCGTATTGTAGACACTCTGGGGCTTGTCCAGAGGATTCCCGTAGAAATTCCCATAAATCCTGTAGACAAAGACGAACATAAGGGAGGGAAGAAGAGTGGTCCAAGTGCAGGGATATTTGGGGAGGGCTCAGCTGGGCCCCGGAAGAGAAGGGAGACAGCAGGCAGCCCTGGGCAGATGCCTGCAGAAGGACTGGCAGGGCGGTGCCTGCAGCTGGAGTGGGAGCAGGAAGCTGGAGGGAGACCCTGGGGAGCGCCCCGCGGGGCGAGCTGGGGGCGGGGTTAAGGGGCAGCCTCCTTCCACATCAAGTACCAGACTGACGGACAAAGGGAAGGGTTAGCATGTCTATGAGAAAGGAGCCCCGGTCAATGGTTCCCACCGTGGGGACTTCACCAGCTGAAAAGAAGCCTCAGAGCAGGAAAACCCATTTGGAAATTAGAATTAGCACATTCTGCCACCTAAACCCACTCAGTTTCCAGGGTCCCAGCCGTCGCAGCCCAGAACCCAAGGAGGAGGAAGTAGCATTCACCGCACTCTATTATATGTAAGAAGTCCTGCATATGCGATCACCAGGCATCAGCTTGCAAGGCCCTGAAACTCCTCTTTTATATTCAGGTAACTAAGGCTCCTCATGGCTCCTCAGGGGCTTCCCTGATGGCTCAGTGGTAAAGAACCCGCCTGCCACTGCAGGAGACACAGGAGACACCAGGTGGGGAAGATCCCCAGGAGAAAGAAATGGCAACCCACTCCAGTATTCCTGCCTGGGAAATCCCATGGACAGAGGAGCCTGGCAGACTGCAGTCCATGGGGAGTCCAACTCACGAAAGAGCTGGGCATGACTGAGCCACTAAAGCAACTAGGACCCAGAGAGAGGGGAAAATGGGGGACCAGCCAAACTCCTGACGTGTCTTACTCAAAAACTCATCTAAACTAGGCTAAATAAATAGCAAGTGGAAACATGATTTTTCTCTTTCCCACCCACCACACTCATATAACTACTTATAAATGGAATCTGGTGTGTGCGTGTGTTTGCAAAGGGGACACTGCTTGGCTTAAATACTTCCAAAATCTGAAAAATGTTTCACTATGCAAAGGATAACAGGGTAATAGAAGCTGGACAACCACTCCCTTACACAACTTACAATCCAGCAGAGGTGCTAGTGATTCGAGAGAAAAGCAAAAGCCAAACAATGCTTTGGCCTTAATACATCATCCCTGTGTTTCCAAAGCACTCTATGAAGGTCCCTATAGCTATGCCCTTTCTTTTAAAAATCTTCATAATAAAGTGTGGATCAGAGAGGTAAAGAAGTCTCCCAAGGTCGCACAGTTCATGTGGAACTCCAAGTTAGGTTAGGGGACTAGTGTCATTCCGGAACAGAGGTAGGAAGACTCAAATTGTCTTCCTTGGTCTTTGTTTAATTCATTTCTGTCAACTTGTGTAACTTTCAAACATCATCAAAAATCTCAGAGGCTGGCTTAAAAAAAATCTGCTATTGTAGCTACCTCCTTGTCTTAAAAAAAAAAAAATCTGCTACTGTAGCTACCTCCTTTGGTTGCTAGAGGTGTTGGTGAGATTAAAGGCGTGAAACGGTGTGGGAACTTGGACAGTTATCTGCTGAGGTCTGAATACACGTTATAAATCTTGTGATGTCCATGTGTGAGAGTGTTCATGTGTGAGCTATAAGACTAGAAAGGGAATTTCTGGGTAAGGTCCACCTATGGTATTTACAGTATTTGCTGAATTGTCTTCCGGAAGAGGCTGTAGCAGCTTTATATGCCCCCTGCGGTGAGTAAACCTCCTCTCTCTTTGCATCCCAGCCAGCACCTAACACTGTCAGATTTTACAGTTTTTCCAATCTGAAGGGAATAAAAACGCATGTCCTGGTTTTAGATGGCGTTTCTTGGAGCACTAAGGACTTTGAGTCTTTTTCTTTTAATTGAAGGACAGTTGATCCACAGCGCTGCGTTAGATTCTGCTTTACAGCAAAGATTTCATTTACTGTCTTTATCTAACCTTTTCCTGTCTTTTACACTATGGTTTATTACAGGGTACTGAACTTAGTTCCCTGCGTTACACAGGAGGACCTTCTGTTTATTTTACATGTAGGAGTGTGTATCTGTTAATCTCCAACTCCTAATTTACCCCTCCCCACACCCACTTTGGAGAAGGCAATGGTACCCCACTCCAGTACTCTTGGCTGGAATATCCCATGGATGGAGGAGTCTGGTAGGCTGCAGTCCATGAGGTCGCTAAGAGTTGGACACGACTGAGTGACTTGACTTTCACCTTTCGTTTTCATGCATTGGAGAAGGAAATGGCAACCCACTCCAGTGTTCTTGCCTGGAGAATCCCAGGGACAGAGGAGCCTGGTAAGAGGCCGTCTATGGGGTCGCACAGAGTTGGACATGACTGAAGCGACTTAGCAGCAGCAGCACACCCCCTTTCCCCTTCTGGTAACCGTAAGTTTGTCTTCCATGAGTCTGTTTTGTAAATAAGTTCATCTGTGTCGTATTTTAGATACCGTATGAGAAGTGTATGGAATTTGTCCATTGAATCTTTTTTAAAAATTCAATTACAGGCATTTTCTTTAACGCTGATACTACCCATTTCTTGATTTTATTCTCCCTCTTCATGACTAGTTTTTCAGGTCCTCGATGATGTCTTTTTGCCAAAACATAAATTTTCAATTTCAATAAGGTCATAGGTCTCGCATTTTTCCTTTCCACTTTATGCTTTTTCTGTCTTTGTTTAGGAGAGCCATCTCCCAAGATAGTCACTTGGATTTTTAAAATTGCATAGCTCTGCCTTTTTACATTTAGGACTTTAAACCATGCAGAATTAACTTCTGCACAAAAGATGAGAAAGAGGTCCACTTTCAATGTGGAAAACTGACTGTCAAGCACTGTTTAATAAATCATTCATTATTTCACTAAACAATCAGCAATAAATCTGCTGTCAACAGTCTTCATTCTGCATCTGAGTCTGGGCTCTGATCCTGGGCCCTCTATTCTGATTCACTGACAGACACTGTTATCTGTACTCGTGCCAGTGAAGCACTGGCTTAATTGTTCTATGGCTTTGAATCGGGGCCCAACGGTAGGACAAGCCCTACACCTTACTATTTTGTTTCTGGTAGGTCTTGTCTGTTACAACTGGTTGCTCTTCTATATAAACATAAGCTTGTCATGTTCTGTGAAAAATTATTGAAATTGCTTTACATCTAAAGATCAGAGTGGGGAGAACTGAAATCTTGAAAATGTATAGTATTTCTCTCCATGAGCATGATATCCCTTTTATATCAGTTCAGTTCAGTCGCTCAGTCCTCTCCAACTCTTTGGGACCCGAGGACTGCAGCATGCCAAGCTTCCCTGTCCATCACCAACTCCTGGAGCCTACTCAAATTCACGTCCCTTGAGTCAGTGATGCCATCCAACAATCTCATCCTCTATCATCCCCTTCTCCTCCTGCCTTCAGTATTTCCCAACATCAGGGTCTTAGGGTCTTTTCTAATGAGTTGGCTCTTACCATCAGGTGTCCCGAGTATCAGAGTTTTAGCTTCAGCATCAATCCTTCTAATGAATATTCAAGATTGATTTCTTTTAGGAGTGACTGGTTGGATCTCCTTGCAGTCCAAGGGACTCTCAAGAGTCTTCTCCAACAGCACAGTTCAAAAGCACCAATTCTTCAGCACTCAGCTTTCCTTATACTCCAGCTCTCACATCTAAACATGAGTGTTGGAAAAACCATAGTTTTGACTAGATGGACCTTTGTCGGGAAAGTAATGTCTCTGCTTTTTTTTTTTTTTTTAGACTTTTATTTTATTTTATTTTATTTTTACAATATTGTATTACTTTTACTATACATCGAGATGGATCCGCCACCAGAATACCCGTGCTCCCCATCCTGAACCCTCCTCCCTCCCCCCTCCCACACCATCCCTCCAGGTCATCCCAGTGCTCCAGTCCCAGGCATCTGTTATCGGGCATCGTACCTGGACTGACTCGTTTCAGATATGATATTATACATATTTCAATGCTATTCTCCCCAATCATCCCACCCTCTCCCAGTCCCAGAGTCCAAAGTCTTTCTTACATTATTCTCTTTCTTCCATAAGCAGTATTGTTACCATCTTTCTAAATTCTATTTGCGTTATATACTTTTTTGTTTTTTTTCTGCTTACTTCACTCTTATATAGGCTCCAGTTCCATCCGCCCAAGAACTACAAATGTTTTTTTATGGCTGAGTAATACTCCATCGTGTATTGTACCACAGCTTGCTTATCCATTCATCTGTGGATGGGCATCTAGGTTGCTTCCACGTTGGCTATTGTAAACAGTGCTGCTATAACTTGGGTACACGTGCCCTATCTCATGTTATGCCCAGCAGTGGGATCTGGTCATAGGCAGTCTATTCCCAGTTTTTTGAGGAATCTCCATACTGTTCTCCATAATGGCTGACTAGTTTGCATTCCCACCAACAGTGTAAGAGGGTCCCTTCTCTCCGCACCCTCTCCAGATTTATTGCTTGTGATTTTGGATCGCAGCCACTGACTGGCGTGTAATGGTATCTCATAGTGGTTTTGATTTGCATTTCTCTGATAATGAGCGATGTTGAGCATCTTTTCATGTGTTTGTTAGCCATCTGTATGTCTTCTTTGAGAAATGTCTTAAGTTCTTTGCCCATTTTCATTGTCGTTTTTTCCTGAAACTGTAGAAGTTGTTTTTTTTAGATTATTTTTTCTGCCATTCTTTTTTTCTCCCATTCTGAGGGCTGTCTTTCAGCTTGCCTATAGTTTCCTTTTTGTGAAAAGCTTTTAAGTTTGATTAGTCCCATTTGTCATTTTTATTTTTTCCGATATTCTGGGAGGTGGGCATAGGATCCTGCTGTGATGTAAGTCAGAGAGTTTTTGCCTATTCCTCTAGGGTTTTATGTTTCTCTTAGCTCTTTATCCATTTTATTTTTTTGTATGTGAGACAGTTTCGTTTCAAAGTGTTAACCAGTTTTCCCAGCACCACTTGTTAAAAGATTGTCTTAAAAAATAGGAAGCCCAATGCGTGTCATCCTTGCGCAGGGCCATGCTAATCTTCTCTGTATCGTTCCAATTTTAGTATATGTGCTGCCGAAGCGAGCACTGTCTCTGCTTTTTAATATGCTGTCTAGTTCTGTCTTAGCTTTCCTTTCAAGGAGCAAGCATCTTTTAATTTCATGGCTTCAGTCACCATCTGCAGTGACTTTGGAGCCCAAGAAAATAGTCTCTCACAGTTTCCATTGTTTCCCTGTCTATTTGCCATGAAGCGATGGGACCAGATGGCATGATCTTAGTTGAGTTTTAAGTCAACTTTTTCACTCTCCCCTTTCACTTTCATCAAGAGGCTCTTTAGTTCTTCTTCACTTTCTGCCATAACGGTGATGTCATCTGTGTATCAGGTTATTGATAGTTCTCCTGGCAATCTTGATTCCAGCTTGTGCTTCATCCAGCCCAGTATTTCACATGGTGTACTCTGCATAAAAGTTAAATAAGCAAGGTGACAGTATAGAGCCTTGACATACTCCTTTCCCAATTTGAAAGCAGTCTGTTGTTCATGTCCAATTCTAACTCTTGCTTCTTGACCTGCATACAGATTTCTCAGGAAGCAGGTAAGGTGATCCAGTATTCCCATCACTTGAAGAATTTTCCACAGTTTGTTGTGATCCACAGACTCAAAGGTTTTATTTAGCATAGTCACTAAAGCAGAAGTAGATGTTTTTCTGGAACTCTCTTGCTTTTTCAATGATCCAGCAGATGTTGGCAATTTGATCTCTGGTTCCTCTGCCTTTTCTAAATCCAGCTTGAACATCTGGAAGTTCACACTTCACGTACTATTGAAGCCTAGCTTGGGGGATTTTAGGCATTACTTTGCTAGTGTGTGAGAGGAGTGCAGTTGTGCTGTGGTTTGACATTCTTTGGCTTTGCCTTTCTTTGGGACTGGAATGAAAACTGACCTTTTCCAGTTCTGTGGCCACTGCTGAGTTTTCTAAATTTGCTGGTGTATTGAGTGCAGCACTGTGACGGCATACTGACAAATTTAAAAAAATAAAAGTAAACTGACAGAGTGGTGTGGGGAAAACATCTCACAGGTTCTACAATACACGCAGAAAGGTCTAAGGGATGAAACATGGAAAAACAGAATTTCATTTCTGAAATTGAGCAAAATTATAAAAATTATTGAGAGATATTTAAAAAGACCTATATAAAAGGGTCAGTACTGAAATCAGATTGATTATATTCTTTGCAGCAAAAACAAGACTGAAGCTGACTGTGGCTCAGATCATAAATTCCTTATTGCCGGATGCAGACTTAAATTGAAGAAATAAGGGAAAACCACTAGACCATTCAGGTACGATCTAAATCAAGTCCCTTACGATTACACAGTGGAAGCGAGAAATAGATTCAAGAGAGTAGATCTGATAGACAGAGTGCTGGAAGAACTAGCGGAAGTTCACGACATTGTACAGGAGACAGTGATCAAGACCATACCCAAGAAAAAGAAATGCAAAAAGGCAAAGTGGTTGTCTGAGGAGGCCTTAAAAATAGCTGGGAAAAGAAGAGAAGTGAAAAGCAAAGGAGAAAAGGAAAGATATAAGCATCTGAATACAGAGTTCCAAAGAATAGCAAGGAGAGATAAGAAAGCCTTCCTCAGTGAGCAATGCAAAGAAATAGAGGGAAACAATAGAATGGGAAAGACTAGAGAACTCTTTAAGAAAATTAGAGATACCAAGGGAACATTTCATGCAAAGATGGGCTTGATAAAGGACAGAAACGGTATGGACCTAACAGAAGCAGAAGATATTTAGAAGAGTGGCAGGAATACACAGAAGAACTGTACAAAAAAGATCTTCACGACCCAGATGATCACGATGGTGTGATCACTCACCTAGAGCCAGACATCCTGGAATGCGAAGTCAGGTGGGCCTTAGGAAGCATCACTACGAACAAAGCTAGTGGAGGTGACGGAATTCCAGTTGACCTATTTCAAATCCTAAAAGATGATGCTGGGAAAGTGCTATACTCAATATGCCAGCGAATCTGGAAAACTCAGCAATGGCCACAGGACTGGAAAAGGTCAGTTTTCATTCCAATTCCAAAGAAAGGCAGTGCCAAAGAATGTTCAAACTACCACACAATTGCACTCCTCGGGGAAGGCAATGGCACCCCCACCCCAGTACTTTTGCCTGAAAAATCCCATGGACGGAGGAGCCTGGTAGGCTCCAGTCCGTGGGATCGCTAAGAGTCGGACACGACTGAGCGACTTCACTTTGACTTTTCAGTTTCATGCATTGGAGAAGGAAATGGCAACCCACTCCAGTGTTCTTGCCTGGAGAATCCCAGGGACAGGGGAGCCTGGTGAGCTTCCGTCTATGGGGTCGCACAGAGTCGGACACGACTGAAGCGACTTAGCAGCAGCAGCAGCACACACTAGCAAAGTAATGCTTAAAGTTCCGCAAGCCAGGCCTCAGCAGTATGTGAACCGTGAACTTCCAGATGTTCAAGCTGGATTTAGAAAAGGCAGAGGAACGAGAGATCAAATTGCCAGCATCCGTTGGATCATGGAAAAAGCAAGAGAGTTCCAGAAAACATCTACTTCTGCTTCATTGACTACTCCAGAGCCTTTGATTGTGTGGATCACAATCAACTGGAAAATTCTGAAAGAGATGGGAATACCAGACCACCTGACCTGCCTCCTGAGAAATCTGTATGCTGGTCAAGAAGCAAGAGTTAAAACTGGACATGGAATAACAGACTGCTTCCAAATTGGGAAAGGAGCATGTCAAGGCTGTATATTACCCTACTTATTTAACTTATATGCAGAGTACATCATGCAAAATGCCCGGCTGGATGAATCACAAGCTGGAATCAAGAATGCCAGGAGAAATATCAACAACCTAAAATTTGCAGATGGCACCCCCCTTATGGCCAAAAGCAAAGAAAAACTAAGGAACTCTTGATGAAAGTGAAAGAGGAAAGTGAAAAAGTTGGCTTAAAACTCAACATTCAAAATATGAAGATCATGTCATCCAGTCCCATCACTTCATGACAAATAGATGGGGAAACAGTGGAAACTGTGAGAGACCTTATTTTGGGGGCTCCAAAATCACTGCAGATGGTGACTGCAGCCATGAAATTAAAAAACGCTTACTCCCTGACAGAAAAACTCAGACAGACCTAGACAGCATATTGAAAAGCAGAGCCATTACTTTGCCAACAAAGGTCCATCTAGTCAAAGCTATGGTTTTTCCAGTGGTTGTGTATGGATGCAAGAGTTGGACGATAAAGAAGGCTGTACACTGAAGAATTGATGCTTTTGAGCTGTGGTGTTGGAGAAGACTCTTGAGAGTCCCTTAGACTACAAGGAGATCAAACCTATCCATTCTAAAGGAAATCAATCTTGAATATTCATTAGAAGGACTGATGCTGAAGCTGAAACTCTAATACTCTGGACACCTGATGGGAAGAATCGACTCATTAGAATAGACCCTGATACTGGGAAAGATTGAAGGTGGGAGGAGAAGGGGACGACAGACAACAGGATGGTTGGACGGCATCACCGACTCAGTGGACCTGAGTTTGAACAAGCTCCAGGAGGTGGTGAAGGACAGGAAAGCCTAATGTGCTGCAGTCCACAGGGTCGCAAGAGTTGGACATGACTGAGCAATTGAACAATAATATTTTGTTTTGTTCTTTAGTTGCTAAGTCATGTCTGACTCTTTGTGATCCCATGGACTGTAGCCCTCCAGGCTGCTCTGTCCATGGGATTCTCCAGGCAAGAATACAGGAGTGGGTTGCCATGCCCTCCTCCAGGGGATCTTCCTGACCCAGGGATCAAACCCACATCTCCTGCATTGCAGGTACATTCTTGACCACTGTGCCACCAGGGAAGCCCTTAATAATATTTGTAAGTACTTTTATCTCATTACAAGTTGTCATATAGAGACTCATTATGAAACAAGCATTAGTAATCTCCACCCCATTCTCGTCAACCATACGTTTCCTTCCTAATCACAAGCCTTTACCTCCCCGTTAAACATTTTCCAGAAAATTATAATAATTATTCTCTTGCTTTTCTGTGCTGGAATTTTTCTATTAAAAACAGACATTTTATATCTTTTATGAACCTTACGATTTTTATTTCTTTTTTCCTTTTTATATTGGTCAAACTTCCAGTCCAAGCTTGAACAGAAAAAGGAAAAAACAGGCTTCCTTCTATCATTCCAAAATTCAAAAGGAAAGGTTTCAGTATTTCACCATTAAGTACAGTGTTTATTAACAAATATTTCAAAAACTGTATTAACCAATTAAGAAGTTTCCCTCTTATTTATACTTTGCTATCATTTTCACTATAAGCAGAAATTACTGAAATAAACAATAGTTACTAGGCTCAATTTATTAATATTTTGTTTAAAATTTTGGGGGCTGTATTCTTGAGTGAGATTAACATTTTTTTTTCTTCTAGCTTTTGCAGGCACCACAAAAAGAGATGGAGGACTTGCATTCTTTTTCCATTTTCTGAGAGTTTACTTATAAAAGATGACATTATTTTCCCTTAAATATTTGGCTGAAATTCATCCATGAAATCATATGGGCCTATAGTTTTCTTTGTGGGAAGGTTTTTAAATTATGGATTCAATTTTTTAAATAATTGTAGGACTACTTGGATTTTCTATTTCCCTTTACTAAGTAACTTGTCCACTGTTGCTATTGAGATGTCATCTGCATTTCTAATTGTCATTTCTTTGTGAGTGATCTGTCTTTTCTCTCTGGCTACTTTAAAAAATTTTGCTTTACTTTTGGTGTTTTGTTTTTTTTTTAATCTATTGCTCTTGTTGTTCTTTGGAATTCTTAAATCTGAAGATTGGTGTCTTTTATCAATTCTGAAATTGAAAACAAAAATTTTCAAATATTGCTTCTTCCTCATCGTGATTATTTCTACTAGTAATGTGATGAAACATGTGTCGGAGTTTCTTACTCTGGCCTGTCTGTCCGTAACCTCTGTGTCATGTATTCTACCACTTTGTTTTTCTGGGCTCTGTTTTGGATAATTTCTGTCGATCTGTGTGCTGTGCTTAGTCCCTCAGTCACGTCCGACTCTTTGCAACCCCATGGACTGTGCCTGCCAGGCACCTCTGTCCATGGGGGTTCTCCCGGCAAAACTACTGGAGTGGGTTGCTATGCCCTTCTCCAGTGGATCTTCCCAACCCAGGAATTGAACCGGGGTCTCCTGCTTTGCAGGAAGACTCTTTACCAGCTGAGCTACCAGGGAAGCCCTCTATTGATCTATATAGTTCACTAATTCTATCTTCACATATGCATAATATACTCTTCAACCCACTTGCTATTTTTACTTACTATATTTTCCACTCTAAAAATTTCTTTTTCAGACAAATTTGATTAATTTTCATAGTGTCATAGTTTTTACTCATGATTTAAAATGTTTGTAAAATTTTATTTAACCATATCATATTTATTGTATTTTCCACACATAATTTCCATTATCTTGATTTTTTGTGACTCTGCTTCAGCTGATTCTTATTTCTACTGATTTTTATACATGTTTCTGGGTTTATATTATTATTTACTAGATAATACCATAATTTCTTGTCATAACTTTGAAGAAAAAGAAATCTGCCATTTAATTATTTCTTTGGGAGTTTCAACATTTCTTCATTCTTTTCATGCAGGTGGGACACTACATTTGCATTCTTAATCCACATAGTTAGTCCAGTATCGACTTGCTGTCTTAGCCTCCTAGAATCAAAAAAGAAAAAACTACATATAAACTGAAGGCAAAGTGCCGTGGGGAAGGGCCCTCACCTCTGCTCTAACTGTAATTCTTGGCTATTTGCTCTTACTCACCCAGGAACTGGGGGGAGATTCATGCCCCCCCATTCACCCTCCTGTTGCCGTCTTCATGGGAACGTCCATGTCCTCCGGCTGTTCGCCCGTCTCACTAGGCCTCCCTAGAACTGCAGTGACCTTCACCCCCACTCCACGGAGGGCAGGTGCTCGCGCTCCTGCCTTCAGGCACTGCCCAGAGCTGCTCCGACTCTAATCTTCGGCTCAGCTCCTGCTCTGACCCCAACCTCGGGCATCTGCGGCTTGTACTCCCACTTTTACTTGTTCTTCGATCTCCTGAGAACTACACCCTCTAACTGTCTGGGCAAAGAAAAGACAGGAGCCAACCAGAACACGGAACTTCTGACTTGCTTGTTCCAGGGTGAGGGGTGCTGTGGTCATCCCTGGAGAGGCAGGCTTACTCCTCGTTTGTTCTGGAAGGTTACTCCTGAAGGAAAGAGACAGAGTCTTAAAGATTGTATTTACCAACAGTAAATCTTCTGAAAAAGAAATCAATCACATTTACAATAACATCAAAAACAATTAAACACTTGGGAACAAATTTGACCAAAAAGATGAAAGCTATCTACTCTGAAAACTGTAAGACTTTGATGTAAGAAAGCTTAGAAAATACAAATAAATGCAAAGCTATCCCATGTCCATGGACCGAAAGAATTAATATTATTAAAATTTCAATGTTACCAAAAGTCATCTAGATTCAACGCAAGCCTTATCTCAGGAATTCTCAGGCACCCCCAGAATCCTGACTTTCCCAGCCTCTCCATAAGGCCCAGCTCCGAGTTATGGTGGCTTCTTTACAGTGCAAGGGGCCTTAACAAAAACAAGAACTCTGTTCATTTCTCTCCAGAAAGACAAGAGGAGTTGACCAGTTAGCAAAGTAGTAAGATATGGAACCCCAGTCTCTTGTCTTGGCTTTCCCGTGTCTGCCACATAAAGCTGGGCTCATGCCAAAAGCATCTTTCTCGCAGACACAATCAGACAAGACCAGCAGCCAGGCCACAGCTGAGCTTCTCCTCATCAGAGGCCTCATCAGTGCAGCTCCAGCTGGAAGCACAGGCCTCCCCTTCCCACTATTTATGAGGCTGTCCTCATAGCTCAGCTGGTAAAGAATCTGCCTGCAATGCGGGATACCTGGGTTCGATCCCTGGGTGGGAAGATCTCCTGGAGAAGGGAAAGGCCACCCCCTCCAGTATTCTGGCCTGGAGAATTCTATGGACTGTATGTATAGTCCTTGGGGTCACAGAGTCGGACACAACTGAGCGACTTTCACTTTCACTTTGGGAAAGGTCACACCTGGCATAAAGGACACGCTCCATCGCATCACCATCTCGATGGATGCAACCCCTGGTACAAAGTACTGGACAGGCAAGAGCTTGTACCACGAGCAGGCGCTGTGGCACCTTGGTACCTTACCGGCATTGCTGAGTTCATCCTCACAACAATCCTGGAGCAGGCGCCCTTGTACCCACTGCTCAGAACAAGGACACCATGGGTGGACCTCACTGAGGCCACATGGGGAGACAGGGCCAGGCAGGACCTGCCTCTGTGTGAGAAGAAGGGGGCGTGGGCAGTACACTGACTTGGTGGATGGAAAGCTGAACGGGAAGAGCTCGCTCACTGGTTCATTCAGGACAAGTCATGGATCTCCTCTGTGAGCCAGTTAGTGTTCCTGAAGTAGGAGACTCTGCAGTGACCGAGACAGCTCTTGCCCGCTTACTGGTTTCCTTCGTGGAGGGAGGGTAGGGGGAGAGAGGAGGGCGTATATCCCTTCCTCCATGGTGATGAGAGGAGGAAAACACCAGATGGGAAGGATGGGGCAGGAAGGGGCACACTCCCCGCTATCGGCATCCTAGAAGGCTTCCTGGAGGAGGTGATACTTGGGTTGAGATCGAAAGTGGAGCCAGTCTGCAATCTCTCAAGTCTCTTTCCCCTCCCCCTGCCAAATTCTTCTCAAAAACAGCAGAGGTTTTAAAGAATGGATAAAGATGTGGCACATATAAAGAATGGAATATTACTCAACCACTAAAAAGAATGTGGTTCATGGGGTCGCAAAGAGTCTGATACGAACTCTGAGTGACTGAACCGAACTGAACTGAAAAAGAAAGAAATGATGCCATCTGCAGCAACATGCATGGACGTAGCAACTGTCGTGCTGAGTGAAGTAAGTCAGAGAAGGAGAAATACTGTATGACATCCCTCATACGCTGAACCTAAGAAGGAATGGCATAAATGAACTTATTGATAAAACAGTAGCAGACTCACAGACTTAGCGAAGGAACTTACGGTTGCCAGGGGGAAGGATGGGGGGAAGGGACCGTGAGTTTGGGATGGACTCGTACCCACTGCTATGTTTATAACAGATAAACAACAAGGACCGACTGCCCAGCACAGGGAGCTCTGTTCAATGTTACTGGCAGCCTTGATGGCAGGGGGCTTTCGGGGGAGAACGGATACATGTAGAATAGATTTACGGATGAATCCTTTTGCTATTAATCTGAAACTATCGTGACACGGTTAATCAGCTATGCTCCAATACAAAATAAAAAGCTTTTTTTTAAAAAGATAGCAGGGGTTGTTTTTTTTTTTTTTCTTTGTTTGGAGTATTTCTCATTACTGGTGTTTTTCTAGACCACTCACACGCCACCCAGGGCTGCTGCGTGTCCTCTTGCCTTCTCATTGGAATCTTTCTTCCCTCCAGCCAGGCTGTCGTGTCTCAGGAAGACGAGAGGAGGCTGGGCTTCGTGCTGACAATCAGCGGCCCGGCGGGCACCCTCCGGCCGCCTCTCCGGGGGCCACACCTGGTGCTGCCCATGTCCACTGAGGAACGCGGGGTCCCACTTTGGGAAGCAAGCATCATTTTTGTGGTTATGGTTTTCATTTCATTCAAAATGTGAGAAATAACTTTTAAAACAGATCTTGATACGGTTGAACTAGCAATAATCACTAAAATGTGTATTCAAATTTTCATTATACTCTCTTTGATATTTCGGAAGATAGTACCTTATTGCTATTAATAAATAATGATAATAAATACCACTTAAGTCCCCGAGTTCATCTTGTCTATGACCACCTGCCGAGGGGCGGGGAGCTTTGCTGGGTTGTGAGAGTGGGTGGAAATGAGAGGCAGAAAACTCAGAGCAGAAAGGCAGGTGCGCTTCTGGCTTTGTGTTGGTTTTAAATTAGAGTCAAGGTTAGATCTGTGTCTCCAAGACCAGAACTAACGTCTGTTCTCTGGTCACCACATCAAGACCCAGAATGCAGATGGACGTGCCTTCACCCTGGGTGGTAAACGGTGGCCGCTGCTTCCAGGCAGCCCTCCTGGATGCGTCAGGACTCTCACCGCACAATCTGCTGACCTGCAGCAGTGGGAGGGGCGGGGGCATACTGTGCGGTGGTGGCCCCTGCCCACCCGCCCCGCCCAGATCGGGGACAGAGCCTCCCTGTGCACCTGCCAGACCCAGACAACACTGACCAGACCGCCGGCTCTGCCGTCCGCGCCCACGTCTGCACCCCAGCAGCTCGTCTCCAGCAGGCTGCTCAGGGTAGCACCAAACAGAGAAAAGCAAACACAGAAGAAGCTGTCAGGCTCGGCGCCTTGAGCACACAGCGCCGTTGACAGGACGCTTTGAGGCTTTTCCTGGCTGGAAGCCAAGAGCGCACACTCATCGTGAAAGAAGCAACAGTAAATGGGGGAGACGGCATTCCTGACCCCGCGCAGTGTGCATTCACGTGTCGACCGTCTACAAGGATTCTGTGTGAAGCACGCTGAATCCACCATCGTAAGAGCCCATTTCCCTTTCCGCCTCCAGAGCATTAGTAATAAAACCTGGCACCAAGTGCGTCTGAACGCAGAAAGTTAGGGGCTGACGGAGAGCACATGGCTGGAGGGTGCCTCCCTGATGCGGGTGAGGATGTGGTCCCCTGACCTGTGCCCCCAGCCTGAGCGGGCTGCCCGCTACTGCGGCCCTGGAAGGCCCCCCTGGGCCCGCTCTCTGACCTGCAACCCTGATGACTCAGAGGCCCACGAGGGACAAGGGACCCAAGTGCCCAGTGCCCAGACCTGGCCGGCCCCACCAGTTGCCGCCTCTCTGCCAATGCTAACAACAGGGGCAGCCTTTGTCACCAGGCTGTGTCCCATCTGCCCCTCTCACCTGCATCCTGGAGGGCCTGGGAAGCTGAGGCCAGAGGCCAGGAGACCGTGGTCTCATGGGGGATTTGCTTCAGGGCACTGGGACCCAGAGGGTTATGCGTGGGGCCCGTTTCGGACCCCCCGGGGACAGTGACAAGGACGTGTCCCGGCTCCATGGCTGTCAGTGGCCCCACGCCCTCTCTCCTGGGTCTCACAACACCTCCGCCAGAACACAGAGTGATGGGGGCGTCACTGATTTCTCAGGAAACAGACTCTAGACCCGTTGGGAGAACTAGACCCCCAGCGTTTCATCCGCCCTTCCCTAGTTGCTTCTCCTGGAGAAGCAGAGCAGCTGGCAAAGTACAGGCGACCCGCTGCTCCAGGGGTGAGCTCTGGGGGTGCTGCCACCAGCCCCGGGGGGCAAGTGGGGTCCCTGGCGTGGGTGCCCGCATGCCGGGACGGGACAGGCGTCTGAAAGCCCGGCTGCTGTTTGTCTTCTGTACACACGACACCGCAAACACCGAGGCAGAAACAAACACAGCCTTTCTCCCTCCTGGGGAGCAGCTGCTTGACAAATTGCTTTCCTTGGGAAAGTGCTCAGGCCTGTGGGAGGACACACGATAATTAGAAGACACAGTGCCTGCCTTTGAGGTCTTTACAGAGCTCACACAGCTGCAGAATGCAACTGGAGGAAGGGTGGTTTCAGCCCTGGCTTAGCCGGGAATCTGCCAGAGAAGGGGAGGCATCCTGGAGGGCTTCCTGGAAGTGGTGATTTGTAGACAAGAAGGGAAGGTGATGGGGACAGGTCAACCCCGTCTCAGAGAGGGGAATTCTCCAGATGTCCAAAGTAGATGGGTAAAAGAAGCTAGCAAATGTTCCAGCCGGACGCATGACGAAACGTGGCTTGCCGTGCTCCGACACCCTCCGCAGGCCCAGGGTGATGTGGGAGCAGTTTCTCCTTGTGCTGAGCCTGGTCCTGGGGCAGAGCAGGGCCAGAAGCATCTCATCTCTGAATGTGCAGAGCAGAGCAGCGCAGCCTCGGCTCCCCCCACCTGGAGCTGAGACCATGGGTCCAGGACCCCTTCCCTGGGCCTCAGGCTACGTGACTCCTAGGGTTTTACAGTCTCACTTTCTGGATGCTCCGTGGGGATGTCGCCAAGCCCGTCACCCTCAGGGCCCAGGAGCCGTAGGCCCAGGAGCCATAGGCCCTGCAGAGCAGCCAAGAGCTTCCTGGTGGGTGGCGGCCTGGCCTGGGTGTCAGGGTGCAGAAGTAAGCCATCCTGCTGACCTCGGCTCTGAGTTTGGCTATAAACTCGTCAACTTGGCAAAGACCTTTTTTTCCACCAGAAGGGTGGTCTTTAGTCATCTGTGTTTCTAAGAATCCAAAACTGTCACGTCTGCGTGTGCCTAACATAAGAAAATGTGAGCGAAATAAAGGAACAACGAGGCAAGTGAGGGGTTCTGAGAACTTGGCCCGGCATCTTCTTCAGTTTAAAATTTTGCAGCTTTTCTTCACTAGGAAAGTGAACAGAGTGTCTCCTATGCACACAAATTAAAAGCAAATTGCTCCCTGGACCCAGGACCTTGGCTTCCAGGGCATGTTGGTGTCACTCTGCACCTGCCAGGGAGCTGCCCCTTCCCGCCTCGTGCACAGCCCATGGATCAGCCAACAGAGAGGAGACCTCGAACGTCCACCTTCCAGCTACGCCATCCTGCTGTGCGTGCAGGCTCAGTCGCCCAGTCATGTCCAGCTCTTTGTGACCCCGGGGACTGTAGCCAGCCAGGCTCCTTTGTCCTGGGATTCTCCAGGCAAGAACACTGGAGTGGGCTGCCATTTCCTCCTCCAGGGGGTCTTCTCAACCCAGGGACCAAACCCATGTCTCCTGCACTGGCAGGCGGTTTCTTTACCACCAGCGCCACCTGGGAAGCCATAATTATTGGGGTTGGTTTCATGCAAACAAAGAGAATAATATTTTGAAGATATCCAGCCAGCCTCTGATGGACAGGAGAGCCGACTAATGGGGCAGGGGTCTCCCAGGCTAACCGTCACTTGCCGCACAAGGGGCTGGTCTCGGGCAGCTTCAGCTTTGGGACGGGAGCTGCGTTTGCATTTCCGAGGCCAGACCACACCTTTCCCGTATATATCGCCATTTCCCCCAACTCTCTGCCCTGATTAAAGGAGGGGAGAAAATCACTTACGCCCCTGAATTGCAACAACAAAGGCTGGGTTTCTCTTCTCAATCAAAACAGCAGGGTGGCCTCATTCAAATGCTAATTGCAGGGCCTGAATTGGCCACTAAGAGAGGGAGACACTCTTCCCTGCAAATGACCACAAGGCCACTCCTTTGCCCAAGAACCCGCAGGGTCCGCCCAGTCAGACAGCTGTGAGATCTGTGAAGTCACTTCACGGGAAACGGCCCCAAGGTGATGTCCGGCCCAGCCAGCTCTGGGAGCCTGTTCCTGGAGAAGAGAAAAGGGCCTCCAGTTTGAACAGGTTCTCCTCTTCCCGTTATACGTCCAGGGAGAAGTGACAAGATCTGGCATGACACCGGGCACGGCGCTGGCGTCCACAGCTCCAGGCGCATCGTCGGGTATCACAGGAGAGGCTGTCACAGAGGAGTGCCCCCGGACGCCAGCTGAGCAGTCAGGGCGAAGGCGGCCATGGGGCGCACATGTGCCCCTGCCTGGGGAGGCAAACCCGGGTCTTCTCTTCCGGAGACCGTCCCCCTAAGGACTCAGGGTGCAAGGAACACGCAGCACAGAATGGGGCCCAAGGCCACGCACTGAACAGCAGGACTTGAACTGGGATCCTCTGGCCCCAAGGCTGCCTGTCTCCAGCTGTCCCACCTCCCCAGCAAGCGGAGCTCTGGGGTGCAGGATGCTGGTGGGAGGACTGGAGTGGGGGGATGTGGCTGTGGGGAGCACAGTGCAAGCAAGGCCACCTTAGAATCAAGATCAATTAGGACAGCAGCCAACCCTCGACCTGCAGCCTTTTCCAACAAAGGCTTCCAACGTCTCGCCTGATGGAGAGGCTTTGAAACCTTCTCAGCCTCTCTCTGCCATTATCACAGTATGGGTCTGTTTTTGCAGGGTTCAGTCACTTCACTCGCTCAGTTGTGTCCGACTCTTTGCGACCCCATGGACTGCAGCACTCCAGGCACAGAGGTAAAGAGTCCACCTGCCAAGGCAGGAGACTCAGGATGCTTGGGTTTGATCCCTGGGTCAGGAAGATCCCCTGGTGGAGGCCATGGCTACCCGCACCAGTGTTCTTGCCTGGAGAATCCCATGGACAGAGGAGCCTGGCGGGCCTCAGTCCCTAGGGTCACAAAGAGCTGGACCCAGCTAAGTGACTGAGCACACTCAAGACCAACCCCATGCTTGTGCATGTGTGGACCCACCAAGTGCCCAGCTGGGGTGCCTTGCTCACCAAGTGCCACACTCTCGCTCCTGGTACATGCCTGGACTTGGCTCCATTCTGCCGGAATCTGCATGTTTGGTGGGAGCAACTCTGATTTTAAATCTGCATGAGTGAGAGGCTTCAACAGTTTGCAGTCTCGAGGGAAGGCCTCCGCAATCGTCTGAGATAACCATCCCTTTCTCTCCTCTCTACCTCCACCTCCTACAGTCCCCACAACCCCAAAGGACAGGGGTTACTTTTGCTTACTTTTTAGATTTACATTATGCTAGTTACTCCACGCCAGTATTCTTGCTGGGAAATCCCATGGACAGAGAAACCTGGAGGGCTACTGTCCATGGGGCTGCAAGAATCGGACACAATGACTAAACAAACAGATTCTTACTGATTAGACTTTATGACGCTTCTTTTACTGGAAAACAGTGTTGGTACTGTATTGTGTAGAGACAGTTCTCTCATACCTCTGTGAAAACACCATGGATGTGATTGTGCAAAAGGCGTCTAAAATAAGCATTCACGTACATGTTAGAAAGAAACTTACCTCCTGGAGAACTCCATGTTGGCGAGCGAAGTGGAATACATCTGATGCAAGCGACTAAGATATCTTTTACTTTGAGAATCCTTATTATCTGATTTACAGATAATCTTGTCCTGAAAG
This sequence comes from Tragelaphus eurycerus, assembly GCA_935064755.1. NCBI lineage: Eukaryota > Metazoa > Chordata > Mammalia > Artiodactyla > Bovidae > Tragelaphus > Tragelaphus eurycerus. Next base: position 3,032,526 of record CAKXYN010000114.1, read on the forward strand.
AAATGTTTTATTTTTATTTTTTGTGTCTTACTTCTGAAGCAAGAATCTAAGGCTGTCAAAGATGGGTCCTTATTCCTCTTTGTATTGCTGATGCAGGGGTTTATGTGTTACACACAATCAGCGTGCACTGCGCTGCCGGAATGAGGAAGAACCTTTGTAACCTATTACAAGTTAACCTCTAAAGGGACACTGACTATAAGCTGAGATTATACACAGAGGCCCGCCTTGGGGACCTTGTCTTGCAGGTCAGGAGCATTAAGCTAACGTGTCTTCACAGGAAACATGGAGACCAAGCCCGTATGTGAGTGGCGGCAGGAAGCAATCACATGTCCCCTCAGGAGGCTGCCTGGGACCACCAGACGTTTGGCTTTCCCCCCTCCCCTTTTAGTATAAAAGAAGCCTGCCTTCTAACTCAAGCAAAATGGATCTCTGGGACACGAGTCTACCATCTTCTCGGTTGGGTGCCTTTCCTTGCCCCAACAACTCGTCTCTCAGTTCATGGCCCGTCTAGTATGAGCTTGGACCCAGTATTGTTTACCGTGTTGCATAACCCTAGCAGTTACTCTCTGAATTTTATATTTATAATGCTTTTGGATCTATGTCAAAAGATTCTGGGTATGCTATAAATATTAATAGTCAGACTTCCCTGCCCTGGCCTTCCGGTATAAACAAGATAACATTAATGCCACCGCACTGCCAAAACATCTCACAGACAGCAGACTCCCAGGCAAAGACTTGTACAAACCAAAGCACGTGATTTAGCACAGGGTAATTAAGGGTAGTATTAAGTGCAGTATTTGAGACAACATTTTAAAAATTCAAAAATAGTGATGTAAATTATATCACCCTAAGTGTAGAAGAGGAGAAATTAAAAAACACACACACACACACAAAACAAAACATAGAAATAGTCAGAAAGCTAAAGCAATGCGTCGGCCAAAAAGTTCATTTAGATTTGTCTATAAGATGTTATGGGAAAACCCAAATGAACTTTGTGACCCACCAATAGAACCAAGTGAATGCCAAGTGATAGAATATCAGGTTAGAGAAAATTCCAAAGGGATGAAAAGAAACCAAGAAACAAGTGGGACCAAGAAGGTGGAGGAAGGGGGGACTCAGAAATCAGGGCCACTGGGTTGAGTTTTCAGACCCCTAAGGCCTTGGTGGGGACGTGCACGGCTCACTTGGAGCCAAGGAAGGGGCTGAGCCTGTGAGCCATCCCTTAACTTCATGTCCACCAGACCGAGCCAGCACCAGTGGTCACGGGCAGGTGCTCTGCTTCAGGATTTCCCGTATTTGTCTAATCCTCAGAATCACACGGATTCACTGAGAAGTTTGATAACAGGACAGATTCCTGGGTGCACCAGTGGTCACGGGCAGGTGCTCTGCTTCAGGATTTCCCGTGTTTGTCTAATCCTCAGAATCACAAGGATTCACTGAGAAGTTTGATAACAGGACAGATTCCTGGGTCCCCCCAGAGACTCACTCAAACTGAGTCTCTGTGGGAGGGCCTAGAATTGCACGTTTTACAGGTGCCCCAGGAGACCACTGCGACCCAACACATCTAGGGACGGTCACACAGCTGAGGACGACCCAGCAAGAGAAGCCAGAAATAACGGAAGAGTCAGTCTTTCAAACAGTCCCCAGCACCTGCATACCACTTACCCCTTCGCTTAAGGAATCAGATTTCAACATAGACTACGTTAGTGATGGGCTTCTCTGGAGGCTCAGACAGTAAAGAATCTGCCTGCAACACAGGAGACCCAGGTTGGATCCCTGGGTCAGGAAGATCCCCTGGAGAAGGGAATGGCTACCCACTCCAGTATTCTTACCTGGAGAAACCTGTGAACAGAGGAGACTGGTGGGGCTAAAGAGTCGCAAAGAGTCAGACACGACTGAGCGACTAACACTTTCACTTTCATATTAGTTACAGGACAAGGTTTGTTTTACAAGTGAAAGGCATTAGGTGTGTGTGTGTGTGTGTGTGTGTGTGTGTTTCCAGTTTACTTGTCCTGAAGGGGTGGTGGCTGTAATCTGATCCCTAGATTTCTACACATGAATATTCGTGGAATTTTACAGTCTGAACGAGTTGCTAAGAAGATCATCTGCTCAAAGTCCCTCAGTTGACTGACAGGAGATGCCCCTGTGTGCTCACACGTTTCCACGTCTGTGTGCACAGGAGGACCTGACTGCAGGTGTGGGTCTCTGACCCTCTTCTGAGCCTGGGAGGATTCTGGAGCTTACTCCCTTAAACTTTAGCCCGTAAATGAATTAAACAGAGTCTGATGCTGGCTTTCATAACCGACAACAGTAAAGCTTTAGGGGAAAGTTTGTGCAGCAAAATCCGGGAGTTTCAAGAATTCACTCGCATCCTAAGAGACTCAAATGCGGCTCACGCTATCCTAGCGTGTCCCTGACATGCTTCTGGGAGACTGAGCCAGTCTATCTGGCTTTGAGGCTGGCACTTCAGATAGTGACGATAACCCCTTTATCTCAGGGAAGGGAACCTTTGCTCAGCCCTCAGCCAGGCTTTGTGGCTATTCTCATGGTAAAGAAAAGCATTTGTCTGTGGCTTTTCTTTTCTTCTTCAACACCACTGGTTCTTCTGAATTTCACTTTGAACCCCTGACACCTTGGGCCTTCTCTCAGGCTGAACTGGGTGGAATCCACAAGACGCCCAGGGTGGGAGGAGGTGGGGTGGGGGTTGGGGGGAGGGGGGAAGTGCAGGGACAGGGGAGGGCGGTCCAGCAGGGACTGAGGGACACACACCCCCCCCAGCTCACCTGCTCCAGGGCCTCGCGGTCGGGAGGCTGCAGTTTCTCGCTGTTCACGCTGTTCCCTCCATTCCGTAAGCCGAGAAAGAAGGCCCTTAGGAGGAACGTGAGATATCTCTTAATAAATATCCTCCCATGCCACAGTTCACAAGCCCTGGCAGCCGAGCGTGGCCCTTCAATTTCCACCACAACTCACAAAGTGGGGATCTTGCCTCAGCGTTTTGTACCCAGACCGGGGGCGGCGCGGGGCAAGGTCCCCCGTTATTTAAGCCTAAGGTTCCAAATGCAGCCCAGTGTGGCTGAGACCCACGTCTCAGTGAGGCTTCTCTCTGGTTTTAAGACGTACGTGCACACCGTCTCTGGTTCGACCGTGCTGGGACCTCCCTTTCCGCCTTAGGACGGCTCTCACGCAGAACGCCAGCGATGGAGCTGGATCTCGTACCCTCTGGTTAGGTAGGAATGGGGTGCTTCAGATACAGCGCAGTACTGACGACTTCCTCCGTATTTTCCTTGGCTCCTCTCACTGCTGGCTCTGCAAGCATTCTGGGCACCAGGTACAGGGTCTACACGGCTGTCTGCTGGGTGTAACATGACGTCACTGCCGGGCCCGGCCGGGGGGCGGGGGTGGGGGAGTGTGGGGGGTGGGGAGGGCCTCAGCGCTGCACTGGGGTACCAAGCACACAGGTGAAGGAGGCTTCCTGGCGCTCGGGATGCTCAGGGGGACCTGGGTGAGTTTGGATGCTCGGGTGCCAATCACTGTTCCCAGGACTCGGGACCAGGTCAGCCTGCCCGTCCTGCTCTGCCCGGCTCCTCTCACACTGGCCCAAAGTGCCGGAGCCAGACGGGTGCCCTGTCTTATCCAGCGGAGTGTCTTTGCCAGAAAACGTCTGGTCTCTCCCACTCCAGCAGGCCTACCCTTCCAGTTCTCCAGGCAAAACAGATTCAAAGGTTTTCAAATATTATATCTCCTTGTTTTAGTCAGAACTTTTGTATCTGGAGTTTATAAGCATTCTCAGATATGTCTAGATCTGAGGTCACTGACTCACTGTCCCTGTATGACCTGTATTCATTTTCTCTGCGCATTTTGGAAGTTACACTGCTCTGAAGTGGTCAAGCTGGAAGTGGACGAAGCACAAGCTGGAATCAAGATTGCAGGGAGAAATATCAATAACCTCAGATATGCAGATGACACCACCCTTATGGCAGAAAGCAAAAAAGAACAGAAGAGCCTCTTGATGAAAGTGAAAGAGGAGAGTGAAAAAGTTGGCTTAAAGCTCAACATTCAAAAAACAAAGATCATGGCATCTGGTCCCATCAATTCATGGGAAGTAGATGGGGAAACAGTGGAAACAGTGGCTGACTTTATTTTGGGAGCTCCAAAATCACTGCAGATGGTGATTGCAGCCATGAAATTAAAAAATGCTTACTCCTTGGAAGAAAAGTTATGACCAACCTAGACAGCATATTAAAAAGCAGAGACATTACGTTGCCAACAAAGGTCTGTCTAAGTCAAAGCTATGGTTTTTCCAGTAGTCATGTGTGGATGTGTTTGGACTATAAAGAAAGCTGAGCACCAAAGAATTGATGCTTTTGAACTGTGGTGTAGGAGAAGACTCTTGAGAGTCCCTTGGACTGCAAAGAAATTCAACCAGTCCATCATAAAGGAAATCAGTCCTGAATATTTATTGGAAGGACTGATGATGAAGCTGGAACTCTAATCCTTTGGCCACCTGATGTGAAGAATTGACTCATTGGAAAAGACCCTGATGCTGGGAAAGATTGAAGGCAGGAAGAGAAGGGGACGACGGAGGATGAGATGGTTGGATGGCATCACCGACGCAATGGACATGCATTTGAGTAAACTCTGGGAGTTGGTGATGGACAGGAAGGCCTGGCGTGTTGTAGTCCATGGGATCGCAGAGAGTCGGACACAACTGAGAGACTGAACTGAACTGAAATTAAGTGAAGTGGTCAAATCAATCACCTCCATTTCTGAACGGTTGTCCTTGTTTACAAGTGTTTCATGTGATTATCCGCTTTAATCAGAGCGCCATTCAACAGCCATATCTGCACAAGAGCCTATTGGATTTCTTCCAGTCTTCAGCTGCAGAAGACTTGTCTGTCTGCAGTTGTGTCTCAGACTTTTCTAATTCATAACAAGCTGTCAACCAGCTGATGAAGGGACACTTTTTCACGGGCTCTGCATATCTTACACAGTATCACTGGATCATCCTCGAGAATCAATAAAATGCCAACTTCTGTTTACCTGTTTTCTGTACTTGGAAATGCACACTGACAGTGGATTATAGTTGAAGTTAGCACTGTAGTTTTGCTTTCGTTCTATCTTTACTAGCCAGGCTAATATACTGAAAGAAAAATAAAAGTAACGCTATCTGGAAATCTATGATACTCCCAGGAGGTAAAGTGGGGGGAAATTTTTCTTTTTAACTCTAAGAGTTCTCATTTTTTCGGCTGTGAACTCTAAGATTTCTCTTTTTTTCCGCTGCGCTGGGTCTTCATTTTGTGCGGTCTTTCTCTAGTTGCAGCGAGAGCGGACCAGTCTTCATTGCAGTGGCTTCTTTGGAGCACAGGCTCCAGGAGCTCCAGCTTCAGGACCTGCAGCACTTGCGTTCAGGAGCTGTGGCTCTCGGGTGCCAGAGCACGCAGGCTTCAGTAGTGCAGCACTTGTGTTCAGGAGCCGTGGCTCTCGGGTGCCAGAGCACTCAGGCTTCAGTAGTGCAGCATTTGCGTTCAGGAGCCGTGGCTCTCGGGTGCCAGAGCACGCAGGCTTCAGGAGCTGTGGGGCATGGGCTTAGTTGCTCTGTGGCCTGTGGAATCTTCCTGGACCGGGGCTCGAACCCACGTACCCTGCATTGCCAGGTGAATTTTTATCCACCGCACCACCAGGGAAGTTCCCTAAGGTTTTTCTAACTGCTTAGTTTGAAAGAGTTTCAAATTTATACAAACTTACAAGAGTTACACAATGAACTCCCATCAGTCCTTAGCTACTTGTATCAATTGCAAACATATTTCACATTGTGTCACATTAAATGCATGTTTTATGACTCCCTTTCTCTCTTTTTACATGTTTTTATATGTATACATATAATTATGCTAATATTATTATTATTAGTTCACCATTTGAGAGAAAGTTACAAACATAGTGACCCTTTCTCGTAAATATTTTATCAGTAAAAAAGTCATTTTCTTACACAACATCACTAAAATGACCAGATTTAGGAACTGAATATTGCTATAATGCTATTATCTGATTCTCAGCCTACATATTACCAACTGGTTTCTCTAGAGTGCTGTAGTTATAATGTTTTAAGGACATGTTGACATTCAGTCAACTAAGAAAAAGGGATGTTATTAACACTCACAAATTGCTTTCAAAAGTGATCTGTGTCATAAAGGGAAAGAAATCTATGTGAGAAACAGGCTCAATCAACAAGAATTGTCTAAGTATTCAAGAAAATACTGGAAGAATCGCTTTGGCAATATGTATACTAAAACTGGAGCAATGCAGAGAAGGCCAGCATGGCTTCTGCACAAGACGATGCATAAAATCACGAGGTGGTCACTATCCTTTCCAGAAAGGGAAAAAAGCATTTATATGTTATGGACTGGGTTATGTTTCCCCCAGATCCTTGTGTTGAAGCCTTAACCCTCTATGTGACACGTTTGGAGACAGAGCCTTTTAAAAAGAAGGGAAGGTCACCTAAGGATGGGGCCCTGGTCCAAGAAGACTGGTGTTCTTAGGGAAGAGGAAGGGACACCAGGCTGCTCTCACACAAAGGAAGGCCACGTGAGGACAGCCCTTTGCAAGCCAGGAAGAGATCTCTCACCAGGAACCCAGCCTGCTGGTGCTTTGATCTTGGCCTCCAGCCTCCAGAGCTGTGAGAACTGAACTTCTGTTCTTTAAGCTGCTCGGCCTGTGGGATTTTGTAACGGCAGCTGTAGCAGAGTAATTCACTGGGTAAAGACAGTAGACTGTCCTTCTCATGAGATTCTTAAATTAGATTTGGTGGTTGAAGCAAACATTATAACACTATCTGATGTAGCGTTCCATGTGTGCAGAGGAAATACTTAAAACACGTTTATTTTAAAAGCAGAAAGAATGAGAGGACCTAAATGGGAGTAAACATTCAGCATTTCACTCAGAGTGCTAAGATGTTGAGGAGGCCACGCTGAGTAACTTAAATGTGTCATAACATCTAGAACAGCCACCAAGAAAACTACATACAATGATATGATCAAAATGTTAGAAATAAATAAAAATGGTATTTTAAAATATGCTGAGATAATCCAAAGGAAATCAAAAAAAGAAAAATAGAGGAATGAGAAACCGAAGAAGCAAAGCAAAAACTGAAGTGTAAGCAAATTTTAAAAAACTGAAATCATGCAGAATTTGTTCTCTGATCACGATGGAGTCATTTCTCAAACCCACAAAGGACCAACACTCAGCCAAGATGAGAAAGATAACCTTCTTAATCTCAGAACTCTTAAAACCGTGAAAGAAATTGAATTTAGAAATATCCAGTCCCAGATGATTTCACAAGGTAATTTTATCTAACACTTAGGTAAGAACTGGACTTCCCTGGTGACTCAGACCGTAAAGCGTCTGTCTACAATGTGGGAGACCCAGGTTCAATACCTGGATCAGGAAGATCTCCTGGAGAAGGAAATGGCAACCCACTTAAGTATTCTTGCCTGGAAAGTCCCATGGATGGAGGAATCTGATGGACTGCAGTCTGTGGGGTCGCAAAGAGTTGGACACGACTGAGCAACTTCACTTTCTTTCTTTTCTTTTGAAGTAAGAATTAACGCAAAATTTTATACAATCTCTCCAAGAAAATGGATGAGGAAGAAATATTTGCCAACTCATTTTATGAGGCTAGCTAGTACTTACCCTGACAGCAAAGTCCAAAATACGTTCTCCATTCAAAAAAGAAGGGAGTACAGAGTAATGTCTCTCATGAACATATACTCAAAAGTTCTCAACAAAATATTAGCAAACCCAATCCAGCCATGTATAAAAAGAAATAAAACACCATGACCAAGTAGAATTTCCAAATATCCAAAGCTAGATCAATATTCAAAAGTCAACCAGTGCAAACCACCATATTAACAGGCTAAGTAATCCATTGGCACAGAAAAATGATTTGGACAAATTCTGTACCCAGTGGCATAAAATCTCCCAGCAAACTGGGCATGGAGAGGCGCCTCCTCTCCCTCATAAAGACCATCTACAAACCCCACAGCCAGTATCACAATTACAGGTTAAAGACTGAATTCTCCTCCTGTAAGACTGCAAGTGACGCAAGAATGCCTGTGTTTTTAACTTTAAATTCCAATCATTCACTGTTGGTATATTGGAAAGCCGATCATCATATATTGGCCTTGTAACCAAGAGCCACAGTATAATCATCTAATTCGAGGCATGTGAGGGTTCTTGGGAAGTTCGCCTTCAGAAATGTTTTTGCAAATATTTCCTCCCAGTCTCTGATTTGTCTCCTCAGTCTTTTAACAGTGTCTCCCGGATTCTTGACCACTGCACCACCTTGGCAGCCTCCAAATGTGAAAGGCAAACGTATAAAACTTCTAGAAGAGGACGCAGGAAGAAAGCTAGGTGACCTTGCTTTGGCAAGGAGTTTTTAAGCTACCACACTAAAAGCAGAACAGTCCATGAAAGGAAAAATTGATGCGCCGGTCTTCATTAAAACGAAAAACATAGCCTCTGAGGGAGACACTGTTAAAACATTGAAGAGACAAGTCAGAGACTCAAGGAAATACCTGCACAAACATATCTGAAGGGGGACTTCCCTGGCGGTCCAAGGGTTAAGGCTTTGAGTTCCCACTGCAGGAGACCCTGGGTTCGATCCCTAGTCAGGGAACTAAGATCCCACAAGCTTCAGCCAATAATAATAATCAAAATCAAATCATTAAAAATATCTGAGGGCTCGTATTGAAAATACACAAAAGATACTTGAAACCCAACAATCAGAAATCTGTACGATCAAAAAATGGGCCAAAGATCTTAAAAGCCTACTGACCAAAGAAGACATACAGAGAAGCATTTGAAAAGATGTCCCACGTCATATGTCATCCGGGAAATGCAAGTGACAAAGAGATACCACTACACATCTGCTAGAACAGCCAGCGTCTAAGCAACAAGGACCTACTGGACAGCACACAGAACTCCACTCAGTGCTGTGTGGCGGAGGGGAGGGGAGACCGGGGGAGAACGGATACCCAAACGTGGACAGCTGAGTCCACCTGAAACTATCACCGCGTTGTTCATCGGCCATCAGTTCAGTCGCTCAGTCGTGTCCAACTCTTTGCGACCCCATAGACTATAGCCAGGCCTCCCTGTCCATCACCGTCTCCCAGAGCTTACTCAAACTCATGACCATCAAGTCGGTGATGCCATCCAACTGTCTCACAATCTGTCATCCCCTTCTCCTGCCTTCAGTCTTTCCCAGTTGCTGCTGCTGCTGCTAAGCCGCTTCAGTCGTGTCAGACTCTGTGCGAACCCATAGACGGCAGCCCACCAGGCTCCCCCATCCCTGGGATTCTCCAGGCAAGAACACTAGAGTAGGTTGCCATTTCCTTCTCCAATGCATGAAAGCGAAGAGAGAAAGTGAAGTCACTCAGTCGTGTCTGACTCTTAGTGACCCCATGAACTGCAGCCTACCAGACTCCTCCGTCCATGGGATTTTCCAGGCAAGAGTACTGGAGTGGGGTGCCATTGCCTTCTCTGATCTTTCCCAGTATCAGGGTCTTTTGCAATGAGTCAGTTGTTTTCATCAGGTGGCCAAAAGTACTGGACCTTCAGCTTCAGCATCAGTCTTTCCAATGAATATTCAGGACTGGTTTCCTTTAGGATTGACTCTTAATTGGCTATGAAAGTGAAAGTGAAGTCACTCAGTCATGTCCGATTCTTTGCGACCCAGTGGACTGTAGCCCACCAGGCTCCTCCGTCCATGGGATTCTCCAGGCAAGAATACTGGAGTGGGTTGCCATTTCCTTCTCCAGGGGATCTTCCTGACCCAGGGATCGGACCCAGGGATGGAACCCAGGTCTCCTGCATTGCAGGCAGATGCTTTAACCTCTGAGCCACCTGGGAAGCCCGTTAATTGGCTATACTCCAATACTAAATAAAGTTTTAAAAGAAGAAAGAACGGCCATTGTCTGGTCTGGAACACTGACAATTCCAAGTGCTGACGTGGATCCGTTCCCTGCTGACAGGAACGCAGGACGGTACAGGCACTTTGGAAGACAGTCTGGCGGTTTCTAACAACACTGAATATACTCTGACCACAAGATTCAGCAATCATGCTTCTTGCCATTTATTCAAGAGAGGTGAATATTAATGTCCACACAAAGACAGATGTTTATAGCAGCTTTATTCATAATCGCCAAAATTTGGAAACAATCAAGATGCTCTACAGTAGCTGATGGGTAAATAGCAGGGTCCATCCAGACCATGGAATATGGTTCAGCACTAAAAAGAAACGAGACGTCAAACCGTGAAAAGACACGGAGGAATCTCACATGCCTATTCCTAAGTGAAAGAAGCCATTTGGAAAAGGCTACATACTGTACGATTCCAACTACACGACATTTGGGAAACGTAAAAACCAAGGAGACAATAAGACGGTCCTTGTTGCCAGGGGCTGAGGAGTGGGGGCGATGAATAGACTGGGTGTAGGATTTTAGGGCAGCAAAACCAACCAGTATGATACTGATGTGGTAGATACACGGCAGCACACATTTGTCAAACGTGTAGAATGTACACCTCTAAGAGCAAACACCAACGCAAACTATGGACTAGAGTTAGTAAAACATGATAATTTTATCTTGGCCTTGAAGGGTCTTGGCTAGACTTCTTAACTCTACCAGGTAGCAATCTAGTAGTTGCTTGTTATCTCAGAGAAGGTCAGCAAATTTGGAGCTCTTTCTTTGCATTCATCACACACTAAAATCTTCCAAGTGTCTCATTCAGAATGGACCAGTAACCTCTGTGTGTACAAGAGTGGGTGGCCAGGGCCCACGTCAGGACACACGTCATTATAATAATCCTCACACAGTTTATGTTTTATTTTTTATTAACTATCAGATTAATAATATCCTACAGATCTTGGCCCACTTATAGATTCCACTCATTTTGCCTGAGTTTGCCTAGGATGATTCAATGAATTAATTTCACATACGATACTGTATCTGGGTTTCCCAGGTAAAGAAATTGCCTGCAATGCTGGAGATTCAAGTTTGATCCCTAGGTTGGGAAGATCCCCTGTAGAAAGAAATGGCAACCCACTCCAGTATTCCTGCCTGGGAAATCCCATGGACAGAGGGGCCTGTCAGTCTACAGTCTGTGGGCTGCAAAAAGCTGGACATGGCTGAGTCCGAGTACACACACGCAGACACGCGACGCTGGGTCCATAGCTCTGCCCCAGGTTCCTTCTCCTTAATTCCTGCCAAAGCTGTCGCTGCATCAGCGATTGGATTTTCAATGATTTTCCATAATGTTTAAGTTATTGACTCTTTAAAAATATGCCTTTATTGTATACACCATGGGTGATATTCAAAAATGTTTTTTAAACGGTGTTGTACAAACAGACTTCTCTGATGGCTCATGGGTGAAGAATTCACCTGCCAACGCAGGAGATGCGGGTTCAGACCCTGGTCAGTAACATCTTAGCTCAGAGGTGCGTGCGCCCACTTGGGAGGGTCCTGAGACAAACCAAATATGGACTGCAAACCAGGGAAGTCAAGACAACTGACCAAAGGAACCTGGAAGAAATACTGCGTGAAAGTAACTCAGACTGCCACGCGGGCACAGCTCAGCAACTGTCTCCCTCAGTCTGCCCTGTGTGTACCCACACATACGGTGCTTTTTTCCTCTTAATGAATACTTGTTTCACTATTTTCTGTCTTTTCTGCAAAGCTGAAGGGCCGGGGCCTTGTCACTGTCCACTGGTTTAGCTCTCGGATCTAAGGCTCTCTCTGCGGCGACCCCCGCTTCGGTCTCTGGTGGGGAAGCCAAGCCCGGCTCGAGACCTGCAGGCCGAGGCCCCGGGAGATGAGGAAAACCCTTCGGTCCTGACACAAACGCCAAGGTTAGCAGGGCGGCGGGAGCCCTCCACGGGTGGAGGTCAGCCTGTCTCCTGAGAGGAGAGGGTGGTCAAGGATGCCCCTCCAGGGGTCCCGTGTTGCCCAGCAGGCAGGGGGCGGACCCGGAGCAGGACAGCGGTCCCTGGAAACACCTGCTGGGAGATGGGTCTGCTGCCTGTGGAAGGGACCCGGGGGCACGAGGGGTGGGCTGGGGTTCCCCCCATAGCACCCCAGGCAAGGGCCGCAGGCAGGGCTCAGAGCTCCGGAAAAGCAGAGTAAGAAGGGCTGTGCCCGCCCCCAGGCGCTTTGCAGGAAGGTTTGTAGACACCACAAAAGATAAACTTGAAGTCCCCATCTCATACTCCATGTTGACTCAAGTTAACCAGTGACTCTCACGCTGTTTTCCTTAAACCATTTTCCCCCAGTGGACGCAGCTGACGAGGCTACGACTGAGGGCCTGGGCCCTTTCAAGTAGTTCCTTCATCAGGCCGAGCAGATAGCCCATGGTGGGGCGGTGGGGGTGGGCTGGGCTGGGAGCGATGGCCTGGGGCTCCCTGCTGTTTCGGTGTTAACACACCTAGGTGGGATCAAAGGCTGCCTGCCCATCCTGGCCTCTCCACGGGGGAGGGAGAAATAAGCTGCAATTTGGCGTCATCGGCAACTGTGACAGTCGGTTATGGAGGTGGAGGTTTATGGAGAGCGATTTGTAGGTGCTGTGCTCAGCCGTGTCTGAGGCTTTGCGACCCAGTGGACCGCAGCCCACCAGGCTCCTCTGTCCCTGGGATTCTGCAGGCAGGAATACTGGAGCGGGTGGCCATTTCTTCCTCCAAGATATCTTCAGTTTACTACAAGCCAATTGAGGAAGTCGCTGCAACTTTTCTATGGAAAATTTCCAGTCTTTGTTATCTGTCAAGATGTGGTCTCAGACCTGCTTGTGTTTCAAATGGTCTAGAAACCATTTTGAAGGAAAATGCCATCTCATTTGTCACCCACATCACATGTATCCCAATATGAAATACCTCGTTGAACAGGTAACATGGTCCTATTAATTAACTAAAAGGACAGGGAAAATGAAATATATATATATATATATATATATATATATATATATATATATACACACACATATATATGTGTGTGTGTGTAAAAGGACATCTTACATGTCAGACTCTGTTAGAGGCTTTATTGTAATTATCATCTACTCCAGTGACTATTCCATAAACCATGTATGGAGTGTTTGCTGAGATCTGTGCCAGCCATGGTGGGCCCGTTGGAGGGTGTCAGGGACAGGATTCCTGTCCCCAAGAGGTCTGAGTTCCTCGGGAGATACAGATGTCATTAACTAAAGAGCCACAGAAATACATCCGAAACTTCAGTTGGGTGAGGGCTTCTGAGGATGGGGACCCCAAAGCTGAGAGCCTTGGAGAGAAGGAGGGTGGGATAGAGGGGAAGGGAAGAGGGCCAGGGAGGAGGGCCAGAGAAGAGGGCCAGGGAGGAGGGTCAGGGAGGAGGGAGCAGGAGGGAAGAGTGTGTAGGAGGCCCCAGTGAAGACCCTCTTCATCCACTTCGGGACCCAAAGGCCAGTGAGATGGGAGTTAAGGACACAGGGTCCCTCGAGACTGGGGCTTTCATCTTTAGGAGCACTGGGTCGACACTGAAGTATTTTGAGGAGGAGGCTAACAGGATGCTAGGGGTCCCTTTGAAGTCACTCTGCTAATGAGCATGGGTGTAACAAAGAGCAGAGTGGACCCAGAGGCTTCTGGTCCAGGCGCAGACAGAGTGGCCGGGCCCAGCGTGGGAGGGTGCAGGGATGGACAGCAGGCCTGGCCTCGGCCCCCTTGAGTCTGGGGTATTAGTCACAAGGGTAGGGGATCTGGCAGGGGGAAGGAAGAGAGTGTTGGGGGGACAGTCCCCAGGGTTCTGGCCTCTAAACCGTCCTGGGATGTTGCCACACTGAACCCTCAGGAGGACCTCGTGGTTTACCCTGTGGTCACAGTGAGTGACGGAGAGTGTAGCTTCTGGTACCCCCAACCAGTGGGACGCTTCCCCACCCCAGAACCTTCCTGAAACCCCACTGAACCACCCACCAGACTAGCCCTCGACGCTCCTTGAAAGGCAAATGGTTAGTTCAGTTCAGTTCAGTCGCTCAGTTGTGTCCGACTCTTTGTGACCCCATGAACCCCAGCATGCCAGGCCTCCCTGTCCATCACCAACTCCCGGAGTTTACCCAAACTCATGTCCATCGAGTTGGTAATTCCATCCAGCCATCTCATCCTCTGTCATCCCCTTCTCCTCCTGCCCTCAATCCCTCCCAGCATCAGGGTCTTTTCCAATGAATCGGCTCTTCACATGAGGTAGCCAAAGTACTGGAGTTTCAACTTCAACATCAGTCCTTCCAATGAACACCCAGGACTGATCTCCTTTAGGATGGACTGGTTGGATCTCCTTGCAGTCCACCAGGCCCTCTCAAGAGTCTTCTCCAACACCACAGTTCAAAAGCATTAATTCTTTGGCGCTTAGTTTTCTTCACAGTCCAACTCTCACATCCATACATGACTACTGGAAAAACCATCAGATCAGATCAGATCAGTTGCTCAGTCGTGTCCGACTCTTTGCGACCCCATGAACCGCAGCACGCCAGGCCTCCCTGTCCATCACCAGCTCCCGGAGGTCACCCAGACTCACACCCATCGAGTCAGTGATGCCATCCAGCCATCTCATCCTTTGTCGTCCCCTTCTCCTCCTGCCCCCAATCCCTCCCAGCATCAGAGTCTTCTCCAATGAGTCAACTCTTCGCATGAGGTGGCCAAAATACTGGAGTTTCAGCTTTAGCATCATTCCTTCCAAAGAAATTCCAGGATTAATCTCCTTCAGAATGGACTGGTTGGATCTTCTTGCAGTCCAAGGGACTCTCAAGAGTCTTCTCCAACACCACAGTTCAAAAGCATCAATTCTTCGGCGCTCAGCCTTCTTCACAGTCCAGCTCTCACATCCATACATGACCACAGGAAAGACCATAGCCTTGACTAGGCGAACCTTTGTTGGTAAAGTAATGTCTCTGCTTTTGAATATGCTATCTAGGTTGGTCATAACTTTCCTTCCAAGGAGTAAGCGTCTTTTAATTTCATGGCTGCAGTCACCATCTGCAGTGATTTTGGAGCCCAGAAAAACAAAGTCTGACACTGTTTCCACTGTTTCCCCATCTATTTCCCATGTAGTGATGGGACCAGATGCCATGATCTTCATTTTCTGAATGTTGAGCTTTAAGCCAACCTTTTCACTCTCCACTTTCACTTTCATCAAGAGGCTTTTTAGCCCCTCTTCACTTTCTGCCATAAGAGTGGTGTCATCTGCATATCTGAGGTTATTGATATTTCTCCCAGCAATCTTGGCTCCAACTTGTGTTTCTTCCAGTCCAGCATTTCTCATGATGTACTCTGCATATAAGTTAAATAAACATGGTGACAATATGCAGCCTTGACGTACTCCTTTTCCTATTTGGAACCAGTCTGTTGATCCATGACCAGTTCTAACTGTTGCTTCCTGACCTGCATACAGATTTCTTAAGAGGCAGATCAGGTGGTCTGGTATTCCCATCTCTTTCAGAATTTTCCATAGTTTATTGTGATCTACACAGTCAAAGGCTTTGGCATAGTCAATAAAGCAGAAACAGATGTTTTTCTGGAACTCTCTTGCTTTTTCCATGATCCAGCGGATGTTGGCAATTTGATCTCTGGTTCCTCTGCCTTTTCTAAAACCAGCTTGAACATCAGGAAGTTCACGGTTCACATATTGCTGAAGCCTGGCTTGGAGAATTTTGAGCATTACTTTACTAGCGTGTGAGATGAGTGCAATTGTTCGGTAGTTTGAGCAGTCTTTGGCATTGCCTTTCTTTGGGATTGGGATGAAAACTGACCTTTTCCAGTCCTGTGGCCACTGCTGAGTTTTCCAAATTTGCTGGCATATTGAGTGCAGAGAAACCATAGCCTTGACTAGATGGACCTCTGTTGGCAAAGTAATAGGGAAAAGTCAACAAAGTAATGTCTCTGCTTTTTAGCATGCTGTCTAGGTCGGTCAGCTTCTCTTCCAAAGAGCAAGCGTCTTTTTAATGGCTGCAATCACCGTCTTCAGTGATTTTGGAGCCCAATAAAATGAAGTCTGTCCCTGTCTCCATTGACCGTCTATTTGCCGTGAAGTGATGGGATTACATGCCACGATCTTAGTTTTTTGAATGTTAATTGTGTGTATTTATACAGAAAATACAAGCTTCCAAGAGATTAACATTAATTAACTGCTGTAAAAATAAAGATTTAAGGAGACCAAAAATAAAACTGTTTAATGAAAAGTGAAGTGAAAATGAAAGTCGCTCAGTCATGTCCATCTCTTTGCGACTCCATGGCCACTATACAGTCCCTGGACTTCTCCAGGCCAGAATACTGGAGTGGGCAGCCTTTCCCTTCTCCAGGGGATCTCCCCAACCCAGGGATTGAACCCAGGTCTCCCACATTGTAGGTGGATTCTTTACCAGCTGAGCCACCAGGGAAGCCCAAGAATACTAGAGTGGGTAGCCAACCCCTTCTCCAGGGATCTTCCCGACCAGGAATTATACTGGGGTCTCCTGCATTGCGTGTGGATTCGTTACCAACTGAGCCATCAGGGAAGCCCTGTAGTAGGACACCAAAACGACAAAGAGGGAGGGGAAAAAAACAAGAAAATTAACGAAGGAAAGCGAGTGGCAAGTGGCCAGAAGTGTCTCACAGACAGGGTTTGGATCCGAGGGGCGGACAGTGCGGTAGCCACCAGCCGCCTGAGACTGCCGAGCACTTGAGATGTGGCTGCTCAACTGTGGGATTAAATTGTTTATGTTACTGGAGCTCCAATCCTTTAGCCACCTAATGAGAAGAGCTGACGCATCAGAGAAGACCCTGATGCTGGGAAAGACTGAAGGGAGGAGAAGCAGGTGACAGAGGATGAGATGGTTGGAGGACATCACCAGTCCAACGGATATGAATTTGAGCAAGCTCCGGGAGATGGTGAGGGACAGGGAAGGCTGGCGGGCTGCAGTCCATGGGGTCACAAAAGAATCAGACATGACTTAGCGACTGAACAACAACAATTGTATCAAATTGAAATGTAAACAGTCACAGGTGGCTAGTGGCTGCAGAATCGGACAGAAAAGGCTGAGACCACATGCCTTGTTTCCCCCAGGAGTGGGGATGGAGTCCCAGGGAATTCAGGAATTGGTCTGAAGTCTTACAACCAGACACTGAGCACTTCAGTGATGGAAATGGGAGGATCCGTGGGTTGGTTTCTAGGTTAAGTATTTATGTTCCTTTTAATAGTTTTGAAGAAAAAGTAACAGAACTGAGATTCTTTGTTTTCTTTAAATATTATGCTGGCCTGGAAGCAGTCTTTTATAATGACCCTAATTCTTATTTTAGAATTGAACATCAAAGAGTTTAAATCTGATCCATTTTGCCTACCTTTCTTTAAACAGAGTTAAGATCATTGTTGAATGATATTAACAAATGATGTTAACATCATTTAACATTGTTAAAAGGATGCAACGAACAAAGTTACATCTGGAAATCACAAAACTGCCAAATATGAGGTCTGTTATGTAATTTGAAAAGAATCCTTTATGCTTTTCTCATGTGCATGGTTCAAACTTCAGACTCAAACCCCACAATCCAGCAAGGTCTCCTGAAGATCTGCTCTATGGGATTCACACATACGCACACACATACACACGCACGCACATACTCTCCAGGACATCTCACACTATCTCCAGGACATCTCACACTAAACTATAAAAGTGACAGATCAGCTAAAATCCTGAAATCCTTTTCTCAAACAGAGAGAGGAATCCTGAAAACAAAGTGGAAAGGAAAAGCATCCAATGGAAGTTAAAACTGAGACGTGAATATCAGAGGAAATCGCAGTGCCAAAATTCCTATTCACTTTCTTTCTGTTTTTCCTTTAAGGACAACAGCCTGAGTAAGCTTGGGGGACAAAATGGGGGCGCGGTGATGGCTTGTACCCTTTACCCTTCAACTTGAATCCAGAGAGTGCCCTGCATGCTTGAGGGTGTGTGTAGGCAGAGCATCACCCCTTACTACACACCTTCAGCCAAAATCCACACTCCTCATCTGCTCCCTACAGATGCTGTCTCTGAAATGAAGGCCCCTGGGCTCTGGAATTAAGAAGCTGAGAACCGCACAGCCCTGCAGTGCGGGCAGGAAGCGGATCTGTCCTTGTAAAGTTAGCCCATGGTGGCTCTCAGCATACCTGGGACACCAATTCGAAAAGGAAAAAGGAAGTGGTCAAAGTCATGCTTTTTTGTGAACTTCAAAGGTTCTTTATCCCTCCCCCTCTTTCCATTTTACTGTCTGGTGAGCTGACTGTCTGCAGCTGTCGGCAGAGGCTGTGTCCCCCGGCGTCAAACCTGCCTCCTCACGCCCATAAAACTGCAGCAGGGGACCCGGCGGCAGGTGTGGGAGGCAGGGGCCGGGACGCCCTCGCGGTTCCCCTCGCACCGCCTGCTGTGCCACGGAGACCCGCCTCTCAGCTCACCCTGGCCAAGCTTGCAGCTCCTCAGAATGACTCCCCCAGATTTCCGTGCTCCGTGTGCTGGGGGTGTGCGGAAACCAGTCTCATATCCCTCTTTCCTATATCCGCCTGCCTGGCAGAATACTTTAGTGCAACTCATGTTCACCAAAACCCAGGCCACTCGGGGAGATGGTGAAGGACAGGGAGGCCTGGCGGGCCGCAGTCCATGTGGCTGGAGTCGGACACGACTGAGCGACCGGATAACAACAGACTACTGATGGGGGAAGCAGACAGAAGCCAAATCAATGCCGACATTTATAACCCACGTTAAAAAAATGTCTTAAACAGCATCAGGTACCATCACAGATGCTTCTGAAACCCACAGAACCAGGCTCTGGTTCTTCTTCAAACTGGGAGAGATGAATAAGCCCCGCACGTGTTTTTGGAGATGTCAGGACTTCAATAGCAAGGATGTAATAGCTTGCCCTCTTCCTCTTCTTTTAGTGACGGGAAATGAATTATTGCAGATGACATACTAGTCAACTGTACTCTAACCCTGCAGACCACGAGGCCATTATGTCGTATGGTTAGTGCCAGTGTTTTGGGGGAAAAAAAGGGGATGGACAGAAAATCAATTTATTTAAAGCCACTTTAAATTGTTCATATTGTTTTTATTTGGCAGATTGAAAATGCATGCTTTTCTAAACAAAGGGAAACATAGTTGCAGCATTTTTGCAAGAAGAGAAAAAAAAACAGAAAGGGGAAGGATCATCTTGGAGGCAAGCACAGGAGCCTTAGCATTTACTGAGCTCCCACTGTGTGTCAAGTCGTGAGCACTTCATCACCTTCGGGGGAGGAGGGCAGGGGAGGGATGAAGGGGAAAGAAGTACGAAAGAAATGTGAGAGAGAAAGGGTCCTGGTTTTGCCCTCAAGGACGCGACTTTATAATCAAGGAGGCTAGGCTAGGCTAGGCTAGGCTAAGTCACTTCAGTCGTGTCCGACTCTGTGTGACCCCATAGACAGCAGCCCACCAGGCTCCCCCGTCCCTGGGATTCTCCAGGCAAGAACACTGGAGTGGGTTGCCATTTCCTTCTCCAATGCATGAAAGTGAAAAGAGAAAGGAAGTCGCTCAGTCGTGTCTGACTCTCAGCGACCCCATGGACTGCAGCCCATCAGGCTCCTCCATCCATGGGATTTTCCAGGCAGGAGTACTGGAGTGGGGTGCCATTGCCTTCTCCGATAATCAAGGAGACCCAACAAATAAAGGCAAAATGAGCTTAGACACATTTTAAAAACAGCATTTGAGAATTTTTCTTATCCCTTTGAATTTTCAGTCTCTAATAGTGTGTTTGCACTATACATAAATATTGCTCATAGAGGTAATAGTTTTGGTCAATTGTTTTTGTTGGTTTCCACACTTTAAATTCTACAGAAAACTGGGAGGGTTGGGGTCGGAGTGATGTAAGAAAATATTCCAATTAAGGCTGATGGTAAAAAATCCAGCTCTCAGAATTGAAGCCATCCTTTCAATACTATAGGTTTTGATGCAAATAAGAATGTTATCGTACAGTAAGTATTTTCTAAAGACCTGCTATCTATCAGGCATTGGGTTAGGATCTGAGCATAGATGTGTAAACGTAACAGAGTATGTGGTTTAAACAGAAGAACACAAGGTTATAACGAAGGCAGCGTTGGTACTTACAGATTCCAAAGGATGCAGGACACATTTCAATTCATTTTTCTATAATTTAAGCTCAGAAAGGAGAATGTCAAGTTACCGTCCTAGATGAGACGTCTGCCAACTATAGCCTTCGGGCCAACGTTGTGGTTTTCAGGTTTTTAAAGGGTTTTTGAAAGAAAGAAAGGAAGGAAGAAAGGGATGAAGGAGAGAAAGAATACACCACAGAGACAACGGTGGCCTGCAGTCTTAGATGACCATCACCACCCGCTTCCAGGAAATGGTGTCTTCGCTCACAAGAACGTGAAGAGCATGGGCCTTGCTTCTCCAGCGTTTCATCTTCCTGTTCTTGGAGTTCTCAGGGCCTCAGATACTTGAGGGCTAATTTAGATTAACTCTAAATGTATCTGAATTTCTGTTTTAGCATTGACTATGTCACATTTCACTTAATGAAGGTGTCAGTGTGTTAATTTTTTTTTCATTGGAGGATAATTGCCTTACGGTATTATGCTAGTTTCTGCCATATATCAACATGAATCAGCCATAGATATGCTTCTGTCTCCTCCCTCGTAAACCCCTCTCACTGTGTCAAACAGTTTAACAATATTCAAACACTGCTGATCCTTAAACGGTCTTTCTGGCCACTTCACCACAGCACCTCTTATAACCCAGACATTTTGCCTGCTTAAAATAAACACATGTAATGGATAATCTGCATTTTTAAGAACCATAATTTCTATCTAATTGCATTAAACCACAAAGACTGTTTCATCTGGGGACAAATTACTTTTTAGGGATAACTGAAAACAAGTCTTCATTTAATCACCGAGTTATGTCCCTGCTCTCAATTAAAATACATGGTGTAAGCAAAATTTCAGACTACACCGATTTCTCCAAGGAGTAAACAGTGAGGTCGTTTGCATTTTCATGGGCACATTTACATGCTGCCCTTGTCGTCACTTTTTTTGAATTGATAAACTACTCATATGGTGAAGTCAGGGTGTTTAGAATTTTTATGTAGGCATTTTATATTACCTTCACGTATACTTGGGAGTGAATGGGAATTTATACATTTTGAGAAATTAAGGCAAAACACATCAGCCTGTATTTATTTATGGCAGATATGTAGAGTATCTACCAAAAAAAAAGCTCACCAAATAAAAAGAACATCTATTTGGAATTTGACTCAGTTTATGGATGACACGTTTGCTCAATATAAACAACAAAACATGTTTTCCTGGAAGCAGGCAGAATAAAAGTTTGATCCTTGATCTTACTAGAGGATATGGTTCGTTCCTAAACCCAATGACTCCATTTGGCTGATGCCCATTTGAGGTCATTAATGCCATTTGTACCACCCAGAGCTGCAGCCACATTTCACAGCTGGCCGGACCCAACAGGGACACAGCCCACCAGGCTCCTCCGTCCATGGGATTTTCCAGGCAAGAGGACTGGAGTGGGTTGCCATTGCCTTCTCCGCAACAGGGACAAGCCCCGAGTTATAGATGACAACCTACCTGGGGACAAGCAGAGCCTGATTAAGTACGCGTTGCCTGCCACAGTCAGGCGACTACGTGGAAAATTCTCAGCTGAAGCTATAAACTAAGGACAACAAGAAGTTGTTTCAAAATTTGCATTAAGGCAAGGCATCCCACTGGCTACAGCTATAGACCTTCCTAGATTTTTTTGCTCAGTCTCTTTGAACAGAATGCAGACACATTTTTCTGTGGCCCAGAGAATTCTACCAATTTGAAAGTTTAGGGGAGAAATGCTACACAGTAGACACAATTATTTACCAAAGATTATTGGAGTTGATTTGAGAACAGAAGAGGGTTACAGACTCCCTTAAATGTTCCAGAAAAGTGGGGAAAAGAAATATCAACAAGCATGAATATATCAAGCAGATGCTGTGTGTATCTGATTGGCAAGCGGCTAACTACCCTCAGCAGGGAATAAGACACCCCTCCAAGGAAGGAGAACAGCGTGGGGACCCTGAGATCCAGCATCACGTTTGACTGACAGCACCCATCTACAGCTCATCAACCAAACCTTTCCATCCCAGATCTCCATGGAAAAGAGTAAAACTGTGTATTGGATCCATGTGATATAGAACCATTTCTTAAATCTATAAAACTATAAAATGATTGGAGAAAGCGGGTGCGGCATGACCTGAATGCTGAATTTATTCTGAATAATGGGAAACTAAGCAGAGACACTTCCCCGGTGGTTCAGATGGTAAAGAATCTACCTGCAATGCAGGAGACCTGTTTTTGACCCCTGGGTCGGGAAGATCCCCTGGAGAAGAAATGGCAACCCACTCCAATATTCTTGCCTGGAGAATTCCATGGACAGAGGAGCCTGGCGGGTACAGTTCAGGGGGTTGCACAGTCGGACACGCCTGGACAACTCACACTTTCACTTTCTTTGCAGAGTGCAACGTTCCCCCTCCACTATTTCCAATTCTTTACTTCCGATTTTAATCAGGGCTATTTTTTACATTGAATTCAGTCAGAGAGATAAAAAGAACATACATTCCGTGAGTAGTAAGTTTGTGGGAGGAAGTTTGTATGATTTAATTTGTTTGATTGAACTCTTTAATTACTGAAGTGGGTAGGGATTACTGTTCCTATTGTAAAGACAGGAACACAGAGACGGGACAAGCACAAGGGTTAGCGCCTGCAACAGGCAGTTGGAAGAACCAGCCCCAAAGTCCACATCTGGCTAACTCAGAATAACTTAACAATAGTGCGTGTCACAGCTTACAATGTTTTCCAACAAAGCTAAAAAGCTCAAGTGCTCTGAGGCATTATTGAGGAAATCTTATGTGTAGGTAGTAAAGGAGCTTTAAAAGAAGATATTTTTCTGGTTGAATAATCAGTCACTTGATGGTTCCCAATAATGGGAATTATGTGCCGAGAGGCTTCCCCTGTGACTCCCGCCTGCAATGCGGGAGACCTGGGTTCTATCCCTGGGTTGGGAAGATCCCCTGGAGAAGGAAAGGCTACTCGCTCCAGTATTCTGGCCTGGAGAATTCCATGGACTGTACAGTCCACAGGGTCGCAAAGAGTCGGACACGGCTGGCGACGTTCACTTTCAGCATAGCCTCACCCTGAAATGAAGCCATGAGTCTTCAGGTCCCTCGGTTAGGGCCGCACAATGTCACCAACACTGCTGACAACTCCTGAGACAGGGCCACAGGTTCTATCACAGGTCACCCTCCTAACCCAGCATGGTGGGGTAGGATGCATTCATTCCTCATCTTCTCATGATTATTATGTCCCACTCATTCTGTGCCTGCAACCGTATTAGAACTTAGATACACAGAGATTTTTAATAAAGATCTAGTTCTGGCCCCAAAGACTCACAGTCTTACACACATTGAAAGAGGAAACAAGATGAGTGAAAACACTCCAAACTGAACCCACGTAAACTAATAATAACTAGTGTTTTCAAAGAAAAATACACACGCATGTGAGCCCAGTCGTGTCCAACTCTTTGCAACCTCTTTGGCTGCAACCCGCCAGGCTCCTCTGTCCATGGGATTCTGCAGGCAAGGATACTGGAGTGGGTTGCCATTTCCTTCTCCAGGGGAATCCTTCTAACCCAGGGATCGAACGAGAATCTCCTGCGTCTCCCGCACTGGGAAGCGGATTCTTTACCGCTGAGCCACTGGGGAAACCCCAAAGGAAAATAAAGCACCTTGAAAACAGGCCACCAGTGATGGGACATGATCATCACTATTTATTTTTCTCTTCATTGTATATATTTCTTATTCTTTCCTTTTTTTTTTTTTTTTTGGCCAAGCCGTGCCGTGTGTGGGATCCTCTGACCAGGGGTCAAACCTGAGCTCCCTGGGACTGCTCTGGTTTGTCTGGTGGTAAAGAATCCGCCTGCCAAGGCAGGGGGCACGGATTCCATCCCTGGCCTGGCCTTGGAGGGACTAAACTCACGAGCCACAAGTACTGAAGCTGGGGCTCTAGAGGCCGTGCTCAGTAACCACGACCCAGCACGACCAAAAACCCCTAAAAAACCTGAGCCCCCGCTCTGGAAGTGCGGAGTCCAGCCACTGCCCACCAGGGAAGCCCTGTGCCCCTTCCACTTTAAAAGCCCGCACTTGGGTCTCATAGAGGATCTACTATTACTTATGAAAGAGCATAAAGGAGGATCTTTTGCCTCAAGTCAAATGTGTTCTTTACACCAACGGGAGAAGACATCTCCTGAAATGGAATTTTGCACCAAAAGAAAGAGTTTTCAGAAAAGGAAGGTGATACCACAGACTGTCCTGGAGCACTGAGCAACCTCACCGACACCTTTGTCCGCGGTGCTGAGGGTCCCTCGGGACCAGAGGCTGGGCCTGACTCTTTCTGGGGCTGCGGGGGCTTCCCCATCTCAGTCTGTCGGAGTCCGGCTCAGGGCCCTTTGTCAGGACCGAGAGGAGCAGCCTGGGCCAGGAGGAAGCGCTCTCCCTCGTGGGGCTGATCGACCGTGAGGATGGAGCCAGAAGTGATGGCCTCAACCACCCCATCTCGAACCGGGTGAGAACGTGACACACTGTGGGAGGGGGACCCCGGAGAAGGAGCCTCTGTCCCTGAGAGGTTTAAACCTGGGGGCGGATGTGAGGCTGTTGATGTGCAGTGCACACCTGTGGGTGGACAGAAGAGGCTGAGGGTAAAGAGTGTGGCGTGACCGGATGAGGCTTGGGTGCATGGGGACCCTCCCCTGGGTGCTCCCTGGCAGGAGACTCCAGGCTGCCAGGCTGAGTGGGCCCCGGAGCCGCACAGGGCCAGCCCTGGGGAGGTGCTGAAGCAGGACTGACCATCCCATCCTGGCACCAACAATCTGCTCTGCAGACTAAACTGGAGAGGAGAGCAGGGGTCACCAGTGGGATCCGCTGGGGAGGGAGTGCGGGGAGGCGAGGAGTGAGCTTGGCCAGGAAGAAGCCTGGAAGGGTGGAGGCCGGCACCTGGCCCAAACAGGGAAGCCTGGCGATGAGGGGCCCCGCCCCAGGGAGCTGCGAGCAGGTGACAGGAGGCCTTGGATACTAGTTCCGACCACGTCCACCACCAAACACCTTCACGGGTCCAAGCTCATGGTTCAGAGACGGTGTGTTACAAAACGAAGAGTTTTGCCAGGGAAAACAACATGCTTTCAGAAGACTCCCGAATCTTTTCATTTATTCATCAAGTGTTTCTTGAATGCCAGGCACTTTTCTCAGACACTGGGGATTCTAGGAAACACTACTAGAGTGAGAAAGATGCTCTAGAGCAGAGAGGAGACAAACACACAAAGAAAACAAGTAAAAAACGCATGGAGTGTTGGACGGTGGTGCTGAGAAACCAAAGCAGATGGAGGGGATTTACACGCAGGGAAGGGCGTGGGGCGGTGGGCACACGTCACATGGTTCCTGGGTGAGGCCTTCAAGTACAGACTGGAAGGAAGTGATGGCACACCATGGGGACGTCTGGGGGGTCATTCCCAGGAAAGGGAACTTCAGTGCAAAGGCCCTGGGGTGAGAGGATCCCTACGTGCCTAGGGAACACAGACGCCGGTGCAGCCTGGCGGGAAGAGCAGGACAGTGGGTGACGTGAAGCAGAACTAGCCTCCTATTGTGGCTCAGAATCATTTCTAGACTTGTTTCTGCTCCTGTGTGGTGCATACTCAGTCACATCCGACTCTTGGCAGCCCCATGGACTGCAGCCCGCCAGGCTCCTCTGTCAGTGGGATTCTCCAGGCAAGAATACTGGAATGGGTTGCCCTTTCCTTCCCCAGGGAATCATCCCAACCCAGGAATTGAACCCGAGTCTCCGACGTCTCCTGCATTGCCAGGGGGATTCTTTACCACTAGTGCCACCTGGGAAGCCCTATTTCTGCTCACGTAGAACAATAAAGCTGCCTGCTCACAAATTCTGGCTCCTTCCAACCTCCGGAAGGGATTTAGCAGGTCCATTTTTAGAAATCGTGATCAGTGCAAAGACCTCTGTGCGCCTCCTTAGGTATCCAGAAGCCTCTGAGAAAATTCATCACACAGGGGAGCCAATCTCTCACACTGAGAGTGAGGTGGGGTCTCGTCCTGATGAAGCCTTGCCTCCAGAAGGGGGAGGACTTGGCCAGGAAACAGCCCACCTAGGGAGGAGGGTTTCTCTTAAGCACAAAGCCTGAAATGAAGTTCCTTTGCCCCAACTCAGCCCTGACTGGTCCACGGGGGCAGCTGGATCTGAGGCTGACTCTCGAGCACGCCAGCTGAGGCCTTCAGGATCTGAACGTGGGGTCTCAAGGGCCTCCACCCTTGCCCTCCTTGCCAGGAGAGGGAGTGTCAGGTCCCAGGCAAGAGGCCGGAGCGGAGGGGGAACTACACTCCCTAAAACCAGCAAGAAAAGCCGAATCCAGTTAACCAAAACAGCGAAGACTGTTTAAGAACAGACCACACGTGCATTTGACAAAATGGTATCTCCTTGAAACCGAAGTGAAGTGAATGGCGGTGTTTACAAGCCAAGGCAGATGTTCAAAGGGAGACTCAGACACAGGACAGATGGCGGGGAGAAGGCCAGTGCGTTCAGCCAACACCCACAAAATTGCAGACTTTTTTAAGTGCCCTGAAGGCTGTTTATGGCCCAAGGGCCCCGGGCTCGGTCCCCTAGCCCCGGCAAGCCCCTCAGCGTCCACACCACGGCCTGGACAGGACAGCTGGCAGCCTCTGTTCAGGGGACTTTCATTTTCATGCAGACACATTATCATTTTATCCGTCTAATAAAAGCTAGTCAGAGTCTCTTCACCTGCTATTTGACAAGGAGAAAAGGGAGGAGACGCTTGGCGGCAGATGATTCACCTGCTGAAATTGCAAGAACAACGGGGGAAAATCTCAAATAAACCATCACACCCTCCGCTGTCTATTCTAGGGGGTATCCAAACCCCAAGGGCCCCTGGGCCTGCGATTCTTTACAAGTCCAGTTATAGGAGCTGCAGAAGGGTCTGTAGTTGCACCTCTTAGGAACATCTGCAAAAGTCATTCTAAAGCATTCTGTCCACATTTGATGCTGACCCTTTACACGGATGTTAAGTACAGATTGAAGGACACTGATACAACGAAGGACAAATGGAAACCCTGAGTTGCTCGTAGTCAATCGGGTAGAAAGTAAGGGAGAAAGCGTGTATTTTCACGGCTATTTGCTCGTTGCCTGTTATTTCTGGTCCCCTTAGAACCTTTCTCATGCTGGAAACATTTTTAAAAAAAAAAAACCAGCCAAGTCAAATTGTACATATGTGATCACAATTAAAAATGACTCTACCACTTATTCTAAAACCCAAACCAAGTTACAGTACAATAATAGATACCAAAAATTCAGCAAAATGCTGGTCATTCGAGGAGTTGGTTTATGCCTTTGTCACTCACAGAATCTATTTTGGAGCACATTCAAGGTTTTTTTAAATGGAGTATTTTTTTTTTTTAATAAACGGGTGACTGATTTTGATTACATTCAGAAGTAAACTTGAATTTTAGAGACACACACACTCACATTTAGAACAATATCCCCTTCCGACAGGAGAGACAGAAGGAGTACGTAACCAGCTTCATCTTCACGGAGAAAAGGCCGCTGTGTGGACAGGATATCATCACAGCCCCAGACTTAGAGGCTCTGTAGTGAACGTCTCGGGAAGGAAGACCACCTTCACCACACTCAGTCCTGGTTTGGTCACCAAGCTGATCAGTAATCTTAAGATTACTGATGCCACACTGAAGCAACGTCTGTCACTTACTCAGGGAGGGGGCTTCTGAGGCACCTCCTGTGTGGACTCTGGGGAAGACACCAGGCTCTGTAAAGAACAATAAACGCTCAATTCCAAAGATAGGTCAGCTCTGATGAATGCACACGTCATTGCACAAAAGCATTTCACGGAAATAAAGCGCTTCATATTTGGAGATGTGTTTTTCAATATTTCTGAGATTATAAACATATTCTGGCATGTCTACTTGGAATTTGGTAATGGAGATAACTTCTCGTCAACTCAAATAAATACAGTCTTTGTATCTGTGTAGATTCTCTATATATAACAAATGTTTTGTTGCACATAATAAGATGCCCCAAATGTACTATTATTTTCCATCATTTTTATTATTTTTTTTATTTGTTATCATTTTTAGAGGAATATTATCTCTGTTTAAATTCCTTGTGTGACTATCTGCCTGCAATGCAGGAGACATAAGAGATGCAGGTTTGATCCCTGGGTTGGGAAGTTCCCCTGGAGGAGGAAAACGGCAACCCACTTCAGTATTCTGGCCTGAAGAATCCCATAGACGGAAGAGCCTGGCTGGCTACAGTCCATGCGGTCACAAAGAGCTGGACAGGACTGAGCAACTAAGCACACGCCACACGCACACACACATGTCAGCGATGAATAGATATTTATAAAACTGAACAGCCATATGATTTCTTGCTTCTCAGAATATCTAGATGTGCTTTCAGTCAAAATAAGACAGACTGTCAAGAAAAATAACTTATTAGAAAACTTTCTAATAACTTATTAGAAAACTGCAATTTCAGATTCATTAATACTGGGTCAAGTCAAATTAAACTATATTTAATATAATAGTAACTGTTTTGTGTTTTCACTTTTGAAGTTAGGAAAGTTTTATTATTCTTGATAAATCAATACTGAACAGCCATATGATTTCTTGCTTCTCAGAATATCTAGATGTGCTTTCAGTCAAAATAAGACAGACTGTCAAGAAAAATAACTTATTAGAAAACTTTCTAATAACTTATTAGAAAACTCTGCAATCTCAGATTCATTAATACTGGGTCAAGTCAAATTAAACTATATTTAATATGATGGTAACTGTTTTGTCTTTTCACTTTTGAAGTTAGGGAAGTTTTATTATTCTTGATAAATCAATACAAATACTATTTGTATTTACATTCAAGGAAAATGAAAATTTCAGCATTAACTATCCTCTTAAAATGAATGTGTGCTATACCTGAATGCATTGACAAAAATTTTACAGCTAAACTATTAAGACTTCAAAATAGTGAAAGATAAATAAAAATGAAAATTTGAAACAAGTGAAAAATAAAAAGAAAAATGGCCAAATAGGACATCCCTGGTGGTCCAGTGGTTAAGAGTCCATGCTTCGGTGCAGGAGGTACAGGTTTGGTCCCTGGGGTGGGGGACGGGTGAGAATTAAGATCCCACAGGCCTGGCAGCGTGGCCAAAACAATAACTGAAACCGTCAGGGAACGGCCGGATGACAGTCTTCTGAGTCTTCCCATGTCCCCGATTCATCCTGGTGCTTTAGAAATGGGAAGAATTCCTTCTTCCTCTTACCCTGGACGCACTCTTACCGTCACTTGTTTTTATATTCATCCTGTCTGCAAATGGCAGCAGGTATCTTTCCTGCAGAAACTAAGGATCTTCCCAGATTTAAGGGCCCTATTGTTGAATAAAGTGCCATGAACTAAGCTTCGAGAACTAGAACCCAGTGTTTGCATCGGTCATACTCTGTAAGCAGACTAAATTCAGGTTCTTAGCCGAGTGACTAATTTCCCACTAAATCCAAAACAAAGGCACTTTAAGGAAAAGCCTCAGCTCTGGAGATCCGTTAGGGCGCTAAAAACACTTTATGGCTGTATTATTTTATGGCTTTCCTGGTGGCTCAGTGGTGAAGAACCCATCTGTCAACGCAGAAGACTCAGGTGTGATCCCTGGGTCGGGAAGATCCCCTGGAGAAAGAAGTGCCAACCCACTCCAGTACTCTTGCCTGGAGCACTCCATGGACAGAGGAGTCTGGTGGGTTGCAGTCCATGGGGTCGCAGAGTTGGACATGACTTAGCGACTGAACAACAACATATTATTTTAATGTATTTTAATCTTAAAACTGGTACTTTTTTTTTTTTTTAACCAATCAGAAAAAGGAGGGGAAAAGACTCACTCGATAAAATTCACACATTAACAGGCCAGCAGGGAAGGTAGTGGTCATCCCTCTAAGGCTAAACACAGGTTTAACAGGAAGAGAAGCTTCTCTGGTAAGTCTTGGGATGGATCAGCCCAGCCTGGTCCCGTGTGGTTCTGCCTTCCGGCACCCATGGGCCTGCACACTGTCCTCCTGCTCGCTATGGCCAACGGCACAGATGTGACCCCGCTGTTCAGAGCAGCCTGACTTCTGGGCACTGCAGTAGCCGGGGTGAGTGGGACCCTCTCCGGTCATGCTGGGTTCTCAGCTCAGTTACACTTTTGCTTCAAAACCTCGACTCAGACGCAGGAGGATATGTTCTGTCTCACATGCGTCACAAGAACTTGCAGTCACAGGCGTTGCCTTACACAGCATCCTTCAAGGTGTTCTTGTAATTAGAGAAAAATCCACATCTGGTTTACCTAAACGTGCACATTTTCCCACTACTCATTCCACAAACATTTGTTGAGCTCCTCCTACATGCTCCACACCACTCTCAGCTTTGAGGACCACAGGACAGAAGTGCTGGCTCACGGGGAGCTTGTATCCAGGTAAGGAGAGCAGAGAGCCGACAAGGAACGAGTAAAAAAGCAGCTCTCAGGCAGCTCAGGACCTCAGCCCTTACAACATGGGAAGCCGCTGGGGGGTTTACAGGACCGGGCCCCCGCCTCAGAAGGCACCCAGGCTCCTCCACCTTCACAGGCACAGGCCGGCCTCAGAAGGCACCCAGGCTCCTCCACCTTCACAGGCACAGGTGACTGCTTCCTTCCAGAGGTGGGACAGGCTCCCCCGGCCATCCCCGTGACCTCCTGACTCACAGGGTGTGACAGAGTGGAATTCTGCGATTTCCAAACCCAGGTCTAAAGAACACAGGCAGCTCCTGGCGCCTCTTTCTTAGAAAACGGGCTCCCTTGAGGAAGCGCGGATGCCCCACCAGTGAGAGAGAAAGAGGGGTGGGAAGAGAAACACAAGGAGAAAGGCAGGGGGAGACAGGCAGAAACAGAGAGAGAGAAACAAAGACGGAAGAGATGAAGACAGAGAGAAAGATGTCGAAAGCTGGTTAGCTCCCAGCTAAATGCAGCCAGGTGACGGAAACCAATAAGGGAATCCTCCAAACCACCCTTAGAAATAATCCAGTCTCGTTTGAAGCCGCTGGCCTCGGGGGCCTTTTGTCACGGGGCAGAGATGACTGAAATGCAGGCAAGCATTGCCCCAGTGCTTTGTTAAGATTACAGGGTGTGGTGGCGTCCAGGGGAGCAAAGGTGGTGAAAGGGACAAGAGGCTGGCTGGCCTGGATGTGTGTTGCCGGCGATTCATAGGCAAGGTGACCTGTGCTCAGGTTCTGGAGAGAGAGGCCTTGCAGTAGGACTCTGTTGACTGAGGGCTGAAGGGCAGGCAGAACAAGCCTGTGGCCTCCTCTGGACGTTAAAGGGGCCACCACGATTGCTGACACGCAGTGTGGGCTGTGTGGCTTCACCAGCCGACGAGGCAGCAGCAAAGACTCGGTCCAAAGTCTCCATCAGCAGGTACTCAGCCGCAGCTACAGGCCAGCTGATCCCCTGGCACCTGGGGGAGGTCCCTGGCTGCAAAGCTGCAGGCGTGGGGTGAGCAGAGCCGGCGGGAGGCACCTGCCACCTGAGAACACCGGGGGAGCTAGGAATGCCTCCCAGCACTAGGTACAGGCCCCGAGCCCCCATGGAGGGCACCCAGGAGGGCTGCCTGCTCAAGACCCCACCAGAGTCACCCAGTGGCTTCTTGGAGGTGAACCTGTTGGGCAGTTAGAATAGGAAACAGGAGTCCATCAGGGCGGTGGCTAAAAGACAAGGAAGGGAAAAGCCCTCGAAAATAGAACAAGGGAAGGTCCGAGGACCGGAGTGAGGACTTCAGGTAGAACAAACAGCAGCCCTGGCAGCCCAGTTTACACATGGCAGGCCCAGGGGAGGGAAGCATACAGAGGGGCCGAAGGGCCGGGTCTCGGCACGTGTGCCCCCCCCCTCTCTCTCTCTCTCTGTGTCTTTTGGGTCGGCATGCCCTCACGCCTCAAAGATGTATTTTCCTTTTATTTTCTGAATAAAACTGAGCTATAACACGGAGCTGTGACGCTGATCCGTCCCAGAGCCGAGACACGGTCCGTCCCAGGGCCGAGACAGGTTCTGTCCAGGCCGAGACAGGTGTCCAGAGCGAGACAGGTTCTGTCCGAGGGCTTTAACGTCCGTCCCTTCAAATTTTTGTTGTGACGAGACAGAACCAAGGAAATGACACATTCCCCTGACAAACCCGATCGTGGTTTCGTTCTCAAGAAGCAGGTTCTCAAAGAGACACGTGTACCCCAATGTTCATAGCAGCACTGTTTACAATAGCCAGGACTTGGAAGCAACCTAGATGTCCATCCACAGATGAATGGATAAGAAAGCTGTGGTACATATACACAATGGAGTATTACTCAGCCATTAAAAAGAATACATTTGAATCAGTTCTAAGGAGGTGGATGGAACTGGAGCCTATTATACAGAGTGAAGTAAGCCAGAAAGAAAAACACAAATACAGTATACTAACGCATATATATGGAATTTAGAAAGATGGTAACAATAACCCTGTTTACGAGACAGCAAAAGAGACACTGATGTATAGAACAGACTTTTGGACTCTGGGTCCGGGAGAGGGTGGGATGATTTGGGAGAATAGCATTGAAATATGTATAATATCATATCTGAAACGAGTCGCCAGTCCAGGTATGATGCCCGATAACGGATGCCTGGGGCTGGTGCACTGGGACGACCCAGAGGGATGGTATGGAGAGGGAGGAGGGAGGAGGGCTCAGGATGGGGAGCACATGTATACTGGTGGCGGATCCATCTCGATGTATGGTAAAAGCAATACAATATTGTAAACTTAAGCAAAATAAAATTTAATTAAAAAAATAATAATAAAATAAAAAACAATAATAAAAAAAAAAAGCAGGTTCTCTTTCTTTGCTCACAGAGGGGACACAGTACTGAACGGTGGGGCGCTCTCAGGGAGAATCCAAGAGGACACTGTCCCCTGGGACACAATCTTTCTTGAAAAAATTAATTAATTTTAACAGAATAGCTACTTTACAGTACTGAGTTGGTTTTTGCCATACATCAGTGTGAATCGGCCGTAGACAGACACGTGTCCCCCCATCCTGAGCCCCCTCCGTCCCCACCCCATCCTTCCAGGTTGTCACAGAGCACCAGCTTTGGGGGCCCCGCATCACACATCAAACTCACACTGGTCATCTATTTTACAGATGGTGATATAAATGTCGCAATGCCATCCTCTCAAATCATCCCACCTTCCCCTTCTCCTGAGTCCAAAGTGTCTCCTTTGCTGCCCCACATGTAGGACCATCTTTTTAGATTCTGTATCAAAGGTTCACCTAGTCAAGGCTATGGTCTTTCCTGTGGTCATGTATGGATGTGAGAGCTGGACTGGGAAGAAGGCTGAGCGCCGAAGAATTAATGCTTTTGAACTGTGGTGTTGGAGAAGACTCTTGAGAGTCCCTTGGACTGCAAGGAGATCCAACCAGTCCATTCTGAAGGAGATCAGCCCTGGGATTTCTTTGTAAGGAATGAGGCTAAAGCTGAAACTCCAGTATTTTGGCCACCTTATGTGAAGAGTTGACTCATTGGAAAAGACTCTGAAGCTGGGAGGGATTGGGGGCAGGAGGAGAAGGGGACGACAGAGGATGAGATGGCTGGATGGCATCACTGACTCGATGGATGAGAGTCTGGGTGACCTCCGGGAGTTGGTGATGGACAGGGAGGCCTGGAGTGCTGCGATTCATGGGGTCGCAAAGAATCGGACACGACTGAGCGACTGATCTGATATATATGTTAACATACTATACCTGTTTTTATTTCTATCTGACTTCACTCTG
Organism: Tragelaphus eurycerus; assembly: GCA_935064755.1. Lineage (NCBI taxonomy): Eukaryota > Metazoa > Chordata > Mammalia > Artiodactyla > Bovidae > Tragelaphus > Tragelaphus eurycerus. The sequence goes on from CAKXYN010000114.1 coordinate 3,066,494, forward strand.
TGTAACAGGCTCTAGGTTCATAAACCACCTCATTAGAACTGACTCAAAGGGACACAGTCTGTGGAGGGTCGTCAAACCCCAAGTTCACTTCCTCTCCTGGGATGGGCACCTCAGCCCATTCACTGATGTCTGTCGAGAGTGGTTGGAAGCAAGGGGACACTCGGCCCCCAGGGTCCTGGCTGTGGGTGCAGATCCTTCTTGTAGCCCCGGTCAAGCCCTGGCTCAGAAGCATGACACTGGTCTCCAGGGAATCCACAGGAGCACCGCCTGCCTCCCCGGGAACTGGCCTTGGTGGTCCCTTGGCTTTCCCAGGGGACGTTCAGTCCATCAGTGGGTCTTTTCTGGGCACCTACTGTGTGTCCAGGAACACTCTGCTCACCAGGTGTCTGCAAAGAGTGATTCTTTATTGAAAAGAAAGAAACTGGAAGTCACTCAGTCGTGTCCGACCCCTTGCGACCCCATGGGCTACACAGTCCATGGAATTCTCCAGGCCTGAATACTGGAGTGGGTAGCCTTGCCTTCTGCAGGGGCTCTTCCCAACCAGTGACCAAACCCAGGTCTCCCACAGCTGGCAGATTCTTTACCAGCTGACCCATAAGGAAAGCCCAAGAATACTGGAGTAGGCAGCCTTTCCCTTCTCCAGGGGAATCTTCCCGACCCAGGGATTGAACTGGGCTCTCCTGAACTGCAGGCGGATTCTTTATCAGCTGAGCTACCAGGGAAGCCCCAAGAACTGGAAAAAGCAAAGTTCAGACCTGGCTCCTGGAAGGCTGTTTGTGAAGTCACTAGACGGGTTATGTCCATCCCACAGCCCCTCAACCTCCCTTCTAAGAAGTCTCTTCTCTAAGTGGTTTACGAGATGATGAAAACCTTCTTCATTTTCCATTTCATCCTTTTCCCCTCCCCTCCCCTCCCCTGCTCTCTCTCCCTGCCCCCAGGTCTTGTCTCACCTCCCGGGACAGTGTTTACTCCGAGCCTGAGGGTCACCAGTTCTATATCTCGCGCTGCAGAGGCCAAACCACGGCCTTCAGCCCACTGGACAGAGGAAGAGCTGGAAGCCGCCCACGTGTTCTCACAGCACGTGGATACTGCAGACCTTGGCAGCTGCCAGGAGTAACAGCAGGGTCTGAGACTGAAGCCAAAGGCCCGAGAGGGCTCAGGGCGCGTGCAGTCCCCGAGCCCCAGGAGCACGCTGAAACGCCTCTGGGAACCAGTTTCGGTTGCCACCCTGTGCTCGGAGGGCCCAGGGCCTGTATTCTAGGAAATGCTGCGTGGGGTTCACACACACCCGTGTTCACACCACAGACAGATGCCTCTGCCTCCTCTTCCCCCTAACCCCAGCAGGTGAGACACCCAACAGGCCGCCCACTGCGACCCCCAGGCAAGTGTATCACGCTCAGCATCAGCATGGGGGCCACAGCTTAACCCCGGGTGCATCTCTGACAGATACGCCCCACTGTGGGCCAGGCACCTGCACAGGCAAGCCCACACCTGCCCCGTGAGGAAACACTCAGAGCCCAGAGCCCTGACAGACGGGTGCAGCTCGGGGGCGGCGGGGACAGGCAAGGAGTGCCCCCCACCCCCGGGGCTGGTGCACGCAATGGGAAAGAACCACCTTCAGAGACAGGCCCAGGCGCTCACTGCTTAAAGGCAGGTGGCCGCCCACTGCAGATCCAGATGCAGACTCAACGGCCCTGCCATCAGATGGGACAGTCCAGTCCCCGAGTGGGATGAAGGCGGGAGCCTGGTTCTCACACTCTAGCCTCTAGGATGAGGATCACCGGGGGTGCTGTCAAACCAGACTGCTGGGCCAGCCAGGGTTCCTGAGTTCAGGAGGTGTGTGGGCAGCCTGAGAGTGCACATTTCTTATTTTATTTTTAATTTATTTTTATTTATTTGGCTGCACCAGGTCTTCTTTGCAGCAGGTGGGATTTAGTTCCCCGACGAGGGACCAAACCCAGGTCCCCTGCATTGGGGGCTCAGTGTTACCCACTGGGCCACAAGGAGGTCCCCAGAACGGATGTTTCTAAGGAGTCTCCTGGGGTGGTTCTGGTCAGGGCCACCGCCGGGGCCCACTGATGCCATGGCCACTGCTGGGACCCACTGATGCCAGGGCCGCCGCCGGGGCCCACTGATGCCAGGCAGCTATGGGGTTGGGCGTGCTGCTGCCTGGTGACGATGGAGAATCATCCCGATACGTACAAGAAAGGCCAGTTTGTTGAAACGCCTGCGCACACCTGCATCCAGCCCCGCCAAGCCAGTCCACCCTGGGGTCAAGGGCCGGGCTCAGGATGCAGACACCACGCAGCGGACCGAGGGCCCCGATTTACAGCAGAATGACAGGCAGCCTCACGCTCAGCCCTCGGAGGCCCCCAGAACAGCAGAGGGTACAACTGTCTGTCTGTGAAGGAGCAAGATCTGTGTGTGTGGTTAATGGTGACATGCACAGAGTCACAAGGTGATAATAAAGCACTGAGGATCCACCCACAGTGCCCACTGGGGGCACTTCCCTGGTGGCTCAGAAGATAAAGAATCTGCCTGCCGTGTGGGAGACCTGGGTTTGATCACTGGGTTGGGAAGATCCCCTGGAGAAGGAAACGGCCACCCACTCCAGTATTCTCGCCTGAAGAACCCATGGACCAAGGAGCCTGGTAGGTTATAGTCCATGGGGTCACAAAGAGTCAGACACGACTAAGTCACTAACACTACTTTGACACGAGTGCCCACCTGCTGTAACCCAGCCAGCCACCCGAAGTCTGACTTTGAAAGTGGCAGTGGGAGGCAGCTCCCGCCCTGGACAGACACTCCTCGCTGCGGCCAAGGGAACCCCCGTTCTCTGCTGAAAAGGCCACTGGGACTGCCCGGCGTCTGGGTCTCCCAAGGGTGACTGCAGCCTCTCAAAGGGGACCTGCAGCCACACAGGCCGAGCTGCTCACGGCCCTCATGACCTGGTTTCGGTGTCTCAAGGGTGTCCTTTCTGGGATTTCTGCGAGGCTTCCTGGTTAAACCTTACCCAGCTTCTCACACCAGCAACCGTGGTCACATGTCCACCTGGATCACGTCGCCCAGAGAAACCACAGCCCAGTGCCCCGTGGTCACAGGAGGGAAACGTGAAGCAACACAGGGAAGAAGGTGCAGCTGCCCGCACGGCAGGCCACAGACACGAGCGCGAGGCCAGGGCCGGCCGGCCACGTCCCTCCCTCCCGTCCCTTTAGTTTCCTGCCTGTTGCTCTCCTAAAGGCCGGCGTGTCCACGCTCCCCAATCCCCTCTGTTGACACAGCGTTAGGGAGGCCTCCTGAAACTCGTTTTGGACTTAATTTCAAGTGGCACTTCTCCTTTTCATGGTGGAAAGGGTCTTGCCGCATTTCACTTTTGTTTTCTCTCTTTTTCTCACCCTTCTGTGAACAATCTCCTCCTCAGGTCCGCTCTGGAGTAACAATATTGAGTCAGAGATACACTGGCCTCTGTGTAGGCAAACCAAACAGGCGCCCCAGGACCCGCAGAGACCCACGGGCCAGATGAAAGGCGGCCGGCTTTCTCACAGCTGGGCGTGAGCTGCATCCACCAAGCTCCAAACTCACCTGCAGGGTCCTTGTGCGGAAAGGCTTCAGAAATACCCATGTGGAGCGAAAAGCCATGATCAGAAAGGGACTTTCAGGCTTGAGAGTCACTTTATGTCATCTTTTTTTTTTTTTTTTTTTTTAACCTTGGAGGGGAAATGTTCGGGATGGTCAGCCAGGAGCCTGAGGAGCCTGAGATAATCCTGAACCCAGATACTGAAAGGTTGGGATAGATCCTTTTTTTTTTTTTTTTCTGCAGGGGAAAATGGACAAAAGAAATGATCAATGAGGGTGGGAGGGAAATGGGAAGAAAGAAGGGGAGTGATGGTGGGGAGGAGTATATGTAATTTCTTAACTAATGGCTTTCTGTTTTTAATAACAAAGAACACTTAAAAAATCATGTTGAATTCATCCTATATTAGGAGGTTTGATCTGGAAATGAAAAGTTCAGGAAACTAAAAGTCCAGTTTGGGTGTCCTCATCTTAGGCACATCTTGGTATTTTATATTGGTAGGTCTATCTTTACCACAGTATATTATTTAGGACAGGATCACATTTGTCACTTCTTCCTCCCTACTACCCAAAGTGATACCAGACCCATAAAATAGTCAGTAAACCTTTACAGAGTAAAAAATTAGTCTATTTTTTTTTTAACTCTCCTGACTGAACTGATTTCGGTGTTGACCATCTGGTGATGTCCATGTACAGAGTCTTCTCTTGTGTTGTTGGAAGAGGGTATTTGCTATGACCAGTGCATTTTCTTGGCAAAACTCTATTAGTCTTTGCCCTGCTTCATTCCGTATTCCAAGGCCAAATTTGCCTGTTACTCCAGGTGTTTCTTGACTTCCTACTTTTGCATTCCAGTCCCCTAGAATGAAAAGGACATCTTTTTTGGGTGTTAGTTCTAAAAGGTCTTGTAGGTCTTCATAGAACCGTTCAACTTCAGCTTCTTCAGCGTTACTGGTTGGGGCATAGACTTGGATTACTGTGACATTGAATGGTTTGCCTTGGAAATGAACAGAGATCATTCTGTCATTTTTGAGATTGCATCCAAGTACTGCATTTCGGACTCTTTTGTTGACCATGATGGCCACTCCATTTCTTCTGAGGGATTCCTGCCCACAGTGGTAGATATAATGGTCCTCTGAGTTAAATTCACCCATTCCAGTCCATTTGAGTTCACTAATTCCTAGAATGTCAACATTCACTCTTGTCATCTCTTGTTTGACCACTTCCAATTTGCCTTGATTCATGGACCTGACATTCCAGGTTCCTATGCAATATTGCTCTTTACAGCATCGGACTTTGCTTCTATCACCAGACACATCTACAGCTGGGTATTCTTTCTGCTTTGGTTCCATCCCTTCATTCTTTCTGGAGTTATTTCTCCACTGATCTCCAGTAGCATATTGGGCCCCTAATGACCTGGGGAATTTCTCCTTCAGTATCCTATCATTTTGCCTTTTCATACTGTTCATGGGGTTCTTGAGGCAAGAATACTGAAGTGATTTGCCATTCCCTTCTCCAGTGGACCACACCCTGTCAGATCTCTCCACCATGACCCACCCATCCTGGGTTGCCCCACGGGCATGGCTTAATTTCATTGAGTTAGGCAAAGCTCTATACAATCAGCAAAAACAAGACCAGGAGCTGACTGTGGCTCAGACCATGAACTTCTTATTGCCAAATTCAGACTGAAATTGAAGAAAGTAGGGAAAACCACTAGACCATTCAGGTATGACCTAAATCAAATCCCTTATGATTATACAGTGGAAGTGAGAAATAGATTTAAGGGCCTAGATCTGATAGATAGAGTGCCTGATGAACTATGGAATAAGGTTCGTGACATTGTACAGGAGACAGGGATCAAGACCATCCCCATGGAAGAGAAATGCAAAAAAGCAAAATGGCTGTCTGGGGAGGCCTTGCAAATAGCTGTGAAAAGAAGAGAAGCGAAAAGCAAAGGAGAAAAGGAAAGATATAAACATTTGAATGCAGAGTTCCAAAGAATAGCAAGAAGAGACAAAGAAAGCCTTCTTCAGCGATCAATGCAAAGAAACAGAGGAAAACAACTGAATGGGAAAGACTAAGGATCTATTCAAGAAAATCAGAGATACCAAAGGAACATTTCATGCAAAAATGGGCTCGATAAAGGACAGAAATGGTATGGATCTAACAGAAGCAGAAGATGTTAAGAAGAGGTGGCAAGAATACACAGAAGAACTGTACAAAAAAGAGCTTCATGACCCAGATAGTCATGATGATGTGATCACTGACCTAGAGCCAGACATCCTGGAATGTGAAGTCAAGTGGGCCTTAGAAAGCATCACTACGAACAAAGCTAGTGGAGGTGATGGAATTCCAGTGGAGCTATTTCAAATCCTGAAAGATGATGCTGTGAAAGTGCTGCACTCAAAATGCCAGCAAATTTGGAAAACTCAGCAGTGGCCACAAGATTGGAAAAGGTCAGTTTTCATCCCAATCCCAAAGAAAGGCAATGCCAAAGAGTGCTCAAACTACCACACAATTGCACTCATCTCACACGCTAGTAAAGTAATGCTCAAAATTCTCCAAGCCAGGCTTCAGCAATATGTGAACCGTGAACTTCCTGATGTTCAAGCTGGATTTAGAAAAGGCAGAGGAACCAGAGATCAAATTGCCAACATCTGCTGGATCATGGAAAAAGCAAGAGAGTTCCAGAAAAACATCTATTTCTGCTTTATTGACTATGCCAAAGCCTTTGACTGTGTAGATCACAATAAACTGTGGAAAATTATGAGAGAGATGGGAATACCAGACCACCTGATCTGCCTCTTGAGAAATCTGTATGCCGGTCAGGAAGCAACAGTTAGAACTGGTCATGGAACAACAGACTGGTTCCAAATAGGAAAAGGAGTACATCAAGGCTGTATATTGTCACCATGTTTATTTAACTTATATGCAGAGTACATCATGAGAAATGCTGGACTGGAGGAAACACAAGCTGGAATCAAGATTGCTGGGAGAAATATCAATAACCTCAGATATGCAGATGACACCACCCTTATGGCAGAAAGTGAAGAGGGACTCAAAAGCCTCTTGATGAAAGTGAAAGTGGAGAGTGAAAAGGTTGGCTTAAAGCTCAACATTCAGAAAACGAAGATCATGGCATCTGGTCCCATCACTACATGGGAAATAGATGGAGAAACAGTGGAAACAGTGTCAGACTTTATTTTTCTGGGCTCCAAAATCACTGCAGATGGTGACTGCAGCCATGAAATTTAAAGACGCTTACTCCTTGGAAGGAAAGTTATGACCAACCTAGATAGCATATTCAAAAGCAGAGACATCACTTTGCCAACAAAGGTTCGCCTAGTCAAGGCTATGGTCTTTCCTGTGGTCATGTGTGGATGTGAGAGCTGGACTGTGAAGAAGGCTGAGCGCCGAAGAATTGATGCTTTTGAACTGTGGTGTTGGAGAAGACTCTTGAGAGTCCCTTGGACTGCAAGGAGATCCAAGCAGTCCATTCTGAAGGAGATCAGCCCTGGGATTTCTTTGGAAGGAATGATGCTAAAGCTGAAACTGCAGTATTTTGGCCACCTCATGCGAAGAGTTGACTGATTGGAGAAGACTCTGATGCTGGGAGGGATTGGGGGCAGGAGGAGAAGGGGACAACAGAGGATGAGATGGCTGGATGGCATCACTGACTTGATGAATGTGAGTCTGAGTGACCTCCAAGAGCTGGTGATGGATAGGGAGGCCTGGCGTGCTGCAGTTCATGGGGTCGCAAAGAGTCGGACACGACTGAGGGACTGATCTGATCTGATCTGAGTGAACTGAATTTTTTGAGGCTCATAAGTGAATATGTTTTCCTCTTTACTTTGTCTATTACAGCCAGATTGTAAGTATGAGTGGGGTATTAAAGTCTCCCACTATTATTGTGTTGTTGCATATTTCTTCTATCATATTAATTAATGTTTGTCTTAGATATATCAATGCTCCAATGTTGGGTGCATATATATTTATAATTGTTATAACTTCTTTTTGGATTGTTCCTTTAAGTCATTATATATAATCTTGATTGTCTCCTTTTCAGGATCTTTAAAGTCAATTTTATCTGATATGAGTATTGCTACTCCTGTTTTCTTTTGGTCCATATTTGCATAGAAAATCTTTTTCCAGCCCTTCATTTTCAGTCAGTATATATCCCCTATTTTAAGGTGGTTCTCTTGTAGACAACATATATAGGGGTCTAGTTTTTGTATCCATTTGACCCATTTTAGTCTTTTGGTTGTCTCTTGTAGACAAGGTATGTAGGGGTCTTGTTTTTGTATCGATTCGGCCAGTCTTTGTCTGTTGATTAGGGCATTCAGCCCATTAACGTTTAAAGCAATTATTGATAAATAGGATTTACTTTATTATTTGGGTTCGAATTTATACACCCTTTTAGTGATTCCTATCTGGAGAATGTGCTCTAATTTTTGTTGGAGAAATGGTTTAGTGGTGCTAAATTCTCTCAACTTTTGCTTATCTGTGAAGCTTTTGATTTCTCCTCATATTTGAATGAGATCCTTGCTGGATACAATAATCTAGGCTGTAAGTTATTTTCTTTCATCACTTTATTTACGTCTTGCCATTCCCTCCTGGCTCGGAGAGTTTCTATTGAAAGATCAGCTGTTATCCTTATGGGAATTCCCTTGTGAGTTATTTGATGTTTTTCCCTTGCTGCTTTTAATATTTGTTCTTTATATTTAATCTTTGTTGATTTGATTAATATGTGTCTTGGGGTGTTTCGCCTTGGGTTTATCCTGTTAGGGACTCTCTGGATTTCTTGAACTTGAGTGGTTATTTCCTTCTCCATTTTAGGGAAGTTTTCAACTATTATCTCCTCAAGTATTTCCTCATGGTCTTTCTTTTTATCTTCTTCTTCTGGAACTTTTCAGAGTCCTCATGATTCGAATGTTGTAGCGTTTAATGTTATCCTGGAGGTCTCTGAGATTGTCCTCATTTCTTTTGATTTGTTTTTCTTTTTTCTCCTCTGATTCATTTATTTCTAGGATTCTATGGACTGCAAGAAGATCCAACCAGTCCATTCTGAAGGAGATCAATCCTGGGATTTCTTTGGAAGGAATGATGCTAAAGCTGAAACTCCAGTATTTTGGCCACCTCATGCGAAGAGTTGACTCATTGGAGAAGACTCTGATGCTGGGAGGGATTGAGGGCAGGAGGAGAAGGGGACGACAGAGGATGAGATGGCTGGATGGCATCACTGACTCGATGGATGCGAGTCTGAGTGCCTCCGGGGGCTGGTGGTGGTGAGGGGGGGGGGTGCTTGTTTGGGACGACTGGGCGACTGATCTGATCTGATCTGATCTGATGATTGGCATGTTGTAGCGGTTAATGTTATCCTGGAGGTCTGAGATTGTCTCATTTCTTTTGATTCGTTTTTCTTTTTTCTCCTCTGATTCATTTATTTCTAGGAGTCTAATTAACTAATCCTATCTTCTGCCTCTGTTATTCTACTATTTGTTGCCTCCAGGGTGTTTTGGATCTCATTTATTGCATTATTCATTATGTGTTGACTCTTTTATTTCTTCTAGGTCCTTGTTAAACCTTTCTTGCATCTTCTCAATCCTTGTCTCCAGACTCTTTAACTGTGATTCCATTTTGATTTCGAGATTTTGGATTAATTTCACTATCATTATTCGGAATTCTTTATCAGGTAGATTCCCTATCTCTTCCTCTTTGGTTTGGTTTGGTGAGCATCCATCCTGTTCCTTTGGCTGCTGAATATTCTTTTGTCTCTTCATTTTGTTAAAATTGCCAAGTTTAGAGTGTCCTTACTATATTCTGGTAGTTTGTTGAATTCTCTTTATTGAGGCAGTTTACAGGTCTTTTCAATATCTGATCTCTGCCCTGTTACAGAGGGGGCGGAGATGAACACCCAAATCTAAGCCGGCCAGGATCAGGAGCTCGGATAATCCTCAGAAGCACAGACTTGGTTGAGTCTGCGTTTTATGCCCTTCCCAGATCCCAGTAGCGCAGGTGATGAAATGTTCAGCGAGCGTAGCTGCTGCAACTTATCACCTCCCCGCTGCTCAGTTTTCTGGGTATACAAACAGCGCACTTTCTCAGGCAGATGTTGACCATCCAGAGCCCCAAGAAGCATGAGTCAGCACAGAAACCTACCTACAGTTCTGTAGACAGTGTCTCTCTAGGGCTGTGATTGCCCACCTCCGGCCCTGGCTGTGTGTCACCGGAGTGGGACGGCCTGCAGCCGGCCATCTCCGTGCAGTCCTTTGTTCCGTATGTAGTCCTGGTGGTGTCTTAAGTTAGGGCTGGCTTTTGATGTAGTAGATAACCGACAGTCTGGTTATTTCACTCAGATAGCGCTCGAGATAGCCAGGCCAAATCCTTTCTCAAAGCAATGCAGGCCGCGCAGCTCCTCCTAGCCCAGCCCCCGCTTGCCAATAGCAAATGCTGGTGTCCGTGCCACTTCTCCACAAAAGGGGTTACTGCAGGGCTCGTAATCTTCTTTTGAAGACAATGAGTTGTCTTTCTAAGTGCCTGATATCCTCTGCCGGCATTCAGAAGTTGTTTTGTAGAATTTATTCAGCATTCAAATGTTCTTTTAATGGATTTGTGGAGGAGAAAGTGTTCTCCCCGTCCTACTCGTCCGCCATCTTAGCTCCTCCCTCTCTATGTCATCTTTTAAAACTGGGATATTTGAAAGAAGCTGGTGGCTCAGACGGTAAAGATTCTGCCTGCAATGCAGAAGACCCAGGTTCGATTCCTGGGTTAGGGAGCTCCCCTGGAGGAAGGAACAGCTATCCATTGCGGTATTCTGGCCTGGAGAATCCCAGGGACAGAGGAGCCTGGCTCCATGGGGTCGCAGAGAATTGGACACGACTGAGCACCCACTCTTTTGTCTCTGATGAAGGCTCTACTTTTAGAGCAGTCTTAGCTTCACAACATAATTGAGAGGAAGGTACAGGTCTGGCACAACCTCCCCGTTCATCAGCTTTACTCTCCAGGATGTACATTTGTGACCAGGGATGAAGATACTTTGACACAGACTCTGAAGGTTACATTAGGGTTTGCTCTTGGAGGTTTGTGGGTTTGAACAAAGGAATGACGCCATACATTCAGCATTATAACATCACACACAGTACTCGCGCTGCCTTAAAAACCCTCTGGCTCAACCTATTCAGCCCTCCCCCACCCCTAACCGGGGGCAACCACTGATCTTTGCACTGCCTCCGTAGCTTCTCCTTTTCCAGAATGCCATGCAGCTGGAATCATACGTATGTGCACTTACAAACAGTCAGTCAGTTCAGTTGCTCAGTCACGTCTGACTCTCTGCGACCCCGTGGACTGCAGCACGCCAGGGCTCCCTGTCCATCACCAATTCCCAGAGTTTACTCAAACTCATGTCCATCGAGTCAGTGATGCAATCCAACCATCTCATCCTCTCTCGTTCCCTTCTCCTCCCGCCTTCAATCTTTCCCAGCATCAGGGTCTTTTCCAATAAGTCAGTTCTTAGCATCAGATGGCCAAAGTATTGGAGCTTCAGCTTCAGCATCAGTCCTTCCAATGAATATTCAGGACTGATCTGCTTTAGGATGGACTGGTTGGATCTCCTTGCAGTCCAAGGGACTCTCAAGAGTCTACTCCAATACCACAGTTCAAAAGCATCAATTCTTCAGCACTCAGCTTTCTTTATAGTCCAACTCTCACATACATACATGGCTAATGGAAAAACCATAACCTTAACTAGACGGACCTTTGTTGGTAATGTCTCTGCTTTTCAATATGCTGTCTAGGTTAGTCATAGCTTTTCTTCCAAGGAGCGTCTTTTAATTTCATGGCTGCAGTCACCATCTGCAGAGATTTTGGAGCCCCAAAAAATAAAGTCTCTCACTGTTTCCATTGTTTCCCCATCTATTTGCCATGAAGTGATGGGACCAGATGCCATGACCTTACTTTTCTGAATATTGAGTTTTAAGCCAACTTTTTCTCTCACCTCTTTCACTTTCATCAAGAGGCTCTTTCATTCTTCTTCACTTTCCACCATAAGGGTAATGTCATCTGCATATCTGAGGTTATTGATATTTCTTCCAGCAATCTTGATTCCATCTTTTGCTTCACCTAACCCAGCACTGCACATGATGTACTCTGCATATAAGTTAAATAAGCAGGGTGACAATATACAGCTTTGACATACTCCTTTCCCAATTTGGAAAAAGATAGGACATTGAAAGAGCTTTGTAAGAACCTGCCAAACTGTCTTCCAGAGTGGCTGTACCAGTTTGGAGTCTCACCAGCAATGAACCTGAGTTCCCATTGCTCCACAAACCCACCACCATTCGGTGCTGTGGTGTTCCAGACTTTGGCTGTTTGTCTTTGTATTGGCTGTTCTAATAGGGGTGTAATGATTTCTCATCATGGTCTTCATTTGCAATTCCTTGAAGGCATATGAAATGGAGCATTTTTTCACATGCTTATTTGCTCCCTGTATCTCTCCTTTGGTGAGGAGTCTATCGTGGTCTTTAGCCCACTTTTTATTTATTTCTAAGAAATCTGGGAGCTGGATCTCCGCCGCGGTGCACAGGCTCCTCACACAGCGCGTGCGGGGCTCTCTCTAGTGTGGCAGGTGGGCTTAGTTGTTCCTTGGCATGTGGGATTTTAGTTCCCTGACCTGGGATCAAACCCACATCCCCTGCATGAAATGTGGATTCTTATCCCCTGGACCACCTGGGAAGTCCCTAGCCCATTTCCGTTTTAATGCCGCTGTTTTCTTTTCTGATCGTTGACCTTTAAGAGTTCTTTGTATGTTTTTGTATAACTCTCCTTTATTAGGTGTTGGCCTTTGCAAATGTGTTCTCCTAGTCTCATAACTTGACTTCTCATTCTTTTCCCACTTTCTTGAATTTGATTGCTGACAATTGTTGAGAATTTTTACATCTGTGTCATGAAAGATATTGGTCTGTAGTTGTCTTTTCTTGTAATATCTTTATATCATTTTATTAATTAATGTTAGTATTGGAGAAGACTCTTGAGAGTCCTGGACTGCAAGAAGATCAACCAGTCCATTCTGAAGGAGATCAATCCTGGAATTCTAGAAGGAATGATGCTAAAGCTGAAACTCAGTATTTGGCCACCTCATGCGAAGAGTTGACTCATTGGAGAAGACTGATGCTGGGAGGGAGAAGGCAGGAGGAGAAGGGGACGACAGAGGATGAGATGGCTGGATGGCATCACTGACTCGATGGGTATGAGTCGGGGTGATCCCGGGAGCGGTGATGGACAGGGAGGCCTGGCGTGCTGCGGTTCGGGGCGCAAAGAGTGGACACGACTGAGCGACTGATCTGATCTGATCTGATCTGATTGAAGTTGGCAGACTAATATACAATTTTTTTAAAAAAAAAGACAACATTTTGATCCTTGTCTCGAAACTTCCATGAAATCTTACAAGTTGTCTACCAAAACCTTTCTCAGTCTTGCCAGAGTAAATACTTGTATATACCTGTATGTACTAGCAAGTACGTGTGGAAGAGGAAACTGCTTTCAGTTCCTCTTTGAATTTAGAGGGGTCATTAGAAACAATTAACATTAAAAATACTTTTAATGTCTTCCATTTCTGCACAGACAATAAAGCCTTATTTCAAGCAGATCATGACTTTTTTCAAAAGCTCCACATTTCTAGTATTAGAGAAAATCACCTTTCTGAATTTAACATGTGAGATTTATCCTGCTTTAAAAGTGTTAAGCAGCTGGTCCACAGTCATGAGGGCATTTTGTCTTCTCTCCAGAGAATGCGGAACAGAAGTCAAATGTTTGCTACAAATTAAGCTTTCAGCCATCTCCATCCATCTGACAGAGCGGCTCCACCCTGCCCTGTCTGACAGTGGAGAATGCTGTGGTCCTGACACCCAAGTGCAAAGAACTAGGCCTCCCGGCTCAGCTAGAAGGGATGGGGGACAGATGGAAGCACCTTCCCTCTGCCAAGGGCTTTGGGTACCACCGGCACCCACACCATCTTCTAATGACGAAGACTTTAGGACACAGCCTACCAAGCTGTCCAGAAAAATAACTTGACAAAAATCATACACACAAAATAAAACCTATCTTAATCAGCACACACTCTTCACTTTTGTCTTCAAATGAATTTGTGCCAGGCACTTGCACATAAAGGTCTTCTCATGATAGCCTCATGAAATAAGCACCATCTTCCCCATTTCCTAGAGGCACTCAGGGGTCTGAGGACCTGCTCAGAAGGCCCCAGAGGAGCCAAACAAGGAGTCAGATCCAGGTCGTCTTACCTCTATCCTGCTGCTGTGTGTGAGTACACAAACAAAAACCCGACACTAGGAACAAAGGCAAAAAAGTTCTCGTCATTGTTAAACCCCAAGCGATGACGTACAGGTATTAAAATACAGTTCATGATACTTCACGTCCTATCCCAGATCCTCCTGGCTTTTTATTTCCAAATCGTGCCGTGCGAGCTTGCCGAAGATGTTCTGTGGGTTCTGAAATAGCAGAGCTCCCTCGGGAGGGAAGGGCAGCGCACAGGACAGCAAAGGAAAAAAGATGGAAAACACACACTGTCGGGAGAAGACCGTTCCCAGGCCCCACAGCAGTGGAGCCGGGCGCTTAGGAGACGACACCAGCTACAACTCACCAGAGACGCACAGCGGGCAGCCCTCTCCTTCCTGGAAAAGCAAAACCGTTAAGACTGGGCTAAACCCTGTTATCTCCAGGAGACCTGCTCAGTTTGCTTTCACCTTGATTTTATAACAAAGGCTAAGGATAATTTTTTTTTTTTTAAGAAAATTTATTTATTTATTTTTCTGGTACCATGCAGCTTGTGGGTTCTTATGAAGTTCCTTCACTAGGGACTGAACCAGGGCCCCCAGCGTTGGAAGCATGGAGTTCTCAGCAGTGGCCCACCAGGGAATTCCCCATGATAATTTATTTTCTTTCTCTCCAACCCTGTTTCTATCTGGTGAGTTCCTTACTCTCCTTGAATCACATTTACTAAATGCTTTTCCTCCCAGACACACTATATTTTCTTTGCAGGCAGAGATCATGACTTCCTTCTTTGACGTCATCTAAATGAAACTATTTGGATGATGCAAAAAGTTATTTTACATACAATAAGATTTTCAAATGCTCGTTACACTAACCACTTCACTGAAATGAAAATTTGAATTCTAAGTAATTAAAAACCATGGAACATAGTAGACATGCAAAAATATCCCCAAAGGAAATAAATACAGTATTAGAAAACACATTTTTCATCAATGTGAGAAATCTCACCTCTTTCCTCTCTTCGGTGTTGATGAATAGCCTGGTTCCTGTTCTCCTAGGAGGGGACACTGGAAAAAATATTTAATTATAAGGTCCTGTTTCCTCATGGAGCGGTGTATTGCAATATTTGATAATATACGCATTCATTACCTTATAAATAAAAAAGAATATGAATTCACAATGAAATATACTGCTTGATATTTAAGGCCAAAGCCTGGATGGGACTGGGGTCTGGGGGAGAATGGATACATGTAAATATATGGCTGAGTCCCTTCACCGTTCACCTGAAATAATTACAACATTGCTTGTTAACTGACTATACCCCAATACAAACCAAAAAGTTTAAAAAAACAACAACAAATACATAAATCTAAACAGTAAAATATATGTGTGTATATATATATTTAAGGCCAAGTTTAACATTTGAACAATAAATTCTTCCTTTTGGTTTAAAACTGGAAATTTACAGTTCTTTCAACTCTGCCAGATTTACTCTGGTATTTCAGTATCTGATACTATTATTTATAAACATAACTACTGGTAGACTTTTTAATTTATCATTGTAAACAAGTAAAAAATTATCAATGTTTTAATTCTTAAAATTCTCAGAGAAACTAAACTTATCTTGGTAGAGACAAGAAATGCATTTTATATATATACCATTTAAATATTCCAACATTAAGGACCTATTGTATATAGCCTAAGGGACTTTACTCAGTATTTTGTATTAACCAACAAGGGAAAAGAATCTGAAAGAGAAAATACACACACACACACACACACACACACACACACACGTGTGTGTGTGTAACCGAATCACTTTGCTGAACATCTGAAACTAACAGGACATTGTAAATCAACTATACTTCAATAAAATTTTACTCTGAAATTCCAAAACTACCACAAACAACATTCTCAGACACTTATTTAGATCAGAGTCCTGTGCTTTCCAGAAAACAGTACTATTTTTCTCTCAAGGGGATCTACGAGCCAGCTGCCAGCCTGGAGCTCAGACTCCCCCATGTCAGACACTAAGCCTCATTTCACAGCTGTGACATCCTTGATCACCATGACAACTGAGATTCCCTGCAGTGACAAGGACCCTTCATCACACCAGCCTGTTACACAAGACAACAGCTTCACCTTCACACGCACAGGATCTCAATAGTGAGGAAGGTGTTTCTGCTCAACCTTCTAGCTCTAATTTAAAGCCCTTGTTCAGACAGTCAGCATTCTGCGTCCACTCTAAAAGGTCCACCTGAGTCACCAGGGTTAAGTTGTGCGGACAGAGAGATGGGCAGTTCAGGGAGAACACGCTTCAGCCCGTGTTCAGCACCGAGCAGCTCCAGCAGGGTCCTGTATCCCTCCTTCCAGTCTGGACCGGCCCACTGGCTCCTTTCCACAGCCCCACTCAGAGGAGCTTCCCAGAACTGGCACGCCATCACCTCCCTTCACTGAGCTGCAAAGCTCCACATCACTCCAAAACTGCCCTTGACTCTTCCCTTCTATAAAAAAAAAAAACAAATCACTCTACTGCTGCTGCTGCTGCTGCTAAGTCGCTTCAGTCATGTCCAACTCTGTGCGACCCCATAGACGGAAGCTCACCAGGCTCCCCTGCCCCTGGGATTCCCCAGGCAAGAACACTGGAGTGGGTTGCCATTTACTTCTCCAATGCATGAAAGGAAAAAGTGAAAGTGAAGTCGCTCAGTCGTGTCCGACTCCCAGCGACCCCATGGACTGCAGCCTACCAGGCTCCTCCATCCATGGGATTTTCCAGGCAAAAGTACTGGGGTGGGGTGCCATTACGTTCCCATCACTCTACTAACAACATTTAAATCTTCTCTGGAAATGCCATGTTAAGTGGATTAAATGCACAAATTTCTTAAGAAATTTGCAAGCTTGAGCAAAATTTCTTTAGACATTTTATGGAAATAGTAGATAACAATATTTGGGGTAACATGAAAGATAACATTGCCTCTAAAATCCAGAATGCAGGTTAGAGAAGAGAGACGGGAATCTTCATGCAGGACATTAATGTGAAGTGTTTGTATCAGTCGCTCAGTCATGTCCAACTCTTTGCGACCCCATGGACTGTAGCCTGCCAGATTCCTCTATCCATGGAATTCTCTAGGCAAGAATACTGGAGTGGGTAGCCATTCCCTTCTCCAGGGGATCTTCCTGACCCAGACCGCAGGCCCGTGTCTCCCGCATTGCAGGCAGATTCTTTACCTTCGGAGCCACCAGGGAAGCCCCATTAATATGAACGCATTAATAAAGGGTGATGCTCACCTGAACTCCAGGAGTTGGTGATGGACAGGGAGGCCTGGCGTGCTGTGGTTCATGGGGTTGCAAAGAGTCGGACATGATTGAGCGGCTGAACTGAACTGAACACCTGAAAATGCTTTGCCTCAGCAATGTGTCTATAGGAAAACTGTCTGCGATTATTGGCAATGTTCCCCCTGTACCAACCTGGACCAGTTCTGGCATGGTGAGCGTTTAATAAATACTTACGCAAGAATTCCAGAGGATTTCATTATCAAGAACACTTCAGACTTCAGGGAAGGTGACAGTCACCCACCAAATTCTATTAGATTCTCATCAAGATCATGTGAACCAACCAAAATTTACCCAAATGCACCACAAACTGCTCAGAGCTGTTGGCTAATTCACTTTCAAATTCCTGCTCTCTCCTACCTTCGGAAAAATCATGCTTCTGTTAGCGTAAGTGATGCTGTTGGGATGACACCACTGTGTGATGTTACTAGTGTTACTTGACTCAATAAAGAAGAGCTAGCTTACAGAATTTCCTGCAGCCCTACTTGAAAATCTCAAACAAGTTTTGGGAACACTGGTTTCTCAACCCTTAGGCTACTTACTTACAAACTGTGTTTGTGCACAGTTCTAAGCAGAAAGTAAGTGCTCCGCTTTATTGAAACGGGTTTCCTCTCTTTGGTGAAGGAAGCAGCTCAACTATTGTACTGAGTGGGAAAAATACATGTACTTTTGTGCCACCGCTGACCTGGAGCTCCTGATGATAACTGCTATCACTGACGTCCGCACACTAAAGGAAAACACCAAACGCAGAAGCACTATTTTACAGAGCTTACTTTACTGAAGAAATCATACTAAAATCAATATAGTCTTAAAATACTTAAAAATGTTATGTAATGTTAACTTAACGGGAAGGCAGATTACATCACTGCTTCCCAGAGTTAATTGCTAAAAAGTGGGGAAAAAATTATTCAATTTCAGGAGGAAAAAAAGGATAAATACAAACTTTTAAATGTTATATTCTGGAGTTTTTGTTTGATTTCTGTTCCACAAGCTTCCTCCCAGATCAGCTTCCAAAACTCCTCAATGCCACTCCTGTTCTTCCAGATTCTACATTTGGGCAGTTCATTCTGCAGCCCTACAATCTTATCTTCAAAAAGAACAGTATATATGTGCGTGGGCCTATATATATATATCGCAAAGTGACATTTTAATGGCAAACAATAAGTCAGTGGGTAACTGGAAATTGAAAATGCCATTTCTAAGCATCAAAGGACAGCACCTAGATAACTTGCAGCTATCTAGTCAGGCAAGGATTATTTTCAATAGTAACTGACGCCAGAAAACTAACACCTTTAAAAGTCTCTGTACCTTACTTCTAGGGGTTATTTATATTTAAAAACTAAAGGAAACAATTCCAAGGGAAGTAAACTGTTTTCCTTTCTTTCTCTTTTTTTTTTCATCCTAGATGGTGGTAACTAGGAGCTAATATAAGGAGAATTCTTCGAAGAGGTGGTGGGGGAGAGGAGGGCTTCGGGAAAGGAAGGGAGAAAGGGGTGGGTAGGTTTGAGGGCGATGAGAGGAAGTAGATAAAGGAAATTTTCTCCTAAAATTCAGTTTCTAGTTTTATCGCCTTGACATGCAGGCTCCAGAATTACCATACACTGTAAACCAATCGTCACATGGGAATATGCTGCTTGTGATAAAAGACGTGTCTGCCAGGCTCACAGAAAACGGGTACCGGGAGTCTCACGGCTTTTAAATATCATTCATCTTTTAGAAACCGATAAGGCCTGTCTTAGGAGGTGCAACTAGATACACGATAGCTTCTTTAAAACAGTACCTCCCCAGAAGACCCCTCTAATCTCCCCAAGGATCTCTATCAATAGCTTGGGGTGGAATTTTCCATTCAATTCAAGACGACCCTGAGGAAGTCCGGGGCACTAGGACGATCGGGAGAGGTTTTACGGACGCTGCCAGAGTAACTCGGATGAGCACTGACCAGTCTTTTCAGTCGGATTCCTACAGCAATTCTTCATTCAGGAGGTCGTTTCAGGTGGCACCCCGGACTCCCTTAGATACCCAGGGCGGTCCCCCCTACCCCCCAAGGTAGGTAGGTCCCTTCTCCCTCCAGAGGGAAGGGCTTTGGTTCACCGGGGCCTGCTCAAGACTCTGCCCCAAATGACGTGCGGTCTGGAATGAGATTCATCGATATTCCCTGCTCTGGCCAGGGGGCAGCCCCCCCGGGAGCACAAAGGGTGTGAAGGCCCTGGGGCTTGGGTCTCCCCTACTGTCCGCTCCCAGCATTTCACGTGTCCCCGAGGGGCCGACGGGGCCAGCAGACCTCCCACCAAATTCTGGGCAGAGGGGCTCCAAGAGCCGGGGCTTGCCCAGAGAGGACCCACCCCCGCCATTCCTGAGCCATTCTGACGATGAAGCGCACTTGAGGCCGGACCGGGAACGCGGGTCCCGGGTCCTGGGCCGCGCGCCCAGCCCCGCCCCTGGGGCCTCCCCGGTAGGCGCCGGAGCGCTGGGTGCCAGCCAGGCGCCGGGTGCCCGCCGGGCGCGGGGCTGTGCGCGCCGAGGCCTTGCGCAGGGCCCACGTCCAGCAACTCCGGCCGCGCGCTGCAGAGAAGCCAAGAAAAGCCGAGGTCCGCGTGCGGGTTCGGTAGCTGGGCAACGGAGACGAAAACAAACGACGAGTAAACATCCAGCCCCAGGAAGCCATTAAGCAGAGTGGGCGCTAATGAGCGCGCAGCGGGGATCCGCCTCCCGCCGAGCGGTCGGCCGCGGCCTCCACGCCGCCTGCAGCCCCCGCCGGCGGCCGTCCACCTGCCGCGCTCCCCTGGCCTTTCAGGGCGAGCCGTTCGAAGCCTCAGTTCCTGTCGTCCCCCAAAAGAGGCCCCGGGGGGGCCAGAGGGAAGGAGACTGGGATTCCTGGATCTTGCACATTAACCCGTTTTCCCGGGCGCGAGTGGAGAGCTCAGCCCAGGGGCGGGGGTGCGGGACACGGAGATGTCAGTACCAACCCACTTTCTGGGGAGTCTTTTGGAAGCTTCTCGTAAAAATCAACCCTTTTGAATAACCAAATGTTCCTTTGTGCGCGCTTCAACCATTCTTTAAACCTTCAAGTGGCAGTGGCTTGTCCAGCCAGGACTGAGGGTCTCCGTTGAACGCTTCTGTCTGAGCTCTCGTTTAAGATGCCTCACAGCTCGCTGTGATTTGGGGAGCGAGGGTCCCTTCCCGGGCGCGGCCCGCGGGCCGGGCGGGGTCTCTGCAGCAGCGACACCCCGCGGTCAGCCCGGCGCGTCCCGGTGACACCCCCGCGGCGTCCACCGCGGTCCCAGGGCGGGTCCTGGGAACCCACAGCGTTCATCTCCCCGGGTTCAGCCCCCAGACCACACACGCAGACGGGCTTAGGAACTTAGAGCGCTATGCAAAGGCGCTTCCTACAGAACCTGCCTCTTAAGACTGTTTTATCTTAAACATCTTTAAAGAAGGTGATCAAGTGGTTTAGTGTGCTGGGGGGAGGGGGGAGCTAAGGAGTCACTCCGCGTCACCTAGGACTTGCGAATTACTTCTTTATGGTTTCTTTATACGTGATAAATTCCCTTTATCATAAGGAAGAAAGAATATATTTAATCATACATCACAGGAAGGAAAGAATGTCTAAAATCAGAAATCTATAAATACCTATGAAGATATAAAAACTGATAAAATGTAAGGAGAGATAACCTCAAATCACTTTAAGGACATAATCCTAAAAGGAATTCCAGTATATATAGCAGGGTTATTCCCCACTACGGCGATTCTCCTGTCTTCGTTGGTGTGTGTGCGCACCTTTATTTTCAGTCGGTTTGTCTTTCTCAGTGAAAGACACTGTTTACCAGCCACTACATAAATCCCTGGTGGCTCAGCTGGTAAAGAATCTGCCTGCAATGCAGGAGACCTGGGTTCGATCCCAGGGTTAGGAAGATCCCCTGGAGAAGGGAAAGGCCACCACTCCAGTATTCTGGCCTGGAGAATTCCGTGGACTAAGTCTTCATCCGTGGAATTCTCTTTTGAATCAATCTTAGCACCTCATCACCTTATTAAGCAATTAGTTGAATCAAATCTTTGATCCATGCGCCACTCAGTTCACCTGTTTCTCCCACCTTCCAACCCTCTACCGGTCTGTCCTGCCTGTGGGCTTGGGTTTGGGAGGTTTGTCTTAATTTTTAGATTGAGTCTAATCTGTATTCAGGTTCCACATACAACAGCGATCACTCAGTGTCCTGTGTCCCACTTATCTCACTTAGTAAGGTGCCCCCTCGAGGTCCATCCAGGCCGCAAATGGTAACTTTTCATTCTTTCGATGGTTAAATAATACTCCATTGCATATCTGGAGCATGTCTTCTTTATCCACTCATCCATCAGTGAAAACAGGCTGTTTCCATACTTTGACTACTGTGAATAAGGCTAAATGAACATGTGGGTGCATATATCTTTCCAAGTTAGTGTTTTTGTTTTCCTTGAATAAATACCCAGAAGTGGAATTCCTGGATCATATGATAGTTTTATTTTCAATTTTTTTGAAGAATCTTTATAGTGTTTTTCATAGTGACTGCACCTATAGACGGGGGCTTCCCAGATGGCAGGTAAAGAACCCACCTGCCAGTGCCAGGGACGCAGGAGACAAAGGTTCGATCCTGGGTCGGGAAGATCCCCTGGAGGAGAAAACGGCAGCCCCCTCCAATGTTCTTGCCTGGAGAATCCCATGGACAGAGGAGCCTGGTGGGCCACAGTCCAGGGGGTCACAAAGAGTCAGACACGACTGAGTGTGCACTCATGCACACACAAATACACATTCCCACCAACAGTGTACAAGGGACCCTTTTCCTCCACATCTTTACGAACACTTGTTATTTCTTGTCTTCTTTATAATAATCATTCTAATAGGTGTGAGGTGATATTTCATTGTGGCTGTGGTATACATTTCCATGGTGGTTAATAACACTGAGCATCCATTCCTGAATCCACTGCCCATCTGTATGTCTTCTTTGGGAAAATGTTTATTCAGATCTTCAGCTTATTTTTAAATTGGATTGTTTGGGGTTCCTGTTGTTGAATTGTATGAGTTCTTTATAGATTTTGGATATTAGTCCTTTATCAGATACATGATTTGCAAGCATCCTCTCCCTTGCTAGCATTAAAAAAAAAATAGTAATTGGCCACACTTGGTGGCATGTGGGACCCTGCTTCCCTGACCTGGAATTGAACCCACACCCCTTGCATCAAAAGGCAGAGTCTTAACCATCGAACCACCAGTGAGGTCCAGTGTTTTTATGTTTTGGCCATGTCATGCGGCTTGCTGGATCTCAGTTTCCCAACCAGGGAATGAACACAGGCCACGCTAGTGAAAGCCCAGAATCCTGACCCCTAGGCCACCAAGGAGCTCCCTCCATGCTAGCATTTAGTTGAGGACTTTTGCATGTATGTTGACCTGTAATTTTCTTTCCTGTGGCATCCTTGTCTGGCTTTGGTATCAAAATAATACTGGCTTCAAAAAATGAATTTGCTGACATAATAAAGGAAAGTGCTTACATTTCCACTACTCGAAAATTTTAAAATACTTAAAGATTATCACTCTAAAAAACATGTGCTGGTTAAAGTCAACAGATGAACAGCACTGAGGGAAAAGAACCTTCTGCCTCTGTAACTTTTAACAGTTTAAAAACAACCAGCATAATGTATACAAAGAACGTGAGTTTGGGGCACATCTAACTTGGGCTCAAATCCAAGCTCTGCCCTTACGGGAAAGTCATTTAATATCTTCAACCCTCAGTTTTTCCAGCTGCAAACTAGACTTAGTGATAATATCTTTCTCTCAGGATTTTTGTTTGTTTGTTCGCTTTATGACTATAACCATCTAAAAAAATTTTTTTTAATTGGGGTATAGTTTTTCACAATGCTATGTTAGTTTCTGCTGTGCAAGGAAGTGAATCAGCTCTCTGTGTACACATATAGAGCCTGGACCAGCCCCTCCTATTTTTTTGAGAATATGATCATGTCTGGAAAGTGCCTAGAACTATCTGATAAACAAGAGGAGATCAAAGCACAATTAACAATTCTTTTGCACCCCATAAACCCAAGTTTGATCTAGTAAACTGTATCAATTAAAATTTGAGGGCTAAAAAATATAGAGAAATTACTACTCTGTGCAAAATTGTCTTAAAATCTTAATGCTTAGCTCATAAGTTAACTGGGCTATGAATATTCTAAGGACTCCGGTTAATGAAAATAATGAAGCAAAGCCATTAATCACGTATCCATTGAAATGTTTACTATATATTGGCATCACACCCTTTACTCCTGTTAAAGGAATAAACTGCATGCGCTAATTTTCTGTGGCTGTGTAACAAATTACCACGGCTGTAGCAACTTAAAACAACACACAGCTGTGATCTCCGCGTTTCCGCGGGTCAGAGTCCAGAGATGGGACGTCGCGGCCTCCAGCCTAGGGCCTACGAGGTGCTGGCCAGGCTTCTTCTCATCCAGAGGTCTCGCTGCGGAAGCGTGTGTCCCTGCTCACAGGGATGTTGACAGCATTGTTTCCTTCGGTCACTAGCGTCTTCAGAGTCAACAACGGGAGGGAAAGTGAGTTTACCAGCAGACCGTACCATGCTCAGGAGAGCGGTGTTTGTCACCATTGCCGTAAGCTGTGGGTTAGAACCAAGTCACAGGTCCTGCTCTGTAAGTCGGGAGGGGATTCCACAAAGTCAGCAGCAGCAGGACCCTGGGCCACCGTGGGTCTGTCTGCCACCATCCACCCTCTGGCTTTTATTATTCAAACACATTCAGCCACTCCCAGGGCCCCCAAGATCCTTATCTCTCATAGCACAAACTCAAAGTTCATCAGCTCCTCACTGAATTAGTCAAAGGGCAGAGGAGGCTCCCGGGTCTAGTCAAGTTCAGTTTCTGCCCATCCGTGGACCTGAGAAGTGAAGGCCGCTCAGTCGTGTCCGACTCTTTGTGACCCCACAGACTGTGGAACTCTCCAGGCCAGAACACTGGAGTGGATAGCCTTTC
Source organism: Tragelaphus eurycerus (assembly GCA_935064755.1). Lineage (NCBI taxonomy): Eukaryota > Metazoa > Chordata > Mammalia > Artiodactyla > Bovidae > Tragelaphus > Tragelaphus eurycerus. The sequence continues at coordinate 3,090,683 of CAKXYN010000114.1, forward strand.
CAGGGGATCTTCCCAACCCAGGGGTCGAACCCAGGTCTCCAGCATTGCACGTGGATTCTTTACCAGCTGAGCCTCCAGGGATGTCCAAGAATCCTGGAGTGGGTAGCCTATCCCTTCTCCAGGGGATCTTCCTGACCCAGAAATCGAACCGGGGTCTGCTGCATTGCAGGCAGATTCTTTACCAGCTGAGCTGTGAGAGACCTGAGAAGCCAGACAGAAAAGTCATCTATCCCCAGCCCAGCCAACAAACCATGATGGGACAGGAAGTAAGAAAGGGCTATGGGCCGCTCATTTCACAAGAGGAGAGAAGGGCAGGGTCTCTGTGCTGTAGGAATCCTGAAGCTACACGGTGAGCTTGAAAGTTCCCCAATTAGGCTTCAAGTCTGGGGGAAATCGGGCCTTCCCAAGTGGCACTAGTGGTAAAGAACCTGCCTGCTACTGCAGGAGATGGAAGAGACTCAGGTTCGATCCCCGGGTCAGGAAGATCCTCTGGAGGAAGGCATGGCAACCCACTCCAGTACTCTTGCCTGGAGAATCCCATGGACAGAGGAACCTGTGGGCTACAGTCTAGAGGGTCGCACAGTCAGACACGACTGAGCCACTGAGTGGGTCCACAGGCAACATGCTGGGGATAATCCTCATGGCTTCACCATCAGCTGTTGGCTCCACCTTCTGCGTCTCTGCTTTGAAGTAAAAGGTATAGCACTTGTTCGCAGCTGCGTGGCCTTCTCAGCTGCCTCCTGACAGTGGAATCCAGGGGCTGTACTCTCTCCATTCCTTTCTGCCCAAGTGGGCAGTGTTTTTGCAGAAGTAGTTTGCTCAGAAACGCTGTGTGTCTCCCATGGACTTCAGTGAGACTCACGGCATGAAAAGAAGACCTCGCTTATAGATGTTTTTGAGATGACCTCCGTCTGGATCCTGCTGAGATGACCCTAGATGGAGGCCCTGAAGCTCCTCAGAGGCCCCAGATTGGCTGACTGGCTCTGAAGCTCCCCCTGAGTCCCTTGAAAAGGTCCTAGTGTAACTGGAGTCCCTGACCTCGGTGTCTTTCTGTTCCCCCCTCCAAACACTGTAGTCACATCCTCGGCTTTTTCTCCCAATCGTCACATCTTAATTTTAGCACATTAGTCATCAGGAGAGGCTGACGCCGTGCGCTCACACTTCCGCATTCCAGAACTGCAAGGGACTAGAACTCCTGTGCCCACCACCGCTTTGTGGTCACTCCTTCCATAGCCCTAGGGAGCTAATTTGCTGGACCAAAGAACATGTGCAGCTGCTTCCTCCAGAACGGTTCTTGAACGCTGTTCTGTATCAGTCGGAGAGCAATGTGGCTGGAGCGCCATCGACGGCTGGTCTTGTGGGGTCTTCAGTCCACCCAAAGCTCGTTTGCACGTCTCTAGTTGAGGCCCCCCTCTGCTCTTGTGCCTCTGGACCCTTCTGGGCTGAATTCCTGGGGAGACCGTGGCCTCTCTCCCCAAACTGCCGGAGCCCAACTCCAGCTCTGAGCCTTGTAGCTGGGTTTCTGGGACATACGTGTACAACCCCTTTTCTCATCTAAAGATGGGAAGAGACAGGGGAAGCCTGTCTCTTCACCTTTGTGAAGACAACTGAGCTGATCAGTGCCTACAAGAGGGCCTCTCCTGGGGACGGCAGTATGGGGCATGCTGTCACACGCGTGTGTTCGAACTGCTTGTGCCAAGGACGCAAACATCTGTGGAATGAGCTGTGGTTTCATGCTATGTCCTAAACACTCAATTGGGTTTGATTTTTTTTTAAAGGTATAATTTATGTTTGTGTGTCTTTACCATAAGCCAGATTGCCTTCAGGCAATAGGTACAAATTAAAAACAACCGTTGCTCAGCCCCTTTTCTACTCCAGAAGTCGACGTAGTAAAACCTTCAGATCAGATCAGATCAGTCACTCAGTCGTGTCCGACTCTTTGCGACCCCATGAATCGCAGCACGCCAGGCCTCCCTGTCCATCACCAACTCCCAGAGTTCACTCAGACTCACATCCATCGAGTCAGTGATGCCATCCAGCCATCTCATCCTCTGGCGTCCCCTTCTCCTCCTGCCCTGAATCCCTCCCAGCATCAGAGTCTTCTCCAATGAGTCAACTCTTCACATGAGGTGGCCAAAGTACTGGAGTTTCAGCTTTAGCATCATTCCTTCCAAAGAAATCCCAGGGCTGATCTCCTTCAGAATGGACTGGTTGGATCTCCTTGCAGTCCAAGGGACTCTCAAGAGTCTTCTCCAACACCACAGTTCAAAAGCATCAATTCTTCGGCGCTCAGCCTTCTTCACAGTCCAGCTCTCACATCCATACATGACCACAGGAAAGACCATAGCCTTGACTAGGCGAACCTTTGTTGGCAAAGTAATGTCTCTGCTTTTGAACATGCTATCTAGGTTGGTCATAACTTTCCTTCCAAGGAGTAAGCGTCTTTTAATTTCATGGCTGCAGTCACCATCTGCAGTGATTTTGGAGCCCAGAAAAATAAAGTCTGACACTGTTTCCACTGTTTCTCCATCTATTTCCCATGTAGTGATGGGACCAGATGCCATGATCTTCGTTTTCTGAATGTTGAGCTTTAAGCCAACCTTTTCACTCTCCACTTTCCCTTTCATCAAGAGGCTTTTGAGTTCCTCTTCACTTTCTGCCATAAGGGCGGTGTCATCTGCATATCTGAGGTTATTGATATTTCTCCCAGCAATCTTGATTCCAGCTTGTGTTTCTTCCAGTCCAGCGTTTCTCATGATGTACTCTGCATATAAGTTAAATAAACATGGTGACAATATACAGCCTTGACGTACTCCTTTTCCTATTTGGAACCAGTCTGTTGTTCCATGACCAGTTCTAACTGTTGCCTCCTGACCTGCATACAGATTTCTCAAGAGGCAGATCAGGTGGTCTGGTATTCCCATCTCTTTCAGAATTTTCTACAGTTTATTGTGATCTACACAGTCAAAGGCTTTGGCATAGTCAATAAAGCAGAAATAGATGTTTTTCTGGAACTCTCTTGCTTTCTCCATGATCCAGCATATGTTGGCAATTTGATCTCTGGTTCCTCTGCCTTTCCTAAAACCAGCTTGAACATCAGGAAGTTCACGGTTCACATATTGCTAAAGCCTGGCTTGGAGAATTTTGAGCATTACTTTACTAGCGTGTGAGATGAGTGCAATTGTGCGGTAGTTTGAGCATTCTTTGGCATTGCCTTTCTTTGGGATTGGGATGAAAACTGACCTTTTCCAATCTTGTGGCCACTGATGAGTTTTCCATATTTGCTGGCATATTGAGTGCAGCACTTTCACAGCATCATCTTTCAGGATTTGGAATAGCTCCACTGGAATTCCATCACCTCCACTAGCTTTGTTCGTAGTGATGCTTTCTAAGGCCCACTTGACTTCACATTCCACGATGTCTGGCTCTAGGTCAGTGATAACACCATCGTGATTATCTGGGTCGTGAAGCTCTTTTTTGTACAGTTCTTCTGTGTATTCTTGCCACCTCTTCTTAATATCTTCTGCTTCTGTTAGGTCCATACCATTTCTGTCCTTTATCAAGCCCATCTTTGCATGAAATGTTCCTTTGGTATCTCTGATTTTCTTGAAGAGATCCCTAGTCTTTCCCATTCTGTTGTTTTCCTCTATTTCTTTGCATTGATCGCTGAAGAAGGCTTTCTTATCTCTTCTTGCTATTCTTTGGAACTCTGCATTCAGATGTTTATATCTTTCTTTTTCTCCTTTGCTTTTCGCTTCTCTTCGTTTCATAGCTATTTGTAAGGCCTCCCAGATAGCCATTTTGCTTTTTTGCATTTCTTTTCCATGGGGATGGTCTTGATCCCTGTCTCCTGTACAATGTCACGAACCTCATTCCATAGTTCATCAGGCACTCTATCTATCAGATCTAGGCCCTTAAATCTATTTCTCACTTCCACTGTATAATCATAAGGGATTTGATTTAGGTCATACCTGAATGGTCTAGTGGTTTTCCCTACTTTCTTCAATATAAGTCTGAATTTGGCAATAAGAAGTTCATGGTCTGAGCCACAGTCAGCTCCTGGTCTTGTTTTTGCTGATTGTATAGAGCTTCTCCATCTTTGGCTGCAAAGAATATAATCGATCTGATTTCGGTGTTGGCCATCTGGTGATGTCCATGTATAGAGTCTTCTCTTGTGTTGTTGGAAGAGGGTATTTGCTATGACCAGTGCATTTTCTTGGCAAAACTCTATTAGTCTTTGCCCTCCTTCATTCCGTATTCCAAGGCCAAATTTGCCTGTTACTCCAGGTGTTTCTTGACTTCCTACTTTTGCATTCCAGTCCCCTAGAATGAAAAGAACATCTTTTTTGGGTGTTAGTTCTAAAAGGTCTTGTAGGTCTTCATAGAACCGTTCAACTTCGGCTTCTTCAGCGTTTCTGGTTGGGGCATAGACTTGGATTACTGTGACATTGAACGGTTTGCCTTGGAAGCGAACAGAGATCATTCTGTCGTTTTTGAGATTGCATCCAAGTACTGCACTTCGGACTCTTTTGTTGACCATGATGGCCACTCCATTTCTTCTTTAAACATTATGTTTCTTCTTTAAACATTATGTTCTTTCTTCTTTAACATTTCTTCTTTAAACATTATGTTCATGAAAAAAAAAAAAGCATCAGCTACTTTCCTGGCTTTTTTCCCCCACTGTGCATTATTGTAGTTAATTTTACAAAAATAAACGTATAGGATGAAATCATAAAATCTTCACATGTTCTGCGTCTCTTGTATTTCTAAGAATAATCAGAGACTTCCAGTCCTGAGCACCTTCCAAGCCCCAGGCAGGCTGGTGGCTTCTGCTCGTGTTACCTAATTTCACAGCTGTGTGTTGAACCTATCTATTCTAAAAAGTCAGGCTCTGATCTGTGCTCTGGGTCTCCTCAACAAACATGAACCCACGCCAACCTTGCAAAGTGGTCATTTCATTTCATAGGTGGGAAAGCTGACCTAGAAGCAGATCTCTTGGTGACCCCAACCTCTGTTGGTCCTCCTGGCTGTGCCCCTGTCTCTTGTGGTAACCAGGGAAACCTGTAGTTCACAGAGAGGGCCCGGTAGTGCCGTTTGCCGTTTTGATTTTTTACTGCAGCATCAGCTGCAATCCTCTGGCCACCTGATGCAAACAGTTGACTCATTGGAAAAGACCCTGACACTGGCAAAGACTGAGGGCAGGAGGAGAAAGGAGCGGCAGAGGATGAGATGGTTGGATGGCATCACGGACTCAATGGACATGAGTTTGAGCAAGCTTGGGGAGATAGTGAAAGTCGGGGAAGCCTGGCGTGCTGCAGTTTATGGGGTCGCAGAGTCAGACACAACTTAGAAACTGAACAACAAAGAAAATGCATGAGCTTACATGATGCCTTTATACAAAAGGCGGTTTGAAAGGCTGGATGGTCAGCTAAAACAGTGTTGAAAATCCAGAGCACCCTACCTGGGTTCAAATCCCAGTTCTGCCACTGGAAAACTATGACACTTTAACAAATGACTTCATTTCATTGTACCTCAATTTTCCTCATCTCCAAAATGGATTTGAAAATAAAGTGTCCAGCTGACATGGTTTTTTGTGAGAATCAAGTTAGTTGATACATACAAAGAACTTAAGGTAGGCTGCCCTAGAACTGCTTGCTGCAATTTTGTCAATATCAATTTACAGAGTGTGTGGAGTCTGTGACATGTATTTTGATTTTTTAAGGTCATTTAGCTTGTTTCCTGTAATCAGTAAAGTTCAGAAAGGCTCAGGGTGCTGGAGAGTTAATTCTGTATAGGAAAGAGCTCACAGAGCTGCAGGAATGCATTAGTGATGACCTGGTTGATCCTGACCTGTCTTTGTATCAACAGTATGATTTTAAAAGACACGTACATGTATTCGCACACATACATACCCTGTACACATCTCAGGCATTCATTTGTGCTAAATAATAAAGGTAGATTGAATGTCATTAAGACATAGCAGAAAGCATTCTGCTAAGAGCAGTGAAAATAATAATGTTAACATATTGAAATGAATTGTCTCAATTGAATTCTGATTACTCTCTTTCTGGGGTATAATGTAGTTTGTCATGGTATGGTTTTCACTGAGTTCAAGGTCAGTTCAAGGTTCAAGGAAATTGTGTGCTAGATTCCCTGACACAAAACCATCACTATGAATTTAAAAATCAATAATTTCAGTGTTGTGTAAAACCAACAATTGTACGTACCTAATGTATGCAAAGTAGCAAAAGAAACAGAATTTTCTGCTATTCTGAAAACCATTCAATTATTTCTGCTACCAGAAATAATATACTTATAATGCTTTTTTTTCCCTCTACTGATATGCAGAGTACATCATGAGAAACGCTGGGCTGGAGGAAGCACAAGCTGGAATCAATATTGCTGGGAGAAATATCAATAACCTCAGATACACAGATGACACCACCCTTATGGCACAAAGTGAAGAAGAACTAAAGAGCCTCTTGATGAAAGTGAAAGGAGAGTGAAAAAGTTGGCTTAAAGCTCAACATTCAGAAACGAAGATCATGGCATCTGGTTCCATCACTTCATGGGAAATAGATGGGGCAACAGTGGAAAGAGTGGATGACTTAATTTGGGGGGGCTCCAAAATCACTGCAGATGGTGATTGCAGCCATGAAATTACTTCTTGGAAGGAAAGTTATGGCCAACCTAGATAGCATATTGAAAAGTAGAGACATTATTTTGTCAACAAAGGTCCATCTAGTCAGGGCTATGGTTTTTCCAGTAGTCATATATTGATGTGAAAGTTGGACTGTGAAGACAGCTGAGCACAGAAGAATTGATGCTTTTGAACTGTGGTGTGGAGAAGACTTTTTTTTTTGGAGAAGACTCTTGAGAGTCCCTTGGACTGCAAGGAGATCCAACCAGTCCATTCTAAAGGAGATCAGCCCTGGGTGTTCTTTGGAAGGACTGATGCTAAAGCTGAAACTCCAATACTTTGGTCACCTGATGCGAAGAGTTGACTCATTGGACAAGACTCTGATGCTGGGAGGGATTGGGGGCAAGAGGAGAAGGGGATGCCAGAGGATGAGATGGCTGGATGGCATCACCGACTCGATGGACATGAGTCTGAGTGAACTCCAGGAGTTGGTGATGGACAGGGAGGCCTGGTGTGCTGCTATTCATGGGGTCACAAAGAGTCGGACACGGCTGAGCGAATGAACTGGACTGGACTGATGTGTATATTTTTATTGATTTTCTCTTTCTATTAATGTCTTCAGGTACAATTAATAGAACAATGCCCACCTGAACACTGCTGAAAATAATGAATGCGATCTTTCTGCTGCTGCTGCTGCTAAGTCGCCTCACTCGTGTCCGACTCTGTGCAACCCCAAAGACGGCAGCCCACCAGGCTCCCCTGTCCCTGGGATTCTCCAGGCAAGAACACTGGAGTGGGTTGCCATTTCTTTTTCCAGAGGATCTTCCTAACCCAGGGATCGAACTCACATCTCCTGTGTCTCCTGCATTGCTGACAGATAATTTACTAAGCCATCAGGGAAGCCCCAAAATCATGAGTACTTTCGTTTGAACAATTAAATAGGATTTTCTACCCCACGTGGGTAAATGGGGCCTCAAAGCCCTGGCCACTCCACGTTGTGTGTGGAGTGACCAGTGGGCTGGCCCCCAAGACCAGCTCTCCCTAAGGGTATCTTGCCCTGCATTTGTCCAGCTCTTTCCTTCAGGATATATTCCACAGCAAACACCACCACCAAACACTGTGCTTAGGACAAATTAGCAGCAACTGTGCTCACAGCTACATGAGAAGAACAAAATGGGCACTGAATTTCCCCAGTGAAGCTGGTGGAGCCCAGGAAACCCCTCTCTGCAGACACCTCTTGAAGGTAAGAGAATCTACAGGTGCTGGGGGAGGGTGGGGAAGTCGGATGGTTAGGTGCAGCCTAGTTCCTGCTGATTCTACTTCAACAGCCTGCCTGACGTTATTAATTCAGTTGAATGTGGGAGTCTAGATCCATCCAATGAAGGGGAAAATGGAAACCATGGAAAAGTAAAAGTAAATTCAGATTTAGCCATTAAGAGTCTCTTCCATCTCCGGCATTGCAGGCGGGTTCTTTACCAGCTGAGCCGCTGGGAAGGCCACAGGACACCGCATCCCTCTCAATTAGCTTTGTGTTTCGGATGTGAGTCCTTGTGCCCAAGAGATACAGGATGGACATTTGAGACAAGATAGAAATCACATCTTAAATACACACGAGGCCATGGGGAGTCGTTTTCTAAGTTGGAAACTCACTCCATGTTTCTTACAAGCAGAACTGTATAAAATCTGTCCAATCTCTCAAAAGTCAGTTATAAAAACCTATCTTAGAGCAGACTCTGCCCTTCAGAGACTGAAGTTCTTAGTTCCTGGGCCTGAGGAAAGTCCATGAAAACCTGGGAAGCATGATATGACCTAAGGAAAATCATGCTACCAGGTCACAACCCAGGAGAAGACAGCGTCTGAAAGCGGGGCGAGTGAGTCCAGACACCATGCGGTCCCACTCCAGGCCTGCCCCCACACGTCCCACTTACAAAGCAGGGAAGCAGGACCAAGAGCCTAGAACTCGGAGCACTGCCATTCAGATCCGCTCTCCAGAGTCCAGCTAACAAGACTTCTAGAGTCCAAGGGACTGCTTTATGAATAACTGTAGGCACTTTCATGGGGTTGAGCCTTCGTGCAACTGAAGCCAAGCTGGGCAGCACCGTGTCTCTCAAATCCTGGTGAACTGCAGGTAAGTAAATGTGCATCCCATTCACTTCTAACCAGAAAAGTGAAAGTGAAACTCACTCGTGTCCGACTCTTTGTGACCCCATGGACTCTATAGTCCATGGAATTCTCCAGGCCAGAATACTGGAGTGGGGAGCCATTCCCTATTCCAGGGGATCTTCCCAACCTAGGGATCAAACCCAGGTCTCCCAAATTGCAGGCTGATTCTTTACCAGCTGAGCCACAAAGGAAACCAGAAGAGTTGATTAAAATTGGTTAAATATAGTAGCAAAAACAGAAAGACTTCTGAAGCATCTGGATCAGACAGACACCGAGCCAGGACAGAGCCTGGGGAGGGAGGCTGCCCTGGCCCCTCAGGGTCTCTCCCACCAGGAAAGTGGACCAGAGGATTTCCAAGCTCCATTTAACTCTGCAACTGTACAAACTTCAAGAGTTTCACATCCTTGGTTATGAGTAAAATGAGATAACTAAATAAGTCTACTAAAGCCCTTAAGATCTTCAATGAATTCAGTCTCAGAGACAGAAAGATCTTGTCCCCCGCGAAAAGCCTGTTTTAACTTCTTGGAAGCATGCAAAATTTACCAAGAATATTTGCTGAACATTATTAAATATTTCTAAACATTTCATTAAAAACTGGTTTTTTTCCCCTATTTTTACTCTACATACCATTTTTAACCTACTTTAGCGATGGCATGCTATTTTGAGCAGGAAGCCTATTCTTTAATGTCTATAAACTAGATCTCTTTTTATAATTCCCTCGTAGGACCTGCTTCAAAGTCTATGGCACCTCAGTAATTGTTTGCCCCGCCCCAAAATAAAAGCATTAGTTAGGTGTTCGTATAAATTCCACACAGAAGGCAAGTCCTTTGTAGTCACTAAATTTCCTTGGAATATTTTCTCAAGAGCCTCACCCACAGCTTTAAAAAGGAGGGCAGGAAAAATGCCAGCTGCAATCTCCCACCCTCATTAGGGCCCCCTGTCAGAAATGAGTTAAGGAGCGGGGAATAAGGGGTAATTTTCCTTTAAAATGGAGAGGAGTTTCCTTTAGAAAGGAAATTCGCTGAGGAAGTTGTTTTAGAACAAATAACTGTTCGGGAGGAAGCCGGCAAAAGGTGGGAAGAGGTTCCCTTTGATTCCCCAGTCTGTGTATTTGGGCTCAGACCAGACAACATTTTATGCACATATTAATAGAATGCAAATGAGCCTCCAGCGAGGACAGTGGTATTTGGCACAAAGTACTGTCAACAGAAAGGGCTTGGGTGTATTTTTTTAATCCCATCAAGGTGCCCCGTCACGGTGGGGGGTGGGGGTGGGTGGCGGTGCTGGGGGAGGTGGGGGACCCCGGTGCTTGGGAATGGATCCAGGTCTGACCTCCAGTTGGGCGGAGAGCAAAGCACTTTTTTGGTCTCCACTTCAAGGCCCTCTCTGGAGCTGTGAGCATCCTCTTCAAAGTCCTCAGGTGCTACTGTTTACTCAACTCTGCTCAAGGGCAGCAAGGGCCCCCCAGAGTCTCCTGGAGCTTCGGCCCACGGTGTGCGGCCCCGAGCACCCGCCCCCCCCCCCCAGGCGCTGACTCAGCAAGTCTGGGGGGCCTGGGGCTCTGCTTCCCCGGGGTACTGCCCGCCAGCCCCCCACCCCGCCCCAACCCCCGGGCCCAGGCTCAGAGACTCACTGCTCTCAGCATCCATTTGATTCTTGGGTGAAAGGGGGATGCAGCCTGGAGCTTCCTCTGCAGTGGGATGACATTCTTATGCTCTTGCAAGCAGGGGCCAGTTCAGTCAGTTCTGTTCAGTTCAGTCCCTCAGCCGTGTCCGACTCTTTGCGATCCCATGGACCACAGCACACCAGGCCTCCCTGTCCATCACCAACTCCCGGAATTGACTCAAACTCATGTCCATTGAGTCGTCGATGCCATCCAGCCATTTCATCCTCTGTCGTCCCCTTCTCCTCCTACCTTCAATCTTTCCCAGCATCAGGGTCTTTTCCAATGAGTCAGTTCTTCGCATCAGGTGGCCAAAGAATTGGAGCTTCAGATTCAGCATCAGTCCTTCCAATGAATATCCAGGATTGACCTCCTCTAGGATGGACTGGTTGGATCTCCTTGCAGGGGCCAGAGGGATGCCTAGAAAGCTCCGGGGTAAAGCCTCTGGGGCGGGGTGAGGGTAGGGCAGGGGCCAGAGGTGGAGGAAACCCACGATTTCCAGGTCAAGCCCCTGTCTTTGCACAGACTGCTTACTGGCAGATACAGAGAAGCCGTTCAACCTCAGCCGATGCTGCACCATCAGCTATAAGCACACTTCAGAGAAACACTGAAAGTGAAAGGTGAAGTCGCTCAGTCGTGTCTGACTCTTCACTGTAGCCTACCAGGCTCCTCTGTCCATGGGGTTTTCCAGGCAAGAGTACTGGAGTGGGCTGCCATTTCCTCCTCCAGGGGATCTTCCTGACCAGGGATCGAACCTGGATCTCCCACATTATAGGCAGATGCTTTACCGTTGGTGCCACCAGGGAAGCCCTCAGAGAAACATGAGGTGCTTTCTATTCATGCAGCTGCTCAATTCCTCTGAAGACACTGTTCAGGGCTTTTGGGAGACACTGGGGAACAAGATGAAGCACATAGATAAAGGCTTCTCTCCCATGGAACCAGCAGGGAAATAGACTGGGTGGTGATCTGCGTGTGAGGGGTGGCCCGGGCTTCGGGTAAAGGAAGAGAACCCGGGGGGCGGGCACAGCTAAGGGGGTGAGGGCGCGGGGGGGCGGGGTGAGCGTGGAAGGGGCGCCGTCTGGGCAAAGGTCCTAGACCACGGCCCTCCGGGCGCTCCAGGGACAGCGAGTGGGCCTAGCGGGGCAGGCAGTGCCCAGGCCAGGCTGAGCGTGGCCATGGGGCAGCAACGGGACCGCGGTGGCGCCAGGTGGATGGAGGCCGGGCAGGAGGGGGTCCCCACTGTGCAGGGACGGGGCGGGCCGGGGCCGAGGGAAGGCGACCCCGGGGACAGCGCTCCTCATACAGTGCAGAGCTGGGTGGTTTGTGTACGAGGTTGCCAGGGGGGACTGAGGTTTTGTGTGATTCCCCAGCAAACGCACACAGACCCCGAGGAGGCCGCCCACGTCCGCTCGAGAGAACCTGCACGGGAGGGGGGCACAGACGCTGCAGAGAACCAGGGACGCGGCTCCTCTGGCCGGCATGGACCCCGGAAGTCTGACCCCAGGGCCGAGGGGGATTCACTGAGGGGGATCCATCCGGCACTCGGGGCTGCGGACGGTGTTGGGGGCCCCAGGAGGCGCGTCCCAGTCTCTGCCCCGTGCTCACAGCACCCCCTCACACCTGTGTCCAGTGTCCCCGTTTCTTAGAACACCGTTTCTCCTAGACTAGGCCCCCACCAGGACGGCCCACCCTGACTACTCACGTGCTCCCAGGCCCTGTCTCCGGTCCCTGCAGGAGGCCTTCAGCACCTTTTCCAAGGGGACCCGAGTCTCCCCTCATTGAGGGCACGCTGCTCCTCTTGGGTCCTCTTCCTCCTCCGAGGCCCGGCAGAGTCCGGATCTGGGTCCCAGCAGCCACCAGCCCGGACCCTTTATAAATGGGAGCCATGTGGCCCGGGGCGCCCGCTGGACCCGCTTTAGATGTGGTGTCTCCCACAGCCTCACAAAGGTGCCCCAGGGACTTGCCTGGGGCCCAGTGGTTAGGACTCCACACTTTCCACTGGGTTCAGTCCCAGCTTGGGGAACTAAGATCCCGCAGGCTGAGTGGTGTGAGCAAAATGTAAAAACACCATTGTGTGTTAAGAGCTGACGGCGTTCCAGACACACTGCAGCCCTCGGTGCGCTGAGTTCCAGGGAACTGCAACACAGACATCCCTGAGGACGCCCTAATAGCAAGCGGCAGACACGTGGCAGCATTAGCTGGACTCCGAAGTCTGGGAACGACCTGTGAACTTGCTCTGGGTCAACGCCACTCTGCTAAAACCCTGCGGCACCTCATCGGACCCCGAGTAAAAGCCGCAGTCCTTCTGGCCCGTAGGCCTGGGACCCCCGCCCTGCCCCTGCCCCCGCTTCCCCGCTCTCCCAGCACCCAGGGGTCCTCACTGTGCCGTGCTCACCACAAACACCCCAGGGCCTTGGCACCTGCTCTTCTCCAGGGTGGTTGCACCCAGAGACCCGCAGGCCGCCCTCCCCAGCACCCCCGGATATCCTTTAACCTGCCCTCCATTTTTCTCACAGCCTGTATCTTCACCCATCTTACCATCAAATCTATTTTTTTAATCTTTTTAAAATCTTTTTTAAAAATCTTTTTAGTAAATGATTTGGAGGCTCAAGCTGCATTGACCACATACTTCAGGGAAGGTCCCAGATCCACGGAATTCAGGGCTTGGGGGCTCTGGTGATCAGCCTGAGGCAGGAAGCCAGCAAACTTCAGAAGCAGCTTTGCGAGGGACTCCCCTGGTGGTCCAGTGGCTAAGACTCTGCATTTGCAATGGAAGGGGCCCAAGTTCGATCCCTGGTCAGGGAACTAGATCCCAAGTGCCGCAGCCAAGGGCTCCCACGCTACAGCTAAAACATGGCGCTTGCTGCAGCAAAGAAAGAAGCCCCCCAGTGCTGCAAGTGGGACCTGGTGCAGCTCAAGATGCCAGAAGAAATACCAACAACCTCAGACACACAGGTACCACCACTCTTATGGCAGAAAGTGAAGAGGAACTAAAGAGCCTCTTGATGAAGGTGAAAGAGGAGAGTGAAAAAGCTGGCTTAAAACAACATTCAAAAAACCAAGATCATGGCATCCAGTCCCATTGCTTCATGGTAAATAGATGGGGAAACAATGGAAACAGTGACAGACTTTATTTTCTTGGGCTCCAAAATCACATCAGATGGTGACTGCAGCCATGAAATTAAAAGACGTTTGCTCTTTGGAAGAAAAGCTATGACCAACCTAGACAGCGTATTAAAAAGCAGAGATATTACTTTGGCAACAAAGGTCCATCTAGTCAAGACTGTGGTTTTTCCAGTGGTCATGTGTCCATGGAGAGTGGACCAAAAATGAGTGCCAAAGAATTGATGCTTTTGAACTGTGGTGTTGGAGAAGACTCTTGAAAGTCCCTTGGACTTCAAGGAGATCCAACCAGTCCATCATAAAGGAAATCAGTCCTGGGTATTCACTGGAAGGACTGATGCTAAAGCCAAAACTCCAATACTTTGGCCACCTGATGCAATGAACTGATTCACTGGAAAAGACCCTGATGCTGGGAAAGATTGAAGGTGGGAGGAGAAGGGGACGACAGAGGATGAGATGGTTGGATGGCATCACCGACTCGATGGACATGAATTTGAGCAGGCTCTGGAAGACAGTGAAGGTCAGGGAGGCCTGGCGTGCTGCAGTCCATGGGGTTGTAGAGACTCAGACAGGACTGAGCAACTGAACTGAACTGACTGAAAAATAAAAAGGAACTCTGTTGGATTATTAAAAAGGGTATGGGAGAAGGTTTTGTGTGTTTGGGAGCTGCTGAGAGCAGAGGAAGTCTTCCTGAACAGGGCGGGATGGTGGGAAGGCCCAGACACCCTGCAGTCAGGCAGGCTGTTGACTGGGAAGAAACCTGGAGTCGGGAAGGCATATGAAACATGTCTGAGATGTTCGGGCAGCCTCTCTGGAGAGGCTTGAGAAGGCAACTCAGAGGAGGAATTCAGAGAAAGAGACAGGAAGGAGCCAGTCCTGGGCAAGCTCCGCTCAAAACGGGCCTGGACCTCTGGGCCTGTGGTGTGGGACTGCAGTGGGCCCCGACTTTCGGCCCGGACTCTGGGCCTGGACTGTGGGCCCGGACTGTGGGGGCGGGGCAGGGGCGGCAGGGGTCATGGGTTGGGGGGCAGCTGGTGAGAGCGCATCTTGCCAAGGCCACTGAGGAGTAGCCAGCGGCCTGGGGCACGGGCACACCCCGGCTCTGCCGCTGCCCAGCTGCGCCTGGGGGCAGCTCCCTGACCTCTCCCAGCCAAGCTCTCCCCTGGGAAACGGTCCGGATAAGACACAACAGCAAGGGCTAGCATGTGATCGAGAGGCGGTGAAGTTGGACCAGGCACTTGTTGCGAACCTGAGGCCTGAAGGGCACTTCCCCAAGCGCAGTAACAGCAGCGTGCGGATCTGTCCTGCAAACACGAAAGGCCACAGGTACCTCTCTCCGCTGACTCTCCAGGTCCCGCTGAGAGCCGAGGCCGGGGGTCTTCCTCTGCCTCTGCTGAGTCTTCATTTTCTCTTGGAGCATCTTCACCCAGAGAGCATCCCTTGGTCTGCGCTTGTCCTTGTGGAGCTCAAGGTCTTGCTGAAAGAAGTATCCCGATACAGAATAAGGAACTGATCATTCAAACAAGGCCCACAGAACCGGGACTCACTGGGGAGAGAGTAGTCTACATCCTGTTGGGGTGAAGGCTCACAGAGTCTCACATTCATCAACAGTCACCCATGGGCACACTTGAGATGGGTGCACTTTTGCTGTGTGCAAACTACACATCAGTAATGTTGGTTACTTTATGATTTTTTTAAAAAAATCAAATACATCCTTATCCTTTTAGTTTACACCATAGATGATTCTTCAGTTCAGAAAAGTTCTACATGACAAGCTTTAAGTACAAAGAAATGGGGCTGATACCCATAAGCGGGCAGAAACATCAGTCTTACTATTTTATAATCGAGTAGTCCAAAAAAGAAGCATATAATGCAGGACATAACCTACTGCCACGAGTAACTTAGGGTCCTTCTGAGAATCACACATATCCCCCTGACCTAACCTTGAAAAAGGACACGTCTGGGCCCCGGGAGCAGACAGGAGGAAAGCGGAGGGGGATAGGTGGCCCCATCACCCACTGCTCAGGGCAAGTAGGAGGCAGGACCGGAGGAGAGGCTTCCAACGCGGAGAGAGGCTTCCTGGCCGTCGGTGGGCTGTCGTCCACCGCGCTCCAGAGCGCTCCTGCCCAGGAGAGCAGGGCTGTCTCACACAAGACCTTGCCTGTCGCGAGCATCACTGTTATCAAAGCCAAGTTGTAACTGCCCTTTAAATTCTTGCTGCTTTTGCCTCTTCTGGTTTTTAATTTTTCCAGTGCTATGTTGGTGCCTTCCATATGGCAATGTGACTCAGCCATCCTTACACATATGTCCCCTCACTCGCGAGCCTCCCTCCCCTCTCCCTACCCCATTCCCTCTCAGTCCTCACAGAGTGGCCGGCTTGGCTCCTTGCGTTACTAATATACAGCAGCTGCCCACCAGCGATCTATTACACACAGGGCAGTGTACGTACAGCTGCTGCTGCTGCTGCTGCTAAGTCACTTCAGTCATGTCCAACTCTGTGCGACCCCATAGACGTCAGCCCACCAGGCTCCCCCGTCCCTGGGATTCTCCAGGCAAGAACACTGGAGTGGGTTGCCATTTCCTTCTCCAATGCATGAAAGTGAAGTTGCTCAGTCATGTCCGACTCTTCGCGATGCCATGGACTACAGCCTTCCAGGCTCCTCCGTCCATGGGATTTTCCAGGCAAGAGTCCTGCAGTGGGGTGCCATTGCCTTCTCCATGTATGTATGCAGATGCTGCTTCTCCATTCATCCCCCTCTCTCCCACCCCCCGTGTCCACAGTGCATTCTCTATATCTGCATCTCCACTCCGCCCCTAAATAGGTTCATCCGTACCATTTTTCTAAATAAATCCCATACAGTTAAAGTTCAATCCCTAAGTCACGTCAGACTCTCCGCAACCCCATGGACTGCAGCTCGCCAGGCTTCTTGTCCATCACCAACTCCCGGAGACTACTCAGACTCACGTCCATCGAGTCGGTGATGCCATCCAACCATCTCATCCTCTGCCGTCCCCTTCTCCTCCCACCTTCCGTGTTTCCCAGCATCAGGCTCTTTTCCAATGAGTCAGTTCCTCACATCAGCTGGCCAAAGTTTTGGAGCTTCAGCTTCAGAATCAGTCTTTCCAGTGAATATCCAGGACTTATTTCCTTTAGGATGGACTGGTTTGATCTCCTTGCAGTCCAAGGGACTCTTAGTCTTCTTCAACACCACAGTTCAAAAGCATCAATTCTTCAGCGCTCAGCTTTCTTAATAGTCCAACTCTCACATCCATACATGACTACTGAAAAAACCATAGCTTTGACTAAATGGACCTTTGTTGGCAAGGTAATGTCTCTGCTTTTTAATATGCTGTCTAGGTTGGTCATAGCTTTTCTTCCAAGGAGGAAGCATCTTTTAATTCCATGCATATGCATTAACATACTCTGTCTCTTTCTGACTTACTTCACTCTGTATAATAAACTCCAGATTCATCCACCTCATTAGAACTAACTCATATTTGTGCTTTTTATGGTTGAGTAGTATTCCGTGGCATATATGTGCCACAGCTTCTTTATCCATTCATC
Organism: Tragelaphus eurycerus; assembly: GCA_935064755.1. NCBI lineage: Eukaryota > Metazoa > Chordata > Mammalia > Artiodactyla > Bovidae > Tragelaphus > Tragelaphus eurycerus. The sequence goes on from CAKXYN010000114.1 coordinate 3,107,837, forward strand.
TGTGGATGGACTTCTAGGTTGCTTCCATGTCCTGGCTATGGTAAGTAGTGCTGTGATGAACATCGGGGTGCAGGTGTCTTTTAGAATTGTCTTTTCGGTGTATATGTTCTGTTTAATCCTCTAACCTTTGAGGAAGTTCGGTGAAGGCTCTTCCTCTCTGAAAAGTTAGGATGCTGGATGCTCAGTGCTGTGAACCACCGAGTGGACCCTCACAGCCTGGGCCCCAGCAAACGGACACGTGCGGAGTCCATGCAGGTGACTCCTGTGACGGATGACCAGACCCACAGCTCTTGGTGGTGGCAACAGCGCGTGGGCTCCTTGGCAGGAACAGCTCCAGAAGTCAGCAGCTCACACGTGGAGGTCCAGGACAACGAGGCACACCACCAACCACCCCTTCAGACACCGGTCGTTTCACGTTTGGCTCACAGATCTCTGAAGCTCTGGGATGAGCCCGGGCACAGCATAGGGTATGGATCTAATTTACATTTTCCCAGAGGCGATCCATGTGTTTCCACATCATTTAGTAAAAAGCCCATCGTTTCTCCCAGTAAGGTCTAAGAGGATGCACTTATCACCCTAAATTTCCATCTGCTCTTGGGCTGACTCCTTGATTTTCTGTCCTGTTCCAATGATGTGCTAATACTACCTTGCTGTAATTATAGACACTTTATCACATGTTGTAATGCCTAGAAGGGCTAGCCCCTTCCCCCAACCTAAATTCTTCTTTGTCAAGATTTTCTTATTGATTCTTATCATTTCTTATTGATTCTTATAAATTCTACTTATTTATTTTTCATGTAAACTTTATAATCAATTTATCTATCTCCAGGGGGAAAATCAATAGCCTTTATTTGGAAGCAATACAATGGGAAAGACTAGAGATCTCTTCAAGAAAATTAGAGATACCAAGGGAACATTTCAGGCGAAGATGGGCTCAATAAAGGACAGAAATGGTATGGACCTAACAGAAGCAGAAGATATTAAGAAAAGGTGGCAAGAATACACAGAACTATACAAAAAAGATCTTCATGATCCAGAAACCACGATGGTGTGACCACTCACCTAGAGCCAGACATCCTGAAATGCGAAATCAAGTGGGCCTTAGGAAGCATCACTACAAACAAAGCTGGTGGAGGTGATGGAATTCCAGATGAGCTATTTCAAATCCTAAAAGATGATGATGTTAAAGTGCTACATTCAATATGCCAACAAATTTGGAAAACACAGCAGTGGCCACAGGATTAGAAAAGGTCAGATTTTATTTCAATCCCAAAGAAAGGCCAAAAATGTTCAAACTACCGCACAATTGCACTCATCTCACATGCTAGCAAGGTAATGCTCAAAATCCTTTAAGCCAGGCTTCAACAGTACGTGAACCATGAAATTCCAGATGTTCAAGCTGGATTTAAAAAAGGCAGAGGAAGGAACCAGAGATCAAATTGCCAACATTTGTTGGCTCATGGAAAAGGCAAGAGAGTTCCAGAAAAGAATCTACTTCTGCTTCATGATGGTCGCAAAGTTGGACATGACTGAGTGATTTAACTGAACTGAACTGCTTCGTTGACTACGCCAAAGCCTTTGACTGTGTGAATCACAACAAACTGTGGAAAATTCTTAAACAGATGGGAATACCAGACCACCTGACCTGCCTTTTGAGAAATCTGTATGTAAGTCAGGAAGTAAGAATTAGAACTGAACGTGGAACAATAGACTGGTTCCATATTGGGAAAGGAGTACGTCAAGGCTGTATATTGTCACCCTGCTTATTTAACTTATATGCAGAGTACATCATGAGAAATGCTGGACTGGATGAATCACAGCCAAAATCAAGATTCTGGGAGAAATAACAACCTATAATTTGCAGATGACACCGCATTTATGGCAGAAAGTGAAGAGGAACTGAAGAGCCTCTTTATGAAAGTGAAAGAGGAGAGTGAAGAAGCTGGCTTAAAACTTGACATTCAAAAAACTAAGATCATAGCATCCAGTCGAATCTTCTGATTGCAAATAGAAGGGGAAAAAGTGGAAACAGTGAAAAATTTTACTTTTCTGGGCTCCAAAATCAGTGCAGATGGTGACTGCATGAAATTAAAAGACACTTGTGCCTTGGAAGGAAAGTTATGACAAACCTAGACATTGTATTAAAAAGCAGAGACATCTCTTTGCTGACAAAGGTCCATATAGTCAGAGCTGTGGTTTTTCCAGTAGTCATGTATGGATGTGAGAGTTAGACCATAAAGAAGGCTGAATGCCAAAGAATCGATGATTTTGAATTGCAGTGCTGGACAAGACTCTTTAAGAGTCCCTTGGACAGCAAAGAGATCAAACCAGTCCATCCTACAGGAAATAAGCCCTGAATATTCATTGGAAGGACTGATGCTGAAGCTCCAACACTTTGGCCACCTGATGTGAAGAACTGACTCATTGGAAAAGACTCTGATGCTGGGAAAGATTGAAGGTGGGAGGAGAAGGGGACAACAGAGGATGAGATGGTTGGATGGCATTGCTGATTCAATGTACATCAATTTGAGCAAGCTCCAGGAGATAGTGGAGGACAGAGGAGCCTGGCGTGCTGCAGTCCATGTGATCTCAGAGCCGGACATGACTTAGCAACCAAACAACAAATATTTTGAAAATCAGGGAGAACTGGTCTCTTTATGTCGGTAAGTCTTCCTGTGAAAGAGTGTTGCATGTCTTCTCTGGTTGAAGCCTTCTCAACCTGAAATCCCTCGTGCCTTAAATCACGTGTGCAGACGCTACCCAGGCCGCAGCTGCACTCACAGCTGATTTTGTCAGCACGCCTGCTCACTCGCGCCATCCAGACGTCCTGCTGACCCTCGTCACTTCCTATTTCTTCCTGCAGAGGGCGCCAGGGACTAAGGAGCCGCCACCCCTACCTGGAGCCAGTCTCGGGCAGGGAAAGAGTTCAGAATAGGCGAGGTCCTTGGATTTTCCACATTATTGGCCGATTTCAGCTCATGTTCTCTTTTGTGACTATGGATGACCACGAGCTGCATGAATTTCTCACACGCGCTCAGGTAAAGTGACCTTTTTCTGAAAGGTTTGTTAGAAACTACAAACTCACACTGTTAAAAGTGTTACTTTTGCCAGAATATAGGCTTTTAGCATCCACACAATAGGGATATTTTCTGCCACTAAGAACGGCCTGGCCGTGTGGTCTCATAGGAACTGAGGGCGTCACATAGGGAGACAGTAACGGCCACAGATTCAGCTTGTGACGTAAGCGGTTACTGCCTCCTCCAGCAGGACGAGCCGTGCTTCCTTTGTCCTCAGCAGAATGAAAGTGTCTGTTGCGGAGGCTCTTTCCATTAGTCATTTCTCATGATCTTTCAAGATTCGTGACCTATTAAGGCACACCTGAGGAGAATCGTACCGAACTGTGGATGAAGATCACTGTTATTCTAAGGCCCCTTTCAGCCTGTGTTTTTTCCTACACTTCTCAAGCCGTGGTTCCCTACGATGCTGCGAGAAGGCTGTGGTATTCGGTTTGTACAAACGCACAGCTGAAGGGTGAGCAGGCAGATGGCAGGGACAGCGTCAGCCGCCGTGGGTGGCCGTGTCCCCAAGGCCCGGGGCTCCGTCAAGCAGAAAGGGGCTCCACAAAGCCCCCGCCCAGGCTCCCAGGGGGCGGGCAGAACAGGGATGATGGCTTTTGCACAAGGCAGCTGTGGACACGAGACGCTCGGAGGACCAGGCCTGGACGCTGCAGAGGGATTGTCTTGGCAGCACAGCAGCGCCCGCTCTGGGCCCGCCCCGCCCGTGAATCATCAGGGCTCAGCCCGGGGAATTCAGCCACCGCCAGCCTTTGTTTTACGTCGCAGCATTTTCTCCTTCCTGGAATTTGGAGCCTGGCAACAGCGTGGAGTCTTTAGCAGGTGGCTGCTCAAAGGCACTGGGAAACCAGTCCACGGGGGTCCTGCGTCCACAGGAAACACTTCCTTATGTTTTGTCCTCATTTCTCATGTCTTTCTTCCACTGGGCGCTTGCATTAGCCTCTTTTGGAGGTTGGCAGAAGATTGTTTTTTAACTGAGGCATATAATTCACAGGTCATAAAACCCATCCCTTTAAAGAGTTCACTTGAGTGTCTCTCAATGTACTGGCAAGGCTGTGCGCCCATCACCAAAATCTGCGTCAGACCGTTTTCAACAGCCCAAAGGAAGACCCTGCCCATTAGCTTTAAATGGCTCTAGAGGTAAGGAACCTGCTTGCCAATGCAGGAGACATAAGAGATGGGGGTTCGATCCCTGGGTCGGGAAGATCCCCTGGGGGAGGCACGGCAACCCACACCAGTGTTCTCGCCTGGAGAATCCCAGGGACAGAGGTGCCTGGTGTTGGAGCCTGACCTCAGCCCCTCAGAGTGTGACTGTATGTGGAGATGGAGGCTTTACGAGGTCATCATTAAAGTGAGACGATCCAACCTGATGGCTGCCCATATAAGAAAAGGGGATTCAGACACAGAGAGACCCAGGAGTGCAGGTACACAGAGAAAGTCCACGTGGGGACACGCGGGGTGGGCGAGTGTCTGCAAGCCAAGGAGAGAGGCCTCAGGAGAAACCAAACCTGCCCACCAGCCTGCAGAGCCAGCCTGCAGAGCTGTGTGGAAATAAAAGTCTAAGCGCCTGCCCCAACTGTGCTCTTTTGTTAGGGCAGCCCCACAGGACTGATTCGGACCCCAGCAGACCTCTAGTCTGGATATTTCACACAAATAGAATCGTTCCAGACAAATAGTACCGTGCAACATGCAGTCTCTTACGTCTGGTTCCTTTCACTTCGCGTCATATCTTCAGGTTCCATCTGTGCTGCACCAGATATATAAGAGCGTCATTCTTTTCTATGGCCCACTGGTATTCCGTGGTGCGGACAGACCAATTTTGATGTCCGTTTATCACTTGATAGACATTAGGGTTGTTCTCACTAAGTTTTATGAATAATGTTGTTATGAAAATCATGTACAAGTTTCTGTGTGAACATAAACTTTCTATTATCTTAGGTATATGCTTGGATGTGGAATTTCTGGGTCATGTGGTGATTCGAGGCTGAACTTTTTAAGGAACTGTAAACCACTTTCCAAAGTGGCTGCACCGTTTTACCTTGTCACCCGTAACACACAGGGCTTGGAGTTCTCCACATCCTCGTTACGGTCTGTCCTTTCTTATTACAGCCACTTGAGTGACCGTGGGGTGACAGCTTGTTGTGGTTGGGATGCTCTTTTATGTCAAGAATGGAAAACATAACGTCTTTTCCTTCTTTGTGCCTCACCTTCCGATGTTTGTACTTTTCACAAACGTGAGGAATGTAATCACTGGTTGTACGACCCATGATCAGATCTCACATAATGGTTTTGTAGCTCATCCAGGTTGGCAATGTTGACCTTGTCTAAGTATATGTGTGCAAAAGTGTGTGTGCACACACGTGTGTGTGTACATGTGTGCTGTGCTCATGTGAGTGTGATGTGTACACATGTGTGCATGTGATGTGTATACATGTGTGCACGTGGTGTATGTGTGTGTGTGCGTGTGATGTGTGTACACGTGTGCGTGTGTGCATGTGGTGTGTGTGTGCATGTGATGTGTGTACACGTGTGCATGTGGTGTGTGTGCATGTGTGTGTGTGACGTGTGTACATGGGGGGTGCCTTCAGGGGGTTGTGCACACGTGTGTGTCCTCCTCCCACAGGACGAGACCCCGTCCTGGTCAGAGTGCCTTTGTTGTTCCCTTGCCCGCACTGCCTACACCAGGCTTCAAACAGCAGGTGCTTTACAAACCCGGGAGCTTCTGGGCTGGGCGCTTCAGAGGGGCTCTGAGAGCCCGCTCCCACCATGCAGGCCCCCAGGCTGCCCCCCGCTTGCCCTTCCAGAACAGGGCTCTGTCACCTCCTCTCCCTGAGGCTTGTTGCCATGGAAGTTCCCCACCCATGTGACCTGTGCCCCAGGGCCCCAGCTTACGCCCAGGCCCAGGAGCCTGGCAACCGCTGCCCTGGGAGCTCTGTCCAGGCAGGTCTGTGCCCACGTCTGCACCGCAGGCCCGTCCCACCCCCTCCCAGCGCACTTCTTGCTGGGCCTCCCCCACCCCTGGTGCTCAGCCGCATCCCTGATCCATTTTCCTCCACTCTGCTCATCACATCATGGCAAACACTTTATGTATGTAATTTACTTGTGCGTGATTCTACCTGACTTATATTAACAAGTGATTTCAGCAATTCAGGAGACACAGGAGACATGGTTTCGATCCCTGTGTCAGGAAGATGCCCTGGAGAAGGAAGTGGCAATCTACTGCAGTATTCTTGCCTAGGAAATCCCATGGACAGAGGAGCCTGGCGGGCTACAGTCCTTGGGGTCACAAAGGGTCAGATACGACTGAGTGAGTAAACAACAACGGCTGACTCTTCGGGCTCTGCGCTGTCTCCCTACAGCAGGATCGAGGCCCGAGAGGCCAAGGACTTGCCCTGCACAGGATTGAGGCCCGCGAGGCCGAGGATTTGTGTTTTGCTCACCTCTTGCATCTCTTCCCTGAGAACGCAGCCTGGCCCACAGGAGGCACCTGTACGTTGTCCTGGAGCTCAGTGTGTGTTACACGGCTCCAAGGAGAGAAGAATCTGGAGGCTGATGAGAGCCCTGGCCGCCCTCATGAAAATCCCATCAGAGGTGAGAGGCAGTAGCTTCCTGTTGAAGTAACCCGGGGACGCCGAGCATCTTAAACGGATGTGTTTAAACTTGACCATGAAATAAAATAGTTGAACTCTTTTCAAGTCCATCTCGTCTCGATGCTTTTAAAGCTATTATTTAAAGTATATGAGATCTCAATAAACATCTTCCTAAAAGAGTTTTGGGCTTTGCCATGGTAACAGAAGTAAAAGAGCCTCAGAGGAAGAAAATCTTGAAACAGGAACAGATATGAACTGTCAGGAGACCTGGGTTCAATCCCTGGGTCAGGAAGATCTCCTGGAGGAGGACATGACACCCCACTCCAGGATTCTCACCTGGAGAATCCCATGGGCAGAGGAGCCTGGCAGGCAGCAGTCCACGGGATCACAAAGAGTCAGACACGACTGAGTGACTGACACCTTCACTTTCGGGAAGTGTCACACGTGATTAAAGCACAGATAGACTCAGAGCCTCTATTTCACAAGCACCAGTGTTGCGAATGAGCTCATAGAGGCTGACAGAAAGAGACCACCATCAAGTTGACCCCAAACGTTACTTCCTGCTATTTCATCAGAACATGGCGATATTGTCAAAATAGGACTAAAGTCTGCATGAGCGCGGTGCTGTGAAATTCACGTCTTTATCTTCACAACTTTCACAGAGCCCACTGCTGATAACAGAATTAACCTTTGAAGATCTGAGTTCTGGGTACACACTATACTAAAAACAGGCTCAAGTTTAAGAAGGAAAAATGGCAACTGTAATTGACTGCAACTCTGGTGGGTTGAATCACCTTCACTAAAAATTTGTGGGTTGATGTCTTAAGCCCCAGAGCCTAGAATGTGACTTCACTTGGAAAGAGGGTGGTTGGAGACATAATTAGTTGAGACAAGGTTGTACTGGAGCAGGGTGGGCCCCAGATCACACATGATTAGTGTCTGTATAAACAGGAGAAACTCAGCCACAGACGCACACACACAGGAGACACTATGAAGGTGAAGACAGACTCGGGCAGATGCACCTACAGCCCAGGAACCCCAAGAATCACCTCCATTGCTGGGGGCCGGGACCAGCAGGAACCAGCCCTACCCAAGCCTTAACCATGATCTCTGGCCTCCAGAAGTATGAGACAATAAAGTTCTGGTGTTTAAGACACCCACTCTGTGCCGCTTTGTTACAGCAAACTAATATATTACCCATATCTGACATTCAGGTATGTTACCTATTTCACTGCAGGAAAAACTATTTTTAAAACCATAGAATATTCTGTGTCAATTTTTGACCTGGGAGTCGGTGCTATGAATGCAGTTAGTTGAAGAAAAGAGAAACCCACACTGTTAAATTCTGAGGAAAAAAAAAAATAATAATACTAAGGTCACAAATGAAGGGCTCTGCAGTCCCATCCATGTGGCCCCTCTGTCCCCTTGGAGCCCAGACCCCTAGAAGGCCAGACACGCTTGGCGGCCACGGTGGGAGAGCCCCCCAGCTCCAGCACTTGGGCCTCGAGCATGGCCCTCAGGCTTGGTCTTGCCAGGACTGCCTGGTACCTGCCGGCCCGGTTAACAGTCCCCAAAGGTGCTTGTCATCGAGCTCTGGGCACGTCCCCAGGTGCATTGGCACAACTGCAGATTGGCAGAACACCCTCCATGCGAGAGTGACCGTCCAGGGAGGAGAGATGTGGGAGATGCCAGAGCAGCCCGGGCTCTGAGCCTGGTCTCCACGCCCGGGCGGCCAGCACCTTTGGGAAGCACGTCTTCCAGCCGCTTCAGGTGGCAACAGAGGAGCTGCGTGTCCCTCGTTTTACACCTGCTCCCCCCAACAGCCTCTTCCAGCTGTGTGCTGCCTCGTGGCCTTGGCTCCCTTCTGTGCTGCAAATACTCTCATGGCGGTAGATCTCAAGCTTCTCATACAAGGCTGGCCAACCCAAGGAATTCCTGAAAGGTCTCCAAGTTCAGTTCAGTTCAGTCGCTCAGTCAAGTGCCACTCTTTGCGACCCCATGGACTACCTCCCTGTCCATCACCAACTCCCGGAGTTCACTCAAACTCACGTCCATCAAGTCGGTGATGCCATCCAGCCATCTCATCCTCTGTCATCCCCTTCTCCTCCTGCCTTCAATCTTTCCCAGCATCAGGGTCTTTTCCAATGAGTCGACTCTTCGCATCAGGTAGCCAGAGTATTACAGCTTCAGCTTCAGCATCAGTCCTTCCAAAGAGTATTCAGGGCTGATTTCCTTTAGGATGGACTGGTTGGATCTCCTTGCAGTCCAACAGACTCTCAGGAGTCTTCTCAAAAACCACAGTTCAAAAGGTCAACAAAGGCCTGCCCCAGAGGTGACCAGCTCTGGCCCCAGCTCTCGGGCAGTTCTGAGCAACCTGACCCACTGTCTCGTGCTGGAGGAGGGTCTCCTTCTGGACCCCACAGCCTGGGTTGTGCTGCCGAGTTTCCATCCTCGATGATGTGTGTGCGTGTGTGCGCACATGTACCCTGGCCACCGTGTGGTCAGACCCTTCCCCAGTTGCATCCCGCGGTGACAGCCCTGTGCCCTGCAGAAGCCTGAGAAAAGGAAAGCTGGGCCCCTGGCTTCAGCCTTGCCCTCCTCTTTAACCCTGTATCACCATCCACACCCTCCACCCCGCCCCAGCTCCTGACCTGCCCCTGACAGCAGTCAGCTTCAGTCCAGGGAAGATCGTGTCCCCTGTCCATGGTGCTGGAGCCGTGTTTCCACCAGGCACCTGCCCATCCCTTCCCTGCAGGTGAGGCTCTCTTCCTGACCCACTGATGTTGCCGCAGCGCAGATTGTACAGGAAGGAAGACCACACGCAGACAGCCGACCGGATGCCACCCACCCCCCCAACTGGACACTCTCACACGCCCCTCAGGGTCCGGGTTCCTTGGTTTTTCGGCAACTTCATTTCACTGCTAGCAAACCAGGTTTCAACTTTTCAACATTTCTGCTTCGTCGCCCACCAACTAACATTCAGGTTTTCATACCAACTGTATTTCACAACAGAAAATATTCTTTACTGAAGTCATGGCTATTAAAAGCATTATAATTTATTATGCTGATTCCTGTGTGACAGAATATTAAATACTTCATTTTCCTGTAACTATTTTGAAAAAATTTGAGTGTGTAATTTGTAAATTTTAAGGTGCTGGATCTAATTTCCTGGAATAATACGGTTTTCTTTAACAATAGTGATTACATAACATGCACAACTACTTTGTTGACCCTTAAAAGTTGCAACCCATGGATATTTCAGCTCTCACATTGCTTTTCTTCTGTTCAGCATCAGGTATGGATTCTGAGATAATGAGATGCCACCAACTTGAAATTTCTGTAGGTTTCCATGGTAGCACAAGTCCAGAGCTCCAAGATCCAGTTTCTTGCCTGATGAGAGTTTGACAGATTGAACTATGCCTTTGAAAGAGAGTTTATGCAGCTATAAATGCAAGTGTCTCAGTTTCCAAAACATTTGCAAAGCCAGTTGCCAGCATGGGGACACTAGGGGACGCGGTGCTCCCCCCGAGGGAACCGTGCAGCCAAGGTACTTCGGGCCGTGAAGGACGGGGTGTCACCCCAAGGTGCAGATCCAGTTTCTGTCCCACAGCCTGCTCGCGAAACTAGAGGGGGTGGTGGCAGCTGTCTGTGCGAGAGCACAGGGTCGGGGGGGCTTTGACTCCTGTGTGCAGAGGGGCTCCGGGCAGCTCCTAGGCTCTTGTACCAAAGCCATCTGCACTTGGGTACCTTGGCCTCTGCTTCTGAAGGACTATTATGAGCTGGCCTTTCACGGCTGGATTCAGGGTCTAGAGTGCTCACCATTATACCATGGGATGGCTCAGCCGGCAAATCCGTCTGCAACGCAGGAGACCCCGGTTCGACTCCTCTGTTGGGATGATCCCCTGGAGAAGGGAAAGGCTGCCCACTCCAGTACTCTGGCCTGGACAACTCCATGGACTGTACAGTCCACGGGGGTCACAAAGAGTCAGACACGACCAAGCGACTCACTTTCACAGCAGGTCTGCTGATTCTGCATTAAAAGCCGATGACTCATGGTGGAATTTCTCTGTTTTAGGCAGGTGCTATCCTACCTTCCTGATGGTGCTCAGTGTGGCTCGGTAGCTGGCCTGGGAGCTGGCCGCCTCCCTTGTCCCAGTCCCTGTCCAACCCATCCCTAGGAATGAGATCACCACACACTGTCACTGCTCCCCACATGGTCAGGAAGCCTTGTTTTCCTGAAGAAAGATGGCATTATTATCCATCATTTGTCACATCCAAACCCAGCATGCCCTTGCTAGTCTCCAGGAAGTGTTACGTTCTCACTCTGGAGGGAAGCTTTGTAAATGACGCTGTCTGTCTCCTCGTATCTCATCAGAATTCCTGTCTGTGCTGAGTCAGCCCACGTTCTCTGGGCAGCTTGGACCCCGTTGCTGTGAAAGTGATGAGGGTGAGGGCGGAACAGACAGAATGGTGAGTGGCTTGGATACTTAACTGGCCCAGAGTGTAAATTACTAAAGAGAAAGATTGCTGACATTTCAAAACAGACCATCACACAGCCTCAAGGATAAATGAGCGGGAAAGAGAGATTAAGTGAGGCAAGGAAAGATGGGAAGAAAGACAAGAACGGCAGGCTAGAAACAGTAGAGGAAAGCACAGAACCGGCTTTGTGCGATTTGAAATAAATATTATACTCCTGTGCGAATTCTCATACTTTCATGCTTCATGACAGAGTCTTATCTTTTCAGTAAGTGATTATACTAATGATTCTGGGGCCCTACTGATTTACGATGGCGTCAAATAACTATGACTCAGAGGCAGGTAGAATAAATTCTAAAAAGAGAAACTTAAATTGAATGAACTCAATGTTGAAACAAAAGGAAAGACAAATTGAAATGCATTTCTAGAGGAAAATGTGTTGACAATGTATGTGGCCTTTACATATCGGAGGACACCTTCCCAGAAAATATTCTAAACCTGAGATGAATTGCTTTGGGAGATTTGGAAATACCAAGAATATGGAGTTTTATCCCTGAAAAACATTTTTTAAAGAAAAGAAAGAAATTATATTCTCGGCCTTTGTACACCAGTTAGAGCCTCATAAAGACCATTGTGTTTCGGTGCTGTTTGCAGTTCAGTGGCTCAGTCGCATCCGACTCTTTGTGACCCCGTGGACTGCAGCACGCCAGGCTTTCCTGTCCATCACCAACTCCCGGAGCTTGCTCAGACTCATGTCCATTGAGTCGGCAATGCCATCCAACCATCTCATCCTCTGTCACCCCCTTCTCCTCCTACCATCAGTCTTTCCCAGCTAAAAGTGGCTAAAAACCAAACTTCTCCTTTGCAACTGGAGACGCCCCTTCCCTGCCTGAGCCAGGAGGCAGTGGACATCGGGAAGGACCCTGGCCTGGCTGCCCAGACCCTGCCGCTCAGCTGGGACCCCAGGAGGAAAGTCTGTGAATCTGTGCCTCAGTTTCTTTCTGCCTCAAAGAGGAAAGGAAGCAAGTGAGCCTCTGACCACATTTAGGGAAGCACCTGGAAGTTTGTCCATTAATCTGGGCACTTTTCCAAACCTCAAGTCTGCAACTGCTAGGGTCATGCATTCAGTTTAGTGGGTCATTTTTTATGGAACAGAAGAGAAAATAATGCAACATACTCTGTATACTATAAATGTAATAGAAGAGAGGAGATTGCATTTCACATACTAAGGGCGAGCACGTGTCATCACACGTTTCTGATTCGGACACACACAGCCCCAGTGTGAAGCTCCTTTCCTCTGCAGGTCACAGTGAGGCTGGGGGGTTGGGAGAGGCTTGCACAACCCTCCACCCAGAAGAGGATGCTCTACCCACCAGCAGACAGAAACCAGGCTGGCCCTGTGTTGACTGGGCCTTCACCTGTGTTGTCATGGCAACCTGCTCCCACCACCTCCACGTTTGTAGCATCCTGTCACAGGCCCAGCAGGGCCTGCTGTCTGGGGGGCTCCGTGCACCGCCGGCCCCTGACACCCATAGTAGCGGGGGAGGAGGGAACCCGATGGGAAGCCCCCATCCGCAGACCCCCCGGGCCGAGTGGTTTCTTCTCATCAGCAGGCAAAGCTCCCCTCTTGCGTTTTTTCCTGTTGTATGAGAGATGCGCTCACAGGACTAGGAGTGGGTGGTGGAAGGAACAGGAAGACGGTCCCAGTTCCCTTGGAGACAGCCTGAACCTCCGCTCGGGATTGGACCGCGGACTGGCCCCCTCGCTGGTGATGAAGCAGATGAAAGGAGAGAAAGGCCACAAAGACACCCAGGGGACCCGCTGCTGTAATGCGGTTTCCTCGAGAAGTGGATTCAGGATTTCTATTCGGATCCTGCTGCTTCTTCACGCTGCAGTGTCTGCATTTTGATCTTTCAGTCATTGAAGAAACAAGACATATTCACAGGGGCAAAAACACCAAAGACAAAGGCAACTGTTTAAGAAAACCACATTCCTGGCAGTGTCTGTGGAAGCCTAGCATTTCTAAGCCTTTCAAAATTTCTCCTCATTAAATATTTGATCGCTTTCCAGTGAGTGAGTGGGCCTTCCCAGGTGGTGCGAATGGTAAAGAACCCATCCGACAATGCAGGATACCCAGGAGACAGCAGTCAGATCCCTGGCTCGGGAAGATGCCCTGGAGGAGGGCATGGCAATCCACTCCAGGATTCTTGCCTGGAGTATTGCCTGGAGAATATTGCCTGTATTCTTGCCCGAAGAGGTTGCAACACACACACACACACACACACACGCAGAGTGAGTGCAGGGACCCTTTAAGATTAGAATGAGGAAAATCACCAGAAACAACATTTTTTAACGGGCAAAAGATGTGAATAGACACCCCAGGAGAGAAGATCCAGGGTTGGTAAACAAACATGTTGCTCAAATCAAAATCAGGATGAGATGCTACCAGAGGCCCAAGAGAACAGCTAAACTTGAAAAGGGGCCACACCAAGTGCGGGCTGGGGCACGGCACTCAGCCTCCGACCAGTGAGGACGTGAAACATCACGTTGGTTTCTTAAAAAGTTAAGCATAGTTTACGATTTGAATCCCCTTTCCAAGGCTAGGTATTTACCCAGAAGAAAGTATAGGAACGTCTGTGCACGTGTGTGTTTATAGAAACCTTATACATCACAGCCAACAGCTTGGATTCTACTCAGATAGAATTCTGGAAACCGAAAACTAATCGATCGTGATGAAAAGCCCTTCAGTGGTTGCTTTGGGGTGAGAGGGGTAGGTGGGGGAGGCCCCGGGGGAGGACTTCCCAGGAGAAACCAGGGATTTGAGGCTGAGGACTCAGCCACCGTTTTGATCGCGGCGATATACTGGCCAAAGTATATGGGCTTACGTCCATGTGGTAGACTGTGTCAGTGACATGGCAAAAAGCTTTAAGGACAAACAGAAGCCCTCCTTTGCCTCTCTGCCCCCAGGGAGTGCTGTGAACCGTCTTGTTCCCTCCAAAGATGGCATTCTCCTCCTTCACCATCTCACCCCTTACTTATCGCTGCTGTGATCTGATTTCTACTCTCACGACTCTACCAAAATCACTCCTGCAAAGGCCACTTCTTATCCGCAGAGTGTGAGACCCCTGGCCCTTGTCCATCACCTCGTCCTGGCACCCGGCCAGGGGTCCCCTCCTGTGGTCTCCCTCAGCTCCCCTTGTTCCTCCTCCCATCTCCCTGGCCTCTCGCCTCCGTCTGTCTCCCGGGTCCTCCCCTTGCCCAAGTGCCGCTGGCTTGTCAGGGCTCTGTTCTGCCCTCTTGCTCCTTCTGCGGTGACCCCCAGGCTGCTGACGGTGCCACACCCCGTCTCCACACTGGCCTCCATCGGGGTTCCCATTAGCCCCCGGAGCCCCACGGGTCCTACTCTGAGCTCCTTCTCTTCTCCTAGAAGTCACCCTGATTTTCCCAATCTCGGGCACCGTCACACCATCCTCCAAATCAGGAATCTAGGGGTGCTCGGGCACGTGTCCCTGCACACAGTGCGTCTTGTGAGACCCATCCCCGAGAGTTCACATCCGGTCTCTCTGCTCCACGTCCACCTCAGACTTCATTGCAGGTTTCATCCTCTCCATCCCGGCCTTTCTAAACTCCTCTGCCTGCCAGAGACCTTTCTAGAAGGGAAACCTAACCACCATCCCCTGCCCCCACTTACAAAGCTCCCATTTCCACGGCTCTCAAGCTCTAACGTGCATAAAACCATCTGGGAAGACTTTAAAAAGCAAGCTGTAACCTCAGGTCCCGGGGTTTCTGCTCCAGGGGCTCTGACGTGGGCTGGGGAACTTAAACAAAACCTCTGATTGTGGCCACGGTCGGGAGGGGCAGATACTGTTGCCTAATGGTCTTCATTCCTGAGGAGGGGGCAACTCGTGCCCTCAGTGAACAGAGGCCAGAGGTGATTCTGCACGTTCCCCAGTGCACAGGCAGCTGGCCCACCTGGCGCCACCGAGAACAGCCCATCCTAAACCATCAGTGTCGTGGAGATCGGGCCGCCCTGGCCTGGAGAAGGGGTGTCCGTTCTCTTTGCAGGACACACGAGGCCCCCCTGACTTGCCAGAGTGCAGCCCCAGAGGGGGATGCTCACAAAGACCCCTAGCTGGTCACTGTCCACACTCACCTGCTCATGGAAGCCCCCGCCACCTTCTACTCAAATGCCAGGTTCTGGCAGCGTCAGCCAAGCTCGGGACCTGCATGTGCCCACAGGAGGGCTCGTGTTCGGATCCTGAGGGCTGGGCGCATCGGGGCGCCGGGCCAGCAGAGCAGGGACGTGAGGGCCCTGGTGACGGTCCCTGCCTGTGGCTTCGCCCCTGGTCTCCTTCATCCTGTCTGCTTTCCCTCAGCTGCTCTCTAGACTCGTCAGCTCTATGAGCTGCTGACCATCCCTCCCATCCATTCTCTCTCTTTTTTTTTTTTTTTTTGCAAAGTTATTCAGAAGTGGTTCCTACTGTTTCCGACCAAGAGTCTCACTGACACAGCCTTGTCTGGAACCGAAAGGCGCTCAATACATATGTGCTGGATGACTGTCATTGCGGAGAGGAAAGGTGGAAGGACGCAGGTTGACAGAAAGCCAGGGAAACCCGACCTGCGTCCACCAGCAGGGCGGCACTCACCGCTTCAGAGGCCGGGCTGGCTTCGCGGACCGGCAGCACGGTTGCTGATGGCGATGCAGTCGGCCTCTGCATGTCCACACTGGCTTTCAGAGCAAACAGACAATGAGTTAGATTACAGCCTCTTCCCGAAGCTAAGGAAGCATTCTCCAAAGCGGAGTCAGAGAAAAGGAAGAGGACCCTGCGAAGGGAGGGGTGATGTGGTGGCCGCAGGTGCCTCTGGGGTTGCACCCGACAAGCCCACGCTTGTCCACCTGAAATACAATGCAACAGGAAGGACGGCTGGGCGCGCGCAGCTCATCATTTGCCTGAAAGCAACCGGGAAGATGAATGGCATGGGGCTCAAGGACAGAGACACGGGGAGGCCCAAAGCAAAGGCCCCATAAAACGTGTGCCGTGCAAGCTCCCTCATCTGGATAGATTCTCTCCGTCAGCTTGTCAGGAGCTGAGTTCAGGCTCCTAGTCAGAAACAAAGTCACATCTAGAAGGTTCTAAACATGACGCACTGCACAAACCCACAAGGAGGCAAAGGTCCTTCAGAACCGTGATGCTCAAAGGTGGCCCTTGGGAGATGAGCACAGAAACCAGTAGGAAGGAATCAAAAGCCGCTTAGAAAACCGAAAGTGGACATTTTCGTGTGTGCCAGTCACTCAGTCGTGTCCGACTCTGTGACCCCATGGACTGTAGCCTGCCAGGCTCCTCTGTCCACGGGATTCTCCCGGCAAGAATACTGGCGTGGGTTACCGTTTCCCCCTCCAGGGGATCTTCCTGCCCCAGGGATCGAACCCAGGTCTCCTACGTCTCCTGCACTGGTGGGCAGGCTCTTCACCACTACAGTCGCCTGGGCTACAGCGTGGGTCAAAGAAACCCTACATCTGTTAAATTAAAGTAGAAAAATTTGCCGTGTACTTTGCAGGCCTTTTTAAAATTTCATTGAAATTGAAGATAGAAAAAAAACTTGATTCTTCACCCCAGATAACTTGAGAAGCAAAGAAAATATATAAACTAATGGTCTGATCCAGGGCTTTGCAGGTGGCACTAAATGTATCCACCTGTCAGTGCAGGAGACCTGGGTTCGATCCCTGGGCTGGGGAGATCCCCTGCAGAAGGAACTGGCAACCAACTCCAGTATCCTTGCCTGGAGAATCACATGGACAGAGGAGCCTGGCGGGCTACTGCCCAGGGGGTCGCAAAGAGTCAGACACCATGAAGCGACTTAGCACGCACAATGGGTTGATCTATGGAAGTAAGAGTCTGTGGAAATCAGTCAGATGAGCATTTCACTTCTAACAGCACAATCTTTGGGGAAAGAGCTGAGATGGGGCAAAGCTCTATATGGCGGCATCAACACGCTGTTTGGAGCTCCGCTCCCCTGGGAGCTTCCCTACCAGATCCTTGCAGAAGGCTGAGAAACAAGCCAGACACCACGGCCTGGGACCTCCTTCCAGGGGAGAGGCGGCAGGAGCTTCTCAAGGAACACCCCAGCCCACCACCCACCAGCACCGGCCCTGCGATCTCAGATCCTCAGTCCTGGCCATGGAGCCTGGAGGCGGGGAGGCAGGCATGTATTCTGCATGTGGAGGAGAGGCCAGGAGGGAAGAGGCCGATAGAACGCCTCCTTTGTCTCATACGTTTCATATTGTCCTCCCGGGCCTGCCGCAGGGGCCTGCCCCCAGCCAGCCCCGGTGTCAGGCGCTGGGATGTGGCCGGTGCGCCCTGCGGGGCCGTCACCAAGTCGCTCCACCATTCTTTCCTCTGCTCCATTCTCTGTCAGTCCCAGGCCCCTGGCGAGGAGACCCTGAGGAGGGGGCAGCCTGGCCTAGCGCTGACGTGACCTGGACACCTTGTGGGCTGCGGGGGGTCCCCCAGCACAACCGGACTGACCATGGGAGGAAAGCTTTTTTGCAAATGTGCTCACACTGAACTCAGGTGAATCCAGGATGGCATGCAAGAAGGCGGCAATGTTGTGACCATCTCGCCGCTCTGTGCTGCCCTGAGGATGGAGGCTTCTGTCCATCCAGGGGGCAGCAGTGGTGGGTGGATACGCTGTGGTCACACTGTGTGAGGGCAGGTCTGCAGGGCGTCACCTGCGGGGACTCAGGGGTGAGTATCGGCAGAGCACAGCCCAGGACGTCACAGCACACGACCGAGACCCAGTCAGCACCCAGAAAGGAGAACACGAGTGTGCCTGTTCTCAGATGATGGTGGTAGAACTTGATGGAATGAGAACTAGATGGGGTCGGGGACCGAAGTAAAAGGTCTCAGAGGCAGTGAGAGCCCCACAGAGGCAGTGAGCCACCTGGGGGTGCGGGTCTCCTGGAAGCATGAAAGGGCCCAGCAAGGCGGAGCCCTGGGGTCAGTGACCAGAGTCTGCCATTAAGTCTGACTTGGGCCCATAACTCCAAGCTCACATGGCTGAGTCGTGGAAGGACAGGAAATCGCCCAGGTGCATCCAACCCCGACCCCGACGTGTCTAACCCTCTGGCCTGTTAGGGACTAACAGGGCCTCCCTCTAAATTCTGTGACTTAATTTGTAAATGGGAAGGAAGGACCTCACCTGCCTGACCAGGGACTCCCTCTTAATATCTTGGGACCCCGTGGCTGCAAACTCTGAGGGCTCACCCTGTCTGTAACCCAGACCAGCATGAGGTGACAGGGCTCTGGTTTAGTGCGATGCAGGGTTATTGCCTTGGACACGTTTCAGCATTGCTGCATTGCCGAAAGCCAGAATACCGCTTCCTCGGGTTTACGTACTGGGAACCGAAACTCTCTGCATCTCCTTCTATTCGCTCTGTTACACTGTGGGGAGGCGGTGCTCCTCTGCAGCCTGCGCTCCCAAGGTTTCTCCGCTACAAATGCTGGTGAGAAGGGAAACGAAACACGCGTGGGTTTTAAGTTGCTGGTGTAAGTGATGTGCTTAAATAACTCCCTGGGGAGCTGGGCGTGTGGCGTCTGGGTAGTCGCGTTTTAGACAGAGGTTCCCAACTCTGGCCACACCTTATGAGCACCAGGAAGTTTCAGCCTGACACCCAGGCCACCCAGGGATCTGAGTCACTAGGCGTTGTCTCCTGTTTTGTTTTGTTCCTAACAATCCAGGGCCAGCCAGGGTTGAACACAGATCACTCAACCATGACACAGAAGAGCGTTAACTCAGCTGGAAGGAAAAAGTTTAATGGAGCTGCCACTTAAAACTTACTTTAATGACCAAAAAAAAAAATCAAACCCTCCACATTATTTCCAAGAGTATTTAAGAACATGTGTGTGTTAGTTGGAGGAGGCAGTGGCACCCTACTCCAGTACTCTTGCCTGGGAAATCCCATGGGCAGAGGAGCCTGGTAGGCTGCAGTCCATGGGGTCGCTAGGAGTCAGACACGACTAAACGACTTCACTTTCACTTTTCACTTTCATGCACTAGAGAAGGAAATGGCAGCCCACTCCGGTGTTCGTGCCTGGAGAATCCAGGGACGGGGGAGCCTGGTGGGCTGCCGTCTCTGGGGTCTCACAGAGTCGGACACGACTGAAGCGACTTAGCAGCAGCCCCAGTGTGTTAGTTGCCCAGTCATGTCTGACTCTGTGACCCCATGGACTGTAGCCCGCCAGGCTCCTCTGTCCATGGAATAATCCAGGCAGAAATACTGAAGTGAGTAGCCATTCCCTTCTCCAAGGGTATTTCCAGACCCAGGAATAGAATCCAGGTCTCCTGTAATGCAGACAGATCCTTTACTGTCTAAAGTACCAAGGAAGCCCATTTAAGAATATAATACATTTCTTTTCTCTTGAGTCTTTTTCATGAAAAGTGAAGGGATACAAAAATGTGATCTCCATTGCCAGGTTTAATTTTGCAAAACAAACCCCAAAGCTACCAAACAATGGGACGTTTGTTTTTAAATAAAGAGGCCTGTCAGGCCCGCTGCAGCATTTTCAGGCGTGGTTCTAGTTGCCTCTTAATTCCCTAGAAAAACAACCAGGCCCTCTGTCTTTCCTGGGCCAACACAGAGGGTGCCCAGGTGGCCTCCCAGAGAGGAAGGTGCCAGAGAGGTCGGCGCACCCATCCCCTTATCCTACCCTCTCCTCTGCTGCCTGCACACCCCAACCCTGATCTAGCAGAACCCCCACCCGCCGGCTCCGGGTGCCTGCGCGCCCACCCCAGCTCCGCGCACTCGGAAGCAGCTCAAGCTGGCCCTCGGCCCTGGTGTGTGCAGCCCCAGTCCAAGCCGGGGACTCGTGCCGGCCTGAGTCTCTATAGCTGGTTGTCACAACATCCCAGCAGCACCTGGCAACCAGCGGGTGCTCACAGGCCCCTCGCCAGCATCGCCAGTTCTGTTTTACCGTCCTAACAGCTGCCCTTCACACCGGAATTTGTTGCTGGTTTGCTCTCACACCATAACTTTCTTGCTCTTTTTAGATTCTTTCCCCCAAGAAAGCTCCTTGAACATTAGGATCTTGGCTCTTGCCTGGAAATCAGTACGCACTTGGGAACACCACATGTGTTTGCATTTTTAAAGGCTGCAGGCACTTGTGATGTGGAGAATTATACTAAACCAATCCACTCCGACATTCTCACCTGGAAAATCCAACGGGCAGAGGAGCCTGGTGGGCTAGAGTCCACGGGGTCTTGATGAGTTGGACGTGACTGAGCACAGACGTGCGCGTCTTAGCCTGATGACACCTCAGGAGACCACGTAACTATGGACGTAGCCGTCACTATCTGCTTGCTCTTCACTCAATCACGTCAGTCCACCCTTTCAGGTGCTTTCGTGCATCCTGGCAGCAGGAAGATGAGACGTGTAGCCAGGGCAGATCTGGGATCTGGGCGTCTGCAAGTGGACCCTGTTCATGGCGGCGCAGAGACAGCTGGAGGTCCGCCCTTCGGCGCTTGCTTCCACTGCCCCAGGAAGTGGGCGGCTACCCTCCAGAGGGACAGAGCCTTCCTGCTCCCAACACAGACTTCGTACACTCAGCTCTGCTGGCCATGGGATTCTCCAGGCAAGAACACTGGAGTGGGTTGCCATTTCCTTCTCCAGGGGCTCTTCCTGACCCAGGGATGGAACGCAGGTCTCCCGCACTGCAGGGAGACGCTTCACCCTCTGAGCCACCAGGGAAGCCCCCTAAGGGGAGCCGAGTGCTGGCAAATAATGGTTGTGTTTATAGTGTTTCACAGAAGTCCAAATAGGATCGCTTTTTCCAGTGAAATTGTTGGTTCACATAGTATGTTCCCTGTTGGTGGGAATGCAAATCAGTCCAACCACAATAGAAAATGGTGTGGAGGTTCTTCAAAATTTTTTCAAAAATTGAACTACCAGACAATCCAGCAATCCCATTTCTGGGTGTATATCCAAAGGAAAAGAGGTCATTATGTTGAAGAGATATCTAAACACATGTTCACTGTAGCATTATTTACAATAGCTGAGATAAGGAAGTAACCTCAGTGTCCATCGGAGGATAAATGGATCCTCCAATGGACACTGGTGACTGCAGCCATGAAATTAAAAGACGCTTACTCCTTGGAAGGAAAGTTATGACCAACCTAGATAGCATATTCAAAAGCAGAGACATTACTTTACAAACAAAGGTTCGCCTAGTCAAGGCTATGGTCTTTGCTGTGGTCATGTATGGATGTGAGAGCTGGACTGTGAAGAAGGCTGAGCGCCGAAGAATTGACGCTTTTGAACTGTGGTGTTGGAGAAGACTCTTGAGAGTCCCTTGGACTGCAAGGAGATCTAACCAGTCCATTCTGAAGGAGATCAATCCTGGAATTTTTTAGAAGGAATGATGCTAAAGCTGAAACTCCAGTATTTTGGCCACCTCATGCGAAGAGTTGACTCATTGGAGAAGACTCTGATGCTGGGAGGGATTGAGGGCAGGAGGAGAAGGGGACGACAGAGGATGAGATGGCTGGATGGCATCACTGACTCGATGGATGCGAGTCTGAGTGACCTCCGGGAGCTGGTGATGGACAGGGAGGCCTGGCGTGCTGCGGTTCATGGGGTTGCAAAGAGTTGGACACGACTGAGCGACTGATCTGATATATATATATATATATATATATATATATATATATATACACACATATATACTTGTAAATCGGGGAAGGCAACGGTACCCCACCCCAGTACTCTTGCCTGGAAAATCCCATGGATGGAGGAGCCTGGTGGGCTCCAGTCCATGGGGTCGCTAAGAGTCGGACACGACTGAGCGACTTCACTTTCAATTTTCACTTTCATGCACTGGAGAAGGAAATGGCAACCCACTCCAGTGTTCTTGCCTGGAGAATCCCAGGGACGGGGGAGCCTGGTGAGCTTCTGTCTATGGGGTCGCACAGAGTCGGACACGACTGAAGCGACTTAGCAGCAGCAGCAGCAGCATACTTGTAAATATATATATACACTTTTTTCTCCTAACACGAAGAAAAATAAAACCGCTTAGAAGGGGACGTCTCTGCTGATTGCAAATCTACGAGCCCCCTTCCCTCCAGCCTTGAAGCCCGTGAGACCGTACCTGTGGGGGCATTAGGAGCAGACTGGCCAGGTTTGCTCCTTGCCCCCGCACTGACCGCTGTGTGACAGTGGCCGAGTGAGCAGCAGCCTTTCTGGGCCATAGTCTTCATGTCTGCAAAATGGTGCCTACCTCACAAGGACGTCCAGATAATTAAATGAACTCAGATACGTTCGCTGTGTGTTGTTAGGGCACTTGTGAGACTGGTGAGGAAAGTGTTATCCCGGGCTACTGCACCGGGGTCAGGACTGGTGGCAGACACACACAATTACGTATAGAACAGACGACGAGTGAGGACCCCCTGTGCGGCATGGGAGCTCAGCGCCCTGTGGTGACCTAAGTGGGAGGAAATCCACAGAAGAGTGGACACATGTACGTGTGGCGATTCGTTCTGCTCTACAGTAGGAACTAGCGACATTGTGAAGCAACTGTGCTCCGATTTTTAAAAAAAGGAACAATTATCTCCCCTCCTCAATAACAAGATTTTCACAATAGGAAGGGAGACTGGGCTTAATTCCAAATATAGCAAATGCAACCAGGGATTCAGAGCGAAGGAGCAGAGCGGGGGCGGGCGGTCAGCAGGTGGGGAACTACGGATGAAGACGCCAAGGGTGAGGGTTCTTGCTGAGCTCAGGCCAGGGTGACCTACTGAGGAGGGGACTCTCCACCTCTACTCAGCAGGACTCCTGCTGCCCCCACCCTACCCGCTGGACGAGGTAGGCCCAGGACAGGCCTCAAGGACAAGGCCCAGGGGAGCCGATCTTGAGTCTGGCCAAGCAGAGTTTGCAATTGGAGACAAGTCTGCAGCTGCTGCTGCTAAGTCGCTTCAGTCGTGTCCAACTCTGTGCGACCCCATAGACGGAAGCCCACCAGGCTCCCCTGTCCCCGGGATTCTCCAGGCAAGAACACTGGAGTGGGTTGCCACTTCCTTCTCCAATGCATGAAAGTGGAAAGTGAAAATTGAAAGTGAAGTCGCTCAGTCGTGTCCGACTCTTAGCGATCCCATGGACTGGAGCCTACCAGGATCCTCCGTCCATGGGATTTTCCAAGCAAAAGTACTGGGGTGGGGTGCCATTGCCTTCCCCGGGAGACAAGTCTAGGAGACACTAAAAGCTTTCTAAATACGAGTAATCATGGTCACCTTTCATATGCTGAATAGAATACTTTCAAAAAACAGCCAAGGTAAACAATTTATCCAAGAAGAAGAGACAGTAGTTACAACATGAAAATAAATTAAAAATTCAGCTTCATTATTAATCAACAAAATCCCACAAGCTGTCTCTTTTTTTTCCTATCAAATTAACATTTCTTTAAGTGATCCTACCACATGCTCGCAAGGGTCAATGGGAAGGACATTCTCAGATATCACTTTGAAGTGTCTGTTATCACAGACTTTCCCAAAGAAAAGCTGTAAGGACGTCCCTGGTGGTGCAGGGACTCAGACTTACTGCTCCCAAAGCAGTGGTTCAAGTTGGATCCCTGGTCGGGGAACTAGACCCCACACGCCACAACCAAGACTTTGCCGGGCACAACGAAAGATCCTGCTTTCTGTGGCTGAAAATAAAAAGTCCTGTACACGATAACCAAGACCCAGTGCAACTAAATAAATAAATATCTGATTTTTAAAACAGAAAAGCTATTTTAAAAAGACTCAATATATTCAGACTCTTGGTTCCAGAAGTTTACTCCAAGAAAATTCAGAGACGCATATAAAGATGCACAAACACCCCTATTCACTAAAGTGTGACTCACATCAGTTCAGTTCAGTCGCTCAGTCGTGTCCGACTCTTTGCGACCCCATGGACTGTAGCACGCCAGGCCTCCGTATCCATCACCAACTCCTGGAGCTTGCTCAAATTCATATCCATCGAGTCGTTGATGCCATCCAACCGTCTCATCCTCTGTCCTCCCCTTTTTCTCCCGCCTTCAATCTTCCCCAGCATCAGGGTCTTTTCAAATGAGCCAGTTCTTCGCATCAGGTGGCCAAAGTATTGGAGTTTCAGCTTCAGCATCAGTCCTTCCAGTGAACATTCAGGACTGATTTCCTTTAGAATGGACTGGTTGGATCTCCTTGCAGTCAAAGTCTCAAGAGTCTTCTCCAACACCACAGTTCAAAAGCATCAATTCTTCTGCGCTCAGCTTTCTTTATAGTCCAACTCTCACATCCATACATAAAAAACCAAAGCTTCGACTAGAAAGACCTTTGTTGGCAAAGTGATTACGTCTCTGCTTTTTAATATGCTGTCTAGGTTGGTCATAGCTTTTCTTCCAAGGAGCAAGCGTCTTTTAATTTCAAGGCTGCAGTCACCATCTGCAGAGATTTTGGAGCCCCAAAATTTAATGACTTACATAAATAAGTGACTTATACAAATGCATAAGTGTTAGCAGACACAGTTACTCACTGCAGTGGTGTTTAAAATGCCTCCCCCAGATGGAGGGCAAACTGAACACTGGCGTAGGGGATTTGTAGAAAAACGTTTAATAATGTGAGAGAATGCTCACGTTCCTTTTCAGTAGGGCTCTTTACATTTGCATAGATGCTAAAAGGGAGAAGCACAAAGACAATCAAAGAGATGGCGTGTGGATCGCAGAATTATGAGTGGTTTTTATTTTATGGTTTTTATCTCTGAGTGTTCCCCCAGGTTTTTATAAGCAAGAAAAACCTAGTTATTAGAAAAGAACAAAAGCTCATTATTTGCCTTTGATGTTTAGAGGAAACAATCACCCTAGGTTACTGATTCCTTTCTGGTTTCACCAAAAACCTCAGAAATCGTCTCAAAACCACGTTGTTCCCTGTGTTTGTATTTCACCATTGTCAAATACCTCGTCTCCTAAGAAACGAGCATTCCCTCTATCTAACCTGATATCTTTGTTAATAGAACAATGAGACAAAGCATATGAAAATGCTTTGACTACTGTTGCTCAGTAACCAAAACACGCCTAGGACACCCTCAGGATGAACAGAAGAGCCCTCATTCTGTCCCGATAACTGGTGCGGCACTTAGGAGAGGACCAGTCTAGCCACAGCCTGGCTTTGCTCAGCAGCACTTAGCATCTTTAATTACTTCACTGCCCGAGAACGATAAAATGTGACCAAGGCGAGATCAAGCCATAGAATTTCTCCTTGCAAAAAGTGAACGTCTGCTATTTTGGGTATTTAATTACCCTTTAAAATACGTTTCAAATTTCCCTAAGGTACTACTAAAAAAGCAGCAATTTAGCTGACAAATGAGCCACGTTTCTTCCTTCCCTGGAGGACTTTGCAGAGATGAGGTGATCCCGGAGGTGAGCTGACGCTCACAGAAGGCCAGGTCCTCCCTGAGGGCGGGGAGCGAAGGCCACACTCGGAGGCACGGAACTATTTAGGCGGAACCCCCGATTGGCCGCTGAACAGCTGTGGAGCCCCGGGCAAGCACCTCCCCAGAACTGCCTACCACCTACTCACGCGGTCCCTGCGCGATCCCCTCGCCTCCCCGCAGGCCCACTGCCCATTCACAACTGGGGCTCCCCTGGGGCTCAGTCCCCCCACGGAGCTTATCCTCCTACCTGAGGGCTCGCCCCCAGTATTCAGCATCTCCCACCACCAGCGTATAAGCCCCACAGGGACGTGCAGTGATGCACCCCGAGCTCTCAGACCAGAGGCGGCAGGTTCGGATTTGGTAGGTGGATGCCCATGGTCACCATGGGGACAAGCTCAGAGGGGGCCTGGTGCAGGGCGGTGCTCCACATCCCTGACCTGCAGTGGCCAGTGGCATCCAGCCCTTTCCTCTTTGGGCAAACATCCTCACTTCCCCACCCCCACGACGTGAGAGCAAACCCCCAAATCTGTACCCTGCAGGGACGGACACAGGGTCACCCAAGACAGACCCCCCCATTATTGCCTGCGGGCTGGATAACCACTCTCACCAAAGCCTGCTTCCTCAGCTTTTCCTCCCATTCTTTCAATGTTTTAAAAAGTGAAGTCTAATTCACTTGCATGCATGCTAAGTTGCTTCAGTCCTGTCCAAGTCTTTGCTACCCCGTGGACTGTAGCCCGTCAGTCTCCTCCGTCCATGGGATTCTCCAGGCAAGGATACTGGAGTGGGTTGCCATTCCCTCCTCCAGGGGATCTTCCTGACCCAGGGATCGAACCTTCGACTCTTATGTCTCCTGCATCGGCAGGCAGATTCTTTACCACCACCTAGGAAGCCCGTAACTTACGCTCCTATAATATTGTATGTGCTAGTTGAAGGTGTACAACATAGTAACTTTGTATTTTTACACATTAGGAAAGGATCACCACGTCGGTCTAGTCTTGTTCCAATGTTAATGACTGTATTCACCAGCTGACTTCTTTATTTTAAGCTGGAGGTGTGGGCCTCTGGGTCTCCCTCACCGATGGCACTCCCCCAACTTCCATTCTTTTCAGATCCTTCAACCTTCTCAGAACTCTTTTTGCTCAAGTTGAGGCAGAGTTAGCTTTTATTTTAGAAACCAAAAAACTAAAAATAGCTTGTTTCCTCTATTTCCTTATTGAGATGCTCTTATGGATTGCGAAAACCAAACTTTAAAAGTTGCTTGTTTTTATTTAATAACTGAACTGAGTATCTAGTTACCACCCAAAGAAACCTCAACTAGTCATTTGGAAGAGCTGGAAGTTAGCAGGGCAGCCCCACGCTTCAGAGTACAGAAGCTGCCCAGTGGTGAGCTGCAGATCACCCCTAGTGGAAGCCATGAAATAGAAATTCAGGTGTTCACTCTAGCAGGATCTGATACCAAAGAAATAATGTCCAAATCCCCCTGTCCTTCCCAGTGCCTCACTCACATCACAGTCCTGTTAGCAAGGAGGACATCAAATTCTTTCCTGCTACCCCATTGAAAAACCGTCAGGTCACAACTTTATCAGGCTGTGTGTGTGTGTGTAAGTCACTCAGTCGTGTCTGACTCTCCATGACCCCATGGACTGCAGCCTGCCAGGCTTCTCTGTCCGTGGGATTCCCCAGGCAAAAGTATTGGAGTGGGTTGCCATTTCCTTCTCCAACCTTATCAGGCTAATTAATAGTTTATGTAAAAATGGATATGAAAGATTATTGAAGAATGGGACTTCCCTCGTGGTCCCTGAGATTAAGAATCCACCTTCAAAACCTAGGTGTTCATGAACAGATGAATGGGTAAAGAAGCTGTGGTACATATATACAGTGGAATATTACTTGGTCATAAAAAGGAACACACTTGGATCAGTTCTGATAAAGTAGATGAACCTAGAGCCCATTATGCAGAATTAAGGAAGTCAGAAAGAGAAAAACAAATATCGTATATTGGTGCCCACATACAGAACCTAGAAAGATGGTGCTCAGGCACCTATGTGCAGGGCAGCCACAGTGTTCACATCTGCACTGATATTAGTTCCAAACACATAAAACCAAAACGTTTTGCTGTGCTTAGTCACTTAGTCGTGTTCAGCTCTTTCCGATAGTCAGTCTCCTCTGTCTGTGGGACTCTCCAGGCAAGAATACTGAGTGGGTTGCCATGCCCTCCTCCAGTAATTCTTCCCGACCCCAGCACTGAACCCAGGTCTCCAGAATTGCAGGTGGATTCTTTACTGTCTGAGCCACCAGGGAAGCCCAACATGTTAAACACTTTTGTTTAACTCTTATTTCTTTGTCTGCTTGAAGAAAATAAGAAGCGGGAAGACAAGAGAGAATGAATCTTTCTGACCAAGATCATGTGACCACTGGGCAACTTTTTTTCTCTTCTGTTCTGACTTTTTTTGTTGTTGTAAAATTACAAACTAGGTGGGGAAATCTAGTCTCTCTATTTATTGCAAATTACAAAATTTGTATGTGACTGCAAACTTTTATGATATACTAAGTCCAACCAGTCCATCCTGAAGGAAATCAGCCCTGGGATTTCTTTGGAAGGAATGATGCTAAAGCTGAAACTCCAGTACTTTGGCCACCTCATGCGAAGAGTTGACTCATTGGAGAAGACTGTGATGCTGGGAGGGATTGGGGGCAGGAGGAGAAGGGGACGACAGAGGATGAGATGGCTGGATGGCATCACTGACTCGATGGATGTGAGTCTGCGTGATCTCCGGGAGTTTGTGATGGACAGGGAGGCCTGGTGTGCTGCGATTCATGGGGTCGCAAAGAGTCGGACACGACTGAGCGACTGATCTGATCTGAAGTTTTTTGATACAGGAAAAGCCAAATGAATAGGATCCTGGAGTCAAATTAGTTGATGCAGAAATAAAATAGGTTTCTACAGAAGCTGGGGCTTGTGGAGACTGTGCTCATGGACGGTTTCCACGGTGGCTTTAATCCACGCACTCAAGTGTGTACTCTGCCCAGGACTCGCCCTTCATTGTAGTCTTGCTATTTTAAGACTCATTATTTGACCAAGACACAGAGTGGTTTCTGAATGAAAGCGATCACTTCCTTGATTTGGGTTTGTCCTGCACCAAAGGGGCCCTTATTTGGTGCAAACGAACTGGAAGAGAGCCTCTCAGATCCTTCCAGCCGGCAGTCCTGAGGGAAGGAGGGGGAGGACGGAAGGTGCCTCAGACGAGCTTGGCCCTCAGTGTTCCTGACGGAAGTAAAGTCAGTAAAGCCAGCTCGAGGGGGAAGGGTACGAAGTAAAGCCTGCGTTGGGGAAGAATCTCGTGAACCGGAAGTAAAGCCTGCGTTGGGGCAGAACTTGAGTGAACCAGCTTGTCCCTAGAAAGTCCGGGGTTGGTGGGTGTTGCAGCGCTGTGACTCTGCATCTCGCTCCCACCCGGAATGGGATGATGGTGATGCTGGCTCTTCCCCACGGGTGTAGACGTGGGGAGGCCCCCAGGAAAACACGGCCAGGGCCGCTGCTCAGACAGCCCGCTCTCTGGAGACAAAGGACAATGGCTCCCAGTGGCCACCAGTGCAGTTGCCACGTGGCTGGGGCTGGGGTCCCTTTGGTTCACACCAGTAACCATCAAAGTCTTTTAGTGGGTAAATGAGGGAGTCTCTTCAGATGATGTTTTTAATAAGCTTTAAAATTTTTCCATTTGGCTTCAATTTTTTTTTTAATTTCACAAAATTACAGTACCCATCCAGCAGAAGGATAAGAGCGAACTAGAGGTCGCCTGCAGAAGGCTAGAGGAACAAAGTTAGGGTTCATTCTGGGGACATGGACTCCTAACTTCTTTAAAAATCTGGTACCTTTGAGCTCTGGTACACAATGAGCTTGGGTAATTTAGTAATTTTTTAAAATCTGATTAAGGAAAGTTGTGACTGAGTCTTCCTCTTGCGTGATGCCTGACGTTCAGTTAATGCAGGGGAATTCCTGTCTATATCACATACCTATCCAGGACTGCGGACAGGACACAGGGCAGCTTCCAGGTCCTTCTAGCACCAGCTCAGCGCAGCCCGCTAGAGCACACTGCTCCCAGCTCAACAATGTCGAAGAGCAAGTTTTCTGCGTGGACCCATCCAAGGTTCCTGAAAGACCCCTGGGCGAGCCCCCACAGTGCCAGCATACCACGTGCCCTGGGTGGACATCCCCGGGACCCAGCACTGGCGCTCCTGATCTTGTGAAGGAGCCAGTAATACCAATCAGTCAGCAGTCATGTTCTGGAACAGTGGCGTCCACGGCCCCAGCTGAACGAGCAAGACCTGCTTTCTCTGCAGCTCAGGGTGGGGTGCTAGTGATCCTTCGCAGTTAAGGGCCGTCTGGGCTCTGAGGCGCAGCCAGCCTGACTGTGCTGCTGTGGGAAGGACAGGGCCGCTCAGGACTGGCCACCACCCAGCCGCTGGGGCGGCATATCCGAGCACGTGGGCGTCCATGTTCCACGGCGGGCACCCGGCCAACAGGCAAGCACGGAACTTCTGGTCACACGTGTCCATGAACTGGGTTCCAATGTGTGTGTACGCATGTAGTCACTCGGTTGTGCCCGACTTTTTGCGACTCCATGGACCGCAGCCCACCAGGGCTCCTCTGTCCGTGGAATTCTCCAAGTAAGAATATTGGAGTGGGTTGCCATGCCATCCTCCAGGGGATCTTCCCAACCCAGGGATCAAACCTAGGTCTCCCACATTGCTGGTGGATTCTTTACCATCTGAACCGCCAGGGAAGCCCAGTCTTACATTCAAATGTATGTCTGAACAGTGACGTCATGAGATACTGATTTGGGTTTGTTTTCTTAGAAACAGACTCTGAGGGTGTTTTCCATGGAGAGGTACCAGAACTCTGAAATGTCAGAGAGTTTGCTCACGCCAGGAAGACGTGGACAAGGGAGGTTTTGGAGGTGGCTGGTCTGTATACTGCCCAGGAGGGTGGGCCAAGGGGACCTTGGGCACATTACAAAGCCCACCCCCAGCGGCTTCATCCCCCTCTCTGCTCACCAGTTTTCTCCTGGCCCTTCCCACGGCCGGCAGACACGCCAGTGGGCACAGCTGACCAGTCCACCTATCCCATCTCTCCTGGTCCTGTGACCCCCTACCCCCCACCTCCTCTGATGCCTCTCACTCTCCCCTGTGCTGGGAGAAAACCCCACATTTGTTCCGGATCAAACGGGCCGCCTCTGGCTGAACAGCTGTGTGAAGAGCTACCTGCATCTCAGGGCAGAGCTAGAATCCTCACAACACTGACAGTAAGTGTGCGCGAAGGACTCGTCGGGGGGCAGCCGCGGGGCAGCTGGGCGACAGGGAGCGGCCCTTCCCATCTCATTCACTGCCTTTTAAAATACTTACTTATCGTTTGGCTGCATTGGGTCTCCGTTGCAGTTCGCAAGATCGTTCCTGGCGGTGCGTGGACTCCAGTTGTGACATGTGGGCCCGGTTGCTCCCCAGGATGTGGGCTCTTAGTTCCCAGACCAGGGATGGAACCCACGTCCCCTGTTTTGCAAGGCAGAGTCTTAACCACTAGCCCACCAGAGGCGGTCCCCTCATTTACTTCCCTAATGAGGATCTCCTGGTGATTCTAGAATGAAGGTCGGAGCAGCTAGACGTCAAGGCCCCACTCACGTGACCACAGCTCCGTTTTCCACTGGTGAGGGGTCCCCTCCCTTTGTGCTTCATGTTTAACATTTTGAGGACATTTTTCTCAACTACAGTCAAATATTCCATTGTTAGTGGAAGAGCAGTGTAATCTCTGCCGGGAGCTCCCAGGCTCTGAGCACAGACAGGCGTCCTTGAGACGGTGCCCCTGACTTTCAGACATGCCTTCTGAGCAGACGGAAAGTGAGGAAAGAAAGTGGAACAATCTCTGCAATTTGGCTTCGACTGCAGGGCCCTGGTGCCCACCAGCCAGTCTCTTGGGACAGCTGTGCTTTATAACAAGCGTGAAGTCATCTTTGTCTGTAACTGGCCCTCCCATCACCCGCAGTGTTTCTCTGCAGGCCCTGGGACGGCACAGCAGTGGGTACTGGCTGTGCTTGGTCGTGAATGGGCCCATTGTTGGAAGCCCATCCCCGCCACTGAGAGATTGTTTCAGAAGTCTCTGGCTCTGTTGTCTCAGCTGGTGCAGCCCCAGGGTCAGTGGGGTCGTGTTTAGGGGGCTGAGCCCTATGAGTGCAAACACCAGGTCACCACGTGCCAGGCTGGATCCCCCGCCTGGAGCTCCCATCACCCAGGTCCAGAGCGGGAAGTGGGGCAGACAGTGACCAATGAGGTCACTGTGAACGTGGGGAGCTGGGATGGGCCAGGCCCTGGGCTCGGGCACTGCCAGCCCGTCTGCATCATCGTGCGACCCCTGGACACAGCTAGTGCCCCTCGGGGTCACCCAGTCTCCTCCAGTGTCTCTCTGCTTTCTCCTTTACCCAGAAACTTAGTTTCCCTAAGAACACCTTCTCAGCAAGTCCTTGGGATAAGGCTTCCGTCCTGGAGACCACGTCACCCCATCCCAGCCCTGGGTGACACATCGGTGAGTTGTCAGGAGCATCGTGACTAGGAGGGCGCTGGCCGTCCACCCATGGAGTGACAGTGACAAGCCCACATTGGGAGGTGTCTGGACAGACTTCCCAGGGTGCTGCCCCGCGGATGTGGGACATAGCATCTAGCGGGTGGGCAGGGTGGGCCCCCTCCGTCCGCCACCCCAGCACCGTGGAGCCTGGATCCACTGGGCACTGGCCACAGTTCAGGTGCTGCCACTCACACCTGAGTGCTTGGGCCACACCATGGGTCCCCCTTCTGTCTATAACACTGACCAGAGAGCGTCATCCAAATCGATGGTGAATGTAAATGCTCTGAAAAGAAGGCCAGTCTTGTTATCAATGGTAAAGAGTCCACCTGCCGATGCAGGGGACACAGGAGATCCTGGTTCAGTCCCTGGGTCGGGAAGATCCTCTGGAGGAGGAAATGGCAACCCACTCCAGTATTCTTGCCTGGGAAATCCCATGGACAGAGGAGCCCGGCGGGCTACAGTCTACGTGGTCGCAAAGAGTTGGACTGACTGAGCATGCGCACACACACTCGTTATCAACAGTAAAAAGGGCAGAGAGCAGGGACGGGGCAGAGACTAAACGCAGAGGCTCCACAAAGACCGCAGCCTGTTGGTGGGGGGGGCGGGGGAGTGGGCCGTGGGGCTCCCAGGGACGAGGGCATGGGAGAGGCCCCTCGCTGTGAACGACATGGCCTTGCAAACCAGGCCCTCCCAGTAAAAGGAAAGCCGGTTTTCCCAACGTATTTGCGACTGTGTGTTGGACGTGTTCTGTTTATCCTTTGCTTAAGGAAACAGGCAAAATCCTCCTTGCGTCCAAATGAATCGCAATGCAAAATAAAAAAACATTTATGCCTCACACATGCAAATATCAGCTGTTCTGTTTGGCAAACTAGATATTGACCTCAGAAAGGCGATGTTTCTGAAGTAACACAGAGAAGACCTCAGCTGTTCTGACCAGCACTGTCGGCAGTGGGTGGGGAGCTGGTACTTGGATTCTGCCTGCCCCTGGTTTGACTGATGGCCCTTTTAAGATCTGTAGGATTGCAGTTAAATTCCTCCTTATTCCTGATCTTGGCAGTTCGTGATTTTTTTCTGTCTTTCTTTTTTCATGATCAGTCACAACAGATACTGCTCATTTTAACTAATCTTCGTGTGTTAAGTTGCTCAGTCGTGTCCAACTCTTTGCGACCCCATGGACTGTAGCCCGTCAAGCTCCTCTGTCTGTGGGATTCTCCAGGCAAGAATACTGGAGTGGGTTGCCATTTCCTTCTCCAAGGGATCTTCCAGACCCAGGGATCAAACCAGCATCTCTTACGTCTCCTACATTGGCAGGCAGGCTCTTTTAGCTCTAGGGTCACCTGGGAAGCCCAACTAATTTTTAAAAAGAAGCAACTTAAGACTGTGAGTTTTCTGTATTGTTAGTGTCCTATTTTGGTGATTTCTAGAATCCCATGGATGGAGGAGCCTGGTGGGCTCCAGTCCATGGGGTCGCTAAGAGTCGGACACGACTGAGCGACTTCACTTTCACTTTTCACTTTCATGCATTGGAGAAGGAAATGGCAACCCACTCCAGTATTCTTGCCTGGAGAATCCCAGGGACGGAGGAGCCTGGTGGGCTGCCGTCTGTGGGATCGCACAGAGTCGGACACGACTGAAGCGACTTAGCAGCAGCAGCAGCAGCGTAGGGCTTCCCTGATAGCTCAGTTGGTAAAGAATCCACCTGCAATACAGGAGACCCCAGTTTGATTCCCTGGGTTCAGAAGATCCACTGGAGAAGGGATAGGCTACCCACTCCAGTATTCCAGCCTAGAGCATTCCATGCACTATACAGTCCATGGGGTCGCAAAGAGTCAGACATGACAGAGAGACTTTCACTTGCTCAGTGTGATCTTTATCCATAAAAGGTTTTACATCTATACTCCATGGAAAAGTTGGTTCCATGGAAAACCCACTGAGAGAGGCACCTGGAAGTGGCCCCTTGTGAGGGCCTTCCCCAGGCGGCCACCCGTGCACCCCTCCATGCTCACCAGATCCTTCGTGTGAAGGTTAAGAACTTGAACCCGAGGACCTGGTGATGAGGGAAGCTCAGCAACTGGGTGCTGCTGTGAGAGGCTCTCCCCTTAGGACTCACTGTCTACGCCTGCAAATAGAGGGAAGGCAGCATGCATCCCAAGTGGGTCCCCTACACGCAGAGACACCCTTGGGGGCCCCTCCCAGACTTCTGGGGATGTCCAGGCCCAGCTCTGATACTCCTGCGGGCTTCCTCCAGGCAGGAATGGCTGTGGGCACTTCAGGCATCTTTTACATCAGGTGGCCAAAGTATTGGAGTTTCAGCTTCAGCATCAGTTCTTCCAGTTAATATTCAAGACTGATCTCCTTTAGGATGGACTGGTTTGATCTCCTTGCAGTCCAAGGGACTCTCAAGAGTCTTCTCCAACACCACAGGTCAGAAGCTCAATTCTTTCGGCACTCAGCTTTCTTTATAGTCCAACTCTCACATCCATACATGACTACTGGAAAAACATAGCTTTGACTAGACCGACCGAGACATTGGCAAACTGATGTCTCTGCTTTTTTAGTATGCTGTCTAGGTTTGACATAGCTTTCCTTCCAAAGAGAAGGGTTTTTAATTTCATGGCTTCAATCACCATCCATGGTGATTTTGGAGCCCAGGAAAGCAAAATCTGTCACTGTCTCCTCTCTTTCCCCTTCTATTTGCCAGGAAATTATGGAACCAGATGTCATGATCTTTTTTTTTTTTTTTTTTTGCTGAATTTAAAACCAGCTTTTCATTCTCCCCTTTCACCCTCATA
Organism: Tragelaphus eurycerus; assembly: GCA_935064755.1. Taxonomy (NCBI): domain Eukaryota; kingdom Metazoa; phylum Chordata; class Mammalia; order Artiodactyla; family Bovidae; genus Tragelaphus; species Tragelaphus eurycerus. The sequence continues at coordinate 3,142,819 of CAKXYN010000114.1, forward strand.
AAGAGGCTCCAGTTCCTCTTCACTTTCTACCACTAGAGTGGTATCATCTGCATATCTGAAGTGGCTGATATTTCTCCTGGCAATCTGGATTCAAGGGAACAAAGTTAAAGTTTCAGAGGCAGTTTAATCTGACCAGATCCCACAGATCACCACCGTCCCTAGAACTGTGCCATTTGTTGGGAAATCATAAAACTGCAGTTTCTGATTTCTGGTATCTGCTTTTTCCAGGAAGAGAACAGATGGACATAAAACCTCTCTTAAAGTGCTAGGGTGTCCCCTAGATATGCAGAATTTGGTCACACGTGCCCTGCCCTTTAATACAGACCTTCCACGTCCGCTCACTATAGCACAGATGCCCGGCCTACGGAGTGTGTGCTCCCCCAGCTATGAGCAGGGCAGCGATGGGAGGATTAGGCCCAAACATCACCAGTTACCCAGAGAATGCTGGGTTCCACCTTCTTCCTTCCATGGACATCGCTTATCACCTTTTCTCTATGGACCCAAAGATTTCAAAGACAGACCTCATGCTCTGAGTAATCTATAGGTCACACCATCATTCAAACAGACTCTTCAGATTGGAATGACACGCCAGACTGAAATTACTTTCAGCAAAAGAAAAGCACTGTAGTAGTGAGCGTAGATGGAACTCTTAATCTGGGGTCATGAGCTCCCTAAAACATATGCAGATTTTGTTGTTAGCAGGCATATTCTTAGGAGTATTTCTGGAATTAGCTCTCATGAGGGTTGGGACCCCACAAGAGGTTAGGTACTGCTGGCAAGTAGCCTTGTCAAAGTCACTCAGTCGTGTCCAACTCTTTGTGACCCCATGGACTGCAGCCGCCAGGCTCCTCTGTCCATGGGATTTTCCAGACAAGAATACTGAAATGGGTAGTCATTCCCTTCTCCAGGGGATCTTCCCAACCCAAGGACTAAACCCAGGTCTCCACATGGCAGGCAGATTCTTACCATCTGAGCCACCAGGGAAGGCCAAATAGTTTCATTATGACATTATTTGACTTAGCAATAGAGTTCTTAAAATCCTGGTCATTACTGGCAGCAGTTAAGAGCTAGTGGTAAAGAACCTGTCCTCTAACGCAAGAGACATAAGACTCTGCCCTGAGTCTGGAAGATCCCCTGGAGGAGGAAATGGCAACCCACTCCAGTATTCCTGTCTGGGAAATCCCATGGATAGAGGAGCCTGGTGGGCTACAGTTCATGGGGTCACAAAGAGTCAGACTCGACTGAAATGACTTAGCAGGCAGGCACAACCCTTTGCTAACCCTTGGAAATTCCAGAGCCTCGGGTAGGGCAGTACCAGGGAGACGCCCTCAGAAGAACTCTGTTTTGGGTGGTGTGTGGGGTCTTAGTTCCCTGACCAGGGACTGAACACATCTGTGCCCCGGGCAATGAAAGCACTCAGCCCTAACCACTACGCCCTCAGGAATCCTCTTGGAATACCTTGGTGATCTCTTCTCTTCCTGGCCAGGGTTTAATATCCTCCTAAAAAGAAATACAGGCATCACGTTTCTCTTCTACTTAACCATGAAGAAACTGCAGTGCAGTGACTTGGAAACCATCAGTTACGACATGAACGCACATCATGTGTCACGTGTAGAACATTTTTTTTTCTTTTATTGAGGGTTGTCAACCAGAGCAACACGAACATCTGACCCATCTGCTTTTAAAATGAAGAACAAGGCACACAACTTCATCCGACATCGCAAAGGAGGAAAAGTGCGGTGTCCGTGGCCAGTTATAGGCGAGACGGGGCTGGGGGTCCAGCAGAATGGGGAGGGGAGGAGAGGGAGACAAAGGATGAGATGCGGACACAGACAACATGCGTGCCAGGGCCAGGACAGACACACAGACGCAGGACGCTCCGCAAACATCGACTCCTTCAGGAAAGTCTTTACACTGTCCTTACTGTCACGATGGGCAGGAACCGGGGCCTGTTAATCACTGGTGTTTGTGCCGAGTGCACAGAAGGCCCAGGCACGCCGCCACCCTCCTCGACCTCACAGCTGATGTCCAGAGCAGCGTTCCTCCCCCAGGACCGAGCTCGGCAGACTCCGCGGGGGTGCCCGCAGCATTCACAGACACACGTGTCTTCAAGTCACCTCCGCACGATTGCTGCCTTTGCCACTCTGGTATTAAGACACGCATTTAAAATAAAACACAGTCCAGCTCTGGGCATTCATACAGGAGGCAAGTTATTCAACAGGTGGAGGTCCTTGGTCCTGCATCTCATCTGGCGGCTGATCCAGCTCCCACAAATTTAGATGCTTCACGTCTACCTAGATGCGTGCCTACCATGGGAGAACGATAAAAGCAGAGACCTCCGCAAGAAAAATACAAAATTGGTTTTTAAAAAGGTAAGGCTTCCATGTACAATACAAACAAGACTTGACACTTTAAAGTCTAATGAGATAAACATTAAACTAGTTATTAAGTGTTATAAAATAAGTCAAAAGTTGAGGTAATACATTATACTCTCATATAACCAGCTTTATCTGAGTATGACCTTCTCCCCCTTCTCAACCTTGGTGTTAAATACACTCAGGTGCACGGAAGGAATACCTAGAAATCAGCCTGGAGTTAGTGGAGCAGAGTATGACCTCTAAAAGGCAGGGGAGTCTTACCCTGTATTCAAATAATAAATAGAAACTTCCCTTTTCCAAATCACTGTATAAACTGTACAAAGCCACCACGTCACTGATTCTCATACAGGGACTAGAAGCACTGCAAACACCCATCTGCCCTGCACACCCACTGTCCCTACAGAAACGGGTCTCTGGCCCACAGGTCGTGCCCTGCATGTGGGTCTGGCTCTCCGCACGTCACCTCCCCCCTTCTTTCTGTAGCACAAAAGACACTTGTAAGCAGCACTAAAATACAGAGGGTGCCTTCTCCAGAAACGGGGCCTCACCGAGCTGCCACCTCACCCCGGACGCTGAAGTGTCCCTGCAGCTGTGCTCGCCCGTGTGTGTGTGTGTGTGTGAGTGTGAGTGGAGAGAGCACAGTGGGCAAGAACTGTATGGGAACCGGTGTGAGCATGTGTGCATGAACGACCATGAGTGTGAGTATAGATAAGTGTGCATGAGAGCACAAGTATGTGAGCATGAAAGCTGAGTGTATGGAAGCAAATGTGTGTGTGTGCAGGCACGTATGAGTGTAAGTGTGCATGAGAGCACAAGTGTGTGAGTGTGAAAGCTGAGTGTGTGAAGGTAAGCATGTGTCAGTGTGCAGGCATGTACCTGTGCATGGGGGACCGTGCACATGGGCTCCCGGCCCCTCACCCACTGGCGGTCAGCACCCTCCCCCTTGCCATGGGGAAGTTAGGTTCACCTGCGTCGCTGGTTTTCCAGGCCCCAGGACATGGTTCCCACTCAGAAGAAGCAAAACCGTCCACGCAGCACCGCGCCCAGCTCCGCACCTCACCGCCACCCTCCCGGCCCCCGCACGTGGGGGTCACCAGGGCCCCTGCACCTGCAAAGCCACACCCACCAACAGGCCTTCCATCGCTGAGGGTGGGGGACCCAGGGGACCCTTAGGGGTGGGGGCTGAGAGGCATGGGTACCACGATTCACCCCCCACCCACGAGCCCCGAGGACACCCGTGGGCACGGAAGAGGCCAACAGGTGCCAAGGGCAGAGCCGCAGGGCGAGGCCCCACCGGCGGCAGGGCAGGGTCGCGGCCACTTCCCCTGTCCTCTGCAGGTGGTGGGCCGCGGGGAGCCCGGGAGGGCCGCAGGCGGGGCAGCGGCTGTCTCCCGGTCCTCTGCAGGGCCGCGGGGCCGGCTCTCGGGAGCCCGGGAGGGCTGCCGGTGCGGTCACAGCGAGCTCAGGTGCGGCAGCGCGTCCAGGGGCCCCGCCCGGTCGCGCGCGGCGGCCGCCGACTCCACGCCGCGCAGCCACTCGGTGCACTTGCGCACCAGGCCCTCGTCGGCGGCCGCGGCCTCCTCCTCGTACTCCACGTCGTCGTACTTGTGCCGCTCGTTGAGCAGCGACACCTTGAGCAGCGAGCGCAGGTCGGCGGGCCGCGGGCCGGGGGCGGGCGGCGGCGGCGGCGCCAGACGGCGGCCGAGGCCCGCGGCCCGGGGGCAGGGGGCGGGCGGGCGCCCGGCGTCGGCTGGGGGCGCCCGCCGGGGCCGAGCCAGCAGCTGCCTCTCCAGGTGGCGCCGCTGGATGACCAGCACGGCCTCGGGCGTGAGGCTCAGCGAGAAGCGCAGGGCGGCGTCGGGTCCGGCGCCCGAGGCGGCGGTCCGCGCCCCCCGAGGCCGCGGTCCCCGTGGGGCCGTCGCCGGAACCGGCCGGCCGTGACACGCACGGGGCCGGGGCGCGCGGGGAGGCCGGGCCGGGGGCGCGGCGGGCCGGCGGCCGCTTCAGGGTGGCGGAGGGCCAGGAGCTGGACAGCGGCCCCGGGGGCCGCTCGGGAGGCCGCCTCTTCTTCTCGGCGGCCGCGGCGGGCGGCGAGGGTCCGGGCGGGGCGCAGGCGGGCACCGCCGCCTTGCGCGGGGCGCCGGGCTTCCGGGGAGGCGGGCGCGCGGCGGGGACCCCCGGGGCCGGGGTGGGCGGCGGCGGCGGCGCGGGCGGGAACGGCATGGTGGTCAGCGCCCTGGAAGGACAGGGCGGCTACCGTGTGGGCGCGCCGAGCCCGGCGCCCTCCCCGGGGGGCCGCGGTCCGCCCCCCGCCCGCCCTCCGCACCCACCTGGGCTGGGCCGCGGCATCTCCGGCGCACACACGCCCCCCGCGTCCACACCCAGGGCCTTGCGTCCGGGCGCCCCGCTGCCTTCCTCCGTCCTGCCTTCCTTCCGGGGCCAGGGGCTCTGCCGGCTCTCCTCCGGGGACAGCGGCGGCCGGTCCACGCGGAGCCGGGCGCGCCCGCGGGAGGAGGAGCCGCTGCGCCCGCACGCCCGGCGCCGCGACTGGGCGGCCGAGGCTTCCCGGGCGACCTTCCACCGCGGGGCCTAATCCATCAGAGGCGGGGAAGGCCGGGCGTGTCCTCCGCCCGAGGCGGGGTCCTCGCACGTGGGCCAGAAAGTCGTGTGCCACCTCTCGGCGCTTCTAAGATGGTGCGCAGGCCGGCGGCGGCGGCGGCGGCGGGGGGACCGCGGGCCCCGCGCGCGTCCGGGCATGCCGGTGTCGCGGGAGGGAGCTGGCCAGAGATCAGAGGCGGGCACAGACACTTCAGGGCATCCTTCTGGTTTTGTTTTTGGATCATGTTGAAAGACAATCATTTTAAAATTAAAAACCTCGTATTCCTTGACGAGGCAAAAAAAAAAAAAAAAAAAAAAAAGGCCAGTTTCGGTTAAATCGTGATATAGGACCTTCAGTTCATTTCAGGAGACTCCTGTGAGCACACGGAAAGCGAATGCGACAGCTTCACTGTTAACTTCGAGTCTAGCGGTAGAGACCTGAAACATTGCTTCAGTTTTCAAATGTGTGTTAAATACATGAATGATTCGTTGACTAATTACAGAGAAGTGCCTCCTAAAGCCAAAATTTCAAATGAGGAGGCCCTGCATTTCTTATGGAGAATCATCCATTGTTTAGAGCTCAAAAAAATTTTTTTTTCCCCTATGCATGAGATATGCTTTTCTGGGCCAGGAAGGCATTAGTCATTCAATTATGTCCGACTCTTTGCAACCCCATGGACTGTAGCCTGCCAGACTCCTCTGTCCATGGGATTCTCCGGGCATATTACTGGATATGGTATACTGGAGTGGGTTGCCATCCGTTTCTCCAGGGAATGGAAGAAATTCTCAGGAATTCTCCAGGGAATTCCTTTCTTCCTGACCCAAGGATCGAACCTGGGTCTTCTGCACTGCAGGTGCATTCTTTACCATACGAATCCCCAGGGAAGCCTTTTCTGGGCTACCCAGGAACACAGCTAGGTTGTGTGGGTTATGGCCCGGGTTAGCGGGGGAGCCCTCAGACGTGGCCGGTGTCCCCTGCGCAGGGCCCTGGCCTGCTCTCCAGGCTCTCCTGCTTCCCACCAGCACTGCCCTACTGTCGGGGCCCCTTCCCACGTGCTCCCCTCAGGGCGTGGCAAGAAGGAACATGATGGGCGGCTGGAAACGTTCTCTTGATGGGTCCGTTTAGGCCCTGTCATCTCCACCATCACCCTCAAACCACCCCGAGTGTCCACATTCTCCATAAAATACACAATCCCCGCTTCCAGACGGGACTCCCGCTGTCCTTTCCCCTGGACCTTCCCCCTGCCCCTGCCCGTGTCTCAGGGCGTCCTGTCTCCTCCCAAGGCTCAGGGGAAACACACTGGAGACCATGTAGGTCGTAAGACACCGTGGCACTGCTGAAATCACGAAGGCACTTTATCCCAGCTGTTCCTGGGTGGGTGTGGACTAGCTGTGGAACCCGTGGCGGCAGGAACACTCCTGCCAGGAGCGTGGAGGGCGGCAGAGGAGGGGAAGCCAGTGCAGATGGGCGGGGTGGGGGTCAGGGGGCAGGAGGAGGAGGAGGGGCTAGGGGACCACGGCTATGGGTGCAGCCCTGGGGCAGCTGGAGCCCAGAGAGGGATTCCAGGGGGGATCTCAGCACTTCAGGAGCTGTGCTGGTATCAGCGATTGGGTTTCCCTGCTTCCTGTTTCCTAATTCTTGAAGTCACTCAGTCCTGTCCAACTCTGTGACCTCATGGGCTGTAGCCCGCCAGGCTACTCCATCCGTGGGACTCTCCAGGCAAGAATAGTGGAGTGGGTTGCCATTTCCTTCTCAAGGGGATCTTCCCGACTCAGGGATTGAACCCAGGCCTCCCGCATTGCGGGCAGATGCTTTACCCTCTGAGCCACCAGGGAAGCCCTGTTTCCTAATTCTTAGGATGCTTTGGACTCTTGAAGGTTGAGGGTGGGAGGTGAGCGTGGGTTGGCATCTCATGGTCAGGACAGCAGTGTACGTCCACGCACACAATGGACGTGCTGTGTGGCACGTGCTGCCCCGCCCCTCTGATTGTCTCCAGTCTCCTAGAAAACCAGGGGTCCCGGGCAGAAACACCTCCCAACCGCACGCGGCCCCGGGGGGAGGAGGAGATGAGCCTCAGCCCAGCCGTGGGCTCCAGGGCCATGTCTGAGCCATCAGCACACTAGAGGAGACAGGGGCGACGGGGGTGGCGACAGGGGTACGGAGCCTGCAGCACCCACAGCAGTGGCAGGTCGGTCTTTTCCTGCGAGAGAAACTGGGAGCCGTCAGATGGATACACACGTCCCACCAGCCTGGTTCGTAGGCTTCTCCCGGTCTGCCCACGTCGGTCCAAGCCCGGAAGCTCGGGGACTTGGCACACAGCATATCTGCCTGGCCTCTGAGGCGGGAAGGTGAACACCGCGTGCTGCCCCCCAGCACCCAACCCGTTCCTCAGCCCTCTCCCCGCCCCCGTCGGGGAGAAGAGTCCCCAGCCTCGTGGTGGGTAGGCTGCCCTCCCAGGGGCCACGGAAGGGTTAGCATTTCTGGAGGGCTTCAGGCCCTCAGATTCTGCGAAAGCCCTCTGCCGACGAGTTCCTCTGCCTAGAACTTTCAGCCCCCTGACATCGGAGGCTGGAAAGCCCGCCTGGGCCTGCAGGAGCCCACGAAAGCCACCTGTGTCTGTCCCTGTCACCGGCGCACTGGCTGTTAGAGAGCCGGCTCCGCCTTCTATTTGGTTGACTTGTTAGCCAGCGACAGTTACCAGTAAGGAGAGTCACACCAGGGAAGACAGCAGACCTCCGTTCAGAATAGGGGATGGAGCGGAAAAGGGATCAGTCAAGAAATATAGTCCAAGTTAATTCATAATTTACATGGGCTTTTGCATAACATGCCCAGAACACAATCAGATCAGACCAGATCAGTTGCTCAGTCGTGTCCGACTCTTTGCGATCCCATGAACTGCAGCACGCCAGGCCTCCCTGTCCATCACCAACTCCCGGAGGTCACTCAGACTCACATCCATTGAGTCAGTGATGCCATCCAGCCATCTCATCCTCTGTCGTCCCCTTCTCCTCCTGCCCCCAATCCCTCCCAGCATCAGAGTCTTCTCCAGTGAGTCAACTCTTCGCATGAGGTGGCCAAAGTACAGGAGTTTCAGCTTTAGCATCATTCCTTCCAAAGAAATCCCAGGGCTGATCTCCTTCAGAATGGACTGGTTGGATCTCCTTGCAGTGCAAGGGACTCTCAAGAGTCTTCTCCAACACCACAGTTCAAAAGCATCAATTCTTCGGCGCTCAGCCTTCTTCACAGTCCAGCTCTCAGCCTTGACTAGGCGAACCTTTGTTGGCAAAGTAATGTCTCTGCTTTTGAATATGCTATCTAGGTTGGTCATAACTTTCCTTCCAAGGAGTAAGCGTCTTTTAATTTCATGGCTGCAGTCACCATCTGCAGTGATTTTGGAGCCCAGAAAAATGAAGTCTGACACTGTTTCAACTGTTTCTCCATCTATTTCCCATGTAGTGATGGGACCAGATGCCATGATCTTCGTTTTCTGAATGTTGAGCTTTAAGCCAGAACACAATAGTGGGGATAAACTACTTACATACCAAATAGTAAAACTAGGGTACTGTAAGGGAGATTATCAGTTCTACAGCCACGTTTCCGCGGTGCAAGAGGTAATCTCCAAAATACTGAATTACATCTCATCCTAACAATATGAAATTTACTGTTTGAAATAAAGCTAGTTGATTTGAAAGATCAGTTAAAATCAAATACATGTATTCAGAACTGTCCATAGTTTTTATGTATGATATTTAATTTTCAAATTTCAAATAAACAATAACAATACTTTTCCACCATTTGGAAATCAGTAGCTTTTTCTCCTACGGATGTAGCAGAGTCAGTGTGTGGACTTTTCATTATTGTGCTTGTGCTAAGTCACTTCACTGGTGTTCAACTCTTTATGACCCCATACACTGTATTTCACCAGGTGCTTCTGTCCGTGGGATGCTCCAGACAAGAAGACAGGCATGGTAGCCATCCCCTCCTCCAGGGGATATTCCCAACCCAGAAACTGAACCCCTGTCTCTTGTATCTCCTGCCACTAGCGCCACCTGGGAATCCCCTTTTCATCACAGTTCAGTTCAGTTCAGCCGCTCAGTCGTGTCTGAATCTTTGCGACCCCATGGATTGCAGCACACCAGGCCTCTCTGTCCATCACCAACTCCCAGAGTCCACCCAAACCCATGTCCATTTAGTCAGTGATGATATCCGACCATCTCATCCTCTATCGTCCCCTTCTCCTCCTGCCCTCAATCTTTCCCAGCATCAGGGTCTTTTCAAATGAATCAGTTCTTTGCATCAGGTCACCAAAGTATTGGAGTTTCAGCTTCAACATCAGTCCTTCCAATGAACACCCAGGACTGATTTCCTTTAGGATGGACTGGTTGGATCTCCTTGCAGTCCAAGGGACTCTCAAGAGTCTTCTCCAGCACCACAGTTCAAAAGCATCCATTCTTCGGTGCTTAGCTTTATCTATAGTCCAACTCTCACATCCATACATGACCACTGGAAAACTTGCCTTTTCATACTGTTCATGGGGTTCTCAAGGCAAGAATACTGAAATGGTTTCCTATTCCCTTCTCCAGTGGACCACATTCTGTCAGACCTCTCCACTGTGAGCTGTCCGTCTTGGGTGGCCCCACACAGCATGGCTTGGTTTCACCGAGTTTGACAAGGCTGTGGTCCATGTGATCAGATTGGCTAGTTGTCTATGATCGTGGTTTCAGTCTGTCTACCCTCTGATGCCCTCTCTCAGCGCCTACCGTCTTACTGGTGTTTCTCTTACATTGGACGTGGGGTATCTCTTCACGGCTGCTCCAGCAAAGTGCAGCCACTGGTCCTTACCTTGGACGTGGGGTACCTCCTCACGGCCGCTGCCCCTGACCTTGGACGTGGGGCAGCTCCTCTCAGCCGCTTGCCGCTCCAGCACCTTGCAGCTGCTGCTCGATCATAACCACCCTTTAAAATATTTTCAGGATGAGTAAAGTAAATGCAGAAAATATTTCAATCACTAATATAAAATACCAAGAGTATATCCACGCTCGAGTAAAATTACAGAGGGCAATCGTTCCACAGGTTTGAAACTGAACTGAAAATGATAGAGGCTGTGGAATGATGACCGCACCCCACAAAGAAGGGCCACAGACATGCTCCCGCTTCACACCTGGACCCCACAGACACATCCAAAGTGGACACGTGCTGATGGCCGCACCCCACAAAGAAGGGCCACAGACATGCTCCCGCTTCACACCTGGACCCCACAGACACTTCCAAAGTGGACACGTGCTGATGGCCGCACCCCACAAAGAAGGGCCACAGACATGCTCCCGTTTCACGCCTGGACCCCACAGACACGTCCAAAATGGACACGTGCTGTTTATCAGACACACTGCTCAACTGGTCTTCACCTTGGAGTTACCAGTGGATTAAATTATAGCCAGTGATCACATAAATACCAGGAAACGAGCCATAATTTCAAGAAATCTTTCATTTTCCTCATTATGTTTTTGCTTCTACTAAGGCATATACTTCAATGTTCAGAAAAAATTCAGAAAGGGGAACAATACTGTCTTTCCAATTACACCCTCTTCCCATAGGCTCAACGTCATTTCTGACTTGATTCAAAGGTTTTACTTGATAGGGTGAAAAGTACTCACTCAAACATCTGGAACTAAAACTAAATCTGAATTTTAAAACATGGAAAGCTAACTCTAGTGTTAAAAGAAATCCCACTTTCGGGCTTCTCTGGTGGCTCAGTGGTAAAGAATCTACCTGCCAATGCAGGAGACATGGCTTCAGTCCCTGATCTGGAAGATTCCAGATGTCTTGGAGCAACTAAGCCCGTGAGCTGTGACTGCTGAGCCCACGCGCGGCGACTCCTGAAGCCTGCCCGCCCTAAAGCTCACGCTCCACGAGAGAAGCCACCACAGTGAGAAGCAGGAGCAACACGGCCAGGGAGCAGCCCCCACTCACTGTAGCCAGAGAAAAGCCCGGGCGGTAGGCAACACAGAGCTCGCACAGCCAAACAGAAAGGACGTTTTTTAATGGATTTTAAAAGTCCTATTTTATTACTGAGAAATTGAGAACTTGGTCAATAACAACATCAACGAAAACCACCTTCTTCTAACACTGATCTGATTCGATGAAAGGCTTTGAGAGTAGAAAGACATTTAGGGCTTCCCTTGTGGCTAAGCTGGTAAAGAATCCACCTGGGTCCAATCCCTGGGTTGGGAAGATGTCCTGAGAAGGCAATGGCTGCCCACTCCAGTATCTGGCCTGGAGAATCCCATGGACAGAGGAGCCTGGCACACTACCGACTATCGGGGTTACAAAGAGTCAGACACGACTGAGTGACCAACATTTTCTCTTTTCCCATCATTAAGGTGGTAAGCCGCTTTATCTAGATGACTTCATTGAAACCCGTTGAGAGTCTGCTGAGAGGAGAACCAGTAATACTTGCATTTTCCAGATGAATAGGCCAAGGTTTGCCCCAGCAGCCCACATCGTGACCAGGGTGGGCTCTGTCCAGGGAGTAGGAGCCCTGTACACCCTCTGCTCAGCGCTGGTGAGTCTCGAGAGCCCTTGACGCTCTCAGGACCCACACGGCTTCTGTTCTGTGGCCTCTGTCTACTGATGTCATTACTAAACATTTAAACCGAGACTTTAAGAGCAACTTAGTAAAATACTTAGTGAAAATGGTATTTTCTACAGCAAACAGGTCAGAAGTGAGTGGCTGCCCTGTGCTCCATCCTTGTGCGATCGCCTGTCTACAGCCCCAGGACTCCGCTGTGTGCCTGCGGTACACAGAGTTCAGTTCAGTTCGGTCTCTCAGTTGTGTCTGACTCTTTGCGACCCCATGGCTCGCAGCACGCCAGGCCTCCCTGTCCTTCACCATCTCCCGGAGCTCGCTCACACTCATGTCGAGTCAGTGATGCCATCCAACCATCTCATCCTCTGTCGCCCACTTCTCCTCCCGCCTTCACTCTGTCCCAGATCAGAGTCTTTTCAGATCAGTTAGTTCTTCGCATCAGGTGCCATTTCATTCTGTTCATGGGGTTCTCAAGGCAAGAATCTTTTAGTGGTTTCCATTACTTTCTCCAGTGGTACAGGGTGCAGCATCAGGGTTATTACCCAGCGGACACTGGGAGGGTGCCTCATCCGGGCCACGCTGAGCATTGCTGTACTGCCTGCCGGGTGGTGCAAGGGACCCGCTCTGAGGCCACTGTCCTAGGGAGCGAATACCCAGAGAACCTCACCTGGGGGCCATCCTGCTGAGCATTGAACCTCCGACCACAAAAGGCCGGCTCCCAAAGGGGCCCCCACCCTGAGAAGCATGTGGGAAAGTTTGATGAGAAAGTCTGTGGTTAACAAGAGACCATCTGTCACTCTCACACCAGGGCAGGGCCCAGCGGGCCTGGGCAGGCCTCTCACGCCGTCCCTCTCTGCTGTGAACACGTGTCTGAGTCCCACTCAGCCCCAGGCTCTGAGGCCCATTGTGGGGTCCCTCCTCCCCAGTAGGACCTGGCGTGGGTCGCCGGAGCGTCTGCACCGCTGCCGCCTGGCTGGACAGATGGTCCCGTGCGGACCGAGCTCCGCGGGGCTGCAGCCTGCTGTCTCAGGTCGGTCGGTCCCTTGGCCCCATCTCAGTGGACTCTCGGCCGCGCCCTGCCTCCAGGCGCACAGCTTCCCCTGCAGCCACCCGGAGCCCTGTCCAGGGGTCCTCTGCACAGCACTGGGCTTCCTACCGGTTCTGTGGACTGGTGGATGTGTCTAAGGCGAGGCTCCATCCGTGGCTTCGGCTGGAGAAAGGACCCACCCAGGACTGGATGCGTCCCCTCTGCGCTCAGCAGCCGGCCTCGTGCTGATTCCTCGCAGATCCCTCAATGTAGGAGTCCTCCCCACGCCTGCCTCCCGGGAGCCCCTCCCGTCCCGGCTCAGTCACCAAGTCCCGGAAGGCCACCCTCCTGAGGAGCGGGCCCTCGCCTGCGGACGCACTGGGTCGTTCGTCGACAGGCCGGAGGCACAGGGAGAGCTGGTGACGTCTGCCTGTCCCGACGTCCCCTCGGATCCAGCCCCACCTCGCAGCGCTCCCTCCTGGTGGTCAGCTCTCCCTGCCCTGCCGCTCCGCCTGACCTGCCCTCCACCTCAGCGTGTGCGCCGCCTGTTTTCAGGCCCACCCCGCACAACACACTGAACAAATGCTTTCAGAGTCACCCGGTCTTCTCACCCTCACCAGTCTGCGCTCAGTGCAGTTACTAGGATAAAGATCCTGCAGAAATTTTGCACAAGTGTCCAAACCACATTTTATTCAACTGAACAGACCACCCACTTAAAACATAAATTTGAAAAAAAAAAATTACAAACTTGATCAAGTGTTATTTCTTCCAAGTGTGGGTTTATTTCAAAATTATGAAGATTTATATATTATTTTTTATTACATACAATAAAGTGGTTTAGCTTAAAGTAAAAGCTTTCACATTTAAAAGTTTTTATTTTAAAAAGATATTTTTAAAATGTAGACCCTTAAAAACCACCAAAAAAGCTGAATATATCGTATAGCGTAGGTTTATCCTTAAATATTCACATCTCAAATGCTGTTTAGAAAAAAGATTTAAAAACTGGCTAAAAATCATTTACACTTGGCAATGATTAAAATCTCCTCATCTCTGACAAAGCATATTAAATGGCACATAATGAATTTACTGTCACAAGCATTTAACAGTTTAATGGGTAGTTTTATCAGTACACACAATGGTCTTAGATGGTCAGTGCAGTTGTTCTGGAGTGATCACTGTATCAGGAAAAGGACACGGCACCAAAAACAGAACACTAACTTTCAAAAGGTCTTTTCAAACATTTTCCTTCTTTACCAACAGCTTTCAGCTCAGGAGAGAAGAACAGCACTTAATTACTGCATCCCTGATTTAAAAAAAAAAAAAAAAAGAGGAAAAACAATATAATAATCTTGCCTCCAGAGTGAACCTGCAGAAAGATTCCTGCCAAGAGACAAACGCAGCATCGCCCCCTTCCATCAGAACTCAGGGGGCACCCCCAGCACAGCTCCTGGTGAGCTGAAACCTTCTTGAGTGTCACTTGAAATCAAGAACTGAGACCCGGAAACAACTAGTTGCTGAAATGGTATTTATTTATTTAGAAATTTTAACCAGCACTTACTGCTAATTTTCTTGTGAAGAAATTAAATACCAAAAAAAAATTAAAAAAAAAAAGAAATAATGAACAAGATTTTAAAACAAAAATGTTTATAACTATATTCTAAGAATTTAAAAAAAAAAAAAACACTCCACATGCTAGACCTCATTCACCTTCCACGAGTCAGTCTCAACATGATCACTGTTACACAGACTGTTCAGGGTGAGCCCAGGCTGGAGGCGCAGGTCTACGCCTCGCCCTGGCTGTGAGCCTCGGCCTGGCTGTGAGCTCCGGCTGCACCGGAGTGAACGCCGTTTCCAGGGCGCCTCTTCCCCTTGAGGGACAGCAGGAGCCCTCCCAGCTAAGGTCCCATGGGCCGGCTCTTATTCTAGGTCACCCTGGTTTGCTTTTTCTCCTTTTAAGTATTTGTCAGAAACTCACCCATTTGAATAATAACAAAATTTCTACTAATTTCCTTCACTGTTCTATTAGGCATACAGTTTTGCTGTTTTCATATACAACCTACATTTCCAGAGTTCATGAAGAAGCTGTGCCTCAACAGAATATGCTTCTGAACCTATCACGCTTAAGTCTGCAGTTAGTTTTGCTTTTCCCTCCACAATTACATTAACACATTTTTCTGGGGAAAAAAAAATTAAGAAATGGTAGTTACCTCCACATACAGGATAAACATTTCTGCTGGCTTAAACCAAACATCGATGCATCAGCCTCCCTTCCCATTTACTGGTGTTTACAGCAGTGGATGAACCCAGGCTCTCTCGCCAACACCCCCTCCCTGCAGGTGCTCAGGTGCCACATCTGCAGTCAGCTCCCAGCCCACCTGGGACCCGTGTTCACATGTTTTTACTTTATGTGGCAAGCTTCTATCAAGCTCGTTTAAAATCTCATTTCCTTTTGGGAAAAAAGTCAAAGTCACTTTTTTAAAAAGCCCTGTAAAACATATTTTAATATGAAAATTACTAAAATCCAGACATCTTTGTAAAAAGAACGAGAGGAGCAGAAAGGACAGGGTGAAATTCGAGCAGGCTCACCTTGCATACGGGATGTATGACAGACTGTACCTGCAAGAAGAATTCGAGGGTGTGAAATTTAATCTGAGTGACGTTTTTCTTTAGGCCAAATGGCCATATTCTAACAGCATAAAAAAAAGGAAGCAGCACATTACACAGTGACTCTCAGAGCATGAGGCAGCCAGCATACAGCATCACTGAGGAGCTTGCTAAAAAGGCAAATTATCAGGGCCCACACCTCTTGAATGAAAAACTGTTGTTTTAATAAGCAATCTGTGTTTTTAACAAACTCTTAAGTGATTCTGATGCCCGCTAAAGTCTGAACTTGTTATAATAGGTTATAATAGGTTACTCCTTTTAAGTTATTAAGAAAAAAAACTGTAAAATAACAGAATAAACTACACTCTCCTTCAAGGATAAAACAATCAAGTACACATGAACAATAAAAAGTAACATTAATAGAAAATAAGAAAGATTTAGATGTTCCATATGTCAGAGTAAAGCAACTGAAAGTTACTGTGCGACAGGCAAAGAAGCGCTTTTAACATGTGCTGACACTGTCTCAGTGCAAAGGCAGGAAGAGCACCACACACACAGCTCCTGGACTGGCCGACACCCAGACGTCACACGGCAGTCAGGAAGGGGTTCACCGACTCTTACGAGGAAGCAAAGGAGATCGGCTCTAAAGAAAGGCAGAACACTCTGAAAGGCCTTCTGTCTGCGAGAACGCCTTTCTGGTCTGACCCTGAAGCACGTGAGGGGAACACGTTCTATCAGTCACATACTGGGCCCTCGGTGCCGCCCGGCCCTGAACGCGGCTGCGTGAAGAGGACGGCCCATCAGGAGGGACCCGGTGGAGGGGCGGAGGCCGCAGGGAGGCCGGGAGGCAGGGCTGCAGCGGGTGCTCAGGGCCAGAGGCGGCACAGCGACCAATTCGCTAGGCAGCTGCTCAGCAACAGGGCACAGAGCGAGGGGTCCCCGCCATCCCCCGGGCTCAGCCTGTGGCCGGCCTGGGTTCACGCATGCGGGCAGCACCCCGTGCACTGCTAGCCTTTCCTGGCACAGCAGAGAAGTGCGTGCAGCCTCCTGTGACGTCAGCGCGGGCCCACAGCCCCGTGTGACACGCCTGCGCGGCCCCGCCTCTCTGCACCGCTCCTATGTTGAGTCTCCGCCCCGCCCATCACCGCAACCCGGGACACACCACAGACCGCAGGCACCTGACCCTTCCGGAGGCCCTTTCCCCCGGGGCCAGGAGAACCTCACCACTGACCTCCCTAGGCTCACAGGCTTGGAAAGAAACGCTTAAAACCGCTGAGGAAACGATTACACAATGAGTGTAAGACTCACCAGGTCATTGACAGGAACTGCAATATGCAGAATAATACGGCCAGCCCCTTCTTATGCCACTGACAACAGCAAAGACAAAGACACAACCAGTTAAACATTTTAAATATTTTTCACAGCCTAGTTCGATTCCTTCCTTTCAAAAGACATAACTGATAGCTCCATTCATTAAATTTTAGTATGACAAATTTAAGATTCAGTAAATCTGAAAATTAAATATCCCCAAATTGTCTTTTCTAGAATTCTGATTCCGTTTACTCAAATGCTGCTAAATATATGGCATTAAATGTTAATGGAATGACTGTGCACAGGCTCAAGTATTAAACCCCTTTGATGTAAGGCCTTTTGAGTCAAGGCTGACTTTTCCAAAGTCAACATCAAGGGCCTGCCCTGGCAGTCCAGGGCCCAAGACTCCCTGCTCCCAATGCACGGAGCCGGGGGTTTCAATCCCTGGTCCTGTGGTCAAGGAACTAGATCTCCTGCACCACAACTGAGACCCACCACAGCTAAATACATCAGTATTTTTTTTTAAATAAGTAAACAAAATCGACATTGAAAAGCCCACTTAGTCAGCAGATTTATTTTTTATTTTGCTTACTCCTAGAGTTTATTGTCCACTTGGTGCAAGGCACAGGGTCACGGGGTGTGAGGAAGGCGCGTTCGTGTGGCTCGGATAGCAGAGAGTGGGATTCTCTCAACTTCCTTTTTGGTGTTTTGCTGTTTTGATATTAAAAACCGGACTGCTTCCCTTGACTGCAACCTGCTTGGTCTTGGGGAGAGGAGGGGAAGGGAGCGTACAGGGCAGCGGGAGGAAGAGGGCTCTAATGAGCCTAGTGCCTTCAAAGGAAGCCTGGCAGCTGGTGGTGGTCACTCAGGAAGGGGGCCTGCAGTTGGTTTTGCCAGCTGGCCGCTGGGCTGCTGCTTCCTCACAGCTTCCCGAGCCAGGTCACATGTGATCGTGCTGGTGGAGGCCTGGGCAGACTCTGAGTGCTCTGGGGACTCCAGCACTGTGGCCATGAACGGGAGAGTGGACTTCCCAAAGAAGCTAGCCCACCAGTGTCCCGGGTCTGCTTTGGGGAGACCCGGGTGGTGGGGGAGGGATTACTCGGCACTTCCGCAGGAGCTGTTACTGGAAATGGAGCCCAGGCGGCGCCGGTAGTAGTCGTGGGTGGCCACGAGCGAGCCGCTGGAGGGGATGGCTGCCATGCTCTTGCTTGTGGGCTGGTGGAAACCTCGGCGGCGACCCCTCGAGGGCCTCGGCGTGAGATCACGGACGGTGGGCACGGGGGCGCTAGGCCACAGAGCCCATCTTCGTAAGAAAAAGCGGGAGGCCACTCCACAAACTAGACTCGAGGGCCTGCAGATTTATATCCTATGTGGAATTTGTGTATCTGACTCACTGGAACTTCTTTCCTTGAGTTACTTTTTGAAGTAAAACTGTACTTTATTGTGATCTTCCGGAATAATATAAACAGTTTCCATGGTTGTTTTAAAATGATTCATTTCTAGAATGTGTCCATCTTTATATGGACTTCATTCACTTATTTTTAATCTACTGTTTATAAACAGACTGCTGGGCCATTCCACATCAGAAATCAATTTCCCAAAGGGATATGCAAAAATTGCTTAAGAAAATTCTTTTAAGTTACAACTGGGAAATGAGGTATTAGTGAATTCTTGTGTAATTAAAGCGCAGTCCTTATATCATTAAACTCTGAACACTTTGGTGGGACATTTCTGAAGTGCATTATACACCACCCCATCATCTTTGAAATGCACTGTGTTCTTGGGAGCTCAAGAACCACCTCAATCCCCTTTGGAAGTAGATCAGGAACAATACGCAAATACAGTGAAGTATCAGGAGCATCAGGAAGTAAACAGAGCTGTAATGAAGCAGCTCCTCTAGAGGCTCCTGGAGAGCTGTAAGTGTGCAAAGAGGCTCCTGGAGAGCTCTAAGTGTGCAGAGAGGCTCCTGGAGAGCTCTAAGAGTGTGTCCTTTTGTCCCTGGAGCTGTTTTTGTCTGGCCTGCTTGCTGGCCCTCTCCTCCTCGCTGCCGGGACACCTTTAGCCCGAGATGCCCTCCCCGCTCGAGAGCCACAGCACAGTGGACGCTCAGCGAGGGCCCCTCACGGCGCCCTGATGACGGAGGCCATCCTGACCTGGAAGCAGGAAGGATCTCACCTCTATCTGTTTCAGGTGGCAGGCTCCACTGCCAGTCTGGCCACTAACTGGACGCTACACACATGACTTTAAGGACACCAGTCTCCGGTGGGTTTTAATGAATCAGACTTTGAGCTCCTCTGAGATGGCAGCTTGATCAGACTTTACCTGGTGACGGTCCACACAGCAGAAAATAAGACACGGCTGAGGTAACTTACCCAAAGGGCAGCGCACAGGGTGAGCACAAAACACAGCTAGGGAAAGGCAAGGAAAATGGTCGATTTTGAGTCTTCTCAAAAGCCTAACAAAAGTGCATACACGATTCTGCACTCATTTGCATAATAACACACCACACAACAAAATTAATGAGACGGCTCCCTCGAACTGTCCTTACATATACCCTATTATTTTAACGTCTATGACTGCAATCTTCCGTGGCAAACTGGAAACACGCAGTAAGTCATCTGCTGACTAAGCCAACAGACGCTGTTTCACGAATGCACGAGAGTGACAACAGCTGCTCTCAGGGATGTGTGAGTGCTTATGTTAATGTTCAGTAACTCAAACCACCAACACCGTATTTAGCACAACTGTTAATGTACGGTGAGTCCTCCTCTACTTAGCTTTACAAGAGGAGCCGACCACAATCATTTCATACAGAAAGAGGGCACTGTCACGCCACACGGCTGTCCCCAAAGGAGTGAAAAGGACAAGCAGATGAAAGCAGTGGGGACAGGTCTGAAGACAGAGAACGGGGTGTTTGTTCAACAGTCCAACAGGGAAGGGACTTCTCCCAGAGAAGACTCGGATGGACCCAGAAGTGACCCGACCTTCCGGCCCCATCCTCCAACAAGCCCATGCAGTGGTCCAGTGAGAAAGGCTGCACAGGGCTGGGAGCTGAAACACACGCAGCTCTGCTTCCCCCTGAAATACTCAGCGCCGCTCTGCTTCCCAACGATACACGCAGCGCCGCTCTGCTTCCCCCTGAAATAGGCAGCGCTGCTCTGCTCCCCGCTGAAATACGCAGCGCCGCTCTGCTTCCCCCTGAGATACGCAGCGCCACTCTGCTTCCCCCTAAAATACACAGCGCTGCTCTGCTGGCGAATGCCCAGGAAAACAGGATTCCCCCGGCCAATCGTTTAGCTAGTACTGCACAGCCCAAACTTCTCAAACACAGAGCCTGAAGGATGCAACTATTACATTCAGCAAAGGAAACATGAGTTCCTCTGTACACAAGTGGGTGATAATTCATAAATAATGCCAAAGAAACACGCTCCTATGAAAGTTTTTTAAAAATGATCATTATTTACTTACAAGCATAATAACTGTTGCAAGCAATCTCGTTGTTTCAAACATTTTCTTCAGTTGTTTCACAGGTCCCATTAAAAAGCATGTACTATTTGAAACAAAAGACATGAGAGATGGATCTGTTAATTGGTCTATGTAAAAATAATTGCTTTAAAGAAAACAAATCCTGTCAGCTTAATTAAACAATCTCACTAAATCTGTTTTATGGCATAAACTGAGGAATTAAAGAGCCTCTTGAGGAAGGTGAAAGAGGAAACTGAAAAAGCTGGCTTAAAACTCAACATTCAAAAAACGAAGATCGTGGCATTGGGGTCCCAACACTTCATCGCAAACGGTGGGGGGGGGGGAACAATGGAAACTGACAAAGACTTTACTTTCTTGGGCTCCAAAATCACTGCAGATGGTAACTGCAGCCATGAAATTACAAGACACTTGCTCGCTGAAAGACAGGCAATGACAAACCTAAACAGTGTATTAAAAAGCAGAGACACCACTTTGCCACCAAAGGTCTGTACAGTCAAAGCTGTGGTTTTCCAGTGGTCACGTATGGATGTGAGAGCTGGACAATAAAAAAGGCTGAGTGCCGAAGAACTGATGCTTTTGAACTGTGGTGTTGCAGAAGACTCTTGAGAGTCCCTTGGACTGCAAGGAGATCCAAGCAGTCCATCCTAAAGGAGATCAGTCCTGGGTGTTCATTGGAAGGACTGATGCTGAAGCTGAAACTCCAATACTTTGGCCACCTGATGTGAAGAACTGACTCATTGGAAAAGACCCTGATGCTGGCAAAGAATGAAAGCGGGAGGAGAAGGGTACGACAGAGGATGAGATGGCTGGATGGCATCACCGACTTGATAGACATGAGTTTGGGTAAACTCCGGGAGTTGGTGATGGACAGGGAGGCCTGGTGCACTGCAGTCCATTGGGTCACAAAGAGTCAGACGTGACTGAGCGACTGAACAAGAGTGAGAAGGAAACTGTAATCTCTGTGTGCTCCACGACACAGGAACGTCTCGCAGTCACTTGCAGCATCACTTCCCAGAGATGCGCCCAAGGCCCTCAGAGACCCCCCGATGCCCAGCGCACGGTCCTCGGAGTCACTGCCCCACACGGCCCCGCCTGACCCCTCTGCACAGCACTGCCACCCCGGATCTGCTCCTGCTGGCCAGCCAGGCATCTGACTGTCCCCCTCACGAGGCAGCTACAAGCCGGGACTCCGGAGGGCTGTCAGGTGGGACTCCAGCCTGATCACCTCCCTCGGCACTTCCCCAAGGACTGACCGCCCCCTCTCTTGTGTTACTACACCTGGACGTCTAATGGAGGGCTAAGAGGCAGTGCTTGGCACATAGGGAGCACCTCCAAATGCTGGCTCTTCTCACCATAAACACTATGAGGCAGCTGGTAGATGGCAGAGGTCTAAGTATTCACTGAGGGGATGTGCATTTTGAACTCATGACATGCACAGACCTACAGAAATATATCCTGTTAGAAAAGAAAACTTTGAAAATGACAGCAAACAAAACATCTTGAGAAGCCAAACTTCCATACATACCTGGCCAACGCAGCAATATTTCCAAAGGTGTAAAACACTGCAAAAAGCTTTATGCCTCCAGGGAGCCACAGCAATCCAGTTCCCTGAGTTAAGATGTTATAGTTATTTAAAGATAATTTTACCACTGTAACAGATTAAAATATAAATCTGCTGCTATAATGACGACAGTGTATAACGATATGATGTTTAAGCAAAATGTATTAACATATGGTCACTAATTATACAGTTTCTTAAAAAGTAGTTAATTTTCAATGTTATTTGCTAATTTGAATCTTATGCCTATTTGCATATAAGTATATATAAATGAGCTATTCCATAATCTTCTATATATATCTAAGTCAATCTCATCCTATTTAAGTATTCTTTTTATAAATGCAAAGTTACAAAAGGTAATAAACTTCTAAACCACTGACTGCTACTCTCCTAACACACACAGTGGTTTTTCTTCAGTGAAATTATTTTAACAATCTATAACCCCCCTAAATATTAGTCTCTACATCTTTTTATTGATCTCTACCTTTATTTCAAGTGACTAAACAGGTTACATCAAAACAGTCCAGATAAATGGAATGCTCAGTCTCACATGAAGCAGAAATCATCAAGCCACGCAAAGCGCTAACTCACCAGGATGGAGAAGAAGATGCCACTGACGAAGCAGATGGCAAACCACTTGAGCCTGGTGTTGAAACTGAGCGTCGAGGCGTCCAGGACCTTAAGGAAGGGCAGTCAGAACACGTTTGTAACTCAGCACTTGGCCAGTCTGATGCTTTATATGACATTAGAGCAAATCTTCACTTTAACACAGATGATGAACCTGTTTTACTTTGCACACGGTAGTGTGGCTTAAGAACATGAGAAGTCCTCGGCTGTGAAGGGGAATATCAACAGTCTGGAGACAGATATCAGGCCGTCCCAGAGACACTGTCACCTCTGCAGGTGGGACAACAGCACTGAGTCTGGCAAACTCCTGCTGTGAGGGCCGGAGGGGCACTGGCGCAGATGAAGCGACATACGCCATGAGACACATCATAGAATGCTCACTGATTAGAAACCAGGGGAAGATGAAACAAGACGGGCAAACCGTTGACAGGTGCCGAGGTGGCGTCGGGACCACACCTTTCTCTGTCTCTGTGTCTGAGGGCGTCTGGCCAGGTGCCCACACACAGAGCCTGACTCGATGGTCCTGCAGACGCCACTCCCAGGGGAAGCCCGGAGGACCCAGGGAGGCTGGGCAGAGAAGGGGAGGGCTGAGCGAGGCCGTGACCTCAGATGGCCCTCGGTGAACACTGCACCTCACTGTCCGTCCAGCCGTGAGGCCCGCTGACCTTTGCGACCCACCTCCCACCAGCTGCTCTGGCTGCAGGGTGTGTGTGGCGGGGTGCGTGTGTCATGAGGAGGGCCCAGCGTGCCACAGGACCTCCAGAGCGAGCCCAAGGGGACAGCTGTGAGCTGATGGGCAATGGGTACATCCGCCCAACGGCCAGGACCTGGGGTGCCGCCATCAGGCTCTGCCACGGGGTACCCCGACAACTTCAGTTACAAAAAGCTCATTTGAAACCAATGAATAAATAAATAAATAAATAAAAGAAAGAAAGAAAGAAAGAAAACCAAGTCACGAAAGCCTGCATTTCCTAGACCTAAGTTATTAAACATGTGCTTTGAAATGATAACTCTAGAGCAAAAACATTTCAGGATGTCATGTGTATTCTAACCAAATCATATGGGAAAAGCGTACTCCATATATTCCATGCGGTAGTCCGGCATACAGTAACGATTAAAGCACACATTTTCTTTACAGGAAGGACAGTCGGTTTGTAACATTAGTTTCAGGTGTACAGCACAGTGACTGAATATTTTTATAAATTATATTCCCTTTAAAGTCACGGGAAAACAACGCCCACACTCTCCTGTGCTGTGTAACCTCAGCTGCTCATCTAGTTGACGCACAGGAGCTGCATCTCTCGCCTCTGCCCGTCCTGCTCTCGCTCCCCCTCCCACTGGTAAGCAGGAGCTTGTTTCCCACACCTCAGTCTGTTTCTGTCTGCTTACATACACCTGCCGTGTTTTTTAAGATTCCATGTATAAGTGTAACATACAGCATTTGTCTTTCTCTTCATTAAGTTTAACACCCTCTAGGTTCATCTACATTGTAGCAAATGGAAAATACATGTTTATATTACTAAATACACTATTACAATTTATTTCCCAATAAGGCTGAAAAAGTATCAACACTGGCTGTTTCAAGAAAACTAGAAATATACAATAAGGATTTATATTTCAAAATTTAAATCTCTAACATGTATTACCATATACTTAAAAGACCACATGCTTATAATGTATTTTCAAAAATAAGGAAGCAAAAATAGTTTTTGAATGCAAAAGCTGAAAATACTTTTGTCTACATTCCTTACCTCAATAGATTAGTCTGTGAATCCTTACGTAGCATGAAAAGCAGATAAAAACAACTAAATCAAGATTCTGCCAATGTAACATCCATCATTTTTTAACACATTTTAAATGTTTTTAAATTTGCTTTACAAACAATCTTGTTTCCAGCAATGTCATCTGTTGATACTAAAACTGACCACTGTAAACAAAGAATGAACTTGCCTATAACAACATTTAAATTTCATTTTATTCTGATCAGGAAGAGTACACATCAAGTACATTTTAACCACATGGGAGAGAATGAACCCTGAAGACGGCACAGGAAACGGTCTGCTGGTCTGAGAAAGGCTAGAAACCGCGTCTAAGAGGTCAGTCCAGATCACGGTGACGGTGGGAGGGACTCAGCTAGGAACCGCGTCTAAGTGGTCAGTGCGGACACACGGTGACGGTGGGGGGGACTCAGCTAGGAACCACGAAACCCATCTAAGAAGGTCAGTGCGGACACATGGTGACGGTGGGGGGGACTCAGCTAGAAACCACGTCTAAGTGGTCAGTGCAGACACACTGTGATGGTGGGGGGGACTCAGCTAGGAACCACGTCTAAGAGGTCAGTGTGGACACATGGTGACGGTGGGGGGACTCAGCTAGAAACCGCATCTAAGAGGTCAGTGCGGACACACGGTGACGGTGGGGGGACTCAGCTAGGAACCACGTCTAAGAGGTCAGTGTGGACACATGGTGACGGTGGGGGGACTCAGCTAGAAACCGCATCTAAGAGGTCAGTGCGGACACACGGTGATGGTGGGGGGACTCAGCTAGGAACCACGTCTAAGAGGTCAGTGTGGACACATGGTGACGGTGGGGGGGACTCAGCTAGGAACCACGTCTAAGAGGTCAGTGCGGACACACGGTGACGGTGGGGGGACTCAGCTAGGAACCACATCTAAGAGGTCAGTGTGGACACACGGTGACGGTGGGGGGACTCAGCTAGGAACCACGTCTAAGAGGTCAGTGTGGACACATGGTGACGGTGGGGGGACTCAGCTAGGAACCACGTCTAAGAGGGGTCAGTGTGGACACACGGTGACGGTGGGGGGACTCAGCTAGGAACCACGTCTAAGAGGTCAGTGTGGACACACGGTGACGGTGGGGGGGACTCAGCTAGGAACCACGTCTAAGAGGGCAATGAAAGTGAGGTGGGGGGACAGGAACCACGTCTAAGAGGTCAGTGTGGACACATGGTGACGGTGGGGGGACTCAGCTAGAAACCGCATCTAAGTGGTCAGTGCGGACACACGGTGACGGTGGGGGGACTCAGCCAGGAACCACGTCTAAGAGGTCAGTGTGGAACAGGGGGGGGGGGACTCAGCTAGGAACCACATCTAAGAGGTCAGTGCGGACACACGGTGACGGTGGGGGGACTCAGCTAGGAACCACGTCTAAGAGGTCAGTGTGGACACATGGTGACGGTGGGGGGACTCAGCTAGGAACCACGTCTAAGAGGTCAGTGTGGACACACGGTGACGGTGGGGGGACTCAGCTAGGAACCACGTCTAAGAGGTCAGTGTGGACACATGGTGACGGTGGGGGGGACTCAGCTAGGAACCACGTCTAAGAGGTCAGTGTGGACACATGGTGACGGTGGGGGGACTCAGCTAGGAACCACGTCTAAGAGGTCAGTGTGGACACATGGTGACGGTGGGGGGACTCAGCTAGGAACCACGTCTAAGAGGTCAGTGTGGACACATGGTGACGGTGGGGGGACTCAGCTAGGAACCACGTCTAAGAGGTCAGTGTGGACACACGGTGACGGTGGGGGAGACTCAGCTAAGAGAAACCGCTCTAAGAGGTCAGTGTGGACACACGGTGACGGTGGGGGACTCAGCTAGGAACCACGTCTAAGAGGTCAGTGTGGACACACGGTGACGGTGGGGGGACCAGCGAACCGTCTAGAGGTCAGTGTGGACACACGGTGACGGTGGGGGGGACTCAGCTAGAAACCGCGTCTAAGAGGTCAGTGTGGACACACGGTGACGGTGGGGGGACTCAGCTAGGAACCACGTCTAAGAGGTCAGTGTGGACACATGGTGACGGTGGGGGAGACTCAGCTAGGAACCACGTCTAAGAGGTCAGTGTGGACACACGGTGACGGTGGGGGGACTCAGCTAGGAACCGCGCGAAAGTGAGGTGGGGGACCCGACGTCTAAGAGGTCAGTGTGGACACACGGTGACGGTGGGGGGACTCAGCTAGGAACCACGTCTTAAGAGGTCAGTGTGGACACACGGTGACGGTGGGGGGACTCAGCTGGAACCACGTCTAAGAGGTCATGGACACACGGTGACGGTGGGGGACAGCTAGACCTCTAAGAGGTCAGTGTGGACACACGGTGACGGTGGGGGGACTCAGCTAGGAACCATAGAGGGTGTGGGGTGGGGGGGACTCAGCTAGGAACCACGTCTAAGAGGTCAGTGTGGACACACGGTGACGGTGGGGGGACTCAGCTAGGAACCACGTCTAAGAGGTCAGTGTGGACACAGGTGACGGTGGACCGTCTAAGAGGTCAGTGTGGACACACGGTGACGGTGGGGGGACTCAGCTAGGAACCACGTCTAAGAGGTCAGTGTGGACACACGGTGACGGTGGGGGGACTCAGCTAGGAACCACGTCTAAGAGGTCAGTGTGGACACACGGTGACGGTGGGGGGACTCAGCTAGGAACCACGTCTAAGAGGTCAGTGTGGACACACGGTGACGGTGGGGGGACTCAGCTAGGAACCACGTCTAAGAGGTCAGTGTGGACACACGGTGACGGTGGGGGGACTCAGCTAGGAACCACGTCTAAGAGGTCAGTGTGGACACACGGTGACGGTGGGGGGACTCAGCGAGGAACCGCGTCTAAGAGGTCAGTGTGGACACACGGTGACGGTGGGGGGACTCAGCTAGGAACCACATCTAAGAGGTCAGTGTGGACACACGGTGACGGTGGGGGGACTCAGCTAGGGAACCACGTCTAAGAGGTCAGTGTGGACACACGGTGACGGTGGGGGGACTAAGACGAGGTGGGGGACTCAGCTAGGAACCGCGTCTAAGAGGTCAGTGTGGACACACGGTGACGGTGGGGGGGACTCAGCTAGGAACCACATCTGAGAGGTCAGTGTGGACACACGGTGACGGTGGGGGGACTCAGCTAGGAACCACATCTGAGAGGTCAGTGTGGACACACGGTGACGGGGGGGGGACTCAGCAGGGGGGGTGTGAGCGGATGCAGTGTCCGTATTCACTTTCTTTTTCAAGTTTCCATCACCCTGCTGTCTTTGTTTGACTTGGTTTTCAGCACAGTCCTTTGTAAAACAGCAGATATTTTTCCTCTTAGTGTCATCTGCCAGAAAAATTCTTTCCATTTGCAAATTTGGAATATTAGATCCACAAGCAAATGACTTGTAGCAAGCCCTGCAGATTGTTCAGAACACAAAAACATAATACAGACTGCTTAATTCACATTGTAACGTTCACATTGTAACATTTGTTACAATGTCCATCCACAGTGCCCTGTCCACGCGAGAGACAAGGGGAGCCCTGACCCACAGACAGCATGAGCTGGTAGGTGCGACGTGTGGTCCAACCTAGATCAGGAAGGGGCCCAGCAAAAGCAGCAAGTGCTTCGATCTCATACACTGAGTCTTAGAAGAGAAATACACACTGAAATTGCCACCAGTCATTTCACTCATTATCAAAGGGAGAGGAAGCAGAGAGTGCATCTCATGAAGCAGGAGCGACCCTCCCGTCCTCTGTGTCCTCTTTATGCGGCAAGAAACCAACAGCACCTGCAACTAGAACTTCATTAAAAAGAAAAAACTGAGTCAGAAACAACGGAGGAAAATACCCTCCTGGAGGCACCAGGACTACAGGTGAAGGAACAAGAGCCCAGGGACAGAGGAGTCGGGAGGTGGGCACCAGCGCAAGGCAGGCAGTGGCGGCTGGAGCCCACTCCCAGGCCACCACCCCACAAGTCAAGGGAAGTGCTGAGCTCTGAGCTCCCAGAACTGCGCCTGCAGAGACGGCAAGGACAAGGAGCCTACCGGCCGACAGCAGCGGAAGCAGGCGTGCACACCCTCCCCAGGGGCCACGCCCCAGCCCCTCGGGGTCCCTCTCCCGGTCACCCTCTCTCACCAGGACCCCAAGCGCAGGTCCTGCCCCCCTCCCAGCAGAGCCTGGGCCGACCGCTGCATCCACTGGCAGCCCAGCCTTTCTGCTCCTCGCCCCTGGGGGACCCAGGGTCCCTCACGCCCTGAAATGACCCCGTGTCCAAGCCCAGGCCGCTGCTCTCCAGCCCTGACATCCCCCGAGCCCCGCCTCACACTGAGCTAGCCCCTCTTTCCAGCACAAATGGCAGGGCACCTCGCTATGACAGACAGCAGAGGCTCCCTTCTCTCCAGCCACCTAGCAACACCCCCTCGTGACTCAAGCCTTCCTTGCTCGTCCTCTGGGCAGTCACACATGACAGGGCATCAAACCAGGGCGTCTGCATTTCAGGAGCCCTGGCCCGGCCTGCTGGGCCTCCCCTGTGCATGGCTGTCCACGGCACCCTGCCCTCCCACTGCTGACCACTTCGTCCCACTGCCACTTCAGCCTCCAGTTCCGCCAGGCGCCTCTGCTGGCGCCAGGGCTTCCTCCCTGGGCTTCCTCCATCTCCCGCAGGGAACGGATGCCCACCCACCACCAGGCTCCCATGGGACCCTCACCTCTTCCGGTTCCCACCACCACAGAGGGCAAAGGTCAACCTAGCCTCAAGGGCTTCAGATGCCACACCCTCTGACCTCCCAGGGACCTGACCAAGTCCGATTTCTCCCCAAGGTCAACAGAAAACCGAGTTGCCTCAGAGACACCGCCCCCATCCCCACACCACCGACTGTCAAGGGCTGAACACGGTTAAGCCTCTTCCATCTTAAACACACAGAAAGCATGACTTCACCCTCCAGACTCCGCTCCTTCGTTCACTGATTCACTCAACAAAGTTAACACTTAACACAGGCCCTCTTGTGGGCTCCTGGGGGCCTGTGTTAAGTGCCAGGCGAGGGGTCTGGCTGTTGGTTAGAAGGAGCTGGGAGAAGGTGCAGGCCTGGCGCACAGCCCCTGCCCGCGGTCAGGGATGGGCGGCCAGTCTGTCCTTCCATCCCCCACACTCCCAGCCCCGAGGCCCTCAGGAGAGCCCGGCGGCAGGGGGAGGGGCCCTGCGGACTCACCCCTCAGTCCCTGCCCTTCTCCCCTGACTTGGGAGGCCATAAAACTGCCTGATCTGCCTTCACTGCCCCACCAGATCCTTGATCAACACCCACCACTGGGGGAAGACAGAGCCCAGTGCAGCTGGCGTGTCCTCCGGCTTTAGCCAGAGGCCAAAGTGACTGATGGCTGAGTGAGCCCCTTCAGTTTTGGCTCTCACATGAACTTATCTGGTCTCTGTCCCGCCCTTGCCCTCTCCAGGTTCCCCGCTTCTTCCCTGGCTGCCCCCTCTCTCCTGAGCTCCTCACACTATAAAGGCCCAGAGGTCAAACCGAGCCTTATCTCGTCTGCTTACCCACAATCCCTTGGTTATCGCGAGTACTTCCTCCAGTATCTCACACCCAGCAGCCTTCCTGCCTCTTCGCTCAGCAGCTGGCATCTCAGACTCAACACCCAAACTCTCCCCACGCCCTGCTCTACCACCTGCGCCTTCCAGCTAAGGGAGACGCCCTCTCTCCAGCTACTCAGGTCAAAACCAGAGGTGCCCTTGGCTCCTGGAGCACGCACGCATCCAACCCGTCAACCACGAATCCCGCCAGCTCTACACCCAAGCCATTTACAGAGCCTGGCCACTCTCACTTTAAACCACCGTCACCCCCATCTCCCTGATCCAGCCAGTGGGCTCTCCCCAGGACCACTCCCCGAGTCCTCTGCCCCTCCAGTGTGTTCTCCACGGGCCTGCCAGTGCGACCCTTTAAAATCCAAGTCAGTCACACACCCCCTCTGCCCATGGCTCTTCAGCGCACTGAGTAAAAGCTGAAACCCTCACTGGGTCCTGCAAGACTCCACGTAATCCGGAGCCCCACTGCGCTCTCACTGCGCTCCAGACACTCCAGTCTCTTTACTGGCCTTCAACAAGCTGGGCGCTGTTCTCAGGATCTCCATTTGCGTGAGCTGCCCAGGTATCCCCAGGACTCTGGAGGGACGCCGTAACGTCACCCTGACAGACAGGCCCTCAATGGCCGTCCAACACAATCCGGCAATCCCAACCTCCTCAACCTGCTTTACCTTCTTCCACGGCACTTACCACTGACTGACGTATTTTTATATTTACTTGTTTAGTAACTGCTTTCCCCAATTAAAACATAAATTCCATGTGGGGGAAGCCGAACCAAACACATGTAGGTACCAAGATATTGTTGAAGGAATAAATGACCACCTCCTCTGAACTCACAGCCCATGTCCCTTCCAGTCACTCCCAGCTTCCATCAACGACTTCTCCACGTAATCTTTCTCCCCTCTAGAGAGTGGGCTCAAGAGAAGAGGCACCCTTACCCTCCTGTCCCCAAGGTTTAGAGCAGCTCAACAGGACTTTCTGAGTGGCATGTCCCAAGCCTGCAATGAACTATGCAACAGCCACTAACTTCCAGGCTTAGCCAGCACCTGAAACGTGGCTGGGTGTGGCTGCAAGTAATTTTAAATGTTATTTAATTCTAATTAATTTAAATTGAAACAGCCGTCGCTAGGGCTGCCGCTTGTATAGCACAGATCTAGAGCAAAAAGGGAAGCAGAAAACAGTGGTTCAATAAATGAGCTGGGTGAGCCACTGCTGCCTAATGGATGTTTCTCATATTACTATTTACTGGTTCTTATGTTAAGGTTATGATTCGCCAAACTGGTTAGCGTTCACGTAGAGCAGATGCTTTGCTTTTAGTCTCTGAACCCTCACAGAGTAGTCCAGAATCCTGTTCACTAGAGGTGCGGAACAATTATGACCACAAGGAAGGAAGTTAGGACAGGAGAGGGGACAAATAAAAGGTCTTCCTGTAATACGCATCCTTTTAAATGTTCCACTTCGGTGACAGGCAAGGATAAATTTGTCTGCAGGCAAATAACACAGATACTTACACAGCAGTTCCTGCTGCACTATTTTTAACCCTCTAAATAGAGGAAGTAACCCTGATCAAGTCTCGTGGGTAAACCACAGGGACAAGGGTTTTTTTGTTTCTTGTTAAATCTCTTAATAGAGTTCAACAGACAGCTTTTGATTCCGTATTATTTCACTTCTCAATGATCCGGGTTTGTTTTTTCTTTGTCTCCCTCCAGTCTCCCTCCTTCCACAAGACTAGACACACTCACAACACCTCCCTTAACTCCAGGGGCTAACACAGGCGGCGGAGCTGCACGGTTCCCGCTTCTGCAGCACGGGCACCCGCACGCCTACCGCGCCGCCAGCCTGGGTTCAGAGTCCACAGCGGGCGCGGAGCACCCGGCGAGGCTGGGGGGCGGCGGCGCGGGGCCGGGCGGGCTCTCCCGGAGGGAGACGGGCAGCGAAGCGGGCTCCTGAGGGTCTCAAGGCCACACGAGGTGCGGGGGGAGAGGCGCCTCAACGCGAGCACCCGCAGACGCCACACGGTCCACGCACACCCAGAAGGCTCCCCGGACCCTCCCGGGAGGCGCCGGGCGCCTGCCCGCGGCCCAGCTCCGCGCGCCCGCCCCGGCACGGGCGCGTCCCCGGCGCCGGCTCGCTACCTGCGAGGTCAGGCCCTGCTCTTCGTCGTCCTGGCCGCTTAGGACCCGCCGCAGCTTCTCCATGGCCGCGGCCGCGGCACCCGACCCGCCCCTCTCTCGGCCCCTGAGAAACCCCGGAAGTCGAGACTCTTCCTGCCGGCCGGAAGTCCCGGTCTCCAGCTTCCGGCGCTCAGGCTCCGCCCCCGGCGGCAGGCCTAGCGGCGTGCGCATGCGCTCCGGGCTCGACCGCCCGCCCGTCTGGGCCCCTGCGGCTGCGGGGGCGGGGATTGGGCGGGGATTGGGGCGGGGCGTCGGTGCTGCGCTCGCCTGCCCCCCCACCCCCAGCACCCGCGGAGACGAAGCGGCTGCTCTGCAACGCGCAGAGTGGGGTTCCGCTCCTCTCGGGTTCAGCCGTCGCTACCTACCCCCCACCTCCAGGAGTCGGGACCCAGCGGGCACAGGGCCATTGCTGGTTGGATGAATAGGCCCAAGAATGTGGATCCTCACAGGTGTCCTAGACGCCGGTGCCTCGGACCCAGGTCCAGGCCTGCAGACCAGGGGGTCCAGTGTCCCGACCAGAAGTCTAGCTCTGCAGACCGGATATGCATTACTGCAGGCGCCCGTCCAGTACTGCAGGCCAGAGGTCCAGCGCCCAGATGCACGTCCAGTGTCTGCACCAGAGTCTGATTCTGCAGACTCCTGTCCAGCGCCGCAGACCCGAGGCCCCGTGCCGTAGACCCCCGTCCAGGCCTGACAGATGAATGCTGGGGGCTAGTATCAGAATGGGCTTTTCAGGTTTGTGCTAGTGGTAAAAACCCGCCTGCCAGTGCAGGAGATGTAAGAGACGCGGGTTCGGTCCCTGGGTCGGGAAGATCCCCTGGAGGAGAGCATGGTAACCCACTCCAGTATTCTTGCCTGGAGAATCCCATGGACAGAGGAGCCTGGTGGGCTACTGTCCATAAGGTCGCAAAGAGTCGGACACCACTGAGCAACTTAGTACAATGTGAAAACAGGGACAAGGGTTCAGTCTTAAAGAGTAGCCTTGTTGTGCCTTGAACAACGTGGGGGTAAGGTGAGTCAGCCCAAACTGTAGTCTAAAATTGTTGTATAGCTTGGGCTGTCATATGTGTGAATCATCTCTATCTTAGGTTCCTTTGTGTCCATGTTTCTGCATGTTGGGCTCAACCAGCTGAGGACCTGGTAATGCTGTAGTATTTACTTTGGAAAAAGTCCAAGTTTAAGTGGACCTGTGTATTTCAAACCTGTTTTGTTTAAGGGTCAACTGAACTTCAGACTGTCTCAAGAAAAAGCAAGAGGCTGCTGCCTTCTTCCTTTTTCCTCGTGAGAGGTGTTTTAAGTTTGTAAGAGCGAAACCCTACCTGTAAAAGGAATAGCTAATCCAACCAACCTTTCCAGCTGTACATAAACACTGCAAACCTCTGAACAGTGTAAACACAGTTCTCCACCTGCACTGGGTGGGTGGACACTAGCAATGAGGTAGTAACTTTTTTTCTCTCCTCTACCATACTAAGGAGAGAAGAGAAACTAGGGCTTCCTGTACAGTGAATTCCACAGAATCTTGGGTGTGTACTCAGTCGTGCCCAATTCTGAGTCGTGACCCCACCAGGCTCCTCTGTCCATGGGATTTCCCAGGCAAGAATACTGGAGTGGGTTGCCGTTTCCTTCTCCAGGGGATCTTCCTAACACCGGGATCGAACCCAGGTCTCCTGCATCCCCTGCATCCCCTGCAGTGAACCCGGGTCTCCCGCACCCCCTGCAGGTTCTTTCCGGCAGGTTCTTTACTGCTGAGCCACCAGGAAAGCCCTTGGCGCTCCTTCCAAGGTCATCAAGTGATGCGTTTTGCCCTACAGTTTGGTGTGATCGTGATGAAAATGCCTGCTTACTGTTTTGCTTATTAAATCACCTACTTTATTCCTTCCCTAAAATCTCACATTTAAAAGGTGAAGTCCCCAAAACTTTTATTGTTCATTCTGTCTTCAGTAGAATTTTATCTAATCTCAGTGAGATAGAAAACATAAGACCCCTAGAAAAACATGATGCACTTGCTCTGATAAAGCATCTTTTAGGTGGAAATACTTATATTTGGCCTATTTATACTAAAGTGTGAGATCTTCCCCTTTTTTCCTTAATTTAAAAAGATCAGAAAATAGATGAACACATATGCTGTAAAATGGTAAACCTCTATGCTTCTATTTAACAAAAAGAGTACATCTATCCCATTTAAAAAAATTTTCCGTTTGAAGTATAGTAACTTGAGTTTTATGTATACATAACAATGAAATAACGGGGAAGGCAATGGCACCCCACCCCAGTACTCTTGCCTGGAAAATCCCATGGACGGAGGAGCGTGGTAAGCTCCAGTCCATGGGGTCGCTAGAGTCGGACACGACTGAGCGACTTCACTTTCACTTTTCACTCTCATGCAATGGAGAAGGAAATGGCAACCCACTCCAGTATTCTTGCCTGGAGAATCCCAGGGACAGCCGTCTATGGGATCGCACAGAGTCGGACACGACTGAAGCGACTTAGCAGCAGCAGCAGCAACAATGAAATAAACTACCTCTAATAATGGGGAGAAAGCTTTCCAAGGATATGTGAGGCTGAACCATGTGAAACTGCCAGTGTCTGACTCTGTTTAACCTGAAAAGGGCAATTTCACATCTTTCAACCTGTACCTGGGTTTAAGAAATTTTACTTAGAATATAATACTGGAGATTTAAGAGTGTGATCCGGACTTTCTCACTTCTCACGCCCTGCGAGTCAAACTTAGTTCCCCCCCAAAAAAATACTGCATAAAATGCACTAAAGGCATAACCCACTGGAAACGATGATCGAGTCTAGGCTATGGAGTCAAATGGCCTGGGCTAGAGTCCTGACGCCCCTGTTCCGTAGCTGTGATGTTGGGAGCAAATCACCCTCGACTCCGCTTTCACTGTGTCATGTGAAAATCAAGGTGATCGTGGT
The DNA here is from genome assembly GCA_935064755.1 of Tragelaphus eurycerus. NCBI lineage: Eukaryota > Metazoa > Chordata > Mammalia > Artiodactyla > Bovidae > Tragelaphus > Tragelaphus eurycerus. Next base: position 3,177,439 of record CAKXYN010000114.1, read on the forward strand.
TCCTATCTTGCATGGTTGTTATGAGGATGAAATAAAAATAATACATCTCCTGACCCTCTTTATTCAGGGGTTCTATATAGCAAATTCACGCAATGGCCAAAGTTTATTTGTAACCCAAAGTTAATACTTGCATGCACATTCTCGATGACTGGGGGCAGGTGCAGAGTTGTGAAAAGCTGGTCACCCAGCACTCATGGTCAAGCTGGGGTGGAGCCAGACCGCTCTGCCTCCTTGTTTCCGCTCATTCTGCAAACCAGCGGCACTTTCGTGGTCTGCCTACTGCCATGCTTTTCACACATTTGCGCCTTTTGTCGGTGATCTCACGGTTTAAAATAGGCCCCAAGCCTCATGCTGAAGTGCTGCCTGGTGCCCTAAGCACAAGAAAGCTCATGGAGGGGAATGTGTGTTAGAGAAGCTGCGTTCAGGCTGAGTTATACGCTGATGGCTGTGAGTTCCACGTGAATGAATCAATAATGCCTGCTAAGAAGTTTTAAAACAGAAGTACACCAGGCAAGGTTGTAGGCTGATCATTTGAGGAAAGTGCTCTCAGAAGCTCACAGGAACCTGACCTATGTCTCTCCTAGAAGCAGTGTTTGCGGCAACTTTGTCAAACATAACGTGCAGATAACAAGAACAGACTGTAGGTGTAGACAGCAAGTGCTGAATCAGTGTTGGGTTTCGTGATTATAATCATTGCTGTTGTTTCATCATGTGTAATTCCTGCTCTGGTTCCCTGTCTCCCTTCCCATCTGTGGAAGGAAAATCTAAACGGAGTCGGTATTGCTCAGCGAGCTCTGTGACATGGAGCCGAGAGGCCACAGAGGCAGGTGACTCGCTTGCCTCCTCCTGGAGGGGCGCCTGACCTCTTGACCTGATGAAGTCGTCCAGAACACCTGCTGGAAGGGCAAGATGTCAGACCTGCAGGCAGATGTGCCTGCAGGCGGCCGGGCTCAGTCGTGTCCGACTCTCTGCCACCCCACGGACTGGAACCCACCCGGGCTCCTCTGTCCGTGGAACTCTCCAGGCAGGAACACTGGAGTGGGTTGCCAGTTCCTCCTCCAGGGGATCGTCCCGACTCAGGGATCAAACCAGCGTCTCCTGTGGCTCCTGCATTGGCAGTCTGGTTCTTTACCACTGCGCCCCCTGGGAAGCTCAAGATAGCAGGACGTTTACCCTAAAATGACTTATAGCCATCTATCTGCTTATTGGACGCTGGCCCAAAAACATGATTTTAGGATGAATCTTTGTCCTAAGGACAAAGGAGTCCTTAAGGACAGATCTTTTCTGACTCAGCATCCGTCAGTCATAGTCCTCTCCAGGCAACTTCTCATATCTTCCTGCCTCGTTTTCTTCTTTCTTTTCCTTTTTTTCCCTGGCTTTGTGTCTTTAGAAGCACCTGATCCTTTCTCCTTTGGGGTTCCCCTGAATCTGTGTCTCCAAATTGCCCTTCTTAAGGCCCCAGATAAACTGTCCCTGTTCGCAGACTCCTGTGTGATATGTTTTGGCAGACACATCCTGGCGAACAGTCTGTAAGGAAACCAACCTCTCGCCTGTAATCCTAGAACAAAAGCCCGGAGCTGCCTACTTCCTTCCTCTTCCTGCCTCTCAGACACAGAACTTTCCAGAGCCAATGGCCTTTTCACACACAAGGCAGTGGGACAAGAAGGTTCCAAGAGGGGAGACGTGAGGCTTGAGAGAGTCTTTTCTGGGCCCTGAGATAAGAGTCCCCGCTTTCCTCTAGTCCTGCCGGGGGGCCAATGGAGGGGTCTCCACACCTGCCCTCTGTCCCTCCTCCCTCTGTCCCTTCACCTGACCACAGGGGAGCAGGGGTGTCAAAGGCAAACACAGGTCCCAGGGGCAGAGCCCCCAGTCAGGGAGGAGGAGGTCCCCACCGGGGAACACGTGGTCCCTTCTGCAGACGAGCCCGGGCCAGAGCACCCCTCGGAGGCCTCTCCACCCCACCTCAGGACCCCTGCCCCCAGGAAGCCCAACCACCACCCCTCCACCAGCTGACGGTAGTGACAGGGGCTGGCTTCCCAGAGGGGCCTGGGGAGAGGTACGTGGGAACCCAACCCCATGGCAACATTTTAAGCATTTTAAGTACAAGGACATTCAGTTCAGTTCAGTCGCTTAGTCATGTCCGACTCTTTGTGACCCCATGGATTTCAGCACGCCAGGCCTCCCTGTTCATCACCAACTCCCGGAGTTTGCTCAAACTCGTGTCCATTGAGTCAGTGATGCCATCCAACCGTCTCATCCTCTCTCATCCCCTTTTCCTCCTGCCCTCAATCTCTCCCAGCATCAGAGTCTTTTCCAAGGAGTCAGTTCTTCGCATGAGGTGGCCAAAGTATTGGAGTTTCAGCTTCAGCATCCTTCCAATGACTTTCAGGACTGATTTCCTTTAGGATGGACTGGTTGGATCTCCTTGCAGTCCAAGGGACTCTCAAGAGTCTTCTCCAACACCACAGTTCAAAAGCATCAATTCTTCGGTGCTCAGCTTTCTTCACAGTCCAACTCTCACATCCATACATGACTATAGGAAAAACCACAGCTTTGACTAGATGGACCTTTGTTGGCAAAGTAATGTCTCTGCATTTTAATATGCTGTCCAGGTTGGTTATAACTTTTCTTCCAAGGAGCAAGTGTCTTTGAATTTCATGGCTGCAGTCACCATCTGCAGTGATTTTGGAGCCCAAGAAAATAAAGCCTGTCGCTGTTTCACCTAGAAAGATGGGCTTCCCAGACGGCGCTAGTGGTAAAAAAAAAAAAAAAAACCTGCCTGCCAATGCAGGAAACATAAGAGATGAGAGTTTGTCCGTGGGTCAGGAAGATCCCCTGGAGGAAAGCATGGCAACCCACTCCAGTGTTCTTGCCTGGAGAATCCCATGGACAGGCGGGCTAAGGTCCACAGGTTTGCAAAGAGTCAAGGCATGACTGAGCGAATAACACTTTCATAGTGTGTACTACACCGACTTAGCACACACGCATGCACGCACGCCTAGAAGGACGTGGGTGAAATGAGAAGAGAAGAGGCAAACCTTTAGGGAAACAGCCTTAGCTCTAATGCTCCCTGTGGCCCCGGAGAGACCCCAATTCCTCTGTGCCATCCCCGACGACATCCCTGCAAACAGACGCTCCAAGGGTCCCACTGCAACAGGAGCCTGGCACCATCGCCACGCTGACTCCTGGGTCAGCGGGGACCCTGAGATGATCGCCAGACCGCCCACCCCCCGGGGCAGACAGATGTGGGAGCCAGTAAACACGCGACAACACTACCGTCCCGGGAGACACACGGCACAGGAGTGGCCGACATCAGCTCCAGCTGATCTGCCCAGACAGGTCCCGCTCCAGCCGTGGTCTGCACGTGGCATGGAGGTCGTTTTAAGCCTGTTCATTTCACTCTTCTGCTGAAGAGCCTCCAACAACTCCCCTCCATCCTCAGAGTGAAGGACGTTATCGAAGTAACAAAAGACCGGATAAACCAGGTAACTCACAGAGCTGGTCGTGACGCAGCCCAGCTCTTCTCTGCAGCCGTACATGTCACCACAGCTGCCTTTCCGTGCACACACACACACACACACACACACACACACACACACTGTAGACACCCACACAGACCCACAGCTCAGCCAGCTCTCCCTGCTCAGTCTGCAGGAGCCACAGTCCTACCTGCAGGCCTGTCCACCCTGTTCTCATGGCCTGAAACCTTGCTCCCGTGTGCCCCACCCACCCCGAGCTCCTCCAGACTTCCTTTCTTGGCCAGCTCCCTCCAGCTCCTCGGTCTCCCTCTGGGAAGCCCTCCTGGAACTCCTACAACATGACCAGGGTCCCCGCCTGGAGCTCTCTGTGCTGCTCTGTCCATCCCTAAGCAGGGTCACCAGTCTCTCTCTGGCTTTGCCTGGCCGAGGGCAGCCTTGGGTCCAGACCCCACCCTGTGATAAATGCTCAGAGGATATTTTCAGAATGAATAAATGAGTAACAATTATTGTTGAGTCACTAAATTGTGTCTGACTCTTTGCAACCCCGTGGACTACAGCATACCAGGCTTCCCTGTCTTTCACCGTCTCCCAGAGTTTACTCAAACTCATGTCCGTTGAGTCGGTGATGCCATCCAACCATCTCATCCTCTGTTGTCCCCTTCTCTTCCTGCCTTCAATCTTTCCCAGCATCACGGTCTTTTCCAATCAGTCAGCACTTCGCATCTGGTGGCCAAAGTATTGGAGCTTCAGCTTCAGCATCAGTCCTTCCAGTGAATAATCAGGGTTGATTTCCCTTAGGATTAACTAAGGGATGGATCTCCTTGCTGTCCCAGGGACTCTCATGAGTAATATAAGTAGAGTATATTTAAAGAGTCTGAGACATAAGTTGCCTCCATCTGCCATCGAAAGTTAGTTGTGCAGAGAAAGCTAGTCTCCTTGTCAGTATATGAACAGCGCAGAGCCCGTCCTGTGTGTAGCTACCCCCTTGGAGGGCTGGTGAGATCTAGAAAGATAAGCTGGGTATTCAAACGGCTGACATGACCCAGGCCTTTCCTCCACCCGGGTGCCCACCAGCCCTCCCTCCATGGCTGAGAAGGTCTGGAACCTGGGCCATGTGCCAGCTAGGTGGTGTCCAGCAGTGCCCAGCGTGCCCTGACCCCGGTGCCTGTCCCGGCGCTGAGCCACATGAGCCCCCGAGTGAGAAGTGGAGGGGTGTGTTCCCCAGGGGTCTGCTCTGTTGGAAAATATTCTGCTTCTCCGTTTTACTCACATGTGGTTTTCCAAAGAAGGACACAAAAGTGATTCTTTTTCTGATTATCTGTTGGGCATTATGCCTTCCCTGGGAGAAGGTTTTACACCTCGAACCGCTTGACGAGTGAAAATGCCGTCCCCAAATCCTGTCTCCCAAGAGCAGAGAGGGCCTGGCCGGTAAGAACGGGCCTCTGCTCTTCCTCCACCCTCCGTCGACAGGCGGCGTCCTCAGCATCACACCGCTACCGCTGCGGTTTCAGCTCTGCTGTGAATGGGGCTTCCAGGCGCCCTTTTCACATCCGTCTGAGACCTGCAGGAAACCCCTTTGCTGGCCTCTGAAAACAAGTGGACCTCTCACGCCTTCGAATTAATGAACCAGCTATAAACGAGCTTGGGATATTGCGAGCTTAAAAGAAAAGTAGGTAGAAACCAACACAACCATGGATAGCAATTTTCTTCCCATTGAAATTGTTTTTAAAGCAAAAGGAAATTCAGCATTTTGGGAATCTATTTCTTCTGCTCCGTTTGCTATATCTCTATTGATTGATGGAAACAGGACTGCAGGATGACACAAATGGTTAAAATATGTTCCCATGGCAACCAGGATGCAACCCACAGAAAATGAACATGTGTTGGTGCGATTAACTTATGGTCCAGTTAAAAACAACATAATCCCCCCTTTAAGGGATTAGTGGAGAAAAGTGCCTTTATTTTCTACTTGGTACTTTGTTCCAAAAAGAAAAAGATACTATTTCACCATGAAGAATTTTTGAAATGATGTTTAATCAGAAATGAACAAAAACAAGACAGGGCACGGTGAATTTTAACTTTGGACGTTAGAGGTCCCTGAAGGCAGCATGTGGGAGCTTGTTGGGGACGCAGAGTCTTGGGCCCCAGAGTGAGAGCTTCCGGGCAGCGGGCCCCTGGGAAGACAGACATACTCGGGGAGAGTGCACGTACTGGCCCCACTGGGCAGACAGGGCGAGCCGGGGCAGCTCTATTCAGGGGCTGGTTTGGAGGGATACTTGCACAAAAACAAAGATTTGCTGCCAAACTCCAGAGACTTCAGTTCCCAGGTCCATATCGATTCCATTCTTCATTCTCCATCTCAACTCTCTCTCGCAGAGCCTGAGTCTCGTGCCCTCGTGTTAGGCATTCCTGCCTCTCTGCTCCGGCTCTGACTCGACTCTCAGCCCGCTGACAAGAGAGACGCAGAAGATGGCCCCTTCCACACCTGCGTGGGGCTCCCTGAGACACACATCAGGTCCTTATCACCTGCCCTGACTGGGCCCCCACGGAGACGGAGCAGCAGGTGTCTGCGCAGGACGCAGGACCAGCCTGGTGGGTGGTGATAGAAGCAGCCGTGCACTCAGACCTTGGAATAGAGTCCTGGCAGGGGCTGCAGGCCCATTGGGGTGGGGGCAATGTGTGGGGGAAAGGTCCAGGCTCCTCTTCTGCGTCCACTTGTCATTAGATGGGGGCTGGCCCTGGGCACACGTGTGACCCGGCGCGAGGTGGCCGTTCCCGCAGAGGGATCCAGTCAACAGCAGAGTGGCTTAACCGAGGTTACGCAGAAAGAGGCCATCAGCCTGGGGACGGTGGAAAGGTGGGCACCACTGTGGAGCCACCTGCAAGGTGAGTGTCGGGAGCCAAGCCCAGGCTGGCCGTGGCCATGGCCGGCTGTAGGTGGGGTGTGTGGGTGCAGCTGCTGTGTCCAGAAGGGTTTCCTGACCACAGTGAAGTCAAAGAGTGATGTTGGACCCACACCCCCAGTCCTTGAAGCTGGCTTGGCTAAAGTAGAGGAAGTCAGCTTGCAGACGGGTCGGGGCAACGCTAATACCGATGTTGGGTCTGTGTTTGAACCCTGTCGTTCTAAATGACCCGTTCACTTCGTGTTTGTCTCTGCCTCCTTTATCTTCACTGAAAACTGGGACTCATAACAGTGCTGACATGATCGGGATGTTGGAAGGATTAAATGAGATTATGCAAGTAGAGATCTAGGACTGTGCCTGCTACGCTTTGAGTGCTTGCTCCATGACTGATGGATATTAGCATCATTTATTTAGATAAACCAATGGTTGTTTAGCAGCCTGGTCCCTCAGTTGCTGTGAACTTGTTCAGGTTTTCTGCTGTTTGTTTTAAATTCTTCATGTTTCTACATAGAAATAATATTATTTCATGCACTTCTGGTTGGTTGCACCTTTTGCAAGTTCTATTCCCTGGATAAGAAAATGAATTTCAAATTTGTGTTCAGATGGGGCTTCCCAGATGGCGCTAATGGTAAAGGAGCCCTCGACCAATGCGGGAGATGTAAGAGACATGGGTTTGATCCCCTGGGTCAGGAAGATCCCTAGGGGAGGGCACGGCAACCCACTGCAGTCTTCTTGCCTGGGAAACTCCATGGGCAGAGGAGCCTGGCAGGCTAGGGTTGCCCAGAGTCAGACACGACTGGAGTGACAGCACACACACACAATAAAAGGGTAAAAGGAAAGAACTAGTCCGTGCTGCTACAGAGGATATTAACCCCCAGATGCGTGACTGGGGTCTCTCTTGGCAGCCAGCACTCTTTCTTGGTACTCCACTACGCAGGCGAGCTGAGCTGCAGGCTGTGTTTACTCTGGAATAATGCACACTTGAACTTCAGAAAGCAGATTGGACGTCCATCCTAAGCGTCACCTGTCTCTGTCTTCATGCCCTCAGAATCATGAACGTGACCTCAGCGTTTGAATCTTGTGAGGCCACAAGATGGCGCAATTTTGCCACGAAAGAGCCTCAAGTGTGGGGCGAGCCTCGGAGGGCCAAGCCGCTCTGGGCTATCCTTGCTTCTGGGAGAGTCCGGTGTGTGGGGGCTCCAGGCTCTCCCTTGAGGACAGAGTCCTTCCAGTCCAGCCTGGTGACTGTGCCGCTGGGGGATCATGACTTAAATCAGGAGAAGCACCGTTCTCCCTGCAGACAGACCGATGGCCTGGGGGAGCTTAGTGATTTGTGTGTTTCATTGAAAACCCCAAATACTGAACTGGCTGCTAAAACTCACATACGGACAAATTCCCTTTCCCTTCCTCCCTCCCAGCCCTCCCATGCCCACCCCTCCTCCCCCACTTTATTCAGCAGCCTCCCCTTTACTTCTTTTGGCCTTGACCTTGCAGTTCTGCCTGGGGACCAGCCCACAGGTGCCAATGTAAACGGGAGGAAGTGCAGAGTCCTCCTGGGAAGGCAGGTGTGTGCCCCGGGCTTTCTGGAAGGACTTGTCTGGTTGTGTTGTGTCCACAGAATGAAGTTTCTGCTCTCTGACTGTTGCGTGTCGTCTGAGTTCCGGTTAGGACGACTCTAGCTGGATGAAGATGCCTGTACATCCTGCCTGTGGAACTTGAGCTGAGATCAGGTAAGACAGATGTGTTATCTGCTGCGACTACACTTAAGGTCGGGTGGGGGCAGGGGGAAAGGATAGATAATGAGTTTGGGATCGACACGTACACACAGTTGGGGTCTCTCTTGGGACTCCAAGAAAGCGTTCATCTCTCAGTTGTGTCCGACACCATGGGCTGTAGCCCACCAGGCTCCTCTGGCCTTGGGATTCTCCAGGCAAGAATAGTGGAGTGGGTAGCCTTTCCCTTCTCCAGGGGATCTTCCCAACCCAGGGACTGAACCCAGATTCTTTGCCATCTGAGCCACCATACTGTTTGTACAATGGATAGCCAACAAGAGCCTGCTGCACAGCACGGGAAGCTCTGCTCAATGTTACGTGGAGCCTGGACTGGAGGGGCTGGAGGGAGAATGGACACATGTCTGTGTGGCTGAATGTCTGTGCTCTCCACCTGGAACTACCATAACACTGTCAGCTACACCCCGATACAAATGAAAAGTTAAAGAAATTAGGTGAGCACTCCATTTACTGGCAATGGAGATTGACCAAGTTGCTTGGTGCTTGGGTGGTGGGTGCTGGTCCTGAAGACCTGGGTTCAAACCCCGAGCCCCTTGGCTGCATGACTGGTCTCTGACAAGCTATTTAACCCCTTTGTGTCCAGTCTCTATCCATGGAAGACGGAGCACAGTGTTATGTAGGTGCATCTTAAGTGCTTCCTACACACTTGTCATAATGTCCCAATTTTTATAGTAGCTCATCTTTGTCCTTCAGGATGTCTCCTTTCAAAATAATTTTAAAATGTTGCAAACACAGTAGATTTTGCTCATCAGTTCTGTTCAGTTGCTCAGTCGTAACTGACTCTTTGTGACCCCGTGAACCACAGCACACCTTCCTGTCCATCACCAACTCCCGGAGTTCACTCAAATTCATGTTCATCGAGTCGGTGTTGCCATCCAGCCATCTCATCCTCTGTCATCCCCTTCTCCTCCTGCCCCCAATCCCTCCCAGCATCAGAGTCTTTTCCAATGACGCAACTCTTTGTATGAGGTGGCTAAAGTATTGGAGTTTTAGCTTCAGCATCAGTCCTTCCAAAGAACACCCAGGACTGATCTCCTTTAGAATGGACTGGTTGGATCTCCTTGCAGTCCAAGGGACTCCCAAGAGTCTTCACCAACACCACAGTTCAAAAGCATCAATTCTTCAGTGATCAGCTTTCTTCACAGTCCAGCTCTCACATCCATACATGACCACTAGAAAAACCATAGCCTTGACTAGACAGACCTTTTTTGGCAAAGTAATGTCTCTGCTTCTGAATATGCTCTCTTGGTCATAACTTTCCTTCCAAGGAGTAAGCGTCTTTTAATTTCATGGCTGCAGTCACCATCTGTAGTGATTTTGGAGCCCCAAAAACTGAAGTCTGACACTGTTTCCACTGTTTCCCCATCTATGTCCCATGAAGTGATGGAACCCGATGCCATGATCTTAGTTTTCTGAATGTTGAGCTTTAAGCCAACTTTTTCACTCTCCACTTTCACTTTCATCAAGAGGCTTTTTACTTCCTCTTCACTTTCTGCCATAAGGGTGGTATCATCTGCATATCTGAGGTTATTGATATTTCTCCCGGCAATCTTGATTCCAGCTTGTGCTTCTTCCACCCCAACGTTTCTCATGATATACTCTGCATATAAGTTAAATAAGCAGGGTGACAATATACAGCCTTGATGTACTCCTTTTCCTATTTGGAACCAGTCTGTTGTTCCATGTCCAGTTCTAACTGTTGCTTCCTGACCTGCATACAAGTTTCTCAAGAGGCAGATCAGGTGGTCTGGTATTCCCATCTCTTTCAGAACTTTCCACAGTTTATTGTGATCCACACAGTCAAAGGCTTTGGCATAGTCAATAAAGCAGAAATAGATGTTTTTCTGGAACTCTCTTGCTTTTTCGATGATCCAGCAGATGTTGGCAATTTGATCTCTGGTTCCTCTGCCTTTTCTAAAACCAGCTTGAACATCTGAAGTTCCCCTGGCCGGTAGGTGCCCAATATGCTACTGGAGATCAGTGGAGAAATAACTCCAGAAAGAATGAAGGGATGGAGCCAAAGCAAAAACAACACCCAGTTGTGGATGTGACTGGTGATAGAAGCAAGGTCGGAAGCTGTAAAGAGCAATATTGCATAGGAACCTGGAATGTTAGGTCTGTGAATCAAGGCAAATTGGAAGTGGTCAAACAGGAGATGGCAAGAGTGAACACCAACATTCTGTTAGGGGAAGCACACTGATTGAAACCGCCCACCCTGGCCAGGCACCATAGTAACCACTTGCATGAGCTGCTTTATGACAGGAGACCCTGATAAGGAATACGGAACTAAAGAGCCACCACCAACAGGAAGAGCTCGGGAAAGGTCAAAAGGAGACACCACGTGTCCGTGCACTTCCCAGAATCCCTCTCGCCAGCATCCATGTTGGCTGAGCGATGCCTGCGCCACAGGAAAGACTCTGAATTAGAATGATTGGCCAAAGACCACCCGGAAACTGATCCCATCACCATAAAACCCGAGACTGCCAGCCACATGGCAGAGCAGTTCTCCTGGGTTCCCTTACCTTACTGCTCTCCACCCGGGTGCCCTTTCCCAATAAAGTCTCTTGCTTTGTCAGCACATGTGTCTCCTTGGACAAGTCATTTCTGAGTGTTAGACAAGAGCCCAGTTTCGGGCCCTGGAAGGGGTCCTCCTTCCTGCAACAAATGGAGACTCTGGAGGGGACTCTTCTTCGCTGAGACTGACATCCTGACCACTCGGGGTACTCAGGGGCCAGCTTGCCTGCCAATGGACCAGACCCAGGGGCCGCAACTGGGACTCTTTTGTCCCTGGTCTCCTCCTGATGCAGACGACTGGCCAGAGTGCCCCGACCAGCAAGGAACAAGACACTTTATTGACCTCTCTCCCCTTCCCTCTCTCTTTCTTCTCCTTAACCTTCCCTATCCTTCCCCATTTTTCTAGTCCCCCGGTCCTGGACACAGGAATCTGGTCAAAGGGCCCTCAGCCTGAGCTGAGGATTGGAGACTGATCCCCTCCTCTTGGCAGAGAACTCGAATTCTGGTTCTGGTCTGGTCTGATTTCTGGTAGGGCCGAGTTCAAGTCCTCCCTTCTCTGGAGGCCCAGGGAAAAGTCCCGTAACGCCTGGGTATCTGTAGGTGCCAGGAGACGTCTGTAAGGCCACCCCTTTCACACTCCCCCCACCTCCTCCCCCTTCTTCTTTCCACCTGGCTTCCTTTCCTCCCTTGAAATCTTTGATGTTAGTACTTGGATCTGAAGTTCTGTGTCCCTATAGGAGGTTTTCTGACTGTATTCTTGTATTTAAGGGCTTCCCTGGTGGCGCAGAGGTTAAAGCATCTGCCTGCAATGTGGGAGACCTGGGTTCAATCCCTGGGTCTGATCCCTGGGTCAGGAAGATCTCCTGGAGAAGGAAATGGCAACCCACTCCAGTATTCTTGCCTGGAGAATCCCATGGACAAAGGAGCTTGGTGGGCTACAGTCCACCGGTCCCAAAGAGTCGGACACGACTGAGCGACTTCACTTTCACTTTGATGAGGACTGCCAGGTTTATACGTGTGTGTTTTAACTCTGTGTTCTGTGTTGTGATTTTTGATGGCCATTTTGCTTTCTCTGGCCACCATTTGGTTAAGACCTGCCACCATTTTATTAGAACTTGATTTTCTTTCTCTGTGCCTTGAGACCAGGGCTCTCAGGAACACTTATTTAGACCATCTCTAACTCCTGAGAGTGAGGGGAAAGGGGGAAAAGGCTTTAAAATTTTTATTTAAAATTTCAATTGTTTTTTTTTATAAACTAGTAAATTTTATATTGTAATATCTAATTCATGACTAAACTTAGAAAATGAAGCTCGATCTTACACTGTGTCTGTCTAAATATGTCTTGGTATGTCTTTGTCTCTGGGTAATATTTTGAGGTTAATTTGTAAATGCGGCTGCTGCTGCTAAGTCGCTTCAGTCGTGTCCGACTCTGTGGGACCCCATAGACGGCAGCCCACCTGGCTCCCCCGTCCCTGGGATTCTCCAGGCAAGAACACTGGAGTGAGTTGCCATTTCCTTCTCCAATGCATGAAAGTGAAAAGTGAAAGTGAAGTTGCTCAGTCATGTCAGACTCTTAGCGACTCCATGAACTGCAGCACGCCAGGCCTCCCTGTCCATCACCAGCTCCCGGAGGTCACTCAGACTTACATCCATCGAGTCAGTGATGCCATCCAGCCAACTCATCCTCTGTCGTCCCCTTCTCCTCCTGCCCTCAATCCCTCCCAGCATCGGAGTTTTCTCCAATGAGTCAACTCTTCCCATGAGGTGGCCAAAATACTGGAGTTTCAGCTTTAGCATCACTCCTTCCAAAGAAATCCCAGGATTGATCTCCTTCAGAATGGACTGGTTGGATCTTCTTGCAGTCCAAGGGACTCTCAAGAGTCTTCTCCAACACCACAGTTCAAATGCATCAATTCTTTGGTGCTCAGCCTTCTTCACAGTCCAGCTCTCACATCCATGCATGACCACAGGAAAGACCATAGCCTTGACTAGGTGAACCTTTGTTGGCAAAGTGATGTCTCTGCTTTTGAATATGCTATCTAGGTTGGTCATAACTTTCCTTCGAAGGAGTAAGCGTCTTTTAATTTCATGGCTGCAGTCACCATCTGCAGTGATTTTGGAGCCCAGAAAAATAAATTCTGACACTGTTTCCACTGTTTCTCCATCTATTTCCCATGTAGTAATAGGACCAGATGCCATGATGTTCGTTTTCTGAATGTTGAGCTTTAAGCCAACCTTTTCACTCTCCACTTTCACTTTCATCAAGAGGCTTTTTAGCCTCTTTTTTATCTTTTTGATAAAACTTCCTAAATAGAATTCTTCTGAAGTTCTTTTGATCTCTAGCTAACTTTGGGGTGCTTCAGAGGGCCCCTGAAACCTCCCAAAGAGAGATATCAAACTGTGTTTATTTGGTTGGTTAAATTACATGAAAAAGATTATCAAATGAGTAATAAATCTGCTCGTGTTATAATGTATGGTAAAATTACTAATACAGATATCCTGGAAATTATATGGAGTTCTTAACATTCTGATACGTCCTGGTGTTACAATAGAAAACCTGATGACTCACTAAAGTTGACAAAAGGACTGAATGAAGCAGCGAACATGCTTCTAACTTCTGTGGTTTCTATCCGAGAAATTATAGGTTTGACTCTTATGTTTTCAGGGAGTAGGGAAAACCTTCCTCTCAAATGAATTATGACAATACTTTGGTAAAATTAAACGTTATAAACAAAAACAAATATATTTTCTCTCTATCTGACTCCTCCAGAAATTTGAAATTCTTAGGTTTCCAGTAAGTTTATCAAATGAGTTAGGAAGGTTATCTCATGGGTACAAAAATCTCAAGAAATTTTTGAGACCTTAAAAAGGGAAGAATTCACCTAGATTTGTTAGGCAAAATCTGTAATAAGCCTTCGGTGTGAGTTTCCCAGCCCTGTTTTATTTTAAAAGTTCAGTCTGAGACTCTATAAATGTTTCAGCAAAATAAAAAGTCTGTAGTCAATTATGGTTATATAAATCATCAGACCAAAATTAGTGAGAACAGACCTATTTTGCAAACAAAGTAGCATTAATTTGGTTATATTTGATTAAAATGAGGGTAATTTTAGGGAGAAAAAGATATTTCAAAAAAATGTTAAATCCCAGTTTGTTAATGGAGGTCTGCATCTAGTAAGACTCATCTCTTAGATGGTTCTTTGCTGTTATGTGATATTAATGTACAATTTAATTGAATTCTTAAAGAACACTCTAAGTTGTTTCTGGAGCTTATCTCAGTAATCTATCTTTGGATAAAGATCAGATGCCTCATGACCTGCAACCAGGACTGGAAAAAGACATAATTTAAGGGACTGGCTCCAAGCTGGATGGAAGGACTTTTTTTACCAGGTACTCTTAACTAGCTCATGCACAATGAAACTGAAGGGAAATTAACTCTAAGATTATTCCCACTTCCAAAGGCCCCTACACTGGATTGGTCTATAGAGAAGACAGCTGACCTGATCTCACCTTGAAATGATGCTCAAGCTGGAGAAACTACACTACACCAGGATGAGAAGACAACGACATCAGAGGTAGATAGCTTGCCCAAGATGCTGGATCTGATTCGTATGATCATTTATGTTTTCCTGACTTCTTAGACCTTTGCATATAAATCAAATGCTTTTCTATCATAGGCCTGATTCTATGCTAGTTTTAGAAATCGATTCAATTGTTGGGTTTGTGGCCAATTACCTGTGTCTAGTTCTGGGTTACCTTGTTAAATTTCTCTACTACAAGACTCTAACTGGTTGGCCCTGAGAAAATTTACTTAAAAAAAAAATTATAGTCATATTCAGGTTACTGTGATGTTACTAGATGGGATCCCCACACCAGGCCGATTAATAATGCCTGCTCTGACTCTGGCCATAAATTTGAGCTTTTATCTATTACTCAAGCTCAATCAGAGGAACAAGAAAAGTTTCAGGAAAGGAGGAAAAATCTCCCACAATTATGGGATGGATTTATATAGATAACACCAGGCTATGGTAATTTAGGTTTAAAGTCTCCTCTGTGTTGGGAACAAATCAGTCACTAGAAAATGGGGCTATGTGCCTTATAGACGGTGCCAATATATAATTTCCCTGGAAGATAACGATTCTACAGAGCAGACTAAGTCAGATGACCTGGGATATGCTGGGCTACATCTAATGGAAGCTCTTAAGTCTTACTTGTGACTTTACTAATAATGCTGGCTATGTTATTTGTATTTCACCTGTTTTACAAAATCGCTGTTTCTTACACTGTCAAATGTGTGTGTGAGGCCTCTAATAGAATAATATATAGTCCCATATAAGATCGATGATGGTAACAGTGTAACTCTAGATATGGGAAGAAGTAACAAGAGGGAATATTTTCCTGGACCAAGAGGCTAGCAAGGCAGGTGGTCCAGAGAATTTTGGATACTGTTTTATGGCCTAGTCCAGTAACAGCACATTGAGTGGCCTGTCAACAAAATCTTTGCCAAACCTGAGAATGGACATTCTCAGCACCATGGGATAAAATGGTCATGAAATGCCCCCCTCAAAATCATGGTCAAGTTTATGAGCGAAAAAGGGCTCCGCCAACTGAAGACTGACACTGGCCATCGACATCTACAAAGATTAAACCGTGGCCGCTGCAACTGCTGACTGTCAACGCCCCTGAAAGGAGTTCAGGGTGAAGGTCAGGAATGAGGCACTCTGTGCTCTGGGAAAAACTGACAAAACAGGCCTTCAGATAGTTAGATCTTTCCAGGAGAAGATTTTATGAGTCCCAATTCTTGGATCTTCTCATACCTAGAGAAACACTGACGTCATTAATGGTGAAATCTGCTTTGGTTATTAAGGAAAAGTTTACAATTAACCAGATAATCATGATGGTGTGATCACTGACCTAGAGCCAGACATCCTGGAATGTGAAGTCAAGTGGGCCTTAGAAAGCATCACTACGAACAAAGCTAGTGGAGGTGATGGAATTTAAGTGGAGCTATTCCAAATCCTGAAAGATGATGCTGTGAAAGTGCTGCACTCAATATGCCAGCAAATTTGGAAAACTCAGCAGCGGCCACAAGATTGGAAAAGGTCAGTTTTCATCCCAATCCCAAAGAAAGGCAATGCCAAAGAGTGCTCAAACTACTGCACAATTGCACTCATCTCACACGCTAGTAAAGTAATGCTCAAAATTCTCCAAGCCAGGCTTCAGCAATATGTGAACTGTGAACTTCCTGATGTTCAAGCTGGTTTTAGAAAAGGTAGAGGAACCAGAGATCAAATTGCCAACATCTGCTGGATCATGGAAAAAGCAAGAGAGTTCCAGAAAAACATCTATTTCTGCTTTATTGACTATGCCAAAGCCTTTGACTGTGTAGATCACAATAAACTGTGGAAAATTCTGAAAGTGATGGGAATACCAGACCACCTGACCTGCATCTTGAGAAATCTGTATGCAGGTCAGGAAGCAACATTTAGAACTGGTCATGGAACAACAGACTGGTTCCAAATAGGAAAAGGAGTACGTCAAGGCTGTATATTGTCACCATGTTTATTTAACTTATATGCAGAGTACATCATGAGAAATGCTGGACTGGAAGAAACACAAGTTGGAATCAAGATTGCCGGGAGAAATATCAATAACCTCAGATATGCAGATGATACCACCCTTCTGGCAGAAAGTGAAGAGGAACTCAAAAGCCTCTTGATGAAAGTGAAAGAGGAGAGTGAAAAGGTTGGCTTAAAGCTCAACATTCAGAAAACGAAGATCATGGCATCCGGTCCCATCACTACATGGGAAAGAGATGAAACAGTGGAAACAGTGTCAGACTTTGTTTTTCTGGGCTCCAAAATCACTGCAGATGGTGACTGCAGCCATGAAATTAAAAGATGCTTACTCCTTGGAAGGAAAGTTATGACCAACCTAGATAGCATATTCAAAAGCAGAGACATCACTTTGCCAACAAAGGTTCGCCTAGTCAAGGCTATGGTCTTTCCTGTGGTCATGTATGGATGTGAGAGCTGGACTGTGAAGAAGGCTGAGCGCCGAAGAATTGATGCTTTTGAACTGTGGTGTTGGAGAAGACTCTTGAGAGTCCCTTGGACTGCAAGAAGATCCAACCAGTCCATTCTGAAGGAGATCAGCCCTGGGATTTCTTTGGAAGGAATGATGCTAAAGCTGAAACTCCAGTATTTTGGCCACCTCATGCAAAGAGTTGACTCGTTGGAGAAGACTCTGATGCTCGGAGGGATTGGGGGCAGGAGGAGAAGGGGACGACGGAGGATGAGATGGCTGGATGGCATCACTGACTCGATGGATGTGAGTCTGAGTGACCTCCGAGAGCTGGTGATGGACAGGGAGGCCTGGCATGCTGCAGTTCATGGGGTTGCAAAGAGCTGGACATGACTGAGCGACTGATCTGATCTGATCTGATGGTTCAGATATCCTGGGAAATAACTAGGTGATGCTATGGGTGAACTTTCAGATTAGACCTTGTATTGCTAAACACTTGAGTTTTCTGAGTCGTGTCAGGCTTGGATGCCACCATTCTCAAAACAATGTCTGCCTGGAAGCTAGTAACCTTACTTTTTATAAAACTAGGCAACTGGCTACCTGGCTACAAGTGTCCCTGAAGTGCCAGGTCCAGAATGGGTTTCAGGCTATTCTTCTAAAAAGAAATGAGATTTATTTTGTCTACTAAATTCCAGTTATCACTCCTCCAACTACTTCTAATTGGGTCTGTTACACCAAAATGGCAGACCAAGGGATTGGGATTTTAATTATACCAGACTCAGATCTAGAACTTGGACCTCAGAAATACTTCCAATTCAGTGTCTATACTCCAAGCTGAGGCAGTCCTATGCCCCATTTTCACAGGAAGTTATCACACTCATAGTTGCCTAGTTCCCTAAATTAAAACTGAACAGAACTCTGTGGGGCTCTGGAGTAGAGATCTGTTTTGTGTTCTCCATTGCTTGTCTGTAGGATATAGGCTTCATTCAGCCTCCTTGACCTTCCCTGAGTTCCAAACGGTGGATTCAAACCGTTGCTAATCAAGGAAGGGAGGGGATGCAGAAACAGGAGAAACAATCAAAGGTTGGTACAGCCTCCAGACAGTCCCGGTTCCTACTCAAAGAAATGTGCATAACAGTGTCTTTGAGGCCCCACCCAGGTGGGGGTGGTAACTTCAGACTGAACACAAGATTCCTGGAGCACAACTCTGTTGCCTCACCACCAACCAATCAAAAAGGGTCACACACCCTGCAACCCTCACCCCAAATGTTGCCTTCTGTTTCCGGGGACCAGAGATGACCATCCTGGTAGGTTTCCTGTTTGGCCCTTGTCTATTTCATCTCTGAGAGGGGACACCAGTTTCAAACTAAATTGCTGTTATTATAAGAGTGAATGCTGGTTTCAGGCAAAAAATAACCTTGACTTAGATCTGGTAGAGAGACTTCTGCTCTGCTAGGCAGGCCTAGGCCCATGCACAGCAGGAAGAAGTCACAGAAGAAAGAGACCTCCGCCCTAATTCCCAAGAAGTATCTTGAGTATGAAGTCTCTCAAGGGGGAGTTGTTAGGGGAGGCACACTGATTGAAACCGCCCACCCTGGCCAGGCACCATAGTAACCACTTGCGTGAGCTGCTTTATGACAGGAGACCCTGATAAGGAATACGGAACTAAAGAGCCACCACCAACAGGAAGAGCTCGGGAAAGGTCCAAAGGAGACACCGCGTGTCCGTGCACTTCCCAGAATCCCTCTCGCCAGCATCCATCTTGGCTGGGCAATGCCTGCGCCACCAGGAAAGACTCTGAATTAGAATGATTGGCCAAAGACCACCCGGAAACTGATCCCATCACCACAAAACCCGAGACTGCCAGCCACATGGCAGAGCAGTTCTCCTGGGTTCCCTTACCCTACTGCTCTCCACCCGGGTGCCCTTTCCCAATAAAGTCTCTTGCTTTGTCAGCACATGTGTCTCCTTCAGATCAGATCAGTCGCTCAGTCGTGTCCGACTCTTTGCGACCCCATGAACTGCAGCACGCCAGGCCTCCCTGTCCATCACCAACTCCCGGAGGTCACCCAGACTCACATCCATCGAGTCAGTGATGCCATCCAGCCATCTCATCCTCTGTCGTCCCCTTCTCCTCCTGCCCCCAATCCCTCCCAGCATCAGACTCTTTTCCAATGAGTCAACTCTTCGCATGAGGTGGCCAAAGTACTGGAGCTTCAGCTTTAGCATCATTCCTTCCAAAGAAATCCCAGGGCTGATCTCCTTCAGAATGGACTGGTTGGATCTCCTTGCAGTCCAAGGGACTCTCAAGAGTCTTCTCCAACACCACACTTCAAAAGCATCAATTCTTTGGCACTCAGCCTTCTTCACAGTCCAGCTCTCACATCCATACATGACCACAGGAAAGACCATAGCCTTGACTAGACGAACCTTTGTTGGCAAAGTAATGTCTCTGCTTTTGAATATGCTGTCTAGGTTGGTCATAACTTTCCTTCCAAGGAGTAAGCGTCTTTTAATTTCATGGCTGCAGTCACCATCTGCAGTGATTTTGGAGCCCAGAAAAACAAAGTCTGACACTGTTTCCACTGTTTCTCCATCTCTTTCCCATGTAGTGATGGGACCGGATGCCATGATCTTCGTTTTCTGAATGTTGAGCTTTAAGCCAACCTTTTCACTCTCCACTTTCACTCTCATCAAGAGGCTTTTGAGTTCCTCTTCACTTTCTGCCATAAGGGTGGTGTCATCTGCATATCTGAGGCTATTGATATCTCCCAGCAATCTTGATTCCAACTTGTGTTTCTTCCAGTCCAGCATTTCTCATGATGTACTCTGCATATAAGTTAAATAAACATGGTGACAATATACAGCCTTGACGTACTCCTTTTCCTATTTGGAACCAGTCTGTTGTTCCATGACCAGTTCTAACTGTTGCTTCCTGACCTGCATACAGATTTCTCAAGAGGCAGATCAGGTGATCTGGTATTCCCATCACTTTCAGAATTTTCCACAGTTTATTGTGATCTACACAGTCAAAGGCTTTGGTTTGTCTCCTTGGACAAGTCATTTCTGAGTGTTAGACAAGAGCTCAGTTTCGGGCCCTGGAAGGGGTCCTCCTTCCTGCAACAATTCTAGGAATCAGCAAACAACTAAAATGGACTGGAATGGGTGAATTTAACTCAGATGACCATTATATCTACTACTGTGGTCAGGAAGCCCTTAGAAGAAATGGAGTAGCCATCATGGTCAACAAGAGTCCAAAATGCAGTACTTGGATGCAATCTCAAAAACGACAGAATGATCTCTGTTCGTTTCCAAGGCAAACCATTCAATATCACAGTAATTCAAGTCGATGCCCCAACCAGTAACGCTGAAGAAGCTGAAGTCGAGTGATTCTATGAAGACCTACAAGACCTTTTAGAACTAAGACCCCCAAAAGATGTCCTTTCCATTATAGGGGACTGGAATGCAAAAGTACGAAGGAAGGTAGTTAAGATTTTGCTCGTATCCTTCACCTGATTTCTCCCACTCTTAACATATTACATCACCAGACCACAGTGATCAAAACCAGGATATTCATGTGGATGCAATTGAGTAACTAAGCTGGAAATTTTATTCATGTCTCTCCAATTGTTTGACTAACACACTCCTTCGAGTCAGGACCCAGTCCCACTGTGACCAGCAGCCCAGCCCCGGGGAGCTTCCTGCGCCTTTCACAACCTGAGCACGTGGGAGGTCTCTGGCAAGCGAGTCCGTGGAATGTCTTTCGCTTTGGGATAATCTGATATTTCCTCACAGTTACACTGAGCTGATGTGTTTGGGGCAAGAATCCCACAGAATTCTCTGCATTCTATCGAGAACGACAGGGTGTCAAGAGTCTTCCTCTGTAAGCAGGGGTTTCAAATCTGGTGGATTCCAACAATGGAGATTGAAGGAAAACAATAAAAAGAATTTTTTTTTTCCTGGAAAGTTGCAAAAAGGCAAACCTTGAGTTTCTAGTGCCAACGCAATTTACATAGTATTTACATCATACTTACAACTATTTACATAACATTGACATTTTATAAGGGGGGGTCTTGGAACCAATTAGAACCAATCAGAATGATTGTTCTGTTAATGCTGATGACTCGGGTGGTGTCAGTGGGGTTTCCTCACTGTAGAGTCACCGTTTTCCTTCGTCATTGGTCATTGGTACGCACCGATGGGCTTCCCTGGTGGCTCAGACAGTAAAAAGAATCTGCCTGCAATGCAGGAGACCCGGGTTCTATACCTTGGTCGGGAAGATCCTCTGGATTCCCTGGGTCAGTGAGATCCCCAGCAGAAGGGAATGGCGACCCACTCCAGTATTCTGGCCTGGAAAATTCCGTGGACAGAGGAGCCTGGTGGGCTATGGGGTCACAGAGTCTGAAACACTGAGTGACTAACACACACACACACACACTTAGAGGAGGTGTACCAAGACCCGACTGATTTCTCATCATGCTGACACCTGCCGTGTTTAGCAACAGTAGGTGGTTCTGGCTTACAGACATAATCACTGTGGTGTCAGCCTAAGGGAAATTTTCTATTTCCATACTTGCGTATGTCTCTGTGATTCTGTTACAAGGAAGAGCTGCCCCTTCCGCACTGTATGCATGTGTGTGTGTTCAATCATTCACTCATTCCTCACTGATACGACTGTGGACTTACGGGTATAGATTTTATGCCATGGGTTAGTAGTTACTGTCATTGCTTATCTTGTTGCTCGAATTGTCCCATATTTCGCCTCTGGGGCTCTTGTGTTCTGTCCACGTTCCCTCATCGTTTTTTGAGCACTTGCTTAACTTCTGACACTATAGCATGTTCCAGGCTCATGGTGTGTTTTCCCAACCCCATTCTGAGTCAACCGTTTTGCAAGGAGTCTGGCTTCCTTTATTGGAGACTCATACTTAGAAACAAATATCTGGCTTCCAGGTGTGCCCACTGTCCCGGGGGTGCCCTTGCCTCTAGGCCACCCAAGTAGACAGAGCTGGGGCGATAAGTGGACCCCTTGAGTTTATTCCCTTGGCTCCCATCATTCCTTCCTCCTCTTTGCCTAAATCATAACATCTTTTCCTGACAGTGAGAAACCTGGTTTTCATCCCCACATTGTGTTTACATAGTTGCTCAACCCTAGATTAACCGCAGTGCACTTCAGAGTGTGTTGCCTTTACCCCTGCGGGAAACACAGTTCCAAACAACAGTAAAATATTTGAGCATGCGTGGATCACTCTGTCCTGAGCTGCACCGTGTGGTCAGTAAACCATTTTCCAAACGTATCAGGTTAGTGATCGGTTCATTTGGAACCGTTGTGTCCCAGCCGGGCGCCCCACATCCTGGCTGTTTCTAAGTGCTATTCTGGGGAAGTCGTTCCAGACACACAGCAGTCTCGCTCCCCTCCCCCTCACTCCCCCGCCCCTCCCTACCCTTCCTGCATTGGTGACTAATCTCCTGTCTGATTTATGCATCTGCATTTCTTTTGCACAAAAAGCAGATGTGTTCTTTCCCCATCTCCCTTCTCTCTTACAGGAGGACAGGATACTAACACTCTTGTATTTCACTTTTTTCACTTAGCAGTATATCCTGGAATGTCCATATCAGTTCTTAGAAGTCCTCATTTTTTTAATAGCTGAATAATGCTGCTTTGTGTTCAACAGTTTTCTCAAAGACTACTTAGGTTCTTCCTACATTTTTTCAACAACAAATAATGCTACAATGAATAACAATATATATACATATACTCACACATATACACACATACATGTACACACACATACACATTTTGATTATACATACACATATATACATCTGGTGGCCCAGCGATAAACAATGTGCCTGCCAATGCAGAAGACTTAAAAGACGCAGGTTTGATCCCTGGGTGGGGAAGATCCCTTGAAGAAGGAAATGGCAACCCACTCCAATATTCTTGCCTCGAGAATCCCATGGACAGAGGAGCCTGGGGGGCTGCAGTCCATGGTGTCACAAAGAGTCGGACACAACTGAGCACCCAGCCACACATACACATAAACACTTGCATACAGATGTATATCTGGAGTTATAAGTGAGCTACTACTGTATAGCAAGTCACTTCCAAATGTAGTATCTTAAAACAGCAGCTGTTTATCACGTTACAGAATCTGCCGATCAGGAATCCACGCACAACTCAGCCGGTCGCCTGGCTCTGGGTCGAGGTGCCAGCAGGAGGTGGTCTCACTCAAAGGAGGACCCGCGTGCAAGCTCACCGGGCGTCTGTGTGCGGGATGCAAGTCCTCTGCAGTGCTGGGCTGAGAGCCTCACTTCCTGCCTGGCTGGAGGCTGCCCTGAGTTCCTGGGTTGTCTGCAGTGGCTCACGGCTTTGAGTCTGTCTTCCATCCATGTGAGTGAGCAAGACAGAGCAAGACCTGAGTCACAGTCTTTGTGCAACCTAATCTCAGATGTTGCCTTCTGTCACGCAAGTGTATGTTCCTCGGTTCTTTTTCTCGTCACAACAAAGATTTGGAGCGACGGACGTTAAAGCCCTTGGTGCATCACAGCTCTCGGGTCTTGGACAAACCGTGCTAGAGCTCTTAGGCGAATCAGTGTTACAGCTCTATTTTATTTAGAAGATAGCAGGAGACTGAGAGAGAGAGAGAAGAGAGCACGCACGCGGGAGAGAGAGTCCGTGAGAAAGCACTTTGGCTCCTCCATCTATATGCTTTTTCATCCCCCAGGGCTGCCCTGTGCAAACTGGGTTTAGCCAGGAGTGTTGTTTGTTCTGCCTGAAGTCTTCACTCTGGTCCTGGGACCTTCCTTTGACCTTCCTTGTCTTTTAGCCAACGCCGTTTTGGACTCCTTTTCCCTATTCTACCTACCTAACACGTCTATCCCTTTCATCACATTCTGTTCACTCCCGGTAACTCAGATGGTAAAGAATCTGCCTGCAGTATGGGAGACCTAGATTTGATCCCTGGGTTGGGAAGATCCCCTGGAGGAGGGGCTGGCAACCCACTCCAGAGGAGCCTGGAGGGGTACAGTCCAGAGGTCGGACACGACTGAGTGACTGGCACTTTCACCAGGTCCAGGTAACACTCAAGGAAGGAAGGAGTGTGGGGCACAAGCCCCAGGATGCAGGGTGCCTGGGGACCGTCCAGAGCCTGCCTGCTGCAGAACATATCTTCAGGGCACATTCTCAGAAGAGAACTGCTGGGTCAGAGTGCCGGCAGGTGGGTCACACAGTTTTGCATGCCCACCAGTCACGTGTAAGAGTGTGTTTGCCCACAGCCTGGACAGTGGGGTGTCAGATCAGATCAGATCAGTCGCTCAGTCGTGTCCGACTCTTTGCGACCCCATGAACCACAGCACGCCAGGCCTCCCTGTCCATCACCAGCTCCCGGAGGTCACTCAGACTCGCATCCATCGAGTCAGTGATGCCATCCAGCCATCTCATCCTCTGTCGTCCCCTTCTCCTCCTGCCCTCAATCCCTCCCAGCATCAGAGTCTTCTCCAATGAGTCAACTCTTCGCATGAGGTGGCCAAAATACTGGAGTTTCAGCTTTAGCATCATTCCTTCTAAAGAAATTCCAGGATTGAGCTCCTTCAGAATGGACAGGTTGGATCTCCTTGCAGTCCAAGGGACTCTCAAGAGTCTTCTCCAACACCACAGTTCAAAAGCATCAATTCTTCGGCGCTCAGCCTTCTTCACAGTCCAGCTCTCACATCCATGCATGACCACAGGAAAGACCATAGCCTTGACTAGGCGAACCTTTGTTGGCAAAGTGATGTCTCTGCTTTTGAATATGCTATCTAGGTTGGTCATAACTTTCCTTCCAAGGAGCAAGCGTCTTTTAATTTCATGGCTGCAGTCACCATCTGCAGTGATTTTGGAGCCCAGAAAAACAAAGTCTGACACTGTTTCCACTGTTTCCCCATCTATTTCCCATGCAGTGATGGGACCAGATGCCATGATCTTCGTTTTCTGAATGTTGAGCTTTAAGCCAACCTTTTCACTCTCTACTTTCACTTTCATCAAGAGGCTTTTTAGCCCCTCTTCACTTTCTGCCAAAAGAGTGGTGTCATCTGCATATCTGAGGTTATTGATATTTCTCCCGGCAATCTTGATTCCAACTTGTGTTTCTTCCAGTCCAGCATTTCTCATGATGTACTCTGCATATAAGTTAAATAAACATGGTGACAATATGCAGCCTTGACGTACTCCTTTTCCTATTTGGAACCAGTCTGTTGTTCCATGACCAGTTCTAACTGTTGCTTCCTGACCTGCATACAGATTTCTTAAGAGGCAGATCAGGTGGTCTGGTATTCCCATCTCTTTCAGAATTTTCCATAGTTTATTGTGATCCACACAGTCAAAGGCTTTGGCATAGTCAATAAAGCAGAAATAGATGTTTTTCTGGTACTCTCTTGCTTTTTCCATGATCCAGCGGATGTTGGCAATTTGATCTCTGGTTCCTCTGCCTTTTCTAAAACCAGCTTGAACATCAGGAAGTTCACGGTTCACATACTGCTGAAGCCTGGCTTGGAGAATTTTGAGCATTACTTTACTAGCGTGTGAGATGAGTGCAATTGTTCGGTAGTTTGAGCACTCTTTGGCATTGCCTTTCTTTGGGATTGGGATGAAAACTGACCTTTTCCAATCTTGTGGCCACTGCTGAGTTTTCCAAATTTGCTGGCATATTGAGTGTAGCACTTTCACAGCATCATCTTTCAGGACTTGGAATAGCTCCACTGGAATTCCATCACCTCCACTAGCTTTGTTCGTAGTGATGCTTTCTAAGGCCCATTTGACTTCACATTCCAAGATGTCTGGCTCTAGGTCAGTGATCACATCATCATGATTATCTAGGTCTTGAAGCTCTTTTTTGTACAGTTCTTCTGTGTATTCTTGCCACCTCTTCTTAATATCTTCTGCTTCTGTTAGGTCCACACCATCTCTGTCCTTTATCGTGCCCATCTTTGCATGAAATGTTCCTTTGGTATCTCTGATTTTCTTGAAGAGATCCCTAGTCTTTCCCATTCTGTTGTTTTCCTCTATTTCTTTGCATTGATCACTTAAGAAGGCTTTCTTATCTCTTCTTGCTATTCTTTGGAACTCTGCATTCAGATGTTTATATCTTTCCTTTTCTCCTTTGCTTTTTGCTTCTCTTCTTTTCACAGCTATTTGTAAGGCCTCCCCAGACAGCCAATTTGCTTTTTTGCATTTCTTTTCCATGGGGATGGTCTTGATCCCTGTCTCCTGTACAATGTCACGAACCTCATTCCATAGTTCATCAGGCACTCTATCTATCAGATCTAGGCCCTTAAATCTATTTCTCACTTCCACTGTATAATCATAAGGGATTTGATTTAGGTCATACCTGAATGGTCTAGAAGTTTTCCTACTTTCTTCAATTTCAGTCTGAATTTGGCAATAAGGAGTTCATGGTCCGAGCCACAGTCAGCTCCTGGTCTTGTTTTTGCTGACTCTATAGAGCTTCTCCATCTTTGGCTGCAAAGAATATAATCGATCTGATTTTGGTGTTGACCATCTGGTGATGTCCATGTATAGAGTCTTCTCTTGTGTTGTTGGAAGAGGGTATTTGCTATGACCAGTGCATTTTCTTGGCAAAACTCTGTTAGTCTTTGCCCTGCTTCATTCCGTGTTCCAAGGCCAAATTTGCCTGTTACTCCAGGTGTTTCTTGACTTCCTACTTTTGCATTCCAGTCCCCTATAATGAAAAGGACATCTTTTTTGGGTGTTAGTTCTAAAAGGTCTTGTAGGTCTTCATAGAACCTTTCAACTTCAGCTTCTTCGGCGTTACTGGTTGGGGCATAGATTTGGATTACTGTGACATTGAATGGTTTGCCTTGGAAACGAACAGAAATCATTCTGTCATTTTTGAGATTGCATCCAAGTACTGCATTTCGGACTCTTTTGTTGACCATGATGGCCACTCCATTTCTTCTGAGGGATTCCTGCCCACAGTAGTAGATATAATGGTCATCCGAGTTAAATTCACCCATTCCAGTCCATCTTAGTTCGCTAATTCCTAGAATGTCGACATTCACTCTTGCCATCTCTTGTTTGACCACTTCCAATTTGCCTTGATTCATGGACCTGACATTCCAGGTTCCTATGCAATATTGCTCTTTACAGCATCGGACTTTGATTCTATCACCAGACACATCCACAGCTGGGTATTCTTTTTGTTTTGGCTCCATCCTTTCATTCTTTCTGGAGTTATTTCTCCACTGATCTCCAGTAGCATATTGGGCCCCTACTGACCTGGGGAGTTTCTCTTTCAGTATCCTATCATTTTGTCTTTTCATACTGTTCACCGGCGCGCCATTTAAGAGCGCCCTCGCCTGCCCGCGACCGGCGCGCCATCTAAGAGCGCCCCGCCGGCTGCGTCGCACACTAAGAGCGCGGCCGAGAAGAGCTACCCCACGACCGAGGTCAGGAAGGGCGGCGGTGAGGAGAGACCCCTCGTCCAAGGTAAGGTGCGATGGCTGTGCTTCGCTGGCCGGGAGCAGCCAGGAGCAGCCGGGATGAGATACCCCACGCCCAAGGTAAGAGAAACCCAAGTAAGACAGTAGGTCTTGAAAGAGGGCATCAGAGGGCAAATACACTAAAACCATTCTCACAGAAAACTAGTCAATCTAATCACACAAGGACCACACCCTTGTCTAACTCAATGAGATTAAGCCATGCCCGAGGGGCAACCTGGGATGGGCGGGTCATGGTGGAGAGATATGACAGGGTGTGGTCCGCTGGAGAAGGGAATGGCAAACCACTTCAGTATTCTTGCCTTGAGAACCCCATGAACAGTATGAACAGTGGGGTGTACCACCGGACATTTCTATTTTTACCAACCTGACAGGTGAAAAAATAGTATTTCAATGAAAAAACATGCTCACAGTCACTCATAATGAAATCAAAATAAAACAACGTTGAAACATTGGTGTTTTCCTGCTGTACTTCCATATCATATGTGAAGAGACTTTTTACTTCTTTGCCTATTCTTACACCTGCAATTGAATACTTTTTATCTAATTGCATTGCTGAGCGTATACTGTGTGGAATAGTTGAGAAAATTCCGGGCATACCTTACTTTGACCTTCCCAGTGGCTCAGATGATAAAGAGTCCCCTGCAGCGCTGGAGACCTGGGCTTGACCCCGGGGTCAGAAAGATCCCCTGGAGGAGGGCATGGCTACCCACTCCAGTATTTTTGCCTGGAGAATCCCATGGACAGAGGAGCCTAGCGGGCTACGATCCATGGGGTCGAAAAAGTCAGATACTACTGAGCAACTAACACACTTTTACCTTGTTCTGTATGTTAGTAAAAATGCCTCCAATGTTTCTTCGTTAAATAAGATGTTGGCTTCAGGACCAAAGAATATCTATGTTGTTATTATTATTATATTAAGAAAGTATCTCAAGTAATTTTTATCAGGAATGGTTCTGAATTTTGTCCAAGACTTTTACTGCTTCTGTGGAGATAATTATAAGATGTCTTCCTGGATCTGTAAAATGCGTATAATATTGATGGATTTTCAGATATTGAATCAACTTTGCTTTCCTGGAATAACTCATACTTAGTCATGACAAATTATTTTCTTAGTGTGGTATTGACTTCTACTTGCTAACATTTTATTTGTATTTTTGTCATCCTCTATCCTTAATCTTTCAGTATCTTTCTGTTTTTATCATGCCTCTTCTAGACATCATATTATTGCATATAATTTTTCTATATTCAATCTGTCTTTATCTTTTATATTTGGTAAGTTTTGTCTGTTTATAATTATTATAGTGACCGTATGTTAGGATTTTGCTTTTATGATCTTATGCTTTGCTTTTATTGAATTTTTTTTTCTTTTTTGCTTCTTTTTATTCTCTTTTCTTGCTTTCTCTTGGTCATTTTGAGTTTTTTGCCAGTTTAAAAGGTTAAAGATTATACTTTTGTTCTAACTGTGGCTAACCTCAATTTAAAACCTATAATTATGCGTATTTACCAGTCGTAGTAAACTTGGCAATATCTAATTGTATCTTGCAGTTCAGGACATTTTGCTCCTGGTTTTGGTCTCCCTCTTCCTTCAGCCCGCATGGTGCTGACACTTTAGTCCTGGACTGCTGGGGACGCAGTCTGCTCCCCACTGGGTTCCTGCCGCAGACCCTTCCTAGGCATTTCGTCACCCTCAGGCCGGTGTCTCGTACAGCAGTGCCCTGGATTTGTCTCTTCTCGTGTCTGAATCCTGCCTCCGAGAGCCTTTGTCAGTGGATGGCAACAGTTTCGAGGCTTGTACGAGTGAGAATGTTTATATTCTCACGTCTGCGTGACAATTCAGATTTTAAAAAGCTAACATTCGACGTCCTTTTCTTTTACTAGTTTAAAACCATTAAGGGACGCCTTGCCTGGTGGCACAGTGGACAAGCACCCACCTGCCGATGCAGGGACACGGGGTTGACCCTTGGTCCGGGAAGATTCCTCATGCGTGGAGCAGCTGAGTCCACGCGCCACGGCTGCTGAGCCCGCGTGCTAGAGCCCAAAACCGCCACTACTGAAGCCCACGCACCCTAGAGCCTGGGTTTGGAAACCAGAGGAGACGCTGCAGGGAGAAGGCGGTGTATACCGCGATTAGAGAGTTGCCCCTTTCTCTCTGCTGCTAGAGAAAACTGGAGCACAGCAGTGAAGACCCAGCTCAGCCGAAAATAAATAAAATTATTTAAAAAAAAACCAAACCCATTACACCAGTATCCTCTTGTAGTGTTTTCCTACCAAGCTGTCTCTTATTCCTTTGCAGGTAGAGTGAGGATAAAATTCAATCACAAAACTTCTGCGAGTGAAGGGGCACTTCTAGTAATGAAACTTGGGCCGCAGAAGTAAACTAGAAGGGCCTTGCATAAATGGAGACACCCTTCTCCAGGGGACCTTCCCAACCCAGGGATCAAACCCAGGTCTCCTGCATTGCAGGCGGATTCTTTACCCGGTCAGCCACCAGGGAAGCCCAAAATGGAGACGCACGCTCTACTTACTGGCGGGTTGTTTAATCACCCTGCTTACAGATGCTTAGTTCTCTCTCTCTGGAAGCCTTTAGAGTTTTCTCCTTGCATCTGATGTTTGTGGGTTTTGTTGTAGCGCTTTTTGTGTGGATTTGCTGTCATTCCCCCGTCTGTGAATTCTTTCCGTGTGACCCCGTCTTCCTCCATCCCTCCCTGTCCCCCACCCTCCTCCTCCTCTATCCCCCCTCCCTCCCTTCCCTCAGTCTGTGTCTCTGTGACCCCTGCTGTAACCTCTCTTCTGGACTCTTTATTGTAGTCAAATGTAGAGTTACTCATCCTGCCCACAGGAGCCGTTTCAGTCCAAGTGAAATGGATTTATTATCGCAAATTTTTAAAAAGGCATTTTGTTTTATTCCCCTGTCTCCAGCACACTTTAATGTTCACGCGCTTTTGCAGCCGTAGGTTCTCCGGGCCTGGGGAGTCAGGAGCCCCACCCCTCAGCCTTCCTAAAAGGTATTTGCCTTTATGATCATGAAAGGTATTTCCAGATGCCTGTGGCGCTTCTGCTGTCTCTCCAGGAATTGTGGACGTGAAGTCTCAGACTCCACTTTCCTTGTCTCAGGATGCCTAGAGCCCCTGACCACAAACAGAAGAATCTCCTTGGACCAGTATAAGCAGAAAAGGGATTTAGTAAATGCTACAAGATCCATCAGAGAATGGTGCAGAATGGGAGTGTGTTTTAAGACTGTGCTTCCAGGACCAATACCTGGGCAGTGTGATGGGCATGGAAAGGTGAGAAAGTAGTTCCCCTGATCAGTGGTGGGGCCTCTGCTGCCGGAACCGGCCTGTCTTCTCAGTGGTGAAGCTGCCCGCACGCGGACCCATACAGTGGACGTTCTGTAAGGAGCCTGCTTCTGGGGCAGCCCCAACCTCGCCCCCTGCCTGCCCGCTGCCAGGGAGGCCTATGAGGAAACGGGAAGTTTGAGAACTTCCTAAAATACACAAAGGCTGCTTGAATCGTTATGGGCTCTGGTTACAGGAGATGTTCGCCAGGAGCCCCCAAGGAGCCTACAAGCCAACGGAGGAGGAAGACCAGCAAACTTCCCAGAACTGACCCCAGGAAGATGGGAATGGACCCCAGACGTCCAACCTAAGACAGCTCTGCCAACCAGGAACATGTTCACATTTCTCCGCATGCTTGCCTAATTCTCCCGTCTGCAGGAAAAGGAAGCGTTTTAAATTAAATTTGCAAAGTTGTCTCTATGTTCGAGAAGTCTTCAGATTATTTTAAACACGCTGTAAGCCTGCCAGTTCCACAGAGAGATGACCTCATTGATCAGGGGAGCTTTCAGAGGATCCATTTAGGAAAAGCAACTGCTTTTCCTCCTGAGTGACCACTCAGGAGGCTTAGGTGCCCAAATTGTGTTGAAAGACTTACTCTTTGCTCTAAGTAGCAACTTCTGAAAACTGTAATAAACAACTATGAGGTCATGTAATTCTTAATTAGAAAGGTTTTCAGAAGAAAGGGGAATGCACTTGTGTTTAAATGAAGCAAAACTGGAAAGACGGGATCCGGGCACTGCAGGCTCTCATTATCACCTACACCTTCGCGTTGCATCTCCAGTGCTGGTTTCCAGACGCAGAGGACGGACGTCGGCAGGCCCAGGGCTGGTGACGGGAGCCTGCTTTAACAGCTTCACCCCGTGCTCTGCTCTCACTCTTGGCGAGAAGCAGACACTGCAGTGAAATGAAGTGAAATGAAGTGAAATTCACTGCAGCACACGTCGGCCTTCCATCCGTCTCATGCTGACCTTTACCCTGTCTCTTGGCAAAACTTGTGCCAAGAGTGGTGCTATAGTTACAAATTAAGCAAATGCAGTCAGAGAACTCTTGGGGTTTTGTTTGTATTTTTAAGTACCTAACTACAAAAGGAGTATGTCAAGACTGTATATTGTCACCCTGTTTATTTAATTTATATGCAGAGTACATCATGAGAAATGCTGGACTGGAAGAAACACAAGCTGGAATCAAGATTGCTGGGAGAAATATCAATAACCTCAGATATGCAGATGACACCACCCTTATGGCAGAAAGTGAAGAGAAACTGAAAAGCCTCTTGATGAAAGTGAAAGTGAAAAGGTTGGCCTAAAGCTCAACATTCAGAAAACGAAGATCATGGCATCTGGTCCCATCACTACATGGGACATAGATGGGGAAACAGTGGAAACAGTGTCAGACTTTATTTTTCTGGGCTCCAAAATCACTGCAGATGGTGACTGCAGCCATGAAATTAAAAGACGCTTACTCCTTGGAAGGAAAGTTATGACCAACCTAGATAGCATATTAAAAAGCAGAGACATTACTTTGCCAACAAAGGTTCGCCTAGTCAAGGCTATGGTTTTTCCTGTGGTCATGTATGGATGTGAGAGCTGGACTGTGAGGAAGGCTGAGCGCCGAAGAATTGATGCTTTTGAACTGTGGTGTTGCAGAAGACTCTTGAGAGTCCCTTGGGCTGCAAGGAGATCCAACCAGTCCATTCTGAAGGAGATCAGCCCTGGCATTTCTTTGGAAGGAATGATGCTAAAGCTGAAACTCCAGTACTTTGGCCACCTCATGCAAAGAGCTGACTCATTGGAGAAGACTCTGATGCTGGGAGGGATTGGGGGCAGGAGGAGAAGGGGACGACAGAGGATGAGATGGCTGGATGGCATCACTGACTCGATGGATGTGAGTCTGAGTGACCTCCGGGAGTTGGTGATGGACAGGGAGGCCTGGTGTGCTGTGATTCATGGGGTTGCAAAGAGTCGGACACGACTGAGCGACTGATCTGATCTGACAGTCACTATAAGGTTTGAGGTGGGTGAACTACTTAGTGGGTATTTGCTTATGCTGGAAAATATATGTGCGTGTGCAAGCTCAGTCGCTTCTGTCGTGTGTGACTCTTTGTGACCCCAGGGACTGTAGCCCCCAGGCTCCTCTGTCCATGGGATTTCCCAGGCAAGAATACTGGAGTGGGTTGCCATTTTCTACTCCAGGGGATCTTCCTGACCCAGGGATGGAACCCGTGTCTCTTGTGTCTCCTGCACTGCAGGTGGATTCTTTACCCTATGAGCCACCAGGGAAGCCCAGAAAATATACAGAGGAAGCAAAGCTTGCATTTTGACTTCTGAATGAAGAGAGGATTTCAGATCCAAAAGAGAGAGAGAGAGAGCGAGCTTGCTATTATACATGTTGTTTTTGCTTATCCTGCGGAATCTTTCTAATAAAAAAATATTTTATTTGCTTGGCTGCAGCAGGTCTTAGTTGTGGCATGCAGACTCAGCTGTGGCATGTGGGACCCAGTTCCCCGACCAGGGAGCGAACCCAGGCCCCCTGCGTTGGCAGCACAATCTTAGTCCCTGGACCACCAGGGAAGGGCCTATCCCACGGAATCTTGAGACCATCTGTCTCCTCAAACTCTGCGTCCAAGAAAAGTAAATGGACTGCACAAGGTCTAGAGGATATTAACTGACAATTATGTGAGTGTGAGCAACGTAAACCTTGGTGTGAAAATACAGAGCCTAAGACGCAGAAAATTTGGTTCAGTTCAGTTCAGTCGCTCAGTCGTGTCCAACTCTTTGTGACCCCATGGACTGCAGCACTCCAGGCCTCTCTGTCCATCACCAACTCCCGGAGTTTACTCAAACTCACGTCCATTGAGTCGGCCATGCCATCCAACCATCTCATCCTCTGTCATTGCCTTCTCTTCCCGCCTTCAATCTTTCCCAGCATCAGGGTCTTTCCCAATGAGTCAGTTCTATTATTTCTATTTAAATAGAATAGTGATAACTCAAAAAGGATACAAGATAAAACTTGCCTATCAGAACAAAATTAAAAAATTAAACTGGACTTCTCTGGCGGTCCACTGGTTAAGAATCCACCAGCCAGTGCGGGGGACATAGATTCGATCCCTAACCCAGAAAGATTCCACATGCCATGGAGCAACGAAGTCTGTGCCACACAGTAAAAGTAACCATGGCAACGAAAAGCCCGCTCTTTGCAAAAAAAAAAAGTTAAAATAAAATAAACTATCTAGCTTGTAACATTGCTGCTGCTGCTGCTAAGTCGCTTCAGTCGTGTCCAACTCTGTGCGACCTCAGAGACGGCAGTCCACCAGGCTCCCCCATCCCTGGGATTCTCCAGGCAAGAACACTGGAGTGGGTTGCCATTTCCTTCTCCAATGCATGAAAGTGAAAAGTGAAAGTGAAGTCGCTCAGTCATGTCTGACTCTTAGCGACCCCATGGACTGCAGCCCACCAGGCTCCTCCACCCGTGGGATTTTCCAGGCAAGAGTACTGGAATACCGGAGTAATGGAGTGGGCTGCCATCACATTCTCCAAGGTTGTAACATTACTAGAAGCTAAATATCAAAAGATAGAGTTGATTTGTTTAGCCAGAACCCGTGAGTGTAGACAGACTTCACCGTCTACACTGAAGAATTGACGAGATCATAGATACTGAATTGGCCTAACAGGCGTGTGATTCTTGGCCTGATTTCCAGTTTCCTGTCCTGGGAACACAAGCCCAGAGCTTCCCCTTCTAAGAACTACCAGCTGCTGGAATGCAAAAGCCTTCGTAGCGAAAATACACGCTAACACCCATGCTGAACTCTGCACTGGGTCAGTGCTCACACAGCAGAGAGAAAAGACTGTCTGCAGTGAGTTTAGGACTATTACTTGGAACTTACACATGGAGGACGCGTGTTCCAAGGACAAAGAACAAGGGCAATTGCCAAGCTGGCGCTCAGTAGTTTCAGTGTTTGCTGTAATAATGGGACGATTGAGAGACTACTTTTATATTGTTGGGTAAAGCAAGTAAGGAATGAAACGCTTGTGTTAGAAATAATGCAATTCGGTATAAACGATTCGATTACAAAAATGAAAGAAATTAAGTAGAAGTACTCTACAAGTAGTGACCTGACCTGCCTCTTGAGAAACCTGTATGCAGGTCAAGAAGCAAGAGTTAGAACTGGACATGGAACAACAGACTGGTTCCAAATAGGAAAAGGAGTACGTCAAGTCTGTATATTGTCATCCTGCTTATTTAACTTATATGCAGAGTACATCATGAGAAACACTGGACTGGAAGAAGCACAAGCTGGAATCAAGATTTCTGGGAGAAATATTAATAACCTCAGATATGCAGATGACACCACTCTTATGGCAGAAAGAAAAGAGGAACAGAAGAGCCTCTTGATAAAAGTGAAAGAGGAGAGTGAAAAAGTTGGCTTAAAGCTCAACATTCAGAAAACGAAGATCATGGCATCTGGTCCCATCTCTTCATGGCAAATAGATGGGGAAACAGTTGAAACAGTGGCTGACTTTATTTTTTGGGGCTCCAAAATCACTGCAGATGGTGATTGCAGCCATGAAATTAAAAGATGCTTACTCCTTGGAAGAAAAGTTATGACCAATCTAGACAGTATATTGAAAAGAAGAGACATTACTTTGCCAACAAAGGTCCGTCTAGTCAAGGCTATGGTTTTTCCTGTGGTCATGTATGGATGTGAGAGTTGGACTGTGAAGAAAGCTGAGCGCGGAAGAACTGATGCTTTTGAACTGTGGTGTTGGAGAAGACTCTTTAGAGTCCCTTGGACTGCAAGGAGAGCCAACCAGTCCATTCTAAAGGAGATTAGTCCTGAATGTTCATTGAAAGGACTGATGCTGAAGCTGAAATTCCAATACTTTGTCTACCTGATGCAAAGAGCTGACTCATTGGAAAAGACCCTGATGCTGGGAAAGATTGAAGGTGAGAGAAGGGGACAACAGAGGGTGAGATGGTTGGATGGCATCCCTGACTTGATGGACATGAGTCTGAGTGAACTCCGGGAGTTGGTGATGGACAGGGAGGCCTGGTGTGCTGCAGTTCATGGGGTCGCAAAGAGTCGGACACGACTGAGTGACTGAACTGAACTGAACTGGCATCCATGAGACAGCTCAGGAATGAGCACCGGAGACGTCATCTGGGGGCTTGAGAGAGGGGCTCAGCGAAGGACCTGGGGGAGAGGTCTGCCCTGGAAGGCCCATTGGCTCCTGCTCCCTTGGGCTTTTGGAGGAATCACATTCGCACCAAACCGAGCCCTGTGTTTTCCTGTTTTAGCTGTTATTGCCATTGTTATTACCGTGTATGTGACCGTATATACGGTTAACATATTTAGATATTTATGTTGGCTTGGTGCTCTCTACTCACACTCCGCCAAATACCCAGATGCGATGCCCTGCGGGCACCCTGCAGGGAGCAGGCACTGCGCCCGGAGGGCAGATCAAATAGCCACCACGTTCTGTGATAACTCACTTCTCAGGTCGTCCCAAGACAAGGCTTCATACGTCCACAGGAGCACAGAGCTGGAGGGCCTGGAGTCCGAGCTCCCAGGAGGGTGCTGTCCAGCCCGCCGGGAGAGCAAAGTTTGGCCAGGCTCTTTGATGAGATTTTCACTCACAAACAGAATGCCCGCTTGTTCTGAGTGTCCTTTCTGCTAATGATTCACTGGTCATTTTAAAGGAACCGAGAACCTTTAAGAGAGCAAGTCCGGTGGTGCTGATGCTGGGTTAGGACTCGGATTCCAGCCAGCAACACTGCACTCGCACCTTTTCTCACTGTTCCTCTGGGGTCCTGGCGTGTGTTCTCGCGGGATATGCAGAGAACAGGGAGCTGAGGGCCGCCTGAGACCCTGTTGGGAAGCTGGCCCCCGAGGCCCCTCAGCGCCCGCTCTGACGTGGGCGCCTTCCCCGAGCCCCGCGCCCAGCACACACCCTGGTTGTCCGTGTCCACTCAGGGCAGAAGTGGCCCTGCCGGCCTGTCTGCCTTTCCTCAGCAGGTGCCCCAGGTGTGAGAGCTGGCAGATGGTATCATCTCCCAGCTGACACCTCGAGCTGTGCGGGTTCCTCGGTGGCACTAGGGACGGGTAGGGCAGGTTCTCCAAGGTGCAAGGGGGAGGGGAGGATCCCAAACCAGACTACCAGTGGTGGCTCCTGACGGGACAGGCCGTGAGGCTGCTTTATATGCTCCTGGGTGGTGTGCGTTGCTTACAAGTTGTTATGTGTGCAACCGGCCCAGCAGAAGGCGCTGTTTAATTAAGCCCATCCAGGCTCTGACCCAAAGTTCCTTCCAGCCACCCTCACCTACAGGCAGCCCTGGAGGCATGAACCTGACGGAGGGGGAAGGGTTTGTCCCCGGTCCCCCATCTGTGGTGGACGCAGCCTCGAGGCAGGAGGCCCCAATCACACGGGCCCCCTGCCCCCTTGCCTCTGCTTCCACGGGGACAGGCCGGCTGAGAAGAGGGGACACAGAGCCTGCGGACTCCTCTGTCCATCTGCCTCCCTCGTCCGTTACCGCCAGAGCACAGCAAACCCGCTCCCGTCCACGGGGCAGCGTTAGAAACCCCAGCCGTGCTGTGTGCTGACCCGAGGCGTCGGGACAGGCTCCTCGGGGCCGCCCCACACCCGCCCTCCGAGCGTGCCCCTGCCCAGGGTCAGCCTCCCCCTCCCCCGGTGCCCCGCACAGCGCCGGCCACGTGGTGTCAACGTGTGCCAGGGCCCTGCAGCCCCCACGGCTTCCCCGGCAACAGCACCGGTGCGCCCAGGACACCTCGGCGGGCTCCAGGTGCAGGCCCAGGGCGCTCACTGTCCACTGCCTGCCCGCAAGGCAGAGGGCACCGTGAGCAGCAGGGACGGGGGCGCCCTCCGGAAACAGGCCCCGACAGGCCCGAGGCCGGCTCACCTCTAAGTGTCCTTTCTGGGACACAGTTCTTCAGTTTCTTAACAAACACAACAAGGTATTTAATCATCCTCATTTCACAAATATTTAAATCATTTATTGTCATTAATTTACAGCATTTCAATATACACGCTGCACGGAAGTACAAATAGCTTTCCAAACACGGACAATGTGCTTCCGGTATGCGGCCAGCTGTCAGCCGGGTCACGGTCACTGAGGACATGCCTTCTGGGTACTTAAACGCTAATGGTTACAAATTTTGTTCTCTTCAGTTTTTCACTAAATATATTCTTACAGATAATACACATATTACTGCAGATAAAACCTTCATTGAAAATTACTAAATTGATTGCATATTTGTGCTACTCTTTCTGAAGAGAAGGAAAATATTCAGTACTCATAAGGCAGCAGAGAGTTGGTTTACGGACTCTGCCATGTCTAGAAAAATAGTCTGGTTAGTAAAAATAGCATTCCGCGTATTTTCCTCAGCAAGACTATTCATGATGGTGGAGTCCATGACTCGGCAACAGCAGCTGGCGATGCAGTCCCTTCAAAGGCCGGTTCTTCATCTCCCGTTGTTACGCTGATGCCTTTTTAGACATCCTGGGAAGAAGCACAAGGCAAAACCCAGTGAGGAAACAACTTCTCCACCAGCCTCAAAGGTCAGGAGGGCTTTAAGAAAGGTCATGGAGAGCTTGATGTACACTTGTTTCAAGTCAGGATTTTACAGAAACAGCAATCTCCTGCTTCATGCCAACGTTCCTGCTTTAATCAGTGACTTTTCCCTGTGCTGTATTAACCGCCCAATCACTGTTTCAAATTCTCGGCATAGTTTTGCTCTGAATCAAGTCTCCCCAGCTGCAGATGCACTTCTGTCCACACCCACACCCTAGAGATTTCTGCTCCACTCCGCCCAGCTCCTCAAAACACAAAGGGTGGGAAGGGTCTGCTCACTCGTGCCGGATCAGCCGTCCTCCCTGGATGAGCTGTGCTACTTCGTTGGTGGCGTGGCAGGCAAACAGGAGCCAGTTCCGAGGCTGCACTTTGTAGGCGAATCTCATGAACGTGAGGGAGTAACAGCAGAGGGCTGTCAGGACACGCAAGACAGACAGTGACTGACAGCTGCCGAGATCAAGGGCTGCTGGGCCGACTGCCTCAACACAAGAGCCTCTTCTGCTACAACCTTTACGTGCTTCCGCAAACGGGAAACTCGTGAGATGGTCTGCCCCGTTGCTGGGTGCTCTGTTGTTTATTAAAGCCAGCGCTCGGACATCAGTTCTGGGCTCCTTTTCTGTCCCCTAGGGTTGTTTATAGTCTGTTATCTGAAAGACTGCCACTTAACCCCCTCAGCATGTTTTATGGTCAAATATTAAGAGTTTCAAGTAAAGTTAAAGATACTTTTTCGGAATAAAGCTCAAGAGGACACACTCTTTAACTGGGGTACTAAATCTGAAAGGCAGACAAGACCCTAACAAATACTTCTAAACACAGGAGCCCGGTTTCTCCCTTCTGTGTGACCTAAGGTCTCTGGAAGCCAGCAGGCTCTCTGTGGTACTTTCTAACGTGACTGCAGTACCTGGGGCGACAAACCCGAAATGTTCGCAGGAGCTGTATCATGCTATAATTACACACAAAAATCCTCCCATTCACATCTGCATCCTTACCAAATGTCATCCGCCCACTGATAATCTCTGGGGACTTCTTCATGTCATTGATGGCGGCAATGGGAAGACCCCAGTTGGCTACTGGGCCCCAAAAGTGCTATTAAAAAATGAGGAGAGCAAGAAGAGGAAAAGTGAAGATGGAGCCATGAACAGCTGCAACTTCTACCTTAGATGGTAACGCGAAGTGCGCGGTGAACCCCTGGAGGTCACCAGGCAGGCGCTGGGCTGTGCAAGTGCTGGCCTGTGAACCCGCAGTTCTCACAGGTGAGACCCCGAACCGAAGGAAGCAGGCACTTTACCAAGGTCCCTGCTAACTTCCAGATGACAGTTAAGTAATCTCTGACTATCTCATTTAGAGAATTTTCAAATGAGATCAACTTCTTGCATAATTCAATCTTGCCACAACTTAACTTAAACCTTGTTAGAACTATTCTCTGCAATGTTTAAATCCATTAGAACTTCTTTTTTCAAGTTTTCATTAAGATATGTGTTAGTATCTCTTAAAATACAGACCCTAAGTTGGATACTTTTCCTGAAGAAAATAACTTAGAAAGGGAAGAAACTGCTTTCAGTTAATATGATCATATTCAGATCAGAGAACCAAAAAATCTATACTTGGAACCTCAGATAGTATGAAATAAAGATTGAAAAATACTTTTAAAATAATAGTAGCAACCTATATTTAGAAAATGGACCTACTGTCTCTCACCTGCAACCACAGCCCTCACAGGCACCAGAACTGAGCTGTCCATGGTGAACAGCAGTGAGAGCCAATTTAATTTCTGAGGCTGAAATAGGCCCACGGGCTTTCCCTGTTACATTAAAACCTGCCTTATTTATGTGCAGTTTGTAAATAATACTTGAAAGTGTGAAGGAGGGAATCCCTGGCGCCAGTGGTTAGGCCTCAGTCTCTCACTTGGGAGGCCCAGGTCTGATCCCCGGCTGGGGAACTAAGATTCCCACAAGCTATGCAGCACAGCCGAAGAAAATAAAAGTAAAATATGAAGGAAACCACATGTCATTGGCTAAAGACCCTTTCTGGTTATCAGAACATTAAGCAGTGCTTTATTTCTGCCTATCAGAGCATTTAAGATAAATTTAGACTGCAGAATACATTTCTAGATCTGCATTTTTTAATACTGACCAAGATTCATTAAAATTCAAAACCTCCTAAGAATGAGAAAGAAGGGAAATGCAAAAAAAATAAATGAAAATTACCTTTGTCATGATCTAATACTTTGAAATGTTTGCATGATATGCTTGACGCAAGCACGAGGCCGTGCCTTGAGAAGCTATCCAGCATCAGAGCTGTCCTGTGCCAGCATGCTGAGGACTGTGGCGTCCACGTCTGAGTTACAGACTCTGTAACTTAGGCACAGCTGGTGCACAGAACCTCTGAGGTGCTGGGGTGGCTAATTAGTCCTGCTTTCAGACTGGATTCTGTCTGAGACACGCACGGCTGAAGCTTTCCTAGTTCCAGTGTCTAGATGGGGGCTGGCCGTGTCCCTTCTTCCTCACCCTCCAGACCTCTGGTAACAAATGTCTCCCCCTCCTCACCTGCCTACTTCAGGGAGAGGCCTGTCCTTCCCTTGTGGCCCCTCGCTTTATCCCACATCATCTTCTCCACCTTTTTTACCACGTCAGTCTACTCCCATCACTTGCTGTTTAACTGTTTCCCATCACTTTGCTCTGCTCAGCGACCTCTGGATCTACACATCACACACAAGGCACCCTGCAGGGCTCGGCCATGCCAGGCGTCTGCATCACAGCTGTGGCCAGACAGTAGAGGCCTTGGCCTGAATCTGAAACCTGAGGCAGGCCGGGGACTTCCCCAGTCACATGGCAGTGCTCACAGTTTCACTGGCCTGAGTGTAGGGTCATGTGACACAGGGTTCTGCAAGTCAAGGGCTATATATACACTTGTGGTTATAAGCACTGAGATATACCTAAGATACATTTCTTAAAAAGACCATAAAGGGTAAACATAATTCCAACACTAGTTACGAGATTATCTAAGCGCAGAACCATCTTTCCTATCTAGTGCGAGGTCCCAGTTGTCACTTGGCTGCTCTGGAGTAACGTCTGGCCTGTCTGCACATAGTTGTAGGTCAGTGTGCTGGTCCTCTAGGGAAGTCAGCATCCAGAGCGGACCCGGAGGACCCAGGGGGCACTGGAGGCGCCCCCGGCCCGGGGCCTGCAGGATGGAGGCAGGATGTGCTATTTCCTGTCCATAACTCTGCTACGGCACAAAGTCTACAGAAGCCTTGAGCGAAGGAGAGATAGGCTCTTACCGTACTATTTCGTGAGGAGCCGCCGAGGTTCGGACAGGAAAGACATAGGGAAGGAAAAAAAAAAGATCAGATGCTTTGAAACATGTCAGTTTAACGGCACACGTGTCCACGTCTAGTAACAGAACTACAACACAAGCAGCACATTTTTAAAACGATGATTTAGTGATATTTCTAACAATAACCTTGACCTAACGAAAGTAAACCTTAATTTTATCAAAAATAAACTTAATCCTTAAAGCCAGGCTATCCAGTAGCAATACAATGCAAGTCACACACAGGAGCCACATAAGGAAGTTAAAGATTTCTGCTGCTGCTACTGCTAAGTCGCATCAGTCGTGTCCAACTCTGTGCGACCCCATAGACAGAAGCTCACCAGGCTCCCCTGTCCCTGGGATTCTCCAGGCAAGAACACTGGAGTGGGTTGCCATTTCCTTCTCCAATGCATGAAAGCGAAAAGTGAAAGTGAAGTCGCTCAGTTGTGTCCGACTCTTAGCGACCCCGTGGACTGGAGCCTACCAGGCTCCTCCGTCTATGGGATTTTCCAGGCAAAATTACTGGGGTGGGGTGCCATTGCCTTCCCCGTAAAGATTTCTAGAAGCTATAAATGAAAAATAGGGGTTAACCTTATTTATTCTAATGTTTCAGAATATTTTAATTTGGACATGTAATCAAGAACAACCTCACAGTGAGGCATTTTACATTCTTTTTTGGCTCTAAGTCTCTGAGATCCAGTGGGCGCCAACACTTCCGGCACACCTCAGCCTGGACTGGCCACCCTCCACGAGCTGCATGGCCACTTGGGGCTGGGGGCTCTCAGACTGGACAGCACGGGCTTCAGGGGAGCATTTATTTGAAAACAACTAGTTGGACAGAAGCACAGTGTTGCAGAAGCCTGTCCACAACGAGCTTCCCACTCTTACTGACTGACAGGCTATCGCCAGAGCATAAGCCCCTGAAAATAGGCCTGTAATTCTATATTCTGTTCAGACAGAAACTCTGGTCCAAGTGACAGCCAGCACTCACAAGGCATTCAGACAATGTTTGCTGAATGAAGAGAAAAATCTTTCAATGTTAAGTGAATTGTTTTCCTGAATGTTAAAACTAATGTCATTCAGAAATACGTCGAGTTACTTTTATTGCTGAAAGGGTAGTTCTTCTTTCCAGGATACAGCTGAATAGTTCTGTTGAGGCAAACTCTTATTAAAGTGCAGCTTACTTCCCTGGTGGCTCAGACGGTAAAGCGTCTGCCTACAATGTGGGAGACCCGGGTTTGATCCCTGGGTCGGGAAGATCCCCTGGAGAAGGAAATGGCTACCCACTCCAGTACTATTGCCTGGAAAATCCCATGGACAGGGCCGCCTGGTAGGCTACAGTCCATGGGGTTGCACAGAGTCGGACACAACTGAGCAACCTCACTTTCACTGAAACAATCACTGGAATAAAACGATAAAAATCTTTATATACACAGTCATGTCTGAAGAACTCATCTTGTTCTTTTGTTCTTGGGCATGTCACGCGATTCCCCCAGCCAGGAATGACCTGCGCCCTGCGCCCTGCGCCCTGCACTGGAAGCAGAGTCTCAACCACTGAATCACCAGGGAGGTCCCTCCTCTAGTTGTTTCGAGTTAGGGCTCAAGGAAGTTCTAATTTTCAGCATGAAAGTACTTGCCAAACGTGCTAATAATACACTTCAAATAGCTTCCATTATGAAATGTGACCAGCCCAGAAAGAGCCCGTCTTTCACAGTTAAGTGAGCTGTTCTAACAGGTGACATTTCCACTGTGGAACAAGCAGGTCCCAGCTGAGCACAGGGCTTTACTGGGGGGCAACGTCCTGAGCCGGTCAGGGCAGGGTCTGGCAGTTTATAGGCTGCAGTCACCTCTGGGGTTGCTCTCCTCTCTTCAGGGTCTAAACACATGCCTTTTATTCACCGATCAATGACCAATGGTTGTTCCCCCGCCCCCTACAAATTATTTCAAAAATATTCCAAGATGTAGCTCTTAAAATCCAAAATGTCAACTTGATAATTTAGTTTTCAATTCAGAACTCTCTCCTTGGATTGTACAATAGTTCAAACTCTACCCTAATTTACAACAGGTGACCTTAGGGCAGATTATGGAGGAATGTGAAGGAGGAATTAATTTCTGCCACCATTCCCTGCTCCGTACAAAAGTCCTATGTGAAACTGATCACAAAAATAATGTTGATCACGTCACTTTAATAGTGGTTTAATGATTATAAAATGACCTTGAGGATAAAACTGTTCTAAACATCCCTGGGAAATACAAACATCCACAACTCAAAGCCTCTTAACTCTGCGTCAGAGCTGTCCAAAACGTGAGTCAACTGTCAGTCAAAAATCTAAAAAGGACATTGGTGCAGGGCCAAACTAGAAAAGTTTCCCAGTATGTATGAATATCTGTTCTAAAGAAAGATACACCTAAAAGCAACCCAAACGGCCCCTGGGGACAGGGACGTAAACTGGAGAACACCCTCTCTCTCCACTCGGGACGCGCCTCACTTCAGCGAAGGCTAAAAACCTCAGAACAAAACAAAACGCCCTCAGAACAGATCCAGGTTTTCTTGGTTCACTTGACCTTGAATTTTCGTGAAGGAGAAACCAGGTAAGAATGCTGATGGAGGGCCTTCGCTGGTGGTCCGGTGGCCAAGACTCTGCACTCCCGATCCAGGGAGCCCAGGGCTGATCCCTGGTCAGGGAACAAAACCCCATCTGCCCCAGCTGAGGTCCCACCTGCCCCAGCCGAAGATTCCACTTGACCCAACTAAAGACCTCGCACAGCCAAATAAATAAGTAATTTAATAAAAAAGAGGAGAATGATGACGGAGGTGACAGAGGAGGGCCAGGACCACCCTGAATAAACATGACCTTCTTTCCCCCCTTTATCTGAATGCTGCTGTCTGGTCCCAGGCCTCTCCCACACCCATTTTTATTTTCAACAAGTCTCCTGGGCACTGCCAATTTGTTTCCTTTTCC
Source organism: Tragelaphus eurycerus (assembly GCA_935064755.1). Classification (NCBI taxonomy): domain Eukaryota; kingdom Metazoa; phylum Chordata; class Mammalia; order Artiodactyla; family Bovidae; genus Tragelaphus; species Tragelaphus eurycerus. The sequence goes on from CAKXYN010000114.1 coordinate 3,221,840, forward strand.
TAAAATTACTGACAATAGTTGTTAGCTTTCTCTGCAAGTACTCTGGGTAAGTTAGGTAATTTATAACTTGTTTATACAGTTCTAAAAGGATCCTAGCATAGTCTGTCTGTATCGCTCCTGAGAGTAAAGTAAGATTCTGAGATATTCTAGACCGCAATTCTCTTTGAGGCTGAAAATGGTGACCACCATTTCATTTATTCTCACCAACTTTTACCTGATTTTCTACTTCAAGTTAAAATCAGGGAGTTTTTACAAATCATAATGTGTGATAATCAACTGGTCAAAACTAAACTGGAAGGGAGAAAAGAGACTCTTGTGGCCAGCTCTGTTTCAACACTCAGCCTCAGCAAGTGTTTGAAGGTCATTTATATGACAGGGAAGTAAAGCCAAGGGCAGGGTGTGGAAGCTCGTGAGAGACATACAGGAAAAGGGGGTGCAAAGAAAGCACTGCCACCTTCTTCTCAAAACCGTTTTTGTGCATAACTACTTCCCTTCAAATCTTAAATAGACATTCCTGTTTTAGCTTCACAACTTTGGTGTCCAGAGGGTCTCGACGTCTCAACTTTTCTGCGTGGTTTGGATCTTAGTTTTCCCATATGGCCAGAGAAGCGCTAAGACCATCTGATGTCTGAGGACCATTCAGCTCTAACATTCTATTCTATTTGGAAAGATTTCTGTTTTCCCCTGCAACTTCTCCCTTGGGTATTAAGTATAAATTCTTAAAGCTCTCCTGGAAGCCTAGAAGTTAAAATTAACAGAATAGAAAACCTTATTAACTAGAGAATACTCACTGCAAACACCCAACTTACCTGGGGTGTATAAGAGCATGCTGACTGATAAACTGATTTTCTAACACTCATGATCTAGGCTTACATAAGAAGCCCTCCTTTGCACATATGTGCACATACACACCCATTCACTCCTCCAGGAAGGGGATGAATCTCTGGTATAAACACGCACAGACTGACACGCCACAAAACAACACACCCTATCTCCAAGCTTAGCTGCTCCTTCGAATTTATTTTTCTTAATTCAGGAGGGAGAATGAGAGGAGAGGACCCCCCCCACCCCCCAAAAAAGCTATCTTCTTTTGCTTTCCATTGACAAGGTATGTGATGAAATAATTTATTCTTCTTTAAAAAGATAACAGAATAGAGATCCAGAAAGTTCTTGATTCAAGATTTTCATTAAGGTAAGAAGAAGAAATCAGGGAAAGGAAAGCTGAAAGGCACCAAAAGGAGAATACCAGGAACCCAGGGACTAAGCACGGAATATTCATAAAAATACGTTAACGGAACATTTCCTTCAGTAACTATACACAGCACTATGCTGTAACATCAGTTACCGAAGCACAAAAACCAAGAAATGTGTCCAAGACTACACGGCTGGAAAGCAACAGGGCTTGGATTCAACCTATTGTTTAAATTCAATACTAGGGCAATAACGCTGCCAGGACATACCACAAAAACTATTGCTAATTACTTAATATTTTAATATTGGGACCTTATTTTAATGTCCCAGTTGTCCAAGTAATGCCTTTTAGAGCTGTTTTCATCCATACCAGATCCAAACAAAATCCACACACTGCCTTTGGTTAGAGCCTGCTCTTTCATCTCAGGTTTCTCAACCAAAAAAAAAAAAAAAAAAAAATCAACATTTGAAAATTCACTTCAGTAAGAAAGGCATTTCAATCTTATTCAGAAAATGTAACTGACAGGAGTTTATAATCTACGTGAAACATGATTTTGAATTTTTTCTACAGATGTCAACTCTGTCGTTAAGAAGATGACTTTAAAACTCTACAACAGCTTTAGTTTGGAAAACCTCTATACCCCTTTGGCAGGCTCTAAGAAGGAGGCTGGAGCTCTTGAGTAGTCCAGGATTGCCAAGAATGTAGAACTGATGAGATGAGCAGGCACAGAACCCCATTTCTGCTTGGAGGAGAATATGAAATTGTCTTCTTACTGCTTCATTTGCTTTTGCAGAAGCAAAGCCGGGGCTGTAAGAAGACTGGAAGAACAAACAGGGGAAACATCCCTCTAATAAGTTCTGGAGAGAGAAGTCTGTCTTTGTAGGGGAAAAGGCTAATAAAAGAGCTTCTGATGAGACTTTTGATACCAGTCCTCAAACCTGTCCTCAATCACCACTTGGCAGGCTGGCATGAGATCCCACTGCTGCCAAGAACAGGAGAGCAAACAAGCCCAGTGGGACACTCACTTCCTCCGTTCAGTCCACGAAAGTATTTCCAGGTCAAAATACACAGCTTCACACGTTGTGAAAATGAGCGGGACCCTGTAGGGCCTTTCTGGGTACAAAAGCCCCTCCATGCCCCCACTTCTTGTTACAGAAAAGGGCTTTAGTCTCCAAGGCTTCCTGAAGTTCCCAAGGGCAGATTCAGGCAGTTACTAATAGGGAAAGTGAGGAAACAGAAAGAAGGAAAGAAGCAAGAAAAGTACTGAAAGAGTAATCAATAGTTCAGCAACAAACCAAGTCCTGCTGCTGCTGCTCACTCCTAAAGGGATACACACAACAGTCTAACAGACCTTTGAGCTGTTCTGCAGGAACAAAGACCCCACCCACAGCGGGTGGGGGAGGTGGTGACTACATTCCCACCAGAAGAAGTTGGAACTGGAAGGTTGTCATTAAGATTCCCCAAATCACCTGGTTACGTCACCACCCACGAGTCGGAAGTCCACAAGCTGATCACACACCCTGCAGCCCTCGCTCTTTTGTTTTGTGTCTTTAAGAACCCTTTCTTGAGAGTCATCTGGGAGTCTGGGTCTTTTGAACATGAGCCGCCCCTTCTTGGTTTGCAGGGACCCTGCAATAAACACGGCACTTTCCTTCCCCACCATGCCGGGTCAGGAGATTAGCTTTGCTGTGTATCGGGCACATAGACTCAAGCTCTGTTCAGTAAAATCCACATTTATGATTTTAACTTTTCCCATAATAGGAAACTTTTAAAAATGTTTCTGCTACAAAGACAGCAAGATATAATAGAAATATACAGTGATTTGGGGTTTCCAACTATTTTCACACCCCTCACCTGGTTTAATGTTCTCAACAACGCAGTGAGACAGGACATTGTGATTAAGCCCATTTCATAGATGGGGTAAATAAAGTCCACTGGGATTGATTGCTGGGGATCCCTTGGCCTGAATTCATTCTTTGGAATCCCAGCTGGGAGCCAAACCTTGTAGCACTTTCCTGGACACTGCGATTCTCTTCCTCATTTAGTTGGAGCTTAATACAATGAAAGCAATGCTAGAGAAGTTATACAAACATTAAAGCTACATGAACTCAACCTCTGAAAAAAGGTCACACACATCAAAGCATTCAACTGAAATGCCTGGCTCTCAAGACACCTAACTAGTAGAAAAAATATAAATTTAGAAAAGTGGGGCTAACTCTCTTCCTTGAAAATACATATATTCTACAAACTCTTCCTAGGTGATCACCAGCACATTTCTAATGTGGATAAGACTTTATTCTTAATTACACCATCCAGCTTTACCCTTAGTGGTCCTTAACTATTAGGAGGCCCGTCCACAGGAGAGAACATCAGTAAACCTAAGGTGGTACCTGAAGCCACAGGGAGACTTAGCCGCAGGGACTAAGCACACCGCCTCACATGACTGCTTTGCTCAGACTTTCCAGGACATTAACCTGATAAACACCGTACTCCACTGTACTAAACATCTATCCTAACTAACCACAGTCCTGTAAAAGTGCAGAAAGTTTTTTTTTTTTTTTTCCAGAAAACTCAGTCGTGTCCGACTCTTCGCGACCCCATGGACTGCAGCCCACCAGGCTCCTCTGTCCATGGGATTTTCCAGGCAATAGTACTGGAGTGGACTGCCATTTCCTTCTCCAGGGGATCTTCCCCACCCAGGGACTGAACCCGGATCTCCCGCACTGTAGACAGACGCTTCACCAGACGCTTTACCGTCTGAGCCGCCAGGGAAGTCTTGTAGCGCTCATTACCTCTTTACTATATTAAACTGTTGAAAAACACTGCAGCGCTCAATTTACCTAGGTTTAAGAAAATCACACAAATAAAAACTAAAATCTAAATTTATTCTCCAGGGAAGGATACTGGAGTGGGTTGCCATGCCCTCCTCCAGGGGGTCTTCCCCGCACAGGGATTGAACCTCTTTGGTCTCCTGCGTTGGCAAGCCGGTTCTTCACCACTAGCGCCACCTGGGAAGCCCCCAAATAAACTATATAAAACGGCTTTAAAGTTTTATGAAATATTTTGAAATACAAAGCAGGCGTCTCAAGGCTAGAGATAGAAATAAAATACAGATAGTGTCTTCAGGCCTTTCATCCCGCCAAAGCCCTTTCTACCTGGAAAGAATCAACGGAATATACCATGCAAAAGAGCGTGCGCTTGGTTGGCAGAATATTGGTCTGGAAAAGCGTGTTGGATATGACTCCCTCCCACCCGCGCCTGACCTCCTGAAGCTGAGAAACGCGAAGGACGAGTCGACCCGGCGGGCTCGGTGCCCTTGTGGCGGAGAAGGAGCGCTGGCCCCCGCCGCTCCGCTGGCCCCGCGCGACTCCAGGGCGCGCCCTCCCCGCGCCCGCCCGCCGCACACCTGCCGGGCAGGTGCCGGGAGGCGGAGCCCCGGCCCCGCTCGCCGGACCCGGCCGGCTCTCAGCGCTCGTCCGCGCCGGGGCTCCACCTGCGCCCCACTGTCCCGAGGCCCCTGCGCCGCGGGCCCCCAGCCGCCGGCCCGCTACCCCGGGACCCTGCTCGGCTGACTGGACTCCCCGCCCGCCCCGCGCCCCTCGTCACGCGCGGCATCGGCTCCGGAGCCCGGAGCCCTCTGAGGGTCCAGGGTCCGGCCCCGGGGGGACTCGTCACCTCATGAGGTAGTCCCGGAAGTCCTTGCTCCGGACATAGTCCGCCGCCTTCCGCACCAGCGCTCCTGCCATGGCCGTGCCGGACACCTAGCCGCCCGCGGTGCCCTCGCCGCAGCTCCTCGGATCCCAATGACACCCGGCGAAGCGGACAGCTCGGACACCGCACCCTACCGCCCGCGCGCGTCACGACAGCTCGGCCCCGCCTTACGGCCGCCGCCCGGCTCTCGGCCTACTGGAGGGCGCTGAGCGCGAGACGGTGGCGCCGATTGGCTGGCGCTCTCCGCACACCTCCGCCCCGCCCCTCAGAGGAGGTGCTCGGGGGGGAAGGGGGAGGGCCGCTGCCGTAAAACGGCCGGGGCCCGGCGGCGATTGGCTAGCGGTTGCTAGGGAGCCGAGCGGGCGCGCGCCGGGCGGCAAGTGACAGCTTCGTGGCGCGCAGGTCTGTCCTCGCCGCCCGCAGGGGCTCGATACCCGCTTCTCGTGGGTTTTTGCAGCGGCCGCAGGCTCCGGAAAGGCGGCGTCCCCAGAAGCCGCCCTCTGTACCGGCAGGGAAGCCGGTCACAAGCTTAGGACCGACCCCAGAGCCGTAGAGCCATGTGCGGGGCGAGCCGCGGGGAGAGGGAGACATGGGAGCGCCCGGCTTTTCTGAGTTTTGGTTTGTTTTTATTGTGAATGTTTTACACTGGCCCAAAGTGCGGAGGAATGAGTCAATTAAAAGGCTTTTGGTGGGGAGAGAGCAGGGAGGGGCGGCCGACCAGAGGCCCTGGGGCATCTCTGGCAAAGACATCAATTGGAATGTAAACACCATTATTTATTTATTTTTAATATGGGAGGATGGGAAACGATTTCCATAGCCAGCAAAGGGAGAGAGTCAAAGAAATAGGCCTGCGTCCTTTCCACGGAATGCCTAAAAGGCAAGGGGACTGTGCCTTCTGGTACGAAAATACAGCCCGCAGGACCCTGTGGGGCCTCCTGGGGAGCGGCCTTCCTCCCCGCCTCCCCCGTTCTCTGCTTTACCAGATAACGGTATCTGATGCACATTTCCGGAGTTGCTTTATAGTTAAGAAAACACCCACCACAAGGAAGATTGAACTACTGTGAGCTTGTAGTCCCAGGCTGCGTGGAGCCAAAGGACTGATAAAGGTGACCCCCGTGACACCACCCTGTTCCCTCACCATCGGCACCAGAGGCTTGTGCACCAGGTAGTCACTGTACCTTGCTATTCCCCTGTCTCACCTGGCTTTTCAAAGTGCTTTGCCAAAGCCTTTCAGGAAGTTCGGGGTTTTTTAAATTTTTTTAAGGCTTTAGCCACCTAACTCCTTGCCTAGCCCTGCAGAAAACCTTTCTCTCCTCCTGAGGCCCATGTTGCTGTTTGTTTGGCCTCAGTGTGTGGGACACAGGAACTTGTGCTAACAGAAAGATCTTCAAGATATATAGGAAAAAATTAACGTGCAGAGTCACGTGCGTGTTATACTAGGCATTTGTGCATAGAGACAAAGAAAGTGTATAAACTTGTGTTTCCACAGATCAAGAGAAATGTGGGCAATGGCTGCCTGTAAGGATGTTAAGGGGGGTGAAGGTTGAAGGGTAGCTATTCTCTGAGTACCCTTTGTTCCTTTTGAAACTTGTACAATAAATATACACTATCTATTCAAAATAAATATTAAAGAAGAAAAGAAATGCTTTTGAGAATTGAAATAGCAATCATTTCATTGAATCAGATTTATTTTCTGTTAGGGTGTCTAGAAAAGGCAGAGGAACCAGAGATCAAATTGCCAGTATCCGTTGGATCATCGAAAGAGCATGAGAGTTCCAGAAAAACACCTACTTCTGCTTTATTGACTATGCTAAAACCTTTGACTGTGTGAATCACAACAAACTGTGGAAAATTCTTCAAGAGATGAAGGAATATCAGACCACCTGACCTGCCTCCTGAGAAATCTGTATGCAGGTCAAGAAGCAACAGTTAGAACTGGACTTGGAACAAGAGACTGTTTCCAAGTTGGCAAAGGAGTATGTCAAAACTATATATTGTCACCTTGCTTCTTTAACTTATATGCAGAGTACATCATGAGAAATGCTGGACTGGATGAAGCACAAGCTGGAATCAAGATTTCCAGGAGAACTATCAATAACCTCAGATATGCAGATGACACCACCCTTATGGCAGAGAGTGAAGAACTAAAGAGCCTCTTGATTAAAGTGAAAGAGGAGAGTGAAAAAATTGTCTTAAAACTCAACATTCAGAAAACGAAGACCATGGCATCTGGTCCCATCACTTCATGGGAAATAGATGGGGAAACAGTGGAAACAATGACAGACTTTATTTTTTGGCACCAAAATCACTGCAGATGATGATTGCAGCCATGAAATTAAAAGGCACTTGCTTCTTGGAAGAAAAGTTATGACCAAGCTAGACAGCATATTAAAAAGCAGAGACATTACTTTGTCCACAAAGGTCATCTAGTCAAGGCTATGATTTTTCCAGTGGTCATGTATGGATGTGAGACTTGCATTGTAAAGAAGGCTGAGCGTCGAAGAATTGATGGTTTTGAACTGTGGTGTTGGAGAAGACTCTCAAGAGTCCCTTGGACTGCAAGGAGATCCAACCAGTCCATCCTAAAGGAGATCAGTCCTGCGTGTTCATTAGAAGGACTGATGATGAAGCTGAAACTCCAATACTTTGGCCACCTGATGCAAAGAACTGACTCATTGGAAAAGACCCTGATGTTGGGAAAGATTGAAGGCAGGAGGAGAAGGGGATGACAGGATGAGATGGCTGTACGGCATCACCGACTGGATGGACATGAGTTTGAGTAGACTCCGTGAGTAGGTGATGGACAGGGAAGCCTAGGTGCTGCAGTCCCCAGCGTCGCAAAGAGGCAGACATGATTGAGCGACAGAGCTGAGGGTGTCTACAAGTTATACTAACCTTGATCTTCTGTGAAAGTATACTACCTTAGTACACAATATCACAATCGCATAATAACACCAAGAAGGTTGTTAGATTACACTGGTGCTTCAAGGTAGTAGTAGGAACTATGACCTAAAAGAAGCAAAGGGGTCTTGATTGTTCATAGTATCATTAAGAGCAATCATTTGTTGACCAGGAAGCACTTTTCAAAAAATTTCCTCCTCCTCCTCCTCTCATCAACTCAGAAGGTGAGTGTAAGGAATTAGAATGGCTTTCAGCTGCTGCTGCTATGTCACTTCAGTCATGTCCAGCTCTGCAACCCCACCAGGCTCCTCTGTCTGTGGGATTTCTCAGGAAAGAATACTGGAGGGGGTTGCCATTTCCTCCTCCAGGGGATCTTCCAGACCCAGGGATTGAAGCTGGATCTTCTGTAAGTCCTCCATTGGCAGGGGGGCGGTGGGGGGGGGGGGGCGTCCCTTACCACTATTGCCACCTGGGAAGCCCTTTTTAAATAAAATGAAACTGCATCTGGGCTCCCCGATCTCAGTGGTCCAGTCTTATTCCCTAAGGTTTTTGTTTTCCTCAAGAGCAGTGGTTCTGAAAGGAGCTGTTAGAGGAACCTGGAGCCACAGCATTAAAGCCTCAGGAGGTCCAGAGAGCAGCCCTGAGAGCTTCGTGGGTGGGTGAGAATGCAAAGACGCTGGCGAGGGCGCCTGCCCAGTCACCACTGTCCCTTCAGCCCACCCCAGAAGACTTGCCTTCCCATTAGGGCCTCAGGTGGGCCTCTGAGCTTCCGTTGGCTTCCTGTTGTGTGGAGGAGGGTGAGCTAGGTATTCAAGTAAAGGAATATTCTGGGTAAGTTCAGTTCAGGGGCTCAGTCGTGTCCAACTCTTTGCAACCCCGGGGACTGCAGCACGCCAGGTCTCCCTGTCCGTCACCAACTCCTGGAATTTACTCAAACTCATGTCCATTGAGTCAGTGATGCCATCCAACCATCTCATCCTCTGTCATCCCCTTCTCCTCCTGCCTTCAATCTTTCCCAACACCAGGGTCTTTTCAAATGAGTCACTTCTTCGCATGAGGTGGCCAAAGTATTGGAGTTTCAGCATCAGTCCTTCCAGTGAATATTCAGGACTAATTTCCTTTAGGATGGACTGGTTGGACCTCCTTGCTGTCCAGGGGACTCTTAAGAGTCTTCTCCAACACCATAATTCAAAAGCATCAATTCTTCAGCGCTCAGCCTTCTTTATAGTGAAAGTCTCACATCCATACGTGACCACTGGAAAAACTATGCTGGATAAAGGAATATATGTGTCCTGGTAAGTAGCTCACCTGCAATCTGAACCCAGTTCTTTTACTCTGAGCATCATACCTTGTCCACTATTTCAAATGTTGGGACAAAGAGAAGGACTTCTTTCATATTAAGAGTGTCTTTGCTACTTCAGACATGGAGCTGGCACTGTGGTCTGATGTATAAGAGATCCTAGCAATAGATGAGAACCCCAGCTACGCTATTTCCTAAAGCTTCGGAAAGGCTGGCCCCGCCCCACCCCAGCTCCCCGCATGGATGGCGGTATGAAGTGAAGATGCCCACGTCACTGGCCATGCTGGAGCTCAGGTTTGTGGAAGCAACTGCAGAGCCCTCTCAGCTTGTGGGAATCCCTCACGCCCACCCAGGTTCAGGACAGGCAGTCACCGCCGAACTCCGACAGAGTGCTGAAGCCCGAGGTTGCAGGGAGGCTGACCCCCGTTCAGAGCACGTGTGTGCCCAGCGCTGTGCTGGCTTGTCTACACACACTGTAGAGTGTCAGTGCTTGTCTGGTAGGAGGGTGGAGGGGGTTCCCTGTCTGCGTGTCCCACTGGAGGGTTTCAAGGCATGTGGTTCTGCGGCGCTTTGTACAGTAGAAGAGCTTCCATGTGGGATAAACAAGTTGCAGTTTCTCACCTAACTATCAAAACAGCAAAAGAAAAAAGCAAGCAGTAGATCTAATTACAAGCTAACACTGAATTCCCGGAGGAGGCCATGGCCCCCACTCCAGTACTGTTGCTAGGAGTCGGACATGACTGAGCGACTTCACTTTCACTTTTCATTCATGCACTGGAGAAGGAAATGGCAACCCACTCCGGTGTCCATGCCTGGAGAATCCCAGGGATGGGGGAGCCTGGTGGGCTGCCGTCTATGGGGTCCCACAGAGTTGGACATGACTGAAGCGACTTAGCAGCAGCAGCAGCACTGAATTCCACAGGTTACTAATCACATCATGTGTTCTTCGGTTGTTATGATGAAAGAGGCAACTTCTGAAGAAGTATTTAATGGATGATAAAAGTGTTATAAATAATAAACAAGAGAGTCCCATCGGATAGAACAGGGAGCAGCTCTTCAATATTCTGTGGTAAACCATAATGGAAAAGAATATGCAAAAGCATTTGTATATGTGTGTAACTAAGTGATTTTGCTGTATGGCAGAAATTGACATTGTAAATCAACTATACTTCAGTAAAATAAAAAAATTTAAGTGTTTTCGTCCCGTTGGCCATTTTTCATTTTGACCAAATAAAATATGCCTTTCTTTAGTTCAGGTCAGCCAGGCGCAGGTCAATTTGGTTCAGATCAGATCAGATCAGTTGCTCAGTCGTGTCCGACTCTTTGCGACGCCATGAATGACAGCACGCCAGGCCTCCCTGTCCATCACCAACTCCCAGAGGTCACTCAGACTCATATCCATCAAGTCAGTGATGCCATCCAGCCATCTCATCCTCTGTCGTCCCCTTCTCCTCTTGCCCTCAATCCCTCCCAGCATCAGAGTCTTCTCCAATGAGTCAACTCTTCGCATAAGGTGGCCAAAGTACTGGAGTTTGAGCTTTAGCATCATTCCTTCCAAAGAAATCCCAGGGCCGATCTCCTTCAGAATGGACTGGTTGGATCTCCTTGCAATCCAAGGGACTCTCAAGAGTCTTCTCCAAAACCACAGTTCAAAAGCATCAATTCTTAGGCGCTCAGCCTTCTTCACAGTCCAAGTCTCACATCCATACATGACCACAGGAAAAACCATAGCCTTGACTAGGCGAAACTTTGTTGGCAAAGTCATGTCTCTGCTTTTGAATATGCTATCTAGGTTGGTCATAACTTTCCTTCCAAGGAGTAAGCGTCTTTTAATTTCATGGCTGCAGTCACCATCTGTAGTGATTTTGGAGCCCCCAAAAATGAAGTCTGACACTGTTTCCACTGTTTCCCCATCTATTTGCCATGAAGTGATGGGACCAGATGCCATGATCTTCGTTTTCTGAATGTTGAGCTTTAAGCCAACCTTTTCACTCTCCACTTTCACTTTCATCAAGAGGCTTTTGAGTTCCTCTTCACTTTCTGCCAGAAGGGTGGTGTCATCTGCATATCTGAGGTTATTGATATTTCTCCCAGTAATCTTGATTCCAACTTGTGTCTCTTCCAGTCCGGTGTTTCTCATGATGTACTCTGCATATAAGTTAAATAAACAGGGTGACAATATGCAGCCTTGACGTACTCCTTTTCCTATTTGGAACCAGTCTGTTGTTCCATGACCAGTTCTAACTGTTGCTTCCTGACATGCATACAGATTTCTCAAGAGGCAGATCAGGTGGTCTGGTATTCCCATCTCTCTCAGAATTTTCCATAGTTTATTGTGATCCACACAGTCAAAGGCTTTGGCATAGTCAATAAAGCAGAAATAGATGTTTTTCTGGAACTCTCTTGCTTTTTCCATGATCCAGCGGATGTTGGCAATTTGATCTCTGGTTCCTCTGCCTTTTCTAAAACCAGCTTGAACATCAGGAAGTTCATGGTTCACGTATTGCTGAAGCCTGCCTTGGAGAATCTTGAGCATTACTTTACTAGCATGTGAGATGAGTGCAATTGTTCGGTAGTTTGAGCATTCTTTGGCATTGCCTTTCTTTGGGATTGGGATGAAAACTGACCTTTCCAATCCTGTGGCCACTGCTGAGTTTTCCAAATTTGCTGGCATATTGAGTGCAGCACTTTCACAGCATCATCTTTCAGGATTTGGAATAGCTCAACTGGAATTCCATCACCTCCACTAGCTTTGTTCATAGTGATGCTTTCTAAGGCCCACTTGACTTCACATTCCAGGATGTCTGGCTGTAGGTCAGTGATCACACCATCGTGATTATCTGGGTCATGAAGATCTTTTATGTACAGTTCTTCTGTGTTTTCTTGCCACCTCTTCTTAATATCTTCTGCTTCTGTTAGGTCCATACCATTTCTGTCTTTTATTGAGCCCATCTTTGCATGAAATGTTCCTGTGGTATCTCTGATTTTCTTGAAGAGATCCCTAGTCTTTCCCATTCTGTTGTTTTCCTCTATTTCTTTGCATTGATCACTGAAGAAGGCTTTCTTATCTCTTCTTGCTATTCTTTGGAACTCTGCATTTAGATGTTTGTATCTTTCCTTTTCTCCTTTGCTTTTTGCTTCTCTTCTTTTCACAGCTATTTGTAAGGCCTCCCCAGACAGCCAATTTGCTTTTTTGCATTTCTTTTCCATGGGGATGGTCTTGATCCCTGTCTCCTGTACAATGTCACAAACCTCATTCCATAGGTCATCAGGCACTCTATCTATCAGATCTAGGCCCTTAAATCTATTTCTCACTTCCACTGTATAATCATAAGGGATTTGATTTAGGTCATACCTGAATGGTCTAGTGGTTTTCCCTACTTTCTTCAATTTAAGTCTGAATTTGGCAATAAGGAGTTCATGGTCTGAGCCACAGTCAGCTCCTGGTCTTGTTTTTGCTGACTGTACAGAGCTTCTCCATCTTTGGCTGCAAAGAATATAATCAATCTGATTTCGGTGTTGACCATCTGGTGATGTCCACGTATAGAGTCTTCTCTTGTGTTGTTGGAAGAGGGTGTTTGTTATGACTAGTGCGTTTTCTTGGCAGAACTCTATTAGACTTTGCCCTGCTTCATTCTGTATTCCAAGGCCAAATTTGCTTGTTACTCCAGGTGTTCTTGACTTCCTACTTTTGCATACCCTATAATGAAAAGGACATCTTTTTTGGGTGTTAGTTCTAAAAGGTCTTGTAGGTCTTCATAGAACCTTTCAACTTCAGCTTCTTCAGCGTTACTGGTTGGGGCATAGACTTGGATTACTGTGACATTGAACGGTTTGCCTTGGAAATGAACAGAGATCATTCTGTCATTTTTGAGATTGCATCCAAGTACTGCATTTCGTTGAGTTAGTTTCATTGAGTTAGGGATGGGCGGGTCATGGTAGAGAGATATGACAGGGTGTGGTCCGCTGGAGAAGGGAATGGCAAACCACTTCAGTATTCTTGCCTTGAGAACCCCATGAACAGTATGAAAAGGCAAAATGATAGGATACTGAAAGAGAAACTCCCCAGGTCAGTAGGGGCCCAATATGCTACTGGAGATCAGTGGAGAAATAACTCCAGAAAGAATGAAGGGATGGAGCCAAAGCAAAAAGAATACCCAGCTGTGAATGTGTCTGGTGATAGAAGCAAAGTCCGATGCTGTAAAGAGCAATATTGCATAGGAACCTGGAATGTCAGGTCCATGAATCAAGGCAAATTGGAAGTGATCAAACAAGAGATGGCAAGAGTGAATGTTGACATTTTAGGAATTAGCGAACTAAAATGGACTGGAATGGGTGAATTTAACTCAGATGACCATTATATCTTCTACTGTGGGCAGGAATCTCTCAGAAGAAATGGAGTGGCCATCATGGTCAACAAAAGAGTCTGAAATGCAGTACTTGGATGCAATCTCAAAAATGACAGAATGATCGCTGTTCGTTTCCAAGGCAAACCGTTCAATGTCACAGTAATCCAAGTCTATGCCCCAACCAGTAACGCTGAAGAAGCTGAAGTTGAACGGTTCTATGAAGACCTACAAGACCTTTTAGAACTAACACCCAAAAAAGATGTCCTTTTCATTATAGGGGACTGGAATGCAAAAGTAGGAAGTCAAGAAACACCTGGAGTAACAGGCAAATTTGGCCTTCGAACACGGAATGAAGCAGGGCAAAGACTAACAGAGTTTTGCCAAGAAAATGCACTGGTCATAGCAAATACCCTCTTCCAACAACACAAGAGAAGACTCTATACATGGACATCACCAGATGGTCAACACTGAAATCAGATCGATTATATTCTTTGCAGCCAAAGATGGAGAAGCTCTATACAGTCAGTAAAAACAAGACCAGGAGCTGACTGTGGCTCAGACCATGAACTCCTTATTGCCAAATTCAGACTTAAATTGAAGAAAGTAGGGAAAACCACTAGACCATTCAGGTATGACCTAAATCAAATCCCTTATGATTATACAGTGGAAGTGAGAAATAGATTTAAGGGCCTAGATCTGATAGATAGAGTGCCTGATGACCTATGGAATGAGGTTTGTGACATTGTACAGGAGACAGGGATCAAGACCATCCCCATGGAAAAGAAATGCAAAAAAGCAAATTGGCTGTCTGGGGAGGCCTTACAAATAGCTGTGAAAAGAAGAGAAGCAAAAAGCAAAGGAGAAAAGGAAAGATACAAACATCTAAATGCAGAGTTCCAAAGAATAGCAAGAAGAGATAAGAAAGCCTTCTTCAGTGATCAATGCAAAGAAATAGAGGAAAACAACAGAATGGGAAAGACTAGGGATCTCTTCAAGAAAATCAGAGATACCACAGGAACATTTCATGCAAAGATGGGCTCGATAAAGGACAGAAATGGTATGGACCTAACAGAAGCAGAAGATATTAAGAAGAGGTGGCAAGAATACACAGAAGAACTGTACAAAAAAGAGCTTCACGACCCAGATAATCACGATGGTGTGATCACTGACCTACAGCCAGACATCCTGGAATGTGAAGTCAAGTGGGCCTTAGAAAGCATCACTACGAACAAAGCTAGTGGAGGTGATGGAATTCCAGTTGAGCTATTCCAAATCCTGAAAGATGATGCTGTGAAAGTGCTGCACTCAATATGCCAGCAAATTTGGAAAACTCAGCAGTGGCCACAGGATTGGAAAGGTCAGTTTTCATCCCAATCCCAAAGAAAGGCAATGCCAAAGAATGCTCAAACTACCGAACAATTGCACTCATCTCACACGCTAGTAAAGTAATGCTCAAAATTCTCCAAGCCAGGCTTCAGCAATACGTGAACCGTGAACTTCCTGATGTTCATGCTGGTTTTAGAAAAGGCAGAGGAACCAGAGATCAAATTGCCAACATCCGCTGGATCATGGAAAAAGCAAGAGAGTTCCAGAAAAACATCTATTTCTGCTTTATTGACTATGCCAAAGCCTTTGACTGTGTGGATCACAATAAACTATGGAAAATTCTGAAAGAGATGGGAATACCAGACCACCTGATCTGCCTCTTGAGAAATCTGTATGCAGGTCAGGAAGCAACAGTTAGAACTGGTCATGGAACAACAGACTGGTTCCAAATAGGAAAAGGAGTACGTCAAGGCTGCATATTGTCACCCTGTTTATTTAACTTATATGCAGAGTACATCATGAGAAACACCGGACTGGAAGAGACACAAGTTGGAATCAAGATTGCTGGGAGAAATATCAATAACCTCAGATATGCAGATGACACCACTCTAATGGCAGAAAGTGAAGAGGGGTTAAAAAGCCTCTTGATGAAAGGGAAAGTGGAGAGTGAAAATGTTGGCTTAAAGCTCAACATTCAGAAAACGAAGATCATGGCATCTGGTCCCATCACTACATGGGAAACAAATGGAGAAACAGTGGAAACAGTGTCAGACTTCATTTTTGGGGGCTCCAAAATCACTACAGATGGTGACTGCAGCCATGAAATTAAAAGACGCTTACTCCTTGGAAGGAAAGTTATGACCAACCTAGATAGCATATTCAAAAGCAGAGACATGACTTTGCCAACAAAGTTTCGCCTAGTCAAGGCTATGGTTTTTCCTGTGGTCATGTATGGATGTGAGAGCTGGACTATGAAGAAGGCTGAGCGCTGAAGAATTGATGCTTTTGAACTGTGGTTTTGGAGAAGACTCTTGAGAGTCCCTTGGACTGCAAGGAGATCCAACCAGTCCATTCTGAAGGAGATCAATCCTGGGATTTCTTTGGAAGGAATGATGCTAAAGCTGAAACTCCAGTATTTTGGCCACCTCATGCAAAGAGTTGACTCATTGGAGAAGACTCTGATGCTGGGAGGGATTGAGGGCAGGAGGAGAAGGGAACGACAGAGGATGAGATGGCTGGATGGCATCACTGACTTGATGGGTGTGAGTCTGAGTGACCTCTGGGAGCTGGTGATGGACAGGGAGGCCTGGCATGCTGAGGTTCATGGGGTTGCAAAGAGTCGGACACGACTGAGTGACTGATCTGATCTGATCTGACTGCATTTCGGACTCTTTTGTTGACCATGATGGCCACTCCATTTCTTCTGAGGGATTCCTGCCCGCAGTAGTAGATATAATGGTCATCTGAGTTAAATTCACCCATTCCAGTCCATTTTAGTTCGCTGACCCCTAGAATGTCAGCATTCATTCTGGCCATCTCTTGTTTGACCACTTCCAATTTGCCTTGATTCATGGACCTGACATTCCAGGTTCTTATGCAATATTGCTCTTTACAGCATCGGACCTTGCTTCTATCATAAGTCACATCCACAGCTGGGTATTCTTTTTGCTTTGGCTCCATCCCTTCATTCTTTCTGGAGTTATTTTTCCACTGCTTTCCGGTAGCATATTGGGCCCCTACTGACCTGGGGGAGTTTCTCTTTCAGTATCCTATCATTTTGCCTTTTCATACTGTTCATGGGGTTCTCAAGGCAAGAATACTGAAGTGGTTTGCCATTCCCTTCTCCAGTGGACCACATCATGTCAGATCTCTCCACCGTGACCTGCTCATCCTGGGTTGCCCCACGGGCATGGCTTAGTTTCATTGAGTTAGACAAGGCTGTGGTCCTAGTGTGATTAGATTGACTAGTTTTCTGTGAGTATGGTTTCAGTGTGTTTGCCCTCTGATGCCCTCTTGCAGCACCTGCGGTCTTACTTGGGTTTCTCTTACCTTGGGCGTGGGGTATCTCTTCCCGGCTGCTCCAGCAAAGCACAGCCATCGCACCTTACCTTGGACGAGGGGTCAGTTTGGTTAGCTTAGTATAATAATTTAAAGAATGTGGTAAATGAGTAAACCAAAGAATCCTGGAGTTCAGAGAGGGCTTTGACACTTAAATTCAAAAGCCAAAGTACGTTTTTCAAATCTGAAGGCAAAATATCTCTGCCAAGCGGAGCCCCTGCCCTCCCACCTGTAATGAATCCACTGCACTGCCCCCGGGGCTTGGGGAATCCTTTCAGACTCTTTCCAGGTTCCGGCTGTTCTTCCTTGGGTACTCGGCACTACTCAGCACAGAGAAATCCCAAAGAGTCTTTCACAGAAAGGAGTCTTCACTCTGCCTAGTAGTTCAGTAATTTGCTAGTGAATCAATGGCAAAGGAATAAAGAAAAATAGAACCGTCACTGTCTTGCCTTTCCGGCTGAAATGTGCGATATTTCAAGCTTCAGCATCAAGGGGTGTAGCCCGGTCCCTGAAAGGTGAGAGGGGCTGAGTCCCCCTGGGGTGCCTGGTGTCACCCAGAGTGGCTGCTGCCGGTCACAGGAGACAAAGGGGTCACACAACCTGGACACAGACAGCCTCCCCAACCCTGTGTCGTCCAGAGTTCAGGGGGAAATGGTGAGGCCAGTTTTCTCAGTCAAATGTATTCAAAAACTTACTTGAATCAGACAAGGTTAGTTTCTTGTGTAGCTCTTCGGAGTCTTTACTAAGGTCCTGGGAATGATGGGATCATAAACCATGCTTAGCATTCTGCATGCTGCTGCTGCTGCTAAGTCGCTTCAGTCGTGTCCGACTCTGTGCGACCCCATAGACGGAAGCTCACCAGGCTCCCCTGTCCCTGGGATTCTCCAGGCAAGAACACTGGAGCGGGTTGCCATTTCCTTCTCCAATGATAGCATTCCCCAAATTCCTTCCCCACAAAGCCCTTTGGGAAGGAGCATCTTACAGATTGTCCCTCTTGGGGGTCCAGGGCCCAGGTTCCTGCCTCCAACCCTCCGAGCCAGGGTGTGGGAGGAGCTCAGACCTTCCATTCAGGCTGACACCCCACTCGCTCTTTAGCTGCCTACATGTAGCAACGTCCTCGAACCCCTGAGGCCTCAATTTTTTAACCTATAAAGTAGAAACAAACATCGCCTCATACATGTTGCTGAGCTTTTGTGAGAATGAAAAGCAATGATATCTGTGGGAAGACACACTGCCAACAGCCGATTCAGCTTCCGCGTCCCCTTAGGACATCAAGGTCCACTTCTTTCTTGCGTCCCCCTTCGGACAGCTTGGGCCTGGGATCCTGCCCACCAACCTGTCTTTTACTACTGGGTTACTTGTTTGATTTTTCTTTTTTGGGAGAGGCTGTACCTTGCACCACCCTTTAATCCTCTGAGTTTTATCTTCTCTCCAGAAGGACAACGGTGGAGAGAGGTGGTTGTTCAGTCACTCAGTCATGTCCAACTCTTTGCAACCCCATGGACTGCAGCCCGCCAGGGAGAGAGGGTGTCTGTGTGCATCTGTGTCCCCAAAGGGAGGTCGGAGGTGTCAGAGCTGGCTGGGTCCTCCTCTCCACCTCTCCTGCACAGTCACTGGGCTCTGTGTGTGCTGAAAACCAGGCTGGGGGGAAATCAGATCTGCAGAAACGGTGGCTCCCTCCTCCCACACAGACACAGCAGGCGGTGGGAGCCACCCACCTTTTCAGACCCCTGCGTGCTCCAGGCAGAGCGGTCCCAGCCGTGGAGGTGGGCTCGGGGGTCTGGAGGTGGGCTCGGGGGTCGTCTGGAGCCTGGAAAGTCCTCTCTCATTTCCTGCTGACACTGACCTGAAATTCTACCTTTGTGAGGATGCTGATGGAACAGGAAGCCACGCTTGGAGGGGCTCCCCTTGGCTAAACACAGGATGGCCTGAGTATCCAAAGGACGGACTCTAGACAATGGAACCGTGGGAGCGATTCTGTGAATTCATGATCCTCCAGGGAAAACAAAAAGGTAGAAGGTCGACAGAACAGGGTGTTTTTAGAAATCCAATATCCATAAGGGACTTGTATCTAAAATACTTAGAGAACTTCTACAACTCAATAATACAAAAAGGCAAAAAACCCCAAATAACCCTGTTAAATAATTACCAAGAAGGACTTCCCTGGTGGTCCAGTGGTTAGGATCTGTGCAGGGGAGTTGGGTTCAATTCCTAGTTGGAGATCTAAGATCCTGCACGCCATGCAGTATGGCCAAAAAACAAAAATCAAATAGACATTTCTCCAAAGAAGAGGTGCAAACAGCCAATAAACATGAAAAATGCTCAGCAGCACTAGCCATCAGGGAAATGGTAGTCAAATTCGTAATTAGATACCTCTTCACACTCTCCAAAATAGCTACAATCAAAGAGAATGGAAAACAGCGGGTGTTGGTGAGGATACAGAGAAATAGAAACTCTCGCGCACAGCTGGAGGGAAAGGAAAATGGTGCCTTTGCTTTGGCAAACAGTCTAGCAGTTCTTCAGAGGATTAAACTCAGAGTTGCCTTGTGACCCGGCAATTCCATGCCTAGGGACACACCTGAGAGAAGTGAAAACGTATCCTCAGAAAACCCTGGCCAGGAATGCTTGAGCAGCATCATAAACAACAGTGAAGAGGTGAAAACAGCTCATGTCAGATCAGCTGAGAGTTGGTGAATATTAAATATCTGAGACGTGCTACTGCATGGCCGGTTCTTGCAAACACTGATGAAGTACAAGAAGCCAGACACAAAGGGCATCTATCCTTGATTCCGGGCTTCCCTCATAGCTCAGTTGGTAAAGAATCTGCCTGCAATACAGGAGAACCCGGTTAGATTCCTGGGTTGAGAAGATCTGCAGAAGGGATAGGCTACCCACTCCAGTATTCTTGAGCTTCCCCTGTGGCTCAGCTGGTAAAGAATCCACCTGCAATGTGGGAGACCTGGGTTCAATCCCTGGGTTGGGAAGATCCCCTGAAGAAGGGAAAGGCTACCCACTCCAGTATCCTGGCCTGGAGAATTCCATGGACTACAGTCCATGGGGTCGAAAAGAGTCGGACACGACTGAGTGACTTTCGCTTTCTCTTTATCCTTGATTCCACTCGTATGAAGCATCCAGAGTGTGCAAATCCACAGACGCCGTAAGGTGCCTGGTGGCTGCCTGGGCCTGGGAAACACTCCATGCTTTCCTCTTGGGGTGATGAAAATGGTCCAACATTGCTTGTGGTGATGGTTGCACAAGTCTGACTGTACTAGAAACCACTGGCTTATGTACTCTAAAGGGGTCAGTTGTAGGATATGTGAACTCTATCCCAACAAAGTTAGTCTTTAAAAACTGAACAGAGAAAAAAAATCTTTAAAACAATGCAAAAGGAATTCCCTGGGGGTCCAGTGTTTAGAACTCTGTGCTTCCACTTAAGGGGGTTGCAGGTTCCATCCCTGGTGGGGGAATTAAGATCCCACAAGCTGTGTGGCGAGGCCAAAAAATAAAATAAATAAAAATAAGATGCAGAAGGGAGTAAACAGAGCAAAAATCCGGACACTCGTTTGCCATAATCAGTGCATCATTTCTTCAGGTAACTAAAGAGGAAGAAGCGTTTATCTGTATGAATTGTTTCAGACAGCCTTAGTCACAAAGGAAAGCTCTTCTTTCTAGGATGAGCACAGCGAATAAATATGAAGGTACGGCATAATTAAAACAACATCAGTGTGTAACCCCTGCTAATGCTGCTAAGTCGCTTCAGTCGTGTCCAACTCTGTGCGACCCCATAGACAGCAGTCCACTAGGCTCCCCAGTCCCTGGGATTCTCCAGGCAAGAACACTGGAGTGGGTTGCCATTTCCTTCTCCAGTGCATACAAGTGTAAAGTGTAAAGTGAAAGTGAAGTTGCTCAGTCGTGTCCGACTCTTAGTGACCCCATGGACTGCAGCCTACCAGGCTCCTCCATTCATGGGGTTTTCCAGGCAAGAGTACTGGAGTGGGGTGCCATTGCCTTTTCCATGTAATCCCTAGTGAATTATTATTTTGTCAGGTGGCTTGTGGGAACTTAGTTCACTGAGACCAGGGATCAAGCCTGTGCCCTCTGCAGTGGAAGTACCGAGTCCTGACCACCAGACTGCCAGGGAAGTCCCCCCGCACGTTCTCTTTTTTGGTCTGTAATCCTTCGTGAAATATTGATGCAGACAAAGGTCATCAAGGATGCAGACCTGATTCATTCAGTAAGGGGATGGAACTGGGTCTCCACAGGGCAGGTCTCCCAGGTCCGTCTGAAAGGGAGAAATGCCAATTTACAGTCAGGGGTGCAGCTGGACCCGCTCAGCATCGCAGCCCACTCTAAGTGTCCCCTGGCAGCACTGGGCCCACAGTCCACCCCAGATCTTGATTCTGAGTCAAGTTAGGCCTGTGGGCACATCTTCCGGTTCCCTGGAAATGAAACCATTAACAGAACTAGTTAAGGGAAACTCTGAGGAAGTGACCCAGCTTCTCCAGTAAGTGAAAGTCGCTCAGTCGTGTCTGACTCTTTTCGACCCCATGGACTATAGCCCATGGAATTCACCAGACCAGAATACTGGAGTGGGGGTAGCCTTTCACTTCTCCAGGGGATCTTCCCAACCCAAGGATCGAACCCAGGTCTCCTGCATTGAAGGCAGATTCTTCACTAGCTGAGCACCAGGGAAGCCCTTCTCCAGTAAGTGGAACATTTAATAGGTCAATAAGCACGTGTCACTCCAGTGTGTCCAACTCTTTGTGACTCTATGTGCTGTAGCCTGCCAGGCTTCTCTGTCCATGGGATTCTCCAGGCACTAATACTCAAGTGGGTTGCCATTTCCTATTCCAAGGGATCTTCCCAACCCAGGGATAGAACCTGCGTCTCTTACGTCTCCTGCATTGGCAGCTGGGTTCTTTACCACTGGCAACACCTGGGAAGCCCTAGTAGGGCAGTAGGGCAGTGGAATGCCCCTCTCCCACACACCTCTGGCCTTTGGAAGGAAGACAGTCTGGATCAGTGGTTCCCAGTAGAAATGTAACTGGAACCACAACCTGAACTTTGAGTATTGTATTAGCCACGTTAAAAATGTTAAAAGAAAAAGGTGAAGGTAATTTTAATAACGCAGTCTATTTAGCACAATATATCTAAAATATCATTTCAATATATGTGGAGGTCGTTCAGTCGTGTCCAACACTTTGCAGCCCCATGGACCACACAAGGTGCCTGCTCAGTTGTGTCTGACTCTCTGCGACCCCAGGGACTTAGCCCACCAGGCTCCTCTGTCCATGGGATTTCCCAGGCAAGAATACCGGAGTGGGATGCCATTCCTCCTCCAGGGGATCTTCCCAACCCAGGGATCAAATCAGAGTCCCGTACGTTTCCCACACTGGCGAACAGATTCTTTACCACTAGTGCCTCCTGGGAAGCCCATGGACTGTACAGTCCAAGGAATTCTCCAGGTCAGAATACTGGAGTGGGTAGCCATTCCCTGCTCCAGAGGATCTTTCCAGCCTAGAGATGGAACCCAAGTGGCCCCCTTTGCGGATGAAGTCTTTACCAGCTGAGCCACCAGGGAAGACTGAGAATACTGGAATGGGTAGCCTATTCCTTATCTGGTGGATCTTCCTGACCCAGGAATCAAATTGGGGTCTCCTGCATTGCAGGCGGATTCTTTACCAGCTGAGCTACCAGGAAAACCTCAATAATAAATAATACAGAAGTATTTTATTTTCTTTTTTTCAAACTATGTCTTCAATATCTGTATTTTACACTTACAATTCATCTCAATTTTGATTGCCAATACTTGATCTCTATTTAAATTTCATAGCATTTATAGTTTTAAAAAGTATATTCATGCACTCAAGTTGTTCCAAACACACTGAAAAAATTTCCAGAACTGAATTGAGTACCAAAAAAGAAACAGAAAAAAAAAAAAATTGTTTTCCTTATCTGCATTCTCATCAACAAAAGTAGTCTCCTTTTGAAAAAGAATTTGAAGGAAAAGCATATTGGATTCAAAGTTATATCAAGGACTTTCCTGCCTCCATGATTCTACTGCAGGGATCCCGGGTTCAATCTCTGGCTGGGGAACTAAGATCCTACAAGTCTAGGGAAAAAAACCCCCAAAACCAACAGTTAAAGCTAAATGAATTCACCTACATTGTTTCAAGTCAGTTGTGTTAACCTTGACATCAAAGTTTAGTGATTGCGTAAATGGAAAAGTACCGCTTCCACTTGGGAGCGGTTGTGGAATACGCAGTATGGTTTACTACCAAAGCGTCTGCCTGTTTATTCACATTAGGAAACTCTGCTGCTGCTGCTGCTAAGTCGCTTCAGTTGTGTCCGACTCTATGCGACCCCATGGCAGCCCACCAGGCTCCTCTGTCCCTGGGATTCTCCAGGAAACTGTGATATCATTATTATTGATTTGTAGTGCAAAAATTTCAACTGGAAATAAATTTGCATACCTGTCTAGCTAGGTCACAAAGTTTTTTTTTTTTTAGTATTTACTTATTTGGCTAACCCAAGTCTTAGCTGCAGCATGAAAGTTCTTAGTTGTGGGATGTGGGATCCAGTTCCCTGGCCAGGGATCGAACCCAGGCCCCCTGCCTTAGGAGCACGGAGTCTTAGCCACTGGACCACCAGAGAAGGACCGGCCAGAAGATTCCATATGAAGGCTTTAAGCTTCAGGTTCAGCTCCTTCTGGGGTGTGCTGCTGGGGAGAAAACACAGGTCACACTGCCATTTGTTGCTTTGATTACTGAGCATTTGGAAAACATTCCCTTTATTTACAGAAATTCTTCAGTTAGAGGAAAAGTGGGGGTAAATCTTGGTAAAACTGTTTCAGTGAGCACTGGCAAATATCATTGCATTCATTGTCTTTAATTTGTTTCAATAGCTCTTCAAACGCAGGAGGAGTCATAACATTGGCACATATTTAATGAAAAAAATTTTAAAGAACACTCTGACACTCTTCACCATGTCTACTTCAGAAAGTCAAATGTGAGTATTTTCAATATGCATTACACAATGGAATAAAGAGTGTCTTATTTTAAAATTCCCATGAATTCTTGATTTTTGGCTAAATAGTTGAAGCACTGTCCGTTGTAATAAAAATTACGCTGTCTTTTCACT
Source organism: Tragelaphus eurycerus (assembly GCA_935064755.1). Taxonomy (NCBI): domain Eukaryota; kingdom Metazoa; phylum Chordata; class Mammalia; order Artiodactyla; family Bovidae; genus Tragelaphus; species Tragelaphus eurycerus. The sequence continues at coordinate 3,245,817 of CAKXYN010000114.1, forward strand.
TGTAGCTGACACGCTGCAAGGCTTGAAGATGCCCACCATGGGCTGTTTTTCGGGCCATGACTTGGCAATGTTCCTTGGTCTGTTTGCAGGTCTGTGGTTGGCCCCAGGGCCTAACTTCAGCCCCAGCCCAGCTCAGCGCTTCTTCATTCATTTCATATCTTGTTCCATATCTGTTCCGTATGCTTAGGTGTGTTTTAAATCATTTATTATTATTACTTTTTTAAAACCTAAATGTTTTAAGCAATTGAAAAGTGACGTTTCAAGCAATTGAAAAAGGTGTGTATTCTGAACATCGAATACTGGCAGCTTGTCACATTTTTCATGAGCAGGAATTTCCTTTATCATAACGAGGGTCCCCAGCGTGCTGTGTCAGCTGCCAGTCTCTTTGAGACACAGTACAGATCGTTGCCTCTGATGCTCCCTGAGGGTCTCTTCCTGTTTCACCTAATACCCAGAGCCTGAAGCTGGCGGGCTGGGAGCCCAGATTCCAAAGGTTGAGACTGACCTCAGCTAGCATATCTTCTAAATGGGGTGAAGGGCAGAGATCAAAGTAGCCAGTGGCATTCGGGTGAGTTGAAGTGTATACTGCGAGTGTCCTGTGGGTACACGGGTCAGCCACAAACACTGAAGCACAGAGTAAGATCAATTTCTTCAGAAATCTTTCACCCACAAAGCAGGTTCATTCAATGGGGTTAGGCTTGTTGACTTGACCTCAAACACACTTCCACGTGGGCCATGCCCTGTGGTCTGGATTGCAGCTCTGAGCGGCGAGTCTGAAAGCTAAGGTTTGGGTTGTCCTCATCTCTTAACCCTGGCCTAGTTCTATGCTTAAAAGGACAAGAGGGGGCTTTACGGAATTTGGTGCTGATCGAGCAAACGCTAGTGTCCTTGGGTCATTTCACTGGAGGGGCAGCTGCCTGCAGCAGTGATAAGAGCTACTCTGGACGTCTCCCCCGAGGGAGCAGGGGGACCCCGTGCGGCACCTGCTGTGCTCCCCAGGTGTCACGTGGCTCCCCCAGAGGGGAGGAACAGGACGGCCCCGACGTCACCCCTCAGTCCCTTCCCCTGGGACGGGGCAGGTCCTCTCACAGCTCAGGGGGCCCCGCATTTGAGCCCGTGGCTTCCAGGTTGCCGAGCACATGCATTTTTGTGCTCTCGGCTGCCACCAGGTGTGCAAATGAAGTTTTCCAGTTGTTGCAGAGAGAAGACAATTCTGACTCCAGCTGGAACTGTGTTTGACTTGCTGTTCGTTGCTGTTATTATAATCTCACAGAGCGGCCTGCCTCTGAGGGCCCTGCCCCTCCCTGACTGTTATCTGCAGTGCCTTTGTTCAAAACCCTGTCCGCCTGTAGATGGCTGGAGGGAAGAAATTAGCACATCCCCGCCGGAGGCTTGCCATTCTAGGAGACGTCTGCTAGGTTACTGGTCTTTTTACTTTGCTTCCTCACCTCCCCCAATGTCTGACGTGTAAAGATCCTGGCGTCCAGCCCCCGATAGCATGGTTCTTTCGAGGCGCTAGCCTGCCGTCTTCTCTGTCAGCTGGCTTTCCAGATGGAGTCGGTTTCCTTGCCTCAACACCTCGTCCCAGATTCACAGGCCTGTTGTGTGGCAAGCAGAGCGAGCTTGGCCTCGGGAACACAGTGACTTTGGGGTGGGGAGGGGGACGGGACCAAGAGGAGGTGGCTCTCACAGGAGCCCCTGCCTTCTCTGCTCTGCTCACCGCGCTGGTCCAGCCTCACCTCCACTCTCCTGCAGGCGCTGCTGGGACCCCTGGAGATGCCGGGTGGTGCTCCTGGGGTTCAGGCAGACACAGGCGGGCGAGGGCTCTGCTCACGTTCCAGCAGGAGAAGCAGGCGTGGAGGGAGACAGAGAGGACCAGAGAGAGAGAGAGACACAGGTGGGGCGGGTGAATCAGCGCGCTTCTGCCCAGTGCGAGGAGGGCGAGGCAGGCGATGAGAGAGGGGGAGAACGAGGACAGGCTGGGGTGGGGAGGGCAGCCTCCAACAGGACCATCAGAGAAAGCGCCTCTGAGACTGAGGCCCTAATCCTGGACAGGAGAGCTGGGCAGGGTGTCGGGCAGAGGAGACAGTGTGCAGTCCAGGCTTCTTTTGGGAGTGGGGTGGTCGGGGGGTCGCCCAGCACAGGGGCGCTGTGCGAGCTGGTGGCTTAGCCCCCGGCACTCTCCCCAGGGCCTCCTCCAGGGAGCCCACCCTGATCAGCTGTTAGCCTGGCTCCTGATAGCTCTGTGAGACCAGCCGGCCCCATCAGGCTTCTGTGTGCACTCAACCGGCACTCACCACCCCGGACCCGCGTGGTCTTGTTTCTGCCCAGGGGGCTCAGAGCCCGGGGAGTGGACGGGGCTGTGTCTCCTCAAACCCACATGGTGAACCCTCACCCCTGCTGTGATGGCATTTGAAGGTGGCCTTCGGGAAGCAGGTAGGCTTTGACGCGGTCATGTGGAGAGAGCACTTGCAGGATGAAGGGCCCAGGGCCTTTGTGAACCAGGAAAAGGGTCCCCACCAGACACGAGTGTGTGGGGCCCCTCTGGTGGACCCGCAGCCTCCTGAGCTGTCTGCAGAATTCTGTCTCACCAGCAGGGCTGATCGAGCTGGGAGGAAGGAGACGGAGGCCGCTGCCTCTGGATGCCCTCCGCACGTCTCAAGGACCCGGCCTTGTTAGGGCTGCAGGGCTGCCCGCGAAGGGCTCACAGGGCAGGGCTAGGGGCCTGGAGCCCCTGCAGTTCTGGGCTTCTCTCTCTCCCAGGTCCCAGGCGCTGGACATTAAGGGGCGTGGGTGGTGGCAGGACCCAGTGGGTCACGAGCAAGACACTCCCGGCTTTGTCTGTGCTCTTGGGCCCTGCAGGGGGAGGGTTTCCAGGATGCGAACGCGACTCCATCAAGCTGGCCCAGAGGACACTCCCAGCCTGAGCTGCAGGCCAAGGCATCATCACGCAGTGACCTGTTCTGATGAGCCAGGGCCCCGGACGAGGGGTCCTGCCACAGCGGGGAGGGAAGAGGTGCAGGGACTGCAGCTGGGAGATGAGGCGATCCTGCAAGGTGGGGTGCCAGGGGCCGAGACCCCCAGACACAGACCCGGGAGCAAACGGGCACAGAGTCCCAGCCAGCTGTGAGGGTAAAGGACACGGAGTCGGCCGGGGAGGCCACCAGGACTCTTCAAGCAGCCTGGGGAGGAGGGGCTGGGGTATGTTGTCTCTGGCCCTATGGCTTCCACGCCAGCTCTCTGAAAAGTTCTGCAAGGTACCTACTTGTCGGGAGCCGGCTTGGATCAGCACTCCGCCCATGACAAAGGTCATGAGGAAGGAGGCTTGGCACACGCAAGGGCAAGATCGAGCCTCAGGAGCCCGTTGGAGGTTCTCGAGCATCTACCCCCCAAAAGCCGGAGTCTGCCTACTTTCTGCTTTGTATTCTCACCTCTGACTTTACAGGGGGCTGTCCCCCACTACTTTTCTCTGAAAAAAGAGCTAACTTACAGCTCCAGTTAATAATTCCTGGGTGTGACAGTGTTTCAGCCTACAAACTCCTTTTGGAAATCCTCTAGCCTGCCTGAATAGGTTTTTCCGACCACATGTGATTGTTTGGAGCCTCCCAACTGTGAGAGGCATGAGATATTCTAAACTGTCTAAATACAGATTCCTTTGAGCAGTTAAAAGATTGATTAGAAATTGGTGGTGAAGGGTTTTTCACTTGTTGGGCCAATGTTTGCTGCTAAGTCTCCATATCCCTTACCTACTGTGTCCTTGGCAGTGTGTTGACTGGTATAATTGGTTTACAGAAATGTAAGTAGTAGCCTCAATGTTTGTAACCTTGGACCCTTGAGTTAATTCTTTCTCTTGTTATAACCCACCACACCTTTGCCCTATAGAAATGCAACTCCAATGCCTTTGGAGGGTGGTGCCTGACTAATCACCTAAACTTTGCATATGATAAGTTTGCAGGAAGAAAGCCTGGCTTACTGCATGACTCTATGCCTTCCCCCATTATCCTCTATGCATAACTTAAGGTATAACAACTACTTTGAAAAATAAAGTGTGGGGCCTTGTTCACCGACGCTTGGTCTCCCCATGACGTTCTTTCTCTTATCTTCTGGCTGAATTATTCAGCCTCCTCTCTCCACAAAATGTTCTCACTGAGCTATCGTTATTTCACCCACTTTTCTTCACTGAATTTCCTCCTCACTGAGCTATCCTCATTTCTATTATTCTTTATATCTTTAATTAATACTTAATTAAGCAATTGTTTCCGGATCATCGCCAACGCCGTCCCCGCTTCGAATTCCCTGGATCCACCGGGGCTGGACCCTGGCACCTACTATTCTGTGATAATTCCCTTTCCGCTTAAACTTTCTGGAGAGGGTTCTCGAGTCTGTAACTAAGACTCCCAACCAGTATTCTACAACAGTGCCGTCCAGTGGGACTTTCTGCCTTCACAGAAATGTTCGAGTCTGAGCTTTCCAGCTCGGGAGCCCTGGCCTTGGTCAGCCACAGAGCTGTGGATATGTGGCCCGTGTGGCCACAGAATGGAATTTCAAACTTTATTTAACTTCTCTGGTGGCACAGTTGTAGAGAATCCGCCTGCCAATGCAGGAGACGTAAGTTCGAACCTTGGGTTGGAAAGAGCACCCGGGGAGACAAATGGCAGCCCCACTCCAGTGTTCTTGCTGGAGAATCCCAGGGACACAGGAGCCTGGTGGTCTGCAATCCACGGGGTCACAGAGTCAGGCACGACTTGGTAACTAAAGAGCAACAGTAAAGCCATTCCCGTTTAAGTAGCCGACTGTGGCTGGAGGCACCCTCCTGGAGGGCACCGCACTGTGATATGAACTAAGGTGGGGCGCGCCTCAGGATTAGCTGAGATCTCAGCAGCCAAGGTCACGGGGTTCAGGGACGAGACGGATGAGCCGGGCTTCTTCCAGGAGGACCAGGGCAGCGGCAGGTTTCCCTTCAACACACTTTAGGGATCCGGGCACATCGGTCTGCTGACAGAACCATACGCTGCAGCGCGGATGGTGGGTGCAGCGGGCAGCGCTGCAGAGGAAGCCCAGGCGGGAGGTCAGAGCACTGCCCAGGGGAGCAGAGAGACGCCCAGAAAGGTGCCCAGGTGAGCAGAGCAACGCCCAGGAAGGTGCCCAGCTGAGCAGAACGACGCCCAGGAAGGTGCCCAGGTGAGCAGAGCAACGCCCAGGAAGGTGCCCAGGTGAGCAGAGCGACGCCCAAGGAGGTGCCCAGGTGAGCAGAGCGACGCCCAGGGAGGTGCCCGGCTGAGTAGAGCGACGCCCAGGGAGGTGCCCAGGTGAGCAGAGCGATGCCCAGGAAGGTGCCCGGGTGAGCAGAGCGACATCCAGGAAGGGAAGGAGGGGAAGCCCAGGGTCCAGAGGTGACCTAGCAGGACAGGAGGTGGATGATGCTGGCAGGGCCAGGGAGAGGCCCTGGAATGAGGGATACCCGGACGGATCCTTGGGAGGTGGTGCAGGTCACAGGGCTTCAGTTTCAGCTGAGTTAGAGAGTCGAGCAGGAGCCGCCAGACTGGGAGGCTGACAGGTGCGTGGGAGGCTTAGGGCTGATGGACCGGGGGAGGCTTGTCAGGGGGCCCCGTGGCAAGCAGCCTGCAGGGGCCGGCCGCCTGGGGGTCAGGGCGGGCCTGGGCTGAGTTTGGAGCTTGGAGGCCTGGGTGGTACTGCGCCTCTCCGACAGGGCCAGTCCACAGAACCACAGCGGTGCTTGAGAAAGACAGGTGTGCGGTCTAAGCCTTCTTCCGGGGGTTACCTGAGTTGTTTGTACCGCCAAAGACCTATTCTGAAATGAAATTTTTCTTACGGACCTGTTACAAGGAAGGTTTTGTCTAATAATTAGGTAACTTTTCTGCTCCTCTACCAGGGTGTTTTAATTAATTAATTAAGCCATGATTTTGCGGCATTTGGGATCCTAGTTCCCTGAGAAGGGATCAAACCTGAGTCCTCATCATGGGCCCATCAGGGAATTCCCTACAAGAGTTTTTTAATTTCTTGTTTTACTTTTTTAATGTATTTTTTAATGGGAGGAAAATTGCTTTACAGTGTTATGTTGGTTTCTGCCGTACAGCGATGTGGATCAGCGAAGTGTCATGCTCAGATGGTCAGTCTTGTCCGACTCTGCGACCCCGTGGACTGCAGCCCACCAGGCCCCTCCGTCCATGGGGTTCTCCGGGCAAGAATGCTGGAGTGGGGTGCCATTTAAGGAGAGATTCTGTATGTGAGAGAGCTATGCTAACATGAAATCAAGAACTGAAAGGATCCTGACCTTTCGCCCTGTGTGGGTTTATGGTGTGTCCATGAGCTTCTGCGTCATGAGCTTCCCAGAGCTTGTGGCAATGTTGACAGACGCCCAGCTCTGTGATCTCGGGTCGGCAGCTCCTGCCGGGGCATAAGGAGCAGATGTAGCACCTGGGACAGCTGCCCTCCCCACAACACGTCCCTCCATAAGGAAAGCGTGTGATCTGGGAGGGGGCGCAGGGGGCGGAAGTGACCCTGTCAACGCCTGCAGGACCCACACTGCCCTCTGGTGGCACGTTCTGAGAATTGCAAGCTCACGGGAAGCCCTTACTCTGCTCAGGGCTGGGGGCTGGCTGGGTAGCTGTAGTGAAGCTCTGGGAAGAGGAGATGAGCTCCTGCAGTCCCCTCCGTGCTCTGCGGCTCCTCCCCCCAGCTCCGCAGCGCCCCCCTTCCCTGGCTCTCCAGCTCCGTCAGAGCATCTTTTCCGTGAGACCCTCTCCCTCTCTGTCTGAACTTGCCCTCCGCTGCCCCCCTGGCCTCCGCCCCCCACAGCACTCAGTACCCTGTGATGGTCACATCCTTTATGTGATTTGCTTGTTTCTTCTGTTTCTCATCGGGAATAAAGCTGTTGGAGGGCAGAGTTCTGTTGGCATCCCTGGGGCCTGGTGAGGAGCTGGTCTGAAGAAAGGTTTCTGTGAGCAGACTGGAGAGAACCTTCCTGACCGTGCCTCAGGGCACCCCCTTTCCTACTGGACTTCCCCTGCCATGCACCCCTCTTCCGGCGTCTCTGTCAGCCCTCAGGAGACCGAGACCCCGCCCCAGGGTCACCAGGGCCGCTCTGCCCCCTCCTCACTTCACACGGGGTCCTAGAAGCCTTTGTTGGAGGAAAGGGAAGTCTGAAGCCACTCGAACTTTCTGGGGACGTGGGAACCCTCATCCCAGCCCCATGGACTGTGGTCCAGGAACCCGCGCCCTGTGGACCGAAGTCTGGGGACCCACGTCCTGGCCCCGGGGACCGCGGTCTGGGCCCTGCTGACCTCTGGCTTCCTTTGGTCCAACACATCAGGGACAGTTGCTCGTCTGGGGCCGTGAGGCCAACATTGATTATTTTATCATTAACCTTCTCCGGGGCTTAGACATTACGCTTCCATTGTGGTCCTGTCAGTCGTCTGGATCAAGTCCCACGTGATTCTGGGTTTCTCTGGATGTTTTCTAGGTCTCACTGGGGATCTTGTGAGACTAGGCCAGAGAGTGTTGTTAGCAAAAATCTTAGGCTCTGAAAATGTGTTTTAAATTTATGTGCAGAGCCTAACTCTGGTCTTAATTTCTCTTTAAAAAAGTATTTTCTTCAGTCTGAGCATCTACCTTTCCAACTGCTATTTAGGACTAAAAACAAAACCCGATCGATCTGGTCTCCAAGTCCACAGGTTTACCTGATAAAGAAGCAGACGTCTGCAGGCCTTGACGTGTCCACGTGATCATAGTTTCCAGCTTCACAGTCCATCCCTCGGCCCAGAGCAGAGCCCAGGAGGCCTGAGGTCAGGGTCAGGGGCTGAGCTGACTTCCCGTTCCCCCAGAAACCCTGCGTGATAAGATTTGTGGGAAACTCTGAAATCACGGAACTCTCGGCCAGCAGTGCTGCTTCTGAGCTGAAACCACGCCTATAATTTGGAAACCTCGATGCTCTTGCCTGACCTCAGGTGCGATGAAAACAGCAGATTGAAAATTGTCTCTCTGCCAAATGTTTGTGTGATGTTTTTCCTCATCATTGTACAGTGACACACACCCAAACTGGACACGTGTCACACAGGACGGCCGTTGATTTAGGTCCTGAATTAGAGCGGGTGTTGGGGAATCAACTAAATAAAACTCCAAAGTCACCAGCTGGACACTGATAGGTTGATAAGATCTGTGTCTGAGAGGATCCGGCCCATCTGAAGGCCTCCACTTTGAATCCCCTCCTGAATGAAAGCACAGCTCCCTTGTCTGCGGAGCTGGCCTCCCTGCTGCAGTGCTGTGCTGGTACTGGCTTGCGTTCCTGTTACAGTTTGTTCCTCTCCTGCTGGAAGCTCGGCTTCACGAGAAGCGGGCCCTGCCCCGTGGCTCGGAACCTCTCAGGACTGCGATGGGCGTGCGGTCCCAGCTCAGGAGATGTGCTCTGACTCAGCGACTCTGCACGGGGGACCACGTGTGGAGTCTGTGTGTCCTCGCATCAGTGATGAGATGACTGCCGCTGTGTCAAAGCACGGACAAGCAGAGGGAGCTGGGGTGGGTGCCCTCCTGGGAAGGGAGGTGCCCTCGTCCGGCCTGGGAAGCTGAGCCCTGGGGCGGGGCCGCGGCCTGCCAGCCACCTGAGCGGCAGAGCCGGACCCCAGGCCCGGCGTCTGACCTGGGATCCCGGGTCACGTGCTGCCTGGATTCTGGCCCCGTCCACGAGTGGGACTCACCACCTGGGGGGTCTCAGAGCAGATGAACTTCGGGATCTGTTGGGGCCCAGAACCGGGTGACCTGGGGTGCCCTGGAAACCAGGGGCCTAGGCCCAAGTCTCCCTCACCCACCTCGGGTCCCAGGGTCTTGGGAAACAGATACACCTACTGGCCTGGTTGGTGGTGGTTGGTGGTGCTTAGGAAAAGTGACAAGTGGGATTGCAGAATATAGACAGGATATTCTTCAGGAAAGATGTCTGCAGGCCTATTTCACATCCTACAGAAGGTACGTGCACTGGTGGTTGAGGGTCGCCAGGAAGTCCAGTGAGCTAAGGCTGCAGACTGCCCCCGCCCGGCCCAGCCCCTCTCCCGGTCTCACGGGTGATAAGTGAGGAGGGTGTGGGCAGACCGGAGCCGAGGTGTTGGGGAGGGTGGCCCCCGGCCTCGCTCATCTGCACACGTGCGAGCAGTCACGGAGCTGATGCTCACAGACAGCACACAGCCGGGGGCACAGAACTGTCCCGACCTGGGTAAAGGATGGCAGTTTGCCTGCAGCCCTTGGTGGAGGCCTGGGGTTTCCCAAGTCTGGCCTGACGGTCACACAGCGCCTGTGTGCACCCTCGGCCTGGACCACGCCCCCCACTCCTGGAGAGACCTGGCAGGGGGCGGGGACTGACGTGTTCTGGGTCTTGCTGTCGGCCCTGGGGAGGGGGTCCTGACCCCGAGTCTCCTATCCGGGCCGTGTCCCTGCGACTGTGGCAGGTAACTCGTCAGCTCCTGAGAAGCAGAGCTGGAACGTCGCAGTTGCCTGCAATCCACACACAGGCTGACCTTTGCCTGCCCGGCAGACAGGAAGTGGGGATGTCACAGGTTTGTCCCGGGGCAAAGCGGGGCTGAGACCGTAGGCGGAGTTCGGGATGCTGTCAGCTGGCCTCACGGTGGGGAGTGTGTCCTGGGTTCTCGGGGAGGAGGGGGCAGCTGGGAGGACGGTGGACTTGGCTCTGAGGCTGCAGGGAGGGACTGGGAGCTGGGGAGTGCAGGCACCTCAGAAACTGCACGCGATGGGGCTCGGAGACTCCCGGAGCCCCCAGAAGGTATGCACGCTGCCCTGCCTTCACTCCGTGGGCCCACCTCGGACTTCTGACCGCTTCCCAAGGGACTGTTCAACACCCCCGGGGGGCTCGGAGCTTCCTGGAGCCCCCAGAAGGTGCACAGCCCTGCCTTCACTCCGTGGGCCCATCTTGGACTTCTGACCGCCAGAACCACTTCCCAAGGGACTGTTCAACACCCCTGGGCTATGGGGCCTTGTCATACAGCAACAGATCACACATGTGAGTTGCTCTCTCCAACTCAGTCTCTTCTGGGGGGTTTTCTGAGCACCCTCCGGGGCCACAAAGAACTCCTTGTGTGTTACCGCTCGCTCTGAAAGCCAGCGCGCCTCCTGCCTGAAGGCCCTCAGGAGGGACCCCTCTGCTGAGGAAGCAGCCCCCAAAATGTGTGTGCGTGTGTCGGGGTGGTGGCCTGGCCCGCACAGATGTATGTGTGTGTGTGCCTGTGTGTGCTGGGGGGCGTGGCCCGGCCTGCAGACAGAGGTGTGTGTGTGTGTGTGTGTGTGTTGGGGGGGCGGCCCGGCCTGCAGACAGAGGTGTGTGTGTGTGTTGGGGGGTGGTGGTGTGTCCTTCACAAAGAGAGATGTATGGGTATGTGTGTGTGTTGGGGAGGCGGTCTGGCCTGCAGAGAGAGGTGTATGTGTGCGTATATGTGTGTGTGTGTTGTGGGGTGGGGCAGTCCAGCCTGCAGAGAGGTATGTTTGTCTGTGTGTCAGGGGGGAGGCAGTCTGGCCTGCTGAGAGAGTGTGTGTGTGTGTGTGTGTGTGTGTGTGTGTGTCAGGGGGAGGCGGTCTGGCCTGCAGAGAGAGAGGTGTGTGTGTGTCCTGCCTGTTGACACATGCAGGTGAGGAACTGACCATGAGGGAAGAAGAAATGAGGTTGGAGAGCTGACGACCAATAGCGTAGCTTCTTGCTTTATTTCTGTACAAAGAAAAGATGGGGGTGAGGCGGCCCGTGGAGGCACCCAGGGGAGACCGTGGGGACGGAGACCAGCAGCCCGCCGCCCCCCCCCAGGCCTGTGTCGCTGACAATGCAACTGTCCACTGTCTCCTGCCCGGCAGCCCGGGCCGTGCACACACAAACACACACGTACACACACTCAGCACTCACACCTACAAGTGCACAGACACAGCCACACCTCTGGCCCCGGGATGAGAGGAGGCCGGGGGCAGAGCCAGAGGCTGGCAGGAGGGCGAGAGGTGGGGAGGCCAGACGCTTACCTGCAGGCCGTCACCCGTAAGAGTACAGAAAGGCCAGTGTCAGAGCTGTGCTAGAAAAATAGTACACTTCATAAAACCCGTGTTTATTAAAAAAACCTATTCAGAAAGTCTGGAAAGCGTAATAAATACGGTAGGGTGGCCGCCCATCTCCAACATGAAATATAACGCGTGAGCACGAGTCCCCTGTAAACACGGACGCGGGCTGGGGTGCAAAGTGCTGGGCGGCGGGGCGGACCGCAGGTCCCTTCCCGAGTGGCCTGAGCCCTCAGAAGCTCAGCGCCCCCTCCAAGCTAGAACCCCACGGCCCTCGGGGGAGGCGCAGGGAGCCAGCCCACGTGGGCAGAGAAGAGTGCAAATCAGATCCTCCTGCGGGGGCTGGGCTGGGGAGGCGAGGGGACCCCGGGGGCGGGGCGGGGCGACACCGAGTGAACACACTGGCCCCATCAGTGCTACTACCACTCACAGACCGATGGCCTTCCTAACAGCGAGGGGGTCTGGGATCCTGGACAGCCCGACCTGGGGAACATGGGAAAGCCCACGCTCCGCGGCTCTGACACGGGGGCACAAAGCTTTCACTGGGGAGGGGGGCGAGTCAGGTGCTTCTCTTAAAGCAGAGGGGGCAGGGTGGATGAGACCAGAGCGGGCACCCCAGAGGGCGCGTCGGGGCGGGGAGGCCTGTGATCCAGGGCTGGGCAGCTGCGGTTGCTATGAAGGGCGGGGGTGTCTGGCTCTGTGAGCGGGCAGGGCAGCCGGCTGGCCTGCTGGCGGCCACTCCAGGCGCACACGCCCTGCGAAGCCGCGTGTGAGCGGTGGAGGCACAGCGACCGCAGCTGCAGTCACGCCCCGCCCGCCGGTCAGAAGGCCCAGCCGTGGGCCGCTTCACTCAAGACTCCTGCAAGTTCAGTTGAAAATGGGCTCTTGACTTCTCCCGGCGGACTTTCTGCGGAAAGCCTCGTTCCGAGGGCGAGGGATGGGGGCGCTGCACCGACCGTCAGGCCGTCCAGCGTTCAGCAGAGTTGGGCGGGGGCGGGGCGGGGTCCGCAGAGCGGGGCGCGGGCTGAGTGCTGGGGAGGGGTAGGGGTCCCCGCGGAGCTCTGAAAGGTCTGAGTGGAGGGCAGCACGTAGGCGAGCCTGCCGGCCGCGCAGAGGACACGCCGATCCCCTCCAGCGCTGCACCTCCTCCGCCTTCTCTCTCCTTCAATCACAAGGCTCCAGCTCGAAGCAAATGAACGAACCTGCCCACAAGCCCAGGACAAAGGCCCAGGAGCCCGTGGGCCGGACGTTCTCTGTGCAGTAAACAAGACACAGAGGATCATCGTCCATCTCCGGGAGGGCAAAACTTGTGACCTGGGGCCACTCGGGTTTGCCTGTGTCCATTGACAGGTGAAACTGTTCTGACCGAAGACAAAACTCTTGCGGGTAGAAGTCTCTTGAGCCTCGGGGAAAAAAAAGCCTCACTTTCTATTGAGAAATATGAGAAATGCCTGAAAGGGTTTTGTGGGAAAACAGGTACATGGATCTGTTCCCACCTTTTCATTCTGTGTGCTTCTGAGGGGGGGGGGAAAGCCTCGTGGAATAATTAAAGCTTCAGCAATATGCTTATATTTTAAGGTCTGAAGACCATTAGACAGAGCTAGGGAGCTATAGTTTTAGAGTGCCGCATTCCTTGATTTTGGGGTTGGGTGCCAGAGTGAGTGGAGACGGAGGGACTTTTAAATCCTGTTAACCTGGTTGAGAACAGGCGCGCCCTCCCCGCCTGAGTGCAGGGGGCCCAGCGCTGCCGGCCGAGGCCCACTCCCCCGTGCACACGCCCTGCAGAGACATTAAACATCCCTGACGCTTCAGCTGAGGACAGCCCTGTGCGACAGAAACACAACACACCGCACGAAAGCACAGCTTCCACAAAGGGCACCCCTGCCCTCTGCGAGCATCCTGCTGCTCGCCTCTGGCCGGGGGGCGGGGGACGCGGCAGCGGTCTCCAGGGCAACAGAGAGAGGGCGAAGGGAGCCAACCGAGCTTGGGGTTTCCGGCGGCCACCGTGGCGCTTCCACGGACCAGGAAAGGGAGAACCAGTGAGAACCAGCACTCGGGGGAGCCGGGACCTCTCGCAAGTTCGGGACAGGAGTGGAGCAGCCCTCCGCCAGCCCCCGGTCCTCACCAGGGGGCACAGGCTTCGGCTGGCTCCTTCCCGGGCGAGGGGACACCAGCGATGCTTGTGAAATGCGGCCACTGGTTCTGAGGTGGCCTCGCCCCTCCCCAGCTCTGCGACAGGAGAGAAAGCGGGGTCTCGGTCCAAGCGGGGGGCGGGGGTTGGAGGAGACAAGGGCTCTTTGGTTCATTCGGAGGGACCAGGCGTCCGCCCGCCGGTCACTCAGCTGCGGGCACAGGCCGAGCGCAGGGTCCGGGAACCGCCCCCTCCTCGCGGTGACATCCAGGCCGCGTGTGCCGGAGGTGGAACCAGGTTGCTGACTTTACAGCTGGAGGAGGCATCTCTCCATAGAAACACAAGCCATGTGCAAGGCTCACGGGCCAGGAGGAGCCCCCGGGTGCTCGGCACGGTCAGGGGTGCAGGAAGGACTCCGTCTGGTTGGTGGGGGCGGAGGGGGCAGGTCGGCCTGGCCGCGCGTCCGGGAGTCACCGTCTGATCCTCTCCGGGCTGCGGGAGAAGGCGCGGGCTCGGCTACAGCCGCGTGGACGTGAGTCTCTTCATGCCCCGGCGCTGGGCCAGGTTGGACGACAGCACGGGCTCCAGCCGTGGGGCCTGAGGGGCTCTGTTGAGAGCGAAGTAGGTGGCGGCCATGGCTCCCTGCAAACCGAGGGGGAGGCGGGCTCGCTGAGCCTGGGTGGCCAGGAGGCCCTCCGTCAAGGATCAGGCCCCCCGGCCGGCGCACTCAGACATCTGGCTGTTGCTCTGACCGCCCCGGCCGCCCACCCACCACCTGCGCAGTGACGCAGGAACGCAGACCCACCGTCCAGTTTACTGGACGGACGCCTCGGGCTCCCATGGAGCCCCCAGGTGAGGCCTCCTGACGCCCATCCTGCCGGGTCCCTGGGGCGCCCCCCTGGCAATGACCGAGCCTGTCGGCCCCCAGCTCTGCCTGTTTTGAGGGTTTGGGATCCACTTGGGGGCCGGGGCCGCTCCTGCTGCTGCTGCTAAGTCACTTCAGTCGTGTCCGACTCTGTGCGACCCCATAGATGCAGCTCACCAGGCTCCCCCGTCCCTGGGATTCTCCAGGCAAGAGCAGCTCTAACCGCCCCGGGAAGGTCGGGCTGGGCGGCTCCTCACAGGAGCCCCGGTCCCTGCATAGCCGGGGCAGCGCACCCTACCGGGAGGAGGGTCCCACCAGGAGGCAGGGCTCCCTGCTAAGATGGGTGCGGGCCTCACACGTCTTGATGGGGCGTGGGGCTCTCTGGCCAGGTCGTGAGAGACGGGCCAGGCCGCCCGAGGAGCATGACTGGGCTTCAGTGCCCTGTGTCATCACACCAGCAGCGCCGATAAGGTGGGGTTAGCCTCCGCCGGCGACCAGGAGTGCCAGGGCCTCAGCCCTCCTGGTGCACAGCCCGTGGGCGGGACCCCCTGACCCCGCCGTGTGGACCCCGGGGTCCTCTGGGCACCGGCCGTCCGTTCAGGCTGCACCACAGGGCCCGGGGCATCACCAGCGGGGTGACCGAGAGCCACTGCCTGGCCGTTCGTAGGTTCAGTGACACACAGCCGCAGTGCAATGGCCTGGAAATGATGGTCGCCCCACAAGGTCAGAAGAGCCCTGCAGTGCGGGCCTGCCCTAAGACAAGGACGGAAGGGGCAGCGTCTCCATGGGGCAAGGCCTCTAGACCCCCGAGCAGGACCCCCTCGACAGTCCGCCCTGAGCTCCGCGGGCGCGGCTGCTCTGGGCTCACCCATCCTCCAGGGCTTCCTGCACGGCCCCCAGGGTCTCAAGATGCCCTAAGCTAAGAGGCCAGGCCAGCGGGGCGTGGTGGTGGGTGAGCTACCAGGAAAGGCTGGCTGCAGAAGGCTCAGCAAACCCCGGCCTGGGGCCCAAGCCGGCCGCTGCCTGGTGTAAATAAGCTCTTCCTGGAACTCACTGACCACTCAGGTGCCATGCGCGGTGTCTGTGCGGGGACACAGAGCTGGGCAGTGACAGCCATCCGGTGAACACCCAGCTGTGTGCCGTCTGGGGTTTACAGAGGCTCCTGCAGAGCTCAGGCCCAGAGTGGCGGGCCTGGCGCCCGGCCTGGCACGGGGCCCTCAGCCTGTCTGTCCTCTCTGTCTCTCCCTTGTCTGTTTCTGTCTCTCTTACACATACACACACATAACGAAGCTGTTCAGAAGCTGCCCCTTCATCAGAGTTGGCCTGTGACCGCAGGTGTGGGGTATACCTGTCTGTGCTGGTTCCTGGTTCCCCTCCTGTACCCAGGCCCCCCGGGGGTTAACCGGGCAGGAAGTCCCCCTCCTACCGACGGGACCGTGGGCCGTACCTTCACCAGGTGGACGTCTTGTCTGCTGAGCTGGTTTGGGGACAGGTGCTCCCTGTCGACGATCCAGGGGTGTTTGAGGACCTGAACTGCCGTCAGGCGCTGGTGAGGGTCCACGTGGAGCATCCTGGACACGATGTCCTGCAGGGGAGGGTCAGCGGGGGATGGGGGTGAGGGCTGCCCGGGCTCGGAGCCGACCCCCTCCTCCCTGTCCCGGCAAAGCCTCACCACTGTCCTGGGAGTGACTCTGTGCATCTGGGGTCAAACATTTGTGGTCAGGTTTGTAAGAAGGTGAATTTTAGAAAAACAAGTTTGAACCATCATCAACATGGTGGGTGCACCCAGGCTTATTTATTTTTAACTTATTTGGGTGGGCTGAGTGGCTTGCGGAATTTTAGTTTCCCGATCAGGGACAGAACCTGAGCTCTTGGTTGTGACAGCATGGAGTCCTAACCGCTGGGGAATTCCTACTCCAGGTTTCTATTATAGGAAAGATTTCACATCTAAAGAGAAATCAAATGTGGAGATGTTCAATAGTGCATGTAAGTTACTGCAATACTGAGTCAAAATGATAATCTTCCCAAGGGAGAAGCTGAAATAAGGACTACCCAACAGGTACAAACCAATCACAATGTCCTTGGTTACATTTTATGACATGTAATAAAATATTACTGTCCTCAACGCCACACATATTTGGTACAGCATTTGCTGCAAACAATTGTCAACTATGGAATTAATGGTCTGGTTGCCATTATATGTGTTCAAAGGTTTCATGTTCCACAGAGGTGATTTTCTTCTTTGACTATAACATAATAACAACAAAAACTCCTAAAGTGGGTTTAAAGACTGAGCTCGTCTTTATATTAACATGTTGTAATACAGGCAAATGTGTGTACAGACAAATATGGTTACAACTATGATTTGCATCTGCATGGAATTCATGAGACTGTCTTCACACACTTGAAGCACCTACTCCTGTGAGTCATCAGGACTGTCCTTGGGGGAAGGGGCTGACTATGATGCCCCTGTGTTGCAGGGGAAGATGTGACGTGTCCACTTGTTCACCACGTGCCCAAGGACGGGCCCCCGGGGAGAATCTGTGGGTTTCCACCAGCCCGCTCTCCTGCCTTAGCGTTCCCACCGCGTTCTAAAACGAAATGAAGTCAGTTAAAGTCTCTGCGCGGTGGGACGCTGCATCACTCAACAGAACTTGTGGTTATTAACCACAACGAAGAAATACAGTCCACCCTCAAGCAGCTCCTTCTGCGAAGACACCCAAAGCCTTTCTACATTTGCTGACACTAGTCTTGGCCGGGGAAGGCAATGGCACCCCACCCCAGTACTTTTACCTGGAAAATTCCATGGACAGAGGAGCCTGGTAGGCTCCAGTCCATGGGGTCACTAAGAGTCGGACACGACTGAGCAACTTCACTTTCACTTTTCACTTTCATGCATTGGAGAAGGAAATGGCAACCCATTCCAGTATTCTTGCCTGGAGAATCCCAGGGACGGGGGAGCCTGATGGGCTGCCATCTATGGGGTCGCACAGAGTCAGACACAACTGAAGTGACTTAGCAGCAGCAGTAGCAGCACTCTTGGCAGCTTCTTGAGACAAATATCTCCTAGAAGGACTGTTCCTCCCATTATAAAAATGAAAAGTTGGGAGAACTTTATTATTGACTTGCTCAAGACCTCACAGGGACTCCCCTGGTGGTCCAGTGGTTAAGAATCCTCCTTGCAACGCAGGGGACCCAGGTTCGATCCCTGGTCAGGGAACTAAGACCCCTCCACTGCTGCAGAGCAAGTAAGTCCTGGAGATGGGACTACTGAAGCCATGTGCTCTGGGGCCTGCACACGGCAACTGGAGAGTCCGTGCACCACGACAAAACACCCCGACTGCCACCACTGTGACAGCACAGCGAAGTAAAATTAATTAAAAAAAAAACCCTCACAGTAGCGAATTCCCTGATGGGCCAGTGGTTCGGACTCTGCATTTTCACTGCTGAGGGCCCCAGTTTGATCCCTAGGTGGAGAACTAAGATCCCAGTGAGCCAGGTGGCAAGGCAAAAACCTAACAGGAACCAAGCCCACTGGCCTGCCTAGATGTTTCTGTGAAAGTGACATTAACGTTTAAATCCATCGATTTCTCCATAATGTGGGTGGGCCTCATCCAACCAGTTGAAGGTCTTAAGTGAAAAAAGACTGACGTCCCCACGGAAGAGGAGATTCTGCCAGAAGACAGCTTTGGACGGGAGTGGCAACTTCTACGCCTCCCTGATCCTCCAGGCTTCCGGCCTGCCCTGGAGATTTGGGACTTAACCAGCCTCCACGATTCCACAGAAACAGACCTCCCTCCCTCTGTCTCAGTCTCTCTGTACATACACACCCTGTTCCATGTTCCTGAAGAACTAATACACAAGACTACGGAAAATGTGAAAAGGGCTATGAAATATTTTTGCAAAAAGTTTTTTTTTATCTGAAAGGCGTACAAAATCTCTGAGTACAACATATCTACGTTATTTGCATGGAAAGTATCCTCTAGCTTCCTCGGAGATGTTCCTGCAGAATCTCCACCCCCGGGCCATGAGGGCACCGGGCAGAGGGCTCACCTTGGCCGCGTCAGAGATGGAGTCCCAGTTTCCCCCGGAAAGGGCGTACTTCCCGCTGCCGATCCTTGCCAAGATGTCCTCAGGGGTGTCATCCGGCCCGTTTGCAAAAGGGGTGAATCTATGTGATGAGAGATTTGTGGTGATGAGCTTCCATTTTATAATCTACGATAAAGCTCATTGTGCCTCTTTGTGGTAAAAACGATCATTTGTTTCTTTCTCATCATGCTCCAAGTCCAAGGTTCATGGCAGGGCGTAATTTATTTCTTCCTGCTGTGTCTTTTCCTCACTCGGCCAGTGCTAAAGGTTATCGGGCAAATGAAGACGTGGACCCAGAGATGAGCCCTTTGGGACCATTTCTGGCTTCCCTGGTGACAGAGTGGTACAGTGGTTTCCCCGGTGATACGGTTTCCATGGTGACAGTGTGGTATAGTGGATGGGAGCCTAGGATTTGAAGTCTGAGAGACCCATGGTTGATATATTACCAACAGTGGGTTCTTTCACAAATTAATTTTTTGAGGCTCAGTTGGAAACGGGCAGCGGTGTGCACAGACACACAGACTGTGAACACTTCTTGCGATCACTAACGTGCGGCAGATGTGTCCTGCCACCCCTCACGGAATCCGTGGGGGTCAGTGCAGCCTTCCCGGAGAGGAACCGCATGTAATTCTAACAGCGCTCCCTTCAGTGGCAGCTCTGAGCTCCCAGTTAAGTATCGGCAGAGCGAGCCCCAGAAGGGCCACCAGAGGGGCACCGGGAAGAGACGGCAGGCCACCCGGGCTCCCCTTCCACTGGACACCGCCCCCGACTCACTGGGAAGCGAGTCACTGAGGCCACACAAGAAGCAGGCCATCCCTCGGTCACTCCCGTGAGGCCCTTTTCTCCATTTTGCCCAGTAAAGAGGACCGGATGACCTAGACATCTTGCCTGCCCCTCCACCCAAGTGTTTAACAACGTTTAAGCCACTGGGCACGAGGGGATCCTTGGATCCCCCGCCTTCCTGGCTGGAAGGAGCCTTCAGTGTCACAGCACGTGCTCCTCTCACTCAAAAGTGAGGGCAGTGAGGGCTCAGGTCAGGGTTCACCCGGGAGCAGAGCGGGTGAGGGTGAATCTGTGCTAGAGCCTGGGGCCGCCTGCCGGCTTCAGGACTCTGCAACTTCCTGGCCCCAGGAGACGTTTCTAAGCAAAGATGTGACCTTTCCAGAGGGTGCTTGGTCCAGAGGTGAGAGTGGCCTCGTGGTCTGAGGTTTGGGGTTTTGTGGGTGAGCTGAGCCCTGCAGCGCCAGCTCCCTAATTCCAGAGACATCCTTGAATGACAGGCAGTGCTAAACTTCCTGTCCCCTCCCTCTGACCATCCGTCGGGCCCCGGGCCTGAGCTCCGGGCCTGGGCGGGGGCCCGAGCGGCCCCCACGCGGGCTGCATTACCCCGCCAGCATGGTGTACAGCAGGATCCCCAGGCTCCAGATGTCACACGCCGCGTCATAGCCCTGCCGCTTCAGGACCTGTGGGGAGAGCAGATGCCGATCAGCGCTGGGCAGAGGAGTTCAACTTCAAAGCGTGTTGCTGTGACGGGACCATGAGGCTGGTGGGGTGGGGGTGGGGCATGGGGTGGAGACAGGGGTGGGGTGTGGGGGAAGTCTTCAGTGAGACCATCGTGTACTACTGCAAAGCCAACCCCAATCTCCCAGAGTAGGATTCCCCCAAGACCGGTGCACACAGAGCCCTGGCTCTTGACGAATCTTCGACAGATGGAAAAGGAGACATTTAACTTTGGAGGAAGAAGAGCTTGGGGAGCTCCCTGGTGGCCTTGTGGTTAGGATCCTGGGCTTTCACTGTGGATGCAATTCCTGGTTGGGGAACTGAGACCTCGCAAGTCACGTGGTGTGGGGAAAAAAAGGCAGAATTATTTTTAGCGAAGTTAAATATATCTGGGCTTCCCACGTGGTGCTAGTGGTAAAGAACCTGCCCGCCAACACAGGAGACATAAGAGATGCAGATCAGTCCTCTGGGTCAGCATGATCCCTTGGAGAAGGAAATGGCAACCCCCTCCAGTGTTCTTGCCTGGAGAATTCCATGGACAGAGGTGGCAGGTGGGCTACAGTCCATGGGGTCACAAGAGTTGGACACGACTGAAGTTCGTCATTCAGTGGCTTAGTCACGTCTGATTGTTTGTGACCCCATGGACTGCAGCATGCCAGGCTTCCCTGTCCTTTACCGTCTTCGCCATCAGCAAGTTGGAGCTTGCTCAAACTCTTGTCCATCAAGTCAGTGACGCCATCCAACTATCTCATACTCTGTCGTTCCCTTCTCCTCCTGTCCTCAATCTTTCCCAGCATTAGAGTCTTTTCCAATGAGTTGGCTCTTCACATCAGGTGGCCAAAGTATTGAAGCCTCAGCTTCAGCATCAGTCCTTCCAAATGAATATTCAGGATTGATTTCCTTTAGGATTCAATGCTTTGATCTCCTTGTCCAAGGGACTCTCAAGAGTCTTCTCCCACGCTATAGTTGGAAAGCATCAGTTCTTTGGTGCTCAGCCTTCTTTATGGTCCAGCTTTCATATCTGCACTCAACTACTGGAAAAACCAGAGCTTTGACGTGATGGACCTTTGTCAGCAAAGTAGTGTCTCTGCCTTTAATATGCTGTCTGGGTTTTGGTTTAGCTCACACTTAGCACAACATTCCCAGCTCCCCCACTTTTAAGTGTGGTTGAGTGGAGTTAGATACGTTCACACTGCCGGGCGGGCGTCACCACCTTCCCGTCACAGAACTCATTTTATCTTGAAAAACTGAAATGCTGCCACCAAGAGACAGCTCCCACTCCCCTCGCTCAGCCCCGGGAACCACGATTTTACTGTCTCTATGAGTGTGATGACTCTAGGTCCCTCGTGTGAGAGGAATCATATCATTGTGTTTTCCTTTATCACACGTTTAGCACAGTGTCCTCAGGGTTCATCCAGGCTGTGACATGGGACAGGACTTCCTTTTTGCTTAGTTGCTCAGAAGTGTCTGAGTCTTTTGAGCCCCATGGACTGTAGCCCACCAGGCTCCTCTGTCCATGGATTTTCCAGGCAAGAATACTGGAGTGGGTTGCCATTTCCTTCTCCAGAGGATCTTCTGGATGGAACCTGAGTCTCTGGTGTCTCCTGCGTTGGCAGGCACGTTCTTTACCACTAGTGCCACCTGGGAAGCCCTCCCTGCTTGTAAAGGCTGGCTAACGTCCCCCTCAGTCGTTCTGCCATCGATGGACACTGGGAAGCCCTCCCTGCTTGTAAAGGCTGGCTAACGCCCCGCTCAGCCGTTCTGCCACCCATGGACACTGGGAAGCCCTCCCTGCTTGTAGAGGCTGGCTAACGCCCCGCTCAGCCGTTCTGCCACCCATGGGCTCTTGCGTTGTCTCCCCTTCTGGCTGCTGTGAATAACGCTGCTGTCAACAACGCTGCTGTCAACACGCAGACAGGTTTCCATTTCTACCTTTACTTTCAACTCTTTCGGGTTTACACCCAGAAGTGGAATTGCTTGGTCACTGAGTAAGTCTCTGTTTGATTTTCTGAGGACTAGTTAGGATGGGAGAATTTTCATGTGTCTCAGGATCACCCAGTTCAGAAGGGAGCAGTCCTCTGCTATGCTCACAGTTGAGAATAACAATAAAGAAAGAGCACAGATGCTCCTGGAAACTGCAGGTCGTTGGATTTATGCTGAAGGTGGCGTCAGGAAAGCTGTGCACAATTTCCTTAGACACAAGGGCCAGGTTCTCTGTACTTGGGTCACGGCGCCTCCAGCACCGTAGGTAGGTCACCGAGGTGTGTGGACATGCCCAGGAGTCGGTGTTCAAGCTCTTCTCATCTCCACTAGCTGAGTATCTTCAATGTCCCTTCCATGGAGGCTGTTTCTCTTTTTTTGTTTTGAATCTGTGAAATGTGGTTAATAGTATCTACCCCATCCATTCCATATGGCATATGAGGATAAAAGCAAAAAATATTGGTAAAGTGCTTGGCAAATGGTAAAGTAACAGATCAGTGTAAGGTAGTCTACAATCACTAAAACCGTTAATATTATTATTAGCATCGACCAAATAACGCAGTAATGTTGATCAAATAGAACCAGATTGTTTTTAAAGGGGCCGCAGGTATCATCTGGACAGTCTAATACCGGCCCCACAGGGCAGCTCTGGCTTCGCGTTCATCCGTATCCTGGCAGGCATGCAGACATCCTCCTCGGGGACCGCTGCCCCAGGGTCAGCTTGCAGACCCTGCCCGCACCGCCTCTCGGACAGTTCACAGCCTGACCACTAGGTGTCAGCATGGCCCTCTTAGGACGCGCGGTACCAGCCACGGCGCCGGCTAGAAGCGCTCTGGGGCAGCTTCCCCTGCAACCTGGATCCACAGGGAACCCGAGATTTGTTTCCATTCCTGACGCCCCCACCCCCACCCCCTCACTCCCCAGCATCGTCAGCCTCCTCTGCACTAGTTCTGCTCTGGCCAGCGCCCTGGTTTGGCTGTTTCCTAAAGAGCAAGAAGCCGGACTTTTCTTCACAAACGAACACGCATCAGGGACTCCAGGACCTACGGGGCACGACCCCGGCAGTGCAGAAGGGGGAAAATGTGCTTATAAGATGCGCTGCTGTGGTTCTCTGAGGCCCCGAGCCGAGGGCAGAGGAGGGCCATCAGGATCCACACGAGTCCTTATCTGCCAATCTCTGCAGAACCACGATGTTCTATCCCATGGCCCCTAGCGCGCCTGTTGTGGAAGACAGTCTGGAGCTGGAATTCTGGCACACACACGCATGCTCTCCCAGTGCAGCTGTGGGTGGATTTCTGATCCCAGGTGACCCACTGGCTTCCCTCCCAGTTGAGGAGAGACCAACGCATTAGTTCTCACTCTGTGCTTGCGTGCTAAGTTGCTTCAGTCGTGTCCGACTTGGCGACCCCACGGACTGTAGCCCGCTGGGCTCCTCCGTCCATGGGATTCTCCAGGCGAGAATCCTGGAGTGGGTTGCCATTTCCTCCTCCAGGGGAGCTTCCGGACCCAGTGATGGAACCCAAGTCTTCTGTGTCTCCCGCATGGGCAGGTGGGTTCTTTACCACTGGGGCGACCTGAGATGCCCACTTCTCACTCCAAGTCTTAACAAGTAAGCAGATTTGGTCGAAATCGTCTATAGCACAGGGACAATTCTACATTACAGGTTTTACAAATAGGAAATGAAAATGTTAAAATAGCGATGTCTGAGCATGATCAGCGGCTGACCCAACAGACCGAAATTTCCCTTTCCTGCCTGCTGGCACTCCTGCCCACTTCAGCGGCCCACATGGGCGGCTGCTCCAGCAGCGGGCGAGGGCTGACCCCTGCCGGCCCAGCGGTCCTCTCACCTCCGGGGCCACGAAGTTGGCCGTGTAGCAGGGGGTCATAAGCAATCCGTTCTCAGCTCGCAGCTGCTTGGCAAACCCGAAGTCACAGATGCGGATGGATTCAGGGTTTCCAGACTCGTCCACGTACAGGATATTGCTCGGCTTTAGGTCCCGGTGAACAACCTGGGGAAGCAGGAGGAGCCATGCTTAACTTGGGGGCCGGGATGGAGCAGGGGTGAGAAGCGGGGGGTGCCCTCGCGAGATAAGCCCTCATTTGGAGCCATTTACTCTGGGTGAGTCTGGCAGCAGGAAGCCATTGGCTGGGATGCTACAAACTCTGCGGGTCCTTCCCCCTCCTCTTTCTCTTACACCGATGCTCAAAACCAAGGACCAATCAACTGCCCCAGCCCCTTGGATGGCGAGTGTCTGGATGAATAAATAAGTAGGCAGCTGTCCAGGATCGGGGGGCCCCTTGGGGCCATCACTCAAGGACGCCGCTGGTGCTCGGGAATGTGGATTTCTGAGGATACAGGCCGGCCGTGTGCGGCCACGTTTCAGCGTGGGCAGGTGCTGGGCACCCCAGCGGGTGTGCAGACAAGGAGCCTCCATCCTGTGCTCACGGCCGGGGGCAGAAACCCGAGGCTGCATCTGTGCCCGGGGAGTGGCCGGGCGCTCTGAGCACCAGGGACAGAGCCAGCGGCACCTCAAAGCACAGAGGCTGCTCAGCTCTTCAGGGCACAAAGCGGCTTCTTCTGAAGGGGACAGAGGCCCACTGTGAGAACGCGTGGCGTGCCCGCACCCCACGTGGGGCCCACGTGTCTCCATTGTCCTGCTCATGCCCAGACAGAGGACAGGGAAGGCAGATGGAAAAAGGCCTTGGCAGGCGGCCGGTAGGGCTTCAGAGGCTGCGAGGCCAGGAGACTAAAGACCCTGGTGCCAGCTCCCCTCTTGCAACAGAGGCCAGTCTGCCAAACCATCCTCTGAACGGCCGCCCCTGGAGTCTGACTGTCCTGGGAAGGGTTTACTAATCCTGGAACCAGCGACTGCAGTGTGGGCCTGGAGGAGCGCCCTGTTCAGAGGGCACACGTGTGCGGCTGGCTGAGGAACAGTGCAGGCCGCCCGGGAGGTGCTGACCAGGCGGGGAATCTGGGGCTGGGGAGGGGGTTGGGCCTGGAGGCATGGTGCTGGGAGGGAACCGGCTCTGCCTGCAGCTTTGGGCCAGACCCTCAACCCTTCTGCGCTCCAGTCTCATCTGTGAAATGGGTCTGATCTGGAGCCTAGAATCGACCAGAGGAGGGCTCAGAGACGCGCCCGACCCCGGTGAGGGCTGCAGTCTCGGCTCTCACGGTCGTTTCATCACCGGCCTCCTGGGCCGTGGGGATGGACAGTGACGAGCACCCCACCATCAAGTCCAAAGTACGTTTTCACTATAATCGGTCCCAGAGAATTTAAATCTCCTGACCGAGCTCCTGGATGCAGGCTGTGTGCGTCTGAAATCACGCATGCCCATCAGGAACGGCTGGGGTTGGGGAAGAAGGCGGGACGCCTGGTTCCCAAGTGCTGAGCCCGCGGCCTGGGGGAGCCGGCTTTCCGCGCCTCCTGCGGCCGCCCCGGGGACGCCTTACCCCCTGCGAGTGGAGGTAGTCCATGGTCTTGGTGATGGTGCACAGCACGGCGCTGGCCTCCCGCTCCGAGAAGTACCGCTGCCGCAGGATGCGGTCCAGCAGCTCGCCGCCGCGCATGAGCTCCGTCACCAGGTACACGAACTTTCCGTCGTCGTAGACCTGGGGGGCGAGAGTG
Source organism: Tragelaphus eurycerus (assembly GCA_935064755.1). NCBI lineage: Eukaryota > Metazoa > Chordata > Mammalia > Artiodactyla > Bovidae > Tragelaphus > Tragelaphus eurycerus. The sequence goes on from CAKXYN010000114.1 coordinate 3,271,063, forward strand.
CGCGCCCGGCTCAGGGACCCCGCCGGCAGGCCACGGGCACAGGGGCGCCACGCCGGGAGGGGCAGCGGGGAGGCCAGCGGCGCCGCCCGGGGGCTGGGGCGGGGCTTCCCTGTAAGCTTTGTCCTCAGAACTGAGCCAGCGTCAGGAAGGCCTCTTTCGCCCGGCGTTCACAGGCCCCTGGGAGGCCGAGGGGCGGATCCTAGTATCTTGAGGTTCGGGTTGACGACCCTGGGGTCACTCAGGTGGAGGGCAGGGGCGGAGAGGAGGCCAGCGCGCTCCCCGTTCTGACTCCCCGGCCGGGATGGACGCTGCCAGGAGCATGCGACTGGCTCCAGTGCGCCTGGTCACCCGCTCTCTGTCCTTCTTCCAGGGACAAGGACCCCGCATCACTCGGCACGGACAGAGGGAAGGAGGCCGGGGCCGCGGACCTGGAGCCTCAGAGCTGAAGTCCCGCTTCACGGGCTCCGCGCTCTCCAGGACGGTGAGAGCACTGCCAGGTTAGAAACCTCGCGGGTTCTCTCTCCTCTCCCCCACGGCACGCCCCGTTACGGGGATCCGGGAGGAGGTGGGGGCCGTCAATCGGACGTGATGAACGGCCCGGCAGGTCGGCCCCAGGCTGCCGGGTGACCCTGAGGGTCCCGGAGAGCAGCGGCCTCGGGCTCCAAGGCACCAGGAAGGGCGGGTGAGCGGGCGGCAAGCCGGCTCCGCGTCTACGGGGCTTCCAGGGGCGAGGCACAGGCACAGGTCGGCGACAGCGGCGGCGCCCGAGGGCACTTACGTCTTTGAGGGTGATGATGTTGGGGTGCTGGCCGTACCGCAGGAGAATCTCGATCTCCTCCGAGGGGTCCCTTTTACTCTTGTCGATGATCTGAAACAGACAGGGTGTGTGATGTGAGGCGTCCGGAGGGGACCTGTGGCTGGGACCCCTTCTGCGCCCTCCCCCTCCCCGTCTCCAGCTTGAGCTCAGCCAAGATGACCCAACCCTGCCCAGAAATGCATGGCCATCCTCTCTTTCCTAGTGGGCAACAGACTGACATTAAAAAAAAAAAAAAAAAAAGGGCACTCGCCTCCAGACACTAAATTTTAAGCTGTTATACAGCTGGATGAAGAAGGGTGAGTTTGGGGAGCTCACACAGGCACCCCAAAAGCAGAAGGTGCTTTTTTCTACACTCGTCAGGCGCTGGGAGGGGCAGGGCTGTGCCCTCTCTCTGTCCAAAGCAGGCCTCCAGCCGCTGTGTGTTTCTCGCCTCCTTGGGAAGCTACACACCAGGCACAAAGGGAGACCCTGCATGGTTCGGAATGGGAGATGCCAGGGGTTGGGGGTGAGACCCAGCGCGGTTCTGCCGAGGAGACGCCGGGCTGGCGTGGTGCTGAGGCTGCGCCGTGGCTTATCCGAACGGTTGCTCCTTCAGGCTTCTAACCTCCCTCCTCTTCCCGGCAAGTGTAGCCCAGGTCTTAGGATGGCAGATAAAATCCTTTCCTCCGTGAAGACAGATGGCTTCCAACCACTGCTGCTGCTGCTGCTGCTGCTAAGTTGCTGCAGTGGTGACCGACTCTGTGTGACCCCATAGACGGCAGCCCACCAGGCTCCTCTGTCCCTGGGATTCTCCAGGCAAGAATACTAGAGTGGGTTGCCATTTCCTTCTCCAATGCATGCGTGGATGCACGCTAATTTGCTTCAGTCGTGTCCGACTCCGTGCGACGCTACGGACAGCAGCCCACCAGGCTCCTCCGTCCACAGGATTCTCCAGACAAGAATACTGGAGTGGGTTGCCATTTCCTTCGCCAGCTTCCACCCACAGGTGTCATGGCTGAACGCCGACCTTGATCCAGGCAGGTGTTCGTTCATGCCTTCTCACTATCGGTGGATGACCACGGGCTCCTCCAGAGGCAGCTTCCTGCGCCCTGGTCCTGCTTTCTGTGGGGATGGAGCGGGCTGGGGAGGGGACCCCGAGCACGCAAAGTCTACAGCACCTGGGGGATTTGACACTCAGAAGCCGTGGTCTTCCCTGTGTGTTAGCTTCACCCAATTTCAAAACATTTGCCAAGGGGAGGACACGCATTTCAGAGGGAGGAAAACTCGCTTTCACTCCCCATTGCATCCAAGGCTCCAAGCAGAGCTAGGCATAAACTCACTCTCTTCTTCAGGTGAGCAAAATGCCCGGGGGTTGGAGGAGGACCCAGACTGAGTGCTCTGCCAGCCCCCACCCCGCTGCCCCTTCATCACCGAGGGAGATGGGCGCAGAGTCTGTGCTTCTCCCTGGCTCTGTTTTAAACCCGCCGCCAGGCCCTGCTGACATCACACCGGGACCGTGAGCCCCACGGCACACTGGAGTCTCAGCATCAAGTGAAACGTCACGTATCCTTTCTTGACCCACCCCCTTCCTCCTCTTGTCACTGAAGTTCTAGCTCGGACACCAGGGTGACTTCTTTTATTGAAGGAAGTCAACACACAGAGCGTCCATCTAGAGGAGATGTCATAAAGGCTCCTTCAGCAGCTGGTGAAGGGGAAGCCTTAACATGAGGATGCTTAGCTGCCTGCGGTGTGGTCTTTATGCTGTGTGGGTCCCACTCTGGCCAGCGAGGTTCCAGGACCCTCTCTGTCCCAGCTGCCTGCCAGCCATGCATTTCCTGGGCTGTGACCCCTTTGCAACTTGAGAAGATTAAAATCATTAGTGGTGGTATTTTAAAAAAATTAATAGTATATTCATTTTTTTCAAATAAAATTTTAGGATTTTTGTTGTTGTTCAGTCATGAAGTCATGTCCATTTCTTTGCGACCCCATGGACTGCAGTACGCCTGGCTTCCCTGTCCATCACCAACTCACAAAGCTTGCTCAAACTCATGTCTATTGAGTCGGTGGTGCTATCCAACCATCTCAACTTCTGTCGTCTCCTTCTCCTCCTGCCCCCAATCCCTCCTAGCATCAGAGTCTTCTCCAATGAGTCAACTCTTCACATGAGGTGGCCAAAGTACTGGAGTTTCAGCTTTAGCATCATTCCTTCCAAAGAAATCCCAGGGCTGATCTCCTTCAGAATGGACTGGTTGGATCTCCTTGCAGTCCAAGGGACTCTCAAGAGTCTTCTCCAACACCACAGTTCAAAAGCATCAATTCTTCGGCGCTCAGCCTTCTTTATGGTCCAGCTCTCACATCCATACATGACTACTGGGAAAACCACAGCTTTGACTAGACAGACAGATCACGATGGAACAGGATGCAGGATGAACAAGAAAAAAGAAACTTTTTTACCGTGCTGATGGCCCGGGGCAGGGCAAGGGGAGCCGGCACAGGACCAGAGGTGGCGGCTGCATGGACAGGGCCCCCCAGGCCTGGGGATGCTGCCCCCCCTCCTGGGGTGTCTCCCCAGGTGGAACCAACTGGAAGCCAGGGGGTGGGCAGGGCACTGTGGTGGGGTCCCTAGTGGGCTTGGAGTTGGGGAGTGGGCAATGCCTGGAAGGGGGTCCCTGGGGAGCGGAGGCGGGCTCAGGCTCCCACACCTGCCCTGCTGGCTGCTCTCCCCCACCTCAGTCTGGGCGATGGGGGACCAGCACATAGCGGCGAGTTCTGTTCAGACCCAGAGTCCTGATCCTGACTGTCATCAGCGAGGGCTGGCTGCGTTTATACACAGATGTTTTCCTGCGGTTGTTTGCAAAAAGCTCAGGAAGGACACACAGGCGTGACGACTGGCCCCCTGCCTGAGCGCAAAGCCCAGGTTTGTGGCCGACGGCTGGGGGTCGAGGACACTGTTTGGAAATGTCCAGGAAGGATCTTCTTCTCCGTGGAGGTCAGTTTCTTGGGATGGCGATTGTGGGATTGGCTTCTCGTTCAAGCGAGCCCTGGTCAATCGAGTCCTTTATTTTGAGAACAATGTTGCTTTATAATCTTCCTTATGCAACAAAAGTGAGGGGAGAATTCTCAGTGAACAGGTCCACATGCAAGGCCTCCCTTCTCCACGCGGACGCTCGGAGGGTGTGGACGGACCACAGGTGGGGAGGAGCAGAGGGTCTGTTCTCTCCTGGCGTAGACGCCACCCGGCGGTCAGCACCCAGCGAGGCTGGCAAGCCAGACTCTCCAGGAGCTGCTGCCTGAGCAGCTGCATGCTTCCACAGCCCAAGAAGTGAGTCCAGCCCCAACAAAGGATGCAGAGGACAGGATTCTCCTTAGCAGGTGAAGTGCACAGGTAGGTATCAGCATGTCCCGCTGGCTGAAGGCGGGGACGAGACTGGTTCAGATGTTCCAACATCCACACGCTTGTTCCTCTTCCTTTTGGTCTCTGCATTTCCCCATCTTCCTCTTCTTCACCTCCGTTCAGCACGGGCTCCCCTCCTGGGCACTGAATAGCACAGGGCTTTGAGGTGCACAAGACGGAGGGGAGAACGTCCAGGCCCGCCACACCCCCTCCCGAGGTGGGGTGTTTCCTCTGACTTGTCAGGAGGATTAATACCATATTTGAAATGAGACTAGCAGAGCATGGAGTCCCTTGTAAAATTGAACAGATACCTTCTCTTGTTCAATTAACTTAAACAAATGACACAGAGAAAGGGCTCCAAGTTTTCCTGCCGGAAAAAATTAAATTTCCATGCCAATCAATTTTCCTTCTAAAAATAAGCTCTATTCACGTCAGCCATCTGTCTTAATTCCACTGCTTTTCTGGTTGACAAATTACATCCGCAGCATGAAAATGAGCCCAGAAACGCGGTGTAATTGTCAGCAGTCTGTTGTGAATACAAATGGGGTGGACAGTCAGCCCAGCTTCAGCCCTGAGTGTGTCGGCCACACTTCACTAGAATTACAAATCGGGAGACGCTGACTCCAGCACAGTTTCAAGGATGGCGCTTTATTTTTACCTGACTCCGTTGCTATTTTAAGAACACAAGAATCTGCTCCTGAAAGGACTCCCAGCTCTGCTGCCCTTCGGGACAACGTGGCCACAGCTGCTGACGTCCTCTCGGACCCGCGTGAGCCTCGCAGACACACAAGGAGGAAACGGGCGAGCGGCGCCCTGGGTGGGAGGAGCCTGTGTCTGTGTGTCTGCAGAGGAGACAGGCCAACCGGAGAGGCTGCAGCCACAGAGGGCTCCCTTAGTTCTCGATCCATCAGCGATATGCCCGTTTGGCTCTGGGCTCTAGTTCTGTGATCAGTAAAGCCCTACCTGGCTGGACTGTGAGTTTCCCGAGAACAGGTTTGCTTTTGCCTGGAACCTAGCACTGTGAGCCTGGGAAAAAGAGTTAATACAAAATGTAAACAATGAATGAAAGTGACTGGTTACTGAACAGAGGGGTTCAGTAAGGAGATGCGCGCAGAAGGAAATGCGATCTAGAGACAAGAAGTGCTGCGTGGACCAGGCGTCCTGCCCACTCGGATAATCAACAAGCCAAAGGAAGGGATGCAGTGATTCTGAATCTGAAGAAAAGCCCCTGATTGCTATCTCTCTCTCTCCCCATTTTGGTCACACCACGTGGCTTGTGCAATCTTAGTTCCTTGACAAAGGGTTGCACCCAGGCCCCAAGAGTGAAAGCAGAGTCCCCACCACTGGGCCACCAGGAAACTTCTGGGACTTTTCTCTCTCACCATCCATCCTCTCTACCACCAAGCATCATGACGGGGTGTGGACAGGAAGCGAGCTGGGAAGCACGCTGGGTTCTAAGAGCCCTGAAACAGGCACTGCCCAGGCTGGGAGGACGGGGACAGGCGGGGCCCACACCATGGTCAGAGAGGCTGATGCCCAGCACGGGGAGTGGAGTTCTGGGTTCAGGGAGGGGCACTGCCCCCGAGGGAGTGGGCTAAGGATGGGGTGAGGAGGGGCTGGAGGAGCTTTGGGACCAGGGCAGTGCGGGCCTGCCTGCTGGCCACTGCAAGGATCCAGGTTCCACCTGAGTGAGAACAAGACCCAAATTCCTCCACAACCAGTCCTTCCTATCAGGAAGCTTCCACAAGCTCTGATCCTTATCCATCAGAGGGCAGACAGAATGAAAACCACAATCACAGAAAACTAACCAAACTGATTACATGGACCACAGCCTTGTCTAAATCAGTGAAACTATGAGCCATGCCGTGGAGGGCCACGCAAGACGGGTCATGGTGGGGAGTTCTGACAAAACATGGTCCACTGGAGAAGGGAATGGCAAACCACTTTAGCATTCTTACCTTGAGAACCCCATGAACAGTATGAAAAGGTAAAAAGATAGGACACTGAAAGACGAACTCCCCAGGAGGGTAGATGTCCAATATGCTACTGAAGATCAGTGGAGAAATAACTCCAGAAAGAATGAAGGGATGGAGCCAAAGAAAAACAACACCCAGCTGTGAATGTGACTGGTGACGGAAGCAAGGTCCGATGCTGTAAAGAGCAATATTGCCTAGGAACCTGGAATGTCAGATCTAAGAATCAAGGCAAATTGGAAGTGGTCAAAGAGGAGATGGCAAGAGTGAACGTCAACATTTTAGGAATCAGTGAACTAAAATGGACTGGAATGGGTGAATTTAACTCAGATCAGATCAGATCAGTCGCTCAGTCATGTCCGACTCTTTGCGACCCCATGAACCACAGCACGCCAGGCCTCCCTGTCCATCACCAGCTCCCGGAGGTCACTCAGACTCGCATCCATCGAGTCAGTGATGCCATCCAGCCATCTCATCCTCTGTCGTCCCCTTCTCCTCCTGCCCTCAATCCCTCCCAGCATCAGAGTCTTCTCCAATGAGTCAACTCTTCGCATGAGGTGGCCAAAATATTGGAGTTTCAGCTTTAGCATCATTCCTTCTAAAGAAATTCCAGGATTGATCTCCTTCAGAATGGACTGGTTGGATCTTCTTGCAGTCCAAGGGACTCTCAAGAGTCTTCTCCAACACCACAGTTCAAAAGCATCAATTCTTCGGCGCTCAGCCTTCTTCACAGTCCAACTCTCACATCCATACATGACCACAGGAAAGACCATAGCCTTGACTAGGCGAACCTTTGTTGGTAAAGTGATGTCTCTGCTTTTGAATATGCTATCTAGGTTGGTCATATCTACGACTGTGGGCAAGAATCCGTTAGAAGAAATGGAGTGGCCATCATAGTCAACAAAAGAGTCTGAAATACAGTACTTGGATACAATCTCAAAAATGACAGAATGATCTCTGTTCATTTCCAAGGCAAACCATTCAATATTACAGTAATCCAAGTCTATGCCCCAACCAGTAACACTGAAGAAGCTGAAGTTGAATGGTTCCATAAAGACCTACACTACCTTCTAGAACTAACACCAAAAAAAGATGTCCTTTTCATCACAGGGGTCTGGAATGCAAAAGTAGGAAGTCAAGACATACCTGGAGCAACAGGCAAGTTTGACCTTGGAGGACAAAGGCTAACAAAGTTTTGCCAACAGAATACACTGGTCATAGCAAACACTTTCTTCCAACAATAGAAGAGAAGACTCTATACACGGACATCACCAGATTATATTCTTTGCAGCCAAAGATGGAGAAGCTCTATATAAGTCAGCAAAAACAAGACTGGGAGCTGACTGTGGCTCAGATCATGAACTCCTTATGGCCAAATTCAGACTTAAATTGAAGACAGTAGGGAAAACCACTACCTAAATCAAATTCCTTATGATTATACCGTGGAAGTGACAAATAGATTCAAGGGATTAGATCTGGTAGACAGAGTGCCTGAAGAACTATGGATGGAGGTTCTTGATATTGTTTAGGAGGTGTTCATGAAAACCATCCCTAAGAGAAAGAAATACAAAAAAGCAAAATGGCTGTCTAAGGAGGCCTTACAAATAGCTGAGAAAAGAAGAGAAGGAAAAGGCAAGGGAGAAAAGGGAAGATATACTCATCTGAATGCAGAGTTCCAAGAATAGCAAGGAGAGATAAGAACGCCTTCCTCAGTGATCAGTGCAAAGAAATCGAGGAAAACAATAGAATGGGAAAGACTAGAGATCTCTTCATGAAAATTAGAGATACCAAGGGAACATTTCATGCAAAGATGGGCACAATAAAGGAAAGATAGGGTATGGACCTAACAGGTGCAGAAGAGACGAAGAAGAGGTGGCAAGAATACAGAGAACTATACAAAAAAGATCTTCACAACCCAGATAACCATGATGGTGTGATCACTGACCTAGAGCAGACATCCTGGAAAGCGAAGTCAAATGGGCCTTAGGAAGCATCACTATGAACAAAGCTAGTGGAGGTAATGGAATTCCTGTTGAGCTATTTCAAGTCCTAAAAGATGATGCTGTGAAAGTGCTGCACTCAATATGCCAGCAAATATGGAAAACTCAGCAGTGGCCACGGGACAGGAAAAGGTCAGTTTTCATTCCAATCCCAAAGAAAGACAATGCCAAAGAATGCTCAAACTACCGAACAATTGCACTCATCTCACACACTAGCAAAGTGATGCTCAAAATGCTCCAGGCTAGGCTTCCATAATACGTGAACTGAGAACTTCCAGATGTTCAAGCTGGTTTTAGAAAAGGCAGAAGAACCAGAGATCAAATTGCCAACATCCGTTGGATCATTGAAAAAGCAAGAGAGTTCCAGAAAAACATCTATTTCTGCTCTATTGACTATGCCAAAGCCTTTGACTGTGTGGATCACAACAAACTGTGGAAAATTCTTCAAGAGATGGGAATACAAGACCACCTGATCTGCCTCTTGAGAAGTCTGTTTGCAGGACAAGAAGAACAGTTAGAACTAGACATGGAACAACAGACTGGTTCCAAATAGGAAAAGGAGTACGTCAAGGCTGTATATTGTCACCCTGCTTATTTAACTTATATGCAGAGTATATCATGAGAAACGCTGGGCTGGGGAAGCACAAGCTGGGATCAAGATTGCCGGGAGAAATATCAATAACCTCAGATACGCATATGACACCACTCATGGCAGAAAGCGAAGAGGAACTAAAGAACCTCTTGAAGAAAGTGAAAGAGGAGAGTGAAAAAGTTGGCTTAAAGCTCAACATTCAGAAAATGAGGATCATGGAATGTGGTCCCATCACTTCATGGCAAATATATGGGGAAACAAGGGAAACAGTGGCTGACTTTATTTTCTTGGGCTCCAAAATCACTGCAGTTGGTGACTGCAGCCATGAAATTAAAAGACACTTACTCCTTGGAAGGAAAGTTATGACCAACCTAGATAGCATATTCAAAAGCAGAGACATTACTTTGCCAACAAAGGTCTGTCTAGTCAAGGCTATAAGTGGTCATGTATGGATGTGAGAGTTGGACTCTAAAGAAAGCTGAGCAGTGAAGAATTGATACTTCTGAACTGCAGTGTTGGAGAAGACTCTTGAGAGTCTCTTGGACAGGAAGGAGATCCAACCAGTCCATCCTAAAGGCAATCAGTCCTGAATGTTCATTGGAAGGACTGATGCTGAAGCGGGAGCTCCAATACCTTGGCCATGTGATGTGAAGAACTGACTCATTGGAAAAGACCCTGATGCTGGGAAAGACTGAAGGCAGGAGGAGAAGGATATGGCAGGGGATGAGATGGTTGGATGGCATCACTGACTCAATGGATATGAGTTTGAGAAAGATGGACAGGGAAGCCTGGCATGTGCAGTCCATGGGGTTGCAGTCAGACCCAACTGAGAGGCTGAACTGAACTGAACTGAGTGAGGAAACCGCTGTGGGCAGTGGGTGGGGGCGTTGGGGTAGGGGGTGGCGGGGATGGTGTAGAAACTGGCATAGACTGGAATACGAACCCAGTCACATCAAGCCACAAAGACCTAAAACTGAAATGAAAGCAAAACTGCATGCAATTTGTACAAAGTGAGCACAGAACCACTCATGAAATAAGAATATGAATTATCTTTTCCTTCCAAATACACGTCTCCCGTTTGGATCCTACTGAATCATAGTTACCTTCTGCAGTTCATCACTGATTCCATTTCAATCTTACTTTAAAAGAAAGGTGCATTAACGCTTCGGCATCCATGCAGTTTGTGTGTTATTTCCAAGTCTTACACAATTTCATCTCCTCCCACTAGCCTCTGGGGCTGGCTGGGAACACAGAGGTGGACCTGAGTCTCACATCAGACGCCCGTGAGAACAGCTCTGAGGTCTCAGAAAGCAGGGCACATCTGTTCACTGCCACATGCCTGAGAGAAGCTGTGGTTCTTCCCCTTCAGCCGTCCTAGCCTGAGGCAGGTGCATGGGGGGACACCCTGCCAGATGAAGCTGAGGTGGGGGGTCAGAGATGTGTCCTCCCAGGTCAGACTCTCCCGGCAGGGGGCCCCGGGCACCTGGCGGGGTTTGCTTCAGCGGGGGGCAGGGCCCAAGCCCGGGGACCAGACTCCTGGTGTTGAGTCACCAGGTCGTGTCCGGCTCTTTGCGACTCCATGGACTGCAGCACGCCAGGCTCCCCTGTCCCCCACTGCCTCCCAGAGTCACCGAGAGAGTCGCTGTTCCATGTGGTCTCACTCATTCAGGGCCCGAGTATAAAAATGCAGCTGAGGACAAATGCAAAACCAGCAGTTTTGTTTCCTGGGTGTATGCCTGGGTAGGTTGGTTTCAGTATATTGGTATAAAGACCTTGAACTGAAATTGCAGTTTAACTAAAATTGCAGTGAATGTGACGACAGAATATTTACGATACAAAAGTAGGTATTTATAAGGCTGACAGAAACTGGAAGCAAAACACAGTGATACTTCCAAGAATGTGAGAGCCGTTGCACGCTGAGCTCTGAGCTTGGAGGCTGATGTTCTGGACTGGCCCCGAGGCCCCTCAGAAAGGCCGTACCCGGCTCTGGGCAGAGAGGGGGTCCGGGTACGAAGCATGTTCCTGGTGCACGGGCATCCAGCTACCGGGACAGCAAGCGGAGGCTCCGCAGAGAAGGAAACCACTCTCATCTCCAGACACCAGCTGCCGGATTTGTCTACCCAACCCTCCTTTATCTTTATGCTTTGGGCTGAGGTTCCCAACCTCACCTGACCTTGTGGGGTTGAGTCTCTGGGGCACTAGAGGGGAGCTGTCCTGCCTGGGATTCGGGGAAACACCGTGACCTCTGGACACCACACGCCAGGAGCGGCTCCTGCCCCACACATGTTCCCCCGGGGGGCAAAATCAGCCGGGTGTGATGGTCTCAGGCAAGGCCCGCGTATCCCGCCCACAGCGCTTCTGTCCGGGGAGACCGCGGTCTCCTCCTGTGGCTCTGCACGCAGACGGGACGTTCCCGCCCCCTCCCAGGAGCCGCACAGAGGACACGACTGGATTGTCTCCGAATGAAACCAACCCCGTTCTCTGTCCAAGAGTCTGCGGCGTGGGGTCTGCACACCGTCGCGGCCTGAAGAGGTGTCGCCGGAGTTCAACAGGGCGAGTGCGGAGCTGGGACCCACTCGCAGCCGAGTTGCTGAGCCGCGTCACGTTCGAGAGCACACCGAGCCGGGCAGCTTCTCGGCTCCTGCGCCAGCGAGTGCGGTGCTGCTGGCCGTCAGGTCAGAAGAGCACGGAAGAGCCCGCACGCTTCCGCTGTGTTCTGCCTGGAAACGCTGGAGAGGAACAGAGCGGGGAGCCGCAGGGGCCGGGCAGCTTTGGGGGCAGATGGGCTCGTCCTAAATGCTCTCTGCCGTCCTAAATGCTCTCTGCCGTCCTAAATGCTCTCTGCCGTGGGACTCCCGCCGGCTTTCCAGACGGGGCATCTGCCCCCGCGATGGAGGAGCCGACGATCGTCGATCAGGTAAGTGCCGCCATGGTCGCGGGCCTGCGTCTCGCTGGGAGGCACCCCTCCTTCCTCGCCTAATCCAAGTTCCAGGCGACGTATCACGACCCACCAGGGGCTCAGAGACCATGAGGGCGGTCCCTGAGACGCCCACCTGCCCAGTCTGTCCAGGGAACCCCAAGGATTCAACTTCAAGGAACTTCAACTTCAGCTCGGACTCCCACCATCAGCTGCAGCCACAGTTCCTGGCTTCAGTGCCTGAGAAGCTGGGGTTGGAATCCCCAGAAATGCCAATCGTGGGGTCCAATCTTTGGGGACGGAGTTAGAAGCCAGTTGCTGACAAAGCTGAATTCAGACAGTGTCTTTTTGGTGAGAGCTGGATACGGGGACGCTGGGGGAAAGACACCGTTGCCTTTGTAAGGGGGAGCTTATTTTCAGAAACTTCCCGTGTCAGGCTGCACTCTGGAAGGGCACCAGTGTTGTGCACCCGCTGAACAATAGACGTGTTTCTCTGCACTCAGCGGAAGCCTCCATTGTCCCTAGGACTGGTGTTGGCCACCCAGCACAGTGTCTAAAGAAATCCTGTGAGGAGTGAGCCACGCAGAAAGAATTTAAGAAGCCCCTGCATGCTTCTGAAGCATGTGAAATATGTTAAGTAAAACTGAAGTTCTCTTGTTGAGGCAGAACTTGGTTCTCCTCTCCCCATCGGCTTGTCTGGACATAGGAACAGCATCGTCTGAGATCCCATTAAATCCTCCCGAAGACGAGGAAAAATGAAACTCCTCACTGAGCCAAATCCAGAAACACATCAGACCGACATGCGGGGTGGCCCCACTGCAGCCGCAACCCCCACCCACCCAGGGATTTTAAATCGTGTGATATTTCCTTCCGTCAATCACTCCTCGACATGGTCAAAACACTGGGCAGGCTGACGACCCCAGACTCGCGGAGTGCACAGACTGAGTCTTCCTCCACTGTAAACACTCTTTGTTGTTTGAGGAATTCAAGATATATTTGTCACAAAGCCATAAATTCCTAGCCCCAGTTAAACCAAGGACCTGTGATGCTTGGGGCTGGTGTCTCGGACAGGGCTGAGCATGTCCTCTGGGTGTGAGGCAGTGGGCAGACGTCCCGCTGGACACAAGGATTATCTGTTCCCAGGAGTGGCCGGGGAGCTCGGGTGGGGTGGAATGAGGGCAAGGCATCGCAGCCATCGCTTCAATCTTCTTGGAGCTCAGGAGATCACAGGGGCTGGAATGACTCCTCTCACTCCACTGCCTGCTGCACAGGCTCCATCTGTCCCCAGAGGCTCTTTGAAGAACAGGGGAATGTCACATGCACCATCCTGGGATAAGCCAGGGTGCCCTGATCACCACGACACCATCGGCTGAACCTGGGTCCTCAAGTGCCTCCCGGCCAGCTGAGTTGGCGAGTGGTGGACAGACCAGCTCTCACCCTTGTGGAGGGAGAGTGCATGCTTTTTGCAAAAATTAAATTATGACTTTAGCAGAAAGTTTTAGCTTTCATCCACATTTTTCTTATTGTTGTTCAGTTGCTTGGTTATGTCCGACTCCTTGTGACCCCATGGACCGCAGCATGCCAGGCTTCCCTATCCTTCACTAATTCTTGGAGTTTGCTCAAACTCATGTCCATTGAGTTGGTGATGCAATCCAACCATCTCATCCTCTGTCATCCCCTTCTCCCACCTTCAATCTTTCTCAGCATCAGGGTCTTTTCAGATGAGTCAGTTCTTCAAATCAGGTGGCCAAAATATTGGAGCTTCAGCTTCAGCATCAGTCCTTCCAATGAATATTCAGGACTGATTTCCTTTAGGATGGATTGGTTGGATCTCCCTGAGGTCCAAGGGACTCTCAAGAGTCTTTTCCAACACTACAGTTAGAAAGCATCAATTCTTTGGTGCTCAGCTTTCTTTATGGTCCAACTCTCACATCCACATATGACTACTAGAAAAACCATAGCTTTGACTATCCACGTTTTACCAACCAGAAAATGCAAGAAACTGATATTTTGAATTTCCAGATCAAATATTGAATTTAGCAACAATTACAGAAGCAAAAGGCAGGATGGAGAGGGTGCCAAACTGGGTGGTAGACAGTCGTCACTGTTTACTGGGCCTGATGTTGAGGGTAAAACTGCCAGCTCTCTGCTGAAGCTTTTGCAAATGTTATAAAATATCTTCTTCTGTTTATCTCTTTAAGTTTGGTGACTGTAACTTCCTTCCTCATCCCTCCCCCCTTCCTCCCCTCCTTCCCCAGATGCACTGCCTATCTCCCAACTCTGTATTTTCCCAAATACCGAGCACCCAAAGCTTTTGTCCCAATGCGTTTCAGGTGGAAAGTTACTAAAGGCGCTCACTACCTACCTACATGTTGACTGGAGAAGAACACACTCATGATTTGCTAAATAGCTTTTTAAGAAGTGACTTGATATCAAGGCAAACGGAACTGCCCACATCAGAGCCTGGGGAAAGATGCGTGAGAGGGTGTTGCCAAGCTGGACGTTCCTGCGGGGGCCCGGAGGCTGCAGATGCGTGCCTGGGCACCCTGCTCTTACCTTCACAGCGTACTCAGTGTCCGTGGCTTTGTGCACACAGCGCTTGCACACAGAGTAGGAACCCACCCCGATGTCCTCCTTGATCTCGTAGCCATCAGTGAAGTGGGTGTTGTTCCCGTGCAGCTGCTGCAGAGACAGCAGCAGACAGTGGGGTCAGGGGGCTCTGGTTCAAGTGCCCCCGAACGCAGGAGCAAAGGGGGCTCCAGCCTGCACACGTGGGGACACCAAGGCCGGGAGGCGTGGTGGCTCAGACCACGGTTGCAGGGCTGGGTGGCGGTGGTTCCAGATCTCAATCCCAGCGTCCCCATCTTTCGGGTCAGGACCCTGGGTTGGCTGCCCCACCTGCTTCCCTCAAAGACCCCAGGGAGTGAGGATCCGAGGGGGGAGGTCAGACGCCCTGAGACACAGGTGGTGGTTCTGGTGCTTGTGTCCAGAGCGGGATCTGGATGCCACTGTCTGATGGAAATCCCACCCCCGACGCCCCTCCCCAGCCCCACCTGGCACCTCAGGATGTAGACAAAGTCACCCATTACGGTGACACGGCCGCAGCGCGGTCCACTTTACACAAGCTGTGTTTTTCCAAAGGGCCTTGAGGAGAGAAACACGGCCTTCCAAGACCATCCACCACACCCAGACTCAGTTCTTAAAGGAAAAGTAGTCCTGATGCCTTGTGAGAGTCTCTACAGTGCTCACCTTTACACAGTGCAGACCTCCTTATGAAAATGGCACTTTCACTGACCCCCCGAAACCACATTTCATGATGGCAATTGGGACATCCACCATGGTGGACACGCATGGCCCTGGGGAGGTGGGGGAGCAAACCAAGGGGATCTACAGGATCCCCTGCATGATGGGGGACCGCCTGGACGCGGGGGACCGCCTGGATGTGGGGGACCCTCCTGGACATGGGGGCTGCCTGGACATGGGGGACCACCTGGAAGATAGGGGACCGCCTGGACGTGGGGGACCACCTGGATGATGGGGGACAGCCTGCACGTGGGGGACCGCCTAGACGTGGGGGACCGCCTGGATGACGGGGGACAGCATGCACACGGGGGACCGCCTGGACGTGGGGGCCGCCTGGACATGGGGAACCACCTGGAAGATGGGGGACCGCCTGGACGTGGGGGACCACCTGGATGACGGGGGACAGCCTGCACTTGGGGGACCGCCTAGACATGGGGGACCACCTGGATGATGGGGGACAGCCTGCACGTGGGGGACCTCCTGGACGCAGGAGACCGCCTGGACGTGGGGGCCGCCTGGAAATGGGGGACCACCTGGAAGATGGGGGACTGCTTGCACGTGGGGGACTGCCTGGACGCGGGGGACCGCCTGGACGATGGGGGACAGCCTGCACGTGGGGGACCACCTGGAAGATGGCAGGTTACCTGCACGATGGGGTGAACCGTGGCTTTGTGCAGATCTTGCTGCGAGGGCTCCTGGACCAGGCTGGAGGCCACGAAACTGAATCCTCTAAACAGATGATGTGCGTTGGCGCTGGGGGGAACACCGGGTGAGTCTGCAGGTAACAACCAGAGAATCAGCCTTCCAGGGGAGCCGAGCCACGACACGATGCAGAAACCCTGTGAGTGTGTGTGCGAGTGTGCGTAGTTGTGAGATGTGTGTGCACAGGGGTGTGTGTGTGTGTGTTACATGAGGAGGTAAAACCGAGATCAGAGAGACTGAGCCATAAGAAACCACACTTTACTTTGTGGCTCAGCTGGTAAAGAATCCACCTGCAATGCGGAAGACTCGGGTTTGATCCCTGGGTTGGGAAGATTCCATGTAGAAGGGAACAGCCACCCACTCCAGTACTCTGGCCTGGAGAATTCCATGTACTATACAGTCCATGGGGTCACAAAGAGTTGGACACGACTGAGCGATTTTCACTTTCACTACAGCAAAAATACTCAGAACAAAAACTTCAGGATGATCATTGATAATAACGTATTTGATATTCATTCCGAGTCACAGCCCTTTGCCCTGCCCACTCCAGACGGAGCCCAGAGCCACCAGCAACCTCGGGGTGAGCTGTCACTGCGGGCAGGGCCCGGGAGGCCACACTCTGAGTGTCTCAGTTCAGCGGAACCGGGCACAGGGACGCAGGTCTAGTAGGGTGACCCTTCTGTCCCCCGAGGGTCCCCAGGGGCCTGCCCGCAGCACGCAGGGCACTCTGCTCCTGGACCCTCAGGGAGCCCTTCAGCGCTGACCCCGCTAAGCTCTGTGCATGTGCTCAAAGGCTTGACTGCTGCTGAGATGGGTCCCGTTCCAAGTTCACCATTAAGGAAAACAAAAGGATAAAAGACGTGCAGAGAGAAAAGCTCTGCATCATATGTAACAGACAAAACTCTCCATTATGCAAAAAGCTCCCAGAGACCAGTGAGAAAAGGGGGAAAAGTCCCAGGGGAAAAATGGGGGAGGGCACGGACAGGCTGCTACCTGAGAAGGCGCTTGGTCCCTCTAATAGGGGCACGGTGACCGGGGTAACGCATTGCCCGACAAATCTGCAAAAGCTAACCAGGCACGTGCGGGTTTGGTCAGGGCTGGCACTGCAGTGGTGGGTGGGAGCCCAAGTCGGCAGAATCTTTGCAAGGCTGACATGGAGTGTCTACCTAAGCATAAATCCACCTGCCTTCTGAAGAGCAGCGGTGATACTCCTACCCCACAGAATTACTTTAAGGTGATTAGAAATAAATGTGGACAACGTTGGTCTTAGCAACATTTGTAACGGCAGGAGAACACCCTGGCAACAACCTGGATATTTATCATCAAGGTAACCACGCTGTGTCCGTGTTGCAGAAGTGTTGCTGCAACCAACAGAGCTGTATCCACATCATCAGGGTGCTTGGTCTGGGTGCAGGGACACTAGGAAGACGACGAGGCCCAGAATGAGACACGGCTGCGTCAACTGACAAAGCAGTTGGTCAAGTGGAAAAAGAGAAAATACGCTGTGGAACATACCCACCGGGAAAAAAACTCAAACATATGTATCTTAATATATTCTAAAGCACATTACAATAAAGCTGTATGCAATATAAAATAATAAGTCCTGTCATGCACTGGGGGCTTCCCAGGTGGTGCTGGTGGTAAAGAACCTCCTGCCGGTGCAGGAGACGTTAGAGACCTGGGTTTGATCCCTGTGTCAGGAAGATCCCCTGGAGGAGGGGCTGGCAACCCACTCCAGTATTCTTGCCTGGAGAATCCCGTGGACAGAGGAGCCTGGCGGGCTACAGTCCATGGGGTCGCACAGAGTCGGACACGACTTGAGCAAACCTTTTGACTTGGTTTGAATACTTTATTTTGATGTGGAAATAATATACAAACTAAGGCTTTCCTGGTAGAGCAGGGGGATGGGTGGGGGTCAGCTGCTGCAGGAATGTGCATTTTCCTCCTGAGCATTTTATTTTGGGGGAAAGGCAATTGGGGTGTTCCTTCCATACCCAGGAGCTAAACCATGAGCTGCGACCAGGCAGCCCACACGGCTTTTCCAGGGAGACCTCGCAGGGTGACAGGGGCTTTGTGGGCTTGTCCCACCCCCTTTCAGCACCTCTGACCATGAGGATGTGGGTCTCAGCCCCTGACGTCTACCTGTCAAAGGGCTCCAGAGTCACCCGAGTGACTGAGATCAAAGCTGACTGCACTTGAAAGCAAGGTGCCAACGTGCTAGACTGGAGAAGCTTAATTAAAAAGCACGAGACTCGCCTGTGTAGTTTCTAGAATGTGGAAATTATGCACCGAGATGGCAGAGGCAGCAAGCGCCTTCCAAAGAGGTTTTGTTCCTGGGCCGGTTTTGACTGTTTTTTCCCTGCAGAGAACTCTGGCTTTGAGGTCTGCCTGCTCTTAAAATCCCCCAGGTGACGTGTCCTGCGCTAGGTCTACACCAAGCACAGGGGCACGACGTTGGTTCAGCCACAGTCAAGCCCAGAGGAGCAGGCTTGGATGGAAGAACTCGAGCCCACGCCAGGATGTCGGGTGAGCCACGTATAGGCTGAGGGATGAATGGATACAGGCTCAGTTATAGCAACTGAGAGTCTGCATGGGCGGGATGTAGCTTCCTGCGAATTTGAACTGATACACCTTCCGGGGCGAATGGAGAAAGTCTGTGGATCAAGTAAGCAAGGACTTCAACCGTCAAAGAGGTGTGAAGCCCAGGGCCATGCCTTCTAACGCTCAGGGTGCCTCTCCCTGCTCAGACCCAGGAGAGACCAGCTGAGGTTCATACGGACCTCACGGGAGGTTATCACAGCCAACACTGGTCCGTGGGGCTAGGTGTGACCACACAGTAGTGGCAGCTGTGACTTTTAGCAGGCTTTACAGTCGGCTAGGGGACACCGACTTCTAGCTCAGTACCAGAGGGAGGGCAAACGTGTGAGTTGGATGAAAGGAAATTTAAGGTTGAGTAGTCAACCTTCGTTGATCCTAGGAGTGCTTTCTGCTCATTGCAATGTTTGTTGTGCTTTTAAATCTTAGGCTGGCCTGTCCCGAGAGTCAGCAGACTCTGAAGGGCAGCTGGTGTGTCGTCAGGGAAAGTCCACCAGCTTTAGCATCAGCTTAAGCTAAAAATGAAAGACTTGAAGACCACGACAAAAAATTCCGACGGTGTGTCAAAGTCTGACACAGGGCGTGGATTACCTGCTGCTCCAGGGTTACACCGCATCTGCTGCCCTTTCAGTCATGAACTCGATTCACGTGCTGGTCTCTTTTGAGGACAGAGGGTTATTTTTCTATGTCTTGGCATTTCAATTACTACCCCCTCAAAGGCAAACTGGGTCCTGCAGTAAGTACAATTGATTGGAGAAATCCAAACAGTAAGGGGTAAAAAAAGCTATTTCTGGACAGCATTAAAATGCACTGTGTCTAGTTATGTTTTCCTTTAGCTAATAATAAAATAAACTTGAATTCTCTGCACAAAAGATATATGATGTGCTTTAAAAAAAGCCTGCTAACAATACGGGCCAATTAGGCTGGGGTTTAAATTCTTCATGGATAATACAAAAAGCGTGCACAGGTGAATAATTCAGAGTTGACTGCATTAGCATTTTCTTGCCAGGCAACACAAATCCAGTCTTTCAGGATTTTAAACGCAGTTCCCAATGATGGAAACCCTTGGTGAAACCGTGCACCTTTCATTAAGGATCTGGAGGTTGTGAGGGTGCTCGTCACAGGCAGAGCTCTCTGCTGGAGTTAACCCTTTCTAGGTTCCGTGGCATTTGGGTAAGCCACAGAGGGGGCGGACAGTGACCTGCTCAGGTGAGCTGGGGGTACGGCCAGGATGGAATCCCCCTTCCTGCTCCGTCTTTCCAACCTCTGGGGCTAATGAGTCCACCTGAGTCTGTGAACCGGGTCAGTGCTGCCAAGTGAAGGATTGGCTGCCCCTCACCTCCAACACACAAGGACTTCTCGAGGCCACTGAGAGCTGGGTGAGCACCCAGCCACCTTTCCTAGAGGACCCCCCCGGGTCTCCACCTCCTCCTGAGCAGCCACGCGAATCTCGCAGCAGCGACTGGTCACCCTGACCACGGCCGCAGGCCTCACTAGGGCTCTGGCCCTGAGGACGGCCTTGGTTTTATCTGGGGGCTGCAGGAGGACCCGGAGGAGACCAGTGAGTGTCTGTGCCTCGACTCCCTAACGGATAGTATCCAGCATCCACTTCCTTTCAGGTCCTAGAGCCTCCACTGTGGGGATCCGCAGGCGCCTTCCAGGCCCCAAGGATGCCTCGTCCCCACCTCTGTGTTTGCACAGAGCTCACATCCCGAAAGGGCCCCTCTGTGGTGTGGAAATCCAAGTGGATTCTCTGTTGTAACACTATCCACTTGACATGTCATATTTGACCGTCTATTTTACGATTGTCTTTTTTAATCATAGACAATTTCAGATTCAGTAACAGTGAGAGAGGAGCAGGAAACGGCAACCCACTCCAGTATTCCTGCTGGGGAAATCCCGTGGACAGACGGAGCATGGCGGGCCGCAGTCCATGGGGTTACAGAAGAGTCAGACACGACTGAGCAACAACAGTGACCAAGCGTGGGAAACCCCGTGCGCACAGCGTGGGAAACCCCATGCACACAGCACGCAGCCCGGTAGCTACCAACCGGCTGCACGTGTCCCATCCAATCTCCAGAATGAGGGCGCTCGGTCGCTCAGGCTGTCTGACTCTTTGCAACCCCGCGGACTGTAGCCTGCCAGGCTTTCTGGAGTGGCTGCCACTTCCTCCTCCAGGGAATCTTCCTGACCCAGGGTTCAAACCCGTGTCTCCTGCATTGCAGATGGATTCTTTACCACTGAGCCACCTAAAGAGTGGGCATAATCTCCAGAAGGGGCTTGTCAGGGTTTCTTTAGACAAAACCACCATGCCTTTACCGTGATGAACTGGACTGTGTCCCACAGAATTCCCATGTTGAAGGCCAGAGTGACTGTACTGGGAGAAGGGGTCTCGAGGGTATAAGTGAGGTCGTAAGGGTAGGGCTCTGATTCAACAGACTGCTGTCTTTACAAGAGGAGGAGGACCCCAGGGACCTCTCTCTCTCTCTTCTCGGATACAGAGTGAGTCCATGTGAAGACAGAGGGAAGGCGGCTGTCTGCAGCCCAGGATAGGGCTCTCATGGGAAACCACGATAAATTTCTGTAGTTGAAGCTGCCCAGTCTGCGCTATTTTGTTAAGGCCACCTGGGCAGACAGAGACAATCACCATATTTTTACAAAGTTAATGCGTGCTCAGTCACTCAGTTCCATCAGAATCTTTGAGACCCCATGGGCTGTAGCCCACCAGGCTCCTCTGTCCGTGGGATTTCCCAGGCAGAATATTGGAGTGGCTTGCCACTAAAATCACAGAATAGCAAGTTTTAAAGGGAGCTGAGAGTTGGACTGTGGAGAAAGCTGAGCGCCGAAGACTTGATGCTTTTGAACTGTGGTGTTGGAGAAGACTCTTGAGAGTCCCTTGGACTGCAAGGAGGTCCATCCAGTCCATTCTGAAGGAGATCAGTCCTGGTTGTTCATTGGAAGGACTGATGCTGAAGCTGAAACTCCAATACTTTGGCCACCTCATGCGAAGAGTTGACTCGTTGGAAAAGACCCTGATGCTGGGAAAGATTGGGGGCAGGAGGAGAAGGGGACGACAGAGGATGAGGTGGCTGGATGGCATCACCGACTCAATGGATGTGAGTTTGAGTAGACTCCTGGAGTTGGTGATGGACAGGGAGGCCTGGTGCGCTGCAATTCATGGGATCGCAAAGAGTCGGACACGACTGAGCCACTAAACTGAACTGAACTGACCAGTTCTGACTGAATTTGGTAGACCTTAGGAGTAATTCAAGATGCATCGTGGAGGCTAAACTCACAAGTCCATCTGCTGTGCTGAGCTACAGGAGCTGATGCAACTTTTCAAACAGCTGTTTGGTTTTTTTGCATGAATAAGACCCACAGTTCATGCATTTACAGACTTAGCTGACAGCCTCCCTCTTCCTATAAAACCGATAATTAAATGAGACTTTCATTGCCTCGAGCTTCTTTTCTCGAATTTTACAGGGTGAGTTGCCTGAATCGGCAACTCAGGCCCAGAGGGAGCAGGTGGAGCAGGAGTGCCAGGGAGATCCACCTGGCCGGGCTAGAGGACCCCCATGGGAAAGTAGCCCAGGCCACCCCACCCCTGCCTGCACACACCTGTAGGCGTCCTTGCTGTGAACTCGGGGTCGAAGTGGAAGGTGTCCTCCGGCCTGCCCACCGCTGGCTTGAAGGGCGGCTTGATCTCCTTTCTGTACAGCTTCTGCAGGGAGGGCAGGATGGAGCGGGGGCTGAGGGCCAGCAGGGGGATGCAGGGGAGGGGCTGCCATGCCCCCTCCCACCTCTGCCAGGGCACCGTGGCCCCGCCCCCGCTCTGACACGTGCAGGAGCACCCCGAGAACATTACACTGAGGACAGCACACAGCCGCATCGTCTACAAGCAGACGTCGAAACCGCGGCTCCAGGGAAAAGGCTTTGGGGGCATCTAAACACTCTGATTTTAGCACAACAGTCTCGATCATTTCTGCACAGTAGAATCTGCTTCAAGTAGCATCTGACAGGTCAGTCATGTCCACCCCCCCAGGTACCAGCAGGAAGAGCCCTGCTCCTCTGCACCGTCGCCCCTGTCCCCAGGACTGGGAGCCAACAGCTCAGATGCCGCTGGTTGCCGGGGACACCGACCCCATCCGCGTCCCCTTCCGCACCACAGGGTCTTTGCACCTCCTGGGGCACCTATTCCGGCTGCTCCCAGATTCGGGCCTCCAGACCCCTCTGTTCAAGCCCAGGGGCTGAGTCAGGCTTTGGGGTTGATATACACGTTTCTGCGCTCTTGAACAGGCGCTCGGAGCGCCTGTTAGAGAGTTGGCCGCTTCGGATCTGACTCAGTCTCAGGGTGACTGCCTTGGACAGGGTTCAAGGGCACACTTGTTCCAAGCCTGACTTCTCCCTGATTCCTTTCCAGGAGCAACACATGGGCGTTCAAAGCTGGGTGGGACAACACGATGATGGTGCTGAGCTGTGGGGGGAGGTAGGGAGAGGGAAGGGGGCGGCCCCGGGGCCCGGGATGCCGTCTGAGGAGGGAGGTGGGCACCGGACCAGCACGGCCTGGTGGTGCCAGGGGTTCCACCCAGGCGGATTTGGGAATGGGAGGCCTCGGTTCAGCCAGCTCACCCTGGGAACAGGCAGCAGCTGGCGTCAATTGTGGGGAGCCGTGCACCGCGCGGCAGGGTGTGGGAACCAGGAGGAGTGTGTCTGGCTGTAATCCGTCAGCTCGTGTTCTACCCAGCCTGCCTCACCGGCAGGCCCCCAAGCCCTGGCTGGGAACATGGGGCCCTTCCCGGGGCTCTGGGGTCGCCAGGCCTGGACTCTGGGCCCCAGATAGGTGGGTCTGCAAACGGATGCAGTGGCCTGTCTGGATCTGCTTCCAGTCTCTCAAGGATTCGAGAAAGCAGATTTTATCACCAATTTTACAGACGAGAAAACCGAAGCTATAATAGGTTAGGTACGACCCCCTCCAGGGTCAAGGGTGACAAAGGCACAGGCCAGGGGTGGGCCTGGGTCTCCAGACTCTTCCCGCCTCAGCAGAGACCCCTCAGCTGGAGCACACCCTGCAGATGGTGCCGTCCACACAGATGCGCTGGCCGCTGGGCTCCCTCTTGGGTTTAGAGCGGCCTTGGCTGCGCGTGCACACGCGGAGCTGGGGTGCGCACTCAGGAGCCCTCGGAGGAGAAGTGAGCGAATCCTGCCTCTCATTACTTGGTTGTTTCCAGCCCTGGGTGAGGAGATTTCATTAGGAACTGAGTTACCCTTCCCAGAAATGGAAAGATGCTGCTTTCTGTGCTAATGCACCGGCGGGTGTGTTTGTGTGTGCGTGTGTGTGTGTACTTCCCTGATGCAGGCGCTGGTCAGGGGAAATCTAATACGCAGGATGAGCTCTGCGCTCTGGTTAAAACACGCACCGTTACCAAGCCTGCCGGCTGCCCAGCCTGGCTGCCCCTGCCACCGGCCGTTCTCCCTGGGGTGTCTGCACTGGGCCAGTCACCAAATATTTGTCCTCTTGCTGCTTCCCAGAGGATGGGGAGGAGGGCGGGGAGGGAGGGGCCTCCAGCAGAGCCCGGTCTCCTACTTCCATGACAGGGGGCGTTTGTTTACACAAGAGATTTCCACAAAAGAGAACCACACGCGTGGTGGCCAGGGGCGGGAGGGGGTTCTGGTGGCTGAAACGGGTGAGGGGGTTAAAGGCACGGATCTCCAGTTTACAACGGATACGTCCTGGGGGGATTCCGTACCTCGTACTGACTATGGATCAGAAGACTGGTGCATGTTTGAAAGTTGCTGAAAGAGGAGATTCTCTGAGTTCTCATCCAAAGGAAAAAGCTTACAGCCACGTGTGGCGACAGATTTCAATAGACTTATTGTGGTGATCACTTCACAGTACATACAAAGAGCAAACTGTGATGTCGTAACGCTGAAACTAATACTGTATAATAACGTCATAATAATAATAATGTCAACTGTATCAGTAAAAACACACACGCAGAATGGGTCATAACTTCATCCAAAGGAGAGCTCTTGCACCTGGAGGCTGAGGCCCAACCATTTCGGCTCCTCCCCTCACTCAACACCCAGGCCAGTCTTCACCTGCCTCCACTGGGCGCCGGGAGGAGGAGACACAGACCCACACTGGCAAGTCCTCACGTATAAGGAGAAGAGCTCATCGCAATCAGACGGTCCCCCAGCAGTGAGCTGTTGCGGCTTCGTCCGCGTGGAGAGCAGCGCGTATTTTAAATGGAAACACTGAGTGATAACTTGGGGATCCAGAGAGGACACGGCCCCCCGGGGGTCCCCGCTCCGGGACAGTGCTCGGTTCACACTTGCCCCTGCTCTGCCTGGGGTAGAATCCCAACTGCAGCGCCCACCGCGCAGGTCCCAGAAGCAGGTCTGCAGCCTGTGCACCCTTGGGCTTCACGCGGGAGCGTGTGCAAGCATGGCGGTGTTCCTGTGCACCTTCCGAATGGCCTCTGTAAGCCTGTACGTCAGCTGCGGAGAGCCTGACTGACCCGAGACACAGTGTGGGAGAAAGCTCCCTGAGGCTTGCTGGGGGGTCAGCAGGAAGTCCCCCCAAGACCCCTCTTCCCCTCACACTGGGACCTGCAGAGATGGAGCCTGTCAGTGAAATATGCCCCAGACCCCCCGTCTTGGGGGCTTGGTGCAGCCTCATCCTGGTTTCAAGAGGGCCGCAAAGAGCCTCAAAGGCACCGGGGGTGTTTGGTCATCCTGCCCTTCCGAGGCCCCCGGTGTTTGCTGCAGTCTTAATGTCTTCCTGTCCCTGGATAAACATTTTGGAAAGTGGTTTGTTGTCGTTTAGTCGCCGAGTCGTGTCTGACTCTTTGTGACCCCAAGGACTGTAGCCTGCCAGGCTCCTCTGTCCATGGAATGCTCCAGGCAAGACCACCCGAGTGGGGAGTCACTGCCTACTCCAGGGCATCTTCCCGCCCCAGGGACCAAGCCTGAGTCTCTTACACCTGCAGGTGGATTCTTTACCCCCGAGCCACCAGGGAGGCCGGGGAAGCAGTAAGTGTCATTCTCTTACATGTCTTCTCTTTCCCTGTGTCCAGACCTTGGAGTGGGTTTGAAGATTTAGAGAAAAGGGGAACTTGCTCCTCATTCTGTGACATCCACTGCTGGGCACAGGGTCCGACGGAGAGTGGACGGCCACACAATTTTGTGGAGGCCTTTGACCTTCCTGGTGGCTCAGAGGTTAAACTGTCTGCCTGCACTGAGGGAGACCAGAGTTCAATCCCTGGGTCAGGAAGATCTCCTGGAGAAGGAAACGGCACCCCACTCCAGTACTCTTGCCTGGAAAATCCCATGGATGGAGGAGCCTGGTGGGCTACAGCCCACAGGGTCGCAAAGAGTCGGACACGACTGAGAGACCTCACTTTCACTTTGAGCTTCCTAATTCTCACCTGGACGCCCCTCTCTGAGCCTCTGGGACAATTCACCTCACACTGATGGAAAGACAGTGGGGTCTCAAGACCAAGTTCACCAGGCGTCACTTTCAGTCTCAGACCGTGTCCCGAGGTCTTGAGATGACACGGGCTGTAGCAACGACGGAACGGATTTCACATCATATGTACAGACTGGGGCTCTCCGAGCAGGTGCATCTGAATTCTATTTATACCTAAAAGGTGACTAGGGAAGGACAGAGCGAGCGAAACAAAAATAGCAACTCAATAATGGAAGGGAAAACTGATTGCAGTTCAGGGTCACAGACAGACATCTGTTTTCTGCAAGCACTTCTGGCTCCAGGCATTTCAACATTAACACGCTCCAATTAGGCAAAGGGCACTGTGAGAGATGCTTCTTGAAAGAGCAGACAGGATGGGAGGGGGAACAGGAAGCAGCCCAACGGCTCCAGCGCGCCGTGGGCGGGTCTGGGGTGTCTGGTCCACGCAGCGCACAGCTCTGCCTCTGTGAGAGACCCCACCGGGAGCATTAGAACCTCGGTGTCTGGGTTTACAAAACCGCTGAGCCAGAGGGTGATCAGTCCTTGAACAGACACCGGTCGGCTCCTTGGAAGGGTGGGTCCTTCTGGGGTATTTAACATGGGGGCAGATCTAGAGATATCCCCCAGGGGGTTGTGGAGGGGACCCCGGTACGGCGAGATGCTGAGTGGCAGCTGCGAGCTCCCGGCACCCAGACCCCTGGGGCCTGCCCCCTGTGCATAAGCCCCACCGCGCCCGGAGCCCCACTCCGCAGCCGCCAGTCCACGTGCTGCCGGGCCCCCCGGCTCTGAGGGTGCACTTCTTACGGCCCCCAGGCTCAGTCTCCCCCAGGAGTGCTGGTGATGTGCTTCAAAGGGTTTCAGAAAGAAGCCTGACTTCCAGCCCTGTCCGGCGCAGCTGCAATCACAAGGTGTCACATTACAGGGAGGGTCCTGGGGTGGATGCTTCATCCGGCCCGCCCGAGAGGAGCCTGGTGGGGCTGGAGGCTCTAGGCCTGACTTGAGGGCCAGAGGCCCTTCACTCTGACTAAGCTTATCTGGGGCTTCTGCTCATTTCTGTTCTCAGCGCGGCTCCAGCCAGCAGGCAAAGTAGACGCAGCTCCTGCGTCCGCGTTCCCATCCCCGTCCACAGAGGCGTGCGGTCCGTCATCAGCACGTAATTTTTCATTTCTCCTGACACAGGGAGTGAGCCTGCAGGGGCAGTGATCCTGGGCAGGTGTTACTTGCCAGGCTCTAGGGGTGAGTTGGCCGCAAAGCAGGACAAACGGGGCAGTGACCCCCAAGGGCAGAGACCACGGACTCACTCGGTCCTGCCAGGAAACCAAAGACCCTGGGGAGAAGACATGTGGGATGGCAGGCGTTTACTAAAAAAAAAAAAAACACCAAGAACTTCTGCTGGCAGTTTTGGGTCAGAGAAGGAAGCAGAGGTGAAATCATATCCTTCTATTTCCCAGGCTGGGTGCCAAGGTGGGCTCTGGGTAAAGTCACCGACCAGTCAAGGCGAGGCCTTGTCATTGTCATTCTGAGTGTCTGTCTGGCAGCGGGATGGCCTCTCGGTTTTAATAGTTTTTGCAAAGGGGCCACCACTGTGGTTTCCAGTTACCGAGGCTGCCGGAAGCAGAGTGCGGACCGCCGGACAGACCTGTCCTGCCGCCCGCTAGGACCTGTGCACGTCTTCCTGGAGGCGGGGCAGGTCCCTGGCCTGGGGGTGTGGCTGGGCCCGAGGCTGGCCAGCACACGGCGGCCCCTGCCTGGCTGACCCAGTGCCTCGGGGGCTGGAGAGGATCGCAGCTCCTCGTCCTAGGAGGACCTGGGAGGCTGGACTGAGGCTGCTGGCTCCTGGTCCTGGGGAGGATCTGGGAGGCTGGACTGAGGCCGTGGCCCCCTGAGGTGGGAGGTCTTCGCTGGGACTCTCTCCCTCTTCCTCCGCCCCTGCCCCGCTCCTCAACCCCCCTCTGTAGCATTGCCGCCCCCTCCCTGACGGGGCGCCCCGCCGCAGCCGCCTCTGGCTGGATGATGGACGGCGGTCCCCCCAGCACTCGGAGTGGCTGGAGGGCGGTGCTGTCTTCCTATTGCTGTATGCTGGGCACCTGCTCACCCGGACTCGGGGGTGCACCCAGTGGTCATGAAACACGTCTGCCTGTACCAAGCGGGGTCTCAGAGCGGGGGGCTCAGGGAGGCCTTTCTGCTGCTCTGGCTCCTGCTGGTCACACCCCCACCTACCCCCCAAGACATGAGATGATGGCAGGAAAGCTTGTCTGAGTGCATTGGAGGGCCTCTCTCAAAAACCAAAGCAAACCCAATGAAACGAGACACCAAAAGCAGCAGAAAAGCTTGCCAACCTAACTGCAGCCCAGTTTGCTTTGACAGAACACGGAAGTGCCACCTTCTTGGCACAGAAGTCTGGGGACTCTGCCCCAAGTGCAGGGCCACGGCCAGCCGGGCACTTTGGCCTTGCCCAGGGCTCGCGCAGAGTTGTGCTCTCAGGGATGTATGGAGCCCAGCCTGCAGCATCCCTGGCCATTGTGCTGCGAAAATGCCATGCACCCCGAGACGCGGACTTGGCCCCTGTCCCAGGGCAAGCCCCTTCCTCGCCCTGGTAGGGGTGAGCCTGTCTGCCCGCAGCCCTGGCCAGGCTCGTGTGGGGTGGCTGCCGGTCGCCTCCCAGCACAGTCCCCGCCCCGGCAGGGCGGCCCAGGTTCCCTAGGCACCTCATCGCCAAGGAGTCAAGGCTCCTCTCTGCTCCCACCTTGGAAACCAGGTCTAACTGTGCTGTGTCTCACCAGAGCCCCAGCTCCAGGTCTGGAACCCCCAGTCCCCCCGGCCAAGTGTTCCTGGGCTCTCGAAGGGCGGAGGGGAGCTGTAGGGGCCTCCTCTCGCTCTGTGCAGTTCCCGCAGGAGTCCCAAGTCAGTCTGACCATCCCCCACCCTCCAATCTCATCACCCTGGACACTGACCCAGCTCGGTCACGATGCCCGCCCCAGCGTGAGTCCTGGCAGGTGGGTTTAGCTGGAACCCCCATCTGGTGATTCCCCTTAATCACCTTCTGCCCGCCGACCCCCAGTCCGTGCCCCTCCTCCCTCCCGAAGGCAGGACCCCCACCCCGGAAGTGGTCCCACACCATTGTGATGGCCCCCTGAACAAGTCCTCCTTACGTCTTTAACAAGCATCACAGACATCTGCCTCCCCAGTCAGAGTAACGCTTTTCTGTAACAGCTTCTATAGCAGTGAGAGCTGACTGCGGGTGGGACCCCGACTCCAGGCGGAACCTGCCCCCAGTCTGGGCCCAGAGGCCCCACGCCCAACACTCCGAGCAGCCGGGAGTGGCCCAGGGTGGCCTCAGCTCGGTCCTCAGGGAGGCGGGAGGGCTGCAGGGCCACGGGGGCCCAGGGTCTCCAACTGGCAAAGGGCTGGACAGGTTCCAGGCCTAGAGCTGCAGGGGAAGGCTGGTGGGTCCCTGGCCTGTGCCTAGGAAATGCCCTGAGGGAGCGCCCTCCTTCAGGGGACAGGTCTATGCTGACTGCTGGCCTGTACCCAGCAGCTGCCGCACCCCCTGCCCCAGCCCCATCTCCCTGCGGTTTCCGTGCAGAAGGGACCCGGGCCGGCAACTTACGTTCCAGTCGATGGTGACGAAGAAAGGGTGGCGCTTGATCTCCTCCACGCCGTCCAGCCCGGCACCTGGGGGGCCAGAGAGCAGAGAGCATCAGAGCAGAGACGCGACTGCACGCCCTCTGATGTCAGAGCAAAGCCGTGACTGCACGCCCTCTGATGCCGCAGTGAGGCTGGTGCTAGCGGCATGTGCAGGGTGGTCCCGATAACCTCCAGGGAGAAGCAGCCCCAGCTGCCCCCTCTCCTGCCAGCACCCCCCTTGCCCACCTCACAGCCTGCAGAGGCCACCACGCTGCCCTGCGGGGCTGTGACCAGCTGAGAGGGGGCAGGGGAGGGGCAGACTGGACGCCCCCAGCGGTGGCTGTGAGCTGCCCTAGCAGCTGGGCGAGGACATGGAGGCCCGGCCCAGCCTCCATCAGAACCAGCTGCGGGCCAGACCTTCCTGAAGGATGAGAGGACACGGGTGAGGGCGGCGGGGAGCCCAGCACAGAGAGACTTGGCTGCAGGGCTCCCGGGGAGGAAGGCAGGGCCTGGGGCGCCCATGTCCTGCAGGACGGCAGCCTGGAGACAGGCCAGCCAGGAGCTGCGTCCACCCCTCGAGCACTGCACGCTGAGTATGCAGAGCTGCCCATTGCTTACTGCTGCTTCACCTCTGCCCACTTTGCTGCTAATGTTATATCCTGATGCCCGAGGGAGGGGGCGCGCAGAGGACTTCAGGGCAACGCAACCATCTGACCTCTGGCGGCGGACGCACGTCGTCATGGATCCCACACCTTCCATAGTGAACTCTGCGGGGACCTCCATGTCTCAGGGAGTGAGTATGTGCTGATTGTCAAGACTAGGAAGGCGGGATTCGCCACAGACGCGGGAAGGGGTGGGGGGCCGCCTCCGGTGGGCAAGTCGAGCTCCTGCTGCACGTCGAGGGGAAAAAGGCTTTCCAGCTCAAAGGAACAGCCCATGCGGGAGGCACCCCGAGCGCCAGGGGCCCAGCCCTGCCCCAGTGCAGAACCTCGTCCAGGTCCAGCCCCACTCAGCTGGCCCCCACCCGAACCTGAGGTCTCGTCCTCGGGAGGGAGGCAGGAAGATGTGGAGGACAGACAGCCACCTCAAGCCTCTGTGGTCTCTGTGGAGCCCCCGACCTAGCCTCACCATCCAGCCTGAGGAGCCGAGGGACCCTCCCCCGGGATGCTAGGGGGTCCCAGGAGACACAGCCTGCTGTGGGCCTCGTCAGGAAGCTGCTCATGGAATCAGGTCATCTCTAGGTGGGTGAGAGTCCAGCCGTCTCCCGCCTTAGCCGGGAAGCCTGGCCAGGTCAGCATGGTGGGAAAGAGCCCCTGCCCCTGTCACCACACTAGCCTCCAGGACCTGTGGAGCAGCCCTTTGATATGCAAATGACCATAGACAGGAGGAAGGGGTCAGACCTGGAATGCTCCCCTCCAGGGACCCCGGGGACGCAGACACATCAGAGAGCTTTCCCACTAAGTGAGACACTGCACCCCAGGACACCAGGGAAGTCCCTCATCTAATCTTTCAGAGCATCCTGTGCAATAAATCAGTAACAGTCACAGGAGCACCTTCCTGAGGTCTGGGATCTGTTCTCTGGATTACCAAAGCTGGTGGGGAGGGGGGCGGTCCCGGGAACCCTGGCTTTACATCTGGTCAGCAGGAAGCACAGCGACGACCTGGCACCCCCGGCTGGTGTCTGAGGCAGGGGGTCTGATTGGAGTGACCGTGACCCTCTGGGGTCCAGGATAACTCGGGCGGTCAGAACTGCGCTGAATCCTAGCATCCAGTGGGTGTCCTCGGAGACGGGGAGAGCCTGTCCACGTGGAGACCCCGAGCGTCTAGGGTCAGGAGCGTTGTCAGTGGAGAGAAACAGCATTGTTTGAGGACCCTCCGCAAGT
The DNA here is from genome assembly GCA_935064755.1 of Tragelaphus eurycerus. Taxonomy (NCBI): domain Eukaryota; kingdom Metazoa; phylum Chordata; class Mammalia; order Artiodactyla; family Bovidae; genus Tragelaphus; species Tragelaphus eurycerus. The sequence continues at coordinate 3,302,313 of CAKXYN010000114.1, forward strand.
CCGTGCCCATCTTCAGAGAAACCCCTGACCTGAGTCCGGAGAGCTGGCCCAGCCTGGGCGTCCCCAGCACCTGGCAGTCCTCCCAGGTTCCCAGGCAGCTGCAGGAACGTGTCAACAATGAACGTTCTGGCTTTGCGCCCACCTGCACGCAGCCGTCCTTTGCTGAAGCCCAGGATTCAGGATTGAAAAAGACTTCTGGCCACCATGAGTAAAGCAAAGTGGAAAATCACCTCTAATTTGTACTCTTTCGGCTTTCTTGGGGGGCTTCCCTGGTAACTCAGATGGTAAAGAATCCTCCTGCAATGCAAGAGACCCAGATTCGATCCCTGGGTTTGGAAGATCCCCTGAAGGAGGAAATGGCAACGCACTCCAGGATTCTTGCCTGGAGAATCCCCGTGGACAGGGGAGCCTGGCAGGCTACAGTCCATGGGGTTGCAGAGTTGGACAGGACTGCATTTGCATTTCATGCTCATTCATTATTTGAAAGTACGTGCCGCAGGAATCCAGACAAAACAAGACAGGAAATACAGGTGTTGGTATAACTACAAGACTCAGTTGTACCAGTTGGGTTTCCTTGGGCGCATTTTTATCTGCACCTTCTTCTTCCACTGCAGTGAGAAGCACCATGTTTGTGCTTCTAGGCCTCAGTAAACACTCAACAGTGAACTGACACTTTCGTTATGCCTCAAAAATTATAAGTACTCCAAAGCAGGGAAATGTAAATCAGAGTTTCTGCATGCAGCTCTCTGAAGCCTGTGTCAACTTTCCTAGGGGAAGAGCGGTGATTATTTTGGATTCCAGTTCTATTTATCCTCTCCTGAAACACGTTAACATAGTCTACTCTGCACTTGACAACTCCTTTTTGTTTAAACATGCAGGGAGCAGAGATCCATCCTGGGAGAGTCCGGGGGAGTCTGTGCTCGTCACTGAATCTCGGCTGACTTGCCATGGGGTCGTCACCAAACGCACTCAAGTCTCACTCTGTCCCAGAGCCAAGGAGAAGACACAAAGGCAGATGCGCATGGATGGAAACACTAAGAACAGAAGAGCAATCTCTAGGCAGCTCATCGAGTCTTCACTGACATCCCCAATGCCAGCCAAATATGCAGATTCAAGAATTCACGCTTCCTCTCTGCAGCACGAGTAAGTACCACATTTAATCACTTCTGTTGTGATCACTCGAGGGCCATCTTCCCGGACGTGGCTCTCTGGACCGCGTCTGGATCCCTCCAGCGGTGCTATTACATCCGTGGGAACCAACCTCCACTGGGCGTGGCTGTAAACACCGCGCTGGGCCCATGGCCGGGACCTGACCCTTTCTGACCCTGGTCACCTGGAGCCTTCCCCTGCACATTTTTTAACGAGGCGACCCTGTTCATTTCCTCCTGGGCTTAATCACTGACAAGCTCCCACATTCTCAGTAAATCATCTGTCAAAGTTCTGAGGATCTGCCAAAAATGTTTTCCTTCAATCTTCCTGGCCACAGACAGTTCGGGGAAATGTTTAACCCCTGGGCCCTTCGTGACTGTTGAACTAGTTATTTGGTGCTGTGTTTGTTGTCTGAGAGTCACAGAGTCGCTCTCTAGTTCTTTTGGGCGTGTTCACAATCTGCTCACGTCTGGCTATTTTCCTCACGTACTTTGCGTTCCATCGAACCCGCACACTCCTGAAGGCCAGTCTGCAACCACCCAGGATTTGAACACTAGGTCTCCTTTTTACGTCTTGATCACCCACAGATCATCTACACGTCACTGCTATGGCTTTGAAGTATCTTCGGTCAGCTTGATGCTTCATTTGATGCTTAGAATCTTTGCTCAGCCCTGGCTGTATCTCCTAGGGCCCTGCCGGCTGAGGGCGGGGCCCCGCAGATCCTCAGGGCTGGTGTGGAACCCAGCAAGGGGCAGGGTGTTTGTCATGACCAAGCCATCAAGGGCCAGCCTGGCACGCGAGGTCTCGGAGGGGCTGGAGGAGATGACAGGAGAGCAGGGTGGCCAGTGTATGAAGCCAGATCAGGAGAGCACAGCCCCTGGAGATGGACTCTGGAAAGGAGATGGAAACCGGAAGAGCAGAACCCTCGCGAGCAGATGGCCCTGCCCGCGTGTTCCCCAAGGTCGGTGGTAGCTTACTGGCCAGGCTGTTTTATGCTCAGTGGCACGACTGACTCCAGATCCTGCTGCCTGGTCTTCCAGGAGCCCGAGATGTCCCAGGACTCTCCAGAGAAGCTGCAGATGTTCACAGGGACGAGCTAGGGACCCCCGGAGGGTCCTCCTCTAATTCACGACCAGAATGATCGGCAGAAAAACCAGACCCTGCTCGCTGCGTCCTCAGAGGGTCCCACCCTGGGGACTGTTCAGCCTCCATGGCCTCCCCAGGCCCTCCCCTCGGCCACCTGAGGTCACGCGTGCTCTCACATGCTACAGGATCCTCCATGATTCTGTGTGCTGTTTCTCCGGCCCAGAACCCATGCCCCCCCGCCCCCCAGGCTAATACACACACAAGGCTTGGAGACGCCACCCCAGGTCCTCAGGCAGCCCTGCCGGGGGCCCTCCTGACCACAGCAGGTGGTATGTTTTGCGCCTGCTTCCATCACTGAACAAACCACAGTGCATAATAAACAAGGGTGAAGCCCAAATAATCCAGTCTTCCAGCTGCTGGGCCCACTTGCACCATGGTTGAAATAGACACAAATTTGACTCCACTTTGGACAAATATAAAAGTAAAGTCTCTCCACTTATGGCACAGAAAACAATCCTGCTCCTGCTGTCCCACCCACTGGCCACCGAGCCTCTGCCAGGCCTGGCTGGGGGCCTGCCTGCCCCCTCCATCTGCCTGTGCCCCCAGCCCCGCCTCGCCCCTGCCCCTTGCCCCTCGGGTACTGCATCCTACCAGGGGAGGGGGTCCCTCTGCTGGCTCCTCGGCCTTCTCGGGTCTGCAGGGAAGAGGCTGGGGTGAAATCCGTCCGAGATTTCTGGCCTCTTCACCCACATGACCAGGTTTCCCAGGCAGCATCACTGACCTGTGTCCCCAGCACCTGCCACAGGTGTGCAGGGCACCGCACTGAACAGTCCCGCCCGCAGCCAGCGGGCCCAGACCTGGACTCTTTGGGCGAGGATGTCGTGCCTTTGGGGGATGACAGGGTGGAAACACTGCCTCCAGCAGGCGATCTGGGGCGAGGGCCTCGGTCTCGTCACCTGCCAGGTGTGTGACACCAACCACATGAACTTCCCCCGTTTCTTCCACTGCAGATGGTATGGACTCACTCTCGGAGGTACTGAGCTGTGTTCCTCCAAATTCATGCAGTCAAGTCCTAACCCCAGAACCTCATGGGAAACCTTATTTGGAAATGTGATTAGTTGGGATGAGTTCACCCTGGGGCAAGCTGGCCCCTGTCCCCATATGGCTAGGGTCCTGATCAGTTCAGTCGTTCAGTCGTGTCCAACTCTGTGACTCCATGGACTGCAGCATACCAGGCCTCCCTGTTCATTGCCAACTCCTGGAGCTTGCTCAAACTCACGTCCATCGAGTCGGTGTTGCCATTCAGCCATCTCATCCTCTGTCGTCCCCTTCTCCTCCTGGCCTTCAATCTATCCCAGCATCAGGGTCTTTTCCAATGAGTCAGTTCTTTGTATCAGGTGGCCAAAATATTTCAGCTTCAGCATCAGTCCTTCAAATGACTATTCAGGACTGATTTCCTTTAGGATGGACTGGTTGGATCTCCTTGCAGTTCAAGGGACTCTCAAGAGTCTTCTCCAACACCACAGTTCAAAAGCATCAATTCTTCAGCGCTCAGCCTTCTTTATAGTCCAACTCTCACATCCATACATAACCACTGGAAAAACCATAGCTTTGACTAGACGGACCTTTGTTGGCGAAGTAATATCTCTGCTTTTTAATATGCTGTCTAGGTTGGTCATAGATGAAGAGCAGAAATTTGGGCAGAGAGGACCCCTCTACAGTTCAAGGATCAGTGGACAGAGATCTGGGCTGACTTAAAGGTCATGGGGTCAAACCACAGATTGACGAGAGGACCCACGGCTTAGGTGGGATCTTCTGATGTTGACAAACTCACCAAACAGCCAGAGGGCTTTGAGGGGTGGGTCAAGAATAAGGCTCAAGGCCATCGAGAGGGGGAAGAAGTCCCAGCCTTCTAACTGAGCTGCCTGTGTGGAGCAAAATTAATCTACACAACATAATTTTCACTTTATAGGCCAAAGATTTAAGACAATTAAATTTAGTAGCCCACCTGGGTCAAGTTGGGTGAGTGATAATTCCGACTATGATTTCCTCTTTATACGCATCTGCACACCCTATGACATTAATGTGAAGTGGTCTTGCAGGATGGTCCCTAACTCCTGGACCTTTACGATAATTCACCTCACAGATTATCCGGAGGGCATTCTCTGGCCATGGGTGGGCTCTCTTCCAGGCTGCTACAGGCTCCACTAGGCTAGTATAATTTGATGAGTATTTATCCACCTAATGAGGTCAATCCATCTTTCTCTCTCATCAGGTATGCAAACTAAATAACAGGACAATATTCTGGGTTAGAGAACTATGATTTTTGTGATGTTTAAGTCTAAGACAAAAGTAAATTTAGAAAATTCTTTCCTTTTTCAAAAACAAAGGAAGAGCAGATGCACTTCCCCTCCCCTCAGTTTGGTCAGTCACCCACCACTGCCATGAATTCTCCCCACCAAATACCATGATATTGGAAAGGAAAGAGGGACTCCCAAAACAAAATTCTTCAATCGTTGCAAGAGATGAGACTGAACTGTGTGTTCTGTGTGCTTCAGTGGATAAACGAGTTAATGTCTTCATTTCCAGGCCCTGACTCCAGTTTCTGCCTCTGGGCAGGTTAGGCAGGTGAGACCATAGCTGGGCACTGCCCAAGGGCAGAGCAGTTGGGAGTGGAGTGGTGTGCCTGCTACCTAGGAGGCAGGTGCTTTGCTCACATATGCATCCCTAACAGAACAGGTGTTCGGAGTTCGTTATGGCCCTCACAAACGACAAGGCAGAGGCTGGGCGGAGTTTCAGAACCAAACCTCGGTTCTGAAACCAAAGTTTCTGTCATCAGCAGATGTGCTGGTGGGAGGTTGCGTGACGACTTCTCGGGGTGACAGACCAGAGCGGCCCCTCTTCTCCACAGCTGGTTCTCTCTTGTTCTGCTTCTGACGTGGCCTCAGGACCCAGCCCGGCGCTTCATTCCTCTTTGTCTGGTGCTGCCGGCCCTTCCAGAGACAGCCCAACAGTCCCTCGCCCACTCTGCTTTTTTGCAGTGATCCCAGGAGACGGTTTAACAAGACCTGTTAAAATGCACTGCACGGGACGATGGTTTCCTCTGCCAGTACCTGAGCCTCGGACAACTCTATCTGTCCAAGCGGCAGGGAAAGAAAGATGCCCTCCCCACCCCCCAGATCTGTGCGCTCCAATCATCTCTGCTTTTCACACGTTCCTTTGTCAAACACACTGCGTGTTTCCTATGTGTCAGGCGCCACGCTGGCTCTGGAGGTCTTCCTCACAACCCCATGAAGAAGCTCTGCTATGACCCTCACTTCACAGGTCGAGAACCCAGGCGCAGAGAGGGGCAGCCGTCTGCCAAAGGTTGCACAGCATGGAAGTGCCAGGTGGGACGGGGTCCTGGTATTCCAGCCCCCTACCTGGCGCCACCACGTAGGGCTCCTCCTGAGGTCCGCTCCCCCTGGTTCACACCTGCGTGTCCTCCACGTTCCCACCAGCCCCCGGGCAGCCCCGGGGGGCTCAGGAGTCAGGGGCCTTACCCAGCCGGTTGCAGGGGTTCCGTTTGAAGAGCGCTCTCAGCAGACTCTGGGCCTCCACACTGAGGAACTGCGGCATGCCTAGCTTGGCTCTGAAAAGCACAGCCATATTTTAGGGGAAGAAGGACAAGCCCAAGGGGGACCAGAGTTTGCTCCAGTGCTCTGGGTTTCTGCAGTCAGCATCCACAGAGAAATCTAATCAAACCCATGGGACCAGAGCAGCTATTCACAGCAGCTGTTCAATAATTCGTTAAAATACAATAAAGCCCCTAAAAATAAACAGCAATGCTCCCATGAACATAAGTAACATTTTAAATGGAAATTAACTATGTTTTCTGAGACAACGCCATCAAAGGCTTTGGAGAGACGAGTGGCGTTGTTGACATTTTGGGAATCTCTCTCGGTTTGACGAGGCAGCTGGATTCTCCCACGCGCGCCCAGTTTAGTCTGTGGCCACATCTGGGAAAGGAGGGCCTCGCAGGCCCCTGGGGGTGGACGCCCCCCACCTTCAGGAACCACGTGACCACAGTCTGGTGCTGCCCCTTCGGAAATTCTGTCACTGCCAAGTGACAGGCTGTTTCACACCTGGGATTTGCTGGGAGGAAATTATTCTAGCTCCAGAAAAAGGTCTTGTGCCTCCTGAGAATGAAAAGGAGCAGAGACCACCAATAGAAACAACAGACTGCAGTTACGCATGTCATCACAGGATAAGGTCCCCTGACACAGGAAACATTGTTCATGGGATGCCTCTTATTATGGGATGCCTCTTATTTATAAAATGACGTGATCTACAAAAATGCAAGGTTCGTAGGTGCCTCTCGGTTTTATAAAAGTTGTGTGTCCACCTGCAGGCAGTTTGAGAGCGCTGGTCATGAGGCAGCTTCACAGCTTCTCCTGCAGGTATGGTGAGCACCCTCCACCGCCCCTGACCCCCCGAGCAGGGAGAGCTGGAGTGACTGGGAGCCCACCTGTTCCAGGGGCCACTTGCCCACTCTCATCTGCCCTCCACCTGCTTCTCTCTCTCCCACGGATTGCTATCTGACATCTGGTTCAGATGAAGCCTGTTCGCATTTAAGGAGTTACAGCAGGGGACTTCCCTGCTGGTCCAGCCGTTAGGACCTGGCACTTCCACTGCAGGGAGTGTGGGTCTGATCCCTGGTCGGGGAACTCTGGGGCATCCCAAGAGCCATGCAGTGACGCCAATAAAATAAAATGATGTTTTAAAAAAAGATATTACAGAAAGACAGGCTCTGTGTTTAGATCTTTTTCTAGGGTTCTAAATGCAAAACCTATTTTCATGGTAAAATATTCTGCATGAACATTAAGGAGAGAGTTATGTTCACACTCAGTCACGTGCTTCCCAGACGACACTAGCGGTAAAGAACCCACCTGCCAATGCAGAAGACACGAGACAAGGGTGTGATCCTGGGTCGGGAAGACCCCTGGAGGAGGAAACGGCAACCCATTCCAGTTTTCCTGCCTGGGAAATCCCATGGACAGAGGATCCTGGTGGGCTATAGTCCATGGGGTCACAAAGAGCTGGACACGACTGAGTGACTTAGCATGCACACATTCAGTTACACGGGACACACGACTCCTGCCCACGTCAGGCGGGAGAGCTCAGGCCCTGGCGTGAGCGGGCAACAGGCAGAGCAGGGAGGCTCTCTCGGGAGCCCCTGTGCCCTCTGCCCCTGAGTCTGCGTTTCTGAAGGTCACCAGCCATCACGTCTCAAGACTCTGCCACGGGACAACTTTGATGAGCTTCACAGATGGGAAACAATCTTCGATAGAGGATTTCATCAGAATCACACCCCTCTCACTTCACCCACTACAGGGAAATGCCACGGGTGCTCACGACCGTCACTGCCTACTGGACACTCCTGGTTTCGAAGACGGACGCTCTTGCTATCAGAAGCGGTGAGCAAGTGCTGGGGTGGATCCCAAGGTGGGAGTTTGACTCACTTGAGGATGAGGGCCATGGTCTCCTTCCTGTCCTTCCCCTGGAACGGCAGCGACCCCGTGAGCATCTCGAACTGCAGAGCAACACAGAATGGGAGCAAGTGTTCAGACCAACCCCACTGCCCAGTGGAGAGACCCAGATGGGCAGCGTGCGCCCGAGTTCATGTGGCCATTCAAAGTCCTGGTCAGCTAGGTGCCAGGGCTGGCCCACGTGCTTGCTTGGAACAGAGCTGCATGGGGGGCCATTCAGTGCAGAGATGGATGGGCGGGCGAGCGACTTGGTCACCAACTCAGCCCCTCAGCAGGGGGGTGGGTCAGTGCCGGGACAGGGACCTGCAGGGACGGCAGAACATGGCCACACACCCTCCACGGGGGCGACTGAGGACCCATCCTTCCCTGGCAGGTGCATGGAGCAGCTCAGCGAGGAGGAGGCAGGGGAGGAGAGGGGAGTGAGATCTTTCAGTCCAGATCGAATGCAAGGATGCACTGTGGACTCTGAGAGCCATGCAGACTCATCATCAGGACGGTCCTCCTCCCTCACCCTACTGCGATCCCCCAGCCCAGCGGTCATGAGACACTGAATGTGGAGCGGATGGGCCCCTAAGTGGGTAATTCAGGACAGAGTGTCCTGAGCCTGAGAGAGCAGGGTGGCTGGACAGTCCCTGGAGTGAGGACCCCGGCAGACAGCAGGAGCGAGAGGCCAGCCTCTCTGGGCCACTGTCTCCAAAGTCCGGGGCCATTTCCCGGGGCGCAGGGGCAGGGGGCTGGGGAGCGCAGGCCCGCTCTGCACTCACTGTCTGTGGACCCTCGGGGCCCAGGCCTTCCTGGGCTGGGAACCCGTGAAGGTCTCCCCGTGCCCGGGAGACCCTTGCAGAGACAGGTAGGTGCTCAGGACACAAGATGAGATGCTTGTGTTCATGAGCCAAGATGAGGCAAAGCGTCAAGAGGACACAGCCCGAGCGCCGTTCCCGCCCTCCTCGCTCCTCGTCTGCCTTTCACGTCTCTTCTCCCTCAGCTGGTTTTCAGTTCATCTTTCATTTTGGGTCTTCACGGTTCCTTTTTTTTTGCCTTTCAGTCTCTCCATGTATTAAACATGCAATGATTTTGACCAGAAAGCAGCATGTAAGGCATATTTTATCTTCATGGGGTAGATTTTGTGTCTGTTGTCTTAATATATAGAGACACGGACGAGGTGGACAGCATGGCCCCGCTCCCCCAGAAACCTCACAGTGCCAACTCCAGGTGGCTCTGCCGCGTGTGGCTTTGTGTACAGTCTTCTGTGCTGTGCTGGCCGCTAAGACGGTCCTTCTCCCCAGGCTCAGGCCGGACTCCTGCTCTGCCACTGATGAACACCAGGTACACAGAGACACACGTGGCATTCTGTGACTTCAAAGCTTCGGGCACAGGCTCCCTGGGGAACCGCTGTGTGGTCTCAGGTGAGCCCAGTGTGCACCCTAAGGGCTTGGAGAGTGTCGGGACGGGGTCCAGGGACAGGGACAAGCCAGGGGCCCTCAGGGAGCCCACCCCACCCCTTCTCAGGGGGATGGAGGGGTTCGAGGGGGTTGGAGGGGGACGGAGGCTGAAGAACCGGAATGGCTTCTGAAGATGCAGAGCTGTGACCCGGGATCAGGAAGCCCGAGTCAGGAAGGTGATACCAAACTTCTAGTAAAATCTGCAGTAAGGGCGCTGATGCCCTGCGCCCACCCCCACCACACACCCTCCAGACAGGGTGATGGGGGAGCACCCACATGGACAGGAGCTAAGGGCGCTGATGCCCTGCGCCCACCCCCACCACATACCCTCCAGACAGGGTGATGGGGGAGCACCCACAGGGACAGGAGCAGAGCCGTGGAGGCGGTTACCTTTCAGGGGAGAAGCTAACCTGATGGTCTCACTGATGTGTCTAAAGAGAGATGGCTGGTCAGGAGGGACAGCTGGACATCCCATCTCAGGGGCCTCCACCATGAAGACGGACTGAGTCTCAGCTGAGGCCACTCGCAGTCTAAATAACCAAGAACGCAGCGAGCATCACCAGCCCCTGGCAGCCAGCACTCATGGGGCCGCGTAAGGTCAGCGGCTTGTGCCGATCACCTTGCCTGGATTAACCCGCTTCATTTGCTGTGACTCTGTTTGGGGAGCAGCTTTCTCATGACAGTTTGACTTCCTTGTGAGTGGCTGGAGGGGAGAGACCACACTGACTCTGGAGGTGGGGGCGCTGCCCAGCATGGCGGGCGGTCTCCTCTGGAAACCCGTGCTCTGGCGTCTTGGCTGAGGCCGTGGGAACTGACCCCCGCCCCCTGAGCTGGTTTGACGTGTCTGCCCTGCAGATAGAGGTCAGGGGTCTGCAGTGACAAGTCCAATCAGCCTGTACTTCTGATCTGCAGGGCCAAGGACCAGAAGCTAGAGACCAAGTGAGCTTCCTGGGTGCCAGCCGGAGGCACACAGGTGACACCCTGCAGGACAGAGGCCAGAGGTCCAGTGGCCAGGGTGTGAGGCGTCTGCTGGAAAGAGGCAGCCGAACAACCTCCATGGAATCTCCGAGAACTCCCATCACTCGGTCTCCTTGCTCATTAGACGCACAAGGAGGAAGGGGCTGGACAACCTGGAGAGGCCACGACGCTTCTCCCATCCAGTGTCAGACCCAAGAGCCTCCAAGGTCTGGTTCCTGCTGAGGACTTGCAAGCGTGGAGGGGCTGCCAGCCCAGGGCCTGGTGCAGGGGGGCTGGACGGGGGCAGGGGACCAGGAAGGCTGAGGACAGGAGGACCGCGTGGGCCAGCACTACTTCTGTCGTGACTACAGGACATCCCGTCTAGAAGGTGTTTGCTGTATACTCTGCGAACGCAAGATCCGAAGAAAATCCACATTTCTAGACGTAGATGTAAAAATGCTCCACCCGTGTATTTTGGTTCATGGTAACTTTTATGACTAAGTGGAGGGATTCTGTGATTGAAATAAGAAAAGCATCTTCAATTTGGAAATGACTGCACCCTTTAAAATAACGTTAAGAGCATTAAGGATAAAGAAGGTCTGACTCTTCACACATCTGTATCCTTAGCTGAATCCCAGCTCTGTTTCCCATGGGAGCCTGGGGAGGACGGAGGGGAGGCTGCCAGGAAATGCCAGGCTCAGGGATGGATGAGTCACACACACAACGGGCATTGTTCTCCTGAGTTGTTCCCGGATCTCTGCGCTCCGGAAGTGGGCAGGCGCACGGGGGCACAGCGACCCGGGCGCCACACCGCGCGCACGCCGTACCACGAGCACACCATACTGAGTGCATGCCGTACCACAAGCACACCATACTGAGTGCACGCCATTACACGAGCACGCCATACCGCGCGCATTCCGTACCATGAGCACACCATACTGAGCGCACGCCGTACCACGAGCACACCATACCGAGTGCACGCCGTACCCCGAGCACGCGACACCGCGCGCACGCCGTACCACGAGCACGCCACACCACGCGCACGCCGTACCATGAGCACGCCGAAGGACCACCAGTCTGCACTCTGCGTGTGGCCCCGCCGGTTCACCACCTCGGGCGCCATGTACTCGATCGTCCCGCAGAAGGAGTAGGCTCTCTTGTCGTGGTCAATGGCCTCTTTACTCAGCCCGAAATCTACAGGGACACACAGCACACAGTGCTCAGTCTCTGGGCGGTGCTCAGACCCCTGGCTGCCCGGCCAGCCCTCCCCCCGCCACCCTCCTGGGGCCATGCTGCCTGCAGAGGCTGAGCCAGGCCTCTTGCCTCCCCGTGAGATTCTGTCGGGATGAACACTTCCAGGAGTGCTCGCAAGGGTACCCAGAGCCTGTGTTCTGATGCCCGGCGCCACTTCCCCAGAGGCCATTTTTTGCAGGAACCCTGGATGTCTGTGGGCCAGGGGAGAGGCTCTGGGGTTGCTGTGATGGACAGGCAGGGAGAGGACCCCTGTTCCAAAGGAAGGGACCAGAAAGGGGTCACGGACAGAAGGGTGCTCAGGAAGGCGGCCCCCAGTGGTGAGGCATGAAGCAGAAGACGACAAGTCTGACGGGCTTCAGAGCTCCTGCCGTGGGTCACCGTCCCCAGATCTCATCCTCAAAGCCAGCCAAGGGGGCCGTCTTGCCGCGCTCGTGTTACCGCACCCAGGGGGTGGGGGACACAGTGAGCCCGCCAGTCCTGAGACTACAGACCCCTCCAGTTCATCATCTGTGAACTTCGGGTTACGTCACCCCCTCCCGGGCCGAGTGAGGACCAAGAGAGCCCGCGGCTAAGACAGCCTCCCCACCACCCACGTGGGTCTGACACTCACGGCCGAAGCGACTTGCTCTGCTTGGGGGCTCGTCTGTCATTTGTGCCAAAACGACAAATCATGACAAATGACTGACTCGGGGTCGCTAATAAATAACAGAGACGGCAATGATTGCATCAGAGGAAGCCAAAATCCTCTGATCGAGCCCCGCAGGTCGGCAGGTGTCCAGTGTGCTGCTGGGGAAGAGCAGAGAAACAGCCCCAGAAAGAGCGAAGCGGCCGGCCAGAGCGCAAGCCATGCCAGCCGTGGATGTGTCTGGAGGTGAAAGGGAAGTCTGAGGCTACGAAGAACAGCATTGAACGGGGAACTGGAACGTTAGGTCCATGAGTCAAGGCAAATTGGAAATGGTCAAGCAGGAGATGGCAAGTGTGAACATCAACATTTTAGGAATCAGAGAACTAAAATGGACTGGAACGGGGGATTTAACTCAGATGACCATTATATCTACTACTGTGGGCAAGAATCCCTTAGAAGAAATGGAGTAGTCATCATGGTCAACAAAAGGGTCTGAAATGCAGTTCTAGGATGCAGTCTCAAAAATGACAGAATGATCTCTGTTTGTTTCCAAGGCAAACCATTCAACATCACAGTAATCCAAGTCTATGCCCCAACCAGTAATGCTGAAGAAGCTGAAGTTGAACGGTTCTATGAAGACCTACAAGACCTTGTAGAACTTAACACCAAAAGAAAACTCTGTGATATGACACATACATTTAATGTGGCCGCTCATGCTTATTCCAGCTACCTCTGTACACATGTGTACACGTGGGGTTTATATAACACACGTGCGCAGCCCCTCACTCAGCAGAGAAACCCGGAAAGGTGTTAGCAGGACCTTAAATCTCCCTGAAATGCCTGGCTGGCACTTCGGAACTGTTTTACCCCGGTGCAGAAGTCAGTTTAGGTTCCAGCTTGCAAGCGTTAGTCTCTTCTGCTGCCCTCCGTGGGCAGCACAGAGGCACCCTCGGGTCAGAGTGGACTCAGCAGCAGCCGCACCGGCGGACACTGCGGGCACCCTCCACCCTGTGGCCCCCCCGCCTCCAGGGTGCCTCCTGAAGGGTCTGTCACGTTAGTGCCACGTTCTCATGCATAATTCACAAGAAACTTAAAAAGTCTAACTGTTTGACATTAGAGAGAAGTTATTGTCAGTTACTCTGTACTCTGCGCTGGGACGGTGAGGGGGGTAGTGCATCAGGAGTGGGGTGAGCCAGCCCAGAGGAGAGGAGAGGCCTCAGGGAGACCAGAAGGAGCCACGGCCATGGGGACGTGTGTGCATGCGCTGCTGACAGGGGGCCTGGGCTGGTGCCCCGTGTACTGGGGCCGGGACGAAGTCAACAGTGGGGGTCGGGGGAGACTTACACACCTGTGATCTTAATATGCCCCTCTTCGTCCAGGAGGATGCTGGAAGAAAGGGGAGGAAAACAGATGCTTTGAGAAGAGACATGTGAGAGGGCACGAGGACCCCAGGGGACCCGCCTAGGTCTCCATGCCAGAGGCGGGGTGCCTGTTAGCCCCCTGGCCGCTGCATCTCTGACCAGCAGCTTCCACTGGGTCAGGTGCACAGACCCTCAGGGTATGGGACAGGGGGCACCCTGTGTCCTTGTGCCTGTTCACCAGGCTCGCCGGGGCGGCAGGTCTGAGACCTTCTCGAGCCCGGGGGGACGCTTTGCCCCCCGCCCCCAGGACTGCCTGCCCTGTGAGAACAGGGCTGGGATGGGCCAGGAGCGCCTGAGCTGTGCAGCCCCTCAGGGATGTCCCCAGGTGGGCGTTGGCTGGCCAGAGCCCGCTCCCTCTCCCCAGATCTCTCTGGGAGCCCCGTCCTGGCTCTCGGGACCAGCCCCGAGCTCCAGGGAAGCCCGTGAGATCTCAGGCTGGTCCCCTGGTCCCGGCCCTCGTCGCCCACGTGAGCCACCTGGGAGCCCCACCAGGAGCCCCATCCTGCCGCCCCCAGCTCTCTGCTGAGGGGCCGGGCTCACTTCCCCCGGGGGGCACAGAAAGGCTGGAGGGAGGCCAGTGCCCCGCGAGGCCCTGCTCCAGGCTGCAGCCCATGGCTCCCAGGGGGCTTATGGTCACCATGCCTCGCTCTTTACTGTAACTAAACCCTGCTCCTCCAGCTCCTGGGAGGTGTCAGCCCAGCTCCAAAGAGACTGGGATGTACAGTGTGAGGATTAACATGTGGATCCTTAAACACACTTGGGAAAGGGAAGGAGCTGGGACACAGGTTAGCAAATGGATGGTCACCAGGACTCTAGGCTGAGGGCAGTGTTGGTCACAGCATGACGGATGCTGTGTGATCCCACTCACGTGGGGACCCAGAGCGGTCAGGTCCTCGGAGACGGGGAGTGGGGGGTGGGAGGTGGGGTTTCCCCGAGGACAGAGTTGGTTTTGCAGGATGGAGAGTTTGGGGATGGAGGGTATGAACAACGGTGTCAGTGCTCTTGACATGACCAACCTGTGCCGTTGGAGATGGTCAGGATGTTCCATTTCATGTTATATTCACCTTGCCACAGTTAAAAAAATCAGCCATGGGATTAAAAGTAATACCCACTATTTCATGGAAAAGGGCAGGAAAAATTTACAGCACGTAATCGAGATGACAATGTATAATGAAAGAAGCAAATGTCCTCATCTTTGCTTCTCAGTTACACTTCATCTTCGCCCCAGAAGTGAGCAGCTTTCAAGATTAACTCCCTGCTAATTCTCGTTGACAACAAAAATCCTTGTTCTTCAGCCTGCAATGACGTATTACCACATCTAACTGTCCAGATCTCCCTGACTCTCAACGAGAGGGAGACTCGGGGTCCTGCCCTCCGGGGGGCCCAGGGCTCAGGGCAGGGGTGACGGTGGCCCAGCACCCGCGGTCTGAAGGCGGCATTTGCAGGGCGTGGGGACACTCAGGAGAGGGCCTTTCACGGTTATTCACACGTTCATCATTTACACGTGCGGCCAGAGATGCTCTGCCCAGCGGGTGCTCAGGCTGATGCCGGGCGTGGGTCTCAGGCAAATGCGCTTTTGCGTCAGAGGCGTGCACGTTCCTGGCCTCCAGGCAAACCCAGCTGCGTCTTAGAGCAGAGGGTGTGCTTTTCTCAGGTCATGGCAGGTGAAGGAGTGAGGGGCGGAGGACAAGGCGGGGAGATTCACTTCCTGTGCCCTCGGGGCCTGGGTTGCCTTGCGCCCCAAGCCTTGGGGTCCCGCCAGGCCCCACCTTATCCAGCGGCAGGCATGGACCTCAGTTTACGGGGGGAGGGGGTGGGGTAGGGGGTGTTGTCGACCACTTCAGAGGGTTGAGAAATCACCAACTCTGCAGCAGAGACCACTGAACTTAAAACAGCACCCTGTAGACCCCTCCTTTCCAAGTGGGTCCTTCCTAGACTATCAGCTCTGCACAGAAAATAGCAGGAAAACGCCTGAAATAAGAACATTACTCTGTGGGGGGACTTTAAAAAAATTTAGACTGGATTAGCAAAATATCCTGGAAACAACATTACAGATGATCGCTACCAAAGATACAGAACTCTGTTTGGGATCTGGGCTGGGAGTCTGGTCCACTGTCTTTTAGAAACCTTGGAACAGCCCATCTGACTTGTCACCTAGAAACGGGCCCCCTGAGGCAGCTGAAGGGCTTCCAGAACCTGGAGGTGGAGGTGGGCCGGAGGCAAGCCTGGAGGAGGAGGTGTGTGGGGACGTGCCCCCTGCAGGACGGGCCCCACCTAAGAAGGGGACAGCAGGTGTGATTGGAGGGGCGGAGGGCCGCCTCCAGCCTGCCTAGCCTCCCCTGAACCTCAGGGGTGCAGCCTGGGCGAGAGGTGTTCGGAGGGTCAGGGGGAGGGGGCGGGGCCGTCCCACACGTCTCAGCACAAGCCATGCCTGCGTCTGGCCCCTTCCGGGGGGCAGGCAGGTAGAATCCCCGTGTGTGGGGGTGGAGCCAGACGTCCCCGGCCTCTGGCCTGACGTGTGCACCCAGGGCAATAGGGGCAGAGTGAGGTCTCGGCAGGGCAGGGGCTGCTCACTTCTCTGGCTTCAGGTCTCTGTAAATGATGCCCAGGCCGTGCAGGTGGTCCAAGGCCAAGGCCAGCTCCGCCAGGTAGAACTTGACGTCCTCCTCCGTGAACATCACCTGCAGGAGACAGAGGAGACTCAGCCTGCTCGGTCTGCTGGGTGTAGAGAGCGGGACGCTGCTCCTGAGGCCCGCCCTGAGCCCTGAGCCCTGAGTCCCGAGCACTGAGCCCCGAGCACTGAGCCTCGAGTCCCGAGCACTGAGCCCCGAGTCCCAAGCACTGAGCCCTGAGTCCCGAGCACAGAGCCTCGAGTCCTGAGCCCTGAGCACTAAGCCCCGAGCTCTGAGCACTGAGCCCCGAGTCCCGAGCACTGAGCCCCGAGCACAGAGCCCTGAACCCCAAGCCCTGAGCCCCGAACCCTGAGCCCAGCTCCACCCTGCAGACCTTGTCCCTGGCCAGGCTCTTCCAGCTCCTACATCAGAAGAATGAGTTCTCATCGCAGTTTCAGGACCAGTGAATCTGGGGGCTCTTCTCACAAAGTGACTTGGCTTGTGGGTGGAACACTGGGCTGGGTTCTCTCCTAAAGCTTCTCTCGCCCCTCAAACCATGTGGCTTGGGAGTGTGTTTCTGGGTTTATGCTTTAATACAAGTGCCTGGGATGTTCAGTTCAGTTCAGTCACTCAGTTGTGTCTGACTCTTTGCGACCCCATGGACTGCAGCATGCCAGGCCTCCCTGTCCATCATCAACTCCCGGAGTTTACTCAGACTCATGTCCATTGAGGGTGATGCCATCCAACCATCTCATCCTCTGTCGTTCCCTTCTCCTCCTGCCTTCAATCTTTCCCAGCATTAGGGTCTTTTCAAATGAGTCAGCTCTTTGCATCAGGTGGCCAAAATATTGGAGTTTCATCTTCATCATCAGTCCTTCCAATGAATATTCAGTGCTGATTTCCTTTAGGATGGATTGGCTGGATTTCTTTGCAGTCCAAGGGACTCTCAAGACGTCGTTTCTGCCTGGGATGTACCATTTTATTATAATACAACCAGCTAAACCACGCTGTGAAGGTCAACAGGACTGAAAGATTTCCTGAGACCACGTCTTGAATCTCATTTCTCCTCCTTCAGACCTCACATCTTCCCCCCTCGGGTTACGGATGAGGAGCCACTGTCTCTCCAAAGCAGACGAGTCCACTAACATGACCCACTCATGTGGCGTCGGCAGGTGCCCCTCTCAGGGAGGCAGGCTGGTGGGAGAGGGATCCTGGCTCAGCTGAAACACACTTGAGGCCACAGCACCCAGCAGACGTCAAGGTCATTGCCTCCCACGGTCTCTCTGTCCATGGCAGCTGTGAGAACCGGCACGCAATTCTGTAGTCACCTCACCAGCAAGCCGGATGCTACCAGAAAGCATTCTCTACCTGCACCGTGAGAAGTCAGTGTCACAGACAGCAGAAACCCGTGTCATGGCTGAACTCCCTCTGAAAATCAACACACCAGCAGAAGACTGCCTGGGAAGCTGGGGCCAGGATAAGGGTCGTCTGGGGAAACGAACATGACGACGTCAGGCTGGTGCAGGTGGAGCTCGTCCCCTTCACAAAGGGGGCGCCTCCCAGCGGGGCCGGGACATGTGCCCCAAATCCTGGAGGGAAGCATCAGGGTCCCGCCAACCCTCGCTGCCCCTCTGGCCTCTGGAATCGCTTGTTTCATCTCCACGCTCAACCGGCACCTCCTTCCCTGGCTGGGTCTTTCTTCCCTAAATTGGCCAACACGCTCAGGGGGCTATTCTGCTGGCTGTCAGGGTCCCCTACACCCGACAGTTCCCACGTCTGGACATAAACACACGGGCGTGCCTGCAGTCCAGGCTCACAGTCACCGTTTCCCTTCCTGGTTGTTCTTAGGACTCAGCTCAGGACGGCCTCCAAGTTCAAATGACAGTTTCTCTTCGGGAATGAAACACCCATGGATGTGAGTTCTCGAAGGAGTCAGCGCTGAGACCGACACTCAAAATGATGCCATCCAGTGGACTCGGGGAAAACAATGGAAAGAAAATACTTTTTCATGTAGGGTTGGGGTTAGGGTAACGTTCGTTTCCCGTGTGTCCGTGACCTCTGAAACCCTGTTGAGCCCACACTGGACAAATTCACTTCAGCTCTGAAATAGAGGGTCTTACAGGAATCTTACGTGTTCCCACTGTGAGCTACAATAGCGTTTTTTGCTGACCGTTGTTGCCTTTTTGGTCCAGAAGCCCAACAACAGGGTGTGTCACACTGGATGCAGCCTGACTCTTGTTAGACAAGGGGGACGGGGAGCAGACCAAGAGGTGCCGGGCGAGAAACGCCAGCCTCAACAATCCAACCTCTCTGGAAACTGAGCTCAGCTGGGAGGCAGGTTGAGGGACCAGAGACCCGCTCCCAGAGGGCTTTTGGAGAACTTGGACTGGATTCCCCCAGCCAAGCTTTCAATCTATATGCAAAGAGCCCGATACATCAGTTGTGCTGTGACCTAGTGGTCTGGTGGGAGATGGAGGGACAGGGCAGCCTGAGCTCTCGGGGACCCCACCCTGCACCACCGTGATTGACTGCTCACTTCGGAGTGTCATGCAGGGTGGAAGGCTCTCCTGCTGTGCCAGTGGGTGGTGAGGAAAGGGAGCGGGCAGCTGAACCCTCTGTTATGCCCAGTAGGAACCCCGCAGCTGGGGGGAAGGCTGCATCAGAGGGTCTCAAACCTGCTGGTGCATCGTGACCAACGCTGCCGCCCTCTCTTCTGAGTAAGGGAAACCGCACGGAATCATCAGGACAAAAAGTCCAGAGTCACCTGAGCCGGGAGACATTCTGGAAAGTAGTTCCCAAGTCAGGTACTGGGGGCGAGGATAAGCCCTGGGCTGTGAAGTGTCTGGGGTCCCCCGTGTGCAGCCCTACCCGGACGCCCCAGACGCCCCTCCCGGGAAGTGTGGTCCTTGTGTTAATAGCAACTTCCTACAGTGGAAACTGAGATCCTGTGAAACAGTCTTTCTCACGTAACATGACCAAGTTTCCATCTGCTCTACACAAGGGTGGTTCGAGAACTCCACGGGGGTCATGGGAGGTCTCTTTTCTGAAGATCCTTCCCTGGTGGCTCAGTCAGTAAATAATCTGCCTGCAAGACAGGAGACCTGGGTTCGATCCCTGGGTCAGGAAAATCTTCTGGAGAAGGGCATGGCAATCCAGGCCAGTACCCTTGCCTGGGAAATCCATGGACAGAGGAGCCTGGTGGCCTACAGTCATGGGGTTGCCAAAGGCAGACACGACCGAGCGACGAACACTTTCTTCGAGGACAACAGATTTCTTCTCCATGTGACTTGAAAGACTTCTTTAAAACGAGTAACACACCTATACACACATCATACACACCCCACCACCACACGTATACTGCGCACTCACACATATACATGCCACCCAGCACACATACATGTACGTACACACACCCACTCATACACAGCCCCCTCCTCCCACCGCTCCGTGTCCCGAAGACTCCAGGCAGCCACGCACGGCCCCCCACCCCACACGGGTACCTCTTTGGAGAGCCGGGTGAAGAGGTCCCCTCCGCGCAGGAAGTCCAGAATCAGGTAGAGCTTTCCCTCCGTCTGGAAGGCTGCAGATGGAGACAGGTGAGAGCGTTTGGGGGTCGCAGTGCCTGGGGTGGCCGTCACTCCCTTGGGGCCAGCGCTGAGCGCTACGAGCCCGTCTGTCTTTGGCTCAGACAGCACCGTGTGGTCTATAACGCCGAGTCATTTCAGACGCAGGCCTGGGGCGGGGCGGACAGCGTGGGGGGCAGCGCTCGGGGAGAGGGGGCCCACGGCAAAGGGCTCTGCCTGCGCTTCTCATGAATAGTCTGGAGACTATTTCTCGTCCTCTCCTACCGCCTCCCTCCCCTTTTCTTTTCTCAATCCCTAAGGGGACTGAACAGCACGCAGGGAAAAGTGTCAGCAGGTCCCCGCGCTCTCATCGCCTCTGTGAACACCGGGCCAACCAGGTCTCGTCGGAGGGTCGGCTTTGCTGTGAGCTGCCTGCGGAGGGGCAGGGCGACTGGACCGTCGGGGACCACCCTGCCCTTCTATGGGGCTGCTTTGGTGCAGCTCAGGGTTCAAGGACGCCCACTGCTCATTCCTCCTTTGAGGGCCGCACTGGGGATGGGACAGCCTGGCCACTGCACCTGGGGGCCATGGGGCTTGTGTCCTCGGTTTGGGCTCTGAGGGCCACAGGAAGGGGCATGCGGACCATGGTTCCGAGAGCAAGGGCACGCCTCGGTCAGAGGGGGCTTCTGGTGCGTGAGGGTCAAGAGAAAGTAATGCCCGCGGCCACCGGACGGTCAGTCCAATGTTACCGCTGGCCCGTCACGTGGTGTCTGTGTAATACACAGAGGGTCTGGCTGGAGGGGGCGCTGACATGGCCACACACTTGGAAACTTCGTTTACTGAACGTCAAGGCCAGAAGCTTATAATGTTGGGGTTTTGGAAATGCAGGCCTTCCCTGGTGGCTCAGCTGCTGAAGAGTCTGCCTGCAGCGTGGGAGACCTGGGTTCCATCCCTGGGTTGGGAAGATCCCCTGCAGTAGGAAATGGCAACCCGCTCCAGTATTCTTTCCTGGAGAAACCCATGGACAGAGGAGCCGGGTGGGCTACAGTCCATGGGGTTGCAAAGAATTGGACATGACTGAGCACACACACACACACACACCATAATGAAGCTTTACGATGAAAGGGTGATTCACTTCTGCCAGGATGTCTCTCTCCATCTTTGACCTGACTCGGTCCCGAACTGCAAGACAGAAAAAAATGAAGACTTTTAAAGGCAGGAGTCAGATTCTGGAGAATGTGGAACACAAAACTTTAGATATAGATAATTTCCCACTTTTTTTTTGTCACAAACTTCTGAAACAGATACAGAATTTTAAAGAGCAGGCTGAATGGCCACTCCTGAAGTGTCCACCTGGATTCAACAACTGCTCACATTCGGACACATTTTCTCTTGCCCTCTCTTCCCCACACATACACACGTTTTAGCCAAAAAAGCTAAGCTAAGTCACTTCAGTTGTGTCCGACTCTGTGCGACCCCATAGACGGCAGCTCACCAGGCTCCCCCGTCCCTGGGATTCTCCAGGCAAGAACACTGGAGTGGGTTGCCATTTCCTTCTCCAATGCATGAAAGTGAAAAGTGAAAGTGAAGTCACTCAGTCTCTGATAATAAATCACGGACACCATGACCTTCCACCCCAAGTGCATTTATAACACACACAGCATCTTCTAAGAAGAGGACAGTTTCTTACATAACCTGAACACGACTGTCAGCCCTAAGGAAACTAACCCTCATTCCATGACATCACCCAGTACCCCGTCCACATTCCAGTCCTGCCCTAGTTCAGTCACAGCTGCTATTTTCCAACACAGGGGTCTGTCAAGGTTCACACAGCACCTCTGATGGTTGCATTTCCTTATTCCTTTTGCTTCTAGAATAAAATGGCCCCACATCTTTTTCTCCTCGTGCTTTCTGTAGGCTTTTAGGGTTAAGTCCAGATCAGTTTTCTTGTAGATTGTCTCCAGTTGTGACTGATTGTTGCCTTACTGGTTGCTCTAACTCCTATATTTCCAATGAACCAAGGTTAGGTCTGGAGGCTTTTTAAGGTTGAGGCCAAGCATTTTTGGCAAAAACACCTCCTGGGCAATGCTACGGGCCCAAGGTGCAGTGGGCGGGACAGGGGTGCTGTGCTGCCCCTGCTCAGCGGTGCTGAACTCCACTGGGTCAAGGTGGCAGGTCATCCGCCTCCCACTGGAAAGATGCACGAGTCGCTCTGTAAGTAAGCACTAGCCTGAGGGATGACATTTTAGCACCGAATGACCTGTGGGTTCCCTTAGGATTCTTCATCGGTTAGCTCGCATGCGATCCTTGCTTGGGTCATTCAGAGTCACGAAACGGCCATCTTCTCATTTCTGATGGGACTAGGAATCAAGAGGAACACCCCTGCTCTCACTCTTCCTGGGGATAACTGTGAGCTATGGATTTTAACACATGAGTCTGTTCTAACAAATCACAGTATCATTCTTCTCAGTGCTGACACTGTCCAAAGTGTAGCCGTCTGGGAACACAGACGGAATAAATTTTGAGGCAAAAATAAATGAAAAACAAAGTCAGTGCTTGAGAGTAAGAATAATGCCAAGATTCCCACGAGCAAACCAGTCTACCCAGGGCAGGGTCCAGGTGACCTCCTACGGCCCCGAGTGTGCGAAGGCAGAAACTTCCCTCAAGAATTCCTAAGTGTGACAAGTATGATGACTATCACCCTCAGAATCGGGTATTTAAGTCATTCATTCTTTGGCCTTTTAACATGTACTTAAACCTGGGTCTCCTGCACTGCAGGCAGATTCTTCACCATCTGAGCCACCAGGGAAGCCCTCTGCTTAAGAAGTCCTTCCCAAAGGATGGCTATAATAGGGGGAAAAAAACTCACAAAAAATGGAAAATAACAAGCCTGAGTGAGGATGTGGAGAAGCTGGCGGGAAGGTAAAAAGGTGCAGCCCCTGTGGAGAACCTCCTGGCAGCTCCTCACAAAGTTAAACACAGAAATACCACAGGACCCAGCACACCCGCTCCCCAAGAACTGAAGCAGAGATTCCAGCAGATTGCACACACCCACATCCACAGCCGTGTTAGTTACAAGAGCAAAGGAGACGGAGGCTACCCACGTGCCCACTGGTGCACGGCCGAATAAACAAAAGGGGGTGTGGCCATGCGGTGGAATATTACTCAGCCCCGAAAGATAAAATTCGGGTACACACTACAGCAGGGATAAGCCCTAGAAACACTACTCTAAGCAAAGTCGGCCAGACAAAAAAGGAGCGGCGCCATTCGATTCTACTTACTCAGGACTGCGGCTGCAAGAGAGGATGCCCTGCGGCAGAATCCAAACAGCTCCATCAGGATGCACCCCCAGTCCAAGCTCATTTGTCACCCGGAAGTTCCTTCTTATTTATTTATGTTTATGAAAGTATGGCTGCCAAGAGGTGGGGGTGGTGGGGAGGGATGGACTGGGAGCTTGGGGCTAGAAGGTGTAAACACACTTCTATATCCAGGATGGTTACACAACAAGTCCTGCTGGAGAGCACAGGGAGCCGTATTCAATATCCCGAGATAAACCACAGCAGAAAAGAATATAAAAAAAAAGAATGTGTGTGTGTGTGTCTAGCTGAATCCTAGTAGTTCTGACCCCAGCTCTGTCGCCGCTCAGGAGAACCAACAGCAAGGGGACAAGCAAGACAGTCCCCAGGGAGACGGTACAAGGAGTCGCTCCATTTCCTGCCTCTCCTGGGTTATGGGCTCTGGCGGCTCCGCCAGGGGCAACACCAAAGAAAGGGTTTTGGGAGAGGAGACAGACCCTGAATCCCTTCCTTCAGTAGAAGATGCAGAGGAGGACGGCTGCAGATCCTGAAGGGCCATGTAAGCAGTGGGATCAGGACGATGCCCCTCCAAACACCGTTCCAGTCTAAGCAGGAGACCCTGGACGAGACACGGGGGAGGACGGGGGCCGCACCAGTGCTGGGGGCCTGGGGCTGCCCGCTCCCCAACCAGGGCAAACAGGACGCCTCTCAGGGCAGCTCCTCGGAGGGAGCCTCCTCCAATGCACTCAGGCTCCTGGGCCGTGTCCTTGACTTCGGGGAGCCGGGCAGACTGGGGAGGGGCTGGGGGAGATGGCTGTCTGCCCCCCAGGAAGTCCTCTTCCGGGAGAAGCACCCCCCAACCCATGACACGATCCAGAGGAGCAAGCGGCCAAGGAGAGGGGACGCTGTGTTTTACACCCTTCCTGCCATCTCCTCACAAAGCTTACTCGTGACTCCGGATAGGAAAATCGAAACATTCTCTAAATAGGGTTGACGCTATTATCAATGAGCTCAGATCTCTCTGGTATGAGGAGCATTGCTTACTCACACAGCTGATGATGGTGTTCGTAATGGAAAACAAAGGTCGTAACAAGCCTGGGGACAGAATCAAAAAAGACACCTTATATTCAGATTTCCAAGGGTTGTCCAGTGAAAGTGGAAAAATGAATATATATTCCCTCTCTACATTTTACACAATAAATCCCAGGTCTATTAGAGAGGTAAGTGTTTTTAAAAGCCATGAAAATGACAAAAAAAGATAAATCAAATACTTATCTGAAGTTTGGGTGGGGATTTCTTTATTTTTAAATAAAAGCAATGAAAGAAATAACATAGGAAAGAGTGACAGACTCAGTTACAAAACGAGTTTCCCATCCAAAAGGTCATAAAAAATTAAAAGGCTAACAAAAAACTTGGAGATTATCTGAAACAAATGGCAAAAGGGCCAGGAGCCTAAATACATCATATTAAACATAACACCGGAGGCAATGGCACCCCACTCCAGTACTCTTGCCTGGAAAATCCCATGGATGGAGGAGCCTGGTAGGCTGCAGTCCACGGGGTCACCAGAGTCGGACACAACTGAGCGACTTCACTTTCACTTTTCACTTTCATGCATTGGAGAAGGCAATGGCAACCCACTCCAGTGTTCTTGCCTGGAGAATCCCAGGGATGGGGAAGCCTGGTGGGCTGCCGTCTATGGGGTCGCACAGAGTCGGACACGACTGAAGTGACTTAGCAGCAGTAGCAGCAAACATAACACTCTTTCTGTGCTTAAAGAAACAGAGGAGAAACCAAGACACCAGCCCGAACAGTGAACTTAACACAGTGCTGATAAACACACCCATCTGGGGACCACGCTTTCACAAACAGGTTTGTGAGACTGGCCCCAGGGCATCAACTGGCGAAACACAATCCACGGTCTCCAGGGCGGCAGGACCGGGAAAGGCTGGGCACGCCCACGGCAGGACTGGGTCACTGCAGGTGGCTGACAAGCGGGGCGACCGGGCCAGGCTGACACCATGGGGAAGGACAGTTGTGCCACGGAGGGCCCTTCAGAGCTGAGACTGCTGGCGGGAGGCCGGCCCTCCGAAGGCGACGGGGGACCTGGGGCTGCACGTGCCAGCTTAGCCCTGCAGGGCCCACAGCCCGCCCGCTCGGGGTGGTAGCTGTCACTCGGGCCATTGGTGATGGAGCGAAAGGCCTGGAATGCTGCCTCGGCCACCTGACGGGTGGCTGCGGAGCCGTCCCTGCACGAAGAAAGAAGCTGACGTGACAGCAAGGGCCTGGTTTCTGATGATGCCTCTGGAGGCTTAGGATTCCAAGGGATCCTCAGTCCTGAGACTGAGATGCAGAAGAAAAGAAAGGAGCCCAGAGAGAGGCTTCCTCCATCCTTCCGCTGTTACCAGGTCCGTGGGTTACAGACACGATGAAACACCCACAGCCTGAGGCGAAATGTCACCCAACCATCTCCTGCTGGGTGCATCCAGACCAGCTCAGCGCCTCCCTGAGATACCTACTCTCTGGTACCCCACATGTGAATCCGGAGAGGCGAAATGTCCCCCAGCCGTCTCTTGCTGAGTGGATCCAGACCAGCTCAGCGCCTGCAGCCGGGCCAGCGCCTCCCTGAGATACCTACTCTCTGGTAACCCACATTGGAGTCTGGAATCGAGTGGGGCTTGACACTGTAGATGCAAAAAATCCTCATGTTCTAGGCTATTTTGAGATTCACTAATAAATTGTAGGGGGCTTCCCAGGCGGCTCAGTGGTAAAGAATCCGCCTGCCAATGCAGGAGATATGGGTTCAGTCCCTGGGTCGGGAAGATCCCCTGGAGGAGGAAACGGCAACCCACTCCAGTATTCTTGACTTGAGAACCCCACGGACAGAAGGGCCTGGTGGGCTACAGTCCATGGGGTCGCAAAGAGTCGGACACTCGACTGAGCGGGCACACACACGCCACAAACAGCAGACGCTGGGGAGAGATGAGCATCTTTCGTACTTCAGACCACCCCCGGGGACGATTACAACGTGGTTTCCATGGCTGCTTTTGTAACCAACCTCCGTTAATTACACTGTTTTTACGCTACATTATACATCCTGTCCTATGGTATCATTAGGTCACATTGTATTCTATTATACAGACACTGTATTTCAAAAGAAAAGGAAGGCTGAGATAGAAACAAGTGTGGTCTCTTCAGTCACAGTGAAGATGACAAATGGCCAGGTGGGAGGCGACCTCAGGAAGGCCTGGGTGGCGGGGGATGTGTGAGCGCACAGCAGCACCCCGGGGTAGCACAGGGCACGAGAACCCGAGTCTCCCGCGGTCACAGGGAGGCCCGAGCCTTTTAACTGGAGCTGGACACCCAGCTGGGGATGAACTCAGCCTCTGCCCGGCTGAGTGACCACACTGACCACCTCCCGGCTCTGTCCTCAAAATCCTGCCAGATCTGAAATTCTGCCCGGAGCAGACCCCAAATGCAGAATAAAAGTCCATCTTCACACAGGATCCTTTAGCCTTCAAAGGTCAAATTCACAGCACAGAGGGGCTTCTCAGGGGAAGCTGTGCTGCTCATCACACCAGAGAAAAAACAGAGAAGATTCGAAATGAGGAAAATTAAAGTGTCAGCCACGCTGATGATCATATCAGGCACCAATCCTCAAGACTTGCCTTTCCATTTCTCTAAAGCAATCTAGATCGTGGAGCCAAGACTGCCACAGTTACTTAACTAACTTCTTTGCCAGAGACTCTGAGCGTTACGTCTTCAGTCTGTTAGGCTTTCGTGTTTACAGGCATTAAAGACGCAAGCAAATGAAACAATGCATGCCCTACTTTTTATCTATGATGAGAGATATACAGCTCTGATAGAAAGTCACATATCAGGACACCAAGGTGTGTCCCAAGCTGAAGCGCTGAACCGAAGGGTGCTGCTGGCTCAGCCCTTTGTGTCTTAGGTCACCAGTTGGGAAAATAGGTCCCCTGGACAGGGAACACCCCAGGGGCTGCGCGGTGAGGCTTCCTGATGGGGAAATGATGCCCTGTGGGTGGGGGGCAAGGCTGGCCCCAGGTGCCTCTCACCTGGGAGGGGATGAACGTGGAACCCAGATGCCACCAGCTCCAAATCACGCGGTTCCGAGTGTGTGGCTTCACTGCCTTGCACTTTGATTTCCTCATCGTAAAATGCAGCTAACACTATCAGCAAGGGCACGGGACCCGCGTGCTTGGAATCTGCCTACTCTCCCCCTCCCCCAAGGAATCTGCAACCATCCAAAGGTGAATGAAATGACAGAAAGGAATTAGCATGAAAATAACATCTGTTCAGACTCAGGCACTGACTGAAGCTCAGTTTCTAAGGCAGTGCTTTTAAAACAAAGCATCTTAGTGTAAGAGAAAAGGAAATAGAATGGTGCCCAGAACACATTCTGAGGCTTGAAACTGAGCAGGCTAGGTTTCGAGATGTAGTCAGTGTGAACAGGATCCATGCATTTCTGTCCTGTATCTGCCGACGCTCCAGGGATGGAGTCAGAGCTCTCCTTGACGAAAGGATAGAGGAGGGCCAGCCCTGCGGTGCGAGAGACGCCCCGAGAGGCTCAGAAGGCGCTGCTGGGACCCGCCCTCTTCTCTCCTGGCCAGGCTTTTGCTGGAACCTACCTGCAGCTGCCAGGAAACCCACGAGGTGCCCAGGACGGTCTATCAGTTACTTGCTACCATTGAGATTTTGCCAGGATACTTTTTCCTTTAGAATCAACAGGTCACAAGCCATTTCCTTCAAAGTAGGAAATGTGTCTCTCCTCTGGGCTTAGAAAGTTGACTTATAGAGAAAACAGCTGAAAAGTTAGGCATGAGAACACGGTGAAGTCCTGTCGGAAGACTGCCACGGTAAAGACATACCGCATAATAAAAGCTGTCTCCACGTTACGGAGAGATGTTTCAGTTCAGTTCAGCCACTCAGTTGCTCTGTGACCCCATGGACTGCAGCACGCCAGGCCTCCCTGTCCATCACCAACTCCCGGAGTTTACTCAAACTCATCCGTTCTCACTAAAATGAGAATTCAACAGGAGGAGCTGTCCTGGGGTGGGTGCTTGTGGTCCCCAGCATGTGCAGGGCATCCTTGGTAACTAACGTGACATCACAGGCTCTTCACGGAGCTGGGGGAACCAGGACTGAACCCAGACGTTCGTCTTTCTAACCAGATGGCGATGAAGGCTCAACCCGCCTCTTCCTTCCTGTACTCCATCAAACCTAAAGCAAGCCTAGACAAGAAGAGACACACCTCCAAAGCTAGTCTCCAAGGAGAAGAGGTCCAGAAAGAAGGGAGGAACTCTGAACCTCGTGCTGGCTGCACTTCACGTGCGTGGACGAGTTTAACCCTCACCTCAGCAGCATTGTAAGGGAGGCGCTGTCACTGCCGTCATCTCAGTTAAGCAGGAGCCAGTGGTGGCCAGGAGAGGTTGCCCGAGGTGGCACAGCCGGACAGAACCCCAGGGTCCAGCGTTTGCGCTCCCAGCCGCCGCATAAGTGTCCCCTCACTGGTGGGGCACAGGGGACACCCGTATTCTCATGCCCAGACCACGTCCGGACCTGACATGACCCCAGCGCTCTGTAAGGGTCCTGCAGGGCACCCCAGCCTGTTAACCTGTTAACCACCTTGTTAACGTGGGTGACAGTCCCCGCTGGCTGGTCACTACACAGGGGACGGAGATCCATCCTGCTTCATTCTGGGCTCAGGCTTGGGAGCACGTGGTCTTTTAAATCAAATTCCCCTGCAGCACCAGGCCGGGTGTCGCCCTTAGGGATTCATTATTTAGAGCTGTCACCTGTGGTAAGTCAGTGTTGAGTCACGAGCACAGACACACTGTCAATTAGAGACGCCGAACACTTTGAAAGGCTCCTTCAGCAGCCGGGGGGCGAGCAGCACCATCCGCTGGTGGGGCCTGCGGGGGCTGGGGGTGCGGACGGGACGAGGCGGCTCTCCCGCAGGCTTGTCACCCCGTCAGCTGCTTCAGCAGTTGACATTTTCCTCAGAAATGGCGTGCTGCCTCGTTACAGAAAGAGGGGGCAGGCGCCCGACACCTCCAAACTCATTTAAAGATGAAACAGAGCTGTCAGAGACTATTCTCCGCTTGTCGGTTACTTGGAACCCAAATGACAGCCACGCTCTGTCATGCACACAGGACGGTCACCTGCGTGCCTGAGACACAATCGGGAGGTTTACAGTCATTTCCACGAGTTTCCCGGCCTCCTTCCGTTTTCCCCTCTCAAAACAGTTTCACTCTTCAGGTGCATTTTCCTGGGGTGCTCTCTGCACCCTGGAGGGGGCCCCTGTCACACACGTTGCTTTTCCAACACTTCTTCTGATTCACTAGCGAGCCTGTAAACCGGGGATGCTTTGAGGATAGAGAATGGCTTGTGAATATTTGAATCTCTCAGGCTGATGGATGCAGAGGTGTTGGAGCCAAAACAAATCTCAACAGCCCTCTTCTTCCACACGTGAGGGGAAAGGAAGTTCTGGGAAGGTCAGAAGCCCCCTCGGTGGCTCAGAGGACTTGGCCACGTTTAGGACGTGTACGTGGGCCCCCTTTGACGTGTCCAATCACCACCTCACACAAAGGACTGTTTCGTAAAACTTCTATATTTTCTCTTAGGAAAACAAGTTCTGATTGCATGTCTGGGGGAAAAAAAAATCTGTTCTTTAGTGATGGATCATTATGAAAAGTTGAAATAGACGACATAAAATTAATGTTTGGTTTGGAAGCGGCTTTGAAAGGAGCACAAGAAAGTGGGAAGTTTTTCTGACTTTACGCTCACATGACCCATTCTCACAATGTAAAAAGGATTTCACATAGTCAAGCATATTGTTCTGGAATATTATGCAAAAAAACTTCATGTTATACAAAGTCAAACATGTTGTATGTTTGTTGAAAAGCTGGAATAGCGAATATAGAGATGAAAATAGAAACTCTCAATGCTGCTATGGCTGTTTATGTTCTGGCTCATTTCCTACCCGTATGACATATACTCGCTATTTGTAAACACACAGGCATCTACCTGTACTCATGGAGACACTCAGGCTTTTATTAATAACAACGTCTCCATTGTTCTATAACACCATCTCATATCCTGCCTAACCTGTGTAACCCTGTATCAGGAGCACTTTCTCAAGGCCACTGAATCGGATTATAAACAAATGTGGAGGCACGAGTACCCATGAGGCTAAAACCACTGAGATGAGTGTTTGCACAGGAGCGAAGGGGTCAAGGCTGAGATCAACGGACGGGCGGAACAAGGACAAGCAGGGTGGATACACGGGTCCCCATGGCTCCGGTTCCCCCCTGCCTGCCCTTCTTCCTTGGGGGCAGGCGGAAGGATGCGATGGGAGGAAGGAGCAGTCACCACCTGAGAGAGCGGGGAGCAAGGCCAGGTGCTGAGCACCTGCTGCTGAGGTTAATGGGATCTGGGATGGAGGGGAGATGGCGGGGACCACTGGGAATACTCGACCGGAGGATGACCCAGCGAGGGAACCTGTCTGTGTCTGCAACCACAGGGAGCTGCCCATTCCGTGTCTGAGAGAGTGACCCTCCATGCGTTGAGGACCAAAGTGTGGGTTTTAGCAAATGGCCATGTCATGCAGCAGCTGACATTTCTAAAATAGCAGCTTTACTGGGAAACATACACCACTCAATCCCTCCAGCTGCAGCGTGCAGCTCAATGGTTTCCAGAATATTCGGAGCTGTGCAGCCATCGCCACAGTCAGTCATAACACATTTTAATCACCCCTAAAAGAAACCCACGGCCAGTCGGTCATCCTTGTCTCCCTAACCTCCCAGCCCCCAGCAACGATTCAGCTACTTTCCGTCCCTGTGGATTTGCCTCTGCGGGATTTTCATCTAAATAGAATCCTGCAACATGAGCAATGTTGTGACTGACTTCTTTTTACCCAGAACCTTGTTTTCAAGGCTCATCCGGGCCAACGATGCATCGGTATTTCATTTCTTTGGATTGCTAAATAATACTCCACTGTATGGACATACCATTCTTTATTTATCCACCGGTGGATGGACACTGGGCACTTGTCCACTTTGTCTACTGTGAATTGACTGATGCTGCTATGAATATTCATGTACGAGTTTTTGTGTGGACGTATGTTTTCATTTCTGTTGGTTAAATACAAAGGATTGGAATAGTTGAGTCATATGCTAACTCTGTTAACTTCTGAGGAAGTGCCAGAGAAGCTGTTCATTTTCTAGACATTCTGATGATCCAGAATTAACAAAAGTCTAATTTGACTTTCTACTTCTATGAAACCACTGATGAGATTATTTTATTTAAAGTGAGGGATAGAAACTCAAAAGCTGCTTTATTTTCTATACATCTTTTATTAACCACGAATGATTCTTTAAAATTATATTATTTTGGAGACCTTGGCCAAGTTCAACTGACAAACAATTTTAGAAATGTTATTACTGCTACAATAAAAAATGTTCACTATAAGTAGCATGGCTTAAATTATGTGGCTGAATTAAAAACTCCAGTGTCTAAAATAAACTCGAATGCCTACATCACAGACCCCAAAACGTCTGTGTACAAAAGAACTATTGGGACAATTTGTTAGAAAAGTCAAATTCTAGGCTCTGCCCCAAAGAGATTATGACCTAGTAGGTCAGGAGTGGGGACTAGGAATGACTTTTAAGAACGTTCCTCAAATACACACAGTTGATTCTGACGCAGGCTCTAGTCCGGCCAAAGTGTGCAGTTTCCATATTTTCTTCATGTGCCGTGCTGACAATGTCACCCTGATTCCTGTCTCCTATAAAATACTTTTTAATATATTAAGTCTCACCCACCTTCTAAATCCTTCTTGAATGAAGAATTTCGAAAAACTCTTTTCTTCCTTTCTACCTAAGACATTTAGGCATATATATATATAATTTGATCTATGCGTTTCCTGTCTTATCTTACTGGTTATATGTGGTTCAAAAATATATCTTATTTACCAGCTAGACAGGAAGTGCCCTGAAGGTGAACCAGTGAAGTTGCTCAATTGTGTCCAACTCTTTGTGACCCCATGGACTGTAGCCCACCAGGCTCCTCCATCCATGGGATTTCCCAGGCAAGAGTACTGGAGTGGGTTGCCATTTCCTTCTCCAGGGAATCTCCCTGACCCAGGGATCGAACCAAGGTCTCCCGCATTACAGGCAGACGCTTTACCATCTGAGCCACCAGGGAAGCCCCGCCCTGAAGGTAGAGAATGATATTTTTGTACTGCCTCCTGCATACAGGCGCTGAGGACACTGTGATATTAGACCTAAAAATTCAAGAAAGACCTGCTTTGACATCTGTGAGTTTCGTAGGCCCCAAAGTCCTAATGACAACTTCTCCTGCCTTTAGGATGTGCTCCCCACCCTACTGGAGAGCTTCCCAGGTGGTGCTAGTGGTAAAGAACCCGCCTGCCAATGAAGGAGATGTAGGAAACACGGGTTCCATCCCTGGGTTGGGAAGATCCCTGCAGGAGGGCATGGCAACCCCCTCCAGTGTTCTTGCCTGGAGAGTCCCATGCACAGAGGAGCCTGACGGGCTGCAGTCCATGGGGTCACACAGAGCTGGGCACGACTGAGTGACTCTGCACACACCACAGGAAAAGGCTCCCCGCCCTGGGATTCCCCATGAGCCGGATCGACATGCCCCATCTGGTCTTCTTTAGCCTAATGGGTTCAGTGCCCTGCCAGCCCACAGAACTGTTCTAACAAGCCCCCCACATTCTCCATGGAACCAGGGGCCACCCTGCCCTCCTGTTATTTATTACATAGCCTGCATCTCACAGCCTCTGCGACTTGCTCCATGCCTGCCGGGAGCCCCGTATGGTCCCACGTGGTGGGCGCCCTCCCGCCCCTGTGAAGAGCACGGGTGAGTAAGGTCCCACGTGGTAGGTCCCCTACTGCCCCCGTGAAGAGCACGGGTGAGGTGGGAGGAGTTCAGAGGGAGGGAATCAGGTGGACTGAATTTCTAAAACCCAGTCCGGGGGACGAAAGAAAAATAAAACAGTCGTGAGTCACATTTTGTTTAAACTGAGCAATCCAGCCTGATGGATGGTTCAGGCTGCTTTGTCGTCCAATACAGCCGAAGCAACCTGCTTCTGCTCTCCTCCTCAGGGTTCCTTCCCACAAATGGCAAGTCACAGCCAAGCATATGCGGAGGGTGGTATTTACACAGTGTGGCGTTCCCTCTGAAGACTGTGCACGTTTTTTAGGGAGATGTTAAATATTCAGGGACTTGTTTGTATTGTGTATTATCAATCAGAGACTAATGTGTCGACATACAGAAGCTCAGCAACACTAAAAGGGGGGGCTATACCCCCTCATAACAAGCAGAGGGTCAACCACAGTGAGGCGCGTCTTGTCCTCTGCAACCCCTCACCTTTCAAGGTGGCCTTCTTCAGAACCTTCATTGCGTAGAGCTGTCCAGCATCTGAGCCCTTGACCTTCCTCACCAAGAACACCTAAGGAAGAGAACACAAGACATCTGCAGCTGTTAAAGATGGCATACTCATTTTCCTTAATTGATCTGACAAGGGGACACACTAGGGAGTGTGGGAAATTCCAATAAAATAAATATGCTATAGGAAAAACTTAAATGTAACATCTCCTCCAACATCTAACAAAGTTCCCTCTAATTTAGTACAACCCCATGAGGACCCATGCCGTGTGTCTTCACCTTAACAATTACATTTGTTTTGGGTACCATCCTGTTTCTATGAAACACTCTATCAAAGGTAATTGCTGCTGTTGTTCAGTTGTTAAGTTGTGTCCGACTTTTTCCAGTCCACGCCAGGCCTCCATGTCCATCACCAGCTCCTGGAGCCTGCTCAAACTCATGTCCACTGAGTCGGTGATGCCATCCAATCATCTCATCCTCTGTTGTCCCCTTCTCCTCCCACCTTCAGTGTTTCCCAGCATCAGGGTCTTTTCCAGTGAGTCAGCTCTTTGCTTCAGGTGGCAAAGTACTGGAGCTTCAGCATCAGTCCTCCCAGTAAATATTCAGGTTTGATCTCCTTTAGGATGGACTGCTTTCATCACTGTGCTGTCCAAGGGACTCTCAAGAGTCTTCTCCAGCACAGTTTGACAGCAATCAGTTCTTTGGCACTCAATCTTCTTCATGGTCCAACTCTCACATCTGTCCACAACCACTGGAAAAACCAAAGCTGTGACCACATGAAACTTTATTAGCAAAGAGAGGTCTCTGCTTTTAATGCACCGTCTGGCTTTGTCAGCGCTTCCCTTCCAAGGAGCAAGTGTTTTTTAATTTCATGGCTGCAGTCATCTGCAGTGATTTTGGAGCCCAAGCAAACAAAATCTGTCACTGTTTTCATTGTTTCCCCATCTATTTGCCATGAAATGATGGGACTGGATGCCATGATCTTTATTTCCTGAATGTTGAGTTTTAAGCTAGCTTTTTCACTCTCTTCTTTCACCCTCATCAAGAGGCTCTTTAGTTCCTCTTCACTTTCTGCCATTAAGAGTTGGTTTCATCTGCATATCTGAGGTTGTTGATATTTCTCCCAGCAATCTTGATTCCAGCTTGTGATTCATCCAGCCTGGCATTTCCTATGATGTACTCTGTATAGAGGTTACATAAGCAGGGTGACAATATACAGCCTTGATGTACTCCTTTGCCAATTTTGAACCAGAATAGCACCTTCCTTTGTAAAAACAGAACACTTGTTCAGAAAACCAAACTCTCTTCACAAGTTTTCAGGGAGATAGATCGCTTGGTTTATTGTAAATATGCCCTGTAAATATCCATAGTGAAGCTACCCTGAGAGTCCCTGTGAGACAACACAGGCCAGACTCTGACCCTCCAGAAGCTAGGTTCTCTAGCTTTCCTCATCCGTGTTTTAGCTTTGAGTAGCTGAAGTTTACAGACAGAGCTGGTTTTAAATGGCTGTTATACATTCTCATGTGGACACTTAACAACATTTTCTGGAACACATTTTGACATGTTTAGTGAGGGAAAACCAAGAAGAAAAGACAACTGTTTGAGAGGCTAAGCTTAAGAGTCACATTCATAATTGTTGAATGAGGTTAGTGAAGAACCAACCCACCAACCTAGGGCATCCAGTAGGAAAGAAAAGTACCTTCTGTGCAGAGAGAAACAAAAGTGTCCACTTTTTCTAACAGTACTTCCCTACAGATGAAAAAGCTGCGGTCATGACTGACACCCACACAGAGGACATGTGTCCCGGAGGTAGGGGTGCTGCCCACGTGTCAATGACGGGGGCCCTCACCAGCCTTCTGAGACGAGAAGACCGGTCCTCACAGACACACGGGGTTCCGGCTCCAGGAGTCACGCCCAAGTGTGGGGCTGTAGGAGGGGCTGCATCCTCATCCCCTACCCCAGACAGACTCAGGACATGGGGACGCAGACGGGGGAGCAGGGGCCTGACAGCCATGCAGACCAGTCTGCGCCGCCTACGGGAGAGACGGCCCCGCCCCCGGAAGACGCGGCCCCGCCCCTGGGAGACGCGGTCCCGCCCCTGGGAGACACGCCCCGCCCCCGGGAGAGACGGCCCCGCCCCCGGGAGACGCGGTCCCGCCCCCGGGAGAGACGGCCCCGCCCCCAGGAGATGAGGCAGGTCAGGAGCACGGGGATGGCCTCCTCGCATCAGTTCCGGGGGTCACCGCCTGCCGTTGAGACCATCAGCTGCCTCCGGACCTGGGACTCCCCCACCCTGCCCCTTTGTGACCGCTGTCACCCAGGGCCCTGGGGACACTTAGGCCAGCAGGAATACCCCTTGCCCTCTGCCCAGCAGAAAGGAGGGCAGAGGCGGGCAGGACAGTGTCGCTCCCCGGGACAGACGCTGCCCCTGGGGCTGGGATTCTAGTAAATCTCGGGCAACGAGAAGCAGGCACACTACTCTCCCTGGTTCTGGACGACAGTGTCCCTGGGAATCTTTACCATGGGAGGCGTGGGCCGTGCCTCTGTGCACCTGTGCGTCACACAAGTGTTTGCTTGGCCGCGGGGTCCTGGGCCTCTCTGGGCGCCGGGTCTCCTGTCCCAGCCCAGAGAGCTCTGTCTGG
This sequence comes from Tragelaphus eurycerus, assembly GCA_935064755.1. Lineage (NCBI taxonomy): Eukaryota > Metazoa > Chordata > Mammalia > Artiodactyla > Bovidae > Tragelaphus > Tragelaphus eurycerus. Next base: position 3,338,319 of record CAKXYN010000114.1, read on the forward strand.
GAGCTGGTGAGGAGCCTCCCAACAGGCGGTCAGAGCTGTGGCAGGAGTGCCCAGGGGGCCGTGCGGACAAACCAGAGCATTCCCACGTGGGCCCTTCTCCTCTGCTTGGGGATTTCCCAGGCAAGAATACTGGAGTGGATTGCCACTTCCTTCTCCAGAGGAGTAGAGAATACCGTCTACTTAAGTCCATGTTGAACTACATTCCCACGGCAGCTGACCATTACGATTCAGTTTGTGTGTGAGTCATCTCTGACTCTCTGTGACCCTGCAGACTGCAGCTCGAAAGGCTCCTCTGTCCGTGGGATTCTCCAGGCAAGAGTCTTGCAGTGGGTTGCCATTTCCTGCTCTGGGGGATCTTCCTGACCCAGGGATCCTACCCAGGCCTTCCGCATTGTGGGCAGATTCTTTACAGTCTGAGCCATAGATTCAATTTACAAGATGTCATCAAACCTTGCAGAGACCTCGTCACATAAACCTTCTTTATTTATTGCATTTCAGGTTTTAAAAATGAGATGATGGATGTTAATGGCTATTTATTTTTTTGGGCTCCAAAATCACTGCAGATGGTGACTGCAGCCATGAAATTAAAAGACGCTTGCTCCTTGGAAGAAAAGTTATGACCAACCTAGATAGCATATTCAGAAGCAGAGACATTACTTTGCCAACAAAGGTCCGTCTAGTCAAGGCTATGGTTTTTCCAGTGGTCATGTATGGATGTGAGAGTTGGACTGTGAAGAAGGCTGAGCACCGAAGAATTGATGCTTTTGAACTGTGGTGTTGGAGAAGACTCTTGAGAGTCCCTTGGACTGTAAGGAGATCCAACCAGTCTATTCTGAAGGAGATCAGTCCTGGGATTTCTTTGGAGGGAATGATGCTGAAGCTGAAACTCCAGTACTTTGGCCACCTCATGCGAAGAGTTGACTCATTGGAAAAGACTCTGATGCTGGGAGGGATTGGGAGCAGGAGGAGAAGGGGACGACAGAGGACAAGATGGCTGGATGGCATCATGGACTCGATGGACATGAGTCTGAGTGAACTCTGGGAGTTGGTGATGGACAGGGAGGCCTGGTGTGCTGCGATTCATGGGGTTGCAAAGGGTCGGAAACGACTGAGCGACTGAACTGAATGGCTCTTTATAGGGCTTCTCTAGTGGTTCATATGGTAAAGAATCTGCCTGCAAAGCAAGAGACCTGGCTTGGATCCCTGGGTTGAGAAAATCCTCTGGAGAAGGAAATGACAACCCACTCCAGTATTCTTGCTTGGGGAATCCCATGGACAGAGGAACCCGGAGGGCTGCAATCCAGGGGGCTGCAAAGAGTTGGACACAATTTAGTGACTAAATCACAAACACACAAATGGCTGTTCATAATTATCTATTTTTAAGAAGACTTCAAAAGACAAGGAAAAAACCTTATTCTCCCAATATTTGTCAGGCTCCTGCCACACACCACACCCTATAAGAAATGCAGCAGGAACAGCCCTGTGGCCAGCAGAGCAGCTACCAGGAGACAAACACCTCGAGAGAAACAGCAAAAGACAGTAACGATCGACTTAAAAGGTGGAAATAACAGTGAAGACGTGGGCTCTGTCCGCGCAGGGAGAGCTCTTTTGTCCACGGCATCCCAGACCTCTCGCCTTTTCCCTCTTTCCTGATTTAGGAACACATTCTGACGCAGGAAAACAAGCTCCCAAACAACCCGTCAGTCTCAGCAAAGATGGAGGCGGCATCTCTAGCACTTTATCCAGGTGACTCTTCACGACCTCCCTCCTTTTATTTTTAGAACCCCAGAAGGCAATGGCACCTAACTCCACTGCTCTCGCCTGGAGAATCCCATGGATGGAGGAGCCTGGTGGGCTGCAGTCCATGGGGTCACTAAGAGTCGGACACGACTGAGCGACTTCACTTTCACTTTTCACTTTCATGCATTGGAGAAGGAAATGGCAACCCACTCCAGTGTTCTTGCCTGGAGAATCCCAGGGACAGGGGAGCCTGATGGGCTGCCGTCTATGGGGTCGCACAGAGTCGGATATGACTGAAGCAACTTAGCTGCTCCAGCAGCTCAGCCGCGACTCTGCAAAGCCCTTCCTCGAGCCACGTGGAGACGCAGCTACCTCCCCCTGAGGCAGACGCACAGGCGCTGGCTGAGCTGGGGCATCTGTAGCCGATGAAGGTTAAGCATCTGTAGGAGATGCCACTGCCTCTTCCTTTTATTTCTCTCCATTTACTTGCTTTATCCATTTATCTATTTATTAATATCAGAAGATATTAATCTTCTATGCTTTACTTTTTTATGTGTCGTATAATCATGGCTTTTTTTTGTACTGTTCATGGGGTTCTCACGGCAAGAACCCTAGCGTGGTTTGCCATCCCCACCACGCTTTGTCAGAATTCTCCACTGTGACTCCTCTGTCTCCGGTGGTCCTCCATACCATAGCTCATAGCTTCACTGAGTTATGCAAGGCCCTCTGCCATGACAAGGCTGTGAAGGAGTGCATATTGCCACCCTGCTTATTTAACTTATGTGCAGAGTACATCATGCGAAATACTGGGCTGGATGAAGCACAAGCTGGAATCAAGTTTGCTGGGAGAAATATCAATAACCTCAGATACACAGATGATGTCAACTCTGATGGCAGGAAGCCAAGAGGAACTGAAGAGCCTCTCAAGGGTGAAAGAGGAGAGTGAAAAAGCTGGCTTGAAACTCAACATTCAAAAAACTAAGATCATGGCATCTGGTCCCATCACTTCATGGCAAATAGATGGGGAAACAATAGAAACAGTGACAGACTTTATTTACTTGGGCTCCAAAATCACTGTGGACAGTGACTGCAGTCATGAAATTCAAAGACGCTTGCTCCTTGGTAGGAAAGCTCTGACAAATCCAGACAGATTTGCATATTAAAATGCAGAGACATCACTTTGCTGACAGGGGTCTGTATCGTCAAGGCTGTGGTTTCTCCAGTGGTCAGGTATGGATGTGAGACCTGAACCATAGAGAAGACTGAGCACCAAAGAACTGATTGCTTTCAAACTGCGGTGCTGGAGAAGACTCGAGAATCCCTTTCACTACAAGGAGATCAAACCAGTTAATACTAAAGGAAACAACCCTGAATATTCACTAGAAGGACTGATGCTGCAGATGAAGCTCTCATACTTTGGCCACCTGATGCAAAGAACTGACTCAAAGAAAAAGACCCTGTTGCTGGGGAAGATTAAAGGCAGGAGAAGGGAACGACAGAGGATGAGATGGTTGGATGGCATCACCAACTCAGTGGACATGAGCTTGAACAAACTCTGGGAGATAGTGAAGGACAAGGAAGCCTGGCATGCTGCAGTCCATGGGGTTGCGGAGTTGAACACAACCTAGTGACTGAACAATAGCGACAACATAATCATAGCTGGGAAGGAAAAGAGTTCAGTGTTATAATCAGATAATCAATGATAATCAGAATATAATCAGTGATAATCAGAAGATTATCATTCCAAGGGAATTCTGCCTAACACCAGGATTTCACTTGTTTCCCAAAGAATGTTTTTAGAATAAAAATTTGCAGGAAATTGGAAAAGGTGTTTTTCCTGAGGAAAGCATTGTCAATGTAGCTTTTGTTCAGTCGAGTATTGAAAGGAGAGGCTCAGATCCATTTTCCTTGACCTCAGAAAGCATCTTCCATCTCTTCTGCTTCTAGACACCTTGAGAATTGGCGGAGGGGTGCTCAGTGAAGTCAGGGTCACACAACAGCCCAGACAGTCAACCACCACCTGCCCAGCAGCCGTGGGCTTGCCTGTGAGGGTGTCTAGGTCTCCATCACCGAGGACAGAGGATGGAGCTGATTCAGCTGACACTGTGCATTCTCGGGAAGCAAGTGGTGGGCGGCGTGTGTGATGGGAGCAGCGGGCTCTGTGCCTGTTCCCGTTTCCCTGTCATGGTTCTTTACTCCCCTTTCCCCTGGTGGCTCAGACCGTAGAGTCTACCTGCAGTTCAGGAGACAAGGGTTCGATCCCTGGGTTGGGAAGATTCCCTGGAAAAGGGCATGGCAACCCTCTCCAGTATCCTTGCCTGGAGAATCCCATGGACAGAGGAGCCTGGCGGGCTACACACCATGGCGTTGCAAAGAGCTGGATGTGACTGAAGCGACTGACTCACACCCACACTCACATACACACACACCTACAGTCACACACAAACTCTCACACTCACACTCTCACACACACACACATTCACACACACATTCACATACACACAGTCACACATACATAGTCACTCACACTCACACACACTCTCACACTCACACACATACAGTCACACACAGTCACATACACAGCCACACACACACAGTCACACACACTCTCACACTCACACACACATACAGTCACACACAGTCACATACAGCCACACACACACAGTCACACAGTCACACTCACACACACTCACACATACAGTCATACACACAGTCACATACACACAGTTACACACACACACACACACACACACACACCCCTTTACCAACCTTTCTAATTAATGGGAAGACAAACCACAACCACACAGGCAGGTCTGCCTCTATGTGTTGGTAACTTTTTACCCTGAGAGACTGAAATCTTCACGTTCTTACTTCACTAAATGTCTAAAAACCATTTGAAATTGCCATTTTTGAAGGTCACTGCATTTTGAATACTGGTAATTTCATATGGTTCAAGCAAACATGTTTGTAGATCAGATCAGTAGCTCAGTCATGTCCGACTCTTTGTGACCCCATAAATCGCAGCACGCCAGGCCTCCCTGTCCATCATCAACTCCCGGAGGTCACTCAGACTCACATCCATCGAGTCAGTGATGCCATCCAGCCATCTCATCCTCTGTCGTCCCCTTCTCCTCTTGCCCTCAATCCCTCCAAGCATCAGAGTCTTCTCCAATGAGTCAACTCTTCGCATGAGGTGGCCAAAGTACTGGCGTTTCAGCTTTAGCATCATTCCTTCCAAAGAAATCCCAGGGTTGATCTCCTTCAGAATGGACTGGTTGGATCTCCTTGCAGTCCAAGGGACTCTCAAGAGTCTTCTCCAACACCACAGTTCAAAAGCATCAATTCTTCGGTGCTCAGCCTTCTTCACAGTCCAGCTCTCACATCCATACATGACCACAGGAAAAACCATAGCCTTGACTAGACGAACCTTTGTTGGTAAAGTAATGTCTCTGCTTTTGAATATGCTATCTAGGTTGGTCATAACCTTCCTTCCAAGGAGCAAGCGTCTTAATTTCATGGCTGCAGTCACCATCTGCAGTGATTTTGGAGCCCAGAAAAATAAAGTCTGACACTGTTTCCACTTTTTCCCCATCTATTTCCCATGAAGTGATGGGACCGGATGCCATGATCTTCATTTTCTGAATGTTGAGCTTTAAGCCAACTTTTTCACTCTCCACTTTCACTTTCATCAAGAGGCTTTTTAGTTCTTCTTCACTTTCTGCCATAAGGGTGGTGTCATCTGCATATCTGAGGTTATTGATATTTCTCCCAGCAATCCAGGAGCTGACTGTGGCTCAGACCATGAACTCCTTATTGCCAAATTCAGACTTAAATTGAAGAAAGTAGGGAAAACCACTGGACCATTCAGGTATGACCTAAATCAAATCCCTTATGATTATACAGTAGAAATGAGAAATAGATTTAAGGGCCTAGATCTGATAGATAGAGTGCCTGATGAACTATGGATGGAGGTTCGTGGAGACAGGGAGCAAGACCATCCCCATGGAAAAGAAATGCAAAAAATCAAAATGCTATCTGGGGAGGCCTTACAAATAGCTGTGAAAAGAAGAGAAGCAAAAAGCAAAGGAGAAAAGGAAAGATATAAACATCTGAATGCAGAGTTCCAAAGAATAGCAAGAAGAGATAAGAAAGCCTTCTTCAGTGATCAATGCAAAGAAATAGAGGAAAACAAGAGAATGGGAAAGACTAGGGATCTCTTCAAGAAAATCAGAGATACCAAAGGAACATTTCATGCAAAGATGGGCTCGATAAAGGACAGAAATGGTATGGACCTAACCGAAGCAGAAGATATTAAGAAGAGATGGCAAGAATACACAGAAGAACTATACAAAAAAGATCTTCACGACCCAGATAATCATGATGGTGTGATCACTGACCTAGAGCCAGACATCCTGGAATGTGAAGTCAAGTGGGCCTTAGAAAGCATCACTACGAACAAAGCTAGTGGAGGTGATGGAATTCCAGTGGAGCTATTCCAAGTCCTGAAAGATGATGCTGTGAAAGTGCTGCACTCAATATGTCAGCAAATTTGGAAAACTCAGCAATGGCCACAGGACTGGAAAAGGTCAGTTTTCATTCCAATCCCAAAGAAAGGCAATGCCAAAGAATGCTCAAACTATCGCACAATTGCAGTCATCTCACATGCTAGTAAAGTAATGCTCAAAATTCTCCAAGCCAGGCTTCAGCAATATGTGAACCGTGAACTTCCTGATGTTCAAGCTGGTTTTAGAAAAGGCAGAGGAACCAGAGATCAAATTGCCAACATCTGCTGGATCATGGAAAAAGCAAGAAAGTTCCAGAAAAACATCTATTTCTGCTTTATTGATTATGCCAAAGCCTTTGACTGTGTGGATCACAATAAACTGTGGAAAATTCTGAAAGAGATGGGAATATCAGACCACCTGATCTGCCTCTTGAGAAATTTGTATGCAGGTCAGGAAGCAACAGTTAGAACTGGACATGGAACAATAGACTGGTTCCAAATAGGAAAAGGAGTACATCAAGGCTGTATATTGTCACCATGTTTATTTAACTTATATGCAGAGTACATTATGAGAAACGCTGGACTGGAAGAAACACAAGTTGGACAGAAATTGTTTGTAGATATATTAGTATTAATACAAATACATGTTGCTACCACATTGCCATGTGGAAAAGAAAAATAAAAATATTCTGCCTTTTAAGAATGCCAAAAGGGAGATTTCACAAACAAGCAAATTTCCGTGGTCTGTAAGAGATTATCTAGAACAACATCAACATACTATTAATCCTACATGAAATCAGCATGGGCCAGAGTTAATCTTGGCACCAAATCCCAGGGAAAAAGGGGAAATCTGATGAATATCCACATACCATACAGAAAGAAACAGTGACTTCAAAAAGCCAGGACCCTGTCCTGCTTAAACTCTGGGAAAGGCTGGCCTCCTGGTTTATCTCAGGGCCTCATGTTCTAGAAACCATAAGTCTGTGTAATTTGTAACAGATACACCAAGGATGTAGAGAAATTAGCATGGCCCTGGAACAACTTGCCCAGTCTCGTGAGAGATCTATTGATATCCTGCTGTATATGGGTGCGGTCCTATGTGAACAGACAACTCGTTCTCATTTCCTGAGAGAAATCAGCATTCGTTTTAATTTGAAGGTGAAAAAGAAAAGAATAATTCTTCTTGGCTGCGCTGGGTCTTTGGTGCCTGGGTTTGCTGTAGTTGTGGGGCAGGGGCCTCTCCCACTCAGAGGACAGGCTTTAGAGTGAGGGCTCAGTCGCTGAGACAGGCAGGCCTATGGGACCGTAGTCCCCTGCCCAGGGATCGAGCCTATGTCCCCTGCGTTGGAAGGTGGATTCTTAACCACTGGATCCCCAGGCGTGTCCTGAAATGAACAATTCTAGTACACAGATTCATCACAGCCAATTACTAGACGGGAGTCATGTGCTAGTTAATCCACAGAAGAAATATAGAAAGTAGTTCTTATTATGTTTATTTTACAGGTGGGAAAATTGAGGCTTGGAGAAGCAGAACAACCACACAGTTTACAAGGAGGCTGGGAGGGGACCCAGGTTGCAGGCCCCATCTCCCTGCCTCCCTGGGTGACAGTTCCGTGAGTGGGTCCCAGAGGCACCGCCTTCTCCGCTGCTTTCTTCCCTGTTCTCTTATTTTTCTTTCTTTTTGAAAAATACCTGTGGAGTACGTACTTTCCAAAGATGTATGGCTCAAGTTCAAGGACCTGCCCCAGCACGGAGATACACTGAAGGCTCATGGAAGCTACAGAGGGGAGGTGTGTGCAGCGTCCCCAGGCCCGGCTCCACCGTCTCAGGCTGCTGGCCATGCAGAGTGAGGCCACGGCCCCTGTTACCATGGGGCCTGCCAAGTGGGCACTACTTCACTCCATCAGTTTGGGCCCACACTTCCCCTGGGCTCAGGGGGCACCTCTGCCATCTCTCCTTCGCCCTGACGTGGGGGACCAGCTGCAGCGGGATGAGGCCCACGTGGAGGGAAGCATGGACTCCGCTTACCTTTCCGTAGGAGCCTTGTCCCAAAACTTTCAACAGTTCAAACTGGGAAGGGTCGGCCTTCTCAAAGCCCGCTTTCACATGGTGACTGATGTCAATCTCCTTCACAATGCCTTCTTCCTGCAAGAGAAAAATCACAGAAATGCTCATCAAGGGGCTCCTCTGGATTCGTCCTCCTCTGAAGTTACCACGAGTTACGCAACTCGTAGGTTTTGGATTTTCAGGGTTGGAGTTAGGGGCTGTGACATCACAGCGCTTTGCATAATTTGCTTGCTTATTTGTACCAATGGTTCTCTTTGTGAGCCTTAAATTGTGTCTTTTCTCCACGGACTTGTGTTTTGTGGTCTTACCAATATCTCAGTGAAATCCATCCTCCTTCTTAAGAATTTGGGCAAAATTCTGGACAGGCAGGAAGGTGGGGAGCACAGAACCAAACGAGCCTCTGAGTGTGTGTCTGAGTGTCTACCCGTCTGTGGCCTGAAGGGCCTTCCACAGGCAACAGTCGTCTGTGAAATGGGGATTTCTTTTCTCCTTCTCCTTATTACTCTGCTCCCCCTTATATTCTTGCCAGAGCTGATGGTTCATCTACATCCCAGAGATTATATTTCAGAAGAAGCAGCCAGGTAAGATTTTCTGCCAGTTCAGAAGCTTTCCCAGTAGGGAAAAAAGTCCTTGATCTTGAAATTAAAGCCCTGACAGGAATCACTCCCAATGCTCATCAGAGAGCTTCCTGTCCCGGAGATGCACTGCCCACCTGTCAGGGGCGAGGCTGCCCTGCCACCACCAGCCATGGGAGACGTGGAAGCTGGAAAGGAGGGGCTTTCCTGAACTGATCTCTGTGCTTCTCCGAGACACCCTTTCCAATCCATCCATCCTTCCAATCCTTCATCCACTACTCTGGTTTTGGCCTTGGCTACATAATGAAAAGTAGCAGGCCGGGCTGACTGCAAAGCACATCTAAAAACCGCCACCAGTAATTGCACGCATAGAGTGTTCTGGGCACTCAGTCTTTCCACACATTATTTCTTTCATTTCTTAAAAAACTATCAAGTGAGATGTTGCCCTAAGGTTGCCCGGCTGGAAGTATGAGAGCCAGGTTTCTAGTCAAGAGTGACAAGCCTCCGGCAAATCAAATCGCAACAGTAGTAACCCACAGGACAGTGGTCCCTCTCAGAGATGGATGGAAAACTCAGTTTCTCAGAGTTATAAACTTTGTGACTATTATCTCCATGTAGCCAATGCAGGACACCTAGAGAAAGCAGAGGCAGGTCGTCTGTGCTACAAGACAATTTTTTCTCATTTCTTTTTATTCCAGTGGTTAAAGAAACTCTTCAATCTTCACATCTTCAAGGATTCTTTTACACTTTTGTAAAAATAATCATGTTTCTGTTTGTGAAAACAAGCAATGGATATACCACAAATGGATCCTTTTGGGGTCAGTTCACAAAGCTTGTATGTGTGCAGTTAGAACACAAAGAATTTTAATGTAACTACCCCTTGAATATGGAGAAGGAAATGGCTACCCACTCCAGTACTCTTGTCTGGAGAATCCCACTGACAGAGGAGCCTGGCGGGCTACAGTCCAGAGGGTCACAAGAGTTGGACAGACTTAGCAACTAAACCACCAGCATTCCTTGAATATGTCAGAGAGAGAGGACTCTGAGGGCGTGGTCCTCCCCCCATGAGTGGAGATGACCTCTGAGTCTCGCTGGAATCCCAGGACCCCTTTAGCTACAGAAAAGGGCACAGCTTCTTCTGTCGGGAAATCTCTCCATTTACGCGACAGGGAAAAAGTGGAAAGTGTTAGTCACTCAGTCATGTCCAACTCTTTGGGACCCCATGGACCGGGTAGCCCACCAGGCGCCTCTGTCCACGGGATTCTCCAGGAAAGAATACTGGAGTGGGTAACCATTTCCTTCTCCAGGGGATATTCCTGACCCAGGGACTGAACCTGGGTCTCCCGCATTGCAGGCAGACTCTTTACCAGCTGAGCCACCAGGGAGGAAAGAGGGAAAGGGGCGCCTCGGGTCGCAGGGCAGCACCTGTGTCTTCCCCAAGAAGACCGCACTCCTTTGGGCGGTGCCTGCAGACCGGTGCCCACTGGGAAGACGAAGCTGAAGTTCAAAGCGCTCCCCAAGTCCCTGATGACTGATGCACAGATGCTATCTCCACCTCTACTGACTTACCGACCAAGAAAGAACCTGACGGTCACTGGTCACTGAAGGAAGAATAAAACACCCCCATTTTGTTAACGGGCTTCCCTGGTGGCTCAGCTGGTAAATAATCTGCCTGCAATGCGGGAGGCCTGGGTTCGATCCCTGGGTTGGGAAGATCCCCTGGAGAAGGGAAAGGCTACCCACTCCAGTCCTCTGGCCTGGAGAATTCCATGGACTGTATAGTCCGTAGGGTCACAAAGAGTCAGACACAACTGAGCGACTTTCCCTGCACTTGACTTTTCCGTTAACACACAGTACCTCCCGTCCGGCAGGCAGGATGGCACCAAACCATCATGTCACCAGCCCCCCAAACATGGCTCAGTCCTGCAGCCGAGCTAATGCTACTCCCGCGGTCAGCAGGGCCACCGAGCGCTATCCTCTGGGACTTCATTTTGGTGCCTGAGCACACCAGCGTTCACGCAGCTGAAGAGAAGGTCACCCTCAATACCGGGCGGGAAGTGCTGGCTGGGGGCAAGGCCGGGGCTTTGGGGAGACACCCAGGAGGCAGGTGACCACTGACCACGGGCTCCCAGGCCCTTCCGAGTGCACATCACAAACGACTGTGCTGTGCTCCTCCAGGGTCTCCAGGTCATCCCTCTGGGTCTGTGCCTCCGCTCAGAGGAGCATGACGTCACTCAGCCCTCCGGAGCCCCCCTCAGCATCCCTGGAGGATCCCCCCAGGGCCTTGCTTCCCCCATCTCCCAGAAACCAGCGCCCCCAAGCACCCAGCTCTCCCCCGCCCAACAAAGGCACCAGCCGGCCAGAATTCACCGTCCTGCATCGTCACCGCCCTGACATTGCAGCTGAAGGCTTAGAAGCAAATCTCTCTGTAACATTTCATTTTGGGGGATTCTCGCTGTCAAAGTCCTTAGAGCAAATGCCCTCAACGCACACAGCTAACTTCCTCCACGAGAATGGCCTTAAAACCCCAGGCCCTCTCCGATAGTACTGGGATGTTTCAATTAACATCAGGGAGGTCTAGGACAGCAAAGAATCTCAACCATCCATTGAAAAAGGAACCAAGAGTCTCACATTTTAGATTTTGGCCACTCATAGTAACACTTTGACCTGAACTTGCTTGAGATATTTTGTTTTCCTCTTTCCCAAGAACTTAAAAAAAAAAAAAAAAAGAGTCAAGGTCTGGAGACCTGTGCTGAGTGCTGTGGGCACAGGAAACACCCAGATGGGAGCTGGGGAAACATGTCTGGGCTTGTCTGCTTCTAACCCTGTCCAGACCGGACAGGCGTATTTTCTGAATCATTTTGTGATTACTGCCTTAAAGGGCACTCCGATTTAACATATTATTTATGCCTCATTTAGAAATAAACATCTTTTCCCTCTTATCAGGAAGGTCACTTTTTCTAGAATTCTATGTGGATTTTAACACCATTCCCTTAATATAACATAAATATAACATAACATTCCCTTAACATAAAGTCTGGTCCTGAACGCTCTACAGATAGCACTAACATTTGGTTTCTAGCATAATTCCTATGAAGCATGTTTTTTTTTTTTTTTACAAATAACCTGAGAAATTTGGGGGAAGAGCCTGGCATCATGGCGAGGTGTGTGCTCTGCCAGCAAGGATTTCAAAACTGATCCACTGGGAGAGAGAAAAACCAGAGCAATGAGTTGTTGAAATGACATCAGTATGTGATAAAGTAACTGTGACCGTGGATTCTAGAATCCCTGTCGAGCTGGGCTTGAATTCTGACCGATGGAGGACATTCCCCCACGGGTGTCAGACAGACAGACAGCCGAGGGGCCTGGACTCAGGCCAGAAGGGACCGGTGAGGTGTCCTCAGAGCCCCACCCCTCGCCAAAGTCACCTTGGCAGGTAATTTCCTCCCTTCTGAATCATCCGCTTTCCACATCATTAAAGGGAGGCGATTTATGGGAAGTAAATGCAGATGAAAAGTGGTGGAATAGTCATGACACAAACGTAGAAAAGAAAAACTGGGCAAGTGTGAGCTGGGTCTCCACCAAAGGGGGCGGGGCCATTCTAGGAATCACTGATTCCTGCGCAGGATATTAATTCCCAGAAAGGGCCGAGAGAAAATGATTGAACAGGTGGCTTATGAAAACGCAGAAAAGAAGAAGGAAATTAGCTAACTCTGACTTGCTCCCAGCAAGTCCTGCCAGGCCAGCCCACCCCACCCCTGTGGCCGATAATGGAGCAGGCAGGTGGGGAGTGGGCTGGGGAACCACGGCCTGGCTCTCAGGGTCCCGCTGAGAGCTTGGGTCCCCAGAGGCTGCCACCCTCGGGGATCCCCGTGGGGCTCTGTGGTCCTTCCCCCAGACCCCAGACCAGGTGTGCTCACCCAGGAGGGCCACCCTGCTGCAGACGTTCTGAGCGTAGCCACGGTGCCCCAGTATCAGACCCGCCAGGGAACCTGTTACAAATGCAGATTCCAGGTGCCAGGCCGGGGCTTCAGGACCTGTAATCTCTGAGAAGGTTGAAGGTTGGAGCTCCCTGGGGGAAATCCTGCTCATGTCTGCCCTCCCCAGTCCCACCCTACCCATCTACTGCTGGCTCCCGGCCGCACGCAAACAGGCTGTCCTGTCTGCATCCTTCTCAGCAAAACACAGACTTTGTGCTGCCCTCCCCCGGCCAACTGCCCCACCCCACATGGCTCACCGATTGCTCATCAGCGTGCTCTGTGGGGCTGAACCAGTGGTCAGGCTTCAGTGTCTGCAGCGCTGGCACCAGCCTTCACCCCAGCTTCCTCACTTGGGTTCGGGGACATCAGGCCCTCTGGGTCCCCCGACACCTCTCCCACCCTCCCAAGGGCTCTTCCTTTATCTGTCTCCCAACATCTCCCCTAACTTGGTCCCAGCCTCTTCTCCCATGTCATCACCTCCTTGGGACTTCATCCCGTCTGGGGGTTCCGTGTCACCATCTAAATGCTGACGCTCAGGACTGGATCTCCCCCCGGGACCGGCACAGGCGGCATCCTGGGCGTGCCTGGGGAGACCTTAGGGGCTGTGTGTGCTCCTCCCCGGGGTCTTAGCCTGATGTGGGGGGTGAGAGGAGGCTCCCTGAACTGTGAGCTGCTCTGACACACGGCAGGGGCCCTGAGTATCTGCTCTGCCTCCCAGCTCATCAGTACATTTAACTGTTTTTAAAAAGATATTTTATCCAGACTTTCATTTTCAGGAAGAGGACTCCCCACACCTAGCCCAACATACTGCTAGGAAGGAGGTTCAGAAACGCTTTGAAAGCAGACAGAAGTCACTGTGTAGCTTGTCCGCTTCCTCCAGGGAGGGAAGACGGAGGACCCTTGAAGAGTCCTTCTAGGGGACACATGAGTGTGTGCTCAGTCGATAGGTTTTGTCGGACTCTTTGTGAACCCATGGGCTGTAGCCTGCCAGGCTCCTCGGTCATGGGATTCTCCAGGCAGGAATACTGGAGTGGGTTGCCATGCCCTCCTCCATGGGATCTTCCCAACCCAGGGATCGAACCCACACCTCCTGCATCTCCTGCACTGGCAGTTGGATTCTTTACTGCTAGGGCCACCTGGGAAGCCCTCCCCCAAAAACAGCCAGGACTAACGACACAGACTGCTCACGACAAAGCCCCCAGGAGGCGGTGGCTGTGCACACGTCATAACACAAGGAGGGGAGGATCAGGCGTGAGCCCCAGACTCCCAGCCAGAAGGAACCGCCTCCTTCCAAGCAGGCCACGCAGGTTCCCAGGGAACCAGGGGCCGAGCCTCGAGCCTCGAGTGGATCTGACCTGCCAGCGCGCCCGGGTGGGAGGTGGACTCCAGGCAGCCTGCCTCCTCCCCGACCCGCCCAAGGAGGCTCCTGAGACCGACGGCTGATGCATCGCAGTCGTCTCTGCCCTTTACACGTCTCCGCCACCGTGTCTGCGCCCGCCGGTGTGAGCAAGTGTGAGATGAAATTACAGGACCAGCTGCACTGGGCCAGTCAGCCCTCGGGAAAATGCTTCTACAGAAAGCCTCCACTTCACTTCCAAAGGCTAAATATAAGCCGCGCCATTTAGGATGGCAACACTTCTCCAGCAAGAGTGGGACTCTAGCTGGCCTTTCGGGCACTGGCGGGCCTCCAGAAAGAGCGAGGACACCGTCTGAAGAAGAGCACACCCCCTTGAAGTCACAGGAGTGAGGGTACAAGAAGGGAGACCAGAGGCAGGAGGCAGGGGCCCTGAGATGCAGGGAGAAGGCCGAGCTGGTGCCTGAGCTGTGCTTCCCAGGGGGTGCTGCCCACAGACCAGCCTGGCCGACGCTTCCCAGACGCCCGAACTCCCCGATGGACAGGTCACACGGTCCACACAGGGCTCTCTTCTCTCCTCCACCCTGGAATGGCGTTTTTCCTTTTTTTGACCCAAGAAAGGGACCCAGCACCCAAGGCAGTCACAGGACTAACTCACACCCCAGAGCCAGCAGCCAGATGTGGCCGGCGGCTATGAGCTACCTCCACCTTCAGAAGGCAACCCTGAGCTGCCCCAGAAGCCCCTCAGGGTCCTCAGGGGGCTATACTGGGGCTCATGCATCAGAGCAGCACAAGGGAAGAGATCGGAGGAGAGAGGAGGAGAAGCGGCTGAGATGCGTCTCCTGTCCAGTTCCTTCCTTTGCCCTCCCACTCGGGCCTCTGTGCTCCGCTCCCCTCACCCCAACTTCTATTAATTTTGCTTATTAAGGCAAGATGGGTGTTTCCTTCTGTTTTAAAGTGAAAGTGTCTCCCGCCCATGACTTCTGTCTTTCTTCACCCCCACTGCTGGCCACCCCCTCAAATTATCTTCCCTTCCTTCCTTCTGGAAGCCTTTCAGTCTGCTGGTGTTTTTCTAAATCACAGCCTATGCAGATCGTGCCCTGGAAGCTTCTATTATAAACAGTGCCAGGCAGATGGAGCAGCGTCCCTGCAGGGGCCTCCCTGCGGACTGCGGAGCATGCGGGCGTCCCACCAACACGTAGGCTGCAGGCTGCCCGGCTCCGACAACTCAACGTCCCTCAGGTGGGTTCACTCTAGTCAGTCCCATCAACCCTCGAGCCCCCTGAGAGGCAATGTTCTGTGGAACATGAGCTTCGAGGGGACAATGGTGCGAGGCCCCAGTGTCTGGATGCCGTGTTTCAAGCGCGGGTTCTATTGGGGCCTGTTGACGCGCTTCATCTCATCTTGAAAGTTACCTTCAAGAAGGTGCTTTGCAAAGAGTCATTTCTCACGTGGATGAGAAAGTTGTTACTGCTGACTTGGGTTTGTCAAGATGCCCTGAGGAATCTGTAAAGAGCCCCAAACCGTGGGTGGGCAGGGTGTCAACAGGTCCTGCAGCAGAGATGTCTGCAGCAGTGGGCAGGTGGGCAATGTCCACCCTGGGGCTGCTGCAGGTGTGAGGATGGGGCTGGTCAGTCTTTATTCTTTAGCACGACTTTAAATTCAGCGCCGAGTGCAGAGGGGGATATGGTGACAGCAGGCGTCACGCGTGCCGTGCGCCCAACACAGACCCAGCACCGTCTTCCTTTTGTCCTCAGACTCAGAGCGCCATCACGACAGTGCATCGCCACTCCCCTTCAGTAAGAAAAAACAATCCGAACACGGAAAGCTGTTTGTCATAATGATTTTCTTTATAAGAGTGAAAAAGTGAGAAACACTGTGAATGTCCAAAAAAACGTGGAAGAATTAAGTGATGATGACGTCGTCAGACGGCATTTTACAAACGCATTGAAAGTGGTTGTGCCGTTTACAGCTGGTCCCAGAGGAATGAAGCATGTACGTGAAAACTACCGAAACACACACGGTGTCTGCGTGCCGAAGACTACAGATGTGCCTGAACACAACCAAAGAAGAGCTAAACACACGGGAGACACGCGTGTTCACAGACCGGAAAACTCGGCAGATGGGGCGTAATCCTCCCAATACTGGTCTGCAGGACAACGCAGTTCCCATCAAAACCCGAGCAGGGCTCCCTGTACAGACAACGTCATTCTAAAATTTACATGGAAATGCAAATGACCCCAAGTCACGAAAACCCATTTTCAAAAAAAATAATAAAGTGGGAGGAATCACTCTACTGATGTTAAGGCTTAAAACGCAGCTACCGTGAGGGACCGAGGGAACGATAGACACTCAGACTAACAGAACAGAACCGAACGCCCCGGAGTGAACCTATTCAGACACACCCAGTGGGTTCTTGAGAGGTGTCAAGGAGAGGCTCAGCAGGAGAGCATTTTCAATAAACGGTGCTGGAGCACTGGACCTCTGAGGCAAACAAAGGCCTCAAATCCCCTGTTTTATACAATGAACTGAAAATGGATCACAGACTTAAATGCAGAACATAAAACTATAAAATTTTTAGGAAAGACGCTTCAGGACCCAGGTCTAGGGTAAAAATTCTTAGACTTGATCTCCAAAGCTTGATCCAAAGGAGGAAAAATTATTACATTGAACTGAAAACGTTTGCTCTGCAAAGACGCTGCCAAGATGATGCAAAGACAAGCCACACATCGGGAGAAAACATCTGCAAAGCGCTTACACAGCCGTGGTGTTGTATCCATAACAGATAAAGGGTTCTCAGAACTCAGCAGGAAAATAAAAGAATCCAATCAGAAAGTGGGCAAAAGAGAGAAATGGTCGTTTTGCCTAAGAAGGTCTAAACCAGCACGTGGAAATATCTTCGACATCGGTAGCCGCGAGAGGAAGGCCAAACCACGGCAAGGCATCACCGCACACCTACCAGTGGTCAAAACAGAAAACATGCAGTGCCAACATCAAATGCTGGCAAGCACTCAGAGGAAATGGGTCTCCCCTCCACTGCTGGTGGGGATGGAAAACGGCCCAGCCGCTGGAAAAGTCAGGTGGCGTCCTACGAAATGAGACGTGAACTTACCCTACAGCCCAGCAACCGCATCCTCGCAGCTTCTTCCCAGAGAAACGAAGACGAGGTCCGCACAGAAACCTGAGCAGATTTCACAGCAGCTTTCCTCCCAAACAGGAAACAACCCAGACGTCCTCCGACGTAAATGCTTCAGCAAACTGGGATTCATCATCGGGCGGCAATAAAAAGACAAACCACTGACACACCACACGACAGGACTGAGCCCCACAGAAGGACACTCAGTACAAAAGCCAGTCCCGAAAGAGCACACTGATGCTGAAAATAAAATCTCCGACGTTAAGGCAAGCCAAGAAAAATGTAAACACAACGCATTTTCTCTGCCTATTTGGGCCTCCACCCTCCCCTCGAGCTTGCACTGTGCGTCTGCCTTTTGCATTAACCAGACCTCCCCAATGGCAGAAATGCTGGCTCAGCCACAGAGACCAAGGGTCTCCTGCGTCAGACAGAGCAGGCCTTGCTCAGTCCTGTAAGGGGTCACCCCCCACTAGCCTTGTATGTGCAGATGCTTTTGATGGACTTTATGTCCAATGCAAACACATTACTTCCTTTAAAGATGGTGATTGGTGCAGAGCCAAAGGGTCAGACGACCTACGAGACGCTGGATCCCACCTAACGCAAGTCCTCAGTGTAATCACTTGTATGCTCCGTGTGCTCAGCTACTGCAGTCGTGTCTGACTCTTTGCGACTCCATGGACGGTAGCCATGGCTCTGACGGGATTCTTCTGGCAAGGATACTGGAGAGAGTCGCCTTGCCCTCCTCCAGGGAAGCTCTCCAATCAGGGACTGAACTCCTGTCTCTTACGTCTCCTGCACATGCAGGTGAATTCCTTACCACCAGCGCCACCTATTAATTAGCATTCCCAGGGATGTGACTTGCCATCTGCCTGTTTTACAAAAGTATTGGTTCTTGCATTACCAAATGTGTGACTGAGTCTCTGAGAAGATGAATGATGAGCAGGTGACTTGAAATGACTGATCACACATATAGTCCTATGAGGACAACGGCTGTCACAGTGTGACTCTGGATGTGGGAAGAGGCAGCAGGAGGGAGCCTCCAGGGAACCTTCCTGGGTCAGGAGGGCACAGTGACCCAGGCCCGTATCCTTGCCTGGGGAATCCCACGGACAGAGGAGCCTGGGGGCTATCGTCCATGGGGTCGCAGAGTCGGACACAGCTGAGTGGCTAAGCACACAACGTGGTTCTAAGAGTTATTCCCGGGGAGGAGCTGGAGAAAGGGCAGACAGACCTCTGCACTAGTTCCTGTAACTTTCTGTTGCTCCCTAACTATTTCAGAATAAAACACTTTTAAAAAGTGACTTTGAAGTCTACTTGCAATGTTGAAAGAGACTTAAGATTTTAAACTAAAGAAGGCAGTAAATAAATTTTCTGTCCATGACGGTTATAGTCACATTTAAAGGATTTGTAGGAAAACATTTACGGGAAATACATCAAGACGTTAGTAGTGATAGTGTCAGAGAAATATAAGTGACTAATTTTCTTTCCTTTGCTTTCTGAATTTTTTTATACACAAATGTAAAAACGAGCAAGAAGATGCTGGCATCTATAACAGGAAATTTAAATCAATAAAATCATCTTGCTAACTGTCCACATGGGATTTCTATATTCACCCACTGCTATGTATCCAATACTGAAATACAACGGAGAGTTTATACAAAATGAACTGTGAGTTTTGAAAAGCAGGTAAGATCAAATAACTTGTAGCGAGAAAACAAAAAGATGGAAGTCAATATGAAACAATTTGGATGCCATTTCTGGATGCGAAGAATAACCCTACCGTTTGGTGGAAAAGAAAGGCTCAATATTTTTAAAGCTATTAGAATTTTGAAACTCAACACGCGAGATTCATCTTGTGGATGAACATGGCATTTCCAACCAGGGCACAGATGGTAAACATAAGAACGTGCAATGCAGAGACCAGTACAAATTTCCCAGCCTGGTGGGTGACCAGGAGTGAATAGAAGTTTTCCAGAGAGGTGGGCTGTTTGAGGGTGGCTGGTATGAATTTACTAGAAACTGAAAAATTAGAAAAAAATTTAAAAGTGAAATTAGAGATGACTGTCTGCTATGAAATATTAGACAAAATGACTGGTGTGATAAATTTATTCCTCTTAATAGCTTTGTAGACGTAAATATAAAGGGTTTACATTTTTTCTTCAATGGTCACGAGCAGTAATCCAAACAAAACCAACTGCAGTCAGTCTGTAAGCTGTGTGTGTGTGTTAGATCATTGCTGTTCAGCAGCTCAGTTGTGTCTGACTCTTTTCGATCCCATGGACTGCAGCATGCCAGGCCTCCCTGTCCATTACCAACTCCCAGAGCTTGCTCACACTCATGTCCATGGAGTTTGTGATGTCATCCAACCATCTCATCCTCTGTCATCCCCTTCTCCTCTTGCCTTCAATCCTTCCCAGCATCAGGGTCTTTTCCGAGTCAGTTCTTCGAAGCAGGTGGTCAAAGTAATGGAGCTTCAGCTCAGCTTTAGCATCAGTCCTTCCAATGAATATTCAGGATTAATTTATTTTTAGGATTTTTGACTGGTTTGATCTCCTTGCTGTCCAAGGGACTCTCAAGAGTCGTCTCCAACACCAAATGCAAAAGCATCAGTTCAGAGAAGCTCAACCTTCTTTATGGTCTAATTCTCACATCCATACACAACTACTGGAAAAAGTACAGCTTTGACTATATGGGCCTTTGTTGGCAGTGACTGGATTATCAATCCCTAAATCTAGGGAAGATTCTGCATGAGTGCTGTCCCCCATACAAGGCCAATGCACGAAGGTGACACTTAGGGCAACACATGACAACCACTGTCAACACCCTGGTCCCAGTCATTGCCCCCTAAAAGGATCGTCCCAATACCCTTAGAGAAGACTGCCAGTCCGTCATCAGAGCCTCAGAGTGCAGGCGACCGTCCCCAGCCCCGGCTGTGGTCCCTTATCCTGGAGATTCTTACAAACAAAATCCAAACAGAAAACATTCATGAACTTCAGAATTATGCTTAAACAATTTCAGTGACAATGTGCTTTCATCAGGTTTCAAAATTTTTGAAAAGGTGAAACTTTTGGCCAAAACCTCAAAGAAATCAGCTAAATAACCATCCCTCTTTCTTTTTAACCAACTTAGTCGACCTTAAAAATAATTGCTAAACATTCTGCTAAATGTTTTCAAATGCCCCCACCAGCCCACCCACATCACACTACCTTCCACCCCTGAGGGCAGAGTTGTCCAAACTCCACCCCAAATGACCCCCTCAAAAAGCTAACTGGTGAGCTTCACACATAAGTCAGCTTTTGCCAATATGAGCTAAAAGCCACAGATTTCCAGACAGTCATGAGCACAGATGAAGTATTTCTAGCGAGCTGATGCACTAAACTGATTCACCCAGGATAGCGGCCTTGTCACCTGAACCCTGCAATCAGCATGGCTGAGGTTTACAGAACACCAAAGACTGACGACCTCAGGGTCTGCTGTAGGACCACGGAGAAATCTGGGCAATTATACTTTTCCTCCACATTAGATGGGTTTCCTTGGCCTCAGGGGCTTGTTATCTAACGACCTGTGAGCCTGATCCTGAGAAGCGGCTGCCGAGGAAACACATCTTGGAGAAATGAGAGATTCTGCACAGGGTGAAGGCAACATCTTTTTCATTCCCAGCTTAACCCACTCTGTGAATATCATTCTGTTCCCGGTCGTACCCTCCGCCCTCAAAGCGACCTGCACGTGGTATTTACTCAATAAGCATTCGCACAGGGATAAATGAACACCTTGCAGACGGTTTAAGAAAGGTGTATGGAACGCCCAGAGCATGTCTGTAGAACCAGGCTTGTAACACGACTGAGCCAACCTGCTGAGATCCAATCTCATTCGTGGTATAAGACAGGCTGGGGACTTTCCACATTCTCCACATTCAAAGAGTATGATTTGCATTATATACAATTTTTAAAGTCAAAGAAAGCATATTATAAACACTTGCAGAAGTCTAACCTAGCTTGGGGTTTTGCCAGAATGCTTCAGCCCCATCCAGCAAATCCACATATCTCGTACTTCAGGATCACACACTTCGTCTACAACAGGCTGAAGTGACGCTGGAGAAAAGCCCAAGACATCTCTGAAGCTCTGGCAGAATATGTCAAAAGTTCACTCTTTATACCAGGAAGGGTGATCTGAAGACTGGTTTAGAAAACCCCTTCAGCTGAGGCTATTATTCTGAGCTGCTGAGCAGAAGTTCTCTCATCTCCTACAAATGAGGATGAGTGATTCTCTGGGGATTCAGCAGTGATGGACCAGCCGCTGCACCTAAGCCCTGAACTAGGAGGCAGGCCGGAGGCCTGGCATGGGGGCAGGCGTTCTGTGAGTTCTGTGGTCCTGCTGGGGCACGCCGCCTACCAGTGAGGTCGGCAGCTTCTGATGATGATGTTCTATCATCATTAACACACGGACTCACTCACACAAAACTGCTGAATTTAAAACCCTCACGGCAGGCGTAACTCACAGGCTGCAGGCATCCAGGACCTTGGCCACTTACTCACATTTACTCACACGTTTGTTTTTGCTTGAACTGCTTGATACAAACCACGTTTGGAAGGACCAAGATTCATTTAAACAGAATGGCACCCACAGGTGACGGGCATCGCCCTGGGCTCCGGAGCAAGGCGCCTCCGCCGGGGACAGCCCTTCCCTCCGCAATCCCCTCTGGGCCCTGCCCTGATTCAAACTCCACACGTGTGGCTTGTCTCCCTGTCGATGGACGACATTATTCCTGAGCCAAACACAGGGCACAGCTTTACATGCATTTGGCTAATTTCTGCCAGCACTTATACACCGAGCTATTTAAGAAAGACACTCACCAATTATCATCTGTTTTCTAATGTTTCCAAACTGCTCTCCTTTCCCAGGATGACGGCTCTGCAACAGCCGTGCAAACCCCAATGAGATGTACATAGTCCTCTTGGACTGACCGGAGCTGAGCCCCACCAGACAGTCATAGGCTGAGGTCAGAGCCTGCTCCTGGAAAAGGGCATCTGTGTCCAGGAAGGGGCTCTCACCAGCAGACTGCCCCAAACTGCACCCCGTCCTCTGTATGTGCACGTGTGTGCACGCATGTGTGTGCGCAGGTACACACAGGGGCTCCAGGGAATGACCTTGGGCAGCTCCTGGAGTGAGAAGCTCTTAGAATGATCACGGAAGCAGCTGACACAGTGCCCGAGTTCAGCTTTCACATTCTTCTTCCCACCAGGTGACATATTGTTCTCATTATCCCTCAAACTTTTCAAATAATGATTCCCCGGGAAATGATTCAAATAATGATTCCCTGGGAAACAATGACTGCCCCTTTCCTTAAGCAAGAGCTCTGCGAACTTTCACTGGTTTCTGCACATCTGAACTTCTGTCTCAAGCCTCCAGACTGCAATATTCCCCGGTTGCCAGGCCTGCTTTATAAGGCTGCATGTGAGGGGAAGCTTAATCTGTCTCTTCTGTTGTGAACACCGGATACAAAGAACTCATGACTGGACCGAGAGCTGCTGACTGAACACAAATCCCAGGGGGTTTCTGGGCCCTGCTCCTCCCTACGTCTGCTGGCTGGACGAGGCGGACAGAGGCTGCAGCGCGTGAGGAGGCTCGGGTGTGCGAGGTCAACACGGCCTCCCCTGGCTGCGGTCTCATACACACGCTGGCCCACGGGACATGAAATCAAGCACCCAAACCACGGCGTGGTCGGGAAGAAATGCAGGCTCGCGGGTTTTGGCTGCTCTTTTAAGATAACAGCGTGACCTTCCACCCTGGATGAAGCTGAGGGGACGCTCCGGACCGCACCACCAGCACCTTTGTTGAAAGTCTTAAAAATACACAAATTGCACGTACACTTAGGGCCCATCAAATGGAAAGCAGTCATGAGTTTCACAAAGATTTGGTAACTTTAAAGACCTGATTTTGAAACGAACTTAGTGATTTTTCGTTCCTTGACCTTTTCGCTGTGTAGCTGGACTTCTGCCCAAGTGATGACAGGAAACGTCCGTCGGCAGACACTGCGTAACAGTGATCCATTTCTTCAGCAATTCGGACTCAAATGCTCTGAAACAGCTTGAGGCAGGAACAGTCCGCCTAAGCACACAAATCTGCTTTCCTCGCAGGTGTGTGGTGGGATCCGTGATGGACAGGTTGGGGGTCCTTCCCTGCCCTTCTGGTTTCCACGCTTTTCTTCATGAGACACCCCGTCATCTTCAGGACCTGAGCTTTCTCCACTCTGACTGAGGGCAAAGCCTCCTCAAGGAGCGAAAGCATCCTCTTAGAGAAAAAGAAAGGGACTGAAGGATGCTGGCCTCTGGATAAGGGGCCACGGAGGGTGAAGGTCACAGAGACGCCGCCTTGAGCTGATCGTCTCCCCCTAATGCAGAGACTGAAGCCCTAATCCCAGTGTGATGGTGTTAGGAGCTGGGCCCCTGGGAGGTGACAGGTCAGGAGGGTGGGGCCCCACTGGGATGAACGCCCCCACAAAAGGGGCCCAGAGCGCCCCTCCCACCGCGTGAGGATGCGGGGAGAAGACGCCTTCTACCAACTGGGTCCTTGCCGCAGAGGACCGGCCGGCATTGTGACCCTGGATGTCCGCCTCCAGAGCCTCTGGAAATACATCTCTGCGGTATTCAAGCCACCCAGTCTGTGGAGTCTAGCAATGAGAGCCTGGATGGACTAGCACGGACGTGAGACTGTGTGCCTGGAGCTCTCGAGGGGCAGCTGTTGCGGACGGCCAATGCAGGAGGAGGGGCCGAGTCTGGAAATCCGGGGGGAAAGGAGGTGATCTCGGGTCTTCTTTCTTTGGGGCTCCAGGAACCATCAGCCCGTCCTCCATCCAGGGCGAGCCTCCCGAGGTTCCTGGAGCCGTCTGTTCTGTGGGGGTTCCTCCCTCCTCCTCCCGCATTCCAGGTCTACAGTACGCCAGCGGTGCCTCCCTCCACAGGGGACCCCACCCCAGTCCCCAGGCCTCGGTGTCACCCGCTGGGCCTGACGAGGAGGGCTGCTTGAGGAGCTCTGCCCTGCTCAGGAGGTGCTAACTTCACCCACATGGGCTCCTTGGTGTCATCACGATTGCATTTTCATTTTGCTTGACTTGTGAGTCCCTGAAGGCTTTCCTCTTAATACCCAGCATTATGGGAAAGACCATTCCTATAGCTGCTGAAAAAGTACCTAAGTGATGAACACTTTTCTTATTAAACATTAGTTAATGACTACACTGTAGTCAGTAAACACATCCCATGTCTAAACAGGCCACTAAAAGACTTTGCTGAGCTTCAGTGATGTATCTAAGTTAAACAACAACCGAGTTCTCCTAAAGGTTACCAAACAGAGGAAATTTGTGCCTGGGCAAACGAGCCATATTTTCCAAGAACTGTCAATAATTTCTTCCAATGGAGTCTGATTAGAAAGTAGAAGAGGTGTGGGCATGAGCTGATAGACATCGAGTCACAGGGATCCTTCTGGTCACTGGGCTGCAGGATGTAGAGGAGTCACTCAGACTGACCTGTGCTCAGCTCGGACTTTGGATGCCTCCACACCCCCCGTCACATCTGGACACAGGCCGTCGGTGAGCACACCGACACACACACGTGCCCTGTGGATCGGGGGGAGGGTCGCTAGGTACCGTCCAGTTCCTGGAACCTAAAGTACGTATTTCAGGAGCTGCCCTGGTGGCTCAGATGGTGAAGAATCCGCCCGCAGTGCATGAGACTCGGGTTCGATCCCGGGGTCGGGGAAGGGCAAGGCTGGCTTACCCACTCCAGTACTCTTGCCTGGGGAATCGCACGGACAGAGGAGCCTGGCGGGCCACAGTCCACGGGGTCGCCAAGAGTCAGACACGACTAAGCGACTAACACACACGGTCATTGTCATTTTACTTCTATTATTACATCAGCTCCACCTCGGATCACCAGGCATTCGATCCCAGAGGCTGGGGGCCCTGGTGCACACTAGAGTGTCCACCCCTGTGGCTGTGGACAGCCTCTCCTCGGCAGCCCCGAGTGGCCAGCCCTCCTCTCTGCAGACCCGGGGGGCCTACAGCAGACAGAGGCCTTGGGACACGTGCTTCCCTGCGTCCAAGCCTCCATGACGCGGCAGCGACGACAGAGGCGGTGACTGAGTCACCCAGGAAGAGGCTGCAGCAGAAAACCAGCAGCTGCCGGATGAGGTGGGGAGGGTCGCTTCTAGAAGAGCTCACCCTCTTGCTGGCTGAACCCTGCCCGAGTCACAGGAGCCTCCTCACCCATCAAGACTTCAATACCACAGGGTTTTACTAATATGACCTAGAAGCAGCCCCTCGTGCAACAAGGAGCCGGCTTGACTCCTCCCAGGGGCTCCTGGAGTGAACCCCTAACGTTTAAAAGGGAAAAGGAACACGGGATTTCTAACACAATCTCGCCAAAGCCACACTTCACATCCCACGTATAAAACCTTTAAGCAGTGCAGTCGAGCTTCAGAGAAGCTGACTTTATGCTTCCACCAGAGTGATTCCAAGCAATGAATCTGGGTTAACAGCTCACACGGGGCTCTTATAAAAGCTTAATGATCCTAAGAGGGCCCCGCTCGTCCTGGGCTGGGACACGAAGGCGGGTTAGAAGGACACTCCGCTCGGCCACCTGCAGGGGGCTTTCCGGCTGCCCTGTGCCTCCAACCTCCATATAATTTAAGTTACAGCCAATTCCAAAGCATTCATCCCAGGAGACGGGTCCACTCTTTAACCTGAAAGACCGCCAAGACAACGAGAAGGAAACTGTCTTTCAAAGTCAAAGTTGCAGATTCTCTCTTTCGCATCCCAGCCCGCCCCGGAAGGCTGGCGTGTGCGCTTCACTCTGGCTCACCTGGCCGGAGCTGGCACTGCCCCGGGTGATGTGGGTGGCCATCAGGGTCGTGGTGGTCCCGCCCCACCGCTCATCCAGAGGGGCTCCCCTGCGTGCACGTGCTGCCCGACAACTGCTCCCCACGCGGGCCTGGCTGGCTCCCAAGTGCGGCCGGCTCCCCGCTCCCCACCCAGACCGGGATTTTGGGTGGAAAGAGTCAGGCCCAGGGGGTTTACGCTGGAATCCACGGGGGATGCTCTGAGCCTGTGCATCACTGGCCAGCGGAGCCAGGCGCCCACCTGGACAGGTGGTGTGACAGCTCAGACCAGGGTGGGGGAGCCAGCTCAGACCAGGGTGGACTCCCGCCCCCGCCCCCAAATATTCCCAAAGACAGAGAGCTCGGAGCTTCATGCAGCGATTCAGGACTCCAGGCAGGGCCAGTCAGTTTGGGTCATCTCAGGAGACCGTGTTGGTGAGCTCCGCAGGCAGGACACTGGGAGGACGGTCATCCGTCTGGGTGTAAAACCACCGCATCGCTCAGTTACCTCCTGAGAGAGACCCCTGGCACCTGGGGAGGGACAAAGGACGGGAAGGGTTTCACATCGACCCAGACTGGGACTTAGGGCTTCAGAAGCTACATCTGTGATATGTGACGACCTATCGACAACATGTCATCCATGACGCGGGAAGGGACCGCTCCTCCAGTCCTGAGCCTGCGTCCTAGGCCCGGGCGTTGCCATCACTGTGATGCAGCCACCGCCCTTCTCAGGAGGAGCCGACCGCAGCCTCCTGGCTTCCCTGGGGGCTCAGGGGTAGGAGTCCACTAGCCGATGCAGAAGTGTGGTTCCGATCCCTGGGTCGAGAAGATCCCCTGGAGGAGAAAATGCCACCCCAGTATTCTTGCCTGGAGAATCCCGTGGACAGAGGAGCCAGGCGGGCTGCCGTCTGTGGGGTCTCAGAGTCAGACACGACTGATCAACTACACACCAGCACCGTTTCGGGAATGCTCCCCCAGGGCGCGTTCACCTTCTGTTTCTGAGCATCTGCTAAGGGACCTGCCCACGTGCCAGCGTGCACAGCCCCTGCTCCCCCATCCCACCCCGACCCCACAGGGGTCTGCAATGCTCCCTCCCCTCTGTGGCCTCAACAACACCCCTGTGGATGCAGAGCGTGTATCTCAGGTCCAGCCGGAGGCCCCGTCTCGGGATGATGCAGAAACAGCAGCCCTTGGTCCCTGTGAAGCAGAGCGCGCCAGGCGGGGACCGTGGCCTTTGGGCAACACTCTGTCTCCTCTGCCCCAAGGCCTTCCCTGCGTCCCGTCTCCTCAGCTTTGGAGCATCGCCCAGCACTGGCCTGGAGTCTCTTCCAGCCCGTCAGGGCACTTCCAGCCCCTCAGGCCTCTGGGCAAGGGGCTCCACCCGCTGAAAGGCCGGAAGGACAATGCTCCATCCACACCACCCCCCCCCCCCCCCCCCGCGCCCACCTGGGCCTGGAGAAGCGCAGGGATGGCTCAAGGTCACACGGCGGCTGCTCAGAGGTCAGGGCCAGCGGCGCACAGGCGGTGACACCACAGAGGGTGGAGTGGATCAGAGGGACCTTCCCTCAGACTGCACTGACTCACAGACAGTTTTGTTTACACCGCACACGGCAAATGTAAAGTTTGCAGGGACTTACTGGCCCAAAGAGCTGGGAGTATGAGGAAAACAGCTATTAGAACAGGGTCAGATGGATTAATGGATAAAGAGATCCATGATGAGCTTCTCAGGCAAGTAAGGAAGGCATTAAACCTTCAGTGGTCCTCTGAACACTCTTCAGTAAATGGCTACCTCACTCTGATTCTTACACTGGGTTGACTCAGGGCCAAGTCCACCGTGGCAGATCTGATGCTCTTGCTAAAGCAGGACTTGAGAAGTGATGCTCCAGGGACTTGCTGGTGACAGCTCGCGTCCCTGGCCACCGGTCTGCAGACTCGGACAAGACCTCAGTCTGTGTCCTCCACACATGGCCTGAGTATGTGTGATTAACAGAAGCTGAACCAGAAGACTTGTAGTGGTGACTCAAAAACCAGAGCGAAGCACGGTGGCCAAGTTAGATAGAGACAAGCAACACCCGAAGGGGAAATAAGAAATGGAGAAATAGCTCTGGTCCGTTGCCCGGTGCTCCAATTTAATGTAAGAAGGGGACAAACTGGAAACAGTGACAGATTTTATTTTTTGGTGCTCCAAAATCACTGTGGATGGTGACTGCAGCCACGAAATTAAAAGACGCCTGCTCCTTGGAAGGAAACGTGACAAACCTACACAGCATGTTAAAAAACAGAGACATCACTTTGCCAACAAAGGTCCATATAGTCAAAGCTATGGTTTTTCCAGTGGTCATGTATGGATGTGAGAGCTGGACCATAAAGAAGGCTGAGCACCAAAGAATTGATGCTTTTGAATTGTGGTGCTAGAGAAGACTCTTGAGGGTCCCTTGGACTGCAAGGCGATCAAATCAGTCAATCCTAAAGGACTTCAACCTGGAATATTCACTGGAAGGACTGATGCTGAAGCTGAAGCTCCAATACTTTGGCCACCTGATGGGTAAGAGCTGACTCATTGGAAAAGACTGATGCTGGGAGAGACTGAGGGCAGGAGGAGGGAACGACAGAGGAGGAGATGGTTGGATGGCATCAGCAACTCGACGGACATAAATTTGAGCAAACTCAGGGAGGCAGTGAAGGATAGGGAAGCCTGGCATGTCGCAGTCCACGGGGTCACAAAGAGTCAGACACAACTTAGTGACTGGACAACAAACAGCAGACCTGGGCAGATGAACTACGCAGAAATGCTGACACGCGACGGCACCAGGTCTCCAAGGAAACCCTTTCTGACCAGGAGGCTAGCTCCAAGCAGAGAGAGGGGTTTGCAGGTGACTGTAACGCGAGGTACGGGGGTCCCAATAGGACACCGGGACCAGCCCAGAAGGTACACCTCTCTCAGGCAATCTGTGAGCGACTGAAATTCACCAAGGGTCTGCTAAATAAAAAACTGGCCCAGGGAAACCTCTTTCCATTGTCTTAATCTAAAAGCCAACTTGTTTGGGGAAAGAGCAGCACGGGGAATTCCTCGAGCCGCGGCGTCCACGCTGGGGCAGGCTAGCTCCAGGAACCCCCGGGCGGGGTCTCTGGTCTGGGGCTGAGTCACGGGCCCACCACCCAGCACGCCTCCACCTGCGGTCCAGGAACCACCTCCCCCACCATGGCTGCTCTCCGTCCCCTGTAACCACCATAGCAGGCGGCAGATTTCAAGTTTCCTGCGTGACAGAAATCCTTGAGAATGTGATGAAATTTTGCCCTCCTCTCCCCAGAAAATCATGCAAATGTGCACACACAGGAAATGTGTCTCAAAATGTCCTGAATTCCCAAGACCATCCGCGCATACAAAGGGGTCACGCCATCTGGTCTCAGCTGCCTTCTGTCCGCTGACCCGGACAGGAAGGTACCTGGACAGGTCTAACTGTTCAACAGGCAGAAATTAATGTCACCAGTGACAAATGCCTTAATCTTTTTTTCTTGCATTTCATCTGCAAAAACAGAAACACTCCTACCCCAAACCATAGGACTTACAAAAGCACACGTAATTACCATCACTGTTTAACACGCCCTTGGAAATTCTAGAAAATGCAATAAGCACAGAAATAGAAATAAGCACTACAAATGTAGGTCAAAGGCAGAGTGAGAGTATATTTAGCATACTAAAAGCATAAACCAAAATAAATATATTAGATCCAATAATAGAAGGTTTGGATGCAAAGCAAAACACAAAACTCAATTCCATCCTTATAAACCAAGAATGCAACGGGGAAACTAGGTAACATTCAAAGGAGTAATAAAATATTAAAAATAACAACTAAATGGTATACGGAAACATAGACCAAAATATTACAGAGACACAGAGTGGATTTGGAAGAGAAAGAAATGCTGGGAGCCTGGGTGTGGTTAATACTCTGCAGCGTGACGGAGACGTCCTGTTTCAGGATGGGAAGACGGAAGGAAGAGAGGGGGGCAAGGCAGAAAGGATCCAAGTGTGGGAAAAAGCACGCGTGTGTGCAAAGTTGCTTCAGTTCTGTCCCAGTCTTTGTGACCCTGTAGACTGTAGGCTGCCAGGCTCCTCTGTCCATGGGATTCTCCAGGTAAGAACACTGCAGTGGGCTGCCATGCCCTCTTCCAAGGATCTTCCCAACCCAGGGATCAAACCTTCCTCTCCTGTGTCTTCTGCATTGCAGGAGAATTCTTTACCGCTGAGCCACAGGGGAAGCCCATAAAGGAAGCTAAAAGGCAGGGGACAAACCAGGAAAAGACTTGGAGCCAAAGGAAAAGTTAACGTGTGTGTGTGTATGTGTGTGTGTGTGTGTGTCTGTGTGTGACGTGTGTGTGTGATGTGTGTGTCTATGGTGTGTGTGTCTGTGATGTGATGTGTGTCTGTGTGTCTATGTGCGGTCTATAATGCATATGTGTGTCTGTGTGATGTATCTGTGGTGTGACCTATGTGTGTGTCTGTGTGTGGGGACTGGCACCCCAAAATTAAAACTGGTCAGTGGAGAGAGAAGATGGTTTACATGCAAGGAAACTAAATATCCAAGAAATTTATTTTTTTCAAGTACCTCACCAGCTGTCACAGAGATACAGTTAAACAGATGAGACACTTTTTTTTGTTTTTGGTCTATCTAGTCAGCAAAGATGCTGAAAATAAAAATATCCAATGTTTGCCAAATTGTAGTGATCACCTACTGGCAACCGTCGGGGTAAACTAAGATGTAACACTTGTTCTGGAAAGCAACTCGGCACCTTTGAGCCAAAGCCTTAATCATGCAACAGGTGATTTCATTTCCAAAACTGGGGGGAGAAATCAGAGGAAGATAGATATTTACCCCTAAGGATGCTGTTTCAGCACTGACTGCAGGGAGACAGGCCCCCCCAGTGGCTCAGTGGTTAAGAACCATGTGCAATGCGGGAGCCACAGCTTCGACCCCTGAGTTGGGAAGATCCCTTTGAGAAGGAAATGGCAACCAGCTCCAGGATTCTTGCCTGGAGAATCCCGTGGACGGAGGGGCCTGGTGGGCTACAGGACCACCTGAGCTGGACAAGACTGAGCAACTTAGCATTTATGCACACACAATGAAACACATTTAGGGGAGAAACATCTAATTTAAACACCTAATGTTTAAATAAAGAGAGACAACAGATCTCTATATGTAGAATAAAATCCATTTATGATTCTTCCTAATGACATGACTTATAAGGTTCAGTCATTTTAAAGGATACCAAGTTCTGTGTTCAGAATGATGGCAAAATTATGCAGAGATACACTTCTGAAAGAATGAAAACATCCCCAGATGTCAAATATTTAAGCCTGAGTGGTGGGATTTATGAGGATTCTAACTTCCTAGATAGTTTTCTGAGTTTCGAGGTAGTGTCTTCCACATGTTAGTTAATAAATATTGGTAAAAAAGTGTCCCAACTTCTGACACAAGCATGCACATGACTCATTTTAATTAGGAAAAGAACACGGATGTCTCACAGAGCTAAATCAATGGGCACACGGTCAGTGTAAGAGGCCCGTCCTCGGGCAGCGTGATGGCATGGCCGCAGAAGGGGCAGTTGGGAGGGCGGAGGGAGGCCCCCTCGGTGGGAGTAACAGGAAGGACTCCTCCAGCTCTGCAATGGAGCATCATGGTGAAGGCCTCCCTGACGGGCTGTCCGGGGGACCCATCCCCTCGCCCAAGCCCCTAGCCCCCCACTAGGGGTTTTGTGCCCGGGCTGCGGGGTGTGGAGCTGGACCTCCCGTCCCTCTGGCTGCCCAGTACCCGAGGAGCGGCAGGGCTGCTCAGTAAGGACCCAACGGGCGTCCCCCACAAAGAGGATGCAGAACGGAGCCCTCAGGGCCCCAGAGCCCCTCCAGTCTGGAAGAGGAACAAGGGGAGGGGAGCGCTCTGGGGGCTCAGGGCAGAGGCCGTGGGGTGGGCGAGGGCAGGTGGCTTCTGCACGTGCAGCCCCCAACCCAGGGGACAGCGGTGCCCCAGGTGCCTGGGGCTGTCAGGGACCACTAGCACCTGCCCCCCGTTTCTGGCAGGGGCGGTATCCCTTATCCTCCGTCCACGAAGCCGCCCCAGACACAGAAAGTCTGCTCCGGGGACGAGGCTGGCCCTGCAAAGGCCAGCAGCGCACCGGCTGCTGGCCGTATACGCCCTGGAGACGCCGCCCCGACCCTGGCCCGTGCCTTGGAGCTTCAGGCTCTGTGTGCATGGATGCAGAGCATCGCCCTGCGAGCCACTGCAGGGGAGATGGCAATGCGTGCAGCAGGCACCTGGCCTTCTCAGGGTCGAGGCCAGCCTGCCATGTGCACGGCCCCCAGCGCTTGGGGTGGGTAGCTCGTCACCCAGACGGTGCAGCAGCAGACGCCTGCCAGGGAGGCAGCAGGTACCTCTGAGCCCCCACACCGGGAGCACCACCAAGGGCCAGGTGTTTACAGAGTGAGCGCGTCCCATGAAGCTCACGTGGGTTTGCTGTATTGACTGTCTAGGTGGAAGTTCTTTCTGAGATTCCCCTGGTCATGACCATAAACACTCACGTTCTTGGAGAGTTGCAGAGGGAGGGAGACCGACCCAGAATCAATAAGCTGGGCAGGGAAGTGGTCTGGGATTTTGCCAACTTGGAAATAAAATTCATGATATCTTTAAACATTTAATAAAGAGTTCAAAGGCAAATGATTTTCAGTCCTATTAAACTCAAAGAAAATCATTTCTATTCAGTCTGATCGATGCAGTTAGGCAACATCACAGGGAATAACACAGCTCACAATCACACAGGTAACACACAGACTCCCCACGCTCTCCAGGGGTGCCGACACAGCAATCCCCAGGGGCCCGCAAGAGTATTTCAAATATAACTACGTAAGCATGATGGAAAAATGGAGACAAGTACCATACAAATAACTGCAGGAAAAACACGTTAATTCAGCAAGCAGCTTGAAAAGCTGGACTTTCTAAAGTCGTAAAACATCCGAGTCATGGCCTCTATAAAAATAAAGCTATTACTTTAAAACGTGGGACTGTGCATGCTCGGTCACTCAGTCATGTGCAACTCTTTGCCACCATGGACTGTAGCCCACCAGGCTCCTCTGTCCATGGGGTTCTCCAGGTGAGAATACTGGAGTGGGCTGCCATTTCCTCCTCCAGGGGATCTTCTTCCAAGGATTCAACCCACATCTCCCCTGTCTCCTGCATTGAAGGCAGATTCTTTACCCGCTGAGCCATCGGGGAAGCCCCATTTTAAAATATAACAATCTTATTCAGATGATCAGAAAGACTTCCGAAGTGGTCTTTTATTTATTCTTTGACAATAATGATTTTAAACTAACAAACCAAGATGGAGCAAATACTTAAAAAACCAACGGTTTCTGCACCAGTGTCGCTCACTTCCCCAGCAAGCAGAGGTGTTGCCGTAGCCGAGACCATGACTGTGAATCACGGGCTGTGCACACGGCTTCTGCTTCCACAAGCTGCCCATCAGGAAAGGCTGTGCAACTTCTCAAACCACGCTGGAGGGAAGATTTTTTAATAAATTAAAGAGTGAAGTTAAATCTGAAGACTTAACGACGATTTCTGTGACTTTTTTGACTTTGCATCAAAAAGTCAGAAGCGTGACTCCAGGCTAGTGCCTGGTGGGGGCTGGGGAAGCAGGTGGGGACCCTCCCAAACGCTCGGAGAAGAGCCATCTCCAACACTGGCTTCAGCATGGAGTCCAGACTTGCCAAATCCAGCACGAGGAGGCCCCTTATTTGCCAAGATGGAAGCACTTCAGAGCAGCAAGTGTTGGTTTCCTGTTTAATTTATGTGAGGAGTGGAGCTTTTCGGAGAAGAAAGCCCATTTCTGTTTTTATGCACTGACTGGCCAATTAGTTTGGTGCTAACTTTTTGCTTATTCTCTCTACTTCTGGAAATATGTCAGCACGTAACTTCTTTTTAGGCTTTTTTTGGGGGCGGGGGGGGTTACTAAACCATTTATCCAAAGAGAGATAAGAGCTCAGAATAACACCCATCCCATGAATGAACCAAAAAAAAAAAAAAAAAAAATCTGATGGTTTGTTGTTCTCTTTATCAATAAGGATCACATCTCTTTTTAAAATAGAAATCCCTCTATTGACTGACTTGGAAGAATAAACTTTTCAGGCAAAAGGGACCACATCAGGGTGTCAGTCATTTCGGATGAAGACATGATCCTCAAGCCGAGAGGGAGATGACGAGAAGTCACAAAGCTGACAAGGCAGGGCAGGAAGCCAGGGTCCCGACCCCGGCGTTCACCCAGCGCTCCTTCTACGAGGAAGCTAGTGCCCTGGCCCTGCATCCTTGCCGCAACACACAGACCCTGCACGAAAGGAGTTCATATTTGGAAATCTTGGGATATAAGACACTCCTGAAACAGCGGGTCTAAAAGACACACCTTAGGAGAGGGAGGCCACCCACGAGCACAGAGCCCCGATGATGCTGGCGGGATGGGGGCCCGCCCGGGTCCAGGCCGGTATCCCGAGCCCCGTGACCCAGGCAAGCACCCTGGCCGTCCTGCACCTTACTTTTCTGCAGAGTGGCGACCAGGACTGCAACACTGAAGGCTGACTGTGTTAGATCATTTAGAGCAAAGCGAGCACGTGAGGAATCTTGGCTCCCGCTCTAACACACTCCTCGCTTCTCTCCAGAAGCTTCTGGCTTAGACACGCCCTCTTGGCCCCTGGTGCGAATGTTTAGAGGTGAGGTTTCGCACAGCTGGTCCTCCGGGGGGCAGACGGCATCCGAATCTGCAGGGGTGTTTCCTGAAATACAGGGTGTTCCCCTCTACCCCTCCCGCCAACGGCACCCTGCCCACCCCCAGCCCAGCCTGGTGAATCGATTCCTGGCTTCAGCTACGTGGACTTCCCCCAGGAGTCTCTTGCTGTTTGGCTCAAATAACACTCTTTTCTATTCCACCTACAGATTGTTTATTCATTAGTTCCGTGAACAATTCCCAACAAGGACAGCACACCAGCCACCATTCCAGGGAGAGAAAACAGCCCAGCTCCCTGGCTCTGGGGCTCCCTTGCCCTGGGGAGCCCAAGCCCCTGGGGAGGGAGGGCTGCCTACTGCGTCTGATGGCGGCAGATCAAGTGGGATATTAAAATTCCGAGGGTGAAAGACACAAAACACAGCATGTAAATCACCCCATTGCGTATGCACACAGCCTGCAGTTTGTGTGAAAATTCACTCGAGCGTCTACTCTAGTTTTGATAGCATCTACTTTGGAAAAAACTCTGATGCTGGGAAAGACTGAGGGCAGGAGGAGAAGGGGGGTGACAGAGGATGACATGGCTGGGTGGCATCACCGACTCGATGGACATGAGTTTGAGTAGACTCCGGGAGTTGGTGATGGACAGGGAGGCCCCGCGTGCTGCAGTCCATGGGGTCGCAAAGAGTCAGACACGACTGAGTGACTGAGCAACAACTTTTCTCTCTACAAGAACTTTCCCTGGGACACATGTACCACGAGCATGGACGTCAGAGGCCAAGCCGTCCCTGAGGGTCCCGTCTGGAGGCCCCCTGGGCTTCCCTGGCCTCGGGGTCTTCTCCACCAGCCCTGCCCCAGCCCCACCACACCCACCTGGACGCCTGGGTCCACTCACCCGTCCCTGCCACCCTTGTGGGAAATTCAGGATTTCCCACAAGCCCAGGAGGAGAGCAGAGCAGGTCAAGCCGTGGACAAGAGGTCAGCCTCCAGCTGGTGGGGCAGCTAGCATCACTGGGAACCTCTCCTCCACCATATTCTTCACGGGAATTGCGTGGAAGTGGGCATAGAGCGT
This sequence comes from Tragelaphus eurycerus, assembly GCA_935064755.1. Lineage (NCBI taxonomy): Eukaryota > Metazoa > Chordata > Mammalia > Artiodactyla > Bovidae > Tragelaphus > Tragelaphus eurycerus. The sequence continues at coordinate 3,374,378 of CAKXYN010000114.1, forward strand.
AAACTTGAAAAGCCCTTAGAAACCATCGCTAGAATCTCACCTGGACTGGACAGGTGCTGCTGGGGCAAGAGGGTCCACACGCACGCACCGGGAGAAAGCAGACCATGTCCAGCTCCACCCGGGGCCATCAAGGACTACCTGGAACTGCTAGGCTGGCTTCTCGGGCAGTGGGCTTTGTGAAATAAACCCATTTTATTTGAACAGGGACACATCCAATAAAACCAACTGTCTAAGGGGAGTGAAAGGTGTCTAAATCTACTAACTCATCGCATGGACCATTCCCAGGAGCTTGGCACCAGTGGCCTTATTCACTGGAGTCGGTGAACGTGCAGTGGTCCTACCAACACGACTTCTATTTCATAACTACATGTGTCACGGAACAAGTCTCATCATGCAAAACTCATACAATGAGTTTTTGCCAAATTCATCAATTCAGTTCAGTTCAGTTGCTCAGTCATGTCCGACTCTTTGCAACCCCATGGACTGCAGCAAGCCAGGCCTCCCTGTCCATCGCCAACTCCTGGAGTTTACTCAAACTCATGTTCATTGAGTCAGTGATGCCATCCAGCCATCTCATCCTCTGTCGTCCCCTTCTCCTCCCACTTTCAATCTTTCCCAGCATCAGGGTCTTTTATAACAGAAACACATACAAAATTTAATAGGCTTTTATTTTTCTCTATGGAAAAAAGGGCCCCAAAATAAACAGACAATAATAAAATTTCCACTATGAAAAATGCTAGACGTGATTTCCATCTTAACTGGAAAAGCTAAAATACTTTGAAAGCACCTTTTAGAATTCTCATGTAAACAACATCATTATGCATCCAGTTTACCAAGCAGGGGAAAAAAACCTTTTAAACAGTAAAAGCTATAAATATTCTGTGTAATTTGATGTGGGGAGTAATTTGAAGGAAAAACACCTCAGTATATTTTTGTCCTCCATGCTTTCTTAGAGCCTACTTGCAACTTCATTCAATTTAATTTGATTGTTGATTGTGTTCATTCACAAAAATTCATTTGGGGAAAACAGAATGAAAGCATATACAGATACTGTACATGTACAATACAACATTATATTTGTGAGCCCCCCCCACACACACACAGCGGCTGCTCCTCCAACGACACCCCTCCTGCTGCTCCCTGACCCACAGCCTTGACCCTGGCCAGGCTCCCCCCACACAGGCCACCAGATGGGCTCCTGAGACCTCCCCCACCCCACCCCATGGCAAAAGGCTGCCTGTGTGCAGCTCATTCCACTGGGGGTGGAGAGCGGGAGGGTGTAGGCTAGACCCTGGACTGGCAAATAGAGGCCTGGGGCGGGGGGGGTCAATGTGCCTCGGTTTACTCCCCAATGACAATGGAATTTTTATAATATCTGAAGACTGAGGGGTCTTCCCTGGTGGCTCAGATAGTAAAGAACCCACCTGCAACGTAGGACATGCGGGTTCGATCCCTGGGTCGGGACGATCCCCTGGAGAAGGAAATGGCAACCCTCTCCATGCCTGGAGAATCCCTTGGACAGAGGAGCCTGGTGGGCTACAGTCCACGGGGTCGCCAGAGTCGGACACGACTGAGCGACTGACACCACACACAGACACTGACCTTGGAGAAACAAAAGTGATTCCAGCGTCAGTTCTGGGTAAGAGGCAGCAGCTTCTCCATCCATTTCTCCCATCCCCCGCCCTCCGCGGCTGGCGACTGCCGCTCTGCGTTCTGTCTGCAGCTGGCCTTGCAGTCCACGAACACAGTGTATCCTTCCATTTATTTGTATCTTCCGTTCCTTTCACTAGTGTCTTAGCGTTTTCAATACACAGGTCTTTCACCTCCTTGGTTAACTTACTTATGGGTATTTTACTCTTTTTGATGCAACTGTAAGTGGGATTGTTTTATTTATTTCTCTTTCAATTGGTTAAGTTTTACTCCAACTTCTCGTGTTTTTCAAACTATCATGTTACATAAATTAGTTCCTGGCAATTACCAAATTACTACTTATGAGCTAAAAGCACTGAAAATGTGCTTGTTTAGAAAGTACATGGAACTTCCCAGGTGGTACTACTGGTAAAGAACCCGCCTGCTAATGCGGGAGATGTAAGACACGTGGGTTCGATCCCTGGGTTGGGAAGATCCCCCTGGAGAAGAAAATGGCAACCCACTCCAGTATTCTTGCCCAGGGAATCCCATGGACAGAGGAGCCTGGGGGCTACAGTCCATGGGGTTTCAGAGAGTCGGACACGACGGAGCACGCCCGCAGAAAGCGTGCAGCTCTCCGTGGGCTGCCTGGCGTCGGGGACCAGGTGTACACATCCATGTCCCGGCGGGACCGTCACACGGTCACCTCTGCCCTGTGACAACGACGTCCTGGAGTTTGTCTCCCACAGGGGTGACTACGCCTCGCACCCCCGAGGAGGGGCTGTGTGTGACAGGTGCCCTGCAGGATGCAGGCGAAGCTTGTCAAACTCCTTTCGGATGTTTACTAAAACTAAAGGAAACGACACATATCCTCAGATTCCTGGCTCCCCACTCTGGGTGGCTGTGGATGTTTCTGTCTAGGTGCATTTCCATCTGGGAAGCACTGTGCAAAAATTAATCTGTTCATAAAGAAATGTGCACGGTTGCTGGTTCTCATATTCTTTTATTTCTATTTTATTTCTACTTATGGCATTCTATTTCTACAGGGTCTATTTAACGGTGACATAACTTTACAGTTAGACAATCAATACATGTATTTTATTTAGAGTAATTTCATAAGGTCAACCCATTGGTGAGAGAGACGCTCCAATTAGGGGCCAATAAAAGCTTATACTTTAAAATCTATTTTATAACCAAGATACACCATACTGTTATGCCATGAAACACTGTCAATAAATGAAAAATGAGATAGGCATTCTGTGGGTACCGCAGAGCCCTCTAGTACGCGACATATGTCACATCATTGCTGTTGTTAGTGGACAAAGTCATGTCTGACTCTGCAATGCCATGGACTGCAGTCCACCAAGCTCCTGTCTCCATGGAATAGTCCAGGCAAGAATACTGGAGTGAGTTGCCACTTCCTTCCAGGGAGTTTTCCCAACCCAGGGATCGAACCCACGTCTCCCGTGTTGGCAGGCAGACTCTTTACCACTGAGCCACCTGGAAAGCCCCGCGATCGCACGTGGTGCACCCGATTTGCCCATTTGTATCTGTGAGTGTGATCACAGCTTTCAGTCTTTTCCACCTTAATTTACAGTGGTTCCAACTGAAAGTTTATATGAGCCAAAGCAGTTAGGCTGCCACGCCAAGTTTTCAGTAAATAAATTCAGGAAAGAGCTGCAAAGACAGAATTCATGACAACAGGACTCGTCTCCCATTGAGCAGATCATGAATGATCTATCTGCAATGTGATACTGGTCCAAGAAACTCAGAAACATTGGCGGCACTCAGGGGGTTTACCCCAACAACAGTGACTAAAGATTCATCTGCAGATATTTTAAGAGCATTGGAGGGGGTGGTGTGTCAGAGAGTCTTAGAGACGCAGCAGATTTCTATGATGGCAACTGAAGAATGTGGGGAGCTGCAGCTCCGTGGCCATCTCTGCCCTGAGTGCTAGCCTCAGGCAGACAGATGTCTACAAGGGCAGGGGCTCCGGATGCCCAGGTTCTTTCCACATTTTTTTCTACCCAGAATGTTCTGAAACAGATACAAGTTGACAGGACCCTGGCTACCTGAGGATGGTAGTGAGTACGAAGGTCAACACACTCCAGTATCCTCACCTGGACTATTCCACGGAGAGAGGAGCTTGGTGGACTAGAGTCCACGGATATTATTTCCCTCTCACATTCAACTACAGATTCTTAATAATGAGTGCTTCCTCGAGGAGCGGGGCCTTGAGAAGCGCTGGCGTATCTGCACTGATTCATTACATGTCTCCATTGCGGCTGGCTGTCAACCCATGTCCAGACCTGATTCTGAAACTCAGTTATAACTGTGTGTGATTGTCCACAATGATTTTATGCCATTACAAAGAAAAAGTCAAACATGATCTCCAAAGACTTTTAATAATGCTTAGGAACTTCGGGCTTTCCAGATGACACTAGAGGTAAAGAATCTGCCTGCCAATGCAGGAGGCACCAGAGATGCGGGTTTGATCCCTGGGTTGGGGATGGCAGCCCACTCCAGTATTCTTGCTTGAAAAATTCCATGGACAGAGGAGCCTGGCAGGTTACAGTTCATGGGGTCACAAAGAGTCAGACACGACTGAGCATGCAAACACTGAGGAACTACTCTGCAGAATTACCAGGGTTTATTCTGAAGTACTGACGAATTTAGTGCAAATAAACTACATGTGGAGGCCTGTGTCCCGGATGCCATCGTCACAGAAATCCATCTTCTCCAGGCACAGGTGGGCTGCATCGGCAAGGGCCATCCAGCCCAGGACTACACTTCCCAGCCTTCCCTGGGGCCAGGTGTGGACATGTGACTTGCTCTGGCCAATGGGAGGGAAGCAATGGTGGCCCTTTAAGAAGCAGCTTCCTCCTTCATCAGTCTCCTGGGGAGGCAGAGCCTTCCCGGGCCCTGGAATGGGTGAGCCCATGAGACGAGCCGCCTGGAGTCCTGCTAATAACTCACCACGCAGAAGACGCCTGCCCACCGGCCAGGAACACGGACATTTGGCTGATACTTGACTAGGAAGTGAATCCTGCTTCTGTTAACTCACTGCAGGATCACACATGGCCTGGCACCAACACTCACCACAGTCCAGAGCCCCCGGGGAGCCATGCAGCCCGAGAAATGCTGGGATAGCTGACACCCTGTGGGTGGGCAGAAGCCACTGGAGGATAAACGAGCACCAGCTGGGGTGCCGCCCCACCCCAGCCCGTGGCGATCACCGCCATCCTTGGCCAGCACCTTCCACTCACCTCCTGTCCCCTCCTCCGTGGAACGGGACGATACCACCTTGATCACTTATGATAGAAATAAAGGCGGTAACACACGTAAAGCATTCGCCATAGTACCCGGCAGGTGGTAGGCCCTCAAAATGTAACTTGTCATGATCCTGAGTATCTGATATAATGACATAGCATCTTCTTTGAAAACGTTTGCACTTCTATAGTAGAAGATCAACAAAGCAAATCATCATGAAATAAACATAATATATAAACAAACTTGGAAGCGTAAGATGAAAAACCTGAATCTCTGAAAAAAAGGACCATCTTGAGATGACAAAACAGGAGGTGTGCCCTTGCTGAAATTTTCAGCAGTCTGACCTCCCGGCTCTCATGGTGGTGACAGGGCGCATATGCCATGGTTTCACCAACACTTGTCTCCCGGTAAAGCTGGGGACACCCACCATCCCCACCCCCTGCCGCGGGTGAGTGTCCTGAAGGGGTGAGAGGAAACCTGTCAGGTCCCCCTAATTCATGAGGGGTCGAGAATTTTAGGACCAGAAACTATACCTGGATTTCTCCTAAGGAAACAGGAGGCTCTGCTGTTCTGCTCCCCAGTTTAAAAGCCCACGTCGAGGTGTGCGGTCACCCAGGGGTCCCAGCGGAGAAGGCGGGAACTCAGCCCCATCCCACAGCACCGCCAGCCTCTGCTGCTTTTGGGATGAGATTTGAAAAAAGGTTCATAGACCTCCAAACAGTCTGCTCCAGATTCAGAGGGATGAGGGCAGCATAATCAGATCTCTTGGTGGAGATGGTGCACACACGTGTGTGCATGCGTGTGCACCAGTCTCTGGACCAAATGAATCAGATCTACAACCCAGCACGTGCCCCATTAACTAGCTGTGGACCTTTGGGTAAATCGTTACCCTCCACCCTCAGAGTCTACTTTCTTCCTCATCAGGACAATGTGGAAGATAATTTATTTACAGTAAGACTGTTTAGAGGATTAAAAAAAAAGGCAAGTTTTAAAGAAATATTCAAAGCACAATTTATAAGACTTCCCACATGGAAGCTGCTCAAAGACGCTGAGTTGCTATTTTCAGATGAGGAAGGACCAGGTTGCTGCAGCACAGTGGGTAGGCAGGGAGCTCGGGCAGGCGTGGGTCCAGGTCACGGGGCTCCTGGGACTCCGGGCCTGAAGGGACCCCTCTCCCCTGCTGGCTCAGACACCCCTCGCTTCCTTCTCCCCGGGGAGGGCCCCCGGCCCAGGGCGGGAAGCTCTGCAGCCTCCAGCTCTCGCCGCGGCCAAGCTGATGGCACTTGTCCCAGAAGCCAGCACCCAGGGCTGATTTCAGCTCTGCACGAGCATGGCTCATATTCCTACAGAAAAGCCATCAGAGGCATCCTGGACCCTGTCCCCAGATCCCACAGCTGTCCACTTGGCAGCTCAGGTGCCTGAGGAATACCTGCAGTCCGGGGTTCTGACTCCGGCCCTGATGACGGACCCAGGGCTCCCAGAGCACAGGCAGGCAGCCACGCCCGCGAAACACTGCTGTGCATCCAGCCCAGGGCCAGACACATGCCCTTACTCCATGTCCACAGGACCAGGAGGCCCTGCACAGAACCCCAGGGGCCCCCACTCGCTATGGAAGGGGTGAGGTCGCTTCAGCAGGGTGTGTTTATCCACAGGCAAGAAGGCGTGAGTGGGTAAGGATGTCCAGGAGGTGGGTGGCCAGGGTCAGCGCTGCAGAACAGGAGGAAAAAAGCTCTCAGGCTTGGATGAATCACGGCTGAAATTAGTAACGTCCCTCCCAAGGACATCGGGCTGTTGCTCCTCTCTCAAAAGTTAAGTGCTTTAAAAAAGGAGGCCAGGTCTTCTAGAAACAGATGGTCAGACTGAAAATGAAAATACTGGCCGCGGGGCCGGTCACCACCTACCACCCATAAGGCCAAAAGTCCATTGTGGGCATCTTTGCTCAGCTTCACGGGAAGAGAGACAAGGGATGGATTTGTCTGCAGAACTACTGTATGAGGCGTGTGGTTCTGCAAACACATGTTCCAAATTATCACCTAACGACCCACCCTGGAACCGGGGCTCAGCCAATGTGACTCACTGGCCCCACGTGATCAGAGTTGACTCTTTCTGGCAGGAGGGGCTGTGACTTCAGACTGGAATCTGATGAAATGAGCCATGATTTGTGGACAAACTGCATTCACAATGCCGTCCTGTCCTTAGGGCTTCTGTTTCATCTTTGTTTTTTAAGTCATGGGGATAAGTGCCTGAAGGTGCCTTAGGGACCCGGGACGTCTCGGCTGGCAGCTCTGCTCCAGTGCCAGCTTCTAGAAGAAATGCAGTCAACAGCGGGCTGTGTCTTAGACACACATCTTTTCATTAAAACAGGGCGTGCAATGTCAGGCTCAGACTCTCATGGAATGTTCAGGCCAACAGGGTATTTGTTAGAAATATTCTGAAAATGTCTAACTCCCCCAACTTTGTATACAATGCCAACTAAACTCTAGTCATGTGAACAGAATGGAAAGAAACTTGTAATCTAAGTGGAGAGATAGGATCATCTATCCCCAAACACAGACATCCACGGTCATGGATGTGCAATGTGAGACGCGGGGACAAGGAGAGCTGGAGACGTCAGAGGAGGGATGATGGGCTGGTGGGACTGGGCGGGCTTACAGGAGGGATGGAGGGTCATGGGGAGATGGCATTCCAGGCAGGCTAGAGCAACTAAGGAGGAAGACCCGAAGGCTGGAGCTGGCACCGTTCAGACAACAGAGACGACATCTCTCTGATGAGAATAGGCTTCTTTGTCATTATTTCCTTTTTACTTTTTTGCGCACAACTTGGAGACAGTGGGAAATGAGATCAGAACACAAGTTACCAGTTTCCACGTCAACGGGCCTTGAGGAGCAAGAAGTGGTAAGAATGAGATGCACGAGGGTCTGGCAGGTACAACATCAACTTAAGATTCGTTTACAGATTCCATGACGTGACCTCGGTGATTTGGGGGAGAGAGGATCCCATTTCAGGCCACAGTGCACCCAAGATAAACAGCTTTCATCTTTAATAGACGGAGAGGACGGACAGAGATCAGCCCACTGATCTCGAGGGCTCAGCAAACACACCAGCTGGCCCTCTTCTTCCAGAAAGGACTGGAAGCCTATTGGGTGACATCAAGACACGGAACCAAGTGAAACGCTGGAGGATGGAAAAGCTCCGTGTGTGTTACCAGAATGCTTTCAGACGGGCCACAGCGGGGCTGCTGCTGTGGTCCAAGGGTCATCGGCACCTGCTGCAGGTGGAACTGTGTCCCCTCCAAAAATGTACTGAAGGCCTGGCCCCCAGCCCCAGAGAAAGTGCTCTCGTCTGGAAATGGGGTTGCTGCATAGGTCCTTAGCTAAGAGGAGTCAGGCTGCAGGAGGGTGGCTGAGTCCAGTAGGTCCTTAAGGGACAGCTGTGTGGGGACAGACACACAGAGAAGCGCAGGCAACGACGGGGGCAGAGGTCAGGGTGACAGGTGTCCAGACCAGGGGTGCCCAGAGCCACCAGAGCCTGGAGGAGGTGGGCGGGACCCCTCCCCACCCGGGCTACAAAGAGAACTCAGCCCTGCTCACCCTGTGAGTTCAGGCCTCTGGTCTCCAGAGCTGCGAGGGTGATCTCTGATGATTCACCCACAGAAATCCACACTCGGGTTCCCAGTGTGTCCTGAGAGCCACAGGGAACGGACCCAGCATGCAGCTGGCACTGTGACTCCTCCTAAACCATCACAGGACACTGATGCCCCGCACTGACCACTGTGGCCACGTCTACGTCCGCCTACGTCGTGCCGTGACCAAACCGAAGCCAGCCCAAACCCAAAGTCCCCGCGGGTGGAGAACATCTGTGACAGAGGACTACATCAGAGCCTAGAAAACGAGAACGTGATGGAAGGTTCGTTTAGTAGAAAATAATCATTCTCCAGCCTTTGCTGGACAACCTGTCAGGGTGCAGCAACGGATGGAAAAGCCTGCAGAAACCCTGAAAGGCTGAAAGAGGAAACTTTTTACAGCAAATATCTCTGCTGATATTACAACTCAGCAGATCTCTCAAGGGAACAGCAGGGTCAGAAATTACAAATAGTAGGTGAAGGTCATATGGAAATCAACAGGATAACTGATGAGTATTGTGCAAGAAAGAGCCGGCTTTCAGGGCGTCAGCTGGGTGTTGCCTCCAGTGAAAACCAGAGGACTCTGTCAGGCAGTCTCTAGGTCCATCCACGTCTCTGCAGATAGCACGATTTTGTTCTTTTTCTGGCTGAGTAATATTCCATTGTGAGTACGTCCCGCACCTTCTTTATCCACCCCTCTGCTGACGGACATTTAGGCTGCGCCCACATCTTACCTATTGTGAACAGTGCTGCAGGGAATGCCGGGGTGCACGTATCTTTTTGAATTATGACTTTCTCCACGTATATGCCTAGGAGTGGGACTTCTGAGTCATATGATAGTTTAACTCCTAATTTCTTAAGGAATCTCCATAATGGCCTATATCCATTTACATTTCTACCAGCAATGTAGGAAGGCTCTCTTTTCTCCCCACCCTCTCCAGCATTTACCGTTGGTAGAACTTTTGATGGTAGCCATTCTGACTGGCGTAAGGCAGAAGCTTGTTGCAGCTTTGGTTTGCATTTCTCTAGTAATTAGTGATGCTGAGCATCTAAAGAGATAACTCATGAGAACCTGCCGTACACCACAAGGACTTCTGCTCAGTGCTCTATGGCGATCTAAACGGGCAGGCATTCCACAAAAGAGGAGACATGTGCATACGTACAGCTGACTCACTTCTCTGTACAGTAGAGACTAATACAGCTTTGTAAAGCAACTCAACACCAATAAGAGCTCTTTTAAAAAGCCAGAGGACTCCTCTCTGGGGAGAGCAGGGACGTGGCATGGGTGCTGTGCCCACTGGTGGTGCCAGCTGACCCTCAGTGGTTGCCATGTGCCAGCTGATCTCAGGGGCCGCCACGTGCCAGCTGACCTCAGGGGCCGCCACGTGCCAGCTGACCTCAGGGGCCGCCACGTGCCAGCTGACCTCAGGGGCCGCCACGTGCCAGCTGACCCTCAGGGGCCGCCACGTGCCAGCTGACCTCAGGGGCCGCCACGTGCCAGCTGACCTCAGGGGCCGCCACGTGCCAGCTGACCCTCAGGGGCCGCCACGTGCCAGCTGACCCTCAGGGGCCGCCACGTGCCAGCTGACCTCAGGGGCCGCCACGTGCCAGCTGACCCTCAGGGGCCGCCACGTGCCAGCTGACCCTCAGGGGCCGCCACGTGCCAGCTGACCCTCAGGGGCCGCCACGTGCCAGCTGACCCTCAGGGGCCGCCACGTCCCAGCTGACCTCAGTGGCCGCCACGTGTCAGCTGACCTCAGTGGCCGCCACGTGCCAGCTGACCCTCAGGGGCCGCCACGTGCCAGCTGACCTCAGTGGCCGCCACGTGTCAGCTGACCTCAGGGGCCGCCACGTGCCAGCTGACCTCAGTGGCCCCACGGGCCGGGCCCTCAGAGCTCCACGTGCACTAACTGGTCAGCATAGCCTTGGCATCAGGCCTGCGCTGTACCTTCAGGTAACTTTGTATCCAAAGCCCCTCTTCCATCTGAAGAACAGAGAGTGGAGATGGTCACAGCTGAGTCAGTCTTGCCACTGAGACGCCAGCACACGTTTTCATACGTTAGTAACCTCTGGGATTGTAATAACGTCACAAAACACCTAAGGATGCTCAGAGTCACACTGCTAAGACGCTGTCTCCTCAGGAAGCCCACCCCATGTGGTCCAGAGGCCCATCTAACATGCACTGACGAGACGTCCTGTGCTGACGGGACCTGTTCGGTGCCAAAGACGGGAAGAAAGAAAGAAGGACGGAAGCGCTTATGCCTAATTCAACTGATTATCATCAAAGCCTTCTTCAGTGATCAATGCAAAGAAATAGAGGAAAACAACAGAATGGGAAAGACTAGGGATCTCTTCAAGAAAATCAGAGATACCAAAGGAACATTTCATGCTAAGATGGGCACAATAAAGGACAGAGATGGTGTGGACCTAACAGAAGCAGAAGATATTAAGAAGAGGTGGCAAGAATACACAGAAGAACTGTACAAAAAAGAGCTTCAAGACCCAGATAATCATGATGATGTGATCACTGACCTAGAGCCAGACATCTTGGAATGTGAAGTCAAATGGGCCTTAGAAAGCATCACTACGAACAAAGCTAGTGGAGGTGATGGAATTCCAGTGGAGCTATTCCAAGTCCTGAATGATGATGCTGTGAAAGTGCTACACTCAATATGCCAGCAAATTTGGAAAACTCAGCAGTGGCCACAAGATTGGAAAAGGTCAGTTTTCATCCCAATCCCAAAGAAAGGCAATGCCAAGGAGTGCTCAAACTACCGAACAATTGCACTCATCTCACACGCTAGTAAAGTAATGCTCAAAATTCTCCAAGCCAGGCTTCAGCAATATGTGAACCGTGAACTTCCTGATGTTCAAGCTGGTTTTAGAAAAGGCAGAGGAACCAGAGATCAAATTGTCAACATCCGCTGGATCATGGAAAAAGCAAGAGAGTTCCAGAAAAACATCTATTTCTGCTTTATTGACTATGCCAAAGCCTTTGACTGTGTGGATCACAATAAACTGTGGAAAATTCTGAAAGAGATGGGAATACCAGACCACCTGATCTGCCTCTTGAGAAATCTGTATGCAGGTCAGGAAGCAACAGTTAGAACTGGTCATGGAACAACAGACTGGTTCCAAATAGGAAAAGGAGTACGTCAAGGCTGCATATTGTCACCCTGTTTATTTAACTTATATGCAGAGTACATCATGAGAAATGCTGGACTGGAAGAAACACAAGTTGGAATCAAGATTGCTGGGAGAAATATCAATAACCTCAGATATGCAGATGACACCACTCTTATGGCAGAAAGTGAAGAGGGGCTAAAAAGCCTCTTGATGAAAGTGAAAGTGGAGAGTGAAAAGGTTGGCTTAAAGCTCAACATTCAGAAAACGAAGATCATGGCATCTGGTCCCATCACTGCATGGGAAATAGATGGGGAAACAGTGGAAACAGTGTCAGACTTTGTTTTTCTGGGCTCCAAAATCACTGCAGATGGTGACTGCAGCCATGAAATTAAAAGACGCTTGCTCCTTGGAAGGAAAGTTATGACCAACCTAGATAGCATATTCAAAAGCAGAGACATTACTTTACCAACCAAGGTTCGCCTAGTCAAGGCTATGGTCTTTCCTGTGGTCATGTATGGATGTGAGAGCTGGACTGTGAAGAAGGCTGAGCGCCGAAGAATTGATGCTTTTGAACTATGGTGTTGGAGAAGACTCTTGAGAGTCCCTTGGACTGCAAGGAGATCCAACCAGTCCATTCTGAAGGAGATCAATCCTGGAATTTCTTTAGAAGGAATGATGCTAAAGCTGAAACTCCAGTATTTTGGCCACCTCATGCGAAGAGTTGACTCATTGGAGAAGACTCTGATGCTGGGAGGAATTGAGGGCAGGAGGAGAAGGGGACGACAGAGGATGAGATGGCTGGATGGCATCACTGACTCGATGGATGCGAGTCTGGGTGACCTCCGGGAGCTGGGGATGGACAGGGAGGCCTGGCGTGCTGCGGTTCATGGGGTCGCAAAGAGTCGGACACGACTGAGCGACTGATCTGATCTGATCTGATCATCAAATCAACACATGGGATCCCTTACTGGCTGACCTGATGATCAACCCAACAGATCAAGACCTCTAGCCGTGGATGTTTCTCACAGTTGATGGAAATGGTATTCCCATTTTTGCCAGCTTAAAATAAGATAAACTCGGAAGTCTAGAGTGGGGTCTGGATACAGAAATCTCTGAACAGTTACTGGTACCTGACCCTGGAGAAAGGGAAAGCCTCTTGACGAGGTTAAAATCCATGAACGGCACCCCCGATGCCAGGGCCACTCCTCTGCAGGTGCGTGTGAAGGCGTGGTCACCAGTCACCGGGGGGAGCGGACAAGGTGAGGACCAGAGGGAAGTATGGAGAAAGTGACCGGGGTGTGGGAGAGGAAGGCTGGAAGGTTTCCGACACTGAGGCTTTCCCTGTGACCAGGAGCGCGGCTGCCCCACCAGCGCACAGAGACTCGGGGGGAGAGGGCTTCGGGGGGAGCGTGGCTGCCGCCACAGCTGGGCAGCTCGGGCGGGGGGCCTGGTGGTTCGGGGGAGCGTGGCCTGCTCCCACAGCTGGGCAGCTCGGGCGGGGGGCCTGGTGGGGGCCGCACGGCTAGGGCGGTGAGAGGACATAACCGCACTGTAGGAGCCCAACTGTGGCGTCTGCCTGCGCTGGCCAGGGAAGGGAGAGATCCGTGCAGACCTGGCCCAGTGCGTTCTCCACCGCATCTCAGAGAGAAAGGAGGGGAAACAAGACAGGCAGGGAGGAGTGGGGAGTGGAGGTGGTTCCAGATAAGGACGGTGCAACAGTCAAGAAAAGAGAGGGTCTTCAGAGGGGGCTCGAGAAATCACAGCCCCACGGCTGAAGCTGGAATGCGGCTGGTGAAGGGGAAGGGGGCTGGGAGGAGCAGGTGAGGAGGCCCTGGTCCGAGAAGGGGCAGAGTAGGAAGACAGACAGACACACACACTGGCAGCCGGGACCACCTAGAGACCCCGCCCACTGCAGGGGCGGCTGGTGATGCAGGAGGGGGGCGATGCGAGGGGAGGGAGACCCCCTGTGGGAGGAGACAAGGGGCTGGGAAGCAAAGGGGAAACTTGCAAGGAGAGAAGGAAGACTCTCCTTCCAGAAAGAGAGGGAGAGATCGGTGTGCAGATAAAGCTACTCAATATACAAGGGAAAGTTCAGTGAAGACACCAGAGGTCTTAGAAAGGAGATGCGAAGATTCTGAGGACGTACAAAACCTTAGCTCTAATCAGTAACACAGGCTAAAGCAAATTCTTCACAGGCTTTTCCTTTGGATTTAACAGTGACATCAAAATGGGCCTTTCAAATAATTAAACCCAAAGAGACAAGCAAACAGAGAGAGACAAGTGGTACCCAGGGGCAAGGCCCCGTGGAGGACGGAGCAGAGGAGAAACAGGTTCAGAGTCTGCAGATGGGGAAAGCGGGCCAGCGGGCCGGCTCTGCTCTCTGGGGCGTCAGCGGCGGTGCACGGCCTGGGCTGGGGTGGCCCATCTCCACCAGCGCCTCTCCTGCTGGACTGGGAGCACCGCGGTCACGCGTCGGAGCTTTGGTGCGATGGCGTTCTTTGGCCTCTCGGGAAGCGCGCCACTCTGTCCCCAGCCAGGGGACTCAGGAGGCACCTCCAGTCCTGCTTTGTTCAGGGGCGCCTGACCAGGAGCTGTGCTTGCTGCAGGCTCCGGCTTCCCGGGGCCTTACCCTCCTGCCCCCTCTCCCCTCCCGGCCTGGTGGGCAAGGGTCCCCGATACAAACAGCGGGGCAGACGCACCTAGTTTTATTTTCTCGTAGGCACATATGCTCTTACAGGAACAAGTTAACATATGGATGGATAACGGGCTGCAGAATCAAGGCCGGCCTCCCCACGGTGGAGACTGGCGGGGCAAACAAAGGCGTGGAGAAATGAGCACACGCTTAGGATTGATGCAACTTCAGGGCCAACTCTGGGCAGAGAAGTTGGAACCAGACGACCCTCTGAACGTCAGTACTTTTGGTTAAACAACCTGGAGTCTGCTTACCACGAACTACATCTTGGGTGGTTTGTATGGGTAAAGGCTCCAAACATTTCGGTTCTAAGTGGCTCTGTTTATACGACATTCTTTCCTCTTGCGTCAGGAAAAGGATGCCTGCTTTCTGGTGGAGGACAGAGGCACGGAAGAGCAACCCCGACTCTTAGATTCTGTTGTGGTCCAGGAAACAAAAAGGTTTTCTCTGAGCAGCCAGCATCTCTCTTTTCCGTCCCCTTTCTCTTTCCTCCATCCTTGTCTCCCTGTCCGGTGGACCGGGACTCAGCCCCATCAGATACCTCCTTGCCCACCCTTGGATGACCAGATTGATCACCCGGGCCAGGGAGGGACGGATGATTGGAGAGCAGGGGTACAGACACGGCCAGGCCACCCGGATCACTAAGGTACTGTAACCGCAAACCAGGTGTGTGACTGCCTCACAGCCCTGTCCCTGGGACGCGAAGATCTACTCTTGGTGAGTTTTGAAGAAGAGGAGTTGATAGGAAGGACTGAAAAGAGGCAGAAGCTTTCAGGAAAGTACGTTCAACCCAAAGCCTGGCTTATTAAGTGATCGTTCTTCTAACATAAAAGCTGCTGTACCCACCCCACTTTCAGACTAAGTGATAAAGCTGAATGTAGTTTTTTTTTTTTTAAGTGAAATGACATTTCAAATGTGTACAAATCAGTGAAAAAAGCTCCTTAGTTCACAAAGTGAAAACAAATGCCCAACAGGGTACTCCTGCATTTTGAAAATGGTCTTAACAAAATCAGTAGGAAATTAATATTTAAAGCAGAAGCCACTTTTATTACATTATTCCTGTTGAAATCTGTTCCGCTTTTGCCCCCCGTAGCACAGGGAACAACTTATTAAAATGCTTCGTGCATTTAGCACTTCTTACGAGAAAAGAAGCAAAAAACCCGTTGCCCTCACCTCAAAAAGACAACGGTAGAGGAAAGAAGAGTTGGAAACATGGGACAGACAGCTAACTGGTCTACCTCGAGCCTGCCTGCCTGACATATCCACTCGGACGATACGTACTGCACACCCACAGTTATTTGACATATACAGAGAGAGAAAAGAGCAGAGATCAGGCATGTATCTTCATTTGTAAGCCAGTTACATCCCAGCTGAAACATAGAATACATACAATTTTCTTAAATCCGTAGAAGTCACAGCATTTTCATAGTGTGAACGCTCACAAATTAAATATGTGTAGCGCTCCACTGCTGGTAAAAATCCGCACAGAAAATACCTTATTTAACCAGGAAATAAGTGAATCCACTGAGGTTAAAGAGTCACGTCAAGGACGAACTGTCATCGAGGCTCATCCTGAGGCAAACGGTGTGAAGCCGGGAAGCACAAGCTGACCTCAATATCAGGACATCAAATTAGCACCAACGAGCATGGGCTTGGCACGGGCTAGACAAACCGGACAGAAATGGACCCCGTCCTCCCAGGGGATCCTGCGATGTGGCCCGGTGGCCATTGCAGTGGAGAAAAGAAGTTCACTTCAACAGGTTGGGCTGAGAAAACGGTTATATTATTTACAAAGACAGGAAACAAAAATTAGTTCCCTATACAAAGGCTATAAAAAGAATTCATGTCCAGTAGCTAAAGGCCAAAATAAAACTTTATAACTTTTAAATGGAAACAGACTCTCTCTATGACTTCAGAGTAAGGACGGATTTAACAAAGAAAGCAGCAACCACAAAGAAAACGACTAATAAATTCAGCTACATAAAAATTTAAAACTTCTGCATAAAGAGGTTCATAGGTAGGTCTCACACTGGATGCTCTCGACAGGACATCTAATCTCTCAGGTGGCTCAGACGGTAAAGAATCTGCCCACGATGCAGGAGACCTGGGTTCAATCTCTCCGGGAAGATCCCCTGGAGGACAGCAAGGCATCCCAGTCCAGTATTCTTGCCTGGAAAATCCTATGGACAGAGGAGCCTGGCGGGCTACAGTCCATGGGTTCGCAAAGAGTCGGACACGACTGAGTAACTAACAGGACATCTAACTGATGAAGGATTATCATTCAGAATACATAAACAATGCCCAGAAAGCAACGAAAGAACCAGAGAAACGGGACATTTAAAAATCTACAGAAATGGGCAATGCAGGTAGAAACACAGACGACCCCTGTGCGTCAGAGAGGACCAGGCACACGCGTCATGGGCAGAGCAGTAAGAACCACAGGGAGACGACGCTTCACGTGCATCCCAAGGCAGACCCTAACTCCCCACACCCTGCTGACCGTAAGGGTGAAGGCTGGGACCCGCATCCATTGCTAGTGGGGGTGTGGGGATGGAGGGAAGTTCGGTAATATTTGGTAAACTTGGAGATCTTGTGCTCCCCAGCCCAGCAACCTCACTCCCAAGAAACGTCCTCCCGCACATGTTCAAACAGCACTGCGCACGGTAAAGCCAGAAGGAGACTGCAAGCGTCCACCCACGGGAGAACTGATCATGAATATTCAGAGGGGAGACGGCAAACACCACACGGATGCAAACACAAGGAAACAAGCTACCGGGTCGACACGAACGGATCCCAACAATATCACACTGAACAAGCTGCATTAGAATACATGCAGCGACTCCGTTTGTGAAGCGAGTACACTTCGGAAAACCGTGGCCGTGTTTACATTCACCCAGGAAAAATGAGACGTACAGAGGGATGGTGATGTTGAATCCAGGAGTGGTAACTCCTGGAGGAGAAGGGCAGGAATGAGGCTGGGGAGCCGTAAACAAAATTCAGCTGTATTGAAAATGCTTATCTCATTAAGCTGAATTACGGGTACATAATACATGAATGGAGAAGGAAATGGCAACCCACTCCAGTGTTCTTGCCTGGAGAATCCCAGGGACGGGGGAGCCTGGTGGGCTGCCGTCTATGGGGTCACACAGAGTTGGACACGACTGAAGTGACTTAGCAGCAGTATATTGAAAAGCAGAGACATTACTTTGCCAACAAAGGTCCATCTAGTCAAGGCTATGGTTTTTCCAGTGGTCATGTATGGATGTGAGACTTGGACTGTGAAGAAAGCTGAGTGCTGAAGAATTAATGCTTTTGAACTGTGGTGTTGGAGAAGACTCTGCAGAGTCCCTTGGACTGCAAGGAGATCCAACTAGTCCATTCTAAAGGAGATCAGCCCTGGGTGTTCATTGGAAGGACTGATGCTGAAGCTGAAACTCCAGTACTTTGGCCACCTGATGCGAAGAGCTGACTCATTGGAAGAGACTCTGATGCTGGGAGGGATTGGGGGCAGGAGGAGAAGGGGACGACAGAGGATGAGGTGGCTGGATGGCATCACTGACTCGATGGACGTGAGTCTGAGTGAACTCTGAGAGTTGGTGATGGACAGGGAGGCCTTGTGTGCTGCGATTCATGGGGTGGAAAAGAGTCGGAGACGACTGAGGACTGGACTGAACTGAACTGAACTGAGGTGTTTATCACCAGGCTTCCCTGGTGGCTCAGTGGTAAAGAAACCTGCTATGTCAAGAGCATAGGGTTGCAAAGAGTCAGACGTGACTGAGCAACTGAACTGAACTGAACTGAAGGAAAAAGGAGAAGCTCAACAAAGAGGAATGAAATGCTGAAATATTTAAAACGAAGTGATGATGAAAAACACTTTTAAAAGCTCTGTTCTTACTCATCCTCCATGAAAACATTCCCAAGGAGGAGACTGTCAAAGTTTTTAACTGTGAGCAACACTGTTTAAAGGACACAGGTACTAACACTTTCCCCTCGCAGACCCTCAGGTGTTAAGACGTGATGGGGACAAATGGTCTAGGAAATAATTTGTTTAAAATAGCTGTTTGGAAGTCAGAGCTTCCCGAAGTGGGAACACCAGAGCACCCTCATAAAAAACAGGGAAAGTGTCTTCCTTTCTTCTTAAAACTCTCCCTCAACACAGGTTTGCTCATGTGACCCGTGGCAGGTTTGGAATGACCTTGTGGAAAACTCACAAGTAGAGAGAGAGAGAGGAGCCAGAAGCAAATGAAGGAATGAACTCCACATTTAATACTGTGTGGTGTGGCTGGGGCTCTCTGCGAGGGGTGAATGAGACCGTCCCAAGCTGATTCAGCGAGCGTGCGGTGTGGCTGGGGCTCTCTGCGAGGGGTGAATGAGACCGTCCCAAGCTGATTCAGCGAGCATGTGCACAGCAGGCTGCTGTCAGAGAGGACGGGAGGCCCTTCTGGGCTGGGGGGAGGGCTGGTGGGCACCTGTGGCCCCTGGATCTCCCCCCAGTCATGTCATCAGCTGGTGTCTTCCTTCACGGCCTCCCCTGCAGAGCGAGTTAATCACAGCCCTTCTGCCGAGGGCTGTCTGGAGGATCAGACATAAATATGGAGCCTGCTTAGAACACAGCTTGAACCTGGGGTGTGGGGATGCAAAACCACCAACAGACATAGAGATTTCATGACAGAGCCACTGCTCACATCCCTCCAGACTGCAGACAAGTAGGGGCACGCCTGCCCCACCTACGGAGCGCGGGCAGGGGCTGTGCCCACGGGCACCCCACGCGCCCCACAGCTCTGCCACCCTCTTCCCTGGCTCCGCGCTCATTCGGAGCACTCTTCCACTCTTGCATTCACATCCTACCCGTTCTACCTCTCCCAGCACCACCTCCGGTCAGATTGTCTCCAAAGATTCCGGCCAGATATCTTCAGACTTACAACTTGCCACCAAGTCCTCTACCTGGGTTCTGGGTCTTGGGCTGCGGGAGGGGTCAAAACACATTTGTCATGGCAACGATGCGCTCTGCCCTCAGAGACTTTGCTTTCTTGGAAGGCCACCTGGTCTCAGAGTGCATGGATGACAGACAAATCTGCAGTTCATGCCACGCATGCGGCAAAATCTTACAGCATTCATAATTAATGCAAGAATATTACTCTTGTCTCCTTAATGAGACTGAAGTGAAGTGAAGTGAAAGTTGCTAGTTGTGTCTGATGCTTTGCGACCCCATGGACTGTAAATTGTCTAGGCCAGAAAACTGGAATGAGTAGCTGTTCCCTTCTCCAAGGGATCTTCCCAATGAAGGGACTGAACTCAGGTCTCCTGCATTGCAGGGGGATTCTTTACCAACTGAGCCACCAGGGAAGCCCAAGAATACGGGAGTGGGTAACCTATCTCTTCTCCAGCAAATCTTCCCCACCCAGGAATCGAACCAGGGTCTCCTGCATTGCAGGTGGATTCTTCACCAGCTGAGCCACCAGGGAAGCCCTAAAAGGCAACCCCTGGGTCATCACTTAGCCTAAAAAATGAGATGAAATACAAGGTCCTAAATTTCTCACTTGGAATTAAAATTTGTTTGTTGAGGCTTAATTCAGTTAAGAAATCAGAATTTATCTTTGTAAGTTTCTAGTAGATAGTCCTATTTAAATTTTAAAATATCATGGTTTCTCTCTAGACACTTAAAATTTGATATGACATTACAGGAACAAAGGAACACACAGGCCCTGATTCTGACTGTGAAAGGGCTGTGGGGGTAGCTGTTTTAGACAGAAATGCGCTCAGGAACACCCGTACATTTTCCCTATTATGTATTCAGCTGCGATGTTCCAAAGGTGACATAAAAATAAAAATAGCATACACATTTTATTGAAAAGAGCAAACTCAAAGATTGCTTTCTGTGGTAATAAGGCCTGAAATGAAAATATGAGATCAATGCTTGAGATATCAAGGTTCTATCTTGTCCAAAACATGACAACGCGAATAAAAAACCTTTTTTTACTTTGCAGGCTGATTCGAATTTAGCCTAAGGCACAAAATCACCACCTGTTATCAGATTAGTGGGCTCTGGATCCTGATTCCCTACTGCAGGTTCAAAACCTCAGTGAGTGTTCACAGGAAAGCAAAAACCAGTGCAAGGCTTCCTCGTGAAGGGGAGCGTGGGGGACTCCACACTTGAGATTCTTCAGGCCTTTCTGTTAGAGCTACAGCCCAGAGGGATGGTTTAAGCAATTCCTGCCCATTAGAAAATAAGATGGTGGACCCGATAGAAGATTATTTAAATAGATTAGATTTCAACCAACTGTACTCTATTTATATTGAGACCCATAGATCCAAGTGCTTGTAGTAAGTTAAAATGGATTCCTTTGAAACACGCCTGCCTGTTCACAGTGGGAAAAGCCCCTGCCTTCCTGGCTCTATTACACGAGAAAAGCGAGTGACTCTGGGACTTCAACTCTGCAGAGACATAGCCCAGACACACCCCACCTGGGATCTGGCTGTCCAAGCAGGGCTGGAAAGGGTCTTCGGAATGACCGCAAGTCATGGTAGGATGGCAGGGTGGACACAGAGGTCACCGCATTTGTGCTGCAAATGATACCATCAAGAAAATGAAAAGACAACCAAGAAAATGGGGGAAGTATCTGCAAATAATATATCTGGTAGGTGGCTTGTATTCAGAGCATATAAATAACACTCACAACTCAATAATTTAAACAATCACGTAATATTTTTTAAAAAAATGACAAATGACCTGAATAGGGATTTCTCTGAGGAAGATATGGCCAATAAACACATGTGAAGGTGTCCAGTACCACTAGGCAGGAAACACAGCCCAAAGCACAGTAAGGCAGACATGACTTCACACCCAGTAGCTTCACACCCTCTCGGATGGCTCTGGAGCAGCAGCAAGTCTTGCTGAGAAATTGCACCCCTTGGTCTCTGCTGGTGGGAATGTAAAATCTGCAGCCACTTTGGAAAACAGTCTGGAAGTTTCTCAAAAACTTAAACAATAGTGTTACCATGTGACCCAGCAATTTCAGTCCTAGGTATCTGCCCCAAAGAAATGAAAACACATCCACACAAAACCCTGTTCACAAAGGTTCACAGCACATTAGTCACAATGATTAAAAAGTAGAGACCACCCACACCAAAGCCTTTGACTACAGATCACAGCAAACTGTGGAAAAATTCTTCAAGAGATGGGAATACCAGATCACCTGACCTGCCTCCTGAGAAATCTGTATGCAGGACAAGAAGCAATAATTAGAACCAGACATGGAACAATTTGGAACATGGTTCCAAATTGGGAAAGGAGTACGTCAAGGCTGTATATTGTCACCCTGCTTATTTAACTTATATGCAGAGTACATCATGAGAAACGCTGAGCTGGAAGAAGCACAAGCTGGAATCAAGATTGCCAGGAGAAATATCAATAACCTCAGATACGCAGATGATACCACCCTTATGGCAGAAAGTGAAGAACTAAAGAGCCTCTTGATGAAAGTGAAAGAGGAGAGTGAAAAAATTGGCTTAAAGCTCAACATTCAAAACACGAAGTTCATGGCATCTTGTCCCATCACTTCATGGCAAATAGATAGGGAAACAATGGAAACAGTGACAGACTTTATTTTGGGGTGCTCCAAAATCACTGCAGATGGTGACTGTAGCCATGAAATTAAAAGACGTTTGCTCCTTGGAAGAAAAGCTATGACCAACCTAGAAAGCATATTAAAAAGCAGAGAAATTACTTTGCAGACAAAGGTCCGTCTAGTCAAAGCTATGGTTTTTCTAGTAGTCATGTATGGGTGTGAGAGTTAGACCATAAAGAAAGCTGAGCCCCAAAGAATTGATGCTTTTGAACTGTGGTGTTGGAGAAGACTCTAGAGAGTCCCTTGGACTGCAGAGGTCAAACCAGTCAATTCTAAAGGAAATCAGTCCTGAATATTTATTGGAAGGACTGATATTGAAGCTGAAACTCCAATACTTTGGTCACCTGATGCAAAGAACTAATACCTTGGAAAAGACGCTGATGCCGGGAAAGACTGAAGGCAGGAGGAGAAGGGGATGACAGAGGATGAGATGGTTGGATGGCATCATCGACTCGATGGACATGAGTTTAAGCAAGCTGTGGGAGTTGGTTGTGGACAGGGAAGCCTGGCGTGCTGCAGTCCATGGGGTCACAAAGAGTCAGACATGACTGAGCGATTGAACTGAACTGAACCAAGAGACCACCTAAATGTCTGTCAGCTGACCCATGGATAATAATATGTGCTATGTCTGTGCAGTAGAGTATCTGGTGATTAAGAGAAATATCTGCTACAACACAGATGAACATGAGCACATGATGATGAGTGAATGAAGGTAGTCACAAAGCATCGTGTGTTCTGTGACTCCATTTACAAAAAATGTGCAGAACGGACCAGTCTGTAATGACTAAGAGCGATTAGCCATTGACTCAGGCTGTTGGGGGGGCAATGGATGGAGAAATGGAGAGTCACAGGAAGTGGGTTCCTTTTTGGGGTGATGAAAAGGTCTACAGCACTGAGAATATACTCAAAACCCCGGCACTCACTGTATTCTGTGAAGGGGTGAACTGAATGGTATGTGAACTAGATCTCATAAAACTCTTTGAAAAAACAGGAAAAAAAGTCATAATATTCAAGTGAACTTAGGACAAAACAGCTACTCACACAGGTGGTTCAAAGAACTTTCTGGTGCTTTTCATTAAAATGTAATTTAAAGAACAAAGCAGCGTACATGCTTCTCATGTGTCTGATTTTAATTCTGTGTCAGTTGTCAGGGAAATTTTGGAATTTTTCAAAGACACCCCTCTGCCCCACCCTCCAAAGACACTAGCAGGATGTATGACAGACAATCGCCCAGGATATTTGCTTCCTGACAATGCACGAGAATTTAGGATGGGCACTTAACAAATACTGGAAATGAAGTTTCTGGGGGTATAAACAATGCTCCCTTAGCAAAGGTATAAAGCAACCACACACGACTTAGAAGTTGAATAACTTTAACTGCATTGTTAACAAGTATCCCTATACCCATGTAAACTGAACTGAATTTGATATTATAAAAACAGAAAAACGTTTGGCTCAACATCTTCACTCTAATTTAATGATCTATCAGTATATGGAAGAAAAGAAAATACCTGTGGATTTTAGTTACAGACTTCAGGATTATTTCTGTCTGTGAGGGAGACAAAATCCGGAGTCACTTTGAGTCCGGGGGAAACCATACCATTTTGGCTACCGTTTGGACCTACAAGGCATGTGAAAGCAATCTCCCTGGATATGGCACAGATAGACGCGGCTCTGCAGAGCGTGGTAACAGCGCCTGATGACTTCTCCCCGCGAGTGGCTCAGAAAGCTCCCAACTCTTTCCAGCCCTGTTCTAGGAGCAAAGGCTTTTTCAATCTGGGCAGCTCTAGGCTGTAGGTGTTTGCTCTGTGTCTCCCACAGCTGATGCACAGTTGGACACAGAGTCATGTTTATTCCCAAATCCAAACAACCAGGAAGCTAAGGATCTGGTTTAAAAACAGAGCTCTTATGAAAGAGAAAAGTGAACTAACCATGAATAACTAAACAATTTAAGATTGGAGATTTACTCTGAAGCATAAGTTCTGGAATATATACCAACGGTAGGGTCAGCCCAAATTCAACCTGGTCTCGGCTGACATGTGGAGAGGGAAGAGAGGAGGGGGGTTTGTCAACTTGCCTGGAGGATTAACCTGTAGATAAAGATAACGAAGGTGTTACTTAGTCTTTTTTCTAGAGTGATTTGGCTTCCAAACTGGGGTTCTCTGGGATCTTGGGGTCCTGTGATCTGGCTACAGACCCATAGGGGACAGGAAGGCCACAGGGAGACCCTCTCATCCCCTCGCAAGCAAACTGGCTCTTCTGCAAAACCTGTTTCACATACTGCAGCTCTGCACGTGATGTTTGAAATAGGGTGCCTGTGTAATAGACACACGGACAAGCCTTGATTTGGGTTTACTTTCAGGGTTACTATAGACTGAATGAAGCACAAGCTGGAATCAAGGTTGCCGGGAGAAATATCAATAACCTCAGATATGCAGATGACACCACCCTTATGGTGGAAAGAGAAGAAGAACTAAAGAGCCTCTTGATCAAAGTAAAACGATGGAAACAGTGACAGACTTTATTTTGGGGGGCTCCAAAATCTCTGCAGATGGTGATTTCACTGTAGCCATGAAATTAAAAGATGCTTGCTCCTTGGAAGAAAAGCTATGACCAACCTAGACAGCATATTAAAAAGCAGAGACATTGCTTTGCTGACAAAGGTCCATCTAGTCAAAGCAATGGTTTTTCCAGTAGTCATGTATGGATGTGTGAGTTGGACTATAAAGAAAGCTGAGCGCTGAAGAATTGCTGCTTTTGAACTGCAGTGCTGGAGAAGGCTCTTCAGAGTCTCTTGGACTGCAAGGAGGTCAAACCAGTCAATCCTAAAGGAAATCAGTCCTGAATATTCATTGCAAGAACTGATGCTGAAGCTGAAGCCCCAGTACTGTGGCCACCTGATGTGAAGAACTGACTCATTGGAAATGACCCTGATGCTGGGAAAGATTGAAGGCAGGAGGAGAAGGAGACAACAGAGGATGAGATAGTTGGATGGCGTCACTGACTCGATGGACATGAGTTTGAGCAAGCTCCAGGAGTTGGTGATGGACAGGGAGGCCTGGTGTTCTGCAGTCCACAGGGTCGCAAAGGGTCTGACATGACTGAGTGACTAAACAGAACTGAGAGACAGGACCCGTTAGATTAAATGATTGCGTCATTTTTCTATAATATAATATTGCTATAGCTATGGTGCTGAACCACAAGGCTGGATTTTTATATTGAACTAGAAATATGAAAATGTTGTATATTCTGAATGATCAAAAGCTTTCTTTTATTTAGAAAAGCTTTAGTGTCAAGTATATTTTGTTGATTGGGGGCTTCCCTGATGGCTCAGCGGGTGAGGAACCCTCCTGCAATACAGGAGACATGGGTCTGATCCCTGGGGTGAGAAGGTCCCCTGGAGGAGGGCATGGCAACCCACTCTGGTATTCTCGCCTGAAAAATCCCATGGACAAAGGAGCCTGGTGGGCTACAGTCCATGGGGTCACAAAGAGTAGGACACGGCTGAGCGACTGAGCACAGCAGCATATTTTATTAATCTGTACTTATTTGGAAATGGGGAATTAACAAACTGAAATATTCATGTAGTCAGAAAATACCTGTCTGCCCTATTTCAAGATAAAGGACATTTATTAGCTTTGATTCACTTGCTCTTCTTATTCTTGTTTTCAATTTATTTCTGTACTCCCATCTCCTCTTTATATCTCTTGCTATTTATTTCAACACAATATATTTTGCTACCAAGTAGAGTCGGACACGACTGAGCAGCTTCACTTTCACTTCTCGCTTTCATGCATTGGAGAAGGAAATGGCAACCCACTCCACTGTTCTTGCCTGGAGAATCCCAGGGACAGGGGAGCCTGGTGAGCTTCCGTCTGTGGGGTCGCACAGAGTCAGACACGACTGAAGTGACTTAGCAGCAGCAGCAGCTTTCTAGAGGGGCTTCCCAGATGGCTCAGCGGGTAAAGAATCCGCCTGCGATGCAAGAGGTGAAGGCAGTTCGATCCCTGGGTCAGGAAGACCCCCTGAGAAGGGAATGACAACCCACTCCAGTATGCTTGCCTGGAGAATCCCACGGACAGACGAGCCTGATGGGCTCGTGGGGTCACACAGAGTCGGACACAGCTGACGTGGCTGAGCACACACACGCACGAGCTTGCTAGAGACAGAAACACCTACTGGTAAACATACACGAAAAAGGGATTCTGAAATGGCTCTGGGAGCATGAAGGCATTTACCGCAGAGTGTGGCTTATTACTTAATGAATGTATGAAAGCAAGTCATTTTTCTCCAATTAAGCATGACGTCACCACGGAAGTCAATGCAAAAAGCTCCCTCTCATCCCTGTGAATGAAAAGATAATCAAACCAACACAGACAGTGGTGGCAGAACAAGGGACAGAAAATTAACGTGAGTTTGCTGAGTTCTGTCCATCCCCTATAAGCAAAACTCAAGGACACAATTTAAAGGAACAAACTCATGACGGTTGAAGAAGATGGAATCTGAGGCAATCACATTAGGTGACCCGTGATGCCAAACACTTAGAAACGCTTTGAGCACAAAGTCTGTGGGTACTTCCAGGGTAGAAACGGCTGCTTGCTCAGGAGTCTTATCAGGCATATCATAGTTTTATGATCTTTTGCTTTATGTAAAAAATTCCTTCTAGTAATTTATCAAAATACAATCACTACAGTAAACAGGTACTGCTGGCAAAAATTTGGGCACAAAAGTGTAAGAAAAATAATGCAAAGAAAACAATGTTACAATGTCTTCACAAAACTTGTTCTATACAATGAATATATGCATATTCATTTTTACATAGAATTATAATGTTGGATAATTTTACGGAGTAGGAAGCTAAGTACAATAAATAAAATACTCTTTCTAGAATCAATACCCACTGCTATCTTGTTTTGAAACCCTATTTATTTAAATTATTATTTACATAGTCTAGATTTTAGACTGGAGACTGTTATGAGAAATAAAAGTAGACAAAAAAGGAACAAAAGGGTTCTTAGACTCCCTAAATACACCGAGGAACGACTGTGAACATAACGTAGTTCAGGCTTTTGCACCAAGAACTATATTCAGTATCCCGTGATAAACCATAATGGAGAAAAATACGAAAAAGAATGTAGGCACGTATACAGACAATCGAGTCACTTTGCTGAACAGTAAACATTGTAAATCAAGTATACTTCAATGAAATAAACCTTTAAAAATGCATCAAGGTTTTAAATGAATAAAAAAGTAATTTTCTCAATTTACCATCTCAGTTAAACTGGAAAACCTGAAAAAAAATGTTTCTACTATGTTTTGAAATATAAATTTAAAGGTATTATTATATTTTCCAAATAATATACATTATTATCCTATTAAGACATGCCCCTAATAGCCTATTAAGACACGTCCCTGTTCTTTCCAAGCAGCCATTTGGCAGAATTGTATCAACATTTGCAAAATTGTCGGATACACTGCATATGTCCCTTCATCCAAATGGACGAACAACCATAAGAGCATCGGCCGGATCCAGCCGCTCCCTGCTCCAGAGAGGCCAATAGGCTGTAACTGCCCCTGGGGTCTCTCCGCCTCATCTGTGCTTGCCTGCTTCCTTCGGCTCTCGCCAGAAGCTTTGCCTCTGTGGCACACAACACGAGCAGGGAGGGAAAGTGAGATGGAGGACACACCCCTCTTGTGTAATTATAAAAATCAACAGCACTGTGTTTTAATGGGACGATCAGCTCTCTGGGTCTGAAACCCTTTAGCTTTTCAATACAGTTTCTTCATCTATGAAAAGGATATAATTATACTTATTTTAGGATTCTAGTAAAGAGTTAATTAGATATAAGTATGTCAGGTTTTGACTTCCCTGGTGGCTCAGACGGTAAAGCGTCTGTCTATGATGCGGGAGACCCGGGTTTGATCTCTGGGTTGGGAAGATCCCTTGGAGAAGGAAATGGCAATCCACTCCAGTACTATTGCCTGGAAAATCCCATGGACAGAGGAGCCTGGTAGGCTACAGTCCATGGGGTCACAAAGAGTCGGACACAACTGAGCGACTTCACGTTCACGTTCACGTTTATGTCAGGTTTTACTTGAATAAAAAAAACCCACATCAAACTGGCTTAAACAATAAGAGAAACTGGTTGGATCACATAACCAAGATGTTCTAAGGTAGTAAGGACTTCAGGCATGGGCTGATCAAGGCTCCAACCTCATTTCTCTATGGCTCTGTGTATTGGTTCCCCTGTAGAATGGGTAACCTCCTGCTCTCAGAAAGTTGCCAGGCTCCATGCCTCCTTGTTCCTCCAGAGCCAATAAACAAAGGTCCCAAGTTACAATCCATTTTGACTGTCTTAGACCACATGCTCAACTCTGAGCTAATCACCATGGCCAGGAAACCACCACATGTAGTGTGTGCACATGTACACACACACACACACACACACACACACAGTTAAAACACATGTGTATATAAACTTAAATCTTTATAGAGATCTGCTCATAATCTCCAGATTGTCAAGGTGAACACTTCACACTGGTCTTTGCTGAGAAAGGAAACTCGTGTTGTTTAGTTTTCACATAGCTCAGGCCCCTTCACCTTAAAACTTATAAAATCCAAGAAAGACCCACTGGCTGGAAGAATAACAGTCACTTCAGCCCTGGTCTTGTCTCTACTGTTTATCTCCCAGGTGGAGCAGCTCTGGATGTGAGACCACCCGCCACTCTTTCAGTGACAGACGCGTATCTGGAAATATGAAATGCACGTGAAGGGTAACTACAGATAACCACGGCTTTCAAACTCAAAGGCGGGCTACTGATGCTGACATAATACTGCAGAAGAGTGAAATTCATAGATTAGGTTGGTTACAAAGAATTCAGGGAAGCAAAACAGATCCCTGTAATTTCCATTCTGGAGCCTTTCCTCATAGACACTGAGGAAAGTGTCTATGAGGAAAGACACTGTGTCTGACATATGAAGTCAGTCTTGTGGGCTCCGCACAAGCATTTCCACTATCATGTGAATGACAACACACTTGTTCAGTCCGCAAGGCGTGTCAGACTCTGTGCGACCCCGTGGACTGCAGCCCGCCAGGCTCCTCTGTCCATGGGATTCTCAAGGCAAGAATACTGGAGAGGGTTACCATGCCCTCCTCCAAGGGATCTTACCGACCCAGGGATCAAACCCAGGTCTCCTGCACTGCAGGCAGATTTTTATTGTCTGAGACGCCAGGGAAGTCCTACATTTCCATAATGCTTTAAAGAGTTTCCAGAATGTATCAGATCCCACCAGTGGTCAGGGATGTCCCCCTGGGCTGGGGGAAAGGTGTGGGCTGAGATGAGCCCAGGGATCAGGCCCACCAGGTACAGGAGGGCTGGGGGCCCTCAAGTGGTGATCTTTCAACAGCAGTGCAGGTATGAGCTCCACGGACTTTGAGCCCAGGTGTGGGCCAGCCAACCCGGCCAGCGGCTGTGCCCCTAAGAAAGGTGCCAGAGGTCAGAAGCACAGAGGGATTCCTTCACAGAACCAGGCTGCTCCTGAGATGGGGAGGAAGAGGAGGGTAACCCGCTTGTCCTGAGCCAGACAGCGGACCTGTAGGCTCTGAAGTGGAATGATGTATCACAACCACACTTGGAGTTCAAAAGCCTTCAAATGGGACTAGAAATTGCTTTAAGACATTACACAAGCCACCTCCCTGGAATTAAACCTATTCCTCGGTAAGTACTGGCTTTTAAAATAAAAGCCCATTCAACTTTCATCGTTTTAGTTTTTAAAAATTGCTAGTGTTAAAACATTTTGAAATTTCTGAATTTGCTTTTAAAATGTTGGCAGTTTCTCAACCCTTTTAAGACATTTTACTGCTTTAAGAAATTTTAAGTGATGACAACGGTCGGCTTTTTCATACTTTTTACTGCGGATGACACTCTACCAGCTACACTGCAAATGTAGATTAGACGCTGTGCCTGTGGCCGGTTCTGAAACGCCAGGCAGCAGACCGACGGTTCCTAAGCAGGACCTACAGCGGAAGGACCGACAGTTCGGGTCCTCCTCAAGCAGGTGCGTGGCTTTGCCGTGTTTTCTGAGTGGCTTTAATCCTCCCCACATTATTCGTCTCAGGTCATGGCCACTTTTTCCTACATTTAAACCCTCTGAGCCCAAGTCCTACCGACCATTTCTGGGCATGTGGTGAACGTTCAGTTAAACCTGAGACTGTTTTCTTGTTTGTTGCTTTACTTGCTCAGTCATGTCTGACTCTTGCAACCCCAGGGACTGTAGCCCGCCAGGCTCCTCCATCCACGGGATTCTCCAGGCAAGAATACTGGAGTGGGCAGCCATTCCCTTCTCCAGGGGATCTTCCCAACTCAGGGATGGAACCGGCATCTCCTACATTGGCAGGCGGATTCTTTACTACTAATCGATCCACTGAGGAAGCCCAATACCTAAGAGAGACCTTCCAGAAAGACCTCCACGTGTGAATGACAACACAGTGTCGCAGGTGATGCAGGCCACAGAGAACACGTGTCCGGGACACAGCAGGACAGCGGTCCTGACGGCCATTCATGGCTGTTCCTGGACACAGAGCCCCTAGAGCAGAGCTCCATGGGTCCCAGATGAGACACAAGTGAGTTCAAGGTTTTATGCAAATTCACGCATAGCCGGAGGCCCAGAGCTCGCACAGAGCAGGGCCCACCTGGAGGCTTGCACAGAGCGGGGGCCCACCTGGAGGACGCCATCAGAGGGGATGGGGGGGTCTCCCTACCAGCTAAGGGAGCATCACTTCCCCAGGCCCTGCGACCCTGCAGCAGCCTCGGTGATCCGGTGAACTTTCTTGAAACCCAGAACTCCTCAGGAATGGGGGGCAGAGCCCAAACCACAGGGAGGGGCTCTGCTCATGGCCTGTCCATCCAGCACCCTCCCCTTGAGACAGGGCGTGGCTCTGAGCAGGGACCACCCCTGCAGACTGGCACTTGGGCAGCGCACTCCATGCCACCCTCCGTCACATGGCAATGACTCCTTTTCCTGGCTCCCACAGGCCATCCCTGACCAAACGCAAGCTCTCCAGGGACAGAGTCCTTGCAGGAAAGTGCTGGCCCTGAATCCCAGCCACAGGTCAGCTTCCCTGGGGGAGGCCGGCCCGGGCAAGGGTGGGTAGACCGGGCCTGAGTGGCTGATGGCACAGGAGGAGAGGACCGGAGGGAGGACCAGCCGCAGATAGAGCAGGCTGGGGGCGGGGCCGAGAGGAGGGACGTGGATCCCAGAGCAGGTGAGAGGCCTCTGCTAAGCTCCCAAACTCCCGAGATGCTCTGGGCAAGTGTCCGTCACCCCTGCTGAGTACACACCCCACAGCGTGGGGCACTCTCAGATGTGCCCCTCCTCCCTCTCCCTCACACGAAGGCAGTCACAGTGGCTACAGTTGGTTTGTTTTGACAAATCACTGTCACTTTCCCACGCCGATTGTTGGCGTTCCATGGTTGTCAACCGCAACGTCCAGTCAAAGGAAACACAGCGACGTGCTGACGGAGCCCTCCGGCGGGGGTCTGAGTGCCCAGCCCAGTGTGCGCCCAGCCCAGCCTCTGCAGACTGGCTTCACCACGGCCCACCAGCCTCAACGTTTTTATTCACATCTCTGTTGGAGTGAATTCTGCAAAGTCTTGAGTGCCTCACACACCCAAATCCATGTGTTCTCTCTGCTGAGATCTAGAAACACAAAAGTCCCGCCTAGCCTCACGCTGTTTCTCGGGGTTCTCGGGATGAAGGCAGGGAGCAAGCATCGCTCCCTTATTCCGGCAGCCTTCCCTGAGCTGCAGACTAAAGCAGAAAGCCAGAAGCAGAGGATGTTCTAAAAATGTGTTCTTTTCTGCTTTATCTGTTTTTTTTTTTTTCCTTTACTTAATCTTCAAAGTCAACCAAACAGAGCAGCAAGGCATACAGCAACAGTGTCTCGGTGTTTGGCCCCTTCCCACACTGGCCTGCCCGCCCCGCCTGGCCCCTCAGCCTCCTCCCACTGGGTGCCCCCCTCCCAGACGCCCCCTTCCTGTGCAAGCTGTCCACAGAGCACCCTCCCCAGTGCATGTTCTACTTACTGCTCACAATAAGAAGCTTTCTAGGTTTTCCATCCTTAGAGATCATCCACACTATCCGTTGGATGTAAAACATATATTTGAAACAACGTATCTGATCTTAGCTGCAGAAACTTTGCAACTATCCTGGGCCAAAAGTGTTAAAACTGAGACCTGACCCAGCAATCTGCTCAGTAGTCACTAGCGCACTTCCACCACAACTACTCCAAACGGGAGTCTTTCAAAGTAAAATGCCTCCATCCCTGTTCCTTAAAGATTCCACTGCACATTTTAACAGCCACACATTTTAATATCCGTGCGTTTTAACAAGTAAAAGCGGCCTCGGGGCAGACAGTGTGGCCGGGTGTCCTGACACAGAGAATGTCACGGCTCACGCTGACTGCAGACACCCAGGCCGACCAATCCTCCTGTAACATGTGGGTTTTCTTTCGGTCACGCCAAGCGGCATGTGGGATCTCAAGTTCCCGCTCCAGGGATCGAACCTGAGTCCCCTGCAGGGGAAGCAGGGAGTCTTACCCACTGGCCCACCAGGAAGTCCTCTGATCTGTGTCTTTGAATCTCCCTAATTTAATACAGGAAGGCAGAAGAGCCAAAAGAAAAAGCAGTTCTTCTTCCCAAGAAGTCAGACCATCTCCACTGGCTCCTGAGCCCCGCTCTTGCGGGCTGACGCCAGGAACGGCGGGAGCCTCTCTGCTCTGCCAGAGCCGCTACTTCCCTGAATTACATTTAAAAATGACAGCGACCGGGCCGAGAGCGTCACTGCCAGCAGCCTAGTGCAGCTCGGCCCAGGGAAGTGGGCTTCGTGGGGACAGGGCTGACTGGGAGCCGGCAAGTCCTCAGAAGGGCAGGGAGGAGAGGCTGGCTCAGGAGGACGACCTCTCCTCCCCACAACGACACGCTGACCCCCTTCCAGACGGGGTCCATCACAGCCAGCTGTGGACAATGCTGCAGAGCCCAAGGGCAGACTCTTCCCTCACCGGGCACATCCAACCTGCCGGGCATTTAATAACGGGAGGGCAGCCTCGCCACCCGTGCGGCTGACAGCGGGAGGGAGAGGGACATGCCCAGGCCGGCAAGACCCAGCACAGCCAGCGGCGGGAGCCGGGGACCTCTGGTCGGGGAGGGGGTTGGGGCGAGGGGGCGGCACCCCTGCCTGGCTCTCTGTCACCCCTGCCACCCTCTCCTGGGGCTCTCAGGGTGGGGCAGCCTGCAGACCCTTGGAGTGAAAGTGAAGTTCGCCCAGTCATGTCCACTCTTTGTGACCCCAGGGACTAAAGAGTCCATGAAACTCTCCAGGCCAGAATACTGGAGTGGGCAGCCTATCCCTCCTCCAGGGGATTTTCCCAACCCAGGGAAATCAGGGATCAAACCCAGGTCTCCCGCATGGCAGGCGGATTCTTTATCAGCTGAGCCACCAGGGAAGCCCAAGAACACTGGAGTGGGTAACCTATCCCTTCTCCAGTGGATCTTCCCAATCCAGGAATCGAACTGAGGGTCTCCTGCACTGCAGGCAGATTCCTTACCAACTGAGCTATCAGGGCAGCCTCGGGAGCCGGCAAACCAAAGCTTGTGGAAAAGATCGGGTGCTGAGAGTGCGCTGGTTGGACTAAGTCAGGGCTGTCTGATCAGTGGTCTTCCTGGGACCCCCTTCAAGGGATATCAAGGCACACAAACAGATTTCTAACAATAACAGGTACTGCTCAAGAAAAATTATTCTGGCACTTGCTAAAGACAACGAGGAAGACTTTATTCAAGGGACTACTGCCGTAGGTTTGGGACCCAGACGGAGCTCCCGTCCCGTAAGGGGGGGTGGGGGGTGATCTGCAGCCCAGGGGCAGGTGGGCGGCCTGTGGGGGTGGGGCAATTCTTTGTAAACTGAGCTGAAGGCGGGTCAGGGTCGCCACACCTTGCCTGGGGTCGTGGGGGTGAGGAGCTGGACCACAGGCCAAGGGTGGTCAAACCCTGAGGCTAGCCGGGGGTCCTCTCTGAATCGACACAGCAGGATTCTTGATGAAACCAGGCGCAGTGGGCCCACCAAGGACGACACAGAAGCCCAAGGTCCGGCCAGTGGGAAAGAAGGGCTGGGAGAGCCAGGCTCAAGTCTGAAGGGGGAGAGCTCTTGTCGGCACGTATCTCATGGTTCCAAACTCTGCCTCTGGCCCGGCTGGGGATCAGCCACAGTGATCACACTGTGAGACACAGACTCAGCCACCACAGTCACCTCTACCCCCGGGGTGCAGGCTCCTGGGGTTTAATTACACCTGCACCACCATGACAGCTCCTTAGCCAACTCACTGGCAGGGAAGGCTTCCTACACCGCTGCAAGTCAGATATGATGAACAATATTTTATACTGAATATATCTGAGCTGCTTGCTTGATTAAATCACACTGTAGCTTTACAGACTATCTGCTGGTAATTCCTACTTGAGTTTAATTTACTAGCTTTTACCAGTGGAAATACATCAGCTGACATGTGATGCTGCTGGGGGAAAAATACAACACAACCCAGCGTCATTGGAAATAATAGCAGTGCCTTCTAGAGAATGCTTTTAGCTACACTGGCTCGCTTACTTAACACACATGGAAGCTTGGACCAAAGGTGAAGAGCCTTTCTGGCTAAACTACTGGTTCCCAGCTGGACTCACACAGACACGGTCACCCCCAGTCTCCCCATATCTGAAAGGGCACTACCCACTGGAGCCCCGTGGGGACTAATCCACACCTGGGCTCTTGTGCGAACATCACTCTTTATCCCCTGCTCCAGCCCCTGTCTCAGAGTGCCAGCACCTGCAACCCACTTATTAACTTGCCTCATCTAAGAAGCTGTCCACCTGACATGCATGAAACAGCATGCAATCCAGGGTAATCGGCAAAGCAGTTGACGTGGACAGATATGCCGTTTTTTGCTTAGTGTGTTTTATTTCATTCCTGCACTTCTAAATGCATGAAAAATATACAGAAATGGTCTTGGTGAGGGCTCCCCCAGTAGCTCAGATGGTAAACCATCCACCTGCAATGCAGGAGACCCAGGTTCGATCCCTGGGTTGGGAAGAATTCCCTGGAGGACGAAATGGCAACCCACTCCAGTGTCCTTGCCTGGAGAGTCCCATGGACAGAGGAGCCTGGTGGGCTGCGGTCCATGGGGTCACAGAGAGGCAGGCGCAGCTGAGTGACTAGCACCCAAGGCTCGGCTGCATCAAGGGGGAGGATGCTCAGTGAACAGGTCAAAGAGGTGAAAGAAAAAGGCGTGAATCTACAAAGCAGACTCACAGACACAGGAACAGCCTGTAACCACCGCCAAGCGGGCGGAGAGCGGGGGAGGGATGGATGGGCCATGCAGACTGTTATACACAGAGTGGATGAACAACAAGGTCCAACTGTAAAGCGCGGGGAATTGTGTTCAATGTCCTGAGATAAACCACAATGGAAAAGAATATGAAAGTGAATGTATATATATATATGCATAGCTGAATCACTCTGCTGTACAGTAGAAATTAACACAACACAGTAAGCCAACCACCACTGTTGTTTAGTCGCCGAGTCGTGTCCGACTCTCCTGTGACCCCATGGACTGGAGCCCTGCAGGCTCTTTTGTCCGTGGGACTCTCCAGGCAAGAACACTGGCCATTTCCTTCTCCAGGGGAGCTTCCTGCTCCAGGGATTGAACCCTCATCTCTTGTCTGGCAGGCAGATTCTTTACTCCTGAGCCCCCTGGGAAGTCCAAGCCAACTATACTTCAATCAAACAATTTTTTTTAAGGGGTGAAATCTCAATATTTTTAGTTGTCTTTTCACATATTTTTGAATAAGAAAAAATATTTTGGGGGTATTTTCCTGGATGTAAGGAAAGAAAGTGCGTAATGAAATTGTAAAGATAAGCCGACAACAAATAAGGAATTAAGTCTAGTGTCTTCAAAATGGAACAAAGCATAAATAAGTACAACAATAAGCAAATTAAGTATTCACTAAAACGGACTTCCCCAATGGTTCAGCAGTTAAGGAATCTGCCTGCAATGCGGGAGACCCAGGAGACACAGGTTCAATCCCTGGGTGGGGGGAAGATCCTCTGGAGAAGGAAATGGCATTCCACTCCAGGATTCTTGCCTGGAAAATCCTATCAAAAGAGGAGCCTGGGAAGTTACCGTCTATAGGGTCCCAAAGAGTCGGACAGGCCAAGGCATGCGCTGAGGCTAAAAGTGGACTACTTCTGTGGTCTCCACTGACCTGCTGTTGCTGCTGTCCAAAAGCCCAATAAAACAAGGGTTAACATAGGATTTCTTTGGGTGCATTTACTGAAACTACCTGACAATTATTTTAATCACAAATGGTTTTCCTGGAAACCTCCCAGTATCAAGAAGAGCTTACCGATCAAGAATCAAGAATAAGTGTGAATGCTTTAACTTTCCAGGATGTTTTCTTTTTTTCCCCAGAATGGAGCCAACATTGCTATAGTTGCTAACAGTCCCTTAGCTTTTACTTTATGAGGATACCAGGTTTCCTTTAAAAAGGGTAAGTAAAATGTATCCATATGTGCACATGGATAATGATTGATTATCTGTGAGCATTGCAAATGGGAACAAATTGACAGCTGATGTAATTAGACCACTGAACTCCAGAGACGCCTGTGATTTCACAGGACTTAGACCCTACACAGCAGTTTCCATATGTGTCTTTGCCTCTCTCACCAGATGTTAAATTCACTGAGGGCAGGGATCAGACTTTCATCTCTCAACTGCTTAGCACGGGGCACATGGAATGTGTAGATAATTGAGCAAATAAATAAGTGAATGAAGCTCTTCTCCACTCGAGTTTACCACTATCACTACCCCAGGGAGTGTGTGTGTGCCTGCTAAGTCACTTCAGTCGTGTCCGACTCTGTGGGACCCTACGGACTGCAGCCTGCCAGGCTCCTCTGTCCATGGGATTCTCCAGGTAGGAACACTGGAGAGGGTTGCCACGGATCTTCCCCACCCAGGGATCACACTTGCCTCTCTGATGTCTCCTGCTTCGGCAGGTTCTTTACCACTAGTGCCACTTGCAAAGCCCCACCCCAGGGGGAGGACTTGCCTTTTGTCCTTCTCATTCATCCCCAACTGTCTTTCAGTAAAAATGTCAAAGTCAGGTGAAATGACAAAGAGAACCAAATTCCTGGCTTTGCTAACCCCAAGCAAAAGAAGTGTTCCCTAAATGAACCGACCTTGAATACTGATCCATTTAGCAAAATGGTAGATAAATCTTACCCCGAGTAAACAATATCCCTTTTCATTAATCAAAGCCCAGTATTCTCTCCAGAACGTTTCCTGGCCAACCTTTCTGAACCTGACTGAGCCCTTAACCATGCTCTGCACACACTTGGGAGGTTTCCTGGGGTACTGAGGGGTGCTGGGCAGGCTTCTTTCCCCAAGATCTGCTAGGTGAGCACAGCGATGGCAGGGTGGTTTCTGATCTAGAACCTGCCTGAGCTCTGGGTGCCTCGGCTTCAGGACCTGAGCTGTAATGCAGTCCTGGACCCCAGGTTATAGGCAAGATAAGGACGAGGAACAGCGGCATCCAGGCCAGATGACGGGAGCTCCATCTTAGCCATTGAGGCCACTGTTATCGAATGAATCAGGCTGGAATACAGTCTGAGAGAACTGATCTCTGCCTTTCCTTCCCCAGGGTGTTCAGGACGGGCGTCTCAATGATTAATTAATTACCAGGCTGGGACATAGCAGAAGCCATGGGATCTGTAGGCCTTGGGGGAGACGGTGGTGAGGGGGGGTGTCCAATCTCAGGTTCAGACAGAACCGGTAGGTATTCAACAATATGAAAAACATCAATAAGCCTGGGAAATACTTTATCAATATCCATAGCTAACAATGATTGATTACTGATTTTATCTTCTAGTCTCCATGTTAAACCTTTATGTATAGTAGCTCGGAATCATCATATGAAACCCATGAGGTAGGAGTCACCATCATCCCAATTTCACAGAGGAGAAAAACGAGGCTGAGAGAGTTGAAGGAACTGCCCTGCTATGAGAGGTAAAAGTGAGACTCTAATTTCAGTGGCTCTACTGCAAAGCCCACCGAGAACTTCCCAACTTCCAGAAAAGGTTCTCTAGGATAATTTTAGGTTACGGAGTGCATTCCAAAAATATCCTCTAGAGTAGCTTTCTTTTTAAAAATGAAAATAGCCTTCATCTGTGCATCTTCTAATCCATGGTAAACTCCAAAAAAACACACAACCAGAAATGGCTAAAATTAATAAGAGACAGCACACGCTCTCATAGTAAGAACTTCCTGTCAAACATGTTAGAAGCATAAGCAAGTTATTGTGCTTCCCTGGGCCCCATTTTCTCAACTGTAAAATAGACAGCTAGATGAGGCAATAGTCACACCTTCTAGAAGTGCTGTGGCTCTTAGGCGATGCTGCCAGTGGCCGCAGATCAGAGCTTTCCTGGGGTTGAGGGTCTGGCAGATGCTGAGGCCTGAAGCCTTTCTAGGGTATGCACATAGAAATAGATTCGAGATCTCCAAGTTCCATTTAGGAGCCCCCAAAATCATCCTTGCCAGTCAATGATTTAGCCAACTCAGCTGGCACAATGCTGACACACTCTAAAAACATTTAAGCTGTAATTTATAAACTGGTTCCAAATCTTATATTAAGCAACCTGGCTTCTCTGTTCCTTAGAGTTTACCAAATGCTGAGTTCACCAAATGCTGAGTTCTAAACCTAAAAGTCAAGTCAAATGTGAAACAAAGTATGAAACACCAAGTCTCTCCCTAGGAGCCTTTTTGATAAAGATGATACTGTTTCAATCTCCAAATATAATAACTACTGTTACTTTCCTGTTAATATCATTAGATACTGAATTTAAACAAAACAAACTTTTCAGTCTCTGTGCCTATTTTAAAATATAAATTTCACTGAAAGAATTAAAAAATAAATTTGTTTTTACAAAATGAGCTATATTTTTCATTAGTCCAAACAGAGGAAATACACATCCATGTTAAGTACTTCATATGTCCTATTTCTCAAGCTCAAATAATTGACAAACCTCCTTCTCAAATTTCGCATTTTTTGGTGAGTGGTTCTTGGTCTCTAATCTGTAACTGAATGAATGGTGGTGGTGATTTAGTCACTACATTGTGTCCAACTCCTGCAACTCCATGGAATATAGCTCACCAGGCTCCCCTATCCATGGGATTCTCCAGGCAAGAATACTGGAGTGGGTTGCCATTTCCTTCTCCAGGGGATCTTCCCAATCCAGGAATCAACCCCAGGTCTCCTGCACTGCAGGCAGATTCTTTACTGACTGAGCTACTGAATAGACAGGATTCTTTGGGGAACACTGGAAGGCAGTCAGGGATTTACTGGACTGAAGCACAGGTCAGCACTCAATAGATCCCCCACCAGGTGGAGGCACCATGAGGCCAGGATGGCTATGTCCTAGGTATTTTGGATCTACAATGCCCAGAACAGGGCTGTGCACGCACACAGCAGGATCTCAGTTAACACTTGCAGAATGATTTGGTTAAGTTTTCAGCAGGATTCTCAGGTTTTGCTCTCAGGGTTTTTGCTCCCTGGCAGTAGAATGAGGGCAGTAACAGACGTCTACCTGGATTTTCACAGGGATCAACTACGAGCAGCTGCTGAGAACGTCTGCAGAGACCGGAGCACTGAATCAGCGCTGGGCTTCTTTATCAGCACTTCTGTCCACCTCCAGACAGGGCACCTGGGTCACACGAACTGCTCACTGATCACGTGCTGACAGACTATATTTCTTCCTCATCCGCTTGACCTTCTGCATGTCTGATGGTTTATTTATAGTTTTATTTTGTGTACAGAAATTTTATTTTCACATCGAAGCAACATCACTTCTCTGTCCCCAGTCCCCACTTGGTTCCTATTGTATTCTTTTTTGAGGCACTTCCATAGCCCAGAACACCAGTGGTAAATGGATCATGCCCACAGGATTCCTGACATCCAGGAGGGCCAGTGTTTAGGATCCTTTACCTAAACAACACCGGAGTTCACTGCCTCTCCTTGCCAAGGACACGAATGGAGGGAGACAAGAAGCTGTATAATAAACTTGGCATTTAGGTATGAAGGTAAATACTCTTCTGAGTTTATATTCTTGTCTACTTTGGTGTTTTTTAAAAGCCTGACATCCAGGAAGATGACATCCCAATGAACTTAGGCTTCATCTGTCAGCATGAGGTTTAAAGGAAGCCCTCCTCCATTTTTGAATTATTGAATGAATAGTTGTATTTGAAAGATATGTTTTATCCACAGAAACCAGTCACAAAGATCCTACCTAGTCCTTAAGATTCTGATTTAGTGATTCCGTAACGGAAACTTTTAAAACAAGTACTTCTCTGTTGCTTTCATGTCGACTCCTGAGCTTCGCTTAAAGATCTCTTGTTACAGAACCCATGCCTGTATCTAATATCATGGCAGCCAGGACAAAGAAACCCAAGATGAAAAATGTGACATTGTTCCCACTGATGTGACTTCATTAGAAGCAAACACATAAAAACCTCCATAGGTGCCAGCCTTGTGGCAAAGGCGAGGACAATGTCAAAAGAAATCTCTAGGTTGTGTCCACTAGCTCCACCCCCCCCCCCAAAAAAAACCCACAATGTCTCTTTTTTTCACTTAAACATGCTTCACAGTTTGGTCATCTATATATTCAATAATGTAGTTTGGACACTGGAATGCAGAGAATAAGATGTGATTGTTGAAACACAAAACACATTAGAGAACTGTGCACAGACCACTTGGAAACCCGAAGATGACAAGATGTAGGACTGGAGAAAAGGGTCCTCTGGGTTTCAGAATGAATCCATATCCCACCCAGAGGCACAGGGCTATTGCATCAGGCACTTTACTACGGAGCACCATTTCAGACTAGTCCAGGTGGATTGTGGTGCTGCCCTAAAAAAAAAAAAAAAAATCCCTTTTGTCAGTTCTACGCTGATTTCAAATTCACGAACATTCTACACTATGGTAGTTTCTGTGTGGCTTTGGTCTCTGTAAAATAAACCTGATCAACACTAGCCCAGGATGCGGCTGGGGAGCCTGTGTACTTGGGACTTCTGAGGTGCCACACCGAACGGCAGAGGCTGAAACCCTCTCCACCCAGAGCACCCTGTGGGCACCCAGGGTGACTACCCCAAATCCTGCACAGAGCGTGGAACAAAACTGGTTAGAGATTCAACGCGGGCAGAGCTTAGTTCCCGCTGAGGATCCGAAGACCCGTCCAAGGATTTACTAAGTCCCGACAATAACATTTGGTTTTAGGAAGATCGGAGAGGCTCTCAACTTTAGCTCCCTGACACGGGTCGCAGGGTGACCGTGCATCTGACGATCGGAAAGGCTCGCGACTGCCCCAAGACCCGCAGCCTCCACCAGGGCGCGGCGGGGACCGGGGTACCTGCGCGCTCAGAGGCGAGGGCATTTACCTCGAGTCGGCTAAGACTGGAGCTCTTGGAGCGCGACTTCTTGCGCAGGTACACGGAGAAGAACCTGCGCACCGTGAACTTCTTCATGCTCAGCTCCATCGCCCGGAGCCCAGCCGCGAGGAGCCGCAGGGCCGGAGGACGCGCATCCCCGACGCATCCCAGGCGCGCGGGGTCAGGTCCGCTCGCGAGCGCGAGCGGCTGGGGAGCCCGGCACGGCGGCCATCGGCGCGGGGCGCGGGCGGCTGGCACAAAGGGCAGGCCGAGCCGGCCACAGCGGCCGGGGGCCCAGCGCTCCCGCCTCCTCCCTCTTCCTCCTCCTCCTTCTTCTCCTGGTCCAGCCTGCGAGGACCAGCCCCGGGCAGCCCCGCCCCTCCGCGCCCCGCCCATGGCCACTACCGCCAATCAGCGCCCGTCGCTCCGCCCGGCCTCCGCCACTATGACCAATCAGAGTCTGCTGCCCCGGGCTCTCCCCTCCCTCTCCTCCTCCTCCTCCTCCTGGTCCAGCCTGCGAGGACCAGCCCCGGGGAGCCCCGCCCCTCTGTGCCCCGCCCACAGCCACTACGGCCAATCAAAACCCGCCGCCACGCCCGGCCCTCCACCACTACGGCCAATCAGAACCTGTCGTCTCGAGCTCTCCCCTCCCCCTCCTCCTCCTCCTCCTCCTGGTCCTGCCTGCGAGGTCCAGCCCCGGGCAGCCCCGCCCTCCGTCGCCCCGCCCACAGCCACTACCGCCAATCAGAGCCTGCCGCCCCGGGCTCTCCCCTCCCCCTCCTCCTTGGACAGCCCCCTCCCTGCCCCGCTCCCCCACCACTACCACCAATCAGAGCCCGCCGCCACGCCCGGCCACGCCCACCTCCTAGTTCCCCGCCACTATCACCAATCAGCGCCCAGCGCCCCACTGCCTCAGGCTCTCGTTTTCTTCTCCCCGCCCCGTCCTTCCGCGTACGCGCTCGCTGTGGCTCCGCCCCTACCGCCCCTTCCACCAATCAGCGCCCTCGACGGCGCATCCCTAATGAGCCCGCGGAGGGGACCGCGACGCCGCGCGGGGCGAGCTGCGCGGCTGCTCGGCAGCGACTGTCGCTGTCTCTCTTTTGTTGGCCTGCTGGGCTGTTT
Organism: Tragelaphus eurycerus; assembly: GCA_935064755.1. Taxonomy (NCBI): domain Eukaryota; kingdom Metazoa; phylum Chordata; class Mammalia; order Artiodactyla; family Bovidae; genus Tragelaphus; species Tragelaphus eurycerus. The sequence continues at coordinate 3,416,987 of CAKXYN010000114.1, forward strand.
TCCTAGCTTGGGATGTCATTATATTTTCTTTCCTTAAAGCATCCATATAAGGACTTGGCCCTCATGCGTTTCTGTGCAGAACAAAACTTTGCTGATTAGCAAACACTTCTAGAAAACGGAACAAAACGGGGTGGAGGGTGCGCCAGGAGCCTGCACACGTGAGCTCTACACCGCTCTTTTCCCCCTCGGCCCCAGCGGCCCTCCTCTTGAACGCGTCCCCGCAGCCCGGGCGCCCGACCTGGGGGTCCGCCAGTCTTCGCCCGGTGATGAGTAGACCCCAGTGCAGCCCAGGGCGGCCGCACCCCGCTGGGGAAGCCTCCGCGGCTGTGTTTGGAGAACAAAGACATACATCCGTTCTCCATGACCTCCGACTCCATATATAGAAAATTTCCTAAACGGAAGATTTACCGGGTGTCCTGAGTGTCCTGACTCAGGGCCCTCAGAAACCACCTGCTGGCTGTAGGTCTGCAGGGGATTTGCCCTAAAGGGGAACACAGTTTCCCGCCCCCCAACACCCGCCCCCCGCCCCCCAACACCCCCCCCCCCCACGATAATGCTCATCAGAGGGCTGGAGTCCGGGCCAGATTTGTGACCTTTGGACTTTGTGCAGCCTTTTCTGTTTTCCTTTTGTGCATTGTCCACGTATTTTTGTTTAAAACACGGACCAGACAATCTCATTAACAAACTACCACCACGCCCTGAAAAGTCCAGAAGCATCCGTGCACGCAGCGCTGTGTGACAAGTACTGCTTTGCCAGGCAGATTGTGAAAAATCTACCTGTCATATGATCCCCTGGCTTAATCAAAGGCTGCATTAATACAATCTTTGCTACAGCGCGTAAACAGCGGAGGCTCCCAGAAAAGAACTGGTAAGTTCATGCTGCATCTGGGTCAGCAGGTAAGGTCAGACACTCTCCCTGGGGTTTAACGGGGGTAAGCACAGTCAGTTTAGCATCAAGATGCTGGCGCTGCCATTTCCTTGCTGATGAGCCTGAGCACACGTGCATGTTCTCTGTTCCCACTGTGCATCTCAAAGATGAAAACAGGCCCCGAACCGGGTCCTGCTTCCTGCAAGGATTCTGCTCAGGGGCCATTATCCCTACCCTGCAGAGGAGCTTCCTACCACCCTGTGTCTCCTGCCAGCACCACTCAGGCATCCCAGCTCTAAACAAAGACAGGCCAGGGCTGTGCCATGTGGCTGCTCTGGCAAAGAGAGCACTTGATGGACAGCAGACATCAGGCTGGTCACCGGCTCCAGGAACGAGGAAGGGGCCGGCTGTGGGTAGATGATACAATTAGTCAGACACAGGATTATGGCTTGCCAGTGATGCTAGGTCAAGGGCACCCTGTGCAAGACAAACACCTTGAGGTAGGTCCAGATAAAGGCTTGTGTTTCACAAACAAGAGCATTTGACCTGTTGTAACAAGACAGGAAAGACACTGTCTATGGGACATTCAGGATCCCCCATGTTCGAATGCTACAAAATGGCTCTGCTGAACTTGGACATCTCAAAAGAAAAATAAAAGTAGCTTTCATATTTCAACCGAGGAATTTATTTCATTGCTAGAATAAGTCTGTTTGCTTTTGTCCCAGTAAAACAGAGATATATCAAAATCTCTAGCAATCATTTTCCACCACTGTATGTGCTAATGCAACCAAACCCTCCAGGTCAGCAAATCTTGGGTAGGGATCAGGGCCCACTTTAACCTGACTCCAAACGATCCCTAGAAAATATTGGGAAAGAAAAGATGAGCTTAATAAAGGCTGGTGCCCAGATGATAGAGTGGGGAGGCTTGGAGAGAAGACCAAGAACTCAGAGACCCCTGGTTATCCTGAGTTTCTTCCTGACTTAAGCACGATCCATCTGGGACTGAATTCAATGGCTACTGCTGCTTCTAGAAGAGGACCGGACTGGTTGGTGTGCATTCAAATGGGTTGAACATGGGATTACAGAGCTCCTCTGGGTACCTGGCCCTGTGCTTGGCATGCGGTAGCACAACATGATTACAACATGCCCCCTGACCTCCAGAAGTTCACAGCTGTGTGCTAGAGAAGCAAAATGAATAGACAGATCTGATGTAGGTTTTACAAAATGTTGAAGAAACATGTAAAAAAAATGCTCCATGAACAGAGATGAATGAAGAGTCCACCCTAACTGGAGAAGCCGAGGAGGAGGGAGCTTTGGGGTGAACTCTGGGGACGAGGAGGCGTGTTCTGTGCAGACAGAGGAGGTGGGGTCCCAGGCTGTGGAAGAATAGGGTTATTAGGAACTTAGAAAAAATACAATCTCATGATTGATTAATGAAAACTAAAGTTTGTACCAAGTCCCAAAAACACAGAAGGCAAAGGATTTGAGAATCCCAAGGATGATAACAGGGAGCTGACCTTCTCTGAGAATAGGCTGCCCTGGGCAGGAAGGGGAGGCAGGCTTTTGTCAGGAAGGTAACTGGCAAAGTGCGTGCCCTTCCACCTTGCTTTCCCTCCACCCAGAGGGCTTTCAGGGATTGGGAGGATGCCCCCTCCTTTATTTCAAGCCCCGCCATGAGAGCTGTGATGTCTGGGGGTCAGGATTCTACAGGAGGGAGCAGGGCAGCCCCAGCCGCAGGGAGGCCCCAGGAGGGGCTGTTCACAGAGTGGCCTGCATCCCAGGGCGCCGAGCAGAAAGGATGTACCAGTGTCTCCTACACATGGTGGCCCAGCGGTGAAGAACCCGCCTGCCAACGCAGGAGATGTGCGTTTGATTCCTGACCTGGGAAGAGCCTCTGGAGGAGGAAATGACAACCCACTCCAGTACTCTTGCCTGGAGAATTCCACGGACAGACGAGCCTGGCAGGCTACAGTCATTGGGATCACAAAGAGTCGAACGGGACTGAAACAAGTAAACGACAACGACAGATTGGGGTGGCCGGGCCCGAGACTCTAAGTCACCCCAAAACAAGAGGCTGCTCTCCTGTGAGTGGGCTGCAGCCTGGGGGACTGCGGTTCTCTGGCCACAGTAACCTCAGAAGGAGACAAGATGGCTGTCCATGAGAGAATGGGTCAGGCCAGGTCCAGAGAGCAAGGTCAGCTGGGCCAGGAGCAGTTTAAGTATACCTTTGTCTCTCCTCTCCTCCTGCTCTGACCCTGAAAGGGATGCTGTGGCTTCTAGTGGGATGGACCCTCAAGCCAGGCAAAGAGAAGGTCTGAGTTTGATCAGCCCTTAGGACGCGAGACACTAACTGCTTCATCAGGTTTGAAACCTAAAGTAAACGTCGTTGTCTCTTGTTCAAGAAGGGGAAGAAAAGCCAGGAAACCTGCCAGCCGCCTCCCACTGTTCGCTCTTTGAACAAAGAATGGAAGGGGTGTGATGGCCCAAGCACAAGCCAGGTCTGTGCAACAGACCAGCTACAAGGGGGGTGCTCAGAGCCGAGTCAGCAATTCAGGGTTGAATTCGGAGATTCGGATTCGACCTGTGAGCACCATGGAAGTCAGAAGCCCACCCATCCAGGGTCGGGGGTGGCAGGGCTCTGCCTTTACTCTGAAGTGGACTAAATACCCCTACCTTGCAGACAAGGGGGACAGGGAAGGACAAGTCTCCCCTTAGACATTGTGAGCACAGCCATCCCTGACACAGGCTGCGGCCCTAATTCACTCTCTGTGTAACCTAAAAACAGCAACGAAAATTCAAGTTGAGAATTTAAAGTGGTCTCATGGAGAAGGAAATGACAACTCATTCACTTGCCTGGGCAATCCCATGGACAGACCAGCCTGGTGGGCTACAGTCCATGGGGTCACAAAGAGTCAGACACAACTTAGCAAGTAAACTACCACCATTTATCCAGTACTTTTTCCTGGAAAACCCCATGGACAAAGGAGCCTGGTAGGCTACAGTCCATGGGGTCACAAAGAGTTGGACAGGACTGAGCAACTTCACGCACTATAGAGTGCTTATGAGGTACCAAGAGATTGTCATGGATTATGTATTTATTATGAATAATCATGAGATTTATTTTCCTCATTTACAGTTAATAAAGTTCAGAAGCAAAAAAATAAATAAAGTGGTCTCAGATGGTTCTTTGCTGTGGTAAGGAATCTGCCTTCCAATGTAGGAGATGCAGGTTCGAATTCTGGGTCAGGAAGATCCCCCAAAGGACGAAATAGCAACCCACTCCAGTATTCTTGCCTGGAGAATCCCATGGACAGAGGAGCCTGGTGGGCTACAGTTCATAGGGTCACAAGTCAGACAAAGTCACCACCACCGGTATTCTTGCCTGGAAAACTCCATGGACTGAGGAGCTTGGCAGGCTTTAGTCCATGGGGTCACAAAGAGTCGGACATGACTGGGCAACTGAGCACAAACAGGTGGTTCTTAGCCCAGGGGTCTAACAGAAACACTCAGAAATGCTCTCTAGAGAAATCCACATTAAACCCAGGATTCAAAGAATTCTTTGCATACAGCTTCCAGGAGCTCAGAGCCACTGAACAGGGACATGGCAGGGTCAGCAAGACAGCCGACTACAGAATCAGCCGTGCGGACTTCAGCTCTTGGACTTAGCCAGGTGTCGGATATAAAATTAATAAGTTTAAGGAAATAAAAGAAATGAAAATATGATCAACAGGACTGAGAATCTGCCTGCCAGTTCAGGGGACACGGGTTCGACCCCTGGTCTGGGAAGATCCCACATGCTGCGAGGCAGCTAAGCCCATGTGCTTTACAACTACTGAGCCTGTTCTCTGGAGCCCACTCTCCCCAACAAGAGAAGCCACTGCAATAAGAAGCCTGAACACTGCACCTAGAGTAGCCCCCGCTTGCCGAAACTAACGAAAGGCTACAGGAAGCAGGGAAGATCCAGCGCAGCCCCAAATTAAATAAATACGTGAATATATATTTAAAAAAAGAAAATAATGATCAACAAACGAGAGATTCTAAAAACGAACAAAGTACTTCTGGAAATGAGACGACGCAGTCCTGGACACCAAACAGGTACAGCTGAATATAAACATCCTCTTTATCAGAGAGCAAATTCAACGCAGCTGTGGCGAGGTGTGCGTGATCTAAAGATGCCGTGGTGAGAAGCGCTGCATTGTGGAATGAACGTCAGAAAGGGAAACATCTGGAATGACGTTCCTACTCGCTCTTCTGATTATGACTGTGCCAAAATCCTCTGAGCCTCTAGAACTGGGGCTGACTTTGTCAAGGGGTATAGCTGGCAATGTCTGGGGACATTCTGGAGTCTCACAACTGAGGGTGACGGGAAGGCTGCCCTCTCGAGGGCAGAGGCTGGGGGTGCTGGTGAATCTCTGCAGCACCCAGGACATCCCCACAGAGGATGACCCCATGCAGAACTCACCAGTGCCGAGGTGAGAAAGACCCCTCTGTGAAACTGTCTACCTTCCTCACAAGCTCATCACTGCAAAACCGGCAATCCACATGGGAAACCAAAATGAGAAAGTGCTCCGTAAACTGTAAAGTGCTCAACAAAGACGTTATTTGTTAAAATCCTAGAGTTCTACCCAGGAAGATCAATGACATGCCCGGGAAAGGAGCAGCCCCCCACTCCATGTTCTAGAATGCTAATCTGGAAGCTTGCTCCATCGGTCTGTGCCATCCGGTGTAGGGCACGGCCAGTCACCCCATCACCCGAACCAGAAGATGAGAGCACCAGCACTGTCACACGTGGGTTCCGTGTGCAGCGACTCTGACTTGCTATGATACCGTCTCCACAGTGTTCCTGTCTCCCTCCTTTCCAGCTGTTCTCACCAGAGTATGGTGCTTCCGGGCTCAAGGCCATGCCCCACAAGTCATCTGCGGTCTGCCGACCAACATGACCTTTTTAGAAGCAGAGCCCAAGGGATGGGTAATGTATTCTCCTGCACGCAGCACCTCTCCTCCTGGGCCTGCCACGCTCACACCTGGGTGAATAGGAGCGTCCAGCCTCCTTGGGGCCATGGCCACTGCCAGGGCATCCTTCCTGCCCCTCCCACCTCCTCAAGATTCAGCATTGCTCTGGGAGGCTCACTGAAATCCAGGCCCCACAGGCGGTGCCAGGGTGCCCTCGCCAGTGTTCTCGTTTTCCTTACCTGCTAGATAACCACTGCTGGCCTCTTTGTTAGCCTAACTTTGTTAGCCTCACACACCCACGTGGACACACTCGGGATGGCCACTGTGCACAGCGCTCTGACACACTGGCCTAAAGGGATTTGGTGATGACTGTTGGTTCTGAAGGAGAAGGCAGTGGCAACCCACTCCAGTACTCCCACCTGGAAAATCCCATGGATGCAGGAGTGATCTGGGCCTGCATTATCATTCCATCTCTGTGATACACTGTGAACCCATTTACGAGGCGGAGACATTGAGGCCCAGGGAGGTGAACCGACCATCTAAACTTATACAACACGACAAGAAGAATTCAGACAAGGTTTGCGTGTGCAGGTCCTGACAGATTCACAGCAGTACACTAGCTGGGTGTCAAAAGAAGCCACGGGAAGGGCTGGCCACCAGAGGAGACAGGCCAGGGGCCTCCTTTCCCTGGACACCTGCCCTTAACCGGGAAACGCCCCTGGGGCCGAGATTCCGGCGTCAGAGCGTCTCCCAGACCAGCTCGGGTGGCGGCCTCCAGGGACTTCCTTATGGCCTTAGGGACACACCGCGCGTGTGCCCGTGGCGGCAGGACGTGTACCCTGGGAGCAGGGAGGCCAGGTGTCCTCGTGAAAAGCCAGCTTATTCCTGAGGCCGTGGAGAGACGCCAGGGTGAGGCTCTGACCACGTGCGCGAGCGGGGGCAGGACGTTTGAAATGATTAACGTGCACGCGCTCCGCGGGTCTTCGCTGATGGTCAGTTTTACAGCGGGCAGGGGCGGCTGTGCGGTCCCTGGGGGGGCGGCACCTGTAGGACTTCGATTTGCGCTTCGCTGCTGTTTCCACGTTGTTATGGGTTGGGTCGTGTCCCCTCTAAAAACGTAGGTTAAAAGTCTGACCCCCAGAACCTCAGACTGTGGCTTTGTTTGGAGAATAGGGTCGCGGCAGGTGTAATTGGGAAGATGAGGTCGTGCTGGAGCAGGGAGGGCCCTCACCCGGCATGACTGGTGTCCTCAAAAGAAGGGCTGCGTGGAGGCAGAGACAGCGGAGGAGGCCGCAGGGACACGGAGGCGGAGGCCGGAGCGGGGCGGTCCCACCCGGGAGTGAGAAGAGGCGGGAGGATCCGAGCAGCCGGGCCCCGACCTTGGCCTTCAGGCCTTCGGACCCGTCACAGTAAGTGTCTGCCGTTGGAAGCTCTGGTTTGTGGGGCTGCGTGTTTGTCACCCTTTGTTATGGAGGCAAACACACTCCCCATCCCACAGATTTGCAGTGACCTCCTGATGAAGGCGGTCAGTAGGGAGGCTCATGACCAAACGGAGAATTTGGACCAACTGCATATGAGGAGCCTGGGCTGTAAACAGAGAAATAAGGGGCTTTTTCTCGTCAACCCAAGCCCATACATAAACTAGAGAGGAACTTTGAAAGGAAGGGAGCTCACAGCAAAGAGGAAACAGGTTAAAACTATAGCAGGAAGGATTTTTGTAACTTAAAAAGGAAAAAAAAAACACCCTCTAATAATAGAAAAGTTTTTCAAGACCAGGGCTGGGTACAAAGGAGAATGTAAATTCCTCGCCAGAATGTTTTTTAGCAAGAAATCTGTTTTTTTTTTTTACTTTTTAAAAAATATTTATTTTTAACTGGAGGATAATTGCTTTACAGTGCTGTGCTGGTTTCTGCGTACATCAACCCGAATCAGCCACGGGTGCATGTATCTCCCCCCGCTCTTGAATCTCCCTCCCACCTCCCCCCACATCCCACCTCTCTACAGCCTTTCAGGCACAAAACGTTTATATTAGCAATGAGAACTAGACAAGCACATCAAAAATACGCAGGGACGCTGAAAACAGAACAACAGGGCTTTAGGCTGCACGGCATGTCATGTCCCGCGGTCCATCCCTCACCCTCTTCATCAGAAGGACACAGGACCAGGCTGGGTGGTGGGGGAGGGCGTTCTTGACAATATGGTGGGTTACATATACAGAGGGGATTTCCTGAGACACAGAACACAAAGGGAAATTCCCCTTATTTTTTTCAGAGCACGACTGGGCCAACAGTGAGCAAGGGAAAACAAATTCAGACCAAGAATAAGAAAATGTTCTCTCAAGGTAAGTGATGTTATGGGCGGCTTTTGTCCTGGAGCCTGTGACAATCCCTGTGGTCTAGACCTGAGGTCTTAACAGGATCTGGAGAATGGGTGGGACTCGGGGGGACATGGGGAGGGTGGGACTGGAGAAAGCCTGGGTCATGCAGGGCATGACAGACCCACCCTGAAGTTAGGACCCCATTGGGGCAGACTGTAAGGTGAGCTGGGAAATTCTCTCCCTGCAGGAGGAGAGATGCTTTTACAGGTGTGAGCGCTGGAAAGAGGAAGAGAAAAGAAGTCTCCTCTCTGGTTTCGGAAGCTCCCACACAGGACAGGTGGAGGACTAAACTCACACTCGGAGTGCGACCTGAAAAACTCCAAGCCAGAAACCTCCTTTTTAAAGATCCCAGTTTATAGCAGCGAAAGGGCCATGAGGAAGCAAATGTAAGCTTTCTGGAGGAACATTCTTCAAACATGTCTCAAAGCTTAATCACAGAGAAAATTGTAAGGAATATGAGCTCGCAGTCATCCATTGCTAAATTCATGAGGAGATAGGTCACCAGGAGCAAGAGGGAGCAGAGATAACAAGCTGCAGAATCAGACAGTGTAGAGACTACAGGAACTGAAGCCTTTGTATAAATTATATAAAGTGTGTTTGCTTAATATGTTTAAAAAACAAAAGGGGGATTGAAGGCATTACAAGGAAATTAGAGATTATAAAATGATCGGGCAGATTTGTAAACAAAAGTAGAACTTTGCAAATAGAACTATAATAATGTAAATTTACAACAGATTTTATTTTCCTGGGCTCCAAAGTCACTGTGTACACTGACTGCAGCCATGAAATTAAAAGACGCTTGCTCCTTGGAAGGAAAGCTATGACAAACCTAGACAATGTGTTAAAAAGCAGAGGCATCACTTTGTCAACAAAGGTCCATCTAGTCAAAGCTATGGTTTTTCCAGTAGTCATGTACGGATGTGAGAGTTGGAACATAAAACTGAGTGCCGAAGAATTGATGCTTTTAAACTGTGGTGTTGGAGAAGACTCTTGAGAGTTCCCTGGACTGCAAGGAGATCAGATCAGTCAGTCCTAAAGGAAATCAGCCCTGAATATTCATTGGAAGGACTGATGCTGAAGCTCCAATATTTTGGCCACCCAATGAGAGGAGCTGACTCACTGGAAAAGACCCTGATGCTGGGAAAGATTGAAGGCAGGAGGAGAAGAGGGCGGCAGAGGATGAGATGGTTGGATGGCATCACTGACTCAATGGACATGAGTTTGAGCAAACTCCAGGAGATGGTGAAGGACAGGGACATCCTTGCATGCTGCAGTCCATGGGGTTGCAAAGACTTGGACATAACTTAGCGATTGAACAGCAACAACAATAATATTAAACAATAGTAGACAAAGTCTAAGAGAGAGGTGATAAAGGAAAAGTTAGATCTGCTGAAAATTGACAGAGTGCACATCAGAGAGACACTTCCAGATCAAGAACCTGAGAAAGTTCACGACCAGTGAAGATATCACATGGAGAGCTGAACACTCATGGCCAGCAAAGAAATAAAAATCAAGTTAGAAATGAAGTCTTGATTGAAAAAATAGCACAGCAGAAGGGGGGTGGTCAGTTACAGCCTTTTAATGTCCTTTTACTTTTTCTGTATGTCAGTAAAGACGCAGATTACTTTTAGACTAAATTAAACATACATGCTAAAATTTCTAGAGTAACCAATAAAAAAGTAAAAATTCACTGTGTCCAGTTGTCCGTTGGTATCCACGAACCAGCTCCAAGAACCCCTCGGATACCAGAACCCACAGATGCTCCATCTCTTATATACAATGCCTTGTTACCAGTGGTGGATCCAGGGTTGGTTGAATCCAAGGATGTGGAACCCAGGGATATGGGAGAGCCAGCTGTAACTGCTAAACTAATAGAGTCAAAAGTACAGAACAATTAAATATTCCAGAAGGAAATACAGGAATTCAGAAAAAGCAGAATGAATGGAAAGCACAAGCTGTTGGGAGTGGCAACCGCCACTGACCAGAACATCTCTGCATTCCTCATCCATTCATGCTGGCCACACTCTTAACCCATTTCTCAGGGTTGTGTTTGCAGTGAGCAACGCTGGGGGATGAGGTAACGTTTTCCTCTAGGACAAAGAGCAGGCTTGCTTACCCCTTGTTATAAACACAAGGTCCCCAAGCTCAGTGACCTTTGCCTGGGGTGCAGGTTCACTGTGAGCATAGCATCCATCTGGGCCCCCTTGCAATGCCCCTTTGGGTATTCGGGGGCAAAGGAAACCAGTGGAAATATGGTACTCATGTCACTTGAGTGAGGAAGTCCCTTCTCTCTGATCTGGAAGCTTGTGTCTTCAACATCCCTGAAATAGGAACATGCTAATTATTAGATTTTAAGTAGGCAAAGTCAAAACCTATACCTTTTGCATAAAGGTGTAGAAAGAAATGAATACATATCAAAAATTGCAATCAGTGTGAATGGGCTGAACTCTCCAGTCAAAAGACAAAAAAGCCAAATTGTTTTAAAATGGATTTAGTTACAGAGATATTTCTAAAACAAGAGACACAGAAAACTTGAAATAAAAGAATGAGAAACATATGCCATGCAAACACTAATAAAGGGAAAGATGATGAAGCAGCATTAATGTCATACAAATGACAAGCATGTGAAGATATAAAAAAACCCACTATACATTGATGAAGCTTCAATTCACCAGGAAGACATAATAATTCCAAACTTGCATGTACCACATAATAAAGCTTAAAAATATATTCATCAAAATTTGGCAGGATCAAGAAGAGAAATAGACAAATCCATTATCATCTGGAGGAATGCCTAACACATGTCTCAAGAAATGAAAAATCAAGCGGAGGAACACAAATCTGTAAATATTTGAATAATTAAACAGTACATTTAAGAACGTTGACTTAAGGAACAAGTACATATATCCAACCACTTTAGACTGTGCATTCTTTCCAAGTTCACATGAAATATTTACAAAAAATTGACCACATTATAATCTAGGCACAAAGTATAAAGCAGTACAATTTCCAAAAAATAAAATGAAAATTAATCTCACAAGTGCTTGTCACCACATAGATTGATTTTTCTTACCATACCACAAGAATCAATTTTATATCAGTAATAACCCCATAAGATTGGAAAATTTTTAAAATACAATTTTAATAGTATTCCCATGTATAGAAACTGATGATCTATCAGAGGCTTTGTGAAACAGCCATGTTTTGACAAACATCTCAAAGCTATTCCCAGACCAGTGTCTTGGGCTGTCCTTCTTTTCCTACAAAGCCAAGTGAATTTGCTGGTCCTCACGCAGATCTGTGGAAACAGCCCGTTGTAAACATCTGAACTGAGCTCGGTCCTTCCCACTGTCTCCCCACACTCCTCCTTCTGCTCCTGGGCTCCGGCCACACGCCCTTCTCTGAGCTCCTAGGTGGGCCCCACTCCTGAGTGTCTCGAAGCCGCTGCACACCCCCTCCCCACAAGGTTAGACTCCATCTGCAGCTCCCATACCCAACACCAGTGCTTCAGGACGCTTTCCCCGAACCCAAGAATCAGTCAGGCCCCCGATGAGATGCTCTCGAGGCGATGGCAATCATCTAAATTATTTAGATTGGATACTCGGCTGTACGCGCGTGACCATTCGATTGATGCTTTTCTTCCCTGGGGGCTCAGACAGTAAAGAATCTGCCTGCTGCTGCGAGAGACACAGGAGACTGGGTCAGGAAGATCCCCTGGAAATGGTACCCGCTCCAGTATTCTTGCCTGGAGAAATTCCATGGACAAAGGAGCCTAGAGGGCTACAGTCTACAGGGTTGCGGAGAGTCAGACACGACTGAAGTGACTGAGCATACACGCACACGCACCCAGGGGTATGTGTGTGACCGACCCTTTGATTAATGCTTTTCTTCCTGATGGACTGTAGACTCCACAAGGGCAGGAACTGTGTCTGTTTTGCAAACCACTAGCCTCAGTGCCTGTCACGATGCCTGAACATGCAAAGCAAAAATTTGCTGAGTGGATAGATACGTGACTCGGCCAGTGGATTGCCAGGCAGAGAGCCACCGTGGCTTTTCAGCACAATGCACTTTGTGATGTGGGACAGAGGGAAGAATGAGTGGACTCGGAGAGATCAGCTGCCCGCCCCCTCCTCTCCCCCCCACTTCCTCTCTTTCATCCAGTAATTAGCACATCACCTCCCGAAACTAGGGGCCGATCAGTTACATGCTGAGGAATAAGACATCTACTTTCCTAAAAAAGAGAATTCTTTAGCAGGGAACAGATGTTAGGTTCACAATGGCACATCCTGAAGTTCAACACTGTGCACAGACCACACTCCTGAGCCAAGCCCCCACCCCCATCTCCTGTGCCTGTCCCCACCCCCACCCCCAGCCCATGACATCACTGCTTCCGGTAATTCTTGTGGCTGTGCTTCCTTCCCGGGATAGCGGGGAGGGGGCGGGCTGGTGACTTTTCAGGAAGTCTGAGTCTCTCTGATCCTGCCACCCTTCCCCGGGAGCAACTGCTTCAGCTCATCTCCCTGACTTCTCAGGAAGGATTAGACTGAAGTTGCAAGCATGAAAGCATATTGCAAAAGCATTATCACTTGGGAATATTTTAAACAGCGGTCTGGAAATGTGAAAAACCTAGGAATCTGTCATTTTCATGGACGATTAACCTGACCGGGGGTGTGGTTTGTGTCCGCCAAAAGGTCGTTTGAAGTCCCAACCCGCAGAGCTATGAATGAGACTTTATTTGGAGTTAGGGTCTTTGCAAGTGCAATGAGGTCAGGATGCAGGCACAGCTAGACGAAGGTTGCCCCTAAATCCAGTGTCGGGTGTCCTTGTAAGAGAAACACTGTCAGAGAAGAACACCGCGCTGTGATGGAGACAGGGACTGGAGCGATGCGTCTAGACTCCAAGGGACGCCAAGACTCGCGGGGACCAGCCGGTGGAGATGGGTTCACCAGAGCCTTCAGAGGGCACAGCCCTGCGGAAGCTGCGGAGGCGCTCAGGGGCACGGTGAGCGCTGGAGGCTTTGGGGTCACTTCTTTGGTATAAGCTCTGGTACAAGAAGCTTCCCTGGAGGCAGAATTGGGGTCCCTGAGAGCAGCACTGAGTCCCAGGCGACCCCACCCCCCTGGTAGTGCTCCTGGTTGAGCCAGGAGGGTGTGAACCAGTGATTCTCACTCAGGGGCTCCGGGTGTGAGCATTTTCATCTATCGCCTTCAGTTCAGTTCAGTCACTCAGTCGTGTCCGATTCTTTGCCTCCTTGTCCATTGCCCACTCCCGGAGTTAACTCAAACTCATGTCCATTGAGTCAGTGATGCCATCCAACCATTTCATCCTTTGTTGTCCCCTTCTCCTCCTGCCCTCAATCTTTCCCAGTATCAGGGGCTTTTCCCGTGAATCAGCTGTTCGCATCAGGTGACCAAAATATTGGAGCTTCAGCTTCAACATCAGTCCTTCCAATGAATATTCAGGACTGATTTCCTTTAGGATGGACTGGTTTGATCTCCTTACAGTTCAAGGGACTCTCAAGAGTCTTCTCCAACACCACAGTTCAAAAGCATCAGGTCTTCGGTGCTCAGCTTTCTTTATAGTCTAACTCTCATATCCATACATGACTACTGGAAAAACCAAAGTTTGATTAGACAGACCTTTGTTGGTAAAATAATGTCTGTACTTTTTATTGTGCTGTCTAGGTTGGTCATAGCTTTTCTTCCAAGGAGCAAGCGTCTTTTAATGTCATGGCTGCAGTCACCATCTGCAGTGATTTTGGAGCCCCCCAAAATAAAGTCTGTCACTGTTTCCACTGTTTCTCCATCTATTTGCCATGAAGTGATGGGACCAGATGCCATGATCTTAGTTTTCTCAATGTTGAGTTTTAAGCCAACTTTTTCACTCTCCTCTTTCACTTTCATCAAGAGGCTCTTTAGTTCTTCTTCACTTTCTGCCATCTATCACCTTAACACAGCTAATTTCTAAACCTGTTTCCCCAGCTCTGATAGCTCTCAGTAGCCCTGATCTCGTATTTATAACTGTCTGCTGGATGGCTCCATCTGAACTCTCCAATCTGTGTTTGTAAGACTTACTCCCACACCGGGGGCTTCCCTGGTGGCTCAGATGGTAACAAATCTGTCTGCAGTGTGGGAGACCTGATGGGGAAGATCCCCTGGAGAAGGACATGGCAACCCACTCCAGTATTCTTGTCTGGAGAATCCCATGGACAGAGGAGCCTGGAGGGCTACAGTCCGTGGGGTCACAAAGAGTTGGACACGACTGAGTGACGAACACTCACCAACCCACCCCTGCCTCTCCTCGGGGCCCTTACCTTTGTGATGGCATCACCTGTCTCTGGCTCACAAAGCACGGACTCAGGACGGGGGTGCCTGGCACCGGCACACATTCACTCTTTCCTCTGCACCTCGCCTTGGCATCCCATCAACCGCCAGGCCCTCGGGATTCGCCTGTGCCACGGTGCGAAGGTTCACTTGCCCCTCGACCATCTCAGCCCCCGGGTCTAAGTGCTCCTCTCCACCTCCTTCCCCAGCTTCACCCCCAGCCATCCTTCACTAACAAACTCAGGCCTCACATTGCTCAGCGCCCCACCTCCTGGGGCACCAGTGCTAACGGAACCAGCTCCACGCTGCCTCTCAGGACACCCACCATGTGTCCCCATCAGCCCTCAAGCCCCTCTCCCACCAGCCACGGTCTCCTCTCTCCCCTCCAGCCCACCAGGACCAGCCAGCCTCTCCACACATGTCCTCCCCAGGCCTGTCCGGGGCCTGGGGCTGCTCCCCTTGCCTCTCCTTCATCTGTACCTGCAAGCGTTCCCGACACCTGTTTTTCAGTGCTGGCCTATTTTACTGATCAAATTCAACCCTTATAAAATCAATGCACACCATTCATTCATGTGTGTGTGTGTGTTTCTGTGTATGTGAACTTTGCCCCTGATTTTACACGCTCAAAATACATAAATGAGCTTCCCTTTGCTCCTAGGAAAATGCTCAAAGCACAGGTGAGCACTCACATGGTCACCTGGCAGGATTAGAAACCAAGGCTGTGCAAAGCGGGGGTGCACGCACCCACCTCTGTCTGTCAAGGCCAAACTCAAACAGAGCCTCTTGTTCATGGGTTTGCTTTACACGGTGGAGAAGACGTCTTTCTTCCCGGAAACCCTCGGCACTTTGTAACTGTCACGTCATCTGATGTCCCGGCTTGTGCTCCAGTTCCACGCAGACCTCCGCTGACTGCGCTTCGCAGACACCGCGGTTCTCACACACCAGCGGTCTGTGGCCGCCCCACGCCCAGCGAGGCTGCCGGCGCCGTTTCCCTCACAGCGTTTGCTCACCTTCAGGTCCCCGTGCCACCTTTGGGTCATTGTCACAGTTTTCTAGAGGTTTTCACCGTCATTGCATTTGTTCTGGTGATCTCTGATCTCTGACGTCATTGCTAAGACTAGCTGAAGGCTCAGATGATGGCTGGCCGTTTTTAGCCATACGGTATTTTTAATTAAGATGCGTGCTTTTTAAAGACATAATGCTACGGCACGCTTAATAGACTACAGTGTAATGTAATCGCAACTTTTTTGAGCACCGGGAACCAAACAATTCACACCACTGGCTTTGCAGGACACTCGCTTTATTGCAGTGGTTGGGCTTCCCTGGTGGCGCAGCTAGTAAAGAATCCACAAGAGACCTGGGTTCGATCCCTGGGTTGGGAAGAACCCCGGAGAAGGGGACGGCTCCCCAGTCCATGTTCTGGCCTGGAGAGCCCCGTGGACGGCATAGCTATGGGCTCGTAGACAAGTCGGGCGCGGCTGAGCGACTTTCACTCTCGTCACTGCCCCCGGACGTGGAGTGTCTCCGGGGCTCCTGTGCGATCCTTCCGTGATGATTGTATGCTTCTCATGTCACATACGCAGGGGGAAGCCTCATGGAAGTCCTCCAGCAGCCTCCACTTTGAGGACAGCATCCCGTGTGAAGCAGGCGGTAAGGGATTAGGGCTTGGGGCTGGACTGCAGATGCCGGGGTGGGCTGATGCTGGCAGAGTCCCCACCCCTGATCAGTTTGAGGGGAAGTCAGAGCCAGGGGGACGTCCCCGGTGATTGGTGCTCCAGAAACTTGGGGTGGGAATTCCCTGGGGGTCCAGTGGTTAGGACTCTGCTTCCAATGCCGGGGGTGCTGGTTCGATCCCTGATCTGAGAACACAGGAGCCCTGTGTTCCTGCCAACTTCCCCAACAACAGGCTCCCAGCACGGGGTTCAGAACTGTGTGTCAGGCCTATGTTGACAGGTAGTGGTCACCACGAGGGCAGAAAGATGACGGTCTTTAAACTCTTCTTGTTTTAAAAGATCTCTGTTACCCTTGAAAGAATATCAGCCTCAAGGCTGAAACGTAATTCGGACTAGCACGATGGCAGATTTATATTCTACGAGAAAGATTCCCTCAACATCATGCTCATTTGTTTTGTTGGGAATTACCAAAAACACATGATTTACTCACTCCCCAAGCTGCCGAGCCAGATTTCCTTTCTCCTCTGTGGGAATGAGACAGGTTCCCCTGGGCTTTCTATTCTGGGTCCCCGCAGGAAGTCTTCCATCACTGTATCCCTGCTCACAGACACTGAATCAACACAACATCCACTTTTGCAGCAGGGACCAGGAGCCTGATCAGAAGGGAGATCCCCCTGCTGCCCAGAGGCATTGGGGGGTCACTGTGATTGTCCCCCTTCTGCCATCATCCCTCGAGGATCAAGACAAGATGACTTCTTTTTGCACCTGTGTCCTGCACGCACACCCGCTTGCCTCAGACACAGAGTCCTATGCATCAGTGCTCCTGTAAAGCTGGATGTCAGGGTAAACTGACCCAGGCATGTGAGCATGGGTGATACCCCACAGGTCGGGGAAGTTGAATGTGTTGGCTGCATACTCACCCAATTCCCTCCCTCTTTCTCTCCTTCCTTCTCTTTCTCTCTCTCTCATGTCTCAGCTAAAATTCTAAATGATGCTTATCCTCAGATCAATCTATAGAAAGGGCCACCCTCCCCCTCAGGACTAGAGATGGTACGGCAGGACTCATCTGCATTGGGTGGCTTCTTGAGGTATGAGGAGGTGCATAAGCTGGGGAGGGTCAGGTTGGTTTGTGACTAACCCTAGAGGAGGAAGCCCAAAGAATCGGACAGGACCGAGTGACCAACACTTTCACTTTCAAACCCTGGACAGGTCATTTGTTTGTCTGTTTCCAACGCCTAAAACCAAGTCCCACGGGTGGCTGCGTGCAAAGGTCCCCTGCCTGCAGGAACTGCCCCCGCTGAGACCCCATTACAGACCCTCACCCACACCTCCTCCGAGAGCTGTGGACACCTGCCTCCCAGGAAGCATCAGTGCTTTGCTCAGGATCACGTTTTGGGTTAGAACCCAGACCTCCTGGCTCACTCTATTCCTTTCTCTGCTCTGTCTCAGAGCTACATCTTATTATTTTCTTGGTGAACAGCAGACCATGTCTTCTTCTAATAGACCATCTGCAACTGTTTGTGCAGCTCAGCAAGTACAGAAAAGTGTTGTATCGTGTGGGCAGTGATTCAAAGATTTTTTTTTTAAACCAGATTATGCAATTATCTCAATGCACAGCCTTATGTAAGTGGGCCTGAAAAATGGGCCTTTGCAAGCAATAAAATGATAAATGTGCACTTGATTCACTACTGTTGTATTTCTAAACCTTCCGGAGGAGTCGTGATGCCCGCTAGGCTACTTCCCTGCTCAGTGAGAACCCTTTATCAATAGGAGACAGTTCTTCCCAGAATGACAAAAGGAATCCAGGGAAAAGTATGAATGCTTTAGTCTTATGGAAGGGAGAAGACAAATGTCGTCCTCAAAGCCCTTCACACTGTCACTTTGCAATCCTGGTGACAGCAGATGTGCCAGCAGTCACTAAGCTGACTTAGAATCCATAGAGATGCCGACGACCCTTACTCAGGGCTCTTAAAGGTTATGTCTTACTGGCCGATGGAATGATGATGTCATGTATGCAGTGATGTGTGGTTTCAGGGGCGTGAAACTGTGGCTGTCAGCAGGTGAATACATCCTGAGAACTTTCTCCCTGGTCCTACTGGAAAGCACTCTCTCCCGAGGAACCCACGTGGGAGCTGATGCTCTGTGTTATCTTGGGCGCCCACGTCACATCGGGCCAGACCAGTCCTCACCATCCTGCTCCAAGTGCTGACCAGGCGCTGATTTCAGGGCCAGGAGGCCTTTTGAAAGCGTATTCTCGTGACTGCTACACTTTCACTAGCGTGCGTGCACACTAAGTTGCTTCAGTTGTGTCAGACTCTGCAACCCAAAGGACGGCAGCCTGTCAGGCTTCTCTTACATGGAACCCCATGTAAGAACACTGGAGTGGGGTGCCGTGCTCGCCTCCAGGGAGTCTTCCTGACCCAGGGATCGCGCTTGCATCTCACTGCCTCCTGCACAGGCAGGCGGGCTCTTCACCACTAGCGCCGCCTGCGAGGGCCCACTTTCACCATATTTTCGTTAATTGCGGCTGTTGGGTTTTCAAGACCACTGATGCTAAAAGAATTTAAGAATGGTTAAGAGGCTCGATAGAGGCTCCAGAAGAATACTGCCCTTGCAACACCTTCTCTACACGGAACATAGAAGCTGGAGGACCAGTGAGCGCTGGGGATTGCCCCAGAGAGAAACCCTGAAAAGTGCTGGTAGCAAAGGCCATTTGGTGTATTATAGCCTTTCATCTCTACCTGCTATTTTTAAAAAACCGTCTGGCCAGAAACTTATTATTATGTGCATTTTACATTCCAATTTTCTTCTCAACTTCAAGAATGTTTTACAGCTAACTCTTCTTGCGAAATTCACACCAACTGGGGTTACTCGAAGGACGGTTGAAAACGCTTGGTCTTCAACATACGAGACGTTAGTCTGCTTTCCTTTCAATATAACCAGATGGAGTTTAACCCTCTTCACCTTGTGAACTTGGCGGAACTTGGCCAAAGGCACCTGGAGATGGCTTTCAGACAATGCAGCCATGATCCCGACAGTTTCTTGACTTAACCAAGTTCTCCCCCTCTGCTCCTGACAAGCTGCTTCACGTCCTGGATAAACAGCCCGCCCCTGAGGTGGAAGGTGATGTCACCCGATAATGTCCTAGGCACCTTGTTCTAAAACCCTGGAGCAGCAGCTCAGCTCGGGGTCAGGACATGGCCCGCTGGTGCCCGGGAGCTGCTCTGGGGTTTTCCAGCCCCGTCATGGTCAGTGTAGGCCACAGTCACTGCCTAAAACAGGCAAGCACTGTGCTTACACTCTCCTTCCGTGGGCCACACGAGGCACTCGCGGTACACCAGCCTCCCCAAGGATACACCGGCCTCCGAACCTCGGTCACACCCGCTCCCGTGGGGCTGCATGTGGCCAGGACAGTGGGCAGCGGGGCTCCATTCCCCAGAACCTGCCACTGTGCTGTTCACTCTCCACTCTTTTCTCCAAAGTCTTTTCTGAGGAGGTAAGTCATTCCCATCAAAGCACCAGGCCCAGTCTTGGTCTGAGCTCCAATCCAGCCAGGCCCCTCTGTTCCTGAATCAGGCAAGAGAACAGAATCCATGTTGTCATCAGCACCGGAAAGGCTGGAAGCCCTTGCATCAACCACCTTCTCTTCCTAGAGAAACACAGATGTTTTCCTGGATTTCCTATTAATAGCCAGGCATGCAGAATATAGAACAACCCAAGCTTGCACGATTTCCTATGACTTGAAGAAAATAGCTAATGGCATTTTATTTGTGACTCTTGGTTCATTTTTATGAACTAAATGGAGAAAGAAATGATAAATGACATTAGATCTAAGAGGCGCTATGCAACTTCCTCGTTTATAATAAGAACAGAAATAAATGCAGTGGCACCAAACAGAAACACATTTTCAAACGCTTACTACTGTGGATTGTAATGCTTTGCCAAGTTCATGAACAGTCTCAGTCTGTGTCACACAGACATCCTCCCCACCAGTCACTGTGACACTGAGCAGAACCCTCGTAGAAAAAAAAATCTATTGTGAAATGAGGTTGTATTTTTATAAATTGAATCATTCTTCAACCATATCAGTCAAGTTTTCAAAAACACTTCCCCATACTCAGGGGTAAAAAGGTTCTTAACATCCTCTAATTTAGCAAGTGTTTGCCTCCAAACTACTGAAAGGGAAAAAAAGAGTTAATCATAGAAAATAACGCACCCACTACTGTATTTTACTCTTCTGAAAACTAGATGTTTTTCTGCAGATGATGTTACAGAACTGCAATGAGGATCACCGCAAGCTTCAGGCTGCATGCTGAACGTGGAAGCGGCCCCTTGCTGGCTCTGCGAGGCGTGACAAACCCAGGTCCCGTCTGTGAACCCCGGCAGTCACAGCGTGCCTGCGTGCAGATGCAGGCCTTTGCACACTCATAGACCTCATGGACGCAGGGGGTGGGAAGAGGTGCGGGCAGTGCTGCTGAGGTTAGGGTGGGACCAGCAGCCGGGTTCTGCGTTTACGACCTTAGATGGCTCGCTTCGTCACGCGCAGCCATGCAGCCTCTATGAGGTCACGGGTGTCTTACTGGATGAGCTCAGAGATCATTTCCGCACACATCATGAGCAAAGAATCTCATTTTCTTAAGAGAGGAAATCACCGGGAATTGGTGAAGTGTGGCCCGTCAGGATGTTTCCCCGATGGACCTTCTTCCACGTGGCTTCTCCTCTCCACGTTGCCGAGAGCCACATGCAGGGGTAGGAGGGTGGGCAGAGCTGCTGCCGACGCCGACGCCGCGGGGCGCGGAGCACAGGGGAGGCTTCACACCTTCTGCCCTGCGTCTGTCGCCCCGTGACTCGGACATGTGGTCAGAGACCCTCCAGCCCTACGAGCGACAGAGCCCGGTCCCTCCAGGCCATCCGCCTGCAGGGGGCTCAGCGCAGGACTGGAGAGGGAGTCCCTCCCGGAAGAGGGCGAGTCCAGTGGCGGCGTCACTTGTCTCCCCCAGGCAACACCGCTCTCACTGACCTCACTGAAAACGCCTCTTTGTCCTTCAAGGGCTGTTACTTTGCCACTGCATTGTTTTTTCTTTTTACTCATCTTTTTATCCTGAAAAACTTAAAACCTTTAGTTGGGTTAAATAAAGGAAATTAAGAGGGAAAAAATGAGATCAAATCCCCAAATATGTTATTTTAATATAAAGTATGTATTTATTTGCCAATCATTTTAGGTCGACTAGGGCTTCCCCGAGAGCTCAGTTGGTAAAGAATCCACCTGCAATGCAAGAGACCCCGTTAGACCCCTGGGTTGGGAAGACCCCCTGGAGAAGGGACAGGCTACCCACTCCAGTAGCCTTGGGCTTCCCTGGTGGCTCGGCTGGTGAAGAATCCGCCTGCAATGCGGAAGACTTGAGTCGATCCCTGGGTTGGAAAGATCCCCTGGAGAAGGGAAAGGCTAGCCACTCCAGTACTCTGGCCTGGAGAATTCCATGGACTGCATAGTCCATGGGGTCGCAAAGACTCGGACGTGACTGAGCGGCTTAGACCTAGGTAGACTAATGAATTTGGGTCCATTTTTCTCTTTGGCTAAACCATGCCTCCCACACACTGGACCATAACAGGGTATTTTCCAGTTGTGAGCCACTCAAGCTGACTTAAGCAATAACAGATCCCTTATTCTGAGTAACTGGGGCTCCAAGGGTTAATGTTGCTTCAACTTGTGGCCAGCAGGTCTGCAGTTCAAGGTCTTGGCTCCTTCCCACTCTCAAGGAATCTACAAGATCTGCCCAATGTAAAGGCGTCTCTCCTGAGAGTCCTAAGTGAACCAGGGCTGCATCCGTCAACGTGAAAAGTGGGAACTTGCCCCCATTATGGAGTCCTGTGCCTCATCTCCTGGAAGATGCTACCCACCCTAAGATGTGTTCCGCGTTCAATGGTGTTGCTGCTGCTGCTGCTGCTGCTAAGTCGCTTCAGTCGTGTCCGACTCTGTGCAACCCCATAGACGGCAGCCCAACAGCCTCCTCTGTCCCTGGGATTCTCCAGGCAAGAACACTGGAGTGGGTTGCCATTTCCTTCTCCAATGCATGAAAGTGAAAGTGAAGTCGCTCAGTCGTGTCCGACTCGTAGCGACCCCATGGACTGCAGCCCACCAGGCTCCTCCATCCATGGGATTTTCCAGGCAAGAGTACTGGAGTGGGGTGCCATTGCCTTCTCCATCAGTGGTGTTAACATGTAACAAATGTGCATCTCAGCACCGGGTAAATAGCGGGGAATTTTACCCTTAGTTTAATAAGCCAGTTTAAGTCACAGGCTCATCCCCAGACCGACAACTGTAAGAGAAAGTCGTGCCAACTAGCTGCTGTCCCCCCCCAACAGAGTGGGAAGCAGGGCTCAGCATCGGGTCTGGGTTGGGCTCAAGTCCCACTCTCCTGGAACACGAGGGTGGAGAGACGAGAGGAGAACACCAGAGTGAAACCAGCGTCCCGGGAAACGAGCGTGCTTTCCCCAGTAGTCTCCAGCACCCAGAGATCTCCAGGTATGATTCTCAAAGTAGAAGAAGGGGGGAATTTTCTTAACGTTTTATTTTATTGGAGAAGGAAATGGCAGCCCATTCCAGTAGATCCTGTGGACAGAGGAGCCTGGAAGACAGCAGTCCATGGGGTCACAGATGGATGTGACTGAGCGGCTGAGCATACATCACAGCAGATTTCCAATGCCTCGGCAGTTTCAGGTGGACGGCAAAGGGACTCAGCCATATATTTACACGTATTCATTCTCCCCAAGAACAGAATGGGGGAGAATTTAAACTAACTTTGTAAAGCACCCCCAGGGAAAATTGCAGTTCTCCTCCCCAGATTTTACAGGTGTCGCACTCAACCCTTTCAGGAGCAGTTCTCATTTCTGTCCATTCGTTTTCGCTGTTTCCAGAGTATTTAATTTACCTTCCATAAACAGGGCTTTCTTGTCTCTCTACTCCAAGTTCACTCATTTGTAGTAATCAACTGTCGCAGCTCATGAACCTCAGGTAACACTGATTGCACAGGGCACTATTATTTCCAGCCCACCAAGAACGGAAACACGCTACCCACTCAGCGTGACACCGCGTTACTATAAGAAGTGTCAGATTTCAGGGACAGTGTTCACACCTACAGTAAACAAAGCCGAGCGCATGAGCAGCGCTGACAGGTTAGGGAGCCAGTGTGGGTGGCTTTTGGGAAGCTGGTCAGTTCACTGGCGGGGCTGAGCCATGCCATGATTCCACCCTGGCCCTGGCCCTGGCCGTGCAGCCCGGAGCTATGGACTGACTGCATGCCCTGCAGAAGGGCCAGGACTGAGCACCGGTTAGACTGGTGGGCGGGTGATGGGAGGTTGGACAAGAGAGATTCTGTTTCTTATTAACTTCACACAAGTGAGCATGTAAAAAAATTCTCCAAATGATCCATATTTCTTTCTTACTATAATTTAAAACTGCTCACAGCTATTCATATCCTGCTTGCACTCAGGGTTGGCAAGAATGCAGAACAACTGGCTGATAAGAGAGTCAACTGGCACGACAAGTCTGGAAATCAAGTACCCCGCGGCTCAGGACCGTGGACCACGTCCGCCATATAGAACGTGACACCCAGAGACAAGCTCGGGGAGTTGCCTGGCGCCGGAAACGACCTGTCATGGTGGAACGTACAAGGAACGTACACCCCAGGGCAAAGCAGACAGGAGAGCAACGGAGGGAACAGAAAGCTTCAACCAGGCACAGTGACCCGGAGACCCTCCTGAAGGATAAGCAAGAGAAGAGAGACCTCACAGCAAGGGCTCAGGAGGTCTCTACTGACATGAACTCCAGAAACAGGTGGAACGCTTCTTGCTTTAGGACACTCAGTGCTCAGGGTGTCCGTGGCCTGAGGGAGGGGAGGGGGCTGGCCAGACTGAGTGGGGTGTCTCATCCTTTCTTCATCTGTACGCTTGTCCTCCAGGTGCCCTCTATTTCAACCTAACAAGAGACGCTCTTCTTCCCAGCATAGGTGGCTCCTCCATGGTCCACAGTGCCGTGAGCCCAGGTGCAACTCGCTCACCCCACACCTTCCAAGGTGTGAGTCAGATATGGTGTGTGTCCCCTGATGATGTGCTTCCTGAATTAGAGGCTGCAAGTTGCTTAAAATAGAGCTGTGCACAGGAGGCTGAACTCAGCAAATGTGTATTGATCGGCTCAGAATGGAGCAGTTCGATCAGTGCTCACGTAATGCTCCCTGGGCCCAGCACCCTGGCTCGGGGATCAGGAGACAGGCTGGGAGACAGTAGTGTGATGCCCGATTTCACAGAGCTCCGGATTTAGGCTGAGAGGGGAACAAGCCGTTTGTATCCCTAGCTGAAGGCCAGCGCACCATGATGTCCAGAACAGGCCGCAGAGAACATCACCTCTGCTTGTCCCTGGATGCAGCTCAGCGTGGAGCCAGGCAGGATGTGCAGGAGGGTGGTCCTGACCCAGAACACAGGCTCTGGCACAGGCTGGAACATTCCAGAACCTCACAACCCTCTTTGTCCAAGAAGATACAGCCCCTCCCAGGATCTGCTGACCGATACCCGATGGTGTGGGTAAATGCCCTGGTAACAGACGGTGCTCAGGGGCCCTCTCGTTAGCATCTGTGCTTGGTGAGACCTTGACTGAGTGAAAAAGAGGGTGGGACAGCTGCTCTGCTCTTAGGACCAGGGTCTGAGTCACTAACTCCTTTTTCTGGCAAGAGCCTTGAAGCTTCGAGCTCCTGCTTTCGCACCTGCACCATGGGAAGGACCGCCTCGTAGGGGGAGGGGACGAGCCAACGTGACAACAGGCAGACGGGGGATCGAGGCCACAAAGCGGGGCCATCGAGCCCTGGGCCTCAGGAGCCATCACCGCCGGGCAGAAGGCCTAAACAGACATTCCTCCAAAGAAGGCAGACAGGTGGCCAGTAGGCACACAAAAAGGTGCTCAGCATGGCTAATTATTGGAGAAACGCAAGTCAAAACGGCGAGGTATCACCTCCCACCACTCAAAATGGCCAGCATCAGAAAAGTCTACAAACAATAAATGCTGGAGAGGACGTGGAGAAAAGGGAACCCTATCTCATGGCTTAGATAGTAAAAAATCTGCCTGCAATGAGACAGGAGCTTGATCCCTGGGTTGGGAAAATCCCCTGGAGGAGGGCATGGCAACCCATTCCAGTATTCTTGCCTGGGAAATCCCATGGACAGAAAAGCCTGGCGGGCTACAGTCCATGGGGTCGAAAAGAGTTGAACACAACTGAGCCACTTTCAATTTCACTTTACTCTGTTGGTGGGATTGTAAATTGATTCCATCACTAAGGAAAACGACACGGAGGTTCCTTGGTTCCTTAAAAAACTAAAAATAGAGTTGCCATATGATCCAGCAATAACACTCCCAGGCATATATCCAGACAAAACTATAATTTGAAAATACACACGTACGTAGCAGCACTATTCACAATAGCCAAGACAAAAAAAACAACCTAAATGTCCATTGACCGATGAATGGATAAAGCTGTGGGATATATACACACAATGGAATATTACTCAGTCATTAAAAGGAGTGAGGCAACGCCATCCGCAGCAACATGGAGGGACCTCAGGACCATCCTAAGTGAAGTCAGTCGGAAAGACAAGTGTCTTACGATGTCACTTACAGGTGCAATCTGAAACATGGCACAGACGAGTATGTCTACAAAACAAAACCAGATGCACAGAGTTGTGGTCGCCACGGGGGAAATGTTGGGAGGAGAGGGATTAGCAGACGCAGAGTATCACATAGAGGATGGATGAACAAGGTCCTACTCTGCAGCACGGAAACCATTTTCAATACCCTGTGATGAACCACGATGGAGAAGAATGTGAAAAAGAACGTGTATACATAACTGAATCACTTCTGTGCACAGCAGAAATTAAACACAACATTGTTAATCAACTACACTTGAATGTAATTTTTTAAAACGTCATCATGGGATGTGAAACGCACCACATGGCAGAGGGTGTCACGTCCAGTTTAGAGAAACAGAACAAGCGGGGCGAGGCAACGGGCAGTGCCTGATGACAGTCTGTCCCACAACTGCAGACTTGCTGGGAAAAAACAACTCTAGGGAAGCTTTAAATATATACTAGGAGAGACAGATATATTTCAACAATAAAAAACGCCAGTTCACCAAATGGTGGCAGAGATGAGGCTCCGGTACGCATAACGATAATAGTCTCCATTTCCTGTGCCAAAAGGCTGCACCCAGGAGCTGCAGGAAGGCCCTGGGGAGCTCACGGCAAGGGACCCTGGGTCGGGAACCACCACAGAGCTGCGTCCTGTCAGAGAAGGGTGTGCACACGGGGGTCAGGAGGAAGAAACGGATCTTTAAGCAGATTCCATCCCTAAAGGACGCGGGGAAAGGCAGGTTTTGAGGCAAGAAATCACACACATTCCTATGAGATCTCTTACGACAGAGAACGCCAGAACCGGGAAGAAGTTCAGCCAAAGGCCGGCTGGAAGAACTGACTCCTCTCACCAAGGCTGATTTCTGACTCAAGTGTAATTTATGACAGACAAGGAGCAACAAAGAAGGTTGCCCCAGATTTGTTGTTCTGTCGCTCAGTCATGTCCAATTCTGCGACCCGATGGACCGCAGCACGCCCGGCCTCCCTGTCAGTCACCAACTCCCGGAGTTCACCCAAACCTATGTCCATTGAGTCAGTGATGCCATCCAACCATCTCATCCTCCGTTGCCCTCTTCTCCTCCTGTCCTCAACCTTTCCCAGCATCAGATTAACCCCATGTAGCAATACGGGGTGGAGAAGGTAATGGCACCCCACTCCAGTACTTTTGCCTGGAAAATCCCATGGATGGAGGAGCCTGGTGGGCTGCAGTCCATGGGGTCGCTGGGAGTCAGGCATGACTGAGCGACCTCACTTTCACTTTTCGCTTTCATGCATTGGAGAAGGAAATGGCAGCCCACTCCAGTGTTCTTGCCTGGAGAATCCCAGGGATGGCGGAGCCTGGTGGGCTGCAGTCTATGGGGTCGCACAGAGTCAGACATGACTGGAGTGACACAGCAGCAGCAGCAGCAGCAACACAGGGTATTTGCTCTGTGTCCATCACTCTGCTCGCAGCTCACGTAGAGTCTCACCAATTCTCCCAACAGACCATGGTACACAGGGGACCGAGGCCTTGGGGGTTTAAGCTGAAGACTTGGGGACCAGGCCCCCTCCCAGCGCCATCCAGGCATCATCACACACACACTGTGTCTCGGGGACCGATCACGTGACTCCTCCTCCAGACAAGACTGGTCGTCTCTGTGACTCAGAGCCTGCTTTAAAGTGATGAGCTGAAGGTGGTCTAGACAAAGAGGGCAAACTGCTTAAGAGAAGCGCCATCAACCTGAGGCTGTGCCTTGAAACCCTGACAGAACTACCCTGGGGCTCTGGCAGCGGACAACGCCGGAACAGCCTGGAAGCCCGGCGGAGCAGGAGCGGCGGGGCTTCCCCACATGCTTTGGGAGCGGCTGTGGCTCTCATGAGGCTGATCCTGACCGCCAGCATCTCAGGGGGTTTGTTGAGCCCCTCAACGCAAGGCCCTGCCTCCCCGTCCCCACAGCAGGGGAGAATACACCAGCGTAGAGCTGTGGCCGGAACTTGTCCTTGGGGACTGGAGAGGACAGACTCGGACCCCCTGCGCCCTTGGACGTGGACCCGACGCGTGCTCTGGAGTGGAGGCTGCCCCTAGGACGGAGAAGCAGTGAGGCAGAAGGAGAAGAGGTAGGGTGGGGGGCCGCGTTAGCTCAGCCGGCTGCGCCCCGTTTCCCTGTCCGCCCATCCAGAACACTGGTCAGCACGCGATGCAGGCATGCTCAGACGAAGACAGGAATGGCTGGAAACAGGCCTTGTAGCCACGATGTCACATTCCTGACGTTGAACCAAACAGCTAGACCTCTTGCAAAGAAGATATGCAAACCGCCCCCTGGCCAGCATCGCGCCTCCGGGCCCTTCCAGGATCACGTGAGAGTCTCCCGGGAAGCCCCACCCCTTCACGTGAGCATCTGTGTTCCCTCCTCACCCCCACCGCACGTGACCATAGCAACATCACCACCAAAGTCATCAGCTGAAGATATAGACTGGACAGATGTCGGAGACGATGCACTAATGACGCAGGACGGAAACAAGTCAAATACGCCAAATACATTAGGACCAAAACTGCCATTTCCCAATTTCAGCCCTATTAATTAAAAACCAAAGTTGAAATTAAATCAGACCAGTCACGAAGCCTTTGTTTTAAATACAGGCCGACAAAACTAATCGCACTGGAAACCTCCCCCAGCGGCTCCCTGCCACTCTGCTCCGTCCCAGGCTGTCTCCCGGAGATGCCGTCGGCAGAAAGCTCACGGCTCCGCAGAAGGGCAGCGCTGAGCTCCTTCAGAGGCGACGCATTTATTTCTCTGGCTTCACCACCCTGGAGACCAAGTCCTGGCTTCCAGGCTTTGTCTTCTTTGCTGAACGGGCACTAGGGCCATGGATATGCATCTCACTTCCTGCCAGTGCGGTGGGTTCTTAGCTCCAGGGCTGTGGGTGGTAGCAGGAGGGTGGTTCGGCACCTTGGGCCAGAGGCAGGGATAGGACTGCTCTGGGGTGAGCGCCCAGCCTGAGCTCCCCGTCTGGGTCCCGCTGCCCGCCCCCAGCTCTCATACCAACCCTGTGACCAGGGCCCAGGCTTCCTGGATCCCAGCTCCTTCATGGGAACACGCCCGGGGAGAGGGGGCTGTGCTCTCATCTTAGACTGAATCAAAGGAATCGAGGGATGAAGAGTATTCAGAAGTTAGTTTTATACGCTGGAAAGCACTAGATAAGTGCAGCGGGTTAATATCTGCCACTAGGAGAATCCCGGAACTTCACTTGCAACTCCTTTACAGGACTGATAATGGGTAAATTGTTTCATAAGTCGGATGTAAACAGAACATGGGCTTCTCTGGTAGCTCAGCTGGTAAAGAATCCGCCTGCAGTGCAGGAGACCCCAGTTTGATTCCTGGGTCGGAAGATCTGCTGGAGAAGGCAACAGCTACCCACTCCTGTAGGTAAAATCATAATGCCATTTTTTTTTAAAAGACTTTTACTTTCATAACTAGTACTATTATTTTGGTTTTTTCTCTTCCAATGTGTGGGAGTAAGTCTGCCTACATCTCACTGTGTGCGTATGTGTGTGTGTCTGTCAGAGAGAAAGAGAGATTGTTGAACAAATACTTGTGTCTGCCTAACACACAACAGAGCATGCTGAGAATATCCTTACTGGGGGTACAAGTAAAATAAACACAGTCCCTAGCTCAAGAACATAAGTTCTGTAGGAGAAGCATGAACAATTATTTTCTCTATCAATGGTTTCATCACAAAAGAGTAAGTATTGCAAAGATTAATTTGGATGACATGAGTGTGTAATAGGAGAACACACACCAAACTGAGAATTTACAGAATGTTCAGATCTAAACCCGATGGTGTAACAGGCATTTCCATGGGCTTTCTAACAGTTGCATCTGATAGTTGCATAGCCCCATGGTATGGGGTAGTTTGATCATTTCCCCATTGTTATATTTCTTAAGTTAAAAATAATACTGTAAGGGGTATTCTCAAACACAGACCATTAACTAATGTCTTATTTCCTGTGAATATGTTCCTACAAGTTGGAATACTGACTTAAGAGTCACAAAAATTTTGAGGTTAATAATGCATATCTCAAGTCATTTTCCAAAAGCAGAATCCACTCCACTCCCTAATAGACTGAAAGCCCATCAGTCAGTGAACACCTACTAGTAGGAAGTACTGCCCTTAAAACATGGCCAATTTGTACTATCAGAAATCACTTACCATTTTAATTTGCATTTATTTCAGTATTGAAAGTGGAAAAGTGTTGGTCATTCAGTTGTATCCCACTCTTTGCAACCCCATGAACTATAACTCTCCAGGCTCCTCTGTCCAAGGAATTCTCCAGGCAAGAACACTGGAGTGGGTTGCCATTTCCTTCTCCAGGGGATCTTCCCGACCCAGGGATCAAACCCACGTGTCCCTCACTGCAGCCAAATTCTTCAGCATCTGAGCCACCCAGGGAAGCCTGGTGTATGAGTGGTATCAGTATTACTGGTGCTTAAAAAATGTGGTGGTTTGTAATTTTTTAAAGTATATGCATATCATTGGGCCATTTTTTTCTATTGGAGAGTTAGTATTTGCTTATTATTTTCCCAGAGTCCCTTATATATTAAGGAACTATCCCTTTATTAAAGTTTATGTATATATATTTTCCTAGGCTACTGCTTTATCATTTTATTTATAAAATGTAACATATAATATCAAATTATTAAGGAATCCCAGGTGGTGCTAGTGGTAAAGTACCCACCTGCCAATGCAGGACACGTAAGAGATGTGGGTTCAATCCCTGGGTCGGGAAGATCCCCTGAAGGAGGGCATGGCAACCCACTCCAGTATTCTTGCCTGGAGAATCCCGTGGACAGAGGACCTGATGGGCTACAGTTTGTAGGGTCGCAAAGTCAGGCACAACTGAAGCGACTTAGCATGCATACACAGCACGTCAAATTATTCAGTTCTCAGTATCGTAGTAAGTCAAATCAAATGACTTCTTTTTGTGAGATTATTCTTTCCTTGACTATGGGCTTAGAAAGTCTTTTCCCATTCTGAAATATTGGTTAAATATTTAACCATATCTTCTTCCATCTCTTATTTTTTTTTCTCTTTTTTTTTTTCTTCTTCCATCTCTTAATGACTCGGTCATTTCTATTTAACCTCAGCCGGCCTGGGGTTGGCTTTGGAGCACGTCATAAAGTGAGGGTCTTGATGACTCATCCCTTCCTTCCAGCATGACTTGTTGACCGCACACGTTGCCCCCAGTTTGGAGGATTCCTTGATTGCGCACTAAGTAAGGATTCAAGCACTCCTTCGGGCTGTTTTCCTCCTGCAACATCTCACCAGCAGGAATCCTTAACGGGCAGGTGGCGATCAGCCTCGTTCCTGACTGAATATAAGTGCTGCTTAAGTGAGTAGAGGTAGACTTTCTTTATCATCTTACAGATATTTCTCTGTTTCAAAGTATTCACTACCTAAAAATCAGAAATGCCTTAGGTCTTACCAGATTATTTTTTTCTCTTTTAAGATTATCAGAGGAGTACGAGTCACTGCCTCACATGGATTTAATTCTTCGGTCCTCCTCTTTCTGGGAGGGGTCGTTCTAAGATGTACTGCAAAGGTGGAGCAATAGCCTTTGGGGGATGTAATGCAGCCTTCAGTTGGCAGGCAAGGGGCACATCAGATGCAGGGGTGGCGAGAGATGGTTTGCACTGGAGATATGCAGACGCATCAGATTGCAAGTGACAGGGCTCCAGTGGGTTGTCGGCCTTCTGGGGTTGTCAGCACAGCTCTGCCTGCAAGCCCAACCCCATGTTTTCATGTTGAGAAAGGTTACCTCAGCATTATGAGTTGTTTATGTATCAACATCAATTAATTAACACCAATTCTGAGGATGCAGAAATATGGAAAGATCCAAATGTGAAATACAAAAGAGAAGACTGAGTTCTTAATGGAAGGACAACAGGTGAATAACTATTCCACCTGGAGCCTGCCCATCCCTGTGCAGAACCAGCTGAGCTGCCTGGGTCACTGGACTCAGTATAAATGTGAAGACAAACAGGAAACTGGGGTAACACTGGGCATCATTGAGTGCATTCGCGTGTGACCAGACACGGTGTCAGTTCAGTCGCTCAGTTGTGTCCGACTCTTTGTGACCCCATGAATCACAGCACGCCAGGCCTCCCTGTCCATCACCAACTCCCGGAGTTCACTGAGACTCACGTCCATCGAGTCAGTGATGCCATCCAGCCATCTCATCCTCTGTCGTCCCCTTCTCCTCCTGCCCCCAATCCCTCCCAGCATCAGAGTCTTTTCCAATGAGTCAACTCTTCGCATGAGGTGGCCAAAGTACTGGAGTTTCAGCTTTAGCATTATTCCTTCCAAAGAACACCCAGGACTGAACTCCTTCAGAATGGACTGGTTAGATCTCCTTGCAGTCCAAGGGACTCTCAAGAGTCTTCTCCAACACCACAGTTCAAAAGCATCAATTCTTCCGTGCTCAGCCTTCTTCACAGTCCAACTCTCACATCCATACACGACCAATGGAAAAACCATAGCCTTGACTAGACGGACCTTTGTCGGCAAAGTAATGTCTCTGCTTTTCAATATGCTATCTAGGTTGGACGTAAGGAGTAAGCGTCTTCTTACTCTTCCAAGGAGTAAGCGTCTTTTATTTTCATGGCTGCAGTCACCATCTGCAGTGATTTTGGAGCCCCCCAAAATAAAGTCTGACACTGTTTCCACTGTTTCCCCATCTATTTCCCATGAAGTGATGGGACCAGATGCCATGATCTTTGTTTTCTGAATGTTGAGTTTTAAGCCAACTTTTTCATTCTCCTCTTTCACCTTCATCAAGAGGCTTTTTAGTTCCTCTTCACTTTCTGCCATAAGGGTGGTGTCATCTGCATATCTGAAGTTATTGATACTTCTCCCGGCAATCTTGATTCCAGTTTGTGCTTCCTCCAGCCCAGCATTTCTCATGATGTACTCTGCATATAAGTTAAATAAACAGGGTGACAATATATAGCCTTGACGTACTCCTTTCCCTATTTGGAACCAGTCTGTTGTTCCATGTCCAGTTCTAACTGTTGCTTCCTGGACTGCATACAAATTTCTCAAGAGGCAGGTCAGGTGGTCTGGTATTCCCATCTCTTTCAGAATTTTCCACAATTTATTGTGATCCACACAGTCAAAGGCTTTGGCATAGTCAATAAAGCAGAAATAGATGTTTTTCTGGAATCTCTTGCTTTTTTGATAATCCAGCGGATGTTGGCAATTTGGTCTCTGGTTCCTCTGCCTTTTCTAAAACCAGCTTGAACATCTCAAGTTCATGGTTCACGTATTGCTGAAGCCTGGCTTGGAGAATTTTGAGTATTACTTTACTAGTGTGTGAGATGAGTGCAATTGTGCAGTAGTTTGAGCATTCTTTGGCATTGCCTTTCTTTGGGATTGGAATGAAGACTGACCATTTCCAGTCCTGTGGCCACTGCTGAGTTTTCCAAAGTTGCTGGCATATTGAGTGCAGCACTTTCACAGCATCATCTTTCACGATTTGAAATAGCTCAGCTGGTGTCAGGGGCACATAAACGTGACTCGGGTAGCATACCTGGGTGCTCTGATTTAGCATATAAATCCAACATTTCATCAAATGTGTTAAACGAAATTAACTGTTATGGGCTTAATTGTGCCCATCTCTCAAATTCACATGGTGAGGTTCTAACTCTCAGGTCCTCAGAATGTGAGTATATTTGGAGACCAAGTCTTTAAAGAGGTGACTGAGTTAAAATGAGGCCCCTAGGGTGGGCCTGACCCCACCTGCCCAGTGTCCTTATAGGAAGAGGGGATTTGGGCCCAGACACCAGGGACGCTGGCGCACCAAGGGACACGTATGTGAAGAGTCAGTGAGAAGACGGCCGTCTGCACGCCAAGGAGAGAGGCCTCAGAAGAAACCCACCCACTGACGTCTCAGTCTTGGACTCGCAGCCCCTGGAACTGGAGAAAATAAAACCTGCTGTTTTATCCACCCAGTCGAAGGCACTCTGCTACAGCAGCCCAAAGAGAGTAGCATTCAGCACATTAACAGAAAGGCGCCATGTCCACCCCTCCTCACCAGGCATCCGAACCGAAACACTGTCAAGAAACGAAAACCGACGGACCACCACCCTCTCTGGACTCGCCCACAAGACTGAAGTCTTCATTCTGGGATGTGAGGCTTTGCCGGGGAGCTGCTGGCTCTGTGAAAAGACAGCGCTAGGGGCAGGAGGCACCTCTTGGTCTGCAGCCGTGATGCTCAGAGGCCCTGCTGCTCATCCCTCCAAACTCGAGGTCATCCCTGCAGAAGCAGAGGCAGACACAGCTTCCCCACCACGTCGGGGGGTGCTCCAGGGGTGCCCTGGAGAATGGGAGGCATGAAAGGGGCACACCCCTCGCCATGGCTGCTCCAAAACGGGAACCTCCTCTCTGGGCGGTTAGAATAATGATTCCCATGGTCCCTTGAGAAACCTGGGTCACCCAGAGTAGCACCTGGTGGAGATGCTGGTGCTGGGGATCCTCACCTCTTCCTGGAAGGACTTTGAAGGGCAGGCCCAGGGCGGAGGGTCCCTGCAGACAGGGCGGGGACATGGCCAGGCAACAGGCTTGAGGGCCCAGGAAACCAGCAGGTGGGCGCAGTCGCTGCTGGAGGGAAGAATCTGGCGCCAGAAGAGTGGCAGGAGATTCTGTGTCCGGGCTCGAGTCTAAGCTCTGAGCTTGTGGTCAGTGAGCGGTGGGTCTTTAAACGCACTCTTTAGACGAGTGATGAGGCAGTTTTATTGCCTGTAAACCAGAACAAGCTCCAGCCAACTCGCAGGTTTTCTGGAAAGTTCAGTAATGGTTGAAAATGCTTTGTAAACTTTGTAGACGAAACTTGTTAGGACTCTCAGCATCTCACTTGTCCATCTGCGTGTAGCACGTGGCCCAGGCCACTCTTCAGCATGGCGCTTGAACTGCATTCGCGTTCCCTTGTTCGCTCAGCTTCCGAGGCCACAGTGAACAACATCACGATGCTTCGGTTTTCGTCTCTACCTACTGTTACTCTGAGTAAACTCTGGCAACAAAGAAGGCATCGTGCTCTTCCTGCCAAGTCCAGTGCCCCCAGAAAATGGAAAATAAACACAGTTTACAAGACGTTGGTCACGCCCAGTGTTTGGAGTGTTCACTTAAGAATGAAATGTTCTTAGAACCACACACATGGACACACATACACAGACACACACACACAAGACACACACACACACATGGACACACACACAGACACATACACACACACGGACACACACACAAACACACACACGGACACACACACAGACAAACACACACGGACATACACACACGGACAAACATACACACGGACACACACACACACATATACACACACACGGACACACAGAGACACAAACACACACAGACACACAAACACACGGACACACACAGACACACACACGGACACACACACACAGACACACACATATACACACACGGACACACACACATATACACACACAGACACACACGGACACACACACACAGACACACATGGACACACACACATACACACACGGACACACACACACACACACACATATACACACATGGACACACACATATACACACACAGACACACACACACGGACACACACACACACACGGACACACACACATATACACACACAGACACACACACACGGACACACACAAATATACACACAGACACACACACACGGACACACACACGGACACACACACGGACACACACACGGACACACACGGACACACACACATACACACACAGACACACACACACACAGACACACACGGACACACACATATACACACTTACACGGACACACACACAGACACACACACATATACACACACATACACACACAGACACACACACACGGACACACACATACACACAGACATACATACACACAGACACACACACAGACACACACATATACACACACACAGACACACACACAGACAGACACACAAACACACACGGACACACACAGACACACACACAGACACACAGACACACACACAGGCACACACACAGACACACACACATATACACACACACACTCACACAGACGCTCAGGGTGAACAAGGAGCTTCAACGTTTCCAGGCCTGTCCTCGAGGTATTGAGGACACACACACACTCACACACACTCACACACTCACAAACACATAAACAAACATGACACACACACACATTTGCACTCACACACACACTCATACATACACAAACACACACACACACATACACAAACACACTCACACAAACTCACACACACACAAATATTTATGCACACACCCACCCACTTCTGTTTATTTTGTTTCATTGTGTTTTACTTGTTTGTTGAAGAACAGGAATTGCAAGGTTGTAGGTAATTTTGAATGGGATAAAAATTATCAGGCTGGGTCACATTAAATTCCCCAAAGTTTAACTATTTCTAAATAAAAATTACAATTTTGTGTATTATACTAGAGCCCACAGAATATGGAAATAAGCCTGTTCCGTGGTATTTGTGGGAGGTTATTCCCGTGGCGGCTGGGCTAGAAAAAGAGAAAACGTTCCCGCTGACAGCACATGCCAGATGCGGGGGCACACAGCAGGCTCCTCTCTCCTTAAACCACAGAATCCTCACGCCCGTCCCAGGGTCGGAGGCTTCCCTTCCCAGAGCAGGAAGTGGAGACTAAGAGAAAGTGAGTCACTTCACAGTTAGTAAATGCAAAGTCAGGACTCAAATGCTGATCTGATGCTAAAGCCAGATTTCGGCTGAAGATCCAAGACTTTGAACTGGTAGGGTTGGGAGGGTCATCAGGAAAAGGAGAGATGCTGGGTTTGGTCACAGACTCGCCCGGCAAAGAGGGTTTCCCTTTGCTGCTGCAGCGTCACATCTGTCCTGCCACAGACGGGAGCCCAGGTCACAGGCTTCACCGACCTTCACGGCCTCGCAGAGCAGCCTACAGGGCTGGGACCTGCTCACGTCGCCCCTAGGACCAAGAGAGCGCTGGGTTCCAGTGAGGATGCTCCTCCCGACGAGTCTCAGGGCAAGCATCTCCCTCCCTCTGCCAAGCGTGCTGTGGGGTGTTCACGGCCACTCTCCTGCTGCTGGGCTGGACCTCGAGGCCTCTGACCCCCCAGCTGGGCTGGGACAACACTTCCCAGAGCCCCGGGTGCCCAGGGGTTGTGGTGGGCGTGGGGACAACTGGCTCGTTCCAGCAGTTCTGCTTCCTCTGGGCCACACACACCTCGCTGGCCACGCTCGGCCAAGGAAGGCAGGGCCAAAGGGTCACTGCCTCATGGCCACCTGGTGACCAGGTGCTGGCTGCGATGGTCCAGGCCAGCAGCCTCAGGGAGCTCTTTAATGCAAGAGAGCTTGCTCGGCTCAGACCCAGAGGGAACCAGACGGTCTGGGAGCAGCACTGGGTCAACACAGCAACAAAACGGTACAGACCAAATGGGTGTTTAAAAATACTGCGCTGATCACAGGTCGGTCAACAACACAGGCAAGCTGTGTCAAACGTGGCAAGTCAAGCTTTCACTTAAGGCTGCAGCACGGACCCCTCTGACTAAGGCGTGTGCCCATGTCTCCAACAGACCTTTCCACGCCTGCGGGCATCTGGAGCATGGACTCCCCCGTCATCCCCAGAGCCCCACCATCCACATAAAAAACTCGTGAAGCCTAGCTTTTTTGGCTTCTGCTGTATCAAATGGCAGGTGCACTAAAAAAGGCAGCAAGTGAATAGAAATCACAGCCCGTTACCAAGGTCCAGTCATGGTCCAGCCACACAGCGCTATGACCTGGACAAGCCTGGACTTCTCTGGGTCTTCATGTCCTCCCTGTAGGGCTGGGGTCATTCCTGACTCACGAGCCACGGGATTCCACATCCGACAGGGAACAAAGGCTCCATTTTAATTCTCAGTGGAACGAACCTAAGCCAGAGCGCCCACTCTTTCATGACAATGGTATAACGTTACCACCCCTAGACGCCTGGCGCTCTCCATCCACATTCCTCTGAAGCCCTTCCCTGAGGAGCACAAAGCCCTCATTATAACATCATCCCCCGCCCCATCTGCAAGAACTGGAGCCCGTCCCCTCCCCTCCCCCCCCCCACTCCATCCCCTTCCCCCACCCCGTCCTGTCCCGCGGGCTCAGACATGCACGCCCGACGTGGCACTTAGTGCATATTATTTTGTCTGACATTCTAGCTTCTGTTTTTGGCACAGCCTCTCCCAACCACAGCCGGTGCACGTCTCCGAGGCCCGCTCTCCTCGGCCTCCAGGCCCTGCTCGTGCCGTCACACGTGCTGTCCCGTGGGTCTCCTGACACAGCCAACCAGGTGCACAGAGAACCGGCCCCTACAAGGCCGGCAGGTGAAGCAGACCCCTGGCACACACCCCGCGGGCACGTTTATGGGGCACTCAACTCAGGGTGTCCACAGGTGCTGGAGAAGACTCTTGAGAGTCCCTTGGACTGCAAAGAGATCCAACCAGTCCATCCTAAAGGCAGGCAACCCTGAATATTCATTGGAAGGACTGATGCTGAAACTGAAGCTCTAATACTTTGGCCACTTGATGCCAAGAGCTGACTCACTGGAAAAGACCCTGATGCTGGGAAAGATTGAAGGCAGGACGAGAGGGGACGACAGACGATGAGATGGCTGGATATGGCATCACCGACTCAATGGACATGAACTTGGGCAAACTTCGGGAGATGGTGAGGGACAGGGAGGCCTGGTGAGCTGCAGTCCATGGGGTTGCAAAGAGTCGGACACGACCAAGTGACTAAACAACAACATACCAAGTAAAGGGTCACAAGACTCAAAGTGTGTGATAAGACCCTTTGCAGCAGCACTGGGCTTTTTCTTACGCATGATTATCAAACCTAAAGAACACTCCAGACAAAACCTCCAGCAAGAACTCCAGGACCTCAGTCCTGCCTCTCCTCTGAGAAGGCCTCCAGGTAGCCATCCTCATCCAGGAGAGCAGCAGACTAAACATGTGGGAAGAACTGGGTGCTGAAACCAAGCAGAGGCACAGACGCATTCAGAACCACATTCACACTGGAGACCCCAGGATGGCCCAGCCCGCGTTCAGAACAAGACCAGAGACAGGAAGTTCCTTTCTAAAATCACTCGGTCAGCTGGAGGCACGCAGAGTGACGTGAAAAGTGCCTCCCTCAGAATGCGTTCCCAGGTTTGTTAGTCGTTCAGTCGTGCCTGACTCTGCAGCCCCTCGGACTGGGGCCTGCTAGGCGCCTCTGTCCACGGGATTCTCCAGGCAGGAATCTGGGGTGGGTTGCCATTCCCTTCTCCAGGGGAGCTTCCCAACCCAGGGATCAAATCCAGGTCTCCTGCATTGCAGGCAGATTCTTCACCGTTTGAGCCACCAGGGAAGCCCTGTTCCCAGCCTCACTCAGGGACTAAGTTGGTTTTGTTCCCAGGTCAGCAGAGGAAGCTGAATGAGGGAGAAGGAAGGGGCCTCTGCAGAAGCAGAGCAAGTAGAACAGAGCCAGTGAGTCCGCGTGGCCGGGGCAGCCTGGTCGCCGCTGGGGAAAACTCAGAGACGAAATACCCAGTCCTGAGGATCTGTCTTGTGTCAGGTTGCTGCGCCCGACTACAAGCGTATGGCTTAAATCAGAGTGAGACACTTCAAGAGGGCTCATTGTCCACTGCATCCTCCCATGGGCCTGTGAGCTGAAAAGAGCAGTGATTAGTGATCCCAAAATAGAAAAGTTATTGAAAGGTAATCTTCTTCCAGCTGATTGATCCAGAAACAACAGAAGGAAAAGGCTGGACTCTGGTCAGAGGTTCGTGTCTAAAATTGCAGACTCACTCCATAAGGCACGCCTGGATCACCCTCATCCACTACAGCTCAGCATGGTCTCCTGTGAGTCAGAGACAGAAGGTCATGGGGCATCCTCTCGGGGACAGGGGCCAAGAGGGCACTCTTTAAATGCTGCCCACAGTTTCCGAACCAACCCACCTTCCTGCTGACGTCAGTAATGTTCCATTTAGTGGCTGGTCAAGTATCTGAATCTGACATTTGTCAGATCTCTAGAAACGCTAGAAAATACTATTTTAAAATGCCAGTACGTTTTGTTTTTGTTTGTGAGATATGAGGATACATTTTCTAAAGAAGACGTAAAAACGGCTAAACAAGAGCATAAAAAGATGCTCGACGTCATTAATCATTAGAGAAATGTTAGTCAAAGCCACACTGGAAGCCCCACCTCACACCTGCTGGAATGGCTAAAATAAGAACAGGAAACTACAGCGCTGGTGAGAACGCAGAGAAGCTGGAGCTTCCGTGCAGAACAGGGGGACGTAAAACAGTCCAGCTGCCCTGGAAACGGCATGGAAGTTACTAAAAAAAGTGAAACACAGAATTATTATACGATCCAGAAATCCCACTTCTGGATATATACCCCCTCAAAGAAGTGAAAGCGGAGTTCCAAAGAGACATCTGCTCGCCCACGTTCATAGCAGTTATTTACAATAGTCAAAAGGGGGAAGCCACGCATGCCCACGGACAGGGGCGTGGATGAACAAAAGTGCATCCAGTGGGCTGTTATTCAGCTTCAAAAAGGAAGGAAATTCTGACACCTGTTGCAACATGGATGACCACTGGGGACTTTACTCTCAGTGAAGTCAATCCATCACAGAAGGACAGATATCCGTGGCCCCACCTGTGTGAAGAGCCGTCAGCTTCAGACATAAAGCAGAGGGGGGCTGCCAGGCTTGGGGGAGGGAGATGGGGAGTAATGGTCTAAAAGGTGCAGAGATTCAGTTCTGCCTGCAGAAAGGATGCCCGAGGAAAGGGCAGGGACCATGGTTGTACAGCAATATGAATACACTTAATACCACTAACTCAGCAGTGGCCACAGGACTGGAAAAGGTCAGTTTTCGTTCCAGTCCCAAAGAAGGGCAACGCCAAAGAATGTTCAAACTACCGCACAATTACACTCATCTCACATGCTAGAAAAGAAATGTTCAAAATTCTCCAAGCCAGGCTTCAGCAATATGTGAACCATGAACTTCCAGATGTTCAAGCTGGATTTAGAAAAGTCAGAGGAACCAGAGATCAAATTGCCATCATCTGCTGGATCATCGATAAAGCAAGAGAATTTCAGAAGAACATTTACTTCTGCTTTATGGACTATTCAAAAGCCTTTGACTGTGTGGATCACAACGAACTATGGAAAATTCTTCAAAAGATGGGGATACCAGACCACCTGACCTGCCTCCTGAGAAATCGGTATGCAGGTCAAGAAGCAACAGAACTGGATATGGAACAACAGACTTGATCCAAATCGGGACAGGAGTACGTCAAGGCTGTATACTGTCACCCTGCTTATTTAACTTATATGCAGAAGTACATCATGGCAAATGCCAGGATGGATGAAGCACAAGCTGGAATCAAGATTGCCAGGAGAAATATCAATAACCTTAGATATGCAGATGACACCACCCTTATGGCAGAAAGCAAAGAGGAACTAAAGAGCCTCTTGCTGAAAGTGAAAGAGGAGAGTGAAAAAGTTGGCTTAAAGCTCAACATTCAGAAAACGAAGATCATGGCGTCTGGTCTCATCACTTCATGGCAAATAAATAGGGAAACAGTGGAAACAGTGACAGACTTTATTTTGGGGGGCTCCAAAATCACTGCAGATGGTGACTGCAGCCAAGAAAATAAAAGATGCTTGCTCCTTGGAAGAAAAGTTATGATCAACCTAGACAGCATATTAACAAGCAGAGATGTTACTTTGCCAACAAATGTCTGTCTAGTCAAAGCTATGGTTTTTCCACTAGTCATGGATGGATGTGAGAGCTGGACCATAAAGAAGGCTGAGCACCAAAGAACTGATGCTTTTGAACTGTGGTGTTGGAGAAGACTCTTGAGAGTTCCTTGGACTGCAAGGAGATCCAACCAGTCCATCCTAAAGGAGATCAGCCCTGGGTGTTCATTGGAAGGACTGATGCTGAAACTGAAGCTCCAATACTTTGGCCACCTGATGCAGAGAGCTGACTCATTTGAAAAAACCCTGATGCTGGGAAAGATTGAAGGCGGGAGAAGAAGGGGACGACAGAGGATGAGATGGCTGGATGGCATCACCAACTCGATGGACATGGGTTTGGGTGGACTCTGGGAGTTGGTGATGGACAGGGAGGCCTGGCTGCTGCAGTCCATGGTGTCGCAGAGAGTCGGACACGTGTGAGTGACTGAACTCAACTGAATGCCACTGAATTCTATACTTAAAAATGGTTAAGACAGTAAATTTTGTTGTTCGTGGTTTAGTTGCTAAGTTGTGTTGGTCTCTCTGTGACCCCACGGACTGCAGCACGCCGGGCATCTCTGTCCTCCACTATCTCCCGGAGTTCATTCAAACCCATGTCTATTGAGTCGGTGATGCCATCCAACCATCTCATCGTCTGTGTCCCCCTTCTCTTCCTGCCCACAATCTTTCCCAGCATCAAAGTCTTACCCAATGAGTAGACTCTTTGCATCAGGTGGCCAAAGCACTGTCAAATTTTATGTTATGTGTATTTTACCACATTAAAAGTTTTTAACATGAGGATTAAAACTGTTGAAGATACACACTCAAGGAAAATAGCTTGTTGTCCTGTTATTTTGTTTTAATAAAATAAGTTGAATTTATTAATAATATGGGTTTCCTTGGTGGCTCAGTAGGTAAAGAGTCTGCCTGCAGTGTGGGAGAGCTGTGTTCGATCCCTGGCTTGGGAAGATGTCCTGGAGAAGGAAATGGCAACCCACTCCAGTATTCTTGCCTGGACAATCCCATGCACAGAGGAGCCTGGCGGGCTACAGTCCATGGGGTCACAAAGAGTCACACACGACTGAGTGACTAACACCATCACTATACACTATTAATAATATATATTAAAATTTTAACACAAGTTGAATTTGTTAATAATATATATTAACATCTTTTGCGGTGCATGGATTTGTGTGAAATCTAAAACCCTCAGACCTCTTCACAGAACAGCACACAGGTCAGATCTCACGTCACTGAGTCAACCAAATGTATCAGGGGAGTGCACAGTACGTTACGGGTGGGTCAAGAAGAGCTCACTGCAGTCCTGCCGCTGGGAAAATGCAGGAGCATGTGCTCAAGAGAGAGGCCAACTTAACAGCTCGTCACAAACAGCTCTTGGGGGAACCACATCTTCCACTCCATTGGAAGTGATGACCTTCAGAAGGTCCTGATGCGCAATCCAGAGCACTTGGTGTGAACCTTGCAGGACCTTCCATGGGAGTCGGGGAGATGTCTGGGACGTGAGTGATCAACCGACTGAACACTGATGGATGGACGGACGGACGCAGACAGCACTCTGGAGGTGAGGCCCCGGAAGGCCAGAGGGACAAAGACAGATTTGGAGGACGGATCCGGGAATGTGAGACCACAGTCCACCATGAAGGGCTCCCGGAGCGGCTGGACAAACCGCAGAAGACAGAGAGAAAGGAGGCCGCCCACAGCCCGGGATGTAAAGTAAAGACACAAATCCTCCCCCTCCAGTTTCCTCCGGCTTGTGGGCCCTTCGAACTTCACCCCAGGTTCGCAGGCTGGCTCAGTCCCAAGAAGCCACTGTTCCCAACCTGACTGCGGCTGTTTTCACCCCAAGTCACTGAGTGTCCAAACACGAGCCATCTCGCACCGGTCGCAGTCTGGGCATCTGGATGACGCTGGGCCACCCAGGACACTAATAATCACACCAGCTACTCTAACAGAAAGTGTTTACAATAGGGACTGACCTGCCCCTTCCAGT
This sequence comes from Tragelaphus eurycerus, assembly GCA_935064755.1. Taxonomy (NCBI): domain Eukaryota; kingdom Metazoa; phylum Chordata; class Mammalia; order Artiodactyla; family Bovidae; genus Tragelaphus; species Tragelaphus eurycerus. The sequence continues at coordinate 3,460,653 of CAKXYN010000114.1, forward strand.
GAACATTCCGGGGACTCTGCTCCCAGGGGCACCCGCCTCCAGGTACATGGCCCAGTCTGGGGCCCCCCTCACACCTGCCAGCCGAACCTCAGCCTTCCGGGCGGCTCACACGTGCCAAGCCCATGGACAGGCTGACCGAGGCACCAGCACCTTGATGTGCAATGGAGAACGCACACTCCCAGGAGACTCGAGTCTCAGGCTCACCGCCCGGAAGGGTGACTTGCCCGGTTCTTCCCCGAGGCCTGCACGTGGCCACGTCCCCTGCAGCCCACCCGTCCACGTGGAGTCAGTGGGCCGCTGGCCGACCTGGCACTCGTGGGATAGGGCTTCTCCGTCACCTCCTCCCTCACTCTATCTGCACTGGGAGGTGAGCCGTGCGCCTTCCCCTCCAGGTCTGACCAGAGAGGAAAGCCCTCCCCACATGTTCTGGCTCAATCAAGACGCCACGGAGTTTCCTGAGGGGGGGTTGGGATGCAAATGAAAACAGTGAATTGTGGGGACTGAATTTATGGGCAGCCCTCGCTAACCTGGGAGGAACAGACTCAGAGCAGACTTAACTGGTTTAAAGGAGTTTCCTAAAATGACATTTCTTACATCCACACTACTATTGTAAAAAAAAAAAAAAAAAATCCATGCCTACTACAGAAAGATCCAGGCAGTGGTGGATATTAACCCTCCATAAGATCTGAAATTTGCTTATAGAATCTGTGATTCAGGAATGGTCTAAAACACGGACACAATAATAGCAATAATCTCTCTCCCCATCCAAAAAAAAAAAAAAACCCATGGAAACATGATTTCTAAGGAAGATGTCAGCTGTGATCTTTCTTCCTCTCCTCTGTCCCCATGAAATTAATTCCTGTCTTAAGCAGGAGTTCCCCCGGCAGCCTCTGAGGGGCCTCCAATGATCGCTGTCCCTTGCACTTACCTGCTCATATAATCCCCTCCGCTTGCTTCCGGCTGGACCTAGTGAGGTGCCTGCAACAGGTAGGAGCCAGCACAGAGAACACGGCGGAAGTGACGGAAGTGTGTGACTCGCACAAAGACCACGGCTTCCGTCCCGGTGCCTCCTCCCTACCCTCTGGCGGCTCCCTGGGGGCAGAGGCGGCTCCCAGGCTGTCCCTCAGGCCTGGAGACCAGCCCCCGTGTTGAGGGACCAAGGCCAACAGTCCCCTGAGCGACTTCAGAAAGAGTTCATTCCCCACCGGGCAGGCTTTCAGGTGAGACCGCACACAGCCCTGGGCACAGGCACCCAGCTAAGCTGCAGCCTCCTTACTGACTCACAGCAGCTCTTAGAGAGTAAATGCTCATTTTTTTTTGACTCCAATAAGTTTTGGGGTAAATTGCTAACCACCAAAAGGTAATTAATACAGAGGGCAAAAAGCTGGAACAATAGATTGGTTCCAAATAGGAAAAGGAGTACGTCAAGGCTGTATATTGTCACCCTGCTTATTTAACTTATATGCAGAGTACATCATGAGAAACGCTGGGCTGGAAGAAGCACAAACTGGAATCAAGATTGCCAGGAGAAATATCAATAACCTCAGATATGCAGATGACACCACCCTTATGGCAGAAAGTGAAGAGGAACTCAAAAGCCTCTTGATGAAAGTGAAAGTGGAGAGTGAAAAGTTGGCTTAAAGCTCAACATTCAGAAAAAGAAGATCATGGGGTCTGGTCCCATCACTTCATGGGAAATAGATGGGGAAACAGTGGAAACAGTGTCAGACTTTATTTTTCTGGGCTCCAAAATCACTGCAGATGGTGACTGCAGCCATGAAATTAAAAGATGCTTACTCCTTGGAAGGAAAGTTATGACCAACCTAGATAGCATATTGAAAAGCAGAGACATGACTTTGCCAACAAAGGTCCGTCTAGTCAGGGCTATGGTTTTTCCAGTGGTCGTGTATGGATGTGAGAGTTGGACTGTCAAGAAAACTGAGCTCTGAAGAATTGATGCTTTTGACCTGTGGTGCTGGAGAAGACTCTTGAGAGTTCCTTGGACTGCAAGTAGATCCAACTAGTCCATCCTAAAGGAGATCAGCCCTGGGTGTTCATTGGAAGGAACGATGCTAAAGCTGAAACTCCAGTACTTTGGCCACCTCATGGGAAGAGTTGACTCATTGGAAAAGACTCTGATGCTGGGAGGGACTGGGGGCAGGAGGAGAAGGGGACGACAGAGGATGAGATGGCTGGATGGCATCACTGACTCAATGGACGAGAGTCTGGGTGAACTCCGGGAGTTGGTGACGGACAGGGAGGCCTGGTGTGCTGCGATTTATGGGTTTACAAACAGTCGGACATGACTGGGTGGCTGAACTGAACTGAACTGTAAAAAGCTGAACAATTCCCAAATTTTGAGATGATTCGTTCTTAATGCTTATTCCTCTTTAAGCATAAGCATAATATTAATACCTTTAAGCAATCAAGATTGCCCAAGGAAAGAAGGAAATTGTGTACTATGTAAAAGCTCAGAGATGTGAGCTCTGAGAGCCTTTTGTTCACAATTTTACCTGTACTTTTGAAATGTGGCAATTTATAATTCCTAGAGATGATAGAAATGAAAGGTATTTCTCTACAGTTTCACTAAGGGTCCAAAGTGTTACTTAAATGAAAACATACTGTTTCCTTTTTTGAGAGACGCTGCTGAGTGAAATATCACAGAGGTTTGAATCAAGTACAGTGATGCCTGTGAGACTCTGAGCGACTCAGCTGGTAAAGCTCACCCATCACTCACCCGTCACTCTACCCCTTCTACCCCCTCTGTCCACCACTCATCCCCTGTATCCATGTCTCACTGAAGCCTGTGTGTCTGGTCACCATCTCTATGTAAAGTGGGACACAACACGCTGGTCTGCAGCTGCATGAGGTAGAAAGCTTTTCTTATTAACAACTGCAATTTCTGGGTGTGAAATCCTGAGGCAGGCAGTATTGCTCCCAGCAGTGTGTGGATGGTGGAGGAACGACCACCCCAGAGCACAAGGCTCCTCAACATGGAAAGACAGACCTTCACGCTGGATTGTACCAGCCCAGCCAAGCTGTCACAGTGGAGAAAAGGCATCCCCCAGCCTCAGGATGCTACATCAGCATCATCAGCATCTGCCTTCATCTCTGGGGTCTGAGGTCAACCGAGTGAAGGGAGAAATGGGAAGTGTGGGGGAAGACACAGCTGAACGGGAGACTCTGCCCAGCAAGGCAGAGTCAGAGCTGGACCAGCCCATGTGGGAACCTCAGGGGCGGGCTGGGTTTTCTAACTGCATATGTGTGAGCCAGCAGCCCCCAAGGTCTGAGCTAGGTAAGAGTTCTCCAAGGCTCAGATTTACCGGGAGATGCGGCAGAATCAGGAAGGTGGATCCTCAGGGCAGATGTTGATGCTGAGGGTCTGAAATCAGCCTCAGCCACACCTCCTCCTGGTCTGTAATTGGAGCCGTGACTGCAGCCCCTGGTCTCCGGAGGGTCCGGCCAGCTGATGGGTTATATAGGCTGTCTGCATATTCCGAAGTCTATTTGGAAAGAATATATTAAAGCAAAGAATACAACTGTTTTGAGAGATAATTGATGGAGACTAAAGACACACAGGGTGAGGACGAGGAGGACCTGCCCCGGCAGGGGCCTGGGGATCAGGGGCCTGGGGATCAGGGCCTGGGGATTGGGGGCCTGGAGATTCAGGGCCTGGGGCTCGGGGCCCTGGGGATCTGGGGCCTGGGGATCAGGGCAGGATGGAAGAGGAGACACGCCCTGTGCAAACCCTGCAGGAATCCCGAACCCAAGAGAGATTTCTCCCGCATTCAGAGCAGGGAAGGAAAGTCAGCTGATAACCCTCGTCTGTTATTAACAGTTTCATACGAGACAATAAGCATTGTTGATTAACCCACAGGCCCTAAATAGTAAGAGACCGAATCCCCATATTTCCTGAATTCCCCCTCTGTGAGTGCTGAGCTGTCAACAGGCAGAGAACTTGCAGATCTCTGTCTCGGTTCTCTGAGGGCGGTGGAGCAAGAGTGACCTTTCATTTTCAGATAATGATTCCAACGGGATCTCGCCATGTCTTTTCCTTGATCCTAGATAAGAGAAGTGGAAACTGCTCGCTCCTCTAAATGATCTGCTGTGATTGTGAGGGGAGCGAGCATGTTACCAGGCCCTGGGCTCACACAGGGTCAGCTTGGCGGACGTGGGGGCATCTCAGGACACGCGGTCCCCCTTCAGTCTGGAGAAGGGGCGGCCTCTGCATGTGGAGGCAGGGAGGCCTTGTCCCTCACGAGAGAAGACTTCCTGGCAAGAGAAGAATGCTTACCTTGAGCTGAAGGCTCTGCAGAAGCAGGCCCCTGCTCTCCTGCGCCCCAGCTTTGGGAACTCTCAGAAAGGGGCGGGGGCTGCAGCACCCTCGGAAAGGGGCGGGGGGAGGGGGGTTGCACCCTCAGAAAGGGGGGGCGGGGGGGGTGGCATCCTCGGAAAGGGGCGGGGGAGCGGCACTCCTCCCATCTCCATCAGCTGTCAGATGCACTTAATATCGTGCTCCTGTGGGGCCTTGGCCATGTGGGGCCTGGGCCCCAGGACCCCTCTTCACCAGCCTGTGCTCTGCCTCCCTCACATTTAGGACCCCTGGGAGTCGCCCTGAGAGCTAGACTCTGGGCTGGGAAAGGTCCTGGGAAACACTGTCCCCGGTGCTAGAGCCTCGTCCCCTTTCGCCAAACCAGGGGGGCAGTGCAGGGAACCCGCACCCTACTGTGCGGGCTGCCTGACCCCCCGACAGGGACCCTGGACTCGCAACTCTGGAGGGACTCCCCTCTGCTCAGGTCTGCTGCCCCTACTTCCCAGGCACCTGCAGGGCCGCTGGGCAGGGTGCATGCTGGCCTAGCACACAAGGAGAGGGTGTGAGGCTCAAGCAGGCTTCCGAGGCAGCACCGTTTCCTTTCCATTTGTGCTGAAAATAGTCTTGATTGGCCAACTGGGACCTAATGTGCTTGTCCTAAAGGTCACCACCAGGTCAAGAAAACCACCCCGAGGGTCCTTGCCCCAGACGCCGCGTGCTGCGGCCTCCTGTCCACGAGGGGTACCCAGGGGCACCGAGCAGAGGTGCCTCTCTGGGACAGAGCACTGGCCAAACCCAGGTCTTCTTTCTAATAAAGAAAATCGGGCACCAGAGCTCTGACAGCCCTGAGTCCAAAACAAGAAATGTTGAGAGTTCCTCTCCAAGACAACCTTCTATAGCATCCAGGTCAATAAAGAGATTGCTTTTTTTTTTTTAAAAGAAAACAATGTCATGTGTTCAGGGAATTCTTTCTGGGGAGCAGGAAAGTTCTTTATTGAGATGTGTTGCCTCTGATCAGGGACAACGGTGCTTTGAACATAAAGCTCTCGTGGGAACCCCTGCCCGGCCAGGCCCCAGGAGGCAGCTGGTAGTGGGGTAGACACCTCGCTTCCATCCCTTCCAGGGAGGCAGGAAGATGCCAGCTGTCCAAGTGCCGAGTCTGAGGGGACAGAGGCCGTGGAGCCCATGGGGCACAGGACAGCGGGCTGTGCGGGGAGCAGGAGGTGGCGGAGGAGAGGGGCTGGGAGTTAGGAAGCGCCACGTGGGCATTCTAGGGGCTGCTCAGGAGTTATTTAGGGAGCTAAATTCAGAGCTCCTCCTCGAGAGAAGCGGGCCGTGAACCAGGAATGAGCACCATGTCTCCAAAGAAGACTGCTGGAACTCGAGTTTCTGCAAAGCACTCTGACACGAACATGGACACAGGGAAAGAGCCTGCGGCTAACAGAGAAGCCAGCCCCAGGGGTCCAGAGCTCCTCGTCCGCTCCAGGACCCCGGCCCCTCCCAGCTCCACGGGCTCAGCACCCACCTCCTCCTTGGGAAAGGACTCGTGAAGAAACATAGCGCCCCCACTCCCGGGCCAGCCCAGAGAGCCTGGCCCCTCACTGTACCCGGGGACGAGGACCCGGCTCCACCCACCCAGCACCTGTAGCCCCGAGCCCCCCAGCCTGGCCTCCCAGCACTGCTCCAAGGTCGCCCTGTGCTTCCCCACTGTGCCATACGCCCCAGCACCTCCCCTGGGCCTGCGCCACCAGGCTCTGGTTTCAGCCCTCCTGGGCAATTCCCTCTATCGATGTGAACAGGTCCCTTCCTTCTCGGCGAGTCAGGAATGCCATGGACTCACCGACATGGCAGAGGAAGATGTAATGAACTTTCTTCTCCTTCAGTCACACTTTTCTGTCTTCCTTTTCTTCATGGTAGGTGAATTCCTCAGCATTGCCCTACCTTTTCTGTGTTTTTTTTTTTTTTTTCCACCTCCAGCAAACATGTTTTAAGTCTAAAAGAATGCTTTCTCCTCCCTCAATTAGTCCTTCTTCATTCCATCCCATTTAGTTATGGCTTTGGTGCCACATTTCCTCAAATCTCTCTGGTTTCAAGGCCTCATCTGTTCCCTGAGCCCATCTGCTTCTCTGAGGTCACTGTTTGGTTTTCTTTCCAGGAAAGTACAGAAAGCTGAGTGCAAACTGGCTCCCCCCTCCGTCAGGGACTTCACCGCTCACAGAGGACACCCCCAGGGTGGGCCAGCTTCAGACAGCCCTCCTCCGCGTCTTCTCTCCCGAGGTTTTCAAACAGCCGTCCCTGGTCTACCCTGTGGAATGGGGCAGACGAGTCTCCTGAAGTGCAGTTCGATCCTGGTCCTTCTGCTCCTCGAATCTTCAGTGTCTCCCTGCCTGTATCACACTTCCCAACTCCTCATCCTCACCTACTCACCACCTGTGGACTTGGGGTGTGAACACCGCTGAGAGTCTACACGGCTACTCCTAATCAGATTCAAGCTCCATCAGTGCACACTTTTGCAGGTTCCCTGCACCTCTGAGCACAATCAAAGCCAAGGCTGATCATTACGATGGAACTATTTCTCCCATCACCTCCACCTGTGGGTTATGGCGTGGGACAGACCCTGGAACCCTGATGGGCTTCTTCCCCAGTCTAGCACGTAAAAAAACAGAGCTAGAAATTCTAGTGGAATTTTAGTTAACTTGGGGAAAAGCTCTCCTATCACAAACGGACTCGATTCTCCCGAACTCGGGGGAATTTCCACATGGTTGCTGGCCTAGGGTGAGAATGTATAACCTGCTGCAGACAGGACTCCTGGGAATCTCAACAGCTACTTCCCCGGGGAGCAGGGTCAGTGCCGAGGTCGGGCACAGTCGGCACCAGCTGCCCTCACTGGACAGCCACCTTGGTGCCTGGCTGGGTTCTACACACAGGGGGCGGGACCTCCGGGAGCTGGGAGACGGGGACCCACAGGAGGGACGCACAGGAGGAGGGACGAGGTCTCACCAGAGAGAAGTCTGAAACAACGAACCTGTCCACGTCACTCTTGTTTGCAAACCTTGAGTAGGTGCTGGCTTCCCTGCTGGCTCAGCGCTACAGAATCCGCCCGCAGGCGCAGGAGACGCGGCTCGGATCTCTCATGCCCGCCGGCGCAGGAGACGCGGCTTGGATCTCTGACTCAGGAAGATCCCAGGTGCTGAGGGGCTACTAAGCCCAAGGGCTACAAGTACTGAGCCTGTGCACGAGGGCCTGAGTGTTGAAGCCACTGAGCCCACGCTCTGCGGTGAGAGAAGCCACCGCGATGAGGAGCTTGAGCTCGGCCACTGGAGAGAAGCCCCCGCTCGCCACCAGCAGTGAAAAGTCCCGGCCGCGGTGAGGACCCAGCAGAGCCGGAAACAGACAAATAAGAACAAACGGTAAAGGAACAGTTCTCGGTGCCAGCAGGAGGACCTTTGATCAGTCATCAGAGGGTGGTCTCTCACCCCGGCTCCCTGTGTCTCCTGCCGCAGCCCTGCCCACCTCGGTCAGCACACGCAACACACAAGTGCCTGGGAAACACTTGGTAACAGCAAATGAACCTCTCAATGTGGCAAGAGAGCCTGAAACTCTAGGACCTGCATACCTTTAGAGGTCTTTTCCACAAGTGAGCTTATCATTCATTAGAATAAATTTTTGGATCGTTGCCATTAGTACATAAAGGCATATTATTTTTTACCATAAATATTAATTCTATAGGATTTAGTTCATATTACAAACCCTGGCTCAGCAACTACCAGCACAAACAGCTAACAAAATAGTAAGTCTGGAGCATAAAACTACAAACAAAAAGACAATCACGTGGGAGACGTTGCTTTTAAAATCATAACACAACAAAAATGTAGTTTACTCTACCCTCTATCCATGCATTGTGCGTCCTGGGATTCAGCCGACTGTGGATTAAAAATACTAAAAAATAAAAATTACAGAAAGTTCCCAAAACCAAAACTTGGATTTGCAGAGTGTTGGCAACTATTTATATCACATTTACATTGCATTAAGTATTTTGAGTAATCTAGAGGTGATTTAAAGTATATGGCAGGATGTATGTAGGTTATATGCAAATCTTACACCATTTTAGATAACAGATTTGAGCATCCACCAACTTTGGTGTGCGCAAGGGTTGTGGAAACAATCTCCTACAGAGATGCAGAGACGACTATAGACATTTTCACTTAGACTTGCCATCTAAGACAACGCAAACCTAGAAAATCTGAGACAACATGCAGGACAGACCCAAAAAGAGAATGAAAAAGGAACATGGGACACTCTGCAACCGGCATGCTGGCCAAGCTTCTCCAGCGGAAAATCAGAAACGCTCCAGCTGCAGGGCACTTTCCTCCTGTCCCTCATCATGGGAGGCTCGTCTGGGCCAACTTGGCAGTTCTGGAGCCAGGAGTGTTCTCCTTCCCTGTCGCTCATTTGTCTCCTCTGTCTCTTACCTGTCACTGCTCTAAGTAAGTCTTTGTTCCACAGTTAAGACAACAGACAGGAGGGGAGCCAGGGAGAAAAGCCAGAAATGAGCACAGAGCAAGGACACAAGACTCTGTGGGCTTCCCAGGTGGCTCAGCGGTAAGGAAGCCACCTGCCAGTGCAGGAGACCTGGGCTCAGTCCCTGGGTCAGGACATGGCACCCCACTCCAGTACTCTTGCCTGGAGAATCCCATGGACGGAGGAGCCTGGCGGCCTACCGTCCACGGGGTTGCAAAGATTCGGACACGACCTACAACAACAGCAGTTGTTTACTGACTAACACAACCACAAAAGAATCTATTCCATGAAATATCTACCAGATTCAGAGAAATCTGAAGACGTACAAGCAAGACTCTGCAGCTCAGGGTCCTGCAGATGAAAGAATCATCTGAGGACAAGAAATAGACACCACATTCCAAGACAAGAAGATTCCGTGGGCCTGCATGCTGGACTTTTGCCTACCCTAAGACAAAGAACCCTCTTTGCCCAGCAGAGCGAGGTGCTCCTGGCAGCCTGGGCGGCAGTGGTGTACGCCGAGTCCTTGACCCACGGAAGCCAGGCCCCCGTCCAGGCTCTGTCTTGATGGGGACAAGCCCCCATCAAGCTGCCCGTCCCCTGTCTGGTGAGGCTGTGCTTAATTCCTCGCTCACACCTGCCCCCTGGCGCTGCCCTGGCCTTCTTGCTGCTGTTTACACCTGGGCTCCTGGGCACCCAAGAGGGACCCGTGCTGCGTGGCCCCTGGCCCCTCCTCAAGAGACTCCAGGTCACTGCCGCTCAGCTTCTGCCCCAGGGTTGCTCCTTTGTCTCAGAGACAAAAGTTCCATCCTGACCCCCAGGAACTGGGGCTCTGACACCCCCGACACCCACCACCTCTCCAGGGCCCCTGGCTAGAGGTCCCGAGAGGGACTCTGCACCCAGTTCCTGCTGCGTGCCTCTCGCCCCACCAGGCCATTCTCTCAGGCTGGGGCTCAGGTTTAAATCTTAGATGATAAATAAGACCATAGAACAAAAATGGCCTACACAGTGTATTGTTTAATTATGAGATTCTGCTTATCCTTAAGTAAAGTTCTAAGCGCTTTCAGATGCTGACTTACGTATAACCTGTGGGCCATTTACCCCCGGAACACGCTCCAGAGTAAACCTCCACTGAACAAACACAGGCAATAAAACGTGCAGCTTCTCCTCTTCCTTCAGGAATGAACTGGAGAACATAAACGCACAATTAAACGCAAATGCGCATCACCGCCTCGTCCTTCTCTCAGCCCCATTAATTTAATGACGCACTGCGGCTGAGAGGCCGCCGGACGACCATGAGCATCGCTGCCCACGGCTGACCCTCAGCTCACGCCGTCAGAGCCGGGGCGTCGTCTCCCCTCCACTGGAGCGCAGGGCTCTGCAGCCCCCCGGGTGCGGGCCCTGAATGGACGAGGCCAGGAGAGCCGGGGACTGTGGGCAGGGGTGGCGAGCTCCGGAGCAGGGCCAGAGCCGCAGGGGCCCGGGGCTGCCCCGGAGTCTGTCTCAGCAAGAGAGAGAGAACTGGGCTCAGTGATCAGCTGGGGAATAAATGGGACCCCGAGAGGAAGGCGGGTGGATGCGCCGAAAAAAACACAGTTGACACGAAAGATACACGGGTTGTGTGACACCTGGAACAAGACACTCGATCACACGCTCCGAAGTGAAGTCAGAAACCAGGAATAAGCCCCACTGTGGGTCTGTCCTCAGAATGTTCTTTGACCTTCCACTTCAAGAAGAAACACAGCTGTGGTTCCGCCACGTCCTAAGACTCGGCCTTCCGTAACCAAGGCTCCTGAAAGGACTTTATCGGGCGCTTTCTTTCTTTGCTGCACAGCAAGGCATGTGGGATCTTAGTTCCCAGACCCGCGATGGAACACATGCCCCCTGCAGTGGACGCGCAGACTCCCAACCACTGGACCCCCGGGGAAGTCCCTTCTACTGTGGGCTTTAGAGCCACATGGCTCTATCTAAAAGGTGAACAGATGAATGAGAAAATTCAACGAGGGACGGGGGAGGAAGGCCTGGCGGCGGGTGGACATCCGGCCCAGCCGCTGGCCTGAGGCCGGCCCTGTGGTCACTGAGCTGCCCTCCTGCAGGGAGGCCCCGCTCACCGCAGCCTCGCGTCCCTCACCCGCTGGGGGCTCCCGAGGGCCTCTGTCGGCACCAGCCTCGGAGGGCAGGCTGAGGATGGAAGCCCGCGCATCCCCAGCCACAGCTGACACCATCAGTTAGGTCAGCCGCTCAGTCGTGTCCAACGCTGTGCGGCCCCGTGGGCTGCAGCACGCCAGGCCTCCTGTCCATTGCCAGCTCCCGGAGGTTCCTCAAACTCATGTCCATCGAGTCGGTGATGCCACCGTGTCTCTATAGAAACACACTACTGCAGATCACGGTCTAGGGCCTCAGGGGGTTTCCATGTATAAATCCTTTTAATTAGGAGAAAGCATTGGGAAATAGATGGAGAAACAGTGGAAACAGTGTCAGACTTTATTTTTCTGGGCTCCAAAATCACTGCAGATGGTGACTGCAGCCATGAAATTAAAAGACTCTTACTCCTTGGAAGGAAAGTTATGACCAACCTAGATAGCATATTCAAAAGCAGAGACATCACTTTGCCAACAAAGGTTCGCCTAGTCAAAGCTATGGTCTTTCCTGTGGTCATGTATGGATGTGAGAGCTGGACTGTGAAGAAGGCTGAGCGCCGAAGAATTGATGCTTTTGAACTGTGGTGTTGGAGAAGACTCTTGAGAGTCCCTTGGACTGCAAGGAGATCCAACCAGTCCATTCTGAAGGAGATCAACACTGGGATTTCTTTGGAAGGAATGATGCTAAAGCTGAAACTCCAGTATTTTGGCCACCTCATGCGAGGAGTTGACTCACTGGAGAAGACTCTGATGCTGGGAGGGATTGGGGGCAAGAGGAGAAGGGGATGACAGAGGATGAGATGGTTGGATGGCATCACTGACTCGATGAATGTGAGTCTGAGTGACCTCCGGGAGTTGGTGATGGACAGGGAGGCCTGGCGTGCTGCGGTTCATGGGGTCGCAAAGAGTCGGACACGACTGAGCAACTGATCTGATCTGATCTGATTGACAAAGCAGGAAAGGTAACACCATGCTCCAGGTCCAGCAAGGAGTGAACAGGGAACAGATGCCTGCTCACAGAGTCCGTCACAGTCTACAGTCCCGGCTCCCTGCGCTCCAGAGACGGGAAGCGCTTCAGACTGTCTCATTGTGAATGATTAGTTTTGAATTTACCGTGGTAGCTTGGACCGTAAAGAATCTGTCTGCAATGCAGGGGAGCCAAGTTCGATCCCTGGGTCGGGAAGATCCCCTGGAGGAGGGCATGGCAACCCACTGCAGTGTTCTTGCCTGGAGAATCCCATAGACAGAGGAGCCCGATGGGCTACAGTCCACGGGGTCACAAAGAGTCAGACACGACTGGGCAACTCTTTCACAACGACTTACAGGGCTTCCAAGGTGGTGCCAGTGGTAAAGAGCCCACCTGCTAATGCAGGACGCAAGAAACATGGGTTCTATCCCAGGGTCGGGGAGATCCCCGGGACAAAGGCATGGCAACCCACTCCAACACTCTTGGCTGGAGAATCCCATGGGGCCACGTGATGACGAGTTTCATTTGTGATGGTGATTCGTCAAAGGATGATCCAGGACGAACACACTTCCCTCTACCCATCAATAAAAGTCCTTTTCCAGGCAGTGGGTCCCTGTCATGAAAATCACTGTCTCTAAGCAGAAATGCCCCAGAGGGCCTGCGACTGAGAACCACAGAAGGAGAATGCATCCCAAAACCTCGAACCTTCAGGGACAGAGAGACCCAGAGCTCAGATGGGGGGAGCAGGCCCCCAGCCCCCGCCAGCCACCAGCTGCCAGGCTGTGGGGGAGTGAGCCGGCGTGGGACGAACTGGGAGCTGTCTGGGGAGCGCCGGCAGCTACCTGGCCTCTGAGGGTCTGCCCTCAGACTGACCTCAGGGTCCAGACACAGACGGGCCCCCTCTTTCCCACAAGCTCCTCCTGCACTGCAGCCCGGAGCCCACTGAGCAGGGTTCCCGGCCAAGGCTGCTGGAGCCTGAGTTTTGCATGACTAGCCCCCACACATCCTGCAAGGGCCTCACGGAAGGGGTGAGCCCACTGTGTGGGACCGCCGGCCTGGGGACCACCCATGCAGAGCTGGGGTCCCATTGCTCCCTGCCCCTAAGGGTCCAGGGACCCCACCGGGCACCCCCGACCCCCAGGAAGCCACACTTCCAGCCCTCCTCAGCTTCACCTCCCATCATGAACATTTATTCAACACATTCACTCCAAACAGCTCCATCGGTTTCCCCAGAGGGGTCCTGGGGGAGAGGAGACGTCGGCGTGGGGCAGCAGCCCCTGCCCCACAGGGCCTGCTGCTCAGCCCCTGGGAAGATGCCCACAGAGGCTTTAACGCACGGGCAGGAAGACAGGGGACCCCGAGGCCCACAAGGTGATGGTGCCCCCGGTCACTGCCACCATATGCTCCTGACCCTCCTCCCTCCCTGCTAGAGCCAGAGAGGACAGACCCCAGCCCCGTCTCCTCCTTGCCCTCAGGTCATGCTGGAGCACCGCCAGCATGCAGCCTGGCCTCCACCTGCAGACCCAGGCACACCCATAGCCCCTGGCGTCCCAGCCTGCCTCCTCCTGTGCTCCTGCCTGCTCCCTGCTGGCCTGTCCCATTGCTCCCATGAGACACACCACTTCTTCCAGGAAGTCTGCCTGGACTGCCGGAGACTATGCGTCTGTCGTCTGTGTTTCCACCATGTCTACGTTGAGCGGGGAAGGACCGAGAGGCCACTGCAGGTCACCTCTCAGGGCAGCCCTTCCCTGCGCTGCTGGAACAACCCACACAGACGAGAGACAGCCGGCCACGTCTCTGCACCACTGGCCCGCCTGTGCACCGCTGCTCGAGGAGAGAGAAAGGGCAGTACAGCCACTCGCCCCTCCCCTCCGCAACCCCTGCCGCCAGCTCTGATGTTGTGAAGGTCTCCATTACGACAGCCCTGCCCGCTGAGCATCTGCTGCGGTTGGAGCAGGGTGGCCAGGGGCCCTGGCTTATCTCAGCGGAGCCGGACCTCAGGCCGAGCGGCGGGCGCCCTCTTCACGTCTGGCTCCCAGACGAGGGCCGTGATGCTGTGGACCCCACCACACAGTCACACACTCAGCAGTTTACCAGTATAAGCCACTCTTAAGGAGGGTAACGGGGTTCTTGACAGACCATTCCTGAAAGCGCAGTAGCCCTGTCCTGACCTGGGCATGCCCCCTGCAGCTGTGGGAGTCAGGGCCAGACTCTCAGAGCTCGTGGGATTTCCTGCCTCTAAACTGAAAAGATGGAGGTGGTTTAGAGGGAGTTTCCCAAAACGTTGATAAAACTGCTGATGTCCAGCTGACGTCACGGTGTTTGTTTTCCCGGGGAGCTAGTTTGCTGGATTGTTTGATTTGCATGAAGCCCAATCACTTTTATTTGCTTAGATGTGGCTTCTCAGACTTTGATTTTCTGTGCTAAGAAGCGAACACAGCATGCTCACAGAAACTAAATCTGGAACTGTTGGAAGAGGGCAAGCAGCCTCTCAGCACGCGGCAGGAGGCTCATGACGCTGCCCGGCGTGAAAGACTGTCCGGGTCTGTGTGAGCCAGCCGCGTAACCATGTTCGCCAGCATCATCTCGGAGTGTGGGCTGCATGTGCGCTCACCACCGAGGACGGCAGCCTGCACCTGAGAGCCCTATTAGTGGGAGGGGTTCATCCCTGGTCCAGACCTCCCAGCTTGGGACGAGCCGTTGGGGGGGATGGGTGCGGGGGGATGGAAGGAGGTGGGGGGGACAGTGAACGCAGGAGAGGAGGGCGCGGACGCAGGCTGAGGAGGGAACTGGTGGCCAGGTGGAAGGGCGATCTCTCTCATTCTCTGCCCGCCCTTCAGAGCCGCCGGTGTCTCCCTGCTCCCCAGGGCTGTGCACCAGGGCGTCTGGGGGTGGGAAGGACCCTGAGTCTGCTGGAGCCGCTGCACGGGGGGACCCGGGGCCAGCCCAGGGCAGGCTGCGCCCCTCCCCCACGGTCCCCATCGGGACACGGCATTCCCACTGGCGAGCCTCGCCCCTGCGGAGGGCAGGGCCTCCTGGAGAGGCCGGCGGTGACCCCTGGTCCCAAGTCAGTGCTCAGGGGTCCCCATCACGCCCACTTGTGGCCGCTCAGCGACGGGCAGGAGTGATTATCCACCGCCGGGTTTTGAGGGAAGAGAGACGACTGGTCGAGGGGCAGGTGGTGACATGGCACCTGGGCTGGGGGCGGGGTGCAGGAGGGGCTGGCAGAGTGCACCTGGGGGACATGGCACCTGGGCTGGGGGCGGGGTGCAGGAGGGGCTGGCAGAGTGCACCTGGGGCAGCGGAGGAAACGCCAGGGTCGGCTGCCCAACACCATCCCGTACTCGAGGTGAGCTTGGGAATGAGCTTACACCCACCGACATACTCGCCTTGGTTTCCTTATCTGTAAAACGGGAGAGTAGCTGTGCGGCCCTCCTGAGAATTAGAGGAATAAACGAATCATTATGTGGAATGCAGTCATGACAGTGCCTGGCGCGTGGCTAACACCTGTCTTTTAAGTGAGGAATCAGAATTTTAGATCTCTGAGCAACAAGGATTTACTGTGTAACACAGGGATCTATACCTGATATGTTGTAATAACCTAAAATGGAATATAATCTGCAAAACCCCCAATTTGCTTTTACATACCCCTGGAACAAACACAATATTCTAAATCAACTATCCATCAATTCAAAAAAAGAACCCTGGATTTTACCTCAACTTCACATTCCAGATACAAAATCTAAGGTCCAAAGAGACCAACTGGCTCTGCTAACATCACAGAGTCAGTGAGTTAGGGAGAGACCTGGGGTGAAGGCGTCCCAGGAGGTGCTAGCGGTAAAGAACCCACCTGCCAATGCAGGTAGACGTAAGAGACTCAGGCTGGATCCCCGGCTCGGGAAGATCCCCTGGAGGAGGGCGTGGCAGCCCATTGCAGTGTTCTTGCCTGGAGAGTCCCCATGCACAGAGGAGCCTGGTGGGCTGCAGTCCACAGGTTGCCGAGAGTCGGACACGACCAAAGCTACTTAGCGCGCAGCAGCACGTGCTGGGGTGAGAACGTATTTGTCATGAAAGCAGCAAGAGAGAGGTTGGAAGTGAAATGTGGGGAGGGTGTGGACCAGCGTGGAGATCAGGGGTACAGGGAGCGTGAGCTGTGGGTCCCCCCTGCACACCTGCATACCCACGCACACGTGAGTCCCAGGAAGTCACAGTCATCGAGAGAACCTGGGCCTGAGGAAGCAGCTAAGGGCTCACGATGCAGAGGGAACCCCTTCGAGGTGGAGGCCAAAGGCCGAGGAAGATGCCCCGACCAGCCAGGTGGACAGAGGTGTGCAGTGCGAATGGCAAGGACGTCACTGGCCTTGCCACTCCAGGAAGGAGGGACCCCAGGCCAAGCGCCTAGTCCAGCCCCTGGGACAGCCCCGGGGTCCTGAGGGCACCCTGTCCCTCCTCAGACCCCGACCTCCTGCACAGAGAGTGCCCACCTCCCCGGGCCCAGACCCCCTCCCGCCCCCTCCTCTGCACGTCTTCCTGAAGAAGAGCTCGCGGGTCAGGGAGCTGAGGCCTTGGGAACACCGAGGAGGCCCCCACGGGCGCCAGTGCAGCCAGACGCCGCCACCGCACACTGTCACTCCACATCGCCAGCGCGGGGTGCAACCCCCCAGCATTCAAGGGGCTCAGCTCTATCTGAGCAGATAGGGCCCCTCTGCCCAGGGGCAGCACCTCCCAGCATCCCGTGGCTCACACTCCCAGCACCCCTGATCCCTGTCTCTCCAAGAAGCAGCTGCCAAATGGGCTGCTTCTCACCTCGGCCGTTCCTGTCCAATGACCCACGTTTCCTGAGAAAGGGCTCTGCCCGGCCAGCCTCCGCGGGGGCCTCAGGATGGAGACGAGCGCCTCAGGTGAGCAGACGCAGCTCTCACCTTCTTCGGTTGTAACGCCCGGAACCACTGCAAGGGAAGCCGGCTCCACCCGAGGGCGGCATCTTCCTCCGTGCCCCTCGCGAGACCAGCCGGCATCAGAGCCACCCTCAGACCCTACTCTGGGCAGAAAGGCGGCCACTCCTAAGGCTTCACACCACAAACCTGCTGGTCTCCCCACCCCGGTCCCTCCCGCCTCCGCGTGCATTTACACCATTTCTCCTGCTGCAGAAGGAGCGGCTCCCCTTCTGCAAACAGAATTCACACCTGAATTCAGAGGAAGAGATGCTCAGACTCGGGCACCTGGGGTTGAGAACAGAGATTGTGAGGTTTTTGGGGAAATCTCCGCCTCAGACCTCCGACACAGACTGCAAGCGACCCCTCTGTTTGATGAGGAAATGGGCCCCGTGGGCACACCCACCACCGTCTACGTGGATGAGCAGGTAAAGCAGAGGGTGCAGAGCAGGCTGAGGCCGGCCAGCGTTACGGCAGGCCCCCAGGGCGCCTCCCGGGCAGGCCCTTCCTGCTGTGCCCTCGCCCCCCAGACCCTGCGGGAGAGCTACGGGAGCAGACACAACCGCTCCAGCTGCCAGGAGCCGGGTGCGTCCCTTCCCCCGTATTCTTGGGGCTAAAAGGCGTCGGACAACATCCAACATCCATTTTTAAAAACTGAAGCACCCTTGATTTACAATATCACCTCAGTTTCAGACACGCGGCACTGTGATTCAGCTATACATACATATACATTTATTCTGCGTCAGATTTTTCCCCTTGTAGGTTATTACGAAGCACTGAGGGGCGTTCCCTGTGCTCTACAACAGGTCTCTGTTGGTTATCTGTCTTATATACGCGCTCAGTCGCTCAGCCATGTATGACTCTTTGCGACCCTATAGATTGTAGCCCACCAGGATCCTCTGTCCATGGGATTCTCCAGGCAAGAATACTAGAGTGGACTGCCATGCCCTCCTCCAGGGGATCTTTCCAGCCCAGGGATCAAACCCAGGTCTTCTGCATTGCAGGCGGATTCTTCACCAGCTGAGCCATCAGGAAAGCCCAAGAATACTGGAGTGGGTAGCCTATCCCTTCTCCAGAGGGTCTTTCTGACCCAGGGGTCGAACCTGCATCTCTTGTGTCTCCTGCGTGGGCAGGCAGGTTCTTCGCCAGCTGAGCTGCCAGGGAAGCCCGTCTTATGTATAGTAGTGTGTATGTTATGGGCTTCCCAGGAGGCTCAGTGGTAAACCACCCGCCTGCCAATGCAGGAGACACAAGAGATGCTGGTTCGATCCCTGGGTCGGGAAGATCCCCTGGAGGAGGGCATGGCAACCCATTGCGGTATTCTTGCCTGGGAAATCCCACGGACAGAGGAGCCTGGCGGGCTGCAGTCCTTGGGTGGCGGAGAGCCGGACACGACTGAGTGACTGGGCACAGCACTGACATGAGTCCCAGCCTCCTAATTCATCCCCCTCTGCGCCCTTCCCCTTTGATAACTGAAGTTTGTTTTCCATGTCTGTAGGTCTGTTTTATAAATAAGTTTATTTTAAGAAGCTCCCCGCATAATTCCTAAACAAATATTTGGTACCTCTAAAGGAACCGTCCACTCACAGCTCAGGGAGCCGGTACCTTCCAGGCCCTCAGAGCCCAGACCCCAGGCAGGGTCCTGGCACGGTGGGTGTCCATCTGCTCTGGAGAGCGCCCCCTGCTGCAGAGAGAGGTGGTGACCGGGGAAGCCACCCGCCAAGCCGGTCCTGAGCCTCCAGGCTGACTGGCGGGCAGTTGGGGCAGGACCACAAGCACCTCTGCAGCCCTGGTCCCGCTGGCAGGGCCTGGAGTCCTGACCCTCTCTGGGTCCTGGGAGGTGCCCAGTCCGGGGAAGGCCCGAGTGGAGGGGGGAGGATAAAGGCGAGACGCCGGACAGCCCTGCCCCGTGGACGTGACGGCCCGGTCAGGGACCCCTCCTGCCCGTGGTCACCTCACAGCCCGGGCCTGTCGTCAGCTCCACTGCTGGCGGCCCTGCCTGGAGGCTCTCATACACATACCGGAAGCACCCAGAGCAGAGCCTCGCTCTTCCACAGGGTCTGCTCCAGGACTCGGCCCACCCCAGCCGCAGGGCTAACGTGCAGACAGACCCACCGGCGCAGAAGGCCACCGGGGCCCCCCGGCGTGTGGGGAAAGCAGATGCTGATGAGCCCGGATGCTGTATTATGTGGTGACGGCCGTGGACGGCTCTGACGGCCTCAGACCCACTAAAGATGGACACCTGCCCAGCGTCAGAGGCGCAGGCACCCTGGTGCCCCGCTCCTGGAGGCAATGTCTCTGGGATGCGGGCATGGCTCCCCTCCCTGTGGGAGGTGGGGGCTTGTCACTGGGGCTGGGCTGCTGGGGCGGGGCTGGGGGGTCTCTGCCCTGCAGCTGCCCTGCGTGGGCTGCACTCCAGTTTCACCAGCATCTGGTTAACCAAGCGACTTGCCTCCTCTGGAGAAACCCCCACCTTCTCATCTATAAAATGGGAGCACAGGCCCCCGAGCAGACGCTGCTCCTCTCCACGGCCAGTCCTCATCTCGGACATGTGAAGACACACTACGCGTGGGGTGGGGAGACACAAGCGCTCTTTCCGTGCTCTCTGAACATTCCTGCTGTGGACAGATGCTCACAAGCCCTCCCAGTTGACTCGCCCATCTCCATGGCTGTGTTTTATAAAGAACATTAGTTGAAAACATTAAATAAATTAATTGAAAACATTAAATAAACAGGGCTTCACTTGGTCATAAACAGTGTCCAGTGGATGATTATCAACAGCGTTGTTTATATGTTTTCTTGGTGGCTTTACACATACTAAGATCCCGGCGTCGCCAGTGGGAAGTCTGTCATGATAGGCATGTATGCAGCTCTGACATGTGACAGTCATGTGTGTTTTGCGTTCTGCATGCTAAGTCGTGTCTGACTCTTTGCAACCCCATGGACAGTAGCCTCCCAGGCTCCTCTGTCCACGAGATTTCCCAGGCAAGAACACTTGCCTGGGAGTGGGTGCTCATTTCCCTCTCCAGGGGATCTCTCTGACCCAGGGATGGAACCGGCATCTCCTGCACGGGCAGGTGGATTCATTACCGCTGAGCCACCAGGGAAGTCCACTTATCCACACAGTAGGAGAGCGAGAACCACGGGAGGCCAGGAGGAGGCTTCCCAGGCCACAGGACCCTGCGGCATTCAAGATGCTCCAGGAAGCTGTGCTGACCAGTGAAACCATCCCCTTGATCTGGGACCAGTAACGGGACAGAGAACCACGAATGAGCCGAGATGCACTTACAGCAAACGGCATGTGAGAGAAGGAGCTGGAGAGGCCGGTGTGAGGGTCCTCCGGTCCACGTCCCCAGACCAGGCCCAGCCCGGCCGACCGTCACCCCCAGGACCTGCCGTCTCAGGGAAGGGAGCGCAGGGAGGAGAGGAGAAAAGTAGGATAAGACAGGAAAGTGGAGAGAAGTACGGGAGAAACAGAGAAGTGAACACAGCTCCCCTGCCCAGATGCTCAAGCCCCAGACAGACTAAAGTCACCCTCACTGGAGTGGCACCACAGGACGCCCCCTGCAAGCACACAGCCAGGGAGCAGGCACCCGGGAGCACTTGGGCTTGAGCGAGGCCACGGACAAGATCGAGTAACGGGACAGAGAGCGAAGGCTCCGCAGGTCGGGACGCTCCGGTGAGGGAAGGTGGAAAGGTGCGCAGAAATAATGGGGAACGAGACTGGGCCCAAATGGAGATAAAATGAGAAAAGTGACTGTTTTAGAAATCAGGCTCTCAGTTTCACATCAGATAAAATAAGAAGAGGTGGCAAAAAGGCTTACAAACGTCATGCACGCCTTTGAAAATCCATCACCCTAAGTGACCAGCCGGTTTGGCTCCCAAATAGGATCAGGCATCATTTTGAAAAAGAGCCGTGGCCCCTCCCGAGGGCTCCTTCGTGACGCAAGCCAGGGTACTTACTAGCAATGCCCCGTAGACTCTGGAGAAGGCTTGCCGCAGGCGGGAGAGCATGTCCCCTCTTGGGAAGGGAGGTCGGGTGTGCTGGGGATTCTGACTCCTCCACGTGGCACAGAGTGAAGTTCCAAGAGACGTTTGTAAACATTCAGGCCGGTTCTCGGCGGGCATCAACCCAAAGATGAGGGTGCAGCGGGGGCACAGCCCTGCTTCCTCGGGGCAAGGGTAAGTCAGAACCGCGTTTAGAAACTGACTTAACCAAGCGTCCCGGGGTCATTTGCTTAATATAGGGCCTGCTCTTTCCACGGGGTGGCCAGCTCGCCAAGGCTGGCCATCTGCTCTGCCGCCAGCCTGTCCGTCCTGAGCGAGCCACTGGCGTGCAGCCAAGGGGGCGGACAGCTCAGGGCGGTGGGCACTGGTCCCACCACCACGTCCAGTGTCCAGGTCCCTCCTCTCACCTGGGAGGCTGCAAAGCGGCCGCTAAGACAGGGATTCTTAACATCGCTGTTGATACTGTTTCTAGGCATCTTTTTCTCGGAGACGCTGCTCTTGTCATTTTGAAACCGACCTCCTTGCACCCTGGGGAGCGCCTCCCCCAGAGAAATGTAACACGGCGAGGACTTAGCCAAGAGGCCACACAGCTCGACCATGAAGCCGCGGAGGATTCCCTGTTGCTCGCGTCCAGGCTGCCCTCCTGAGTCTCCGAGAGCACAGCCTCTCTCCAGATCTGTGGCCACAAGCATCTAATTGTTCACAAAGCGTCCCCAGCAGTTTTGTAACGATATGGTTTTAAAAAAATCCAAACCTACACCATTCGCACTGCACCCACCGCTCTTGGACAGGACACAGTGGGCTAACACAACCTCACGGCGTTATTTCCCGGTTAGCACAGCACGTCCACCAATTTGAAATCTCAGTCACAGCCGCTGTGCTTTGCCAAGACAACTAAATCGGTGCAGCAATTTCAGGAGAAAGCAGCGAAATAAAAGCAATTCAAGAGGGAGGGGGCATATGTATACCTACGGCTGATTCCTGTGATGTTTGGCAGAAACCAACAGAATTCTGTAAAGCAATTATCCTTCAGTTAAAAAATAAAGGAATTTAAAAGAAACAATAAAGGAATTCATATAATAATTGCTCCTGATGCCGTGGTAAGGGATTTGTGTCACTCCCCTGCATGTCTGCTTCCAGCCTTCCCCACCTGCTCTTTCCCAAACTTCTCTGGGAAAGCCACTGGTGGGAGCAGACTGGATTTTTTTTTTTTAGGTCAAGCAGTGTGCCGCGTTGGACCCAAGCTGCGTGCCGTGTTGGACCTAAGCTCTGTGTCGTGTTGGACCTAAGCTCTGTGTCGTGTTGGACCCAGCTCCCCCAGCAAGGATCAAACCTGCGCCCCCTGCGTTGGGAGCACAGAATCTTAACCACTGGATCACCGGGGAAGTCCCCAGATCGCAGTTTCAGAAACAATTCTCTTTTCCTTCTCATTAGGACCACAGGAAGCTGCAGCGCCTAAGCTGTGCACTGAGAATGCCTCCTGGGAGCTACTTCCCTTAGACTCTGTCACCCTACCCACTTCATAAGCCCTGGACGCGTCTGACCTCAAGGCTCGTCGTCCTCAACACGACTGTGTCCCCCAGCCTCTGCTCGGGGGGACCCCTGCCCCCATCAGCTTCCCCTCGATGACTCACGGGGCTCACGACCGTGTCCCCCAGCCTCTGCTCGGGGGGACCCCTGCCCCCATCAGCTTCCCCTCGATGATGCACGGGGCTTCCTGCAGCCACAGGCCCTTGGCTCTGACTCCCCGATGAGCGTGTCTCTCTGAATCTGCTGAACGTCCACAGTCACTTTCTAACCACAACTCACCTCACCAAGCAAATGGGCAAAGCCCTGTTACCACCCATGTCATCAGCCTCAGTTTACTGCCCTGGGAACGCCTGTCCGCAGGCAGATGTCATGGCTCTGCATGTTGATTAAAACCCCTTTCCCAATCATGTCACTGCAGGAATAACCAGACATTTTGATGGTTGCTCATCTTCCTGTGCTGTGCTGGGGGCCACGCGGTCGGGGCACAGCTTTGTTTGGACTGACACCCTTATCTTGCACACAGGGTTCAATTCACATGAACTGAGACCAATACTTATAAACCCAAAGACTGTAAGTATTAACTTCCTGAGGAAGGAAAGAACACGAATTTACCGAGCTGCGGACGGAACTTAGCAACTAGACCGCAGACAACACGCTCATCAGCGGCACAGCCTCGGAGGGGAGTGTCTACCATCAGAGCTAAAACAGGTCAACTCCGTGTCACAGGAGAAAGGCTGTCCTCCGGAGGGGCCATCAGTCTCAGACCCTGCGTCATGCACAACACATCTTTTCTTCTCAACTATCCCCTTTAGTTGCTCAAAATTTCTTCATGGAAGAAACACAAAGACGATGAAAAAGTGACACGCGGCAGGGGAAATCAAAGAACTGGGTTTTGCGTAGAAGGATGCAAAGCTTATTTCCTGTGACTGCAATTCAGAAAAGCTGGCAGCTTCTGACTTCTTTTCTGTAATTCAATTAACCTACAGCATACCTTTCTGCTTTAAGGTGTTAATTTTTTCCACTCAAGAAAAAACAAAAGGAGGAGGAAATAAATTATGAGACTAGGAAATGCATCTGATTAAAAAAATGGAAGAGCTTGGCATCTCTTCCTCAGGGAACATTTGTTTTAGGGATCTACTTTCCGTTCTTCTAACTGCTGTCTTCAGAAGAACTTTAATTCTGGATATTATTTTCAGCTTTTGGAAGAATTTTGGCTCGTGTTTGTCACGATCGAGGAATCGGAAGTTGATTTTACATAAGAGATGAGCGCTGCGTCTGGAAAGAACCACACTCAAATAATTAGGATAAACTCAACCGGATCATAAATAACAGATACAAACACCCCTCATATTTACAAGAAGATCTATAGTGGAGGAGCCAGAGCAGGTGTTGCCCACGCACAGTCTGCATGCAGGGTGGGTCAAGGTCAGCTTCTCTCTCCAGAAGACACGCTGCCAGCATCCCCCACCACCTGGCCTCTACACAAGCAAACGGCGTCTAGACGCTCGCAAGCTGTCCATGAAACACAGCGGGTTTGCTGGGGGCACATGTTTTATAAAATGCAGGTTCTCTGATGGAGCTGGGACTGATGCCGTGGGAACGTGACGTAAAAGCTGCAGTGGGCAAGAAAGCTGTGGTGGGCAAGGGCAAACGTCCCCAGCAACTGGCGGTTCCAAGTCCCCGCGCTGGACACTGACCCGGGAGAGCAGGGCAGGACCCAGAGGCGCGCTCCCCTGTAAAAGACGCCCTCTGACCCCACGTGGTCCCTCTTGGCCCTGTTTGGTCTCGTGTTCAGTCGTGAAAGAATCTACGTCACAGGGGCCTCCTGGATCTTTGTCAGAGGAAACCCAGCATGCCGCCCCGAGACCGCCCACCTCTGTCCCCGCCTGCAGGGCCAGCCTCCCCACTCCACCCCCTGCTTGTCCACCAGGCTGCCGGCGCCTTTCTCTTCATTACAGTGAAGTTCCTTGCAATGCACACCGCAGCATATTTCATGTATTAGGAATTTAACACACGTTTCTCCACACAAGAGTATCTTTACTAGGATTGAGTTTGGGTGGAGGGGTGGTGAGGGGTTAGTGCTCTGGGCTTCCCAGATGGCGCCAGTTTTAAAGAACCCGCCTGCCAATGCAGGAGACATAAGAGATGTAGGTTCAACCCCTGGGTCAGGAAGATCCCCTGGAGGAGGGTACAGCAACCCACTCCAGGATTCTTGTGTGGAGAATCCCATGGACAGAGGAGCCTGGAGGGCTATAGTCTCTGGGGTCACAGAGAGTCGGACACGACTGAGCACCTCGTGCTCTGGTTACAAAGATTCCAAGGTTTTGAGTATTTGATCCCAACACTCCATTTCCCCAAATCCTTGCTATTTTCAGCAGATGATTTTGCACGATTCAAGGTTTCTCAAGAACACGTGTTACTTTACAGAGACATAATCCATTCTGGAAAACTTCAAAGGCCAAATAGCTCGTTGCACTCAGTGGCTCACTGACTCCCGTTATGGTGGATGTATGGAATTATAATTCAAGTGCCTAAAATATATTCACTTCTTAATAGTTTGTGTTTGTTACTAAACTCTGAGGAATTTGTAACGATTCACATATCTAGATACTTAGGTACAACCACTACACTTTTGATGCACTGTTTGGCCTTAGGAAAAAACTTTTCTGCCTGAATGGGAGCCCCTTCAGTTTCCCCTGCAAGACCATCACCTCTGAAAACGGTATTCTGATCTTTTCTGGTCATTTCTCACTGTCTGATCACGGCTTCTGTTTCTGCTGTTCTATTCCGTTCCCCCTGCTGCTGCTGCTGCTGCTGCATCACTTCAGTTGTGTCCGACTCTGTGTGTCCCCATAGACAGCAGCCCATGAGGCTCTGCCATCCCTGGGATTCTCCAGGCAAGAACACTGGAGTGGTTTGCCGTTTCCGTCCCCCCTGGAACATCTAAAATCCTGAGGTTCACACTGGCTTCCCAGGGGTCCCTACCATCCACTTTCACTGAAGCCCGAGTCTAGACTGAGCCAGATCCTCCTCTGCTTTGGGTGCCTCTGTGCAGCGTCTATGCAGCATCCTATGCTGAGCATCTGGAAAGCATGTCAGTGTGACTTAGGGCAGCCGGCACCTCTTACCGTGCCCACTGCCCCAACAGTGGTGTCCAGCCAGCCACGCAAGCCAAGAGCGAGCAGACATCCTTGACCTTCCCGGCCATCCTCCCCCACCCCCTCTATCACCAACCCCCACCAGTCTCCCTTTAAGCCGTTCTCCAATGACTCACCGCCCTTTGTCTCCACCACCACCCACCCTCCTGACACAGGCTGCTGTCTCTAGGACGTGGGCCCCTGCAGAAACCCCTCGCTGGACCCTGCAGATGCAGTGGCCAGAGCCACCCCAAAGAAATGGCCCTCTGAGCACGTCACTGGTAGGGGACGCACACTGACTGAAACCGCCCACCCTGGTCAGGCACCGTGGTCACCCTTTGCATGAGTTGTTTTATGACAGAAGGTCCCGGAAAGGAACACGGAACTAATAAGCCTCCCCCAACCAGAAGAGTTCGGGAAAGGTCAAAAGGAGACACCACATGTCTGACCACCTGCCAGAATCCTTCTCTCTGGCATCCATCTTGGCTGAACACGGCGTTCACCACCAGGAAGGACTCTGAGTCAGAATGACTGGCTAAAGACAACCCGGAAACTAATCCCATCACGTAAGACCCGAGACTGCGAGCCACGCGGCAGAGCAGTCCTCCTGGGTCCCCTCACCCTCCTGCTTTCCCCCGGGGGGCCCTTTCCCAATAAAGTCTCTTGCTTTGTCAGCACATGTGTCTCCTTGGACAAGTCACTTCTGAGTGTTAGTCAAGAGCCCAGTTTCAGGCCCTGGAAGGGGTCCCCCTTCCTGCACCACCCTCCACCTAAGCTCTTTCAGAAAACTCGGAGTGGAACAAAACATCTTCAGTGTGGCCACATTCCCAAAACATTGAGTAGATTTCACACTTGGTGGAAAAAACTTAAAATCAGAAGCAAGCATTCTCATTAACATGACACCTTTTAACAAAGGTCCTTACAACACAGTGAGACAAAAGCAGAGGGGGGAGGGGGCGAGGAGCTGGAGTGGGGAGGGGGGGAGAAAAGACAGGAGTGGCCGACGGTTTGGAAGGGGGAGCTGAAAGAATTCACAGGTTCTTACGGGTAGATAACACAATCCTAACCACAGAAACCCCAATAGAACAGAGGGGCTTAAAACCAATGAAAGTCCAAAAAGATTGAGGGATATAAAATCTGCTTAAAAATCAATAGCATTTTTCTATGCCTACAATAAACAAAGTCTTGACCAAACTTATATGTCAAAATTTTATCAATTACTTTTTCCGTGTCAGTAATCACATGATGTACTTATCCTACTTAATGTTATTTTACTGAATGTAAAAGACAGAAATCAATCAGGAAATAGAAAAATTATGAAAAGAGTTTGGAGCAAGAGAAATCTACATGACTAGAAAGCACGACATTCTCATGAATTAAAGACATCCTCAACTCACTACACAGAATGTATGACATTTCTTGTCATGAGAAAAAATAGGGAAAAGAGAAAAAAAATCAGGAAAAAAATTAGGAGACATCACTTTATAACCATCATATAAACTTTTAAAGTGTAACTGCACCAAGAGTTGGTGAGCACATAACCCATCATGGCCATGCACATGTCCCCACGTCACTGGGGCCTGTGAACTGGACCTTATCAAGTGAGGGTGAGGTCCTCAGGGTCCTGATCCAACAGGACTGGAGCCTCTCTCTGGATGTTTTCTTCCTCCCTTGGCTCCGTCGGGTCTGAGCTGCAGCACCTGGGACCCTCGCTGCGTCAGGCGGGATCTTTCACCGTGGCTCACGGCGCTCCCACTGTGGCCCACGGTTTCAGCGGCCGCAGCGCACGGCCTTAGTTGCTCCCCGGCGTGTGGGATCTTAGTTCCCCAACCAGGAATGGAACCCGCGTCCCCTGCATTGCAAGGCGAATTCTTAACCACTGGACCACCAGGGAACCCCTGGACTGCAGTCCTTCCTGTAAGCAGAGAGACACAGGAGGAGGACGCCCATGCGACCTCAGGGGCAGAGACCCCAGGGATGCCTGGAACGTGGGGGCCAAGGATCATGGGGACAGAAGCTGGAGGATGCCAGGAAGATGCCCTACGGGTGGCTCAGGAAGCTTGGACCTACCAACACCTTGACTTTGGACCTAAGCTCCAGAACTGTGAGACAATAAATTTCTTTTGTTTTAAGCCAATTAAAAAAAAAAGTTTGTGAATATGGGGATAAATAAAGAACTTCATGCAGCTCTTCTGGTGTACTGCTGTGCCGTCTCTGGAGAACACTCTAGCAGTAAAGAAAGTTAAGCTTTAGTACAACCTATGGCCCACCCAGCCCATGCTGTGCCGCCTGGAGACCCTCCCCGAATGACCAAGGATAGGATACAGGGGCAAGGGGTCAAATGCTTAGGTAGGCGAGAGGGAAAGCAGAACCCTGTGACACCCACAGGCGGAAACGAACAGGACGCACACCTGCAAACAGAGGGTGCAGAATAAATATGTTAACAGAAAAAGAGCAACTAGAAAGACAAAGAAGAATCAAGTGGACTAAAGAATTATCTAAGTATTATTGCTCATTATCTTTAAAGAAGATAATTTTTCTTGCTAATATTGCACAATCACAGAGGAAAAAAAGGACAATATTCCCCAGGGCAATCACATCTATGTATTTACAGTTAAATTCATATTTAGTTCAGTAAAAATGTTTGTGTTCTTTATTGGATCTGGAAAAAAGCTAATTTAACTCAGTATTCTTTTTGGTCATGACTAATTCTGTTGGAGCCATGAAATTAAAAGACGCTTACTCCTTGGAAGGAAAGTTATGACCAACCTAGATAGCATATTCAAAAGCAGAGATATTACTTTGCCAACAAAGGTTCATCTAGTCAAGGCTATGGTTTTTCCTGTGGTCATATATGGATGTCAGAGTTGGACTGTGAAGAAGGCTGAGTGCTGAAGAATTGATACTTTTGAACTGTGGCGTTGGAGAAGACTCTTGAGAGTCCCTTGGACTGCAAGGAGATCCAACCAGTCCATTCTGAAGATCAGCCCTGGGATTTCTTTGGAAGGAATGATGCTGAAGCTGAAACTCTAGTACTTTGGCCACCTCATGCGAAGAGTTAACTCATTGGAGAAGACTCTGATGCTGTGAGGGATTGCGGGCAAGAGGAGAAGGGGACGACAGAGGATGAGATGGCTGGATGGCATCACTGACTCGATGGACGTGAGTCTGAGTGAACTCCGGGAGTTGGTGATGGACAGGGAGCCCTGGTGTGCTGCGATTCATGGGGTTGCAAAGAGTCGGACACGACTGAGCGACTTTACTCACTCAGTTGGATTTTACACAGAAAATTTCCATCTCTCAAAAAGCTAAGCTGTACCCAGTAATCTCCTTTATTAGGATATTGTAAATAGGATGTTAAAAAGATGTTAGGATGCTAAATATATATATATAGATTCCGTGTAAACAAAGACTCTCTTGCTCACAGTTCCTATTTTCCTGTCTTGCCGTTTGGGAACAAAGCCGCGAATACAGAGCTGTTGGGTGACTTCCTAAAGATGGACATTGTACCATTGAGATCAGAGTGCCAGCCATCAGCTGTGCACCCTGGGAACCCAGGCAGACCTGTGCTGCCACTGGCCAAGAATACTGGAGTGGGTCGCCATTCCGTTCTCCAGGGGGTCTTCCTGACCCGGGGATTGAACCTGGGTGTCCTGCACTGCAGGCGGATGCTTCACCATCTGAGCCAAGCCCCTGCTTCAGTGATCAGCAGTTGTTAACTTGAGCCAAGCCCCTGCTTCAATGATCAGCAGTTGTTAACTTGCTCTACGGTTTCACCACAAGGTCTTCCTTTCCAAAACAACTGAAATCTTTACGTTTTCACCTTTCACTACAAATTGGAATAGGCGACTTCTGAACCAAAGTCCCCACCTCTGATGTTCATAAGCAAGTAATGAAGACAGGATCAATCGCACCACCAAATTAAAATGTGTTGCGTTCCGCAGCTTAAGTCAAGCTGATAACGTGGACAACTTGGGGAAATAAGAGACAGTCCTGAGACACTCGGTCTGCAGCCTTCGCTGAGAAAAGGAGGGGCTGGGGTTACGCATGTGGGAGCCGGGAGCCTGGACCGGGGTCACCCTGAACCTGCCACCTGGACGTCAGCGATCCGGGTGAAGGCTGTCACCTCTTAAACCTGGGCACAAATCAGACACAGACCTCCCTGGTTATCAGGGCACAACGGGATGGTGCCTGTGGGGTGCCTGTCAAGCTGGGTCCAAGTGTGACAAAGCTCTACTTTCATTAAATGGAGGAATAAGAACCATGGTCCTAGAAGCCGGAAATCAAGACGGGCATGTACTTAGGGATAAATACGTGACAGAGAAGGGGAAGCTGCTTGAGACTGCTTCGTATTCTACCTTAATCTTCAATCATATTTCCATTTCTAATCATGGCTATTCTTTACATCGCCTTGTTCCCATGAAAGTAAGAATCTCAAATGAAACTTAAGAGCCTGATGTGCAGGTGGGTTAAGAGGGCTGGTAAACGTCAAAGAACAATAGAGAAGAAAGGATGAATCCAATCCTGGCCCGCCCTTTGGTGAGCTGTATGGAACCTTTCTGGTCCCCACCACCACCTGGATCGACAGATGCACAAACATACCCTCTGTTCTCCAGAACGGATCCAATTACCATCAAGTAGCATTTTTCAAGTAAACACTTCAGTTTCTGCATCTGCCTCTGACTCATCACAGCTAAAACCAAATTGGGGGTTAAAAAGGTCCGTATCGTGCGCATAACGACCCTGATTTTCTAAATGGAAGGATATCTTTAAACATTTGAGAGGTCTTCAATTTTCATATACGCCATATTCTATATTTAACCAGATTTGACAGTGTAATGTTCAAAATACCCATGGAATACTAATGAAATCAGTGCAACTTAAGTTTAATCATGTTTATGTCTAAAATCACCATGACCACACCATGTCTATTTCTCCTTTCCTTACCAACCTCTTGATTTAAAGATACTGTGTTGGGACCATCATGGGCATGCCAACTGAAAAATGGATAACTTGAATCTCTGAACATCTGAAAGATCCAGTCCAATTTTGCTTCTAATGTTCAGCCTTGTTTCAAATCCTGGGAATTAAAGGTAAGACTTTAGCCGTAATCCCTGAGGCTTGCTGGGGCTTCAGATCAGCAGTAAGGGATACATGTCCTTACACACCGGCCTCAGCACTATGGCTGTTCCCCCAACAGCACACACTTCATTCTGTTCTCTTCATACACATTCTTCTAAAACAACATGCACATAGCCTCGAGTGAGTGTGCACGTGTGTGTGTGTGTACACAGTCACACACGGTCCCTTTATTACTTCCTGGAAGTACATACACTACATCTCAGACTTCCGGGAAGACTGAACACATGTTCTTGTCTCTTTTCCTCCCATCTGCTGTTGTTACTCAGTCATTCAGCTGTGTCTGACTCTGTGACCCCGGTGACTGCAGCTCACCAGGTTCCTCTGGCCATGGGATTCTCCAAGCAAAAATACTGGAGTGGGTTGTCATTCCCTTCTCCAGGGGATCTTCCCATCCCAGGGATTGAACCCGAGTCTCCTGCACTGCAGGCAGACTCTTCACCACGTGAGCCATCAGGAAGTCCATTGGGGAGAAAAGCATCAATCAAATGGTCACACATGTGCTCATACAAAGAAAGGAATTAGTGCATGAATAAATACATAAAAAAGAAATAACTGGAATTTAAAACAGAAACGCAACAGAGGTAATCAACAAGAAAAAAAAAAGCTGTGTTTTTTAAAGGATCAATAAAACTGACAAACCTCCGACACCACCACAAAAAATAAGAGAAGAAAGGGAACACACAGATGACCAACACTGGGAGCACACGGATGACCAACACTGGGAGCACACGGATGACCAACACTGGGAGCACACGGATGACCAACACTGGGAGCACACGGATGACCAACACTGGGAGCACACGGATGACCAACACTGGGAACACACAGATGACCAATACTGGGGATGAATGAGGGACATCACTACAGGCCCTGTAGACAAGGAAAGAATAAGGGGGATCCTAGGGACAACTCGGCAGACACAGACTTGACAGCATGGATGGACGGGACATGGGGTGCACACACTGCTGGCATGGTCTGCACTGGGTGGATGTCCCCCAAAGGCCCACAGAGGCTCGAGAAGGAGGCTTGGGGTCACCAGTGCAGGGAATTCTGGGTCCCAGGCACCTGAGCATGGTCGAGAAGGGAGGGTGCACACACCTAGGGAAGGGCAAGGCCAGCCAACACAGTCTGGTCGGGCCTCCCAGCACCCAGGGCCCAGACGGGCCTCCTCTTGTCTAGGTCTAAAGACTGTACTGATGGAAGACATTTTACGTGCTGCTGTGAGGGGATGACTGTGAGTCAGACGACAAAAACACTACCAGGTACTTGGGGCCGGAGTTAATGCCCATCATGCAGGTTTATAAGCGGCTTTGCAGATATACCATTCATTATTTAAGTTCAGCTCAGCTCAGTTCAGTCACTCAGTCATGTCCAACTCTTTGCGACGCCATGGACCTCAGCACATCAAGCCTCCCGGTCCATCACCAACTCCCGGAGCTTACTCAAACTCATGTCAATCGAGTCAGTGATGTCATCCAACCATCTCATCCTCTGTCGTCCCCTTCTTCTCCTGCCTTCAATCTTTCCCAGCATCAGGGTCTTTTCCAATGAGTCAGTTCTTCACAACAGGTGGCCAAAATATTGGGAGTTTCAGCTTCAACATCCATCCTTCCAGTGAATATTCAGGACTGATTTCCTTTAGGATTGACTGGTTGGATCTCATTGCAGTTCAAGGGACTCTGAAGAGACTTCTCCAACACCACAGTTCAAAAGCAGCAATTCTTTGGCAGTCAACTTTCTTTACAGTCCAACTCTCACATCCATACATGACTCCTGGAAAAACCATAGCTTTGACTAGATGGACCTTTGTTGGCAAAGTAATGTCTCTGCTTTTTAATATGCTGTTTAGGTTGGACATAGCTTTTCTTCCAAGGAGCAAGCATCTTTTAATTTCATAGCTGCAGCCACCATTTGCAGTGATTTTGGAGCCCCCCAAAATTAAGTCACTCACTGTTTCCCCATCTATTTGCCATGAAGTGATGGGACTGGATGCCATGATCTTAGTTTTCTGAATGTTGAGTTTTAAGCCATCTTTTTCACTCTCTTCTCTCACTAAGAGGCTCTTTAGTTCTTTGCTTTCTGCCATAAGGATGGTATCATCTGCATATCTGAGATTATTGATATTTCTCCCAGCAATCTTGATTTCAGCTTGTGCTTCTTCCAGTCCAGCATTTCTCATGATGTACTCTGCATATAAGTTAAATAAACAGGGTGACAATACTGTTTTGTAATACCGCCTTGACATACTCCTTTCCCGATTTGGAATGAGTCTGTTATTCCATGTCCAGTTCTAACTCTTGCTTCTTGACCTGCATACAGATTTGTCAGGAGGCAGGTCAGGTGGTCTGGTATTCCTATCTCTTTCAGAACTTTCCAGTTTATTGTGATCCACACAGTCAAAGGCTTTGGCATAGTCAATAAAGCAGAAACAGATGTTTTCCTGGCACTCTCTTGCTTTTTCCATGATCCAACGGATGTTGGCAATTTGATCTCTGGTTTCTCTGCCTTTTCTAAAATTAGCTTGAATATCTGGAAGTTCACAGTTCACATACTGTTGAAGCCTGGCATGGAGCATTTTGAGCATTACTTTGCTAGGATGTGAGATGAGTGCAATTGTGTGGTAGTTTGAGCATTCTTTGGCATTGCCTTTCTTTGGGATTGGAATGAAAACTGACCTTTTCCAGTCCTGTGGCCACTGCTGAGTTTTCCAAATTTGCTGGCATATTGAGTGCAGCACTTTCACAGCATCATCTTTTAGAATTTGAAATAGCTCAACTGGAATCCCATCACCTCCACTAGCTTTGTTCGTAGAGATGTTTCCTAAGGCTCACTTGACTTCACATTCCAGGATGTCTGGCTCTAGGTGAGTGATCACACCATCATGATTACCTGGGTCGTGAAGATCTTTTTTGTACAGTTCTTCTGTGTATTCTTGCCACCTCTTCTTAATATCTTCTGCTTCTGTTAGGTCCATACCATTTCCGTCCTTTATCGAGCCCATCTTTGCATGAAATGTTCCCTTGGTATCTCTAGTTTTCTTGAAGAGATCTCTAGTCTTCCCCATTCTATTGTTTTCCTGTATTTCTTTGCATTGATCACTGAGGAAGGCTTTCTTATCTCTCCTTTAGAACTCTGCATTCAGATGAGTGTATCTTTCCTTTTCTCCTTTGCCTTTAGCCTCTCTCTTCTCTTTTTAGCTTGTGTAAGGCCTCCTCAGGCAATCGTGTTGCCTTTTTGCATTTCTTTTTCGTGAGAATGGTCTTGACCCCTGTCTCCTGTACAATGTCATGAACCTCTGTTCATAGTTCTTCAGGCACTGTGTCTATCAGATTGAGTCTATTTGTCACTCCCACTGTATAATCATAAGGGATTTGGTTTAGGTCATACCTGAACGGTCTAGTGGCTTTCCCTACTGGAAAACTAGTTCATTATTTGGTAAGCATTTGTGGATCATTGCAGGAGCTGGGCTGCGACGGTCTGGTGGTAGAAAGAGACCCTGGAGGGACCACAAGAGCCTGTAGAGAGAATGCGGCGTGCAGGACTAGCGTGAGCTCCACGCACCCTGGGGAGGCCCCTGCTGCCCCGCCTCCAGCTCCGTGTGGGCCCACCAAGGTCCCGGCTGTGCTGTGTCCTGCGTGTCTAGAAAAGTGCTGTAGCCTGAGGGCTCTGCCTTCACAACTGCTCATCCTATACACTGTCCTGTTCCCGTGGATGGACAAACATCACCTGATTGCCTGCTAACACATAGTTTATCCACTGCTCATCCTATACACTGTCCTGTTCCTGAGGGTGGACAAACATCACCTGATTGCCTGCTAACACATAAAGTTTATCCCGAGTTCCTTTTTATTGGTAAAGAAGCAATCTCACCGGGGTGGGTTAATTAGAACATACAACCTGCGGGTTTGGGAGCGGGCCATCTGAGACCTTCACCTGGAGGTATCTCTGTAACAGCTGTTTGCATTTAATTATTCACTCCTCGGCCCTCAGGGGGAGTCCAGGTGCTGCTGGGAAAGGGGAGGGCCCTCCTCGAATGAGGTCAGGAGTTGTGACAGCTTGTTTAGAAATTAAGCCAAAACCACAGGAACAGATCAAGAAAACGAGTCATGAAATCACTAGAAATCATCTGTCTTTTTCCGAAGCTGTATCATTGGCCGCATCTCCAGGGCTCATTCCCAGATGTAGTTTCTGATGAGTTTTCGTCCTTTCCCTGAGCTCTCGATCGTCCCATCTCGCTGCAGACACTCCGACTCACCACCTCCACTTCCCTACCATCGCCTTCTACTCACCACCCTGGTCTAAGGATAAGTGCTCTTTCTTTTCAAACTGTAGGAACCCTGTATCCACAGACTAACTATGTGGCCATTTGGGTTCCTGTAAATCAAAAGAACACAACAAGAGAACGTAAGTGTGAGAGCTTTAAAAAAAAAAATCATACTTGACTAAATAAAATGAGGAGAAAAATACATCTAAGGGATACTGAAATTAATGAAAGAGAAGAATTTTATGAAAAATTGGTGCAATCTGTGTAGATGGATTGTGCAAGAAAAATACAGAAAACAGCGACTGCCTTTTGCTCAGTTCTTTTAAATAACTGATGTCTAGAAATCTGGGTCGCTAAGAGTCGGACACGACTGAGCGACTTCACTTTCACTTCTCACTTTCATGCCTTGGAGAAGGAAATGGCAACCCACTCCAGTGTTCTTGCCTGGAGAGTCCCAGGGATGGGGGAGCCTGCTGGGCTGCAGTCCATGGGGTTGCACAGAGTCGGACACGACTAAAGCGACTTAGCAGCAGCAGCAGCATCAAAAATCTGGGTCACAGCCCTCGGCAGAAATATAAAAACATTCGTGCGTGATATGTAGGGAAAACAAAGAACCGGAACATCTAGGAGCGGCTGAAAACCCGGGAATGGATGACAAGTCCTGGATCTGAGATCATTTCCGGCCCAGTGCGTCATTTGTTCAGGTTCACTACATTAGCGAGTGAAATCCACGACACCGACTTTCAGGAAAGACTCAGAGTGAAACCAGAGGCAACAAGTAAACGAGACTGTCCTGTGACATCCGAGGACCGGTTTTAGCCCTGTGACTCGTGCTGGTGTTGAGCGTCACGGTGCGGTGCTCTGACACAGAGGCGCTTGGCCAGTTGGTTAGCACGTCCGTCACAGCCAAGCAGTCCCCACGTCCTCTCGGTGTCTCTACCAGGTCACTCCGCTGTCACCTCATTAACCCCATCCCTGCGGCCATCACCCAGTCCTGAGCCTCATCACGCCCTCCTGCCTCAGCCCCTCCTGAGCTGGTCTGAGCCTGCCTCTCCCTCCCGACATCTCAAGAGCTCTACTGGGCTATCCTCCAGACAGCGGCCCAACTGCATCCATGCCCGTGGTATCCTTTCTTCCTGACCCATCCCGTCATTCCAGCCCCGCATGGCTATAGAGGTTATCCCCAGCCTCCTGCAGGGGCGGGTGTGGGGGGCTGTATTCAAGCTCTGTTTGTGTGTCACTGGCTTGAAACACAGATGCACATTCACATGGAAACAACACTTTGGACTGTGTTTGGTTCTGGTGATAAATCACAGAAAAGCCTTTGACTCAGAGCTGAGCCCTGCACTCCAGGACCAGGTCTCGAGAAGACACAGCCATGAGATGGAGGCTGGAGGATGAGAAAGAGACTGTGGGTCCCCTTGTGTCCCCAAAATGTATGCTACCATCCCAGCCTCCAGAACCTCTGAGTGTGACCTGCCTCGGAAAGAGGGTCTCTGCGGTTGTAAGCAGTTAGGATGAGGTCATTAGAGGTTGTCCTCCGAAAGGACTGGTGTCCTCATAAGATGAGAAGATAGAGATGCACAGAAAGAAGGTCAACATAGAAATGGGTGACGCAACTACAAGCCAGGGGCGCTGAGGACTCCCCACAGCGGCAGAAGCTAAGAGAAAAGCATAGAAGAGATTCTTCTCCAGAGCTCTTGGAAGAACCAGCTCTGTGATACTCCTACTTGTGGCCTCAGGCTTGTGTCTGTTGTTCAGTTCTAAATCATGTCCCACTCTTTGCGACCCCATGGATTGCAAGTTGCCAGGCTTCCCTGTGCTTCACTACCTCCTAGAATTTGCTCAAACTCGACATGTGTTTGAACAAGCTCCGGGAGTTGGTGATGGACAGGGAAGCCTGGCGTGCTGCAGTCCATGGGGTCGCAAAGAGTCAGACACGACTAAGTGAATGAACTGAACTGAATTGAACATGTCCATTGAGTCTGTGATGCCATCCAACCATCTCATTCTCTGTCATCCCCTTCTCCTCCTGTCTTCAGTCTTTCCCAGCATCAAGATCTTTTCCAATTAGTTGGCTCTTCACATCAGGTGGCCAGAATATTGGAGTTTCAGCTTCAGCGTCAATCCCTCCAATGAATATTTAAGGTTGATCTCCTTTAGGATTGACTAGTTTAATCTCCTTGAGGTCCAAGGGACCCTCAAAAGTCTTGTCCAACACCACAGCTCAAAAGCAGCAATTCAGGCCTGTGGGGGAATCAACTTCTGCTAAGTCACCT
Source organism: Tragelaphus eurycerus (assembly GCA_935064755.1). Lineage (NCBI taxonomy): Eukaryota > Metazoa > Chordata > Mammalia > Artiodactyla > Bovidae > Tragelaphus > Tragelaphus eurycerus. The sequence continues at coordinate 3,497,885 of CAKXYN010000114.1, forward strand.
AGTCTGTAGTTCTTCGTGACGCCAGACCCAGGACGCTATTAGCTGTACCTCAGCAAATTTTTCTCAAAAGGCACAATTTGACTTCAGCACCAAGCGTGGAGCCCCATGTTCTAGACTGTTCTGCGAGGTCAGAGGGCCCAGGCCTTCCCCTGCCCTGGGCAGGCGTGCAGCGGCCACCCTCCACCTGGCCTTGAGTCCTGCCACACGCTTCTCTGGCTGTGGGTACAGCCGAGGGACACGGTGACATGAACACGAAACTCATCAACACAGCGGCTCCTGAGGAGCCCTGGAGGGACCTCCAGGTGGGGACAGTGCGAACCCGGCAGGAGGGACTCTGGGGAGAGGGTGGCTGTGAGCAGACCCCTACCCCCCCTCCTCGGTACCTGCACCCCAGCCGCGCTCAGGGAAGCTGACTCCGCTTCCGGAGGAGGGCGCTGGGGAGAGACACTCCTGACGCGTAGCCCTGCCACTGGCGCAGCTGCGGGTGGGCCTGAGAGCTCGGCCCAGGGAGCCCACCAGCCCCACCAGCTGCCTCTCATCAATTAAAGGAGAACGGGGGCGGGGGGGGGGGTCGTCGTTGTTTAGTCGCTCCGTCACGCCCGACTCTTTGCGACCCCGTGGACTGTAGCCCACCAGGCTCCTCTGTCCGTGGGATTTCCCAGGGAAGAATGCTGGAGTGGGCTGCCATTTCCTTCTCCAGGGGATCTTCCTGACGCAGAAACTGAACCCACATCTCCTGCCTGGCAAGTGGGAAGCCCGGGTGGCTCAGTGGCGGGACACACGGAGACAGGGGTTCGATCCCTGGGTTGGGAAGATCCCCAGAGAAGGGAAGGGCAATCCACTGCAGTACTCTTGCCTGGAAAATGCCATGGACAGAGGAGCCTGGTGGGCTGCAGTCCACGGGGTCGCAAAGAGTCGGACACAACCGACAACACACACACACACACACACACACACACGAGTTTCGGGTCTAAGTGATATTTGCAGTCAGAACAAAAAGCAGAGGTTATAATAATAAGTGACTGGAGAGGAACAGGTCAGCAGTTTGGAAAAAATTAGTTAAATCCCCAGGATACAACTCACAATCTAAAATGCCAGAAAAATCGTACGTCTGAATGTGAAAAAATGTCAACCAAAATACTAAAATAAAACAAGAGTGAACATTTATGTCATCTTTTGATGGATGCAGACTTTCAAATGAAATCAAGACTAAGCTGTAAACTTTGGGGTAACTAAACACCATAGCTAAAATTGAAACAAACTGCAAAAAAATGTCATAGCACGTATAACAAAGGGTTAATGTGCCATCTAAGGAGTTTGTGCAAATTAGTCAGAACAATGAAGCTGTTTATAAGCTGAGAAGGGCCCAGTGAGTGGGAGGGACAGAAATGGGTGGATGGACAAAGTCTGGGAGGAGAGACCAGGGGGAGACCAGGGGCACAAAGGCGGAAGTTCAAGAAGAGGGTGGGGGAGGGGTGGGCGTGGGGGACACAGAACATATCTGTGTAAGTTCCAGAAGGTCCCAGTGGTGCAAACTCGCGTCCTGGAACAGCCCCAGACGTTCCATCAGCAGTGCTTCTCGTAACTAACCTGTGCCTGGGGCAGGTGCCTTCGACAGATTTTTCACTGAGGATGGTTTTATTGGGCATTTTTCTACAAAGACAAAAATAGCTTTGTGAGTCTACCTTCACTTCCCCTTAAAGACCTTCCTTAGTTACAGGCACAAAGGGAACCAGTGAAGAGTGTATCTGCCAGGGGCTGCCAGCCTGCGGGCAGACAGCAGTTATCACAGGCTGGCCTCGGGAGGAAGTCACAGCCGGATGGTTCCTTAGAGAACAGAGCTCAGTCTTATTTGTCAGGCTGAACTCCAGTGTACTAGGGGACATTTAAAGCAACTCATCAGGGGACGCTAAAAGCCTTTGAAAATAATTTTCCCTTTAAGAAAACTAAGCATTCCATGTTCTTCTGAACAGCTAATCATCTTAAGACTGTATCAAAATCTAAACCACACGTACTGACTTTTTAATCCTACAGTAAAATATCTGAAAATACATGACAAAAGAGTTTGGACATACATTCCTTTTAAAAAGGTCACAAAACATGGATTAATGAGTATGTGTTTCCAAGAAAGTAGCTAACAGATATTTCAACACAGACGTATCTCAGAATCTCACCCACTGTTGTAAGACATCTTCACCCTCTCACACACACAGGCAGCGTGAACTTGGCAAACACCGTGAGATCAGTTATGTCTCAATAACTGACCTTTGGTTTATGAAAAGTGAGATCCTAATATTTCTAGACACACTGAAGAGTCCTTTGGCTTGTACATAAAAAAACTGGTTAGAGGGGTGAATAAAAGGTTAGCCAGGTTAAAAGTCCAGTCGTTAGATATTTTTCTTACTCGTATGTATGTCTATATGTGCATATGTGTATTGATAAATAATTGGACATTCGAAAGTTACTAAGAATTGTGGGAACCCCAAAACTGAGAATTGCCTATAACCGCAGGGACGAAACCCTCAACGTTTCGCCCAAGGCTGACTCTGAGAGTTAGTGGAGTGTGGCAGCAGGTGGCAGTCTTCCTGCAGCAGAAAGACGGTAAATACTGCAGAAGCCACGTGGCCTCTGTCACAATCACTCAGCTCTGTCACCGCTGGGGGAAAACCGCCATGGACAGACAACAGGTGCATTAGTGAGCGAAGCTGCCTTCTGATAATGCTTTACTTGTGGTCGCTGGAATTTGAATTTCACATTATTTTATGGGTCATGAAATATTCTTTTCATTTTTTCCCCAGCCATGTAAAAATGTAAAACTCTTTCTTAAAGACCACACAGATAGGGGGTGGGCAGTGGCTGGACCACATGGGCCGTGGCGCCTCCATCCCTTGAGGACCAACCAAGGATGAGCATTTCAGTGACGAAACCGAGAATGAACGGCAGCCAACTTGTGCGAGGAACTCCAGGGAGACCAAGAGCAGGGTCCTGTCCCTCCTGGAGAGAGTGCAGCCCTTGCCCCACCCCGCGCCCTCTGCTGCGCTCTGGGGTGGCCTCCAGCGCTGGCCCCTTTCTGGTTAGGTCTTGATTCTTTCTGGCCCTTCTCTGACACCTCCTAAAATGGCCCCAGGCACTCTCAGAGCCTTATTCCTTCTCCAAATGGCACGTGACCAGAATGGAGGTCACCTTTGATATCAGGGAGAACCTTGAGCAAATCTATGCTTGTTTCAATGTCACCTATCTGCTGTCTCACTCTGCCTCCTATCCCATTAATACCTTCACTTGAACACCACGTTGTCTCATTTCCTTGGGTATTACTTCTGTTTGGAAAGGTTTTCTTAAACCCCACGATAGATATTCTGGATCCAGTCCACTGATCAATAATATATTGTTAAATATATCAGATGAAGAAATGATTAAATGATGCCTCTCAAAATCTGCTCACTTATCCTCAAAACACTCATTAAGTAGCAGATGGCCAACAGGCACATGAAAAGATGCTCAACATCGCTAATCATCAAGGAAATACAAAAACCAGAACCACAATGAGACATCACCTCACATGTGTTAGAATGGCCGTCGTCAAAAAGAACACAAGCAACAAGTGTCAGTGAGGATGTGCAGAAAGGAGAACCCGCATATCTGTCAGTGCACACGTGTACTGGCACAGCCACCGTGCTGCTGCTGCTAAGTCAAGTCAGTCGTGTCCGACTCTGCGACCCCAGAGACAAGAGCCCACCAGGCGCCCCCGTCCCTGGGAGTCTCCAAGCAAGAACACTGGAGTGGGCTGCCATTTCCTTCTCCAATGCATGAGAGTGAAAAGTGAAAGTGAAGTCGCTCAGTCGTGTCCAACTCTTAGCGACCCCATGGACTGCAGCCTACCAGGCTCCTCCATCCATGGGATTTTCCAGGCAAGAGTACTGGATACAGAATGAGCCTTCCTCAAAAAACTGGAGGCAGAATTACCAGCATATGACTTAGCAATCCCAGCCCAGGCAAATACCTGGAAAAAACAAAAACAATAATTTGGAAAGACACGTGCGTCCCAATGTTCATAGCAATTATTTACAGCCGCCAAGATATAGAGGCAACCTAAGTGTCCATCAACAGATGAATGGATTTTAAAATCGTGGACTATATACACAATGGAATTATAGTCAGCCATAAAAAATGAGACTTTGTCCTTTGCAACAACATGGGTAGATCTGGAGGGCATTATGCTCAGTGAAATAAGTCAGACAGAGAAAGACAAATACTGTTTGATACCACATATGTGGAATCTAAAAAATACAACAAACTGGTGACTATAACAAAAAGAAGCAGACTCACAGATACAGGGAACAAATTGGCGATCACCAGCGGGACGAGGAGAGCAGGGAGCCACAGCATAGGGGCGGCGGATTCGGAGAAACTATCATGGGTAACACACAACACGGGAATATAGCTGATATTTTATAATAGATACAACCGGGGGAAAACCTTTGAAAATTGTGAATCACTGTATTGCATGCCTATAACTTATATAATTATTGTACATCAAGTATACTTCAAAAAAGGACAAAAAAGAGAAAAAGAAAAAAGCACTCATCAAAGAAGAGATCATCAACCTTACCACTTTTCAGATTGGTCAGTAATTTCAAAGGAGCATAATTATTCATCTTCCATTCTTCTCAATAAACATCATCCTAGTAGTGCCGACTAGGGCGGACCCAGGAGATCTGGAGACGTGTGCTCAGACTATAATTTGGAAATTCTGATACCAACACTCACCTATGATCTACACAAGAGAATTCATGTCAAACGTCTGAATTTCTGACAGCTGCAGGACGTCTGGGAGAAGGAAGGTAGGTGGACACGCCTGGCTGTTAAATTCCCAGTTTAGAAATCCTCACGCCCCCAGGCCTTATCACTAGCATCTGTAAGGCTTTCACCTATATAAACACTTCGTATTGTTAAGAACTCTAAGTATATTTTAAAATATACACTGAATATAACAAAATATAGGCTTTTTTTCATTGCATATCTATTGATGTTTTATTTTCGGTGGCAAGTACTCTGATTTTGGCGACTCCTGCATAACAGCCACCACCACTCAGCGAGCTCCTAATATGTGCTAGGAGCACAGCAGGCACTTCATAAGCCCTTGGCCTGGGAGCCTAGTATTCACCACAATTTCCATCTTTCAGGCCCACTACAAAGAGTACGTTTCTAATCCTTACAACGAATGGATGAATACATGAACTCAATAAAACAAGAGAACTCAATAAAAGATATTTGAGGAGATATTTTTTATGAAATTGCCTGTTTAATAATAAAGGGTAATTTCGCTGTTATAATAAAGGGTAAAGTTCTGTTATAAAAATTTCACAGAGAAAGGAAGTGCCTCTCCCAGCTTGCATGTTGTATAACACCTGAGTTCACACACGGGATTCCGCACCGTGGGGCTGGTGTGAAAGGAGAATGGTGGCCACGGAAGCCAAACCAACACCACGGATTCCAGGTGGGGCTCAGGGGAACTTCCGGAAGCCAATCTGCTTCTGTGTGGACAGAAGTAGTCACTCTGTGAGTTTCCTCATCTTTAAAATGAGGAAGTTAGAGCCCACACACGGGGTGGGGTCCTTCCCAACTCTGAATTTCCCATGCTGTCAGCTCTAAGGCTACAGCAGGGGACTGGTTTGGGCCAGTTCGCTGTTAGTGGAACCCGGGGATGGACAGTCAGGGGAGGAGCTGGTGCCACGTGGAGTCGTGAGAAGTCACGTGGGCCTCAGGAGACCCCGCTGAGAGCCACCCCGGCGTTTTCCTTCTGGAACTCAGGAGAAAGGATGATAAAAGAGCACAGGAGCCCAAAGCCGAAGGAACATTTCTTCCCCTCGGGTGGTTGACAGACGGTGCTGAGCTCAGCAGTGAGACCCGGGGGTCGCTGGCCCCTTGGGGTGTGGTGACGTGTTTTAGAACCGTGGCCCGTCTGTCCTCAGGAGCACAAGGTCACGAGGCTTCCTACGAGATTTGCCTGGGCCTCCCCGTCCCCACTGCTCCTCCATTTCTTCGTCCTCTTTATCTACGCGGTGGAATGTTTGCCAGACCCTCCGAAACACTCCCCCACCTAATCTGTTTTCAGCCTTTCCTTCCCCGTGAAGAAGGCAGTGGGGTCTCTGACCTCCCGGTGCACGTGCGTCCTGAGACTTTGAAAAGAGGTGAGAACACAAAGCCAGAATTCAGAATGAACCGTGTGGATCTCTGAACCGGGTTTTGGGTGCCTCGGGAAGGTCTCTATGTTGATTGTGACCTTCTGGGCCTGGGCTCCCAGGGAGATTAGAGAGAGGGGCTGCAAGATGAACAGCACGAGGGCCTAGAATACTGGGTGAGTAGGGACCGGATAAAGCTGTACAGGAAGCATAGGTGAGTTAGGGCAGGTGCACCTTCCCCGGTGGCTCAGACAGTGAAAAACCCACCTTCAGTGCAGGAGACGTGGGTTCGATCCCCGGGTCAAAGAGCCCCTGAAGAAGGGCATGGTGACCCACTTCAGTACCCGTGACTGGAGAATCCCATGGACAGAGGAGCCCGATGGGCTGCAGTCCATGGTGTCACAAGCGTGGGACACAACTGAGTGACTAATACTTTCAGTTTTCACCTCCAGGAGGACCCAGCCCGGAGTTAAGAGCCTGGCCATGGTCGGCGGTCCTGCTCCTGGCCCCTTGCAGAAGCTCCAAGGTCCTCCTTCTGAGAAGTAACACCGTAATTCCTCAGGACCAATGAGACACCATATGGGTGTATACAAACCTACCAGCACACACATGTGTGTACAACACAGATGCGAAGGGATAGACGGAGAGAGAAATCCACACTGGAAAACAGACCTATCTGCCTCTCTGCTGCTGCTACTGCTACTAAGTCACTTCAGTCGTGTCCAACTCTGTGTGACCCCATAGACAGAGCCCACCAGGCTCCCCTGTTCCTGGGATTCTCCAGGCAAGAACACTGGAGTGGGTCCATTTCCTTCTCCAAGCATTCACAAAGCAGATTAGGGAAACGTTCTCGGATTTTGTTCCCAAAGAAAAGCTCAGTCAGTTCCTGAAAATAGCTCCGGTTCAGATCATTAGTCTCCGGTCATAGTGGGTTCTCTGATCACAAATAACGCCCTGCCTCTTTCTTCATTTATTCCAGCGGCCTCCTTGCAGCACAGAAGCCAGTCCCGTGGGGACTGCTGGCCGTGCCCTGGGCACAGGGTGAAGACAGGTGGATCTGACTTACTCTGGGGGTGAGGAAGATGCTGGGGAGACGCACGGGCCCCAACAGAGGCCAGGTGAAATGCCACCATGTCCTGACTCGGGGAGTCTTTGCTCCTTGGATTTTCTGCAGTTTTTCCTTCATGAACTTTGATGCTGCTCTTTGATTTATGGCTTCATGTCAGTCAGAACTTCACTGTAGATTGTACTTCTGTTCTTATAATTGTTGTTCACTTAGTCGGGTCCGACTCTCTGCAACCCCATGGGCTGCAGCACGCCAGGCTTTCCCATCCTTCACTATCTCCTGGAGTTTGCTTAAACTAATGTCCGTCAAGTCGGTGATGCCATCCAGACATCCCATCCTCTGTCGTCCCCTCTCCTCCTGCCCCTAGTCTTTCCCAGCATCAGCATCTTTCCATAATGCCTGTCCCGTCCCCTCCTCCTGTCCCCAATCCCTCCCAGCATCGGGGTCTCTCCATAACGCCTGTCCCTTTAATGCTTTTTTTTCCTTCAATTGAACCTTGTTTGTTATGCATCTTTTGCACATTCTGCTTCCCTTTCAAATTGAAATCTATTTAGTTCAGACTTTCAGTCTTTCCCAGATACATTATTTAGGAGGCATTTTAAAAATACAAACAGGTAGGTTTTGTTCCTCTACTCAGTCTGACACTGTTGTAAATATGTTCAACCATTTATATTTTTGAAATGAAAACTGCACGGGGTCGTAGTTTTGCCGTCATATTTCATACTGTGTTTCTCCATTTGCCTGTCTCCCTTGTTTTCTGTTTTTGCCATCTGGTCTGTCTTCTGAGTTTTGTGTTTTGTGTGACCCTATTCTGTTCCCTTGGACCAACTATAACTCACTTTAATTTAATGATTTTATGATAAAAGTGAACACTCCTGATTCAGCACCTTTAGGCAGATTTTCTCAGTAACCTAGTTTGAAAGACAAATATTTTGCTTCCTTCCTGCATCTCCTCTTTACTTTCCATTTCTGGCTTATTAAATCACAATATTTAATTTTTCCAGTAATTTAATAACTTGTCTCTTGATTTATCAAGTCGGAATCCTTTCTCTTGACTCACTGCTCTGAGAGTTGGGGGGAGCAGTGTCAGGGTAGGGGCAGGCTTTTCCCACCTCATCTTCCCCTTTCTCTGTCCACTCTGATTTTACACGGTTCGAGTCAGTGACATTCATTCTCTTCTGCAAAATCCCAGTTATATGGCTTCATTTCTATATTTAAATAGATGGGATATTTTCTATTTTCTGTGGCTTTTCTTTTTATCCTTTGGCTTGCTGGACTTAATTTAAAAAAAATTAAAGAAAGGCTTAAGATGGTTTCATTATCTGGTTTCTCCTTTATTTAATACATGTCTCAATTTTCCTTATCTTTGAAGAAAACCGTGGTTCAGTAGTACATTTTAATGTGTCGTGTTACAAGACGCTTTCTTTTTTAATCAGTACATTTGGAAAAACCTGTATGTATTGTAGTGTCTTAAGGTCTACAACTTACATTTTTAATCTTTATTTATAATATATTAAGATGAACAATTTGGCCACCTCATGCGAAGAGTTGACTCATTGAAAAAGACTCTGATGCTGGGAGAGATTGGGGGCAGGAGAAGAAGGGGACGACAGAGGATAAGATGGCTGGATGGCATCACTGACTCGATGGATGTGAGTCTGAGTGACCTCCCGGAGTTGGTGATGGACAGGGAGGCCTGGCGTGCTGCAGTTCATGGGGTCGCAAAGAGTCGGACACGACTGAGCGACTGAACTGAACTGAACTGAAGATGAACAACTTGTTGAAAATCATGACTGAAAATCATCTGAGATGACCTGGACATTCAGACAATGGTTTAAGAATCTTCTACATCGAAAGACAGATATTCAAACTTGCATTTAAAAAAATCAGTGGTGAACATGATCCGTGCTTGATGTGCTCCAATGTCCAATTATGAGAGAAATTTGTCTTAGTTTTCTTAAGACCTAGATCCTGTATTTTAGGTGCTAAAATTGCCTTTTATGTCTGACTACCTTACAACCACTTTGAAGGTCTCATCACAGAATTCAGGTAACCATTCTGAGTAAAACACAATCGAGGACCGTCAAGGCTCCATCAAAGCACGTGAGCAGAGCCTGGAAAGGAAGCTCTGCTTTCGGAGAGAGCGTGTCCTGCAAGCTTGATGAGCTTGGTTGGGACGGGTGTGTCTGTCTCAGCAGAGGAGTCGGGGTTTGCTTTTCTACGAATTGTCCTTGCAAGTGTCAAGTTTTTCTACAAGCTCAGAATGCAAGAGCTCTGCTCTTCTGCTGTTGAGCAGCTGCATCAGGAGAGTTAAAGGTGGAAGGCCGGCTCCCGGGGGAGAGAGAGCAGGTGACGACAGCTGGGTGAGGGGCCAGGGGTCAATCGACCCTGGAGACAGAAGGTGGCCAGACCTGGGCTGTCCCGCAGGACGCAGGCTGGCGCTGGGGAGGATGGGCCCTTCAGTTATCTGGGCTCAGACATCCCTGAACCCTGCTGGGAGGAGCCTCCTCCCGCGCTGGTCCTCTTGGTGCCAGAGCTGACCGGGGTCCGCGGGGCTCTCAGCAGGGGCGGGTCCACAGGCAGGGGAGGGGCCGGGAGGCACAAGTCTCTCAGTGCCCGCCCTGTCCGAGCCTTCGAGCCTTCCCGGAGCCGGGCTGCCCTGCCCGCTGCTTCACCCCTCTGGCTCCTCCTGACTCTGCGGCCCGGCCGTGGACCTCAGCCCACCCCTGTCCCTTCAGGTTAACCCTAGATGGAACACTGCCAGGGTGGTAATCAGGTTCTCCTTCCCCAGTTCAGACTCCGGACCCAAATACAAAGTATCAACAACGCAGCTCCTCACGCTGCAGGAAGACTACCGCCCTGCTCTCAAGAGCCGTGCCGAGCTGTGAGCAATTAGGAGCATCCAGCCATTCGCTCTTCTATCTGCTGATTAAAACTCAGCCGTCATTCTGGAAGGGTGTTAAAAGACCCAAAAGACTGAAACACAGGTACTCGGGGCCTGAGCACAGGGCCGCAGCGGCCGATGGCTGTGCGGCTTCACACTTGCTCGGCCAAAACGGGAGCACGTGCTGCTGGGCGCCGGGCACCCGAGCCAGATGCTGGGACTGACACTCCACCACGCTGAGCATCATCTATTTATACAGCAGTTCCTCCTTCGAGGGTATTTAAATATTTCATCAATTTGCCCCATGAAGTATTAAACAACTTCACCTTTCCCATGACGGCCTTGTCATACACAGAATGATAAAATAGCACAGATTTGAGAAGTTCCCATCTTCTGGTTACCACACTCAGCAGAGCCCTATTCAAACAGAAAGCAGTCTCAGTTTACAGACTCCCAAACTCTGTGCAACTTCAGCTTCAGCCTGAGTCTTGGTTCACAGTAAGATGACTTTGGATTAAATTCCCATCTAATCTGAAACAAGTCTGAGAAGCCCTTTGGCTGGTCCACTCTGGAGACCATCGGTAGCATAAGCAGGGCTGGCAATGGCTCTTCTCTGCCCCCAGCCACCCCACCTCTAGGCACATGCCACAGACGCACGAGGAAATGTTCTCACAGCAATGATCTGCACAGCAAAATAATACTAACACCAAAAACGGGAAAGACCTTGAATCTCTACAGGTGAGAGAATTGATCATAGCACTCTCATGATGGACTGGCCTGCATTTCCAGGGACATTGCAACAGAGAGCTCAACGAAGTTAAGTCAGAAAGAGGCAGTTGGGACTTCTCTGATGATCCAGTGGTTAAGAACCCACCTTCCAATGCAAGGGGCACGAGTTAGATCCCACATGCCACATGGCCAAAAAAACCGAGACAGTATAATATATGGTTTATGGGTACAAACTGAATCCCACTGTATAATGTACTGATTGTTTTATTAAAAATATGTTCTGATTGGAGAAGGAAATGGCAACCCACTCCAGTGTTCTTGCCTGGAGAATCCCAGGGACGGGGGAGCCTGGTGAGCTTCCGTCTATGGGGTCGCACAGAGTCGGACACGACTGAAGCGACTTAGCAGCAGCAGCAGCAGCAGCATGACACCACCCTTATGGCAGAAAGTGAAGAGGAACTAAAAAGCCTCCTGATGAAAGTGAAAGAGGAGAGTGAAAAAGTTGGCTTAAAGCTCACCATTCAGAAAACTAAGATCATGGCATCTGGTCCCATCACTTCACAGGAAATAGATGGGGAAACAGTGTCAGACTTTATTTTTTGGGGCCCCAAAATCACTGCAGACGGTGATTGCAGCCATGAAAGTAAAAGACGCTTACTCCTTGGAAAGAAAGTTATGACCAACCTCGTTGGGAGCCGGTTTGAATTAGCGCTCCGCCCGTGGCAAAGGTCATGAGGAAGGAGGCTTGACATACACAAAGGTGGGGTCGAGCCTCAGGAGCCCCTTGGAGGTTCTCGAGCATCTACCCCCAAAACCAGAGCCTGCCTGCTTTACTACTTGTGCTCTCACCTACACCTCTGACTTTACGGGGGGCTGTCCCCCACTACCTCTCTCTGAAAAAAGAATTAACTTGAAGCTTCAGTTAATAAAAATTCCTGGGTGTGACAGGAGTGTTTTAACCTACAAACTCCTCTGAAGGTTCTTTAGCCCACCTGACAGGATTGTCTAGCCACATGTGATTACTCACAGCCTCCCAACAGTGGGAGGCACGAGATGCTCTTAACCTTCTAAAAACAGGTTCTTTAGAGAAGTCAGAAAACTATTAGCATAAGTATAATGGGCTGATTAGAAATTGTATTGGTGAAGGGTTTTTCATTTGTTGAGCCAATGATTGCTGCTAAGTCTCCACTTCCCCTGCCCTTATACACATTAATGAATATATAGAAGAGATAAGTATTAACCTTTGATATTAATCACGTTAGACCTTAGACTAAGTAAATACTTTCCCTGACTAAAACCCACTACACCCTCACCCTATAGGAATGTAAACTTATCTAGTGGAGTCTGTTTTAAGAATAATCACCCTGGAGAAATAAGTGACTGACCGCTATCACAAGGAGAAGGTCATAAATTGTCAGCAGGCCCCCTGGCCAGAAGATGATGTAACACCCCTAAGACCTCTGTATACATTTGATAAAAGTCAGGGCTGCTGACCCCACGTGACTTTTGTATAACATCTCAGTGTATAAAAGTAGACCATGGAAAATAAAGAATGGGGATCAGTTCCTGGAAAGACTGGTCTCCCCATGTCACTCTCTCTCTCAAATTCTGGCTGAGTCTCCATCTGGAGCTCGGAACCCATCATGCTTACTAATTATGCCTGGGCTTCTAAGATCGGACCGGGGAGGCCTCAGTGTCTCCTCTCCTTTGGGAGAACGGAAAGACGCCTGCGGCCTACGTAAGTGGTGCAAACTTCTTGTCTTGAAGTTTTATTGGTCCCCCGCGTAAACCAAGCTACTCAGCCTCTTTTCTGCACTGAATTTTCCTACTGAGCTATCCTTGTTCTATTATTCTTTATATCTCTAATTATAACTATTGTATCCTGATCCTCACCGACGCCGTCTACACCTTGAACTCCCTGGATCAGCTGGGGCTGGTCCCCAGCACAACCTGTATAGCGTATTAAAAAGCAGAGACATTAGTTTGCCACAAAGGTCCATCTAGTCAAGGCTATGATTTTTCCAGTTGTCATGTATGGATATGAAAGTTGGACTGTGAAGAAAGCTGAGCACTGAAGAATTGATGCTTTTGAGCTGTGGTGCTGGAGAAGACTCTTGAGAGTGAGTCCCTTGGACTGCAAGGAGATGCAGCCAGTCCATTCTAAAGGAGATGGGTCCTGGGTGTTCATTTGAAGGACTGATGCTAAAGCTGAAACTCCAGCACTTTGGCCACCTTAAGTAAAGAGTTGACTCACTGGAAAAGACTCTCATGCTGGGGAGATTGGGGGCAGGAGGAGAAGGGGACAACAGAGGATGAGATGCCTGGATGGCATCACGGACTTGATGGATATGAGTTTGGTTGAACTCCGAGAGTTGGTGATGGACAGGGAGCGCCTGGCGTGCTGCGATTCATGGGGATCACAAAGAGTCGGACACGACTGAGCGAATGAACTGAACTGAACTGACACAATATCCTTTCTGTGTTGGTGCTTATATTTAAGACTGTAAATCTCATCAGCTTTTGCACAGTTAATGTCTCTATTAGACTCGTTAAAAAAGTATCTTCTATAGTTAATCAACTGTAAAGACTGCACCTGCTATTATGCTAGCTTTCATTCTTACATATTTTCACAGGGAACTTGCTTTAATGAATTTATTTTGAGAAGTTTTAAATCAAATTCTATGTCAGGATTTTACTTTAATGTCCAATAGGTGGTTAGATTTGTTCAATGTTAAAATAGGTATTACGGTAACTTCCTCATCAGTTAAATTACTAATTTAAAGTATAACATGTTTTTTATTAAGAGAAAGTAACTTAGAGAGAAATTTGGCTGAGAATAGACAACTGTTAAGGCCCTTTGTTGTACAGAATGCTGTGCTGTAATAAATCGTGATGTTGTAATAGAAAAAAAAAAAATATATGTTCTGTAGGTTCCCAAATGATAAAGTTCACAGTAAAACTCCCGGAAACAGCCAGACCCATCAACAAATGCCGAACAACCCATTTTCCAGTTGCTCACCCCTGAGGTGGCACTAAACACACACAGATAATCTGGGAGCTACATCTGCATATGTGGCACTATCTGCGGCCTTCAGAGAACTCCTGAGACGCGTGCAGCTGAACGCATTGTGCTACACAGCCAACACGACAGGGTGTAAATCCCTGGTCTCAAAACTCAGCCCTCTGACTCATGCCGTGCTGCTCCGTCTTGGATGTTATTTCAAAGCAGTGATCTGCTGAGATTTCTTCTGGAGAGTCACATGAAATCATTTTCTACAGGAAGAGCACTGTAATTGTATACTGCTTGCTCACTGTTCTCAGATGAGTCCCAAATTAAAATTTCATTTCTTCCACCACAGCCAACCCAATCAACAGAACAGACCTTGTAATGTTTTCCCTGTCTTTTTCTTCTCACTCCTCTTCATTTGTCCAGTAAAATTCGTGCAAATACAGAACAGAAGCACAAAATATTCAGGTTGCCTGTAGTGGGGAAGGTCGTTATGCTAAGTCGCTCAGTCGTGTCCAGCTCTTTGCGACCCCATGGACTGTAGCCCACCAGACTCCTCTGTCCATGGGATTCTCCAAACAAGAATACTGGGGTGGGTTGTCATGCCCTCCTCCAGGAGATCAATCTGACCCAGGGATAAAACCCGCAACTCCTTCATCTCCTGCATTGCAGGCGGATTCTTTACCAGCTGAGCTACCAGGGAAGCCCCATGCTTGGACAATACTCATTTTAAATTAAAAATATATTTTTTGCTATATTACTATTTCATAATTTGCCTTTTACATTTCATACATATGGATACTTTTTCTTATCAATTAACATTTCAGTGTCTGTCTTACTGTTGAATTTTCCAATTGTGTACTGATGTACAGGATACATGAACGCATTTATATAACCGTGTATTAATGCTGGCTGTTTCCAGTTCACTATTGTTATAATTAAACTGACAAAAAGGAACATTACAAATCAACAATCCTAAAAACTACTGTTTTGGGAGGAAGTCTCCCAACATTTTAGAAACCCTTCCAGGAAACTTCACAGCTCAGTCTTCCAAACACATTTCTTACTGCCGGGAGGCAGTGGAGGCCAGCGTGGAAGGAGGACTTCGTGCAGGGGAAGGGGAAGGGCCAGAGGCCAAGGCCACTCAAGATCGGAGTCAGATACAGGGCTGGAAGGAGACCAAGGCAGATCTCAGACACAGAGGGCTCCACCGTGACGGCCAAGGGCAGAGAGCGGTCCCAGCAGCGCTAACACAGGAGTCTCCCATGGCGCCTTTAGGCAGGTGCTGCCTCATAATCTGGCATAGTTAACTGTCTTCCAAGCTGGTCTCCAGGGCCCTAGAAGCTATATGAACCAGCATTGGTTCCATTTGACTCACAAAGAGAACATGGCCTTCGTGGGTTAAAAAAAATCAACACAATTGGATGCAATGGGATCAGGCAGGGAGATGGCAAACTTTTACCCAGAACTTGGGTGGTTCCAACTGTGGGGTTTCAGAAGAAAAGTCCTGAAGGAGAAATGTCTGATTCCAGCAATGGGATCAGTCAAAAAGAAAATACCCAGAGGCTTCAAACGTTATTCATTCCTTTCCTGCCAAGGGTCCCACATGACACTCCCGAGCCTCACACAGGGAGGGATGTTAGTTGCTCAGTCGTGTCTGACTCTTCATGACCCCAAGGACAATAGCCTGCCAGGCTCCTCTGTCCATGGAATTTTCCAGGCAAGAATACCGGAGTGGGTTGCCATGCCCTCCTCCAGGGGATCTTCCCGAACCAGGGACGGAACCTGGACCTCCTGCACTGTAGGCAGATTCTTTACCATCTGAGCCCCCAGGAAAGCCCCAACACAAACGTCACACAACAGGGGTGTGATTCCAGGCCCAACACACTGATTTGTATGTTTGCAAGATAAGTATTTGTGAAAACACATAGGCTCCGGAAATGTGAACCGTCTCATACAAACGCCAGCAATACTGCTTCAGTGGAGACTGTAGAGGAAATCAAGACTTATTTTTAAACAGAGAGGGAAAAACTCCTAACATCAGAAATAAAATTTACAAGAATTTGCAGATATTTATAAAACGCATGACAAGCTCAGAGTCTGTACTGAGTCACTAAGATTTAACTTGTCTAAACTCATGTCTTCACCTACTTTAACATTTCCTCTTTTCCTTGATGTTATTCACAGTGCTATTTCATATTTAAATAGCTCGAAACCCACAGGCCACTTAAAGCTGTGATGCAAAAAAAATCTTTGATCAGATAAACTTAGAGTTACAAACTCCACAAAACTCCCTAGGATTAAAGATCCTAAATGGATTACTTGAACACAATTGTTAGGTCAGAAGCATAATCCTACGCATTTATGAAAATACTCCAGTTCCCAATCAGAGACATCCTTATTAGAGCTTTTCTCTGAAAACTGGCCCTGCCCTTCAGATCAGCCTGGGAGTCCCATCTGCTAGAGCTGAACCAGAAAGAAGGCTGAGCACATAAGAACTGATGCTTTCAAACTGTGATGTTGGAGAAGACTCTTGAGAGTCCGTTGGACTGCAAGAAGATCAAACCAGTCAATCCTAAAGCAAATAAGTCCTGAATATTCATTGAAAGGATGGATGCTGAAGCTGAAACTCCAATATTTTGGTCGCCTGATGTGAAGAGCTGACTCACTGGAAAAGACTCCAATGCTGGGAAAGATTGGGGGCAAAAGGAGTGCAGAGCAGAGGATGAGATGGTTGGATGGCATCACTGACTCAACAGACATGGATTGGAGCAAACTCTGGGAGTTGGTGAAGGACAGGGGAGGCTGGTGCGCTGTAGTCCTTGGGATCGCAAAGACGCAGACATGTCTGAGCGACTGAACGACACTGTACCCGAGTCGGGTGACTTACGCAGAGCAGGGACCTTGTAAACTCTACACAGGTCACAGAAAGAGCTTGCTGCTGGATCGAGAGCCTCACGGTGAGGACCCCAAGGTCACGGAGGACACTCACCTTCCTGCACAGCCCTCCCTCTGGCCAGTGCCACACTCTGTGAAACTCTCGAGACAGGACGCACATGTCCATGTAGGAGAGTCACCGCATCTTGGGAAGCTTCTGGATCCGAGAAGAGCCAAGTGTGAACCGGACCTGTCTCCCCACATCGTCCACCCACCGGGCCCACAGTGTCCAGAGCCCCTCTCTGCAAAACGGCCAAGTATTTGGAAACCTTCCCTGCGTTCACTTTGTTCTCCCAACATGTTACAACACCAGCTCCTTCACTGTTTCCTAGGGTCACGCGTTCAGAGAGCTTATTCACTAAATGTCTATGGAGCACTTACCAGGGCGGGGCCTGCTCCAAGAGCCTAGGGCCCTGTCAGAGGCCCTGCGTTCCAGTGGCTGGGGGAAGAGGGCCGAGACCTTAATGGGCCTCTCTGGGCTCTGCTCCCTGCTGGGTTAGGGGGTCAGCAGAGCACAGGAACCACTGTGAGCTGCCCCCTCCTGGTCCAGATTCCACGCCTCTTCCTCTGCATCCTAGCAAACAACTTGACTCCAGTTTGGCATTGTTGAAAATTGACTCGGAATAATCACCTGTTCTAGTGCCTATTCAAAAATAATTTTCAACCCAATGATCTGCTTACTTTCCTGGTGGCCCAGGGGCTCACGGGACCTAAAATGAGCAGAGAGGAAAAGGGACAAAGATGGGCTGTTTAACAGAACCACTGTCTCCCTACAGGGAAAATTAAATTCCTACATTGCTGTATACAAAATCAGATTTAGTACAATAATTTAGCATTAGAAGAGAAAGGAGACAGTCTTTAGGTTTTTAAGTAGGAAGAATTGTTTAAATGACAGGCAAACAGGAAACAAAAAAAATATATATTGACTGGTTTGAAGAAATCCAAACCTTATTGCAAAAGATCTCACACAGAGTTAAAGACGACAAGCCATTTGAAGTTATTTGGAGCATTAGTGACAAGGGATTAATGTCTAAAATTTATAAAAAATGTCAGGAATCACTAAGGAGAAGACAGATAACCCAACAGAGAAATAAACTCTATGGACCTAACAGAAACAGAAGATATTAAGAAGAGGTGGCAAGAATACACAGACGAACCATACAAAAAAGATCTTCACGACCTAGATACCCACGACAGTGTGATCACTCACTAGAGCCAGACATCCTGGAATGCGAAGTCAAGTGGGCCTTAGAAAGCATCACTATGAACAAAGCTAGTGGAGGTGATGGAATTCCCCCTATTTCAAATCTTAAAGGATGATGCTGTGAAAGTGCTGCAATCAGTATGCCAGCAAATCTGGAAAACTCAGCAGTGACCACAGGACTGGAAAAGATAAGTTTTCATTCCAATCCCAAAGAAAGGCAATGCCAAAGAATGCTCAAACTATTGCACAATTGCACTCATCTCACATGCTAGCAAAATAATGCTCAAAATTCTCCAAGCTAGGCTTCAACAGTCTGAAAACTGAGAACTTCCAAATATTCAAGCTGGACTTAGAAAAGGCAGAGGAACCAGAGATCTAATTGCCAACATCCATTGGATCATAGGAATAAAAAAGAAAATTCCAGAAAAACATTTATCTCTGCTTCATTGACTACACTAAAGCCTTTGACTGTGTGCATCACAACAAACTGTGGAAAATTCTGAAAGAGATGGGAATACCAGACCACCTTACCAGCCTCCTGAGAAACCTGTATGCAGGTCAGGTAGCAACAGTTAGAACCAGACAAGGAACAAGCGACTAGTTCAAAATTGGGAAAGGAGTACGTCAAGGCTGTATATTATCACCCTGCTTATTTAACTTATACACAGAGTACATCATGCAAAATGCCAGGCTGGATGAAGCACAAGCTGGAATCAAGATTGCCATGAGAAATATCAATAACCTCAGATATGCAGGTGACACCATCCTTATGGCAGAAAGTGAAGAAGAACTAAAGAGCCTCTTGATGAAAATGAAAGAGGAGAGTGAAAAAGCTGGCTTAAAGCTCAACATTCAGAAAACTAAGATCATGGCATCCAATCCCATCACTTCATGGGAAATAGATGGGAAAACAATGGAAACAGTAGCTGACTTTATTTTGGGGGGGCCCTGCAAAATCACTGCAGATGATGATTGCAGCCATGAAATTAAAAGACACTTACTCCTTGGAAGGAAAGTTATGACCAACCTAGATAGCATATTAAAAAGCAGAGACATTACTTTGCCAAGAAAGGTCCATCTAGTCAAGGCTATGTTTTTTCCAGTAGTCATGTATGGATGTGAGAGTTGGACTATAAAGAAAGCTGAGCGCTAATGAATTGATGGTTTTGAACTGTGGTGTTGGAGAAGACTCTTGAGAGTCCCTTGGACTGCAAGGAGATCCAAGCAGTCCATCCCAAAGGAAATCAGTCCTGAATATTCATTGGAAGGAGTGATGCTGATGCTGAAGCTGAAACTCCAATACTTCGGCCTCCTAATGGGAAGAGCCAAATCACTGGAAAAGACTGTGATGCTGGGAAAGATTGAAGGAAAAAGGAGAAGCGGGTGGCAGAGGATGAGATGGCTGGATGGCATCACCGACTTGATGGACATGAGTTTGAGCAAACTCCAGGAGATAGTGCAGGACAGGGAAGCCTGGTGAGCTGCAGCCCACAGGTCGCAGAGTCAGACACGACTAGCGACTGAACAACAACAGGAACAGACAATCCACATGGAAACCAAAACTGTCAACAAAATATTTCATTAAATGTCCAACCTCAGCAGTAACAGAGAAACACAAAATATGTCATGCACTAGTTTGGCAAAATGTTTAGAGTCTGAAAACATCCTCCCACTTCCTAGAAATTGAAATAGAGAGCAATTACCAACACCTAATAAAAGTGAAAATGTACAGACTTCTAGCTGCAATCGCACTTCTGTGTCTATAACTGCAAGAAACTCAAGATGCCACTGCAGTGGTGTCTACAAGCCAAAATCTGGGAATAAGGTGGGTGTCTGTCAGCGAGGGAGAGAACAAAAAATCAGTAACACATTGAAGGAACAGGGCAGTTGCAGAAAAACATGTGCACTGGGATTCTACTGACGAAACTCTGAAAATGCACAGAACAGCTCGACGTGCTGTCTGCACACAGACTGCTTTCACGTGAGTTTAAAATGTGAAGACGAGAAGGGAGACTATGTGTCAGATTTAAGGTAGCAGCTGCCTCTGGCAGGAAAGAGGTAATGGGTGGGATTGAGGAGGTTTTTAAAGGTGGCACTGGTTGGTTTCAACATGATCTGAAGCGAAGATACTTTGCGTTATTCTGGCGTGGTGGCTACTCAAGCGTTATCTCCAAGCTTGGATGCTGAATGTTCAATCATCTTTTATCCATCCCTAAATTCAATTTCCTCCCAATTGAAAAAGGAAACACACAAACACAAATAGAAGCTGGCACTTTAGTGAATAACTCAGCAGCTCCTAATGAGCATACCACCCAACTGAATCAGGATAATTAGAACCCTCCTGTCATTTAGAAAGGGCTTCCCCGGTGGCTCAGATGCTAAAGAATCTGCCTACAATGAGGGAGACCCGGGTTCGATCCCTGGGTCGGGAAGATCCCTAGGAGAAGGGAGGGGCAACCCAGTCATTTAGAAAGTGCTGGGACGGGCGGAGACCCTCCACGGCCCTGAATTCTCCCCACGACATTTAGTATGGAGCAGAGGACTGCTGTAAAGGAAAGCCGATACATTTTCCCGAAGACCATTCTGATAAGGAAAGAAGATGAGAAAGATCCGTGTGCACTGCCACCCAGGCTAGCTTTTCTGTGCTTTATTTCTGCCTATTTCTCTGAGAAGGCAGGCTGGCCCCAGGGTCTAGGCCAACTACAATCACCCTCTTGTGAGGGTCTATGCCATCAGTCCCACATTGGAGGCACAAGGAACTTGGAGGCAGGTCTGAGGACCAAGCCACCAGCTCAAGGGAGGTGCCCAGGAGAGCTGATGTCGCAGCATCTCAGATCACAGGTACACAGCGGGGGAGGACCTTCCAGTACCCCTCACGGGCAGCCTCAGTCCACGGGGCAGGATGGGCCCGGCAGGGAGGACCTGGAGAGCAGTCCCCAAGGGGAACCACAGGACAGACGCCCAGGCGGAGCACAGAACAGGCCTGAAGCCAAGCGCTTCCTGAATTTCAGGGCTTCGCTGCACCCCCGTCCTAAGGCATGTGAGAAGTGAACACACAGCAGAAGGCGGAGGCCCCCGGTTGCCATAGCAGCGGCCCTGCTGGGCCTGCTACTCTGCAGAGAGCTTCTGGGTGCCCCTGGCACCCAGGGGCCATCCTGCTCCCTGGGGACCCTCGGGGCAAGGAGACCCCGAGACCCGCTGGAGGATCTGACGAAGTTTTGGTCATCGGGCTGATCTGTGCACTGTCTGTGCACATGGACACCACAGGGGGATCTCCTGCCCCTCCTCACCGTCCCACTGCGGGACCGATACAAACCAGACCCACAACACGCTGGCCTCCGCCACCCATCAGAAATCGTGGCGGAAATCCCCAGTGAGAAAGCAGACCTTCAAAGGACAGGAGAGCTCGGAACACTCTCCTTCTTCCACAAGCTCCTGCCCTTTTAGCGCGACCGTTGCACTGGGGCCCTTAGACGTCACAGCATCGCAAGCCTGGGCATCTGGACCTGTCCCCGACACCCGGATTTCTCCATATGGTCCCTGCCCCGCCGTCCAGGAGTAGACGCAGCTGCTCCCTGGCCTGCAGACCCCCGAGCTCAGGAAACGCCAGCCACTGACCTGCAGTTTCCTCTTTATAAAGTCCCTGAGGACACGCACGGCTGCAGCTGCAGTGGCCTCCGCAGGCCTGGGCCGGGGTCCCTCGCCCTCCGCCGGGCAGGCCGGCCGGTCGTGGGCCATGGGGGCTGCTGATGTGAACGCACAGCCGCTTGGCAACCAAGATTGGCGAGGTGCTCAGGGAGGCCCCTGGAGTGATCAGGTTCCCTGGGGTTTTCCCTGCCTTTCAAAACACGTGCCTCCAGGACAACAGGCAGGAGAAAGGGCAGGGCGGCCTCACTGCCCCACGGGTACCCAGAGCCGCAGGCACAGGGCACGAGCAGAGAGTGCCTGCTGATGGACCAGCCGGCCCACGCGATGGCCCAAACACTGCGGTCCTCAAGGGCGAGGCCACAACACGAGGAGGGCGGGTCCGGCCAGCAGCACACGGTCCCCACTCACAGCAGGCAGCAGGGACATCTGGGCAGTGCGCTCGGTGACCGGAGTCCAGTGCAGACTCGGCACACAGCACCCTGGGGACAGGGGCCGGCCCTACGCCGCCCCAGCTCTCTGCCTTCCAGCTCAGCCCACTTCAGTGCCTGAGTCAGTGAGGACCGAGTAACAAGCACCCAGTCCGAGGGCTCAGACAGCAGACGTGTGCTCTCACGAGCTGGGGGCCGGAAGTCCTCCGGGGCCGGAAGTCCTCCAGCGCCGGTCTCAGCGGCCCCTGTCCTTGCCCCTCCCCCCGGTCCGTGCACGCCGTTCCCGCCGCTCCTCTGCGCTTGTCCGTGCCCTGGTCACCTTTCTCATAAGGATGCAGCTCAGCCGGGATCAGGGCCCACCCTAACGATGTCTCTGTCATCTAATCACATCTGTGAAGGCCGCTTCTGCAAATACGGTCACATTCTGAGCCCCGGGCGGTGACTTTGAGGACACAGCTCCGTCCCAGCGAGGATAGGATCTGTGTGTTGGGTCTCTACAGGGCCGTCGTTCAGCAGGGCTGCGCGGGCAGCCTGCTCCAGCTGCCTCGCCCTGGGCGCTCCTGGCCTGGCAGACTCCCTCAGTTCAGCTCAGTCCCTCGGTCCTGTCAGCTCGCCAGGCCTCCCTGTCCATCACCAACTCCCAGAGTTTACTCAAACTCATGTCCGTCACATCGGTGATGCCATCCAACCATCTCATCCTCTGTCGACCCCTTCTCCTCCTGCCTTCAGTCTTTCCCAGACTCTCTGGCATGTCACTATCTAGAATGACCTAACACAAAGTGGACATTACAATCCCCTGTCTCTACAGAAGTGGGGACGCGGGGCCCATGGGGTGACCGTCACTCACATCCCTCCCCTCCCCTCGTCGGGTCCCCTGTGGTCAGAGCCCAAAGTCCACTCTGGGTCCCCATTTCTCCTGCCCTGCAGGGGATGCTCAGCACACGCTCAAGCCCTAAAGGAGAGCCTGCAGCAGGCATGGGCCTGCCGCCTCAGGGCCCATCCCCACCTGGTAACAGACCCCAGATGCCGACAGCTTCCGAGTGTGTGCCGACGTGAGTCTGAAACAGCGGTGGCCCTTGGGCAGAGCTTGGGAAGGACCCGCCTGGCCAGGCGCCTGGAGGGAGGTGAGTGTCTCTGAGCTCTGAATCTGAGGACGCCTGCATTTTCAATTCACGGGTGGGCCCCATAAATTTCTACTTTTTTTTGCTCAAGCCAGTGGCTTTTGTATCAGTAGGGATTCTAACAGCCAATTTGGGGGGTTTATGCAAAGCCAAACGAATGCACAGACTCCTGGAAATCCATAGAACAAGCAGAGTGTATGCTACTCTACAAAAAAAGAGTAGAACATACAGTCAGAGACAAGGAGCAAGGAGAATCTTGAAAGCCAGAAGCCTGTCTTCTCATGAAAAAGAGACCACGAGGAGCAGAGGGCAGGACCAGGCAGGGTCTGGGCACATCACGGGTCACCAGTTCTCTCCTGTCCAGTCAAAGGGCATTTAGTCTGTACCTGGGTGTTGATATGTTAAAAATCTTGCTCAAAAGCTATATCAATGTGCCTTTATGAGAATCTAGATCAAATCGACGACTATCGGTTTAAATGCTTTGCTTTTGCTTTATTGCTCAGTCACTCAGTCCTGTCTGACTCTGTGAGACCCCGTGGACTGTAGCCCACCAGGCTCTTCTGTCCATGGGATTTCCCAGGCAAGAGTACTGCAGCGGGTTTTTGTTTTATTCATACTTCTTAATAAGCTGTGACCCTCCAGACAGGCCTAGCCTAGTGACCTGGGCAGTACAGTCACCACCTAAGTCCCTTCTGTTCACAGGATGCAGACCACCCGCGGGGCACAGGCTCTGAGTGCTGGGTCTGACGCCTACCCACTGTGTTGAAAGGGAAACTCAAGCACAGACTGTCTTTGAAGACCTCAACCTCAGGTTCAAGAATGGCAGGAGACATTTAAGCAGACAATTTAGAATAAAGAGAGAGAAATCTTATTTTATGAAGCAGATAGCAAAACTGTAAGGAGATGGCTACTTCAAAAGCTAACACTGACTTAGAATACTGATGAGTTATCAAGTATTTAACTTAACTCAAGGACGAGGGGTCCACAGTGAGTGACGCCACTGCAGGAGAGGACGATCCTTGGCCTTGAGCAGCGGTCCCCAACCTTTTTGCCACCAAGGACTGATTTGGAGGAAGACAACTTTTTCCAAGGACCAGGGTTGCAGGCAATGGTTTCAGGGTGATATCTAATGTTATCACTGATCTGACAGGAGGTACCAGTCCAGCCTGGAGGTGGGGAACCTCTGGCCTTGGGGAGCACTTACTATCTGTTGGGATTACCCACCCCCATACCCTCCCACAGCGGTGTGCTGGCGCTGGTTCGTTTCTCGGTGAACTCTGGACCAGACGGCTGGATGCTCCTGGGGATGCTTTACTTGGGGGTTGCCGAGGCCCCATCCCTGACCCCGTAGTGAGTGGTTCGTGTTCTGCTGGGAGCTACACATTTCCATCCGCTCACTGCACCTGGCCTACTTGCCCTGACACACGGGGCCCATTCCTGAAGTTTATTCCGTGGGTGTATTCGCCACAGAAGGCAGAAACAAGATGCTGTTTGCCTTGTACTTGGCATTAAGAGCAAAGTCCTCTCCCCTGCAGTGATGCTACTGCTGTATCCTGTTTCTGAGCATCCTTTATCTAGGGTAAAGGGGCTGACTCTCCTGCCAGACCGCAAGCCACTAAAGGTAAGCCCACCCATCTAGGGCTGCACCCTGAGCCCCCAGCAGGGGCAAATCAAGAGCCCTGAAAATATTTATGATGGAGATGGACCGTCATCCTCAGGAAAACCAAAGAGGTGTCTACGGTGTGTAGCAGGACTCTGCTGATCTTCTCAGCCCATTTCAAAGTAAATCTCTTGCAACTAAAACTTTAGTCATAACTTACAGAATAAATCTCTGTAAAGAACCTATAATATGCCTGAAAATCTCTGTTATAGTTTCCAGTGCAGGGGCCATCTTAGTATTGATACTGTCCTGCATGACAGAAAGTGGATCCATGGTTCTTTCTACTCTGTTTGCAAAAAGCCACAAACAGGGGTTTTTCAAGGGCTTAAAGCTGTTGGAGCCACACACACGGGAAGAACTGGCAGTTTCTTCCCTGAGATTCCAGCTGCTGACACGCTTAACCCACTCTCCTCAATTTCTCTGAAGCTTCAATTTCTCTGCTATCAGTTTCCTGGGAACCTAAGTTTTCATTGATAACATGGAAGAGAGGATCAATAAAGTGGTAAATGTTTCCTGAACACATTTTCAGACCCCTCTCTTTCCTCGGCTCTTGACATGGTCCATTTATGTATCTGCAGATGCTTTCTTACAATTCTAACAGCAGATGTTTGGGATTAGCTGTCTTCACATAATCTTTACTACAAACTGCTTTTTAAAACTCCTCTCTGTTCATGGCTTTTAAATGTGGTGGAAACCTGTCGCAATTTTATGTTTTTAAAACAATACAGTTACATTTCTCCTTGCTAATCTGAGCAAGTCAAAACTTTGTTGCTTACAGTTTATAATGCAATCGGAGGTTTTCCTCTCATTCTATATTAAACACAGAATGTCCTATATTTATATAAAAATCACCATCTCTGGGCTGACTACTAACCACCCTTCCACAGTGCTTTTTCTCATATTGTAAAAACACAAAACATTTAGGCTCAGGTGGCTTTAATAATAAAGTCCCATCACAGATTAGAAATATATCACAGGGAAACAGAGTAACTGCTGTCATTACGGGAGTTCATCATGTCATTAGAAACGCACTTGGACCGCTACTTATTCAGTCTGCGTTAATGTGACGTGTGGTTTTCACAAAGCTCCTGTGACTGTGGCAGGCCGTGTGGCTGTCAAACGGTCAAACGGTCCTCAGTATCTACCAAACTGAGAAAATATCCAGGACTGCTTGCCGAGGGCTCTCAAGGGTTGAAACAGTGACGCTGGATAAAGAAGATGTGGTACATATGCTCAATAGAAAATTACTCAGCCATGAAAAGGAACAAAATTGGGTCATGTGTCGAGGTGTAGATGGACCTAGAGACTGTCACACAGGGTGAAGTGAGTCAGAAAGAGAAAGACAGATACTGCACAGTAACTCATAAACGTGGACTCTGAAGACAATCTTATGTACAGAGCAGACAGAGAGACAGACACAGACAGAGACAGAGAGAGAACAAGCCTGCGGATTCCTGGGGTGGGGGAGGGGGCAGGCAGGGTGGACTGGGGGACCGGGGTCACCAGGCACACACTGCTGATAGTGTGAAGGGGGTAACTAATGAGTGTGTCTGAAGTGTTTGTGGCTCAGTCGTGCCCAACTCTTTGCAACCCCGTGGACTGCAGCCCACCAGGCTCCTCTGTTTATGGGATTTCCAGGCAAGGATGCTGGAGTGGGTTGCCACGCCCTCCTCCAGGGGATCTTCCCAACCCAGGGATCGAACCCAGGTCTGCTGCACTGCAGGCAGATTCTCTACCAACTGAGCCACCAGGGAAGCCCTACCTAACGAGAACCTACTATATAGATCAGGAGACTCCACTCAGTGCTCTGTGTGACCTAAATGGGAAGAAAATCCAAAAAAGAGGGGATGTATATATACTGTGGCCACCTGATGCGAAGAGCTGACTCATTGGAAAAGACCCTGATGCTGGGAAAGATTGAAGGTGGGAGGAGAAGGGGAGGACAGAGGATGAGATACTTGGATGGCATCACTGACTCGATGGACATGAGTTTGGGTGGACTCCGGGAGTTGGTGATGGACAGGGAGGCCTGGCGTGCTGCGGTTCTTGGGGTTGCCAAGAGTCAGACACGACTGAACGACTGAACTGAACCGAACATGCACACGTGTGGCTGATGCACTTTGCTGTACGGTAGAAACTGACATGACATTGTAAGGCAACTATATTCCAATAAAAGAGTTTAAAAAAAACAACCCCATAGAGGGAGGGGACCCTGGGTGTGCTGGTTTGTTTACAGGAAGGACCCTCCTGAGTAAGTGATATGGAATTAGCATTAGCTAGCTGGGAGTGGGGAGCATCGCTCTGCAGTCAGCAGCCCCACGACAGAGTCAACGCAGGCGGGTGGGGCACACAGTCACACCTCCGGCGGCCCTGCGGAGCCCTCTCCACCGTGGGGTAAAGCACAGAGTTCCGGGTGGGTGTCTGGAGCTTCCGGTCTGGCCCCAGCTCTGCCACTCGCCCATCTTACGACCTTGGACATGTCAGCCCCTCAGACCCTTGGTCTCTTCATCTAAAAGATGACGGATACTGGCTGTGTGGTTTCTGAGACCTCTTCCAGCACCCAAATGTTATGACTCCCTCCTTGTAACCTGTAATATAGAGAATCTGCATTCCTGTACTTGTCAAGGAACCCAAATTAAATCGTAACGAAACTTATGGATTTCCTACCCAAAGTCACAGAGAACTGTGCTATGACACCCGAATGCCTTCCAACATCCCTGCCCAGGGCAGCTCTCGGAGGGCTGTTCACCAGGAGGACCACACAAGCAGACTCTGGATGGAAGTGATTTTCTGCTTTGTATTTTGGTCTGACCGCCTCCGCTTGCAATCCACAGCATGACAAGAGGCATCAGTGAGGAACGCGCTGCACTTAACAGAGGCTGCCCTTGGGTACATACACTGCTCACTGCTCCGACGTGGGGCCCGCTTTAGGAGGACCTGCGGGAGACTTCTCTCTGGGCTCAGGGACGGAAAGAAAAGTGTCCGTCTGAACCACAGGGCACGGGCTTTTGTCTGTGGTTTGAGCTCACGCTGAGCCCACGCCCCAGGGCAGCCAGCAAGCTCTAGTTGGCCGCCAGCCTGCCTTGCCCTCCGATCTCGCCTCTGCCTTCACATCCAGTCTCTACCTTCTTTGCTTTGCCTCCATATCAGCACTTACTCATTTTTAAATCTCATATTGAAAATATTTGCCAAACTTATCGACATCTTCGGGAATAAGACGGGGTATCAAGAAGGGAATACTCCCAGAAATGCGAGGTTCAGAGCAAAAGCCCACACGGGAATGACGGTGAGGCCGTCGCAGAACTAAGGGCTGCAGTCGGCGAGCGGCTGCGGCCGGGGGCTGCGGCTTTCACGTATGGATCTGTGCAGGCTTCTGAAAGCAGACCCGTGCCTGGTTCCCTAAGGCCTCAGTTCTCTTAACTCCAAAAGTAGGAGGAGATGACTTTCATTCCCAGTGTAAAATCATGAGAAATATTCTTTTAAGAGTGACTTTAAAGTGAAACATAAATTTTCATGCATTTAGAGCTACAAATAAAAAACATTTATCAACAGCAAATTTGCAAATAATGCATATGCACACTCAGAGATGTTCACTAAAACAAGAGAATCAGAATGTTTCTTGTCCAAATTAAACAAAATTATATGCATATTGCTGGAAACTCACAGATTCTCTTCAGAAAAGTGCTATGACTCACAGCCCTAATACCCCTGGTATGTCAGTGATTGAAAAAACCCTTTGTAAAGGCAGTACGTGAGATACAACTGAAAGTAACCTCTCTAAGAAGTCCCAGGGACAGACTGCAGGAGCTGTTCTGCGTGACCCGCTTTGGCCCGAAGTCTGATGCATGCTTGTCACACATGACTATTGTGTGTTTGCATTATTTCACTTTAAAATGGGCAAGCTTGGCAGGGAGCAGGAGGATTGGGGGGTCATTTAAAGGGGACAGAGTTTCAGTTTGGGGAGATGAAAGCCTTCTGGAGATGGGCAGTGGTGACGACTGCACAGCAGTGTGAAGGTAACACGCAGCGCTGCCGAAAGGGGCCACAGTGGTGAGCCTTCCGTCACGTGTGCGCACGCGTGCGTTAGTCGCTCAGTCGTATACGACTGTCTGCAACCCCATGGACGGTAGCCCGCCATGCTCCTCCGTCCATGGGATTCTCCAGGCTAGAATACTGGAGCGGGTTAACATTCCCTTCTCCAAGGGGTCTTCCCGACCCAAGGATCGAACCCAGGCCTCCTGAATGGCAGGCAGATTTTTTTTTTTTTACTGTCTGAACCACTGCTGCTGCTGCTAAGTCACTTCAGTCGTGTCCGACTCTGTGCGACTCCATAGACAGCAGCCCATCAGGCTCCCCCATCCCTGGGATTCTCCAGGCAAGAACACTGGAGTGGGTTGCCATTTCCTTCTCCAATGCATGAAAGGAAAAGTGAAAGTGAAGTCGCTCAGTCGTGTCGGACTCTTAGCAACCTGGTGAACTGCAGCCCACCAGGCTCCTCTATCCATGGGATTTTCCAGGCAAGAGCACTGGAGTGGGGTGCCATCGCCTTCTCCACTAGGGAAGCTCTATGTTATACATATTTTACTACAACTTTTTAAAGTTCTAAAAAAAAAAAAATGTTTTAAGAGCAAACTGCTGAATCGGATTCTCTTCACCTAAAACTTCCTTTCAGTTACAGTTGCGATAAACATCAACTTTGTCACATTTTCCTCCCCTTCATTTCTAAAACTGCAGGAAAGTGACTGCGTGGCCCGGTTCCCCTCGCCTGTGAACACACAGTTTAGAGCCGTGTTGAATCCATTCTGGCTGTAACGCAGCCTCAGAAACAGGACGAACTGAAAAGGACAACAGCTTTCATTCCAGCTTCTGACCTGCTCTTTGCGTCCACCCGTGACCTGTGATCCTTTCACAGAACTTCACTCTGTCCCGGAAAACAGAGCCCACTTGCCCCTTCCCGGCCAAGATCTGTCACCGTAGCAGGTTCCCAGCAGCAAACAGAAAACGCTGTATCTCTCCTGGAACTGGAATCCGCCCCGTTCCAGCGCGAGGGCTTGCCTACCTTTCCGAGAAACAGTTTCTGCAGCTTCTGGCGCGGCAGCCCGAGCATCCTCCGTCCCGCGTCCGGGGCCATTGCGCGCGCCGCGCAGCCCGGACACCGCCTCCTCCCGCGGCTCTCGGACCACGCCCCGCGCGGGGCGGGCCGGGCTCGGTCCGGGCCGGCTGCGGTCCTCCGCCCGCCGCACTGGCCCACCTCGGGAGGGGCGCGGAGGACCAGCGCCGGGCCGCGCGGCCAATCCCCGCAGAGTCACCCGGGGCGCTCCGAGCCCCAGCAGGCGGTTCGCGGGATCCGGTCAGAGTCCACGTGGACCGAGTCAAGTGTCCAACACTGTCCTAAGAGTCAGAGGAGCCCCGAGGGCGGGCTGTGACCCTCCTCGCAGCACCCCTGCCCCGCCCCTCCCCCGGCCGTCTGTCATTTACACTGAGAGGGGGAGACATGGCAGGAGGGCGCTGCTGCTGCTGATGCTGCTAAGTCGCTTCAGTCGTGTCCGACTCTGTGCGACCCCATAGACGGAAGCTCACCAGGCTCCCCCGTCCTTGGGATTCTCCAGGCAAGAACACTGGAGTGGGTTGCCATTTCCTTCTCCAATGCATGAAAGTGAAAAGTCAAAGTGAAGTCGCTCAGTCGTGTCCGACTCTTAGCGACCCCACGGACTGGAGCCCACCAGGCTCCTCCATCCATGGGATTTTCCAGGCAAAAGTACTGGGGTGGGGTGCCATTGCCTTCCCCGAGGAGGGCGCTAGGGGCCTAGAAATGATGCCTTATCTTTTCAGGTGGCCCCAGGGCAACTACACGCACTGCTTATGCAAGAATCACCTTATCCGGTTTTAGTCCTTTGAGTAATCCTTCCACATGCATGCACAGACACACATGCACACACACACATGCACGTACACAACGCTCACGTGTGTACTGCTGCACACAGCTCCACAGGTGCACACTCTCTCATGCACACCCACTTTCTCTCCCCACCTACTGCGGCGGCCAGCTTGGAGTACGTCCCATCTGAGCAACAGGAAAACTTGCTCTGCTGTCTCTGCAAACTGAGTCCCCGGCTTCCCCCGGAAGAATCAGCCCTTTGTGGCCGGCGTCAGGCTTTGTCTTGGTGCAGCCGGAAGCATGCCCAGTTCAGCATTCGAGCCGCCTTGGAGGGCAGGGCAGCTGCTCAGAGGTGCACCTTTGCGGGCTAAGAGTTTCCTTTTTGAGCTTCTTTTTAATACATAAACAGGCTCCTCCTCTGAAGACCTGAACATGCAATAAGAAAAAACCCACCAACTAACAAATAGCTTTTTTAAAAGTCAAGTGTTAGTCACTCAGTCACGTCTGACTCTTCGGGACCTCGTGGATGGTAGCCCGCCACGCTTTTCTGTCCATGGGATTTTTCAGGCAAGGATACTGGAGTGGGTTGCCATTTCCTTCTCCAGGGGATCTTCCTGACCCAAAGATAGAACCCAGGTCTCCTGCATTGCAGGCAGAGTCTTTACCATCTGAGACACGAGGGAAGCTTTATGTGACAGATAATAAATGTCATGGTTAAGGATGTGGATATGGGAAATATATTGGTATAAAATTATAGGGCATGAAAAGAAGGAATCAAAGACAACAAGGAAATTCAAGACTGAAATGGACCAAAACTGCCCGATTTGGGACAGCCCACATGATATAGTCCTGTCCATCTCTTCCCTTCTCTAAAATGCTAAACATGTCTTTTCTAATAAATGAAAACAGTTGAAGTACAGTTGCTGTTTCTCAAGAAGTTACTATTCCAGAAAAATTTGTTTTTCCAAAACAATTTTGCATTCATTTCATGGCTTCTGGAGCTGTATGTTCTTTTTCTTAAATAAATTAACATGCATTTATCCAGGTAAATGTTGTATTTATGTGTAAGTGTGCAGAAGTATGTATACACATACATATTTATTTCAGATAAACAAAGAAGAGAGTTTTGGGAGAGTAACCACTTGGTCAGCCCTCTGGAGGGGCATTCGAAGGTTTGATATTTATTAATCATACCTTCCATTAGAAAAGCTGTTAGGAACTGATAAAACAGGATTTTTAAAAAGTGCGTCATACACGTGCCATGATACGTGCATCTTTCCTGTTCTGGAGCCACTGGCAATTAATGCAGTCTAAGGGGGAAAAAAAATCACATATTGAGCTGTTACTTTGGGAACAAAGCAGGGCTGGTTTCCTGAGCTGATCACGGCAACAGAGGAAAAGGCCGCTTTTTAAAACTCTCTCAATCATTGGTTTGCCCCTGAATGCGGGCACAAAATAGGGAAATTAATAGAAACTGGCGTTCTTCCTATTCTAACCAAATTTCTTGTCTCTTATTTTTACTGGACTAGGCGACCCCTCACATCTCAGTCTTGAATTCTCCTTCTGTCAAATTGTCAGAAATTTAAAATAAATCCAGTTGTATTCCTTTTCCCTAAAATCAACCCACATCTCACCCCTTGAAAAAGTCCTGGATCTTGACATCTACTTGCCATCACTCACAGGAATGAGCGATCTTTCTTGGGTGGTACAAGAAAGTGAAGTCACTCTTCACTAACAGAAGACCCAGCTCACACAGCCGGGAAGAACCACCGCCCAGCCCTGGCCCTCTCGGTGGCTGCTGCGGCCCCCCGAGAACAGGGGAAAGAGAAGTTTACGCGTCGTCAAACCCTCCTCCTTGGCGTTTGGG
This sequence comes from Tragelaphus eurycerus, assembly GCA_935064755.1. Classification (NCBI taxonomy): domain Eukaryota; kingdom Metazoa; phylum Chordata; class Mammalia; order Artiodactyla; family Bovidae; genus Tragelaphus; species Tragelaphus eurycerus. The sequence goes on from CAKXYN010000114.1 coordinate 3,530,496, forward strand.
GATGGTGAAGGAGGAAATTAAACCTGACTCTCTGGTCCTTCATTAACATTTTGTTTAGATGTTTGTAATAGTCCTTTGCTTTTTAACAACCAGGTTTGATTGGAACTTAGAAATTGTTACTGAATTTTTGTGTGGGGGTGTGTGAGGCTCCAGTGTTATCTCAAACACATCGGACTACAACTGGAAAACTAATTTTCAGTGTCTGCATCCTATCCAAGCCCTCAAAAAAGATGCTTATCTCATATGAGGGTGTTTTCAGCATAGCCAATATCAGGGTCACCTGGGTGTGGTTATCTGGAGAAAGAAAAGTGAGCTCATTTGGGGCACAGAATGTTCTCAGATTATTTTCTGTGCAGAATAAGATAAAAGGCTTAGGAAATGTGTAAACATCTGCTCCTAAGGGTACATCCATCTGGTGTACTACCTGAGAGTAGACACCCCAGGAGTTAAACAAGAAGCATCTCAACAGCATGAAAACCAGCCCCCCAGAGCTCCTCCATGCTGGACATGCGCTCAGTCGCTCAGTCTGTGACTCCCTGGACTGCAGCCATCCAGGCTCCTCTGTCCATGGGATTCTCCAAGCAAGAACACTCAGTGGGCTGCCATGCCCTCCTCCAGGGGATCTTCCCAGCCCAGGGATCAAATCCACGTCTCTTAAGTCTCCTGCCTTGGCAGGCAGGTTCTTTACCACTAGCGCCACCTGGGAAGCCCCCAAGGGTGCCAAAGTGACTGCTCAGCTCCCGGTCTGGTCACTGATTACATGAAGCATGACGTCTGCCTTGGCTCTCCTGGGAGGAGGAATCAAGCCCAGGTTAGATGAGGTCAAGCCACAGCAGTGCAGGGAAAGAGTTCAATGAGAAAATGTCATCTTTCCTGCACCACACACTTTCCCCGAAATGCCTGACACAGCGTGCTTGGGGACACTCCTTGCTCCCTGTCGTCTCTGGGGCCACATGTCCAGGTTCTGAGAGAGAGAGAGAGAACGGGGCAGGAGGAAGGAAGCTGAGGGCCTGTCTAAACTCTACCCACCTAAAACCATCAGGCTTTTCGTGATAGTATTTTGGGGTATCCCAACTGCCATTCAATTCAAACTTCTATGGGAATTTAAAGGTAATTATCTCAGGCTTAGTCCTTTGGAAATACGTTAACAAAAAGATAGGGTCTTTGATCTGTGGCTCAGTCAGGGTCATGTTAGATCCAGTGGCTTGTTTCAATAAAAAGCTTTCATTGTTGATAGAATTTCATTGCAGGTATATGTAAGTACATGAACTGAATGTTGTCATGGTGACTGGCAATGAATTGCCTTTTATTTTGTGCCATGGAAGATTGTCATGACAGTCTTGGCTTATTCATCTTCCAAATACATTCTTAAAAGAAATTATTTTGAAAAAGAGCTATCGCTGTTTGCTGGTCCCTGCTTGAAAGGAATTGTCAGACGGGCCTCTATCTTCCAGCAGCAAAGCCAAAACGTGGGGATGATCAGGCCCAAGAAATAAGCCACCGCCAGCACCTCTACAGAGCAGCCGTTTCCCGTCTCAGTGACACCATAATGTCAGCTTTGCAGCATTAGGCCCTGTCTTCCTCTGGAATTCCACTCCTCTGGGCCCCCCATGGGATCAGACTGACCATCTCAGAGCTGAAGTGTCGGAAGGCATCTGATGGGTCCAGCTCACAACCAGCAGGTGCTTGGAGCCAGGGGTGGGTGTTTGGTGATGGTCTTGCACCACGGGATCAAATCGGGGCCACGGAACTCCCTAAGCACCCCAGCTGGAGGGTCATTATATTTTGAAAAATGCAGTGGAAACCCTTGATCATGAATGAGCCCCTTTTAATAACATGAGGGAAAAGTCTGTGAAAAGAATCTGGAGACCACAACTGACAAATCCATCTATATCCTTATGAATGTATATATGTGTATTCTACACATGTGTATATTTATACATCATATGTTTGTGTGTGTTTATATGTATGTATAAACATATATAAGGAAGAAAAATCTGCTGAGATGATCTGACGGTTTATCTCCCATAAAGGATGACAGTCCCATACTTTCAGCAGCCGCCCAGCCAGGTGACCTGGCCTAACTGAGGTCACTTCACCGAGTGGCCGGGTGGAACGTGGGAAGGGCCTCGGCCCAGGCCTGCGGGCTCCTGGTCTGCCCTCTTTGGATCCCAGTACACGACCGCCCTCCTAGTCAAAGTCAGTGCTGGTGCAGACGGTACAAAAGACGGTCACGTGTTCTCAGGGAGGAAGACATCCCTAAGTGAAGTCAAGTGAGAGGGATCCCAGTATAAGACATCCCCAAGTGAAGTCACGTGAGAGGGATCCCAGTATGAGGGTGGCATTATGTCTACAAGAGAGGAGATGGAGGCCTAGTCCTGTGGAAGCGGCAGTGGGTGCTGGCACCATGAAGGCTGGGGCGTCCCTAGACCGGCCGGCCGTGTTACCAGGCCATGGGCGGCAGAGAGTCGGGGGCAGCTCCCGGGTGGGGCTGGGCAGCAAAGCAGCTCCCCCTCTGACACTGTTAATCCCCCCTCGGGGAGATGAAACGGCACTCCTGACTGCATCTTTAGGTCCTGGGTGGGAGCAGACACGTTAACATGGAGTGTCACATGAGGCCAACTCACAATAGGAAGAGTAATAAAAAATAGTAGCTTTGTTTAACGTTTTGTAGGCTATGAAAGCCACAATTTCCCATGGTTTAGAAGATGCTGCCCTAAACTGCAGTAGAAGGTGTGAGACAGCGAGCTGGAGCTTATAAGAGAGAACTGAAAAGTTCTGCTTGCCTGAAACACACAGGACTACGCATCACCTTCTGGCTGCACGCCAGAGCGAAGGGCTTCATTTCTTTCTGCCTTCAGTTCCTCGTCTACGAGCAGTGACGACAGGAAACAACAGTGACCCCGGGGAACTGGCTGGCCAAGGGCAGGTGCTCAGCTCTGATACGTGGAGGGAGCAAGTGGGAAGTGACGGTGCTGGCCGTCACCTCAGCCTGTTAAAAATAGAGCACTTCCTGCTTCTCCAGTTCACTGGAGGTCAGTGTCACAATGGCCATGGTTATGACTAAGACATTTACAAGGTGAGCTACAAACGCCAAACAAATCTCAAACCTTTGGGTTTCTCGGGTGTATAATTGTGGTGACATCTCTTATGCTGCCTTGCAAACTGCAGTGACTTGTCAGTTAACGAACTGACTACCTCTTTTCATGCTACTTCTCACTACAGGTCATTAAATGCCCCCTTAGTTTGGTGAAATTACCTACGACATTCAGTTCAGTTCAGTTCAGATCAGTCGCTCAGTTGTGTCCGACTCTTTGCGACCCCATGAACCGCAGCATGCCAGGCCTCCCTGTCCATCACCAACTCCCAGAGTTCACCTAAACCCATGTCCATTGAGTCGGTGATGCCATCCAGCCATCTCATCCTCTGTCCTCCCTTCTCCTCCTGCCCCCAATCCCTCCCAGTATCAGGGTCTTTTCCAATGAGTCAACTCTTCACATGAGGTGGCCAAAGTCTTGGAGTTTCAGCTTCAACATCATTCCTTCCAATGAACACCCAGGACCGATCTCCTTTAGGATGGACTGGTTAGATCTCCTTGCAGTCCAAGGGACTCTCAAGAGTCTTCTCCAACACCACAGTTCAAAAGCATCAATTCTTTGGTGCTCAGCTTTCTTCACAGTCCAACTCTCACATCCATACATGACCACAGGAAAGACCACAGCCTTGACTAGATGGACCTTTGCTGGCAAAGTAATATCTCTGCTTTTTAATATGCTATCTAGGTTGGTCATAACCTTCCTTCCATGGAGTAAGCGTCTTTTAATTTCATGGCTGCAATCACCATCTGCAGTGATTTTGGAAACCCCCCAAAATAAAGTCTGACACTATTTCCACTGTTTCCCCATCTATTTCCCCTGAAGTGATAGGACCAGATGCCATGATCTTAGTTTTCTGAATCTAAGACATTAGAATTATCCATCTGTTATTAAATTCCAGACGTGTAATATAATCACCCAATGATTACAGTTATTTTAATATTTTAGGATGACTTGAGCCTTAAGTATTTCTTAAAATGTGATTACTGATTAGTAGCTTAGATTTCTTTAGAAATTACATAAAAGTATGAAGAAAAAAATCACCTTGGATCCTAGAACTGAATGAAAATCCCTAAGAATTTTGGGATTTTTTTTTTCCCTATAAATCTTTTCTGTTTTGGCTGGGGAGAGAGAACTAAGCTATGCTAAAATTTGGGGTCAGCTTTTCCCCCTAAGGTTAATGCTTTTCTCCAGACACCCCAAAAGGAAATTTACAGTTATGACCTCAATCTTAGCTCCACATTTGCCTCTGAGTAGTTGCCACTGAAGCACTACATGCAGACTGGGAAAGACCAACAATTACAGAAACATGGGCATGAGAGTGTATTTGACTCAAGAAGGGAGACAAGTGCAAAGGTTGCACTGTGCTGCTTTTTAGATGCAGGCGTCTCCCCTGCTGTTCTGGAACCTTCCACAGGTCCCCTGCAGGCCTCAAGAAGATGTCTGCACCCACTCTGCAGTCTGGGCCTGCCTTCCTTATCTGCCCCAGGTCTGCTGGTGGGCAGGGGAGATAACCCCGGCCCCACACAGATGTCCACACGTCCACTGCAGCCGGAGTGAGTGAAAAGCCTTAACCAGGAGCTGAGTTAGCGGAGGTGGGGGCGGCTCAGCTCCACAAGAGAACTTCTGCCCCTGAAAACAGACTGAAAACCCAGATTTCCACTTGGGATCCCCGCTGCCTCACCCATCTATTAATGTCACCCGTCACCTTCACCTTCGGAGAAGGCAATGGCACCCCACTCCAGTGCTCTTGCCTGGAAAATCCCATGGATGGAGGAGCCTGGTAGGCTGCAGTCCCTGGGGTCGCTAAGAGTCAGACACGACTGAGCAACTTCACTTTGACTTTTCATTTTCATGCATTGGAGAAGGAAATGGCAACCCACTCCAGTGTTCTTGCCTGGAGAATCCCAGGGACGATGGAACCTGGCGGGCTGCCGTCTATGAGGTCGCACAGAGTCGGACACGACTGAAGCGACTTAGCAGCAGCAGCAGGACCTTCACCTTATCAACACACACTGTCAACAAGACGCAAAGTACTTCTGTGAATACTTTATCAAGTGCCTCAGGATTCAAGGCGGAGGCAAGGAAAGATCGATGAAAAAGACAGTCAAACAGAAAAATATCACCCTTATTCCAAGGCTTCAAACCCTCAGAGGATCCATCTGGTCCTGGATGAGCAGATCCAAGCACGGTCACGCAAGGCAAAATGGAGAAGAGAAGCCAGCTGGGGCTCCTCCTTCAAGCTCCAGTCCGAGAGCGCGGGGAACTCCGGAAAAGAGAGCGGCCGGGTTAATGCTGACGGGTGTTCACCGAACGGCCGCTGAGTTCCGTGCACACCCAGCAGCGCTTTGAAAAGTTCCTTTTCAGAGGATTAAGTGTGAGTCATCCCCTTATTTAATTTATCTAACGTGGAGGTATCTGGCAAAAGAATGGATTGTTTCTCAAATTATTAAGAATAAACACAAAATAGACACGACACCCACGCCCCGTGCAGTCCGGCCGCGGGCGGAGGTGCGCGCGGGGCGCGGTCTGCGCTCGGTCCGCCTCCGCCTCGCCCTCCACCGTCAGCCTCGTCTAACCCCCGGGATTCGCCCAGCCTGAAGTCCTGCCCGGTGCCCCCGGAGAGGCCTCGGTCCTCGGCTGCAACAGCAGGGCACCCGTCGGAGCAGTCGCTTCTCTTTATTTGTAAAGTTCCCCTGAATCAGAGGCTCACTGAACAAAGCCACTGTCTGAAAAGGGCATTTGGTTCATTCCAAAGCAATGAAAAAAAAAAAAAAAAACAAACAGAAAGAAGAGGGAAGGACCCCGGACAGCCCTTGCAGGGGCAGAAGCCGCTCTAAATGCCCTTCTGTCCCGTGAAGGGTGAGTGCTGGCCCAAAGAAGCCTCTCTGCTCTGGAATTTTAACCTCCTCTGTCTTCTTTTTTAAAATTGCTTCTTATAATCCTCTTGTCAGTGCAGGAGACACGGGTTCAGTTCCTGGGCCAGGAAGATTCCACGTGTCTCGGGACAACGAAGCCGGTGCCCCACAACTCCTGTGCTCTAGAGCCAGGAGCCACAACCACTGAGGCCTGCACACCTAGAACCCGAGAGCCCCGCACACCTAGACAGAATCCGGGAGGCCCACACAACTAGAACCCGGGAGTCCCAAGCCCGGGAGCCACAACCATGGAGGCCTGCACACCTAGAACCCGAGATTCCCACACACCGAGAACCCGAGAGTCCCGCACACCGAGAACCCGAGAGTCCCGCACACCTAGACAGAATCCGGGAGTCCCACAGACCTAGAACCCGGGAGTCCCAAGCCCAGGAGCCGCAACCACGGAGGCCTGCACACCTAAAACCCAAGAGTCCCGCACACCCGCACACCTAGAACTTGAGAGTCTCGCACACCTAGACAGAATCTGGGAGTCCCACAGACCTAGAACCCGGGAGTCCCAAGCCCAGGAGCCGCAACCACGGAAGCCTGCACACCTAGAACCCGAGAGTCCTGCACACCTAGAACCCAAGAGTCCCACACACCTAGAACCCGAGAGTCCCACACACCTAGACAGAATCCGGGAGTCCCACAGACCTAGAACCCGGGAGTCCCAAGCCCAGGAGCCGCAACCACGGAGGCCTGCACACCTAAAACCCGAGAGTCCCGCACACCTAGAACCCAAGGGTCCCACACACCTAGACAGAATCCGAGAGTCCCACAGACCTAGAACCCGGGAGTCCCAAGCCCAGGAGCTGCAACCACGGAGGCCCACACACCGAGAACCCGAGAGTCCCGCACACCTAGAACCCGAGAGCCCCACACACCGAGAACCCGAGAGTCCCGCACACCTAGAACCCGAGAGCCCTGCACACCGAGAACCCAAGAGCCCCGCACACCGAGAACCCGAGAGCCCCGCACACCGAGAACCCGAGAGTCCCGCACACCTAGAACTCGAGAGTCTCGCACACCTAGACAGAATCCGGGAGTCCCACAGACCTAGAACCCGAGAGTCCCAAGCCCAGGAGTCCCGCACACCTAGATCCTGAGAGTCCCACACACCTAGACAGAATCCGGGAGTCCCACAGACCTAGAACCCAGGAGTCCCAAGCCCGGGAGCCGCAACCACGGAGGCCTGCACACCTAGAACCCGAGAGCCCGCACGCCTCCGGCCCTGCTCCCTGACCACAGAAGCCAGCGCAGTGAGAAGCCCGTGCCCCGCAGCTGGAGATCAGCCCTCCTCGTCGTAACCAGAGAAACAAGCAGCCAGGAAGACCCAGCTGGGCCATAATTAAGTCAATGAAGAGCTTCCTATACAATCAAATGAAGGGTGAGACTGTAATAGAAAAGGAGGAGATGCAATCGGCCGTCCTGCTGGAAGCCAGAGTAGGTGTATCCAGTGAAACACATGAGCAGGAGTGGCTCTGTGCCCGTCAGCATTTCCCTGACCCGCCTGGTAAAATATCATGCTTCCTGTCAAAGTCACGAGCGGCACCTGTTCACGGTCCAACAGCTGATTCTGCATTAGAGTTTTAAACAGGAGACCCCATAATGCTCCCAGTCGGGGTAACAATCTAATGTAAAGTTTTGGAAGGTCTTATCAAAAGTACACGTGGAGAGAGACGGAGAGAGAAGGGAAAGGCAGGCTTGCCACTCACGGCTGTCCGCGAGCTTTCTCCATACTCGCGGGGTGTGCCCGGGGGATGCTGTGTGAGCTCTGATTTGTGGGTTCTCTCCAGGTGGTACAGTGGTAAAGAACCCACTTGCCAATGCAGGAGACAGTCGGGAAGATCCCCTGGAGAAGAGAAGGGCAGCCCATTCCATTATTCTAGCCTGAAGAACTTCGTGGACAGAGGAGGCTGGCGGGCTGCTCCATGGGTTGCAGCAGAATACGACTTAGTGACTAAGCAACAGTCCTCAGTATAAGAAGGAATTCCTGCTCGTCATACCCGGGGCGGATCTGAAAACACAGCCAACTGTTTCCACCCACTAAGGGGCCAAGAGCCCCAGAGGGGCCCTGGCCACCCGGAAAGCCACTCCTAGGCTCCCGGGAGCCTCGACTTTGGTTGTGATCCAGGCCTGATAGAAACAGCCTCCTTGAAGAGTGTTCGGGTCCCGTCTGCGGCTCTTGCAGGTCACAACTCATGGGCCTGGCCGCCGACTGCTGAGGGAACGGTTCACAAAGGGCCCTGCGCCTCCGTCTGTCTGGAGCCTGAACCCCAGGACTCTGTCTGCCACCCACCAGGCTCCTTTTCTTTGCCTTTCTACGAGTGAGAAGAACCACTGCTGTTCAGTGTGGCTGGTCTAAACGTGGAGCGTGATAAAGTGTGAACAATGAGCTCGATTTTCCAGCAGACACGCACTTCCCCGTGCGTCCCTGGGCTTCCCTATAAGGCCGAGTAAACATTTCGCTAAGAATCATCAGCTGAAAGTGAAAAGTGAAAGTTGCTCGGTTGTGTCTGACTCTGAGACCATGTGGGCTGCAGCCTGCCGGACTCCTCTGTCCATGGGATTCCCCAGACAAGAATACTGGAGCGGGTGGCTGTTCCCTTCTCCAAGGGATCTTCCTGACCCGGGGATCAAAGCTGGGTCTTCCACATGGCAGGCAGATTCTTCACCATCTGAGCCACCAGGGAATTCTTTACTTGAACAGGTTATAAAATAGACTGAGAAAAGGTTATGAAGAAAGTATGAAAGGCCAGTTTCCTGCCACTACAACACAGCTCGCTTTCTGAGTTTACTGACATTAGGGTGCAGTTTGAAACGGTGTAGACATCTGTCTAGTCACTAGGCTGAAAGAATTAGAACCATCTTGAGATTTTATATAGCCAGAGATCACTGATCATTCACTTTTCATTCTACTTACACAATTTTTATGTCTAGTAAGGAAATCGAATTCATACAAGATGATGGTATTGAGTTTTTTTCCAACCAAATTCTTCAGATTGGGCTGTTGATAAAAATACAGTGAGACTCAGAGAGGAAAACCCTAAGTATGTGAAAAGTAAAATGTTGGCATTCAGTGATAAGCATTGTTTATGTCAGCAAACAAATGCAGGACTGGCCACTCATGGCCCCAGATTTCTCTGCTCCAAGATTACAGGCCCTAGAACACAGGGGCTCTGCAGGGCCCTGGGCCCCAGTCCCATAGTGAGTCACCGAGAAGACGTCACTTCTCAGAGCAGCTCCCGAACTGTGTTGGTTCCGGTGGCCCACCACCTTGATAGGGCCAGGGAAGCAGGACTCTTAAGAGAGTCCAACATGCCGACAACCAGGAGCAGTTCTGTCTGGTATGAACAGAACGTGGTTTGATGCATTCACGTAAGTTAAGCCTGACCCACACCCAGGCTCCTGTGACCTGTTTGGAACCCACAGGGATTGGGCCATTGTACCTGCCAAGCCCGTGGAGAATCTATAGGCCGGACAATGAAAGCTGCCCCCGTTCCGCGGGCACAGGTCGAGTTATTATTGCCGGGAGACACAAAAAAGCTGTAAGTCCATCTTATAACATCCGTTATCTATAATGTCTGTATTTCAACCAGACAGCTGCTCAAAATCCTACAAGAAGTCTACCTCCACCTGCAACGATTCATTTTAGGCCAGATTCCTGGAAAAGCTTCCAGCGGACCCTGAACTCCGCACACAGTGGAATCCTGAAGCTGGCCGGCCGCCAGCCCGCTGGCCCCTGGGGTGGACAGCGCTGGCTGCCCGGAGTCGCAGCCCTGCCCAGCTCTCATGTCTCATTTGCTCATTGTGAAGGCAGAGAAAGGAGATTTCAAAGAGGTGCTGTGCATGAGGTCACACACGTCACCTCCCCAGTGGCCCTGGATTCAGAATAAAACTCAGATTTCCTGGATCGCTGGGTGACATTCCCAGGGTGACGCGCAAGACAGACCCCTGCCGTACAAAGACATTATTACACAACTCCAGGCAGCTCTGGGTCTCACCCAGAGCATCAGAGAATTCAAATCGTACTGCGGGGAGGTTTCCGCTCTTTCAGAAGCACACCACAGCTGGCTCTGCTGGCCTTCGGGCAGCGTAAAGTAACCCCAAAGTGAAAAAGACTTCACGTTAAACGTTTTTTTAAAAATGTAACTGATATTCGAGTGGAGAAAACCAAGCCACAGCAGTGTCACTTACCTCGGCCGACGCAGCTGTCTTCGTCTGGAGCGAGGGCGGGTCACCCTTGTCCTGTGGGGGCAGAGAGTGAAGAAAAGTCCTTTAAGGCACAGGACGTCCTGGATGGTCGCTGCTCGGGGAGGACAGCTACACGGACACTCACCAAGGCTGGCGGCTTTTTGTTTCTGAACATGAGTCTCCACATGGCTGTCAATAACTTGAGGAGTTTCCCTAGCTCTCAGAAAGCTCGTCAGTATAAACACCGAAAGAAGGGAACTTGCAAACTTTTGTGCAACTTTTACATTCAGCCAAAGGAAGTGATGTCCCATCCCCAACCTCAAAATCTAACCGAAAAAAAAAGTAATCTCCAGACTCACAGCCTTCGGCTAAGCAGCTGTGGTTATCACTGGGGGCCAACCAGCGTTTTAAGGTGACCTTGAGGCTCTCTGTCCTACGGAAGATGCTCATTTAGCTGCAGCAGGCAAGACTTCTAACCTGTAAATAGGCTAATGGACACCTGATTAAAATTCCAATCACGTTCGGCCATAGGGGTTCGGCCTGGAGACGCACACAGCTCCCTGCCTCCCCTTGTCTAGACTCAAAACTCCCATAACCTGAAGACTTAGCACCACAACTTGAGGTCTCGAGAACAGAAACCACGGCTCTGCCTGTTTCTGCACACAGCATCCTGGGGGCACGCTTGTCATTTTCTGCTGTGGTCCTCATTTCTCCTCTGCTCTCTGTTCCGGGGCTCAAATCCACTGAAACATGAGCTGGAGAAAGTGGGCAAACGTCTCTTTCACCCTTGACTAGTAATTGTGGCTCAAGGGTCAGAAGACAGAGGGGCTGGAATCCCCCCACCAAGACTTTGGCCCCCCTCCTGCCTAACGGGCTGTAGGAAGGGGGCCCCATGGGGACCACAGGTCGAGAGAAATCCGCAGTCACCAGCATTGCGTTCACCTGCACCGCTGGCGTGTCTTCACACCGGTGACAGGGCAGGTACAGCCAGATCTCTAGTTCCCTTACGTCCCTGCCTCTCCACTGTGGATGGAGTTTTACAGACTCCCAGATCCGGTAACACAGAGCATCTGGACACGGAACCCCAGCCCATCAGCGCCAGCATCGCCTCCAGGAGCGGCCAAGGCTGCGAGCCCCGTGCCGCGTCCGTCTGCCCTTGCTCTCTGACCCCCAGCTGGACAGTGAATGTTGAACAGCAGGAACACGCTTCCTTCTTCGTGACTGCTCGTTTCTGCAGCTCCTACACCAGGCTTTGCTGCACATGGCATCAGGGGCAAACGTCTGTGGTCTCTCTCCCTCCAGTTTCTCCCTCCTCGGCAAATGTCCCCTTTCCTCCCATGGGAAGCAGATTCCACACAGTCTGGTGGACGTGACCCCACCGCTGCAATCCCCCACCACAGGCAGGGGCATGACTTGGGCCCCGTCATTCGCCGGGTGCAGTGCCCAGCATGGAACCCAGGCCAGGGAAGGCCTGTGCAGGCAGGAGCCACGGGGCCACTCCGCAGATGCTACAGAGTTTGCTGGCCCGGAAATGGGCCTGGGATCAAAGAGGGAAACGGGTGAGCGTCCTGCTGACAGTTTCAGGACCGTTAGGTTCAAAGCTGCCAGAAGACATCTCTTTTCAATGACAGGAGGAGATAACTGCCAGTCTGAGCAGCCAGACTGAGCTTCAGCCTTAGGCACTTGACAAGGTGCCCTGAGGACACGGAAGTGGTTCGTTCACAGATAAATGCCTGATAGCGAGAAATGGGGGCCCCACAGCCCCACAGCCCCACAGCCCCACAGCCCCATGCGTCCATCCTCTACCCTTCTCAACTCACAGCCAACCCCCAAAGGAACACCTTCTCGTGCGGTGTTCACCCTGCAGTCTCCTGGCCCCGCCATCTGGAAACCCAGGGACTGCGCACACGGAGCCCGCAATGTCTGGGACTCTCCCTGAAAAAGGTTTGCTAGATTTTGCATAGCCCTCCTTTAGAGTCATCGGTCCTCTTTCCGTCTCATTTTCTGGGTCCCCAGTTTGCAGGTAAGATTCAGAGAATGGAGAGGGAAGCCAGCGATGACTGAAGATGAAGCGACAATTCTTGTCGTTCTGCGGACACACCAGTCCACATCAATCCCCTTCTCTCCCTCCGGCTGCCTCCCAGTCAGTCCCCCCGCTCCACGGGCAGCCAGACCCAACCGCGGGCAGTGGGGCAGGGGCTTTTCCAACTGCAGAGTGAAGCCTGGGTTCCTCCTACTCCGGCCCCGTCCCTGGGATGCTGGACAGCACAGGCTCCCTCCCCATCCCACCTCCGCCCAAGCAGGAGAGTCAGTGGCAGGTGCGGAGGAGCCAGAGAGGGAGGGGGAGTCCTGCCTCTAAGTCGGCCACTCTCCGCTCCTCCATCCTCCCCAGCCCCTCCTGTCGCCGCCTCGCTCTCATCACAGTGCCTCTGCATGATTTCAAGGCCGTCACGCTAGCCCACGAGGCAGAACAAGCCAGATGGGAGATGCTGTAAGACCCCTCGTCCAAGCAGACTGAACTCCAGGTGTATCTTGTGAAGAGCAAACTGGTCAAACAAACCAGGGCAAGCAAATATCTTGTGCTTTGTGGATTTAAAATAAAACACCAGCGTTTTCTAAGCCAAGGATCAATGACCATTTGGGGAGAACAATGGCTTGAATATCTTCATAAAGCCCCAGAAAGCAGTCGTGTGCCACGGTACACACACACGGGGGGCATGTGCTCTGTGTTCAGTGCTGGGATTTCTGGTCTGGGTGGTGAAGCTTCCTTTGATGCTTGAAGGCCTTCTCAATATCCGGCTTTAAGTATATAAAGCTGACAGGCCAATTTTATAATGTAAGAAGGTCAGGCTCACTCCCAGAGTCCCTGTTTCCTGGAAGACTTTGTGCACAGTCCTTAGATGCCAAATTTAGACAGGCAACCAGTTGACTGAATACGCTTTTAATTCCCAAATGCAATTAGCTCATGGGGTTGATTCTTGGAAAGCCAGGGTTTGCCTGGAGGGTCGCTGGTGTCCTGAATTCACAAATGTGCACAGAAGTGATGGCTGCCGGTCTCGTAGAAAGCTGGGGCTCCTGCTCCCACCCGGCCCCTCCCCAGCCGGCACTGCTGACCTTCCAGGAGAGGCAGCTGCCCGGGGGGTTGGCGCCCAAGCCGTGGGACAGCAGGCCAGAGTGCGCTTCCAGGCACCAGGTGTTGGGCAAGGCACTCAACCACTGTGCTTGGTTTTCCGCGTTTGCAAAGATGAGGTGAGGTGGTGTCAGGGAGCCCAGAGAAACAAGCTGTACATGTTAGACATCTGGCATGCAGGAGCCTCGAACAGAGTTGAGCTTGGGGATGAGGCAGGAAGAAGAAGGGGTCCCCCAGGTGGAGCAGTAAAGAGGAGCCCCAAGACAGCCCGCCCTGCTCTGAGAGCACTGGTTGTGCTTTTGTGATCCCCAGGAGTCGACCTCCAGGGGCTTGACTAGATCTAAAAAGTTGGCTTAAAGCTCAACATTCAGAAAACTAAGATCATGGCATCCAATCCCATCACTTCATGGCAAATAGATGGGGAAACAGTGGAAACAGTAGCTGACTTTATTTTGGGGGGGCTCCAAATCAGTACAGATGGTGACTGCAGCCATGAAATTAAAAGACACATACTCCTTGGAAGGAAAATTATGACCAACCTAGACAGCATATTAAAAAGCAGAGACATTACTTTGCCAAGAAAGGTCCATCTAGTCAAGGCTATGGTTTTTCCAGTAGTCATGTATGGATATGAGAGTTGGACTATAAAGAAAGCTGAGCGCAGAAGATGGTTTTGAACTGTGGTGTTGGAGAAGACTCTTGAGACTCCCTTGGACTACAAGGAGATCCAACCAGTCCATCCTAAAGGAAATCAGTCCTGAATATTTATTTGAAGAACTGATGCTGAAGCTGAAATTCCAAGACTTTGGCCACCTGATGCAAAGAGCTGACTCATTGGAAAAGACTCTGATGCTGGGAAAGATTGAGGGCAAGAGGAGAAGGGGACAACAGAGGATGAGATGGTTGGATGGCATCACCGACTGGATGCCGACATGAGTTTGACCAAACTCTGGGAGTTGGTGATGGACAGGGAAGCCTGGCATGCTGCATTCCATGGGGTTGCAAAGAGTTGGACACGACTGAGCAACTGAACTGAACTGAACTGAAAGGTCCTTTATTCCACCTGCCAGCTCATGAGGGTGGGAGAGCACAGCAGAGACAGCAGAGGGCGGCAGAGACACTAGCGCGCAGGGCTGTCTGGCTTGACCCGAAGACCGCGCTGGACCCCGCCCGAAGTCTACTCCTTATAAAGAGGCCATAGATCAATTTAAGGGTCTGTCATTTGGAAACATTTAGAGATTACCAAAACAGCGCCCTGACCCTGTTGGGCTTATCCAGCAGACGCTCTGCTGTACTGAGTCATAAACGTCTTCAGATGGTGGTGGCGTGGACGCCCACCGCCGCCCCCACCTCCCACTGCCCTGCGGCGCGGCGGCTGCAGATGGTCAGTCTGCCCTCCTGCCCGCGCCGCAGCGGCTTCCCCGCCCAACCTGAATCGTCCACCAGGGGGCAGCAGACGACGCAGCCTGGGAGAGGCCGCCCCCCCCCCCCCCCCCCGGACACGTGCGGCTGGACAGTCCGCTCCGGAGGCCTCACTGATGCGCCCCTGGGAGTAAGGCGCTGCCTTCACGTGGAGGCCGACTGGAGGAAGGCGGGCTTATTCTCCACAGCCTCCCCTTTCCAGACTCTGCTCTCCCCCTCCCCTGGGGACCCAAAGCTCCAGAGGTCCATGGGCTGTCGGGCTTTTCATAGACTGTAGTGGGTTAATGCTTCTCTGGTGTAGCTCACACAGTAAAGACTCCGCCTGAAACACGGGAGACCCAGGTTCGATCCCTGGGTTGGGAAGATACCCTGGAGGACGGCATGGCAACCCACTCCAGTATCCTTGCCTGGAGAATCCCATGGACAGAGGAGCCTGGTGGGCTACGGTCCAGGGGGTCATACAGAGCCGACTAAGCACAGCGCAGAGGATTCACAGGCGCGTCACAGCCTCAGCCATCGAGAAGCCCGCCCTCTTCAGCTGGTTGCTGGTTTCGGGGCTGCACTGTGTCCTTTCCAGATAAAACGAGCCAAGGCGTGTGTGGCCGGTCCCAGGAGAGGCCACGCCTGTTCGGAAAGGGTACCCCACCCAGCGGGTCACCGGTCCTTCTCCTCCGCCCCCAGGGCCGGGCTGGGCCGTGATAACTGGAAGGAGAGCAGCTCAGAGCACATCTCCCTCCAACTAGGCTGCAGATAAAGGCGCGTGAGGACTGTCTACCCTGCGCTCAGAGGGGAGGGGGAGACAGAAAGGTGGCCCAGTGAATAAACGAACTGTGAGGGAGAAGGAAGGAGGGGAGACCCCCAGGGGCTAAAAGGGGGCCAGGATGGACCACTACCGGGAGGGTGCGCATAGCAGGGGATTAAGCATTTAGAACGTCTAAATCGATGGTATTTACTGCAATCGTGGTGTTGGGTAGGGCTTCCCAGGCGGCCCAGTGGTAAAGAATCCGCCTGCAATCCCTGGGTCGGGAAGATCCCCTGGAGGAGGGCATGGCAACCCACTCCAGTATTCTTGCCTGGAGAATCCCATGGACAGAGGAGCCTGACGGGCTACAGTCCCCCGGTGGCAGAGTCGGACACAACTGAGCAATTTAGCATGCAGTGTTGTGTAACCATCGCCACTGTCTGTTCCAAAATAAGTTCATCACTTTGGCAGAAAACTCCATATACGATAGGCAGCCGCTCCCCACTCTCCCCCAGCCCCAGCCTGCCCAGGCCCTGGCAGTGCAGTCTGCACTCTGTCTCTGTGGATGTCCCCTCTGGAAGCTTCTCATCGGAAAGTCAAGCTGCGGAAATGCATGAAGGAAGGCTCACTTCACATAGGGCCCTGAAGGGGGCGCTCTCCCTCGCGCCGTGCGTCACCAGCGGGAAGACGGGGGATGAGACTGACTTGGACATTCTGATGACGGAGGACACTTTTCACCTGGAGATGTCACCTCTGGCTTTGAGAAAAGAAGGACGGTGACAGGGCGTGCAGCCAGTGAGAAACTCCAGCTCTTCTCCAATCAACTTTGGTTCAGAACGACCCTCCCCAGCTTCCCCCCGAGACTTAACACACACGCCTCCCCGCCCCGCCCCTGGCCCTGTGGCCATGGCCCCGGCTACTCCTGCCCCTCGTCCCAAGCTGCCGTTCCTCTGCTCCCCCAAACAAACTCAGTTTTGCTCACACAGAATTGCTCTTTGCTCTAAGGTTGACAAGACGACGCGTGGATTTTTGTGTCTGGTTTCGCCTGTGTCAGGACCTGATTGCGTTGTTTGTACACTTGCAGTCTGTTTATCCATTCCTCTGTGGGCGGACACTCCGGCTATTGCCAGCTATTGGGAATTGTGAACAGTGCTGCTGTGAACATGTGTGTACATGGATGAACATGCATGTGCATGAATGTATTTGAGTCCCTGCGTATATATCTAGGACTAGAATTTCTTTGCTTCTGCAAACAGTGGTCATGTATGGATGTGAGAGTTGGACTGTAAAGAAAGCTGAGCACTGAAGAACTGATGCTTTTGAACTGTGGTGTTGGAGAAGACTCTTGAGAGTCCCTTGGACTGCAAGGAGATCCAACCAGTCCATCCTAAAGAAGATCAGTCCTGGGTGTTCGTTGGAAGCACTGATGTTGAAGCTGAAACTCTAATAATTTGACCACCTGATGTGAAGAGCTGGCTCATTGGAAAAGACCCTGATACTGGGAAAGATTGAGGGCAGGAGGAGAAAGGGACGACAGAGGATGAGATGGCTGGATGGCATCACCGACTCAATGAACATGGGTTGTTTGGGTGGACTCTGGGAGCTGGTGATGGACAGGGAGGCCTGGCGTGCTGCAGTTCAGGGGGTTGCAAAGAGTCTGACACGACTGAGCGACTGAACTAAACAAACAGCAGGATGGTAGAGAGTTGTATCCAGTGGCATCTGGTGCTTATTTTGAGAAACAGGAGGTCTGATGGGCTGTGAGAGGGGGAATCAATGGATGAACCATTGTGGCGAGGATGTCTCAATACCAGTTAATCTGAAAATGCACATATCTTGTGGTCAACAATTTCACTGTTAAGTATCTAGACTAGAGAGAAAAATTCTAGCATATATTCATGAGACATTGAGCACCCCTTTAAAGAACAAAAAAATGCAAGTCATCTAACTTGGCTTCTTGGTAAAGGAATGGAAAAATAAGCTGATATTTTTCACATCATGAAATACTCTATAGCACTCAAGAAGAATGCAATAGAACTACATAACTGACAGGAATAAATCTCAAAAATTAAAAAGTTTCAGAAGGAAACATACACTGATTCCATCCATGTGCAGATTAAAAACACAGCTACTAACATCTCTGATAAACACGAACTGTTACGGGCTGAATCGAGCTCCCTCGGAGACTGACGCTCTGGCCCCTGGCACCTTAGAAGGTGACTGCGGGGGCCACGTGGTCTTCACAGAGGCGATTACATCACATGAGGTCACGCGGCTGCCCAAGTCGAATATCAGGCGAGACTAGGGACGCCTGCCTGTGGACACAGGGAGATGCCAGCCGTCTGCAAGGCTGGGAGACGCATCTCAGAAGAAACCATTCTGCCGACACCTTGATCTCGGGCTTCCAGATTCCAGAATGGAGAGGAACCAAGTTTCTGCTTTTCCAGCTGCCCAGTCAAGGTCTTTGTCACGGCGCCTCTAGCTGACTGAACAGCCTCAGAAGCCAGAGCATTCCTTTGTGGGTCCACCCAGAACAGCCGGGGAACCAGATCAAAATAGCCATAGAGTGTTTAAACAATCGCAGTAATTAGACTTGAAATATAAGCCAATCCCAGACACTGAAGAGTCCACTGGGATTATTTTATGGACATTTTAACACACTGCTTATACCTTTCTCTGCACCAGCAGAAAATAAGCACTTGTCTTTAACTGAGACTCAAGTGTCCTCAACATTGTTTTGCAAATCAGTCCAGCGTGGTCAGCAAACCCAGGCTGGACCCTTTTCCTGACTCTGAAACGCTCTGTGCCAAGTTGTGGACACAGCTCAGGCAGTAACACATGTGGCCTGTGGCCATCTTGTCCAAGTGACAACTGAATCCGAGCAGAACGTCAAGGTCCTCTCCCAGCCTTTGAGGACCAGAACTCTGTCTAAAGAAGCAGTATGGTGGACCACAGTTCAGAGGGAACACTAACCATCTTGTTCCTTCCTCTCTGCCTCCATTTAAGAAGGCCACCGGAATAAAGTGGGACTGGTTCCCAGTCCTGAGGAGCAGGGCCAGCTGCCTTGACCCCCCTCCACCCCCCAGCACAGGCTGGGTCCCTCCAGGCCTGATCTGCAGGTCAGAGGAAAGGGGCTACACAGCTGAGACGCAGCTCAGACCTGCCAGCTCCCCCAGCTGTGTGAGCCAGCTCCTTAGAATAAATGTCTGTCCTTTCTCACTCAGCCTGTCTGTCTAAGAGACATGGGTTCAATCCCTGGGTCAGGAGGATCCCCTGGAGGAGGGCATGGCAACCCACTCTAGTATCCTTGTCTGGAGAATCCATGGACAGAGGAGCCTCGTGGGCTACAGTCCATGGGGTCGCAAAGATTCGGACACGACTTAGCGCAGCACGCCCTTCTGGTCTGTTTCACTGGAGAACCCTGACCAGTTCAGGCCCTTTCATGCATAACGGTGGCTCTCACTTCTGAAGACAGAAGAGTCCCCCAATCCTTGTAATACTGAAACCTTCCGGCTTGATGTAAAGCCTCTCCCTGCCGAGGAAGCAGAGGCGGGACCGGGGCTCTTTATCTTTGAAACTCCATGCTGCATCACCCCCGAGGCTTCCCCGGGCAGCTCAGCCCGACTCTGGGGGCCTGCGGACGGAGAAACAGGAATTGCTGTGCTGGTTTCTGGGAGCTGTGGCTCTTTTCCCCTACTGACTACAGGTTGACTGTTTCTAAAGTAATTACCTTCTGTACACAGTGTTCCAGAAAACATCTGAAGAACAGCAGTGTAGACACCTGCCTCCCTCGGTCCCCACTCCCCCCGCTTGTAACTCCATGAGGCACAAGCTCCATGCTTCTTATGACGAGACTAACAAAGGCAGAGGGTCGGGAAGTTTCCCCAAATCGCACACCTGATAGAGCCGGGATTGAAACTGAAACCCAAAGCCTATGTTCTTAACTGTAATTTGCTTCCAATCATTTTGCTTTTTAAAAGCACGTATGAAAAAAGAGGGGAAAAAAGCACTTATGGTTTTACTCCCTCAATCTTGTGTATAAGAGATTTCAGTCACTCAGATGTGTTTTTAGAATGTGTTAGATACTTTGCCAAGAGAAGTCTCTCTCTCTTCCCCTTTGTTCCAGAAGGTCAATAATCTGACAAAATAATATCAGATAATAACTGAGCTCATGAAAGTTGTCTTGCTCTTTAGCTCTCAGACCAAAAGAATTTTGACCAATGGGACCAGAAAAATATGCAAAGTTTCTTCCCCAATAATCCCTGATGAACACTTCATATGATCTGAGGAAACCAGAACATATACCATCATCACCCTGATCCATTCAGCAGCGAGGAAAGCTGATGTCACTGCTAACTTCTACTTCCCATGGCAAAGCATCTCCATTGCTGTTGTTAGTCACTGTGGACCAGGGCTTCCCAGGTGGCGCTAGTGGTAAAGAACCCACCTGCCAAATGCAGGAAACGTAAGAGACCCAGGTTCGATCCCTGGGTGGGGAAGAGCCCCTGGAGAAGGGACTGGCAACCCACTCCAGTATTCTTGCCTGGAGAATCCCATGGACAGAAGAGCCTGGTGGGCCACAGTCCATTGGGTCACGACTGAAGCATCTTAACACTCATGCACATGGGCCAGGACGAGACAAGAACACGTGAGTGGCCGTGGGATGTGTTTGCTGACTCTCCCATGCCCCCTGGGGCGGGAGGGCTTGCATTGCTGGGGGTCGTGGGGGTGGTCTCCAGCCCCTCTCTAAGCGTGGCTGTCTCCGGCAACCCCCCAGTGACTCCACATCCCACTTGCCTGACCCTGTCCTCCACGTGGTTCTTAGCACTTCTTGACTTTAGCTGCACCTCACCTGATGAAAACCGTCCGGTGTGGGAGGAGGCTGGAGCAGTAACACCACTGAGCGTGTGTCTAGGGGCACAGCCTGAGGAACCGAGTGATGGAGCAAGCATCCAGCAACGGACTTACACCCAGGCCTGCCTGAGGAGCTTTCCCGGCACAGACTCTTCTAGCGGTCCAGCTAACGCAGTGTGCCCGTCAGAGCTGGGCACCTGGACCGTCTGAGCCGGGGACCCATGCTCGTGTGCCAGCCACAGGGGCAGCTGTAAAAGTGGGTGCTCAGGACCATGCAGTCACCACAGAGATGCTTCAAGAGAAGGAAGCCCAGTCAGGGGACCTCCCAGTAGCTGCCTGGTCTCGTCAAATGCACCAGGACGAAGAGCAAACAGTAACACCACAGGCATGTCTTTAATTTTCATTCATACATTTCATTAAAAAAGCTCTAATTTTTAATCACACACACAGCACTAAACTGAAGACAAAGCTAGAGCGCTCAGTGAAATAAATAAGCTGAAGAAGAATGTGCTCACTACATTTAATTTCCCAGCGGAGGCAAAGCACTGATTCATTGCTTTGGAAAATCAAATGTAAAGAGTAAAGAGGGTCTTCCCTGGGAATCCACTCTGAAAAAAAAAAAAAAGAAGAATCCGCCTTGAATTCAGAGGACATGGGTTCAATCTCTGGTCTGGGAACTAAGATCTCACACGTGTGTGTTCAGCTAAGTCGCTCAGTCACGTCCGACTGTTTGTGACGCTATGGACTGCAGCCCACCAGACTCCTCTGTCCATGGGATTCTCCAGGCAAGAACACTGGAGTGGGTTGCCATTCCCTTCTCCAACAGGGTGATGAATAGACGACTTTTTATCAAATACCCAAGTTTATCACATTAGGATAACATCCTAGGGGACAAGTGGAAGGGAAAGCTGAATTTAAGGATCAAAGAGTCACAAAAATTTATGCCTGTTCAGCAAAAAGTAATTTTATGTATTTTTTCAGCAAAATGCTGGTGGGTTGTCCAATTGCTACATTATTTAGATTCCAGGGGAAACATTTCAGAGTGTTACAGTAGCTTTATTTTGAAACGTCAACATGTTTAAATGCTAGAGGAGTTCCCCTTTGTAATTAAAAAAGCTTTGATGCAAAAAGGCGTTAGCTGTCTGGGGGCCGGCCCCTCACGCCCGCTGAGGAGACCCCTGTGTCTGTTTGGGGGGCAGGGAAGCAGCGGCTCCCCAGGGATGGGGGGCGGCTCCTGTTACAAATCAGGCACTTTGTTTTGCGTCTCGCAGTCTGGCAGGCGGTCCCTGGTGTGATGAACTTATTTACATCCCGGAAAACACTGTTTCAATTAGGCCAGCTCCTCGGGAGGTCCAGAAAAATAAGTCAGTTCCTTCTCTGAGCCCGGATGACAGTGAACTCTGGGGCCATCAGGCCCATAGAGCAGGAGTCCAGGCAGACGGTATTCTGTGATTGTGACGCGTCCGCGCCCGCGTCTGCCCTCAGGCGCCCAGATCACAGGCCGGGCTAAGAGGCAGGTGTGTGTCTCCGTCCCTCTCCACGCCCTGGTCCCCTGTCTGGATGAGGTCTTTAAAAGAAGGGGCTGGGGAGGGTATGAAGGAGCTAACCAGCCTAACTGAGCTTGTATGTATCTGTGTGGTGGGCATTCCTTCACTGGAGATGGTTTCAAATCCCACTGGCCTTCACTTCATCATCTGTCCCAGGGAAACGATCTTATTTCATGAGAGGCAGTGGAAAGGCGATGCTTTGGTTTGCCCTTAATTGCAACTGACATGCGATGCCTCGTTTTAGCATCAGAAGCAGGAAGACTCCAGAAGGGATGAAACTTGGATCTGGATAAATGCCAAGAGTTTAGGTATGTCAGAAACGAGAGTGAGAGGGAGCGTTCTCGAGCCTCTCGTGGGCTCAGTGTTCCTGGAGAAGACAGGGAAACGCTGTGAGCCGTGGCACTGCCACTCCACGAGGGTGTCTCAGAAGCGCTGTCATCAGTTTGGTAATAACTTACCCGTGTATCTTTAAAGGACGCTAGTCATGTGCTTTTAAACAAATTTAAAGTGTTCAGAAGGATCTGATATGCTTGACTTTTGGAAAGCATAATTGATAGTTATGGATCCAAAGGAAAAACACAGAGGATCCAGAGAAAACAAATATGAAATAGAAGGGGCTGGCAGATGGGCGAGTAAAGGGAAAAGAAGGCTTTGTATGACTCTTGACAAAGCATTTTATTTTTATAATTATTTGAAACTTTTAAGCTCTAAAAATATTTTATATTAAAAATGTTTCACATACATATATTCACACACATAATTTTAAATCGATGAGTATATTCGGATGCAAACATTTAATATTTTGAGAAATCACATTTAAATTTATGTCCTATCACTTAATTATATAAAGAGTTTATAACTGATTAGAGGAAAAGGATTAGGAGGAATAATTAAATAGTCTTAAAGGTGTGCAGTTGCAAAAAGCCAGGGTGGGTGGGGTCAGGGGGATTTTACAAAATATTTTTTAAAATCCCTCCCCAGACCTCAGCAAACACAAAGGAGAAGTGAATGACTTCTGGTTAGTTACGGGGACTCCATGTTAACTTATTCATGAAAACATACTGGAAAATAGACTACATAATAAAATAAGGCTCAAAATAAGGTAGAATTCTGACACCACGGCATGGGGGCAGTCCCACAGCAAAGCCACCACCTCTGCTGGCTGACACCAGGTGCCAGGCAGGAAGTGCGTGTTTTCAGGTCACCCCTCAGTGGGGAGGGGCTACAGCAGGCACCCCCAACCTCCAGACGGAGAAACTGAGGCACAAGAATTGACAGAACTATTCAGGTGCACCCAGCCCACCAGTGACCCAGAATATTCCCTGGACTAAATCACACCAAAGTTCAACCAGTGTTTGGAAGCTTTACTAAGAAACAGAGAAAATCAGACAAGCCACCTTATTAATAAAAACAAAATAATTTACTCAGGGTAACCATACGGTTAAAACGCACTTATAGTCACTACTTTCAAAGTGACCGTCTCTGTGACCCAGTGACAGACAGTCCATAACTGTTTATAAAAGACAAAATGAGAACAAGTGAGACAATTTTTAAAGCCTGCATTGATTTTATGTCATTCCTTTTAACCAGCACTCCTTAAATACTGCATAGTAAGTCTGTCTCTTTGACCCTGAGGCTTTGAACAAACTAATTAGTGCCTTAAAAAAAAAAGAATGTCCAGAAAGTAGACCCAGAAATTATTGTGCAGTTTCACTAAATATTCTTCAAAAGGAAAATCAAAAGTATTTGAGAAACAAACTCCCACTGATGAAGCATGCGTGCGGGCATGCTAAATCAGTCGTGTCTGACCCTTTGTGACTCACGGACTGTAGCCTGTCAGGCTCCTCTGTCCATGGGATTCTCTAGGCAAGAGTACTGGAGTGGGCTGCCATGCCCTCCTCCAGGGCATCTTCCCAACCCAGGGATGAACCTGGGTCTCTGATGTCACCTGCATCAGCAGGTGGCTTCTTTACCACTGGTGCCACCTGGGAAGCCCCTGGTGAAGTATATGAGGGGCAAGCTGTTTTTAAACCTGGTGAGTGTTACCTGGACAGGTAACAGCAAGTTTTAATAAGATGTGTTTGCATTTGCAGCCCAAGTGTAATACAAAGCAGTGAGTACTTGGTCACCCACAGTTCACAAATGCGCCCCTTCACGCTGAGATGTGGACGCGAGGGCCAAGTGACAGCCTTCTGCTTTGGACACGGTTTTGTTTTGGTGACATCACAGGTACGGGCCCTTAAGCCCTGCACTCCTGGTCGGTCTGTGAGGTGCCTGACCAGCTGGGGTGTGCCTGCCCTTCACCCTGGGCCTGGCCACACTGGAGGTCAGAGACATGGGAAGGGGCATGGGTGAAAATCCGCTAAGAAGGGAAAGCCTCCTGTGTGGGAGTGTCCTGCCCCAGCACAGGGTCCTGGGCCCTCCTGAACCCCAAGAGAACTGGGGCTGGGTGCCAGCACTCACAGAGAAGAAAGGAGGTGCTAAGGGAGCAAGAGAAAGAAGGCCTCTGGGTCCTGAGCCCCACACGGCAGGGACCCCTCAAGGTCTGAGTCGCGTGGATCCCAGGGACAGGGGGCATCCCAACAAGTCAGGCAACGAGCCCTGAACCACAGATCCAGCTGGGCCCACCGGGAGCCAAATGCTCCTGAATTGCCTGGACTTCCTTGAAACCACGTCCCACACTCGGACTTTCCCAGGATCTGTGTCTTGGACCCGCAGGCAGGGGCTCTGCTCCCCTCTGCTGCAGTCACGGCAGAGCGAGAAGCTGGGAGGCGAGGGATGTTTCACTTTGCATAAAATCTAGACAACATCCTTGAATTTTCCAGCTGCATTTCTAAGCCATCTTCTCAAACATTGAAACTCCCATGGGGATGAGCAAACAAGGCTGAAAATTGCTTCTAAGATGTTCGAGGATGACTAAACACAAGGCTGCTGAAAACTGCCTCTGAAACCACTGCTGGCATTTCCAGTCTGGGCTTGTGGATCCCACATTGTACACACAGGAGCCTCTGAGAATTTTCCTCTTGAAATCCTCTCAGATTGCTGAAATCTCTGAGGATCTGGTGATGCTTT
Source organism: Tragelaphus eurycerus (assembly GCA_935064755.1). NCBI lineage: Eukaryota > Metazoa > Chordata > Mammalia > Artiodactyla > Bovidae > Tragelaphus > Tragelaphus eurycerus. Next base: position 3,555,470 of record CAKXYN010000114.1, read on the forward strand.
TGATCATGCTTCTGATCTCCATAATTGGTTTTCAAGAGTTAAACTCTACAGTGAGAAATATTAAATATGACTAAAACCCAGACAGCATATTAAAAAGCGGGGACGTCACTTTGCCAACAAAGGTCCATGTAGTCAAGGCTATGGTTTTTTCAATAATCATGTATGGATGTGAGAGTTGGACTATAAAGAAAGCTGAGCACCGAAGAATTGATGCTTTTGAACTGTGGTGTTGGAGAAGACTCTTGAGAGTCCCTTGGACAGCAAGGAGATCCAACCAGTCCATCCTAAAGGAGATCAGTCCTGAATATTCATTGGAAGGACTGATGTTGAAGCTGAAACTCCAATACTTTGGCCACCTGGTGTGAAGGGCTGACTTATTTGAAAAGCCCTTGATGCTGGGAAAGACGAAGGGCAGGAGGAGAAGGGGATGACAGAGGATGAGATGGTTCGATGGCATCACTGACTCGATGGACACGGGTTTGAGCAAGCTCTGGGAGTTGGTGATGGACAGGGAGGCCTGGTGTGCTGCAGTCCATGGGGTCACAGAGCCAGACACGACTGAGCAAAACCAGGAAGATACTACCTGGACGTGAAAGTAAACCAGCGAACAAGCTGCGCTGGCACTACAGTCTGCCGTCTGGAGGTAAATTATGACCTCAGAGCTTGATGAAAGGTCCAGGCATTACTGAGAGAATTTCGTTTTACATATAAGGATCCTTTATTTGTGTGTTTGGTCCTCTTCTTTGTTATTACTCTTAGTCTTACAAATGCTGTCAAAGACGTAAGCATTCCGTGCACTTCTGTTCTCTGGGGGGACGGCGAAGCTACTTTCCCTCTGGCCGTCCGTGATCTGAGCATCTGCACCGACAGGAGGGCTGATGTGCGGCTGGGAGACGAGAAGCGTCCGGTCCTCAGGCTTCCATCAGACAGAACGGACGCAGCGCATGCGCAGGAGCGAACAGTGCGCAGGCCGCCAGGCAGCGGTCTGACCCTTCCCCTCTGCTCCTGAGACAGCGTCCTCATCAACAAGAACAAAACGCGCCTCCCCGCTGCAGCGTGGCCGCTATAAACGCGGCCAGTTTACAGTCTAGTGGGTTCTCCGGCCCCGGGTCAGCTGTGCCCGGCACCTCCTGGCTCCCCAGCCCGTCCCAGGCGTCGGCGCAGGGCCGCTGGCTGCCCCCCGAGCGTCACCCGCTTCCTCGGCTGCGCGGCCCACCGCGCACCATCACAGGGGCACAGCCTGTCGGCTGTGTGCCCGAACCACCGCCTGGGTCCCTTCCTGAATCTAAAACTGGGCTTCCTTCTGTTGCTCGGGGAAATGCACAGAAAACCTATCAATTTCATTTCTCCCTGGTCCCATCAAAGGCTCTTCTCCCTAGAGAGCCACGCCAGCTGCGGTTTGGGGGAGCCCTGTGGTGTCGACTCACCCCCTGCTCAGTCAGGGCCACCTCGGTCAGTGAACCCAGAGGACCCGGGCTCACCACCCCCAAAGTGTGGGAGTCGTCGCAGGGAAGAAATTAAAATCCGGAGGAGAACTCTGCAGAAATGCATATGAACCGGTGTGAAGCCAGCACTTCTAGACCCGCCCATGGGAGGACCACCATTGACCGGACCCGCACAGGATGTGACCTTTTGTGTGGAGACACGGATGGACTCACAGACTAATTCGGGGGCCTCATGACAGGTGGGGCTTCCCCTGGTGCCTCAGTGGTAAAAACCCGCCTGCCAGTGCAGGAGACACAAGAGACTGGGGTCTGATCCCTGGGTCAGGCAGATCCCCTGGAGGAGGAAATGGCAACCCACTCCAGTATTCTTGCCTGGAGAACCCCATGGACAGAGGAACCTGGCGGGCTGCAGCCCTTGAGTTTGCAAAGAGCTGGACATGACTGAGCGCAGCACCACGTGACAGGTAAATAGGTTGCCCGAGCTGAGTTCTCATTATAAAAATAAACCACGCGTCTCTAACCCAGATGCAAATACAGTGACAGGAAGTCCTCCTTCACAGCCACCAAAAGCAGGACCTCCAGGCCCTGACTGAGCAGAGGGTGCGCAGGCCCACGGGGGCCCCGGGGCAGGGCTGGGACCCAGGGTCCCGGGCAAGGGTACTCAGTTCCCACGGCCCCTCTTCCCGCTGGAGCGTCAGAACTGAGCCAGGAGGCTTCTTCCCTTCTTCCGCGGCCTGCCCTGCTTTCCCGTCCCCCCTCTGCTGCGGCTTATCGCCAAACCCTCTCCCAGCCTCTGGAAGTCACGCCCCAGCCACTCTCCACAGTGCTGAGCCCAGCAGGCCCTTCTAGGTCTCCGCTGCCTTGGCACCTGGATCCTTCCTTTCCTGAAACCCTCCTCACTCAGGCTTCAGCACCACAAACTCCTCCTCGGCCACACCCAGTATCTCAGAAAACGTCCTCAGCTCTGTCTGCTTTCCGTGAGTGTCCACAGCAGGACCTCATCTTACAACTTCCCTGCCTAACCTTTGCTCTGGTCCAAGCGGTCGTGGGCTCTCACGCGGACAAGTGCAGAATTGTCCAACACAGCAGGCAGGGTGACCAGTGGGCACTAGAGGTACATGTCATGAGACCCCAGAGGTTTCCACCAGCTGAATCTCAGAGCTCTGTCCTTACCAAGATTCTGAAGGACCCTCCGCTGCACGCCCCCCATGTCCTCCCCACACTCGCTCTGCACCACCTCCCGGCCACCCCACTGTTTCACGCTGTCTCTGCACGGCCAGCGCCCTCCTGTTTGCTGAGCCGCTGCCAGGCCCGCGTCCTCCCCACCTTTATTCACGAGGCCCACCCTGACCACACCAGCCACACTGGCTCCACTTCCGGCTCCCAGTTCCCTCCCCCATCCTCAGCCCTGGTCACCCTCCACCGATGTGGTGGCCATGTGCACGCTGGGCTCTCACCTCCTGCTGGGGTGCACACTGGACCGTGGCCCAGCTGCTTCCCACTGGGAGCATATCCAGTCCTTAGCCACTCTCTCCTCACCTGCTCTGTGGTCTCTGCTACTCCCTCCCTGTAAATCTGTTGCTTGTCTAATCTTGTCTCCGGGTCATCTCTACGCTCTCCTTTCATCAGTGGTTTGGAAACCTGGATCAGCACAGAAGGAAAGGTGGAGTCAGATTCCTGGCATCACTACAGGTAGTGACAGAGTCACCAAAAACCAAAGAGCTGAAAGTGGAAGATTAAACCATAAGCTTGTAGAAGATGAACAGAGAAGGAGTAAACTTCTGTGACTCCAGAATGGATAAAGAGGTTTAAACAAAAAAATTCCCCAAGGCTCAAACCATAAGGCCGTAAACGACAGTGGATTTGAAAATAACACCTTTATTATTTTGATCCACTAAAGGACAGAGCTACTGTACAGTGGATATATCAGAACATGAAACAGGTTTTTACCTTACAAGGAACAAACATCAGGAATAAATAAGGACAGGGGCTTCCTGTGTGGCTCAGCTGGCCAAGAATCCGCCTGCAATGCAGAAGACCTGGGTTCGATCCCTGTGTTGGAGAGACCCCCTGGAGAAGGGAAAGGCTACCCACTCCAGTATCCTGGCCTGGAGAAGTCCATGGACTGTATGTATAGTCCATGGGGTTGCGAAGAGTCAGACACGATTGAACGACTTTCACTGAATCCAAAGAAAAAGACAAAAATTCAAACTCAGAAATGGGCAAACAGTATGAATGAGTGATTCTCAGAAGAGAAAACCCAAGTGGATACCAAGCTTATGATGAAGCTTAAATTGTTATTAATTATAGACCTGCAAGTTAAGTCAACAAGATTCCCCTGTACGCGGCTTGGTGAGGCTGAACGCTGGGCAGTGCCAGCGGTCATGGAGAGGGCTCCATGCATGGCAGGGGTGCAGACGGGCACAGTGTGGAGTCCAGGTGCTGTCAGTGGGCACCCAGAGACATCCTCTCCATTGGGATTCCATACAAATGTCTAAATATACCTGAAGTTGGTTATTAAATAAACCAGTGTGCCCACCAGCTGTGGGGGTGCTTGTCCAGGGGAGGAAACCTCACACTGTGTGCAAGGCGATGACCAACAGATGAAGGGGGAGGGAACACACATCACCAGGATAGCTGGACTCACTCCAGCACGTGGAATGGGGCATGGTGAGCAGGTATGAGGCTCCCCTTGCTCCCATTGTAAATGGAGAGAAACAGCCATGGGAATTTCCCTACGCCTCGTCTTCAATGTGCACCTAGACAGCCCCGATGGGGCCCCAGGGCGTCTGTTAATGGCCCCAGATCAAAACCCACAGTGCCTGACGCTCATATTGGGGGACGTTTTCATGAACTTTTGACCCCCTAAAAGCAGAACACTCTGAGGATGTACTGAATCAATATTTACTCTAAAATCAATGTTTACTAATTTAGAAAGATAGCTTACATGTTCAAAAATTCTCCTTAATCCTTGGATCAAAGGCAGGCATCCCCTGACTTTTCAAAATAAATCCAGAACAGCAGTTTTGGAAATCTGAATCCAGCCTGCAAGCTACCATTACATCATCAAGCAATGAAAAGTCTTGGCCGATTGTTCTTCTGAATCAAGGTATCATATATATAATTATCATATATATAATTGCTCTCAAAGATTAAAATTCACTTAACAAGAAAATTGCCTGGAACATAATGCAGTCTTTCTTTCTCCAGGGATTCCAAAGTCATCTCTGATATTTCAGTACCTGTTTCAGGATGTTAATTATGAAGCTGAACAATAGTCCCCAGTTCACTGTAGACTGTGAATTGTGCAGAGGGAATGTCTTATAAGGGCTTCCCAGGTGGTGCTAGCGGTAAAGAACCTGCTTGCCAATGAAAGAGACACGGGTCCGATCCCTGGGCCAGGAAGATCTCCCGGAGGAGGAAATGGCAACCCACTCCAGTATTCTTGCTTGAAGAACCTCATGGACAGAGGAGCCCAGTGGGCTACAGTCTGTGGGGATGGAGAGCTGGACATGACTGAGCACGCACACGTTTTATAAACCCTCATCATACCGCATCTTGGAAGATGGGGGGGTGAAAGCAGGTCTCAGGGTCTCACAGGGGGCCCCCCACCTGCAGCCCCTGCTCTCCAAGCCCACAGCTCCCTCTGCCTTCAGTTCAAACAGCCCTTTAAGAGAGCTCCCAGAGACAGCGTGGTGGAGAGGGGTCCCCAGTTCCTATGATGCCTTGCCAGGCCTGCAGCGTCCTCTGCATCTCTTTTCATGAGGGAAACTCCGATGCTGTGTGTGTTTAACACCTGGCCCCCTCGCCGTGCTCAATGGTGGACAGGGAGGAGTTCAGGGGACCTGCTCCCAGCACCCCCCGGGGAGGCACCGCCCCATTCCAGTAGCTGCAACCCCTCGATTTAGGAACAATTTTAAAGTACAAACTTCAACACCTTCAAAGCCCTCACCTGCCCAGTTGCCTGTTTTCGAGCCGTCTAGTGAGCAGAGTAGTTTAACAGCATCACGTGTTTTCCGCCTCTCAGCGCTACCACTGTGCCGAGAAATAGGCCAAGAAGCGTTTGGGGGGTTATAAATTCAGTGATCCTGTTCAAAATTAAACAGCACCTGGATAAAGAGTCCTGCCCTATAAGTCAAAAAACTTTCCCTTCCTACAGAAAATAACTGTAGACAATTCAGAGGAAAAACAGTTTCATAGGCTGGACTTTCAAATGACTGAAACCAAAGGATGAGGCCCTCGCTTGGGCATCCCTGTGTTCTCTGGGTCCCGTTCTGCGCTCTCCACCCTCCAGGGGCCAAGCGGATGTGGAGGGTTTCAGAGCAGGAATGAGGAGCCCCCCTGAGAAGCCCCCTCCCCGCTCCTGCTGACCAGACCCACGTCACCTCCCGACCAGTTTGCTATGACCAGCCAAACCTGGAAAGTGATTCTGCTGAAATTAGGCTTGACTATACTGAGCGCTGATAAGATTAAAGGGAATTTATTCTATATTCTATAATTCATTTTCTGAGTGTATTTGTAGTAGATTTATTAGTCCCTGAGGGCTGCCATAGCAGAGCTCACAAACTCGGTGACCGAAAACAAGACACCCTCCTGTCTCACAGCCTGGAGGTGGGGAGTCTGAGGTCAACGTGCCGGCAGGGTCCCACCCCTCTGAAAGCTCCAGGGAACATCATTCCTCGTCTCTTCCAGCTCCCAGTATGGCTGGCAAGATGTGGTGTCCCCTGGCTTGAGGATAGGCGCCCAGACCCTCCTCCATCATCACAAGTACGTCTGTGTCTCTTCTCCTCTCCACGTAAGGACAGTAGTCACACTGGGCCAGGGCCCACCCTGAAGACCTCACCTTCCTGCTCACCTCTGCAGGGTCTGTGTTTCCATATAGGGTCCTGTTCACACACCTCCTACAGCTCTCCCCAAGATGGCTCAAGTCAACCCGTGACTGTATTGGAACATATACCTTCATTATAAAGAAAACCCTTTGGGAAATATTTTTCCAAAGGAAGTGTATTAAATTATGGCTGAATTTAGAGTACGTTATGGAGTAATAACATGGGAGATAGACTAGAGTTTTATCACTATTTCACCTTCCACCAACACATTTATGGTGGGTGTTTAAGTTGAATTGTCTTGTGCCTCAAAAGCATAGGGATTAGTGGTACCTTGTCTTCTGTTTGGCCCACAGCAGGCACTAAATAAACACTGGCCAGTTGGTTGATAGTTACTGATCAACTCCATGTTCCTGGTGTGCACACATCTTGGAATAATAAACACGGAATATGCTTAAAGCTTCCCACAGACTGAGTGGCTTCATCCCTAAGCCTTCTCATTGCACCTGGATCATCCCTACTGGGATACCACATCATATTTTTTTTTAAGATTATCTGTAAAATCAATTATAATCAAGAACCATTTTCAAATGTTGGCTATGCTAACCAGTAAAGAACACAGAGAAAATATTTCAAGAATCTAATCTAAAAATCATATGAGCTCTTTTATTTAAGGCATGGTAGAGCAGAGATAAATATCTTCCTTTCAAATTGCTCATTATTATTCACTGAAGCTCAAGGAAAATATCTTGGCGACATGTGCTTTCTGAGGAAGCCTTTACAGCTGGAAATATCTGAGCCCAGCATCTGAGAGAGCTCCAAGGGATGTGCCTTTTCTTGGGCATGACCTATGAAAGGGACAGTGATCAAAAATCACTTCTTCTGACTGTGAGACGTGAGTTTATGAATGATTCTGCAGCCCCATCCCACACAGACCAGGACTTCCATCACCTCCATCTCCCCCTCTGTGGTCTGCCAGGTGCACCAGACGTGGGGGGCTGCCTGACTGAGGGGCTGGGTCCCGGCTCACTGCCTGTGAAGACCGCCCACCAAACGCCTCACTGGGCATGATGTGGAGAGAGACACACACTTCCTCCAACTGGGGTAGTTTGCCACTCTTTTCAGCCTCTCTCGATTCCTAACTGCTAACATACAATATCCTGACAACCTACCTACTATGGAAACCTAATTCAAACTAATATCCTTTACCAAAATTGTATCATCTAGCTTGCAACTTAAGACCTACAGATTCTAATGAATTTAGGAGACAATGCAGCACTTGGAAAAATTCCCACTGAGAACTAACGCTGCCTTAGACGGTCCATTCCCATCTCTCCTCCCCCTTCAACCACTGGGACAGGCATTTCAGGGAGGCAGTGAGGGTCTGAGATGTATCCATGGCAACAGAATCAGACTGGAAGAGACAGGAAAAAGCAAAGCTCAAAGGAATGGCTGAGTGAGTATGCAGGCAATATTGCAGAAGTTTATAGCTTGTGTGAGGAGGGTTCAGCACCATGGACAGGGACCTGGCCCTACTTCCCAGTGTCTCATCTGCACTAATTCATTCTACAAAGGCGAGGAGGGAATAAAAACCATAGTGAAGCTCACAGAGGACACTGGTTGTTTCTCCATAGCTCCAAGCCATTAAGAGGGCTTTCAGTAGTTTTTAAAAAATAATGCTGCCGATATGGATGCCTCTTCTGAAGATGTCAAAAACAAAAAAGTGTAAAAATTATGCTGTGATTTTTAAAGCATGAATATGGATGACAGATATTTGAAAGACTGCACTGAGATATTAAATCAGGTAAGAATCCTTCTACAACGTTACATGGAAAATCCTGCTTCGCATTCCACAGCCACACACCACATCTCCGTGTCCAGGTCTTACAGGGTCTACGATTTCTTAGGGCCCCCAGTGTTTACTGTAAGACACTACTGAAGTGAACTGAATTGGAAAATGGTAGGAACGCCTCCCCCATTACTTGTCCTCTGAGGAAAATAAGCGATAAGTGGATATAAAACAACTCAGTCTGATTTCAAAATATTTGAGACCAGAATTTCTTGTATGTGTTACTTGGTGAAACTCAGTGCAAGTACGAAGCAAATTAGAGTCAAAATATCTCTCAAGAGGTTATCAGATGGGCAGCAAGGGGGAACAAAAGCGAAGCTTTAATTTCATACAGACTCACATACTTCTCTCCTAGACAGATTGTTTTTTAAAAGAAAGCCGCAAGGCACTGCTCTGCAGAGCGGTGATGCTCTGACAAACACTGGGTGGGACACGTGTCAGGATCACTAGGTCTCACACACCCAGGGGTCCACACCCAGAACACAAACACACAGCCTTCCTCTGGATGGGGCTGCAGCAACCTAACCCAGGATTCCAACCGAGAAGGCAGCCTCTTATTTGTTCAGGAATAGGATGAAATATGTCTGCTGTTGGGAGAAAAGCATCTAGCAGAGTCTAATAAAAGTCACAAATTTGACCTGAACATCAAAAAGCTGCACACTTCCTTTTCCTGTGCCTCTGTCTTAGCACCATGATTTAAGCACCGAAACCGAAAACGTCACCTGGGGCTGTGATAATCACCAACCTCAAAATTCAGGGCCACTCCTGGCAGCTCAGGGCGGCCACGCACAGACTGCTGCTCTGTACTCAGAGGGGAGCTCCCAGTGTAGAGGGCACAGGTTCAATCCCTGGTCAGGGAGCTAGATCCCACATGCCACAGCTAAAGATCCCGCGTGCCACAACCAAGATAAGGTACGGCAAAATAAAACATGTTTGCCCTGCCCTCTGGCTACTGTGACCCCCTTTGAGATCTGCTGAGAGTCTAGCATGCAGCCATCTTTTCCTCCAAATGTTCTACATTAAACAACTACAAACCTATAGAAAGGCAGACAGGACAAGAGATATCATGAGTGCTTTGCTTTAGTTCATCAACGTCTACCTTTTGGCAATATTTCTTTCATTTCTCTATATATAATTTATACAATGTTTTTGGCCAAATTTCTCAAAAGTAACTTGCAAGTGAGTTGACATTTCACTTCTCAATATTCCAGCACGTTCTTCTAAGGTCCAGGTTGTTCTCCATGGTCACAAAAATACTATCAAGGCTGAGAAATTTAAAATTAATGTAATGATATTACTAAATATTTAAATTTCTCCAGCTGTCCCTAATATGTCTTGGCAGCATTGTTTTAAGCCGGGATCAAAGTGCCGATTATACAGCACTGTGTTGTCACAGCTCTTTAGTCCGATCAAATCTAGAAAAACCCTCACCTTTCATCTCTGCAGAGCCCAGGCTGGTTACACTGCAGGCTCCCGGACAACCTGAAGTCTTCCATTGGCTCCTGTTGGAATCAGACCAGACCCCTTGGCGAGAGCCTGCAGAAGTGGCGCAGTGGTGTTTTCCTCTGCCTCACACCTGGAGGACCCTCACTGCTGGCGCCGTGTTTGATCAGCTGGTTAAGGAGGTGCACGCCAGGCCTCTCCCTGCTGAGCTGCCTTCCCGAGCCCCGGGTCCCAGAGGTTTGTGTGGCTGCCCTACCCCCAAGCCTCTCACCCGACGCTTTCAGTGACCACCCGAGATCCTTGCCCGTATTCCCAAGTAGCTGGAAGTTGAAATGGTGATTTCCTAATTCTACCACTCCTTTGTCATTTATTAAATGACTTCCTTCTAGTAAGAAAAGAAGGGAATGCAAACGGGCGCAGCAATACGGAGAGCAGCATGGAGCTGCCTTAAAAAACCAAGAATCGGACCATCGTGTGATCCAGTAACCCCACTCTTGGGCATTAAAAAACCATGATTTGAAAAGATACATACATCCTAATGTTCAGAGCAGGACTGTTCACAATAGCCAAGACAAGGAAGCAACCTAAGTATTGAGAGAGTCATGTCCTAGGCAGATTGATAAGGAGTCTAGGGGTCCCCAAGGAGAAAGGGGTCTGGAATTCTCAAGGAGGAAGAAAGGACAAACTTTTTTTCTTTCTCCACATTCCTTAGGATTATACAACGATAATGTATCCTGCCTGAAGACAGTGTTATCTTAAAATGTAAATTAGGGGGGTAGACCTGGTCTTTTCCAGGATGTATCCTGCCTGAGTGAAGCACTTTCACAGCATCATCATTCAGGACTTGGAATAGCTCCACTGGAATTCCATCACCTCCACTAGCTTTGTTTGTAGTGATGCTTTCTAAGTGAAAGTGCTTCACTCAATATGCCAGCAAATTTGGAAAACTCAGCAGTGGCCACAAGATTGGAAAAGGTCAGTTTTCATCCCAGTCCCAAAGAAAGGCAATGCCAAGGAGTGCTCAAACTACCGAACAATTGCACTCATCTCACACGCTAGTAAAGTAATGCTCAAAATTCTCCAAGCCAGGCTTCAGCAATATGTGAACCATGAACTTCCTGATGTTCAAGCTGGTTTTAGAAAAGGCAGAGGAACCAGAGATCAAATTGCCAACATCCGCTGGATCATGGAAAAAGCAAGAGAGTTCCAGAAAAACATCTATTTCTGCTTTATTGACTATGCCAAAGCCTTTGACTGTGTGGATCACAATAAACTATGGAAAATTCTGAAAGAGATGGGAATACCAGACCACCTGATCTGCCTCTTGAGAAATCTGTATGCAGGTCAGGAAGCAACAGTTAGAACTGGTCATGGAACAACAGACTGGTTCCAAATAGGAAAAGGAGTACGTCAAGGCTGCATATTGTCACCATGTTTATTTAACTTATATGCAGAGTACATCATGAGAAATGCTGGACTGGAAGAAACACAAGTTGGAATCAAGATTGCCGGGAGAAATATCAATAACCTCAGATATGCAGATGACACCACTCTTATGGCAGAAAGTGAAGAGGGGCTAAAAAGCCTCTTGATGAAAGTGAAAGTGGAGAGTGAAAAGGTTGGCTTAAAGCTCAACATTCAGAAAACGAAGATCATGGCATCTGGTCCCATCACTGCATGGGAAATAGATGGGGAAACAGTGGAAACAGTGTCAGACTTTGTTTTTCTGGGCTCCAAAATCACTGCAGATGGTGACTGCAGCCATGAAATTAAAAGACGCTAACTCCTTGGAAGGAAAGTTATGACCAACCTAGATAGCATATTCAAAAGCAGAGACATTACTTTACCAACAAAGGTTCGCCTAGTCAAGGCTATGGTCTTTCCTGTGGTCATGTATGGATGTGAGAGCGGGACTGTGAAGAAGGCTGAGCGCCAAAGAATTGATGCTTTTGAACTGTGGTGTTGGAGAAGACTCTTGAGAGTCCCTTGGACTGCAAGAAGATCCAACCAGTCCATTCTGAAGGAGATCAATCCTGGAATTTCTTTAGAAGGAATGATGCTAAAGCTGAAACTCCAGTATTTTGGCCACCTCATGCGAAGAGTTGACTCATTGGAGAAGACTCTGATGCTGGGAGGGATTGAGGGCAGGAGGAGAAGGGGACGACAGAGGATGAGATGGCTGGATGGCATCACTGACTTGATGGGTGTGAGTCTGAGTGACCTCCGGGAGCTGGTGATGGACAGGGAGGCCTGGCGTGCTGCGGTTCATGGGGTCGCAAAGAGTCGGACACGACTGAGCGACTGATCTGATCTGATCTGATCTTGCCTGAAGAGTGTTATTTTAAAATGTAAATTAGGGGGGTAGACCTGGTCTTTTCCAGGATGTATCCTGCCTGAAGACAGTGTTATCTTAAAATGTAAATTAGGTCTTTACAACCTGAGACATTCTTTAGAGTATATAACTTCAACTTCATTGCTAACACTAGCAAGGGGGTACTCTTTCTACCCCCTTCTGACGCCTATGTCAGAAGCTTTCTCTATCTCCTTTATACTTTAATAAAACTTTATTACACAAAAGCTCTGAGTGATCAAGCCTCGTTTCTGGCCCCGGATTGAATTCTTCTCCTCCGAGGGCCAAGAATCCCCATGTCTTCGCGTGACACAACAACCTTTCAGTATCCATCAACCGATGAATGAATAAAGACATGCAATATCTATATACAATGCAATACTACTCAGCCATAAGAAGAATGGAATAATGGCATTTGCAGCAACGTGCATGGACCTAGAGATGTCCGTAGTAAGTGAAGTAAGCTAGACGGAGAAAGACAAATATCTTATGATATCACTTATATGTGACATCTTTAAAAAATGATACGAACGAATTTATTTACAAAACAAAATAGACACACAGACATAGAAAGCAGCCTTATGATTACCAAAGGGGAAGGATGGGGAGGGATAAATTAAGAGTTTGAGATTAACACAGATACATAGTACTGTGGTGAAAGTGTCTGCCTGCAATGCAGGAGACCCGGGTTTGATCCCTGGGTTGGGAAGATCCCCTGAAGAAGGAAATGGCAACCGATTACAGTAATCTTGCCTGGAGAGTCCATGGATGGAAGAGCCTCGTGGGCTACAGTCCACGGGATACTCTTTGTCCATGGGCAAAGAGTCGGACACGACTGAGCGACTTCATTTTACACACTTTACATATGCAAAATAAACATCAAGAGCCTACAGCACAGGGAACTATAATCAGTATTTTATAACTACCTATAAGGGAAAAGAATCTGAAAAAGCACATCACTTTGCTGCGTACTTGAAACTACCATAACATTGTAAATCAACTATACTTCTATTTTTTAAAAATTGGGGGAAAAGAGCTTGCTATTTTTTTTTCCCTTTTCATGTCACAATAGATTCATCAATTTTTAAAATTCTAAATTTGATAACCTGTTTCCACTGTTGCTTGTTTTGTTGTGCAATTTTTCAGAATTTGGCTAAGAAGGCCTCTTTGAAAGGCTCTGCGTCCCACCAGCGTCTGAGCACATGGACGGAATGCCCAGGCCCGCCTGGGCTCTGCCTGCTCCAGCCCTGGAACCATCCATGGCTCCAAGCGTCCTCTGACCCCTCAGGGAGGACAAAACTCAGAAAACAGGACGGGATGCAGGTCTTCTCATGCCGACAGCGGTGTCCTCCTGGAAAGCCCTGTCCCTGGATAAAGTCAGGAATTTACGGTTGCTGATATATAAACACACTGTTTAAAAGGAATAAAAAAAAAAATAACTATATTGAAAGCATCTGAGAAGCCTCACTCTAATCCTTACCCTTTCTGTCCCATCCCTACTCTAGATTCACGTTTGGTGCATATCATCTGGGTGGTGGTTGTTTTCACCAAATAAGCAACTATTTATCTTCATGCTTCATACTTACAAATATTCTAAAGAAACATGTATATCTTAAGTTTCCCTCACTTCTTACACAAAAGGCATGTCTATAACATGCCATATACCATATACCATATAAAGATGGTACTTTATAGTCTTTTAGAGAAAAACTTAAAAAGTCAGCCTTGGAGATCAGCCCCACAACGTTTCCCAGAGATCTTTCCCATTCTTTTTCAGGCTGCGTAGCACCCCGGTCTGTGGATGCCCCACGGTTTATTCAGTAGGTCACCTACAGAGGACAGTTAGGCTATTTGCAGTGACTGCCACCCAAACAACCGCACGAGGCGTCATCTTTCCTCATGAAGGATCTTCCGGATTTCCTTCCTCTGTCCCAACCTGCCAGCGCGTTCAGTGCCGCCTCTGGAGCCCCTGTGATCGGTTCAAACTTGGTTTGGACTTTGGATGCTCAGGCTGTGTCAGTGGGGTTTAAGGAGATGCCTGAGCAGCAGAGCTTTGCCTCAGGAGCATGAAACCTCGGGCTGGTCAAAGACAGAGAACACTCACATGCCTGCTCAGGCCAGAGTGAGTCCTCCATTTCGTTGCTGTAAGGACTGTGTTTCTCTCTGCTGTGAGAACAAAAGCCCTTCTTATATATATATTGAAAGGTTTGCTCCGTGATTCCAACAACAGCCGACTTGTACCCCAGAACTGTACACGTGTTAAAGGAAACCACACTCTTCAGATTTGTTGTAAAGAATTGTGCTTGTGAAGTTTTAAACTGTATTTGTCATAAGAGTTAATTGCCTCCTTAACGAAAAATAATTAAGCCACTTATGATAGCCCTAAATTATTTTTGTTTAATTATAATGAAGTGATTGCTGCTTTAAAAGTCCTGTTAATTGCTAGTTTAGAAACATTCTTTGAAGCCGCTCCTCCCTGCCTAAATTCTGTGCAAGCAAAAGTCAATTAAGTGTCACAAACAGATAAATTTTTAGACATAGCACAAAACAGTACATTATCACAGAGGGAGCTGGGGCCCAGAGCTATTAAGATTTAAGCGTCTTCAATGAGAGAACTTTATCTGTAGTCACAGGCCAGCTAAGCTAAGATGTATGAGTTCTAAGCATTGATTAAGATGAAATGGTGTCAATTGAGGACATTTGCAGTGTTATTCAGGGGAAGGCAATGGCACCCCACCCCAGTACTTTTGCCTGGAAAATCCCATGGACGGAGGAGCCTGGTAGGCTCCAGTCCATGGGGTCGCTAAGAGTTGGACACGACTGAGCGACTTCACTTTCACTTTTCACTTTCCTGCATTGGAGAAGGAAATGGCAACCCACTCCAGTGTTCTTGCCTGGAGAATCCCAGGGGCAGGGGAGCCTGGTGAGCTTCCGTCTATGGGGTCGCACAGAGTCGGACATGACTGAAGCGACTTAGCAGCAGCAGTGTTATTCAAACTGTTAAATGATTTCATTTTTAAAAGCATAGATGTAACCACAGAACACCTAGACAGGCATTTCTTAAGCCCCGTTTCCACCAGAAACACCTGGACATGACGAGTGACAGCCACATGACACGGATCCAAGGAAGACTGGGCTGGAGTGAACTGAGAATGTCTCTTATTATGCAGACGACCCTGAATCCACCCTAGTGTGAAAAGTAAAGGAAATCATTTGTAAGTCCTGGGGAAGGAACAAGATGGCACCTCTCTGCAGCTGAAGACAAGCTGATGAATTCAGGCCGATTTGCTAGGCAATGATCAAATCAACCCCAGCAGGGCTCCTAAATCCTTCAAACGACTTGGTATGTTTATATTTAGAAGCTGTCTGTCTCTTTTTTCCCTACAAACCAAGAAAGGGTTTGTCACATCAGCCCCGAGTTGACAAGACAGGCCACGTGGTCTCTGAAATTCCCCTTCTCAGAAGGGGAGAGCGGGCCTGCGATGCTGCTGTGAAGGCTCAACAGACCGCCCTTGCCCACGGGTGACGCACACTCTTAAGAAGGAATCAGGAAAACCCACCACGCGCTTGGCCGGGCACAGCGGGGTCTGGAGGCAGGCTGGGCAGCAAGGCCGGCCCTTGCCGGAGTGCAGAGGGAGGGGCGTGGGGCTCAGACCCGAGGGGCAGGCAGAGGCGGACGGGAGGGGCGCGAACCACGAGGAGGCATTTCCGCTGAGGGTCCGCAACAGGCTCCCCTTCCGGAGATCTCCCTCTGGGCGCATCCCCGGGATCTCCGCCCGCTCAGGATTGGGATCTTGAACTCGGTGTGGTCGAGCTGAAGCTCTGGAAGGCTCCTCGAAAACAGACCTCACCCCTCTGTCCCCTGCTCTGCCCACAGCATGGGCGCCAGCCTGGGCCCCGATCTTGGTCCATCGGAGCACCTGCCAGGCCGGGGCCCACTGTCTCCTGCCGCCCACACCGGCCCTCGTTCCCTGTGGAGCCGCAGGGAGCTCCCAGCCGGCCTCGGACTTGTCAGTTGTAGAGCAAAGCAGATCGTAACTGTCCCCTGCTCGACATTTCCTCTGGTCTTCGGGGCTGGACTGTGTCCCTAGATCAGGGTCCTAACTCCCCAGACCTCAGAATGTGAGCAGATTTGGAAATAAGAGTCTGCAGTGGGTGGTTCAGGCCGAATGGGGTCCTGAGGGTGGTCCCAATCCGGAGAGGCTGGAGTCCTTAGGGGAGGAGGGGGCAGGGACAGACTGCGAGAGACACGGACACCGTGCGTGCAGAGGACCTCCCGCGCCCACAGCCGGGCAGAGAGGCTCCCAGAGCCCCACCTGCCGGCGCCCTGGCCTTGAGACCCGGGAGAGGTGGGCTTCGGTTGCTTAGCCTCTGCCCAGACGGTGACGCGAGTCTGTGGAGCTGGAGCACACCCCACAGATGGCTTGCAGGGCCGCCAGCCTGCATTCCGCGCCGGGTGCTGGGCTCCCGTTCTGGGCCCGGGCGGTCCCAGCGCGGCCCCAGCGCGGCCCCAGCGCGGCGCTCAGAGCAACAGCATCCTTTGTCCACCTGCTCACCTGTGTCCCCGCCCCTGAGGCAGCCCTGAGCTCGCAGGGACTCGGGGGTATTTTCAGAAGAATGAAGGAAGGAGTGAGGGCAGGCCCCATGCCGCCAGATCTCACAACTTTCCAAAAGGAACTGTGTATTTACGCCAAAGGTATGGTTCTTAAACAGCTACGGACAGAACAGCCCCCTTCGCTGGGTGACTAATGCCATTTTTCTTGGCACAATTTTAAATTTCCTTTAAGAGAGTCTTCTAGCTGGTAAATGAAGAAAAAGTGCTAGGATCAAGGTTTCACTATTTTACATTTCCTATTGGATGTCTGGATCTAGGCAGTAATTGATAATAAGGTTAAAAATCACGAAAAGAGAGACAACCAGTTGTCGAGCACCCCTGATAAGAACACAGATCCCCCCCCACTTGTGAGGTCTTCACAAAAGGTGAGAAAATCAAACCAGGATATCAGTGAAGATTCACGATCCAACTTACAAATTACAGAAAATACGGGGGACAGAGAAACACGTTCAAGGGCACCATCATGAGCAAGATTCAGAACTTTGGAAACAGGAAAAATGATCCAGATTCTTTAGCAAATAAAAAGACAAGAAATACAACAGATGGGAAAGAGATTACACATCCCTTGGAGAAGGAAATGGCAATCCACTCCAGTACTATTGCCTGGAAAATCCTACGGACAGAGGAGCCTGGTAGGCTACAGTCCATGGGGTCGCAAAGAGTCGGACACGACTGACTTCACGATCACGTTTAAGAGACTTGTCCCCTTCATGGATCACTGCCTTGTGGTGGCAAAGGGGCTTGTGTAACTCAATGAAGCTACGAGCCATGCCCCATAGGGCCACCCAAGACAGACAGGTCGCAATGCACAGTTTGGACAAAACGTGATCTGCTGGGAGCCAGCTTGAGGAACTCCACCCGTGGCAAAGGTCATGAGGAAGGAGGCTTGGCATACACAAAGGCGGGATCAAGCCTCAGGAGTCCCCCTGGAAATTCTCGAGCACCTACCCCCCAAACCAGAGTCTGCCTACTTTACTGCTTTGTGCTCTCACCTACACCTCTGACTTTATGAGGGGCTGGCCCCCACCACCTCTCTCTGAAAAAGAGTTAACTTACAGCTCCAGTTGATAAAGTTCCTGGGTGTGACAAGAGTGTTTCAACCTACAAACTCCTTTGGAAGTCCTCTAGCCTGCCTGAACAGGTTCTTCCGGCCACATGTGATTGTTCACAGCCTCCCAACCGTGAGAGGCATGAGATGTTCTAAACTGTCTAAATACTGATTCCTTTGAGCAGTTAAAAGATTGATTAGAAATTGTATTGGTGAAGGGTTTTTCACTTTTGGGGCCAATGTTTGCTGCTAAGTCTCCATATTCCTGTGTCCCTGGGAGTGTATTGATTAATATAATTGGTGTATAGGAATGTAAGTAGCAGCTTTAATGTTTGCAACCTTGGACCCTTGAGTTAATTCTTTTCTTGTTATAGCCCACCACACTTTTGCCCTATAGAAATGCAACTTTATCTAATGCTTTCAGAGGGTGGCGCCTGACTTTAGGATAATCACCTTTAGAGAAAAATAAGTTTTCTGAAGAAAGGGTCATAAAATGTTAACAGGCCTCCTGGCCAGAAGATGATGTAAATCACCTAAACTTTTGCATATGATAAGTTTGCAGAAAGAAAGCCTGGCTTCGATTAGGATAAAGGAAACTGACCTTGCATGACTCTACCCCTTCCCCCATTCTCCTCTATGCACAACTTAAAGTATAAAAACAACTTTGGAAAATAAAGTGCGGGCCTTGCTCACCGAAGCTTGGTCTCCCCATGTCTTTCTTTCTCTCACCTTCTGGCTGAATTACCATCTGGAGAGTGGAGGCTCGTCAAGCCTACTAATTTTGCCTGGGCTTCTAAGATCTGACCTGGGAGGCCTTAGTGTCTCCTCTCCTTCGGGAGAACGGGAGAGGACACCTATGGCCTACGTAGGTGATGTAAACTCCTTGTCTTGGAATTTTATTGGTTTTCTGCATAAACCAAGTTATTCAGCCTCTTTTCTTCACTGAATTTCTTCGCTGAGCTATCCTTATTTAACCACTCTTTATATCTTTAATTCTATCGTATCCTGATTGCCAAAGCCGTCTCCCCTTCGAATTCCCTGGATCCACCGGGGCTGGACCCCGGCAGTGATCCACTGGAGGAGGGAATGTAAAGCACCCAGTATACTTGCCGGGAGACCCTCATGAACTGTATAGAAAGACAAAAGGTACAACATGGAAAGATGAATCCCCCAGGCTGGAGGTGTCTGATGAGCTACTGGGGGAGAGTGGAGGACAGCTGCTAAGAGCCCAGAAAGGATGCTGGGGACGACTGAAGGCGGGAGGAGAAGGGGACGACAGCATGAGATGGTTGGGTGGCATCACCGCTCCACGGACATGAGGTTGAGCAAGCTCCAGGAGAAGGTGAGGACCGGGAAGCCCAGCGTGCTGCAGTCCACGGGCTGGCAAAGAGTCGAACACGACCGAGTGACTGAGCAACAACGACAACAAGAGACCCGTCAGTCAGTCACAGATGCGACCTCACCTGAACCCCAATCCAAGCAAGCTGTTAAAAGTCAGATAACCGGGAAAAGCTGAAGACTTGACATTTGATGATACTTACAAATTATAAGTTTTCATTCACTAGGCTGGTTTTGTGGTTATATGCACACGTGTGTGAGTGTTTTTAAAGAGTGACCTTATGTTTAGAGACACTTCTTGGAACAGCTGTAGCTGAAATGATGTGGCAGTGAATCTGTTCAAAATAACCCAAAGAAGGTGGGCTCAGGAGCGGGGTGGGGCATCAACAAGGTTTCCTACGAGTCATGTTTGTTGAAGCTGGGCCGCGGGTCAGAGAAGTCCACTATGCTGGTCCCCTGACTTTGCAATCGCTTAAAATCCTCCTGAGTAAATTGCTATAGAAAACCAGAAACCGCACAGCACAGAGGACAAGAAGACACATCTCACAGGACAGACTTACATGGCCACGAAAAATACAGAACGAGGTGAACTCTACTTGATAGATAAATGCAATTTCTACCCATTTAATTGGCAAAAAATTAGAAGTCTGACTATACCAAGTATGGGAGAGTGTGGAGACACCAGTATCTCCTGTGCCTTGATCTTGGTGTATAGACCAGCACAGGGGGCTTGGAAGATGGTGTGGTGTTTGTTCTAAAGATGAACAACTGCATTCTCCATGTACACACTGTTCAGTAATTCCACCTCAGGTGGGGGGGAGAGTGCGTGTGTGTGTGTGTGTGCACCCATGTACTTGCACACACACATCAACACATCCAAGAGAAACTTTAGTGCAAAAGCTCTGGGAGTTGTATACAGAATGTTTATAGAAAATGAATAAATCGATAAATAAGTCACAGTGCTGTGCATGGAGCAGTGATGGAAGTGCAGCTTCAACCAAAACAAAACCTGCACCGGAACAAGGCCTGCCTCTGCCACTAAGTATAGATGACCCCCTGTGCCGGTGACTCACGCCAGCCCACGGCCCATCCAGCCAGGGAGCCCTGGGCTGGGTCAGCAGGAAGAGCCAGAGTTTCACTCTGTAAGATCAGTTTTCATTCCAATCCCAAAGAAAGGCAATGCCAAAGAATGCTCAAACTACCGCACAATTGCACTCATCTCACACGCTAGTAAAGTAATGCTCAAAATTCTCCAAGCCAGGCTTCAGCAATACGTGAACCATGAACTTCCTAATGTTCAAGCTAGTTTTAGAAAAGGCAGAGGAACCAGAGATCAAACTGCCAACATCCGCTGGATCATGGAAAAAGCAAGAGAGTTTTGGAAAAACATCTATTTCTGCTTTATTGACTATGCCAAAGCCTTTTACTGTGTGGATCACAATAAACTGTAGAAAATTCTGAAAGAGATGGGAATACCAGACCACCTGACCTGCCTCTTGAGAAACCTGTGTACAGGTTAGGAAGCAACAGTTAAAATTGGACATGGAACAACAGACTGGTTCCAAATAGGAAAAGGAGGACATCAAGGCTGTATATTGTCACCCTGCTTATTTAACTTATATGCAGGGTATATCATGAGAAACGCTGAGCTGGAAGAAGCACAAGCTGGAATCAAGATTGCCAGGAGAAATATCAATAAACCTCAGATATGCAGATGACACCACCCTTATGGCAGAAAGTGAAGAAGAACTTAAAAGCCTCTTGATGAAGGTGAAAGAGGAAAGTGAAAAAATTGTCTTAAAGCTCAACATTCAGAAAAGGAAGATCATGGCATCTGGTCTCATCACTTCATGGGAAATAGATGGGGAAACAGTGGAAACAGTGTCAGACTTTATTTTGGGGGCGCCAAAATCACTGCAGACGGTGATTGCAGCCATGAAATTAAAAGACGCTTACTCCTTGGGAGGAAAGTTATGTCCAACCTAGACAGCATATTCAAAAGCAGAGACATGACTTTGCCAACAAAGGTCCGTCTAGTCAAGGCTATGGTTTTTCCAGTGGTCATGTATGGATGTGAGAGTTGGACTATATAGAAAGCTGAGCACCAAAGAATTGATGCTTTTGATCTATGTTGTTGGAGAAGACTCTTGAGAGTCCCTTGGACTGCAAGGAGATCCAACCAGTCTATCCTAAAGGAGACCAGTCCTGGGTGTTCATTGGAAGGACTGATGTTGAAACTGAAACTCCAATACTTTGGTCACCTGATGCAAAGAGCTGACTCATTGGAAAAGACCCTGATGCTGGGAAAGATTGGGGGCAGGAGGAGAAGGGGACGACAGAGGATGAGATGGCTGGATGGCATCACCAATTCAACGGACATGAGTTTGGGTGGACTCTGGGAGTTGGTGATGGACAGGGAAGCCTGGCATGCGGCAGTTCATGGGGTCTCAAAAAGTCTGACACGACTGAGCGACTGAAATGAACTGAAGATGCTCCAGGGACATATTTCCTGACCACACTTACTTAAATAGAACTTATTTAATCTGGTTTCAAGTCAAGTCTTTCTGGGTGTGTGTGTGTGTGTGCCTGTGAATCTGTCCCATTTCCACAGTGAGAAACCAAAGCATCACTCACTTTAGCACCAGCACCAGCCTGGTGGTCCCAGAGCCCCGGGCCCTCGCAGCCTGCCAACCTGCTGCACCTCCAAGTGGGTGGGGAAGCCTGGGCTGGCGGACCTGGGTGGACTCCGGGAAGCTGTGTGCACCTGCCAACCTGGGAAGGGAGGAGACCAGATCCAGGGAACAGAAGCCGAGGTGAGCCCACTGCTTTCCGCACAGCCCCCCACCCCTGAGTCCAGGGAGCCGGCACCGTGCAGAAGGCAGAGTTTTCCACAAGGAGGTAACCTGGAACTCCTATTTCAGCTGGAGTGTGGGTGAAGAGACCCCCCAACCCTGGACTCAGTCAGACTTCACCTTTGTGTGGGGCGAGGCACCCCAGACCCTGCAAAGGAAACCTTCCAGCAAGAAAGACCAGAGCCCGTGGTGCGGCTGCCACCCTCTTGTCCTGCCTTTAACAATCTTGAGTAGAAGACAAAGAAAACAGAATTAAGTTAACCTGAGAGAATGAATGAAGGCAAACACAACAATGAGTCATTAAACAACACTTTGGACATAAATAGATGCTCTCTTTGGCAAATGTTCTAGGTTGCTGGGTATTTTAAGTTTTAACAAGGAAAACAGATGTAAATGCTATTAAGTGGCTGGAATAAGTGGAGCGTAGCCCATTTTTCTCTTGTTTGCTCCAAATCAACTCCACGTCAATCTGTATTTATCTCTGTGATCTAGAACCTGATGGGAAGGTTTCTGTCTGCTCTGCGGAAACAGAAAACTAGTTTTTTTGTCAAGGATCTGTGGACAGTCATCACAGCTCTGATACACTCAGGATGCTCAGTCCATGTGATATTACAACATTCCATAAAGACAAATAGAACTTATATTGGTGTGGTTACTGTGTCCTGAGCAGAGTGCTAACACCGTGGGGAACCTGAGCCCACGTCCTCAGAAAGGAAGGTCAAGGATTCGAGTCGGGTGTGCACGATTCAGCGAGGACTCTGCCACCCTCCCGCACGCACAGAACTCTGATTGGCTCTTACAGAAGCTTAGCGGGAAGTCACATTCCTCAAAGATGGCCGGAAACGTGTTCTACCCATGCACTTCTCCACAAGATATGAAGTTGACCCTGAATTCGGTTGGCATTATTAATACCACAGGCCTGCCCCCGTGAGACTGTTCAGTGACCTCTGTTTTTCTCTATGTTCTCAGATTATATCTACAGATGCTGCAGGAAGGATGTATAGAGAATTCAATGCTATCTGCATTGTGGGGGTTTACCTCTGAGTGTGACCTCCTCTGCCTTATGCAGGACACCCTTGATGGGCGTGAGAAGGAAGAGTTACCCTCAGCCACGGCTCTGAGCAGGGTTGTGTTCTTGCCCACGCCTGTGTTTTGATGTGTAGATGCTGTGAATTGCATCACCGATCATATCTCCCTTTTTGCCTCAACCTACAGGAAGCTTGGGCTTCCCTGGTGGCTCAGACAGTAAAGAATCTGCCCTCAATGCAGGAGACCCTGGTTCAATCCCTGGGTCGGGAAGATTCCCTGGAGTAGGAAATGGCAACCAGCTCCAATATTCTTGCCTGGAGAATCCCCTGGACAGAGGAGCCGGGTGGGCTGTAGTCCATGGGGCCGCAAAGAGTCGGACACGACTAACTAAGCAACCAGCGCATTTTCCAGGAAGCTCAGTGCTGAATTCCAAGCCCACCTCTCAGAGCTGGGAAGACGGGCTGGTACATTTTTGTCTCTCTCTCTGCTTTCATTTCCGCATCACCTAGATCTGGTTGTTAGTTTCAGGTTAATGAAGTGTAGACGCCTCCCCTTCCCCCCACCGCCCCGCCCACAGACAGAAGAAAAGGGATCAACTTTACGAAAAATGAGAGCAAAGCCCCTTGAACTGACTCCCTTGCTTTTCTCTGCATCTCCTGATGGGGGTGTTCCTCCAACAGAAGCGTCATCCTTCCTGGTGGGAGCCCCCTCGGAGCACACATTCTCTTTGCTCTTTCCCTGTGATGTTCACCCTCGTCTTCCCGTGCCTAGTCAAGTAGCTAAAGGCCATAGAGAGAAACTCCAAAACTGAGAACGGCAACTGCACCAGAAAACATTTCAAGCAAATTGTATTCCACCATGTGCACATACACATGAAGACACAGCCTCATAATTACGTGGTTACCTGTGGGTAGTCTGGTAGATAATAGATTGATACATAGATAAATAGGTGGATGGATGAAAGGACGGGTAGATAGATACACAGGTGAAGATAATACATAGATAATGGATGGAGAGGTAAATAATAGATACACAGATAGATAACAGATGGATGGATAGATTAATGGAGAGACACATAGAGAGATGGACAGACAGACAGTGTATGTGCACTCAGTCGCATCTGACTCTTTGTGACCCCGTGGACCATAGCCTGCCAGGCTCTTCCATCCATGGGATTCTCCAGGCAAGAACACTGGAGTGGGTTGCCATTTCCTTCTCCAGGGGATCTTCTCGAACCAGGGTTCAAACCCACATCTCCTGCACTGGCCGGTGGATTCTTTATCGCTGAATCACCAAGGAAGCCCAGTTGAAAACTTAGATCCAGACAAACTCCACACACCATCTTTATGGCAACTTTACTCATAATGGCCAGAATTTGGAAACATCCAAGGTGTCCTTCAGTAGGTGAATGGGTAAGTGAACTGTGGCCCATCCAGACAATGGAATATTATTCAGCACCAAAAACAAGCCATCAAGTCATGCAAAGACATGGAGGAGGCTTGCATGTATATTACTGAAGGAAACAAGCCAACCTGAAAAGGCCGCTTCCTGTGTGATTCCAACTACATGACATTCTGGAAAAGGGAACACTGTGGAGACTTACTCCTTGGAAGGTAAGTTATGACCAACCTAGACAGCATATTAAAAAGCAGAGAAAAAGCATTAAAAAGCAGAGACATTAGTTTGTCAACAAAGGTCCATCTAGTCAAGGCTAGATATGAGAGTTGGACTGACTATAAAGAAAGCTGAGCGCCGAAGAATTGATGCTTTTGAACTGTGGTGTTGGAGAAGACTCTTGAGAGTCCCTTGAACTGCAAGGAGATCCAACCAGTCCATCCTAAAGGAGAGCAGTCCTGGGTGTTCATTGGAAGGACTGATGTTGAGGCTGAAACTCCAGTACTTTGGCCACCTGATGTGAAGAGCTGACTCATCAGAAAAGACCCTGATGCTGAGAAAGATTGAGGGCAGGAGGAGAAGGGGATGACAGAGGATGACATGGCTGGATGGCATCACCGACTCGATGGACATGGGTTTGGGTGGACTCTGGGAGTTGGTGATGGACAGGGAGGCCTGGTGTGCTGCAGTTCATGGGGTCATGAAGAGTTGGACACGACTGAGCAACTGAACTGAACTGATGGAGACAATAAAAAATCAGTAGTTGCCAGGGGTGGGTGGGGAGGGAGGGATGGGCAGTCAGAGCACACCGCATTATCAGGGCCATGAAAACACTCTGTGTGGTATAGGGATGAGTACATCTTGCTTCACATTTCACATTACATTCCAAATCCACAGAATGTAAACATCAAAAGTGAACCCTGATGCAAACTGGGATTTGGGGTGATTGTGACATGTCCAAGTAGGTTCATCATTGTAACAATGTCCCCCTCTGATGGGGGGCATTGATAGTGGGGGTGCTGTGCATGTGGGAGGGGGAGGAGGTATTTAGGGACGCTGTACTCTGTGCTCAGTTGTGCTGTGATCCTAAAACTGCTCTAAAAAATCAATTTTATTTATTTATGTTTTTTTTGGGGGGGGGAAGAAGAGGGATAATGGTGGGGAGGGAGTATATGTAAATTCTTAGCTGATGGATTTCTATTTTTAATCATAAAGAACATTTAAAAAATCATGTTTAATACATCTTATATTTGAAGATTTGTGGATTTGGAGATGGTGCTGATTGCAATAATAACCAGGTAGTGTGTGATAATAAGACTAGAAAAGCAACTGGAGATGAGAAGTTCAGGGAACTGAAAGTCCAATTTGGGTGTCCTCTCATCCTACACACATCTAGGCATTTTGTAGTTATAGGTCTATCTTTATAACAATGTGTTATTAGGACAGGATCACATTTATCACTGCTTCCTCCCTGATGCCCAGAATGGTACCTGATTCATAAAATACTCAATAAACATTTACAGAATGAACAAATAAGTCTATTTTTTAAAAAAATTCTGAAAATTATTCCTGAATTGAGAGCTGCATCCTGGGACACCACTGTCTTCACTCCTCATGTATCACTTCTTGTGGGCGGCCTTGTGAATAATAACACTTACTGCTGCTGTGGATGCTGTGAGAAGCACTCTTTGTAATTCTCTATGGTATTTAGTGTAGGGGGTTGCTTCACTCCCCTATACAGTATTCCATCCATTAGGACCCACAAGGGAAACTTTTCTAGGATTTCATTGCTAGGAAGACCTGTGACTCTCCTGAGTGAACTGACAATTTGTGAGGCTCATAAGTGAATGTGTTTTCCTCTTTGCTTTGTCTATTACAGCCAGATTTGTATAGGTGTGAGTGGGGTATTAAAGTCTCCCACTATTACTGTGTTATTGTTAATTTCTCCTTTCATACTTGTTAGTATTAGTCTTACATATTTCGGTGCTCCTATGTTGGGTGCATATATATTTATAATTGTTATATCTTCTTCTTGGATTGTTCTTTTGATCACTATGTGGTGACCTTCTTTGTCTCCTTTTCAGAGCCTTTGTTTTAAAGTCTATTTTATCTGATATGAGTATTGCTACAGGGACCCTTCACTTTCAGTCTGTATGTGTCCCCTGTTTTGAGGTGGGTCTCTTGTAGACAAGATATATAGGGATCTTGTTTTTGTATCCATTCGGCCAGTCTTTGTCTTTTGGTTGGGGCATTCAACCCATTTATGTTTAAGGTAATTATTTATAAGTATGATCCCGTTGCTGTGTTTCCTGTCTAGAGAATGTCCTTTAGTATTTGTTGGAGAGCTGGTTTGGTGGTACTGAATTCTCTCAGCTTTTGCTTGTCTGTAAAGCTTTTGATTTCTCCTTCATATTTGAATGAGATCCTTGCTGGGTACAATAATCTGGGCTGTAGGTTATTTTCTTTCATCATTTTAAGTATGTCTTGCCATTCCTTCCTGGCTTGGAGAGTTTCTATTGAAAGATCACCTGTTATCCTTATGGGAATTCCCTTGTGTGTTATTTGTTGTTTTTCCCTTGCTGCTTTTAAAATTTGTCCTTTATGTTTGATCTTTGTTAATTTGATTAATATGTGTCTAGGGGTGTTTCACCTTGGGTTTATCCTATTTGGGACTCTCTGGGTTTCTTGAACTTGAGTGATTATTTCCTCCCCCATTTTAGGGAAGTTTTCAACTATTATCTCCTCAAGTATATTCTCATGGTCTTTCTTTTTATCTTTTTCTTCTGGGACTCCTATGATTCAAATGTTGTAGTGTTTAATACTGTCCTGGAGGTCTCTGAGATTGTCCTCATTTCTTTTAATTCGTTTTTCTTTTTTCTCCTCTGATTCATTTATTTCTATCAGTCTATCTTCTAATTCACTAATCCTATCTTCTGCCTCTGTTATTCTAGCGTTTATTGCCTCCAGAGTGTTTTTGATCTCATTTATTGCATTATTCATTATATATTGACTCTTTTTTATTTCTTCTAGGTCCTTGTTAAACCTTTCTTGCATCTTCTCAATTCTTGTTTCCAGGCTATTTATCTGTGATTCCATTTTGATTTCAATATTTTGGATTAATTTCACTATCATTATTTGGAATTCTTTATCAGGTAGATTCCCTATCTCTTCCTCTTTTGTTTGGTTTTGTGGGCATTTATCCTGTTCCTTCGGAGAAGGCAATGGCACCCCACTCCAGTACTCTTGCCTGGAAAATCCCATGAGCAGAGGAACCTGGTAGGCTGCAGTTCATGGGGTCGCTAAGAGTCGGGCACGACTGAGCGACTTCCCTTTCACTTTTCATTTTCCTGCATTGGAGAAGGAAATGGCAACCCACTCCCGTGTACTTGCCTGGAGAATCCCAGGGATGGGGGAGCTGGGTGGGCTGCTGTCTATGGGGTCGCACAGAGTCGGACACGACTGAAGTGATGCAGCAGCAGCATCCTGTTCCTTTACCTGCTGGGTATTCCTCTGTCTCTTCATCTTGTTTAAATTGCTGAGTTTGAGGTGTCCTTACTGTATTCTGGCAGTTTGTGGAGTTCTCTTTATTGTGGCATTTCCTCACTGTGTGTGGGTTTGTATAGGTGGCTTGTCAAGGTTTCTAGGTTAGGGAAGCTTGTGTCAGTGTTCTGGTGGGTGGAGCTAGATTTCTTCTCACCTGGATCTTGTTAGCCCTTGTATAATGCTTGGTTTCAGTGTAGGTATGGAGGCATTTGATGAGCTCCACGGGGTTTTGGTTTATTGCCTGTCGCTTCCGAGGCGGTTCCCTCTGTTATAGCTTCTTCTGTTTGCTGGTCTCTTCAATGTCTGATTTCTGCCCTGATACCAACCTAGATAGCATATTCAAAAGCAGAGACATCACTTTGCCAACAAAGGTTCGCCTAGTCAAGGCTATGGTCTTTCCTGTGGTCATGTATGGATGTGAGAGCTGGACTGTGAAGAAGGCTGAGCGCCGAAGAATTGATGCTTTTGAACTGTGGTGTTGGAGAAGACTCTTGAGAGTCCTGTGGACTGCAAGGAGATCCAACCGGTCCATTCTGAAGGAGATCAGCCCTGGGATTTCTTTGGAAGGAATGATGCTAAAGCTGAAACTCCAGTATTTTGGCCACCTCATGCGAAGAGTTGACTCATTGGAGAAGACTCTGATGCTGGGAGGGATTGAGGGCAGGAGGAGAAGGGGACGACAGAGGATGAGATGGCTGGATGGCATCACTGACTCGATGAATGTGAGTCTGAGTGACCTCCGAGAGCTGGTGATGGATAGGCAGGCCTGGCGTGCTGCAGTTCATGGGGTCGCAAAGAGTCGGACATGACTGAGCGACTGATCTGATCTGATCTGATCTGACAGAGGGGCGGTGGTGGACACCCAGGTCTAAGCCGTTCAGGTTCAGGCACTCAGGTACTCCTCAGAAGCACAGACTCGGTTGGGCCTGCATTTTGTGCCCTTCCCAGGTCCAAGCAGCGCAGGTGATGAGGTGTTTAGCGAGCACAGCTGCTGCAACTTACCACCTCCCTGCTGCTCGGTTTTCTGGGTGTACAACAAATGCACCTTCTCAGGCAGATGTTGACCATCCAGAGCCTCAAGAAGCCTTAGTTAGCAAAGAAGCCTGCTCACAGTTTTGTAGATAATATCTCTCTGGGGCTGTGATTGCCCGCTTCCAGCTCTGGCTGCCTGTCACCAGAGGGGGAGGGTCTGCAGCTGGCTATCTCTGTACAGTCCTTTGTTCCGTGCGTAGGCCTGGTGGTGTCTTAGGTTAGGGCTGGCTTTTTGCATGGTAGATATCCCACAGTCTGGTTTGCTAGCCCAAATTATTTCGCTCAGGTAGCGCTCGGGATATTCAGGCCAGATTCTTACTCCAAGCGATGCAGCCGGCACAGCGCCTCCTTGTCCAGCCCCCGCTTGCTAATGGCGGATGCTGGCGTCTGCACCGCTTCTCCGCTGAAGGAGTTACCGCAGGGCTCAGGGCTCGTAATCTCCTTTCAAAGACACTGGGTTGTCTTTCTAGGTGCCTGATGTCCTGTTCCGGCATTCAGAAGTTGTTTTGTGAAATTTACTCGATGTTCAAATGTTCTTTTGCTGAATTTGTGGAGGAGAAAGTATTCTCCCCGTCCTACTCCTCCACCATCTTAGCTCCTCCCCCTAAAAAATCAATTTTGTTTAAAAGAGGAAAAACCTGGGATTTCAGTTGGTATTGCATTGCATCTCAAAATCACTTTGGAAAATGAACACCTTAATACAGAGTCTTCTTGTCCATGAATGTAGTGTATCCCCTCATTATTTTAGGTTTATTTAATCTTTCAACAGTGTTTTATTGTCCCCAGGGCCTTCCCACACCTAGTAGTAAAGAACCTGCCTGCCAATGCAGGAGACAGAAAGGATACAGGTTGGATCCCTGGGTGAGGAAGAACACTTGGAGGAGAAAATGGCAGCTCCAGTATCCTTGCCTGGGAAGTCCCATGGACAGAAGAGCCTGGCGGGGGGCAGTCCACAGGGCTGCAGAGAGCTGGACGTGACTGAAGTGGCGCAGCAGAGAGCTGGACGTGACTGAAGTGGCGCAGCACGCACATACAAACCCTGCACGTATTTTGCTAGATTTACCCCTCTGTGATACAGGGTTGGGATGCATGATATATAATTTTAATTTCTATGTCCAATTTTTATTGCCAGTGTACTGAAGTTGGAGCGGGGAGGAGCTCCCGACCCTCTCACAGAGCTGCTGGCTACAGCTTCTGTGTTTTCCCACATGCAGGTCCTGCCAGGGCCAGGCTGTAGGAGGACTTCCTCCCCCCACTCCCAGGGTCTGAGGCTCCTGCATCACAAGCTGGGTGGGGGGTTGTGCTGTGCGCACTGAGGGGCTCCCTGAAGGCAGGCCCGGACCCTCACACGCCTCCAGGGAAGGCCCTGGGGAGGATGTGCACACAGAGTGGGTGCCCGGACCCTCACACACCTCCAGGGAAGGCCCTGGGGAGGATGTGCGTGCAGAGTAGGCTTCCAGACCCTCACACACCTCCAATGAAGGCCCTGGGGAGGACGCAAGCAGAGAGTGGGTGCCCAGAGCCCTCACACACCTCCAGCGAAGGCCCTGGGGAGGATGTGCACACAGAGTGGGTGCCCGGACCCTCACACACCTCCAGGGAAGGCCCTGGGGAGGATGTGCGTGCAGAGTAGGCTTCCAGACCCTCACACACCTCCAATGAAGGCCCTGGGGAGGACGCAAGCAGAGAGTGGGTGCCCAGACCCTCACACACCTCCAGCGAAGGCCCTGGGGAGGATGTGCACACAGAGTGGGCTCCTGGACCCTCACACACCTCCAGGGAAGGCCCTGGGGAGGACGTACGTGCAGAGTAGGCTTCCAGACCCTCACACACCTCCAGGGAAGGCCCTGGGGAGGACGCGAGAACAGAGTGGGCGCCCTGACCCTCACACACCTCCAGGGAAGGCCCTGGGGAGGACGCGAGAACAAAGTGGGCGCCCTGACCCTCACACACCTCCAGGGAAGGCCCTGGGGAGGACGTACGTGCAGAGTGGGCTCCCGGACCCTCACACACCTCCAATGAAGGCCCTGGGGAGGACGCACGTGCAGAGTAGGCTTCCAGACCCTCACACACCTCCAGGGAAGGCCCTGGGGAGGACGTACGTGCAGAGTAGGCTTCCAGACCCTCACACACCTCCAGGGAAGGCCCTGGGGAGGACGTACATGCAGAGTAGGCTTCCAGACCCTCACACACCTCCAGGGAAGGCCCTGGGGAGGACGCGAGGAATAGAGTGGGCGCCCTGACCCTCACACACCTCCAGGGAAGGCCCTGGGGAGGACGTACGTGCAGAGTGCTTCCAGACCCTCACACACCTCCAGGGAAGGCCCTGGGGAGGAGGCAAGAACAGAGTGGGCGCCCTGACCCTCACACACCTCCAATGAAGGCCCTGGGGAGGACGCACGTGCAGAGTAGGCTTCCAGACCCTCACACACCTCCAGGGAAGGCCCTGGGGAGGACGTACGTGCAGAGTAGGCTTCCAGACCCTCACACACCTCCAGGGAAGGCCCTGGGGAGGGGGACGTACATGCAGAGTAGGCTTCCAGACCCTCACACACCTCCAGGGAAGGCCCTGGGGAGGATGTGCACACAGAGTGGGCTCCTGGACCCTCACACACCTCCAGGGAAGGCCCTGGGGAGGACGTACGTGCAGAGTAGGCTTCCAGACCCTCACACACCTCCAGGGAAGGCCCTGGGGAGGACGCGAGAACAGAGTGGGCGCCCTGACCCTCACACACCTCCAGGGAAGGCCCTGGGGAGGACGCGAGAACAGAGTGGGCGCCCTGACCCTCACACACCTCCAGGGAAGGCCCTGGGGAGGACGTACGTGCAGAGTGGGCTCCCGGACCCTCACACACCTCCAATGAAGGCCCTGGGGAGGACGCACGTGCAGAGTAGGCTTCCAGACCCTCACACACCTCCAGGGAAGGCCCTGGGGAGGACGTACGTGCAGAGTAGGCTTCCAGACCCTCACACACCTCCAGGGAAGGCCCTGGGGAGGACGTACATGCAGAGTAGGCTTCCAGACCCTCACACACCTCCAGGGAAGGCCCTGGGGAGGACGCGAGAATAGAGTGGGCGCCCTGACCCTCACACACCTCCAGGGAAGGCCCTGGGGAGGACGTACGTGCAGAGTGCTTCCAGACCCTCACACACCTCCAGGGAAGGCCCTGGGGAGGAGGCAAGAACAGAGTGGGCGCCCTGACCCTCACACACCTCCAGGGAAGGCCCTGGGGAGGACGTACGTGCAGAGTGGGCTCCCGGACCCTCACACACCTCCAATGAAGGCCCTGGGGAGGACGCACGTGCAGAGTAGGCTTCCAGACCCTCACACACCTCCAGGGAAGGCCCTGGGGAGGACGTACGTGCAGAGTAGGCTTCCAGACCCTCACACACCTCCAGGGAAGGCCCTGGGGAGGACGTACATGCAGAGTAGGCTTCCAGACCCTCACACACCTCCAGGGAAGGCCCTGGGGAGGACGTGAGAATAGAGTGGGCGCCCTGACCCTGACACACCTCCAGGGAAGGCCCTGGGGAGGACGTACATGCAGAGTGCTTCCAGACCCTCACACACCTCCAGGGAAGGCCCTGGGGAGGAGGCAAGAACAGAGTGGGCGCCCTGACCCTCACACACCTCCAGGGAAGGCCCTGGGGAGGACACTCATGCAGAATGGGCGCCCTGACCTCAGGCTGGTACGTGAGCCCATACTCCACTGTTTGTTTTCACCCATTTTCACAGTGGCTGCTGCTGCATCTTCTACCTATTCTGGGCCCCCCATGAAGAGATCATGCCCCCACCCTCCTCGAAGGGGCTTGTCATCCTTTAGGTAAAGTCCATCTGGCTGCCTTGCGCTCTGATGGGTTCAAGGAAAGCCAGGACTTTGCAGGTTACCTAGCTTTTCCTCATTGTCGGCAATCTTCTCTATGCTTTCCTACATCCTAGGTGGAATGAGAAGGTCCAAGCACTTCACTGTTGATTTTTGGCTTGCTTGCCTTTTACCAATAATCTATCCAAGTGATTCTCCCTTCAGAATTAAATAAAGCTTGCATGTAAGAAATGATGGTCGAAAAGCAGATTTTGTCTGACTTCACAATTAGATCAAGAGCTAGGTTTTACTTTTGCTTTCAAGGCACACAAACCAGCGCTGAGTCTGCAAGAGCAGAAACTCTTGGGCAAAGGCTCTAGGTCACAAACCCCAAATTCCTACGCAGTAAACACAGAAGGCCTGATTCATAGGCTGGGCAGCTGTTTTAAAAAGCCTCCTATGAGGTCAGCAGCTAACCCTCTTTGTTAAAATTAACAGCTAGAAATCAATGCCTTGTCCAACAGAGGTACAATTTAGCTAGATTGATTTTTTCAAAGAAGCAAAATCACATGGAGAGAAGGGTGGGTAGCTTCTAATTTATAAAACGAAGTGCTTTTGACCTTCCTAAATCAATGCTTTTGGGGAAGGCAGGATGAAAGCGTCGACCCGCCAGTCACAATGGGTGATGTGTTTACATAGGAAACATTCTTATTCTTGAGAGAGGCATGCTGAAACATTTGAGGGAAATGCATGGTTTGCATACTTCACCTAAAAACACTGTAGCAAAAAAGAGTAACAAAAAAAATTCACCAAAAAAAAAAAAAAATAATAATAACAGAATTGTTACCTAGTCCACATTCAAAATCACCTAATTGTCCCAAGAAATATGTTTTAGAGTTGGTTTCTTCAAATCAGGACCCAAGCTAGAAGTGTGCTTTACATCCGTTGCTACGTCCCTTATGTAGACCCACAGGCTTCTGTTTCAGATCTGGGGGAGACCAGGCCAGCTGTCCCACAGGGGTGCCACCAGGGTGGCCAGAATAATGGCATCCAAGATTCCCATGAGGTAAGCCCCAGAGTTGGGACATGTGCCCTTCCAGGCAAAAGGGACTTTGAAGATGTGTTTAAGTCGAGGATCCTGAAATGGGGTGAGTACCTTGGATCATTTGAATGGTTTACACCATCACAAGGGTCGTGGGAGGGTCAGGTCAGAGAAAGAGTGATGCCATTGCTGAGGGGCAACACGCCAAGGAATTCAGGTGTCTCCAGAGGCAAGAAGAGATGGTGGGATGGCATCACTGACTCCACGGACATGAGTCTGAGCAAACTCTGGGAGACAGTGAAGGCCAGGGAGGCCCGGCGTTCTGCCGTCCTTGGGGTCGCAAAGAGTCGGACACAACGAGCAGAGGCTAGACAAAGCAAGGACACAGATTCTGAACATGGTGCACAGCCCTGCTAACACCTGGACTTTAGGACTTCTGAGCTCCAGACCAGTGCAATAATAAATCCATGCTGCTTTCAGCCACCAGGTTCGTGGTCATTTGTTACTGCAGCAACCGGAAGCTAACACAGCCATCTGCTGGAGCTGTTTGAGCGCCAAGTCCCAGCGTTCTTTCACTTGTTTCTTTATTTTTTTATTCCCCTGTGACTCAGCAGTTATGTTTACAGTAACTTTCTGCATCGTTTTCATCAATATATTACTGTATATTCTATACTGTGGTTATCAATTCTAAACAGCAAAGTGTTCTCTGCTCCCAAACTAGGTGCCCCCAGCACTGCGAGGTTGGGGTGGCCCAAGTCTTGGGGGCTCTGGTGCCCTTGGACACCAAGTCTCAGAAGCGACCCAGAGTACCCTGCGTGTGGAGGCAGAGCACAGTAGATGGGGACTCAGCACACGGCCTGGCCAGGGTCTGAGCAGCAAAGACAGAAATCCAGCCCACGTGCATTTTGTGTGTTTATGTCATGATTGAAAGAGAAGGGTTTCTGGCAAAGACTTGGAGACCTGGATGCAGCAGACCAACAAAACAGAGTGTCCCGAGTATGTTTATTATGGGTTGAAACTTGTCGCCCAGAGATCTGTTGAAGCCCAAACCCCAGTGGCTCAAGACGTGCCCTTGTGTGAAAACAGGGTCTCTGAGGGTGTCATTAGACGGGACAAGAGACATCAGGGTGGGCCCAGATCTGAAACGATTGGTGTCCTCAGGAGAAGACGGCCAGGCGAGGCGCCCACGGGGAGAGGCCATGTGAAGACGGAGGCAGAGACCTGAGATGCATCCCCGAGTCCCAGAACCCCAAAGGCCGGGGCGGCCCCAGGGGCTGGGGCAGAGGCCTGGGGGAATTCGTCCTCCCCGCCTCCGCAGGAACCAGCCAGCTGATACCCTGACCGGATTTCCAGCCCCAAGCACTGCAGGAAACTGAACATCAGTTGTGTAAGCCGCAGCGTCCGTGGAACTTCCCCCGCGGCCCAGGAGAGGAGCCCGCGATACCGCAGGCAGAGGAGGCTCAGCAGGAACTCGGTGCCACCCACAGGCCCTGCGCCCAGACACCACCACCTCCCGCCGGGCCCCTGCCGCCTCCTAATCCGGCTCCCTGACCTCACTCTTTCCCCAAACTCCCTGCTTCCTGACCCAACAACCAGAGACTGTGCTTGAAAAACCTCAATGCCAACGCACCACTTTCCTGCTCAGGAGTCAGCAGTGCCGTCCCAGAGAAAGTGGAATAAAGTCCGGAGACCTGCGGGCCTCCGAGTCCCCTCCCAGCATGGGCTGCTCCCTCAGCCCCTGTCCGGCCCCCTCGGCCCTGAATCATCTGCCTTCGGGTTCGGGGGTGGGGGGCTGGTCTCCCAACCTCAACCCCACCTGCTGGGCGAGGTCCTCCCTAACTCGTGCTCCCACCCGGGCGCTCTGTCCGTCTGCTTCTTCGGTTCTCCACAGCCCCCGCCGCCACGTGGAACAGTCTCGTTAGCTAGCTGTTTACTTGCAGGAACACTAGAGCGTAAGGTGCAGAGATTCTCGTCTGCCTCGCTCATGTGAGTCCCTGAATCACTGGAGCCGGCCCGGCGCCAGGCGCAGAGCTATTGCTCAGCAGACGCTCGCTGAGATAACCGAGATGGGGGAGGGGCGGGGGCGGGGGCGGGGGCGGGGGGGCTGGCCAGGTGAGTACCCCGGGGGCTGTGATGCCAGAGGCGGTCTGCCCCAGCCGCCTGGGTACGCCTGAGACCTCCCATCTTCCCAGGAGGACTCTAGAAAGCACCCTCTTGTATTTATCGGTTGTTGTAAAAACAGGCATCTGTGTGTCTGCATCTTCAAATCGAGACTCAAAATCCTTTCGTCTTCTCTGCTTACGTTACATGCCGTCACTCTGTTAATTCTACCTGAGACGGAAGGTGAGACCTGACCCAGGGTTGGAGGGTCTGGGCCCCTGGGGGAGTCCTCCCCACCCTCCCTCCCAGGAGCCGGGAAGAGGGGCTGTGGGGGAGGAGTCTCCGGCAAGGAGCCAGGCGCTCACTCAACGTTCACTTGGCACCGTGGGCTGTTTTGGTACCACATCTCAGAAAAAAATGGTCTTAATGATTCCCTGGAGATTTTTATGACTCACACGAATTGCAGTCTGTGTCTCCACACCCAGTTCCCAGCTGCATCTGTGCTACAAGAGTAAGCGTTTTGGGGGATTTGTTTGACTTTTTATTTCTTCAAAATATCCAAAGGATTAGAAGCTACATGATTTTCTCTCTGATACTTTGAACCTTACCCACACATGTACAGCATTATCAAGGAGGAAAATTCACTCTCTCTCTCTCTATATATATATTCTCTCTTACTGTAATTATTTAAATGATCCATTGGATATCAATAAAGTACAAGAAACTTTTGTGATTCATTGTCAGTAATGCCTGCCACCCATGACAGAGATAGCAGCCAAAAGAGCAGAGATAGGGTGTGCGTCTCTCAACAGCGCCTCTGGCTCAAGTTCCCCTGTGCGTTTCATGCACATAAAAAAAGAACAAGTTTCGTATTTTCCTAGTTTGAAGAGATTTGGAAGGTCTAATATTTTGGCCAACGTGGCCAAATGCAAAGAGCAGACTCATTGGATAGATTGAGGGCAGGAGAAGAAGGGGACCACAGAGGATGAGATGGCTGGATGGCATCCCTGACTCAATGCACAGGACTTTGAGCAAGCTCTGGGAGATGGTGAAGGACACGGAAGCCTGGCATGCTGCAGTCCATGGGGTCGCAGAGAGTCGGACATGAATGAGCAAATGAACAATAGCAACAAATTGAAGGGAGAAGGAGAGAGAATTTTAAAAAGAGAAAAAGAGAGAGAAGCCCAGTGACACACAGGGTGGGTGGGCTCCATGCTGCCCGTGGGGACAGTGGGGGCCATGGTGATGCAGTTTCTGACCCCAGTGTGGTCACAGAAAGGAGACGCGGGCAGGGTTCTCAATGCACCTGTGGCCTTGCTTTAAACCCAGAGGAGAGGACGGAGCAAAGCCTTTGACCCCGGGTCCTTATCCATCAGCCAAAAACCCACCACCTAACCTCTGAGATTTAGGAAGAGAAAATAAGTCAGCAGAAAAAGCTTTGGTTTGAAATTCCCTTTTTCGTTGGTTCTCTGCTATAATTAGCAAATTACATCATCTCTGATACCTCAATTTCACCACCTGAAAAACGGGGAAAGTAACAGATTTGCCGCCCACTTCTTGGTCTTAGGAAGATGGAAGATGACATCAGTCAGATACACCAAAAGCAGGGCTCTTATTTCAGCACATCATCGGGTTTCCTCTGCAGGCAGAGGTGCACCACCATTCCTCAGGGGGTCAGATGCAGGAGGCCCTAAAGGATACCCTAACGAACCCCAGAGCTTCCTCCAGCCCCACCACTGTGTGTTCAACTACATGGAGAGGGCGGCTTTGACTTCCCTGGTGGCTCAGATGGTATAGTGTCTGCCTGCAGTGCAGGAGACCCAGGTTCAATCCCTGTGTCGGGAAGATCCCCTGGAGAAGGAAATGGCACCCCGCTCCAGTACTCTTGCCTGGAAAATCCCATGGACAGAGGAGCCTGGTGGGCTACAGTCCATGGGGTCACAAAGAGTAGGACACGACTGAGCGACTTCACTTTTGCTTCATGATTCAGCAACCATCTCAACACATGACTGGGTGGGCACCTTTTCCTGGTGAGACCACCCGTGAAGTCACGGTGCTGGCAGGAAATACCCTGCTCCCCAGGCAGTCAGGAAGCTGCAGGCGGCTGGCTGGTTCACAGGGCCAGAGCCCGCGCCCTGCACGGTGTGAACAATTTGCTCTGCAGGACTGCGTACCCCACCAATCCACTGTTCTCAGACAGCAGAACAGGGCCCCGTGCGTGCCCAGGGTTCTAGACGACGTCAGCACGAACTAAGTAATCAGTTTATTCCCAGAGAGGCAGCACTCGGAAGCGTGCTCCTGCTGACTTTGCTACAGAAGCAGAAAGCCGAGGACCGCAGAAACTGAAAATAGCTCCAAGCTGTCCTCTGTGTCTGACAGAGACCACGGCCAACGCTGCAGAGAGGACGTGATAACCGGAGGGACCCGTGCGAGCTGGGCTTCTTGTCTCGTATCGATCCTTGCAAATGACCACACTGACACATCACACACGCCCTACCAGCGTTCGTCCCAAATCTCACCTTTTCCTTCGTGTCTGCCCAGTAGGTGCTGAAGGCTGGTGGAGCTGACGCTGCTGCCAGCACCGTGCGGGGCATCTAAACACCCATGGGAACTGCAGAGGCTCGGTCACGCTAGTCTTTCTTCCGAATGCATTACACGTATACTGCTCTTTTCTAGAATTCCTGTAAGGATGAGAGTTCCGGCCTTCTTCTGGACAAATGTGAATGGTGACATAGCCAACGTGCCTTTGCCAACTCCAGCTTCGGAGACAGGTGGGTTCTGTAAAGACACACTGATGGCAGGTAACAAGCAGGCTGGGAAGATCGACTCATCCATCTCTTTTCAAACTCCCAGCTATCTTTTCAAGCTGTAATTGCACTGCTTGTAATTGCTTTATCAGTTCTGAGTCTTCATTATCCTTCTTGTCTCACTTCTATTCAATCCAGTTTGGATTGTTTTTTCTGTCTTTTTTTTAAGGAACAATGAAGCTGTCTAGATTCCCAGAGCAGGACAAGAGGCAAGAGGCCATCTGCTGACGTCTGCGGGTGACGTGGGTGCAGGTGGCTCAACCCTGACCTGGGCGCGAGCCTGCTGCTACCGAGACTCACTCCCAGGGGCTCTGAACACACTCGGTGTGTTCTCTCCTTCAAGACTGAAGGGCTCCCCAAAACTTCACCCCTGCCCTGCTTCTCACCCCTCGCCCCTGGCTGAGAGCTGGGGACGTCCAAGCTACAGCTGTTGGGAAATCAGGAGGCTGGTCACTGAAGGAGTTCACGTTGACAGATGCTAGGGATTGGAAGAACACCTGCCTGGAGGTGGTCCCGTTGGTCCCCTGGCTCCCGGGGAGATGCCAGGGGCCGGGCCGCCGGTGCCCCATCTTCCAGCATCCTCACTCGGCCGAGAGCTGTCATCCCCCCACCGACCCATCAGGGCAGGTCTCTGTGCTCCCCACAGAGTGCTCTCCTGCCAACTGAGGCAGGCAGCAGGGCTGCCGCCCTCCTGGCTCTGTTCTGCCTCAGAGGTGCCAGAATCATCTCTGCTGTGAAAAACCAGCACAGAGTTTCAGCGGGAGAGGCCAACACCCCAAGAATCACAAGGAAATAAGGGGAAACCACGATAATGCTGGGGGTGGCTTCTCTGGACCTGGTTTCTAAGATCGACCAGACAAGAAAATGACTGTTATTAATAAACAGAACCCTGAAATCAAAGCACTTTAAAACACGACTGAAAGCACTTGGACACGACTGAACTGAACCGAGGCCCCTGCTCTTCGGGGTTTGGTGGTATATAAAAAATATGTACACGTTCTAGTGTTTTCCACAGGGCATTCTGTGAAATCAGAAACTTGCCTAAACCGCCCCCTGCTGCCCCCGTGTGTCTGCAGCACCTGGACACAGAGGTCAGGGATGGAGCAGGGATCCAGGGGCTGCTGCTGACCTCAGCTCAGAGGCTCATCCTGGATACTCTCGGAGGGAGCCCCACTCCCCAGACTTGCCCCCCCCGTCCCACGTCCCTCCCCCAGATGACTGATGGGGCCTGCGTGCAGGTCAGGAGGCTACGGTCACCCCTGGTCTCACCCTCCAGAGGCCCCCACTCCGTATCACAGTGCCCAGCCCAGCGAGGCAGGTGCTTCTTCCTTAAGCCCTAACTGTCTCTGGTGTCCTCATTTCCCAGCATTTCCACTGGTCCTGCTACACACACTAGGCCAAAAGGAGCAAGGCACAGGACCAGCGAACCCCGAAGAGCAAGGGCCTCGGCTCAGTTCAGTCGTGTCCAAGTCTTTGCAACCCCATGGGCGGCAGCACGCCAGGCCTCCCTGTCTATCACCAACTCCCGGAGTGTACTTCACTGGGGCCTCAGATATGTTCTTTCTGACAAGCCCCTTCCCGGAACCCCTCAAATGGCAGCTGATGGGATATTTCCTAATGGGATCTGCTGAGGCATTTTGGTTTAGTTTTTCTTTTGTTTTTCTCCAG
Organism: Tragelaphus eurycerus; assembly: GCA_935064755.1. Lineage (NCBI taxonomy): Eukaryota > Metazoa > Chordata > Mammalia > Artiodactyla > Bovidae > Tragelaphus > Tragelaphus eurycerus. Next base: position 3,595,655 of record CAKXYN010000114.1, read on the forward strand.
GATACAAAGGGTGATGGCCTCTGATGTGTCACGTGGACTCTTATGAAGAGTTACCTTCCTTTGAGTTTATAGAGAGCCCCCGCAGGACCTCTGAGACAGGAAGCCTTCCCTTGGCAGAGCTGAGGAGAAGGTAGGTTGCAGATGCTCCCAGCTTCTGATGCTGACTCCCTGTCTTGTTTTCAATCTTTAATCTCGACCTTCACCAGAGCCCTTTTTCCAGAGGTTGGATGGAACCATGGCGTGAGGTACAACTGGACAAGAGTCACCTCTGAAGACACCTATGTATTTGTGGCTGTTGTTCAGTCACTCAGTCGTGTCCAACTCTGCAACCCCATGGACTGCAGCACGCCAGGCTTCCCTGTCCTTCACCAACTCCTGGAGCTTGCTCACACTCACGTCTATCAAGTCAGGGATGCCATTCAACCATCTCATCCTCTGTCGTTCCCTTCTCCTCCTGGCTTCAATCTTTCCCAGCAACAAGGTCTTTTCCAATGAGTCGGCTCTTCCAATCAGGTGGCCAAAGTATTAGAGCTTCCAGCTTTAGCATCAGTCCTTCCGATGAATACCCAGGACTGATCTCCTTTAGGATTGACTGGTTGGGTCTCCTTGCTGTCCAAGGGACTCTCAAGAGCCTTCTCCAACACTACAGTTCAAAAGCGTCAATTCTTTGGCACTCAGCCTTCTTTATGGTCCAGTTCTCACATCCATACATGACTACTGGAAAAACCATAGCTTTGACTAGATGGACCTTTGCATAAAATGTCCCAAATTTTTGCATAAAATGTCCTACACTTTACACACACACACACACACACACACACACACACACACACGTGAAGAACATTCCACATGTAAGAACTGTATCAGTAAAAGGAGCAACAAGGCTGGGACCATCACAGACAGTCCTGCTCATCAGTTCCTCCTTCCGTGCAAGGCTTGAGGTCTTACCCACAGGCCACCAGTAAACGTTCCTGATTGATTGAATGAACACACTGTTGTGGAGGTGGATATTTTTTCCGAAATAAGACTTTTTTAGTCATCACACACGTTCAGACTGGCACTGAGTGTGAAGCCCTCATGCCCAACTCTGTTGCCATCTGATCTCATTTATCTGAGCCAAGGATCTTTTGCTCTGAAGGCTGAGGAGGATGTGTGCGGGAAACCTGGCCCCAGAAAAAGTCAGACACCCGCTCAAGACCCCTGGGGACATTTCCCCGCTCCTGAATTGGAGCCTGGGGTTTTCAGCATCATCTCTCAGAAGCAGCCACTGACAGGCTGGACCCAGGGTCTTTCCGTTTCCCCACAAACTTTACAAATGCATCCACACATCGGCCTGTGTCCTGCAGACACTCCTAGTGAAGTGAAGTGAAGTCACTCAGTCGTGTCCAACTCTTTGCAACCCCATGGACAGTAGCCTGCACCAGGCTCCTCCATCCATGGGATTTTCTAGGCAAGACTACTGGAGTGGGTTGCCATTTCCTTCTCTAGGGAATCTTCCCAACCCAGGGATTGAACCCAGGTCTCCCTCACTGTAGACAGACGCTTTACCGTCTGAGCCACAAGGGCTTCAAGGAGGCAGACACTCCTGGCCACTCTTCATTTACCAAGAGTCAAAGGCAGGCTGCCTTTCTGTCATACGGACAAGGTGACACCGGGAAATAGGAAACATTCCTCTACCTCATGTTCTGTTATCAAAAGTAACTTCAAGAGCTCAGTCGACTTTCCTGCTCTCCTGCAACAACTTAGCACCTACGTTTGCATTAGAAGTACTGAGGATAAGACAACTTTAGACCAGGAGACCTTAGCAGGTAACTACAGTTAGTGATGTAACAGGTTCTGGGGGTTACCAAGCACTCGAGGGGATCCTGGCGCACAGCCAGTCGTGGTGCCAGTTTGGCTGCCACCGTGAGCACCCTGGAGCCTGTCTCCTGAAGCTGACCACTGAAGGGCCTCAGTAATCTCCCTGCCGGAAATACAACAAGGGTTCCCTGGACGTCAGGGTGCAGGTGCCCCCCAGCACCCCATCACTCCGCCCCAGCCCCTCCAGCACCCCATCACTCTGCCCTGCCCCGCCCAGCACCCACTGCTCCTCTCCACTCCCCCCAGCGCCCCAGCCTAGCACCCCATCACCCCGCCCCGGCCTCCCCAGCACCCCATCACTCTGCCCCGGCCCCCCCCAGCGCCCCATCACTCCTTTCTGCTCCCCGCAGCGCCCCAGCCCAGCGCCCGTCGCTCCTCCCTAACCCCCCAGCACCCCATCACTCCTCCCCGGGCCCCCTCCCAGCACCCCATCGCTCCGCCCCGACCCCGCCCAGTGCTCCATCGCTCTGCCCCAGTACCCACTCAGCCCTCGGCCCAGGCGTCCCCCACCTGCTCCCGCCTGGCTGCAGAGGGATCCACCTCCTCCCTTGGCCCCAACAACACCTCCCAAACGTCCTAAGAGGCTACGTGACCCGACCTCTGGCAGGTGAGAGTGACCCCTCACTTTATTTTCCCTGTGTGTCTTAATTGATAATGACTTGTCATTTCCCCTTTAAAAAGTCCACATGAGAAGACTCTGAATCTCACCTTGGGTGGTAATTTTTCTTCCTGTGTTCTAAGTATCCCTTTTGCGGGAAATTATTGGCTATAATATGTACACAACCCATATGGGTATGTGTGTGTGTGTGTGTACATGTATGTATATACACACACATTTCACTAAAATAAGCACTAATTTCAATGTTTCATTTCCTCCCTCCAGCCACCCTCCTTCCCGAATAATGAAGCACTCACAGTCACTTCTTCCACAGCCTCTTCCGTGGGCTCTGAGTCTAGGCTTAGGTCCTCTTCGGTGGTCTGACAACAAAAGAGATGCGTGACGTGCAGTTAGCGCTGGTGTTCTTGTAAACAGCATCACGCAGGCAATCAATGCAGAGGACTAACTACATGCTCGGTACTGGACCCCAGGACCCAGAAAGGGCATCAGGGCCCCTCTCCACCTGAGTTTAATTAAAACTCTACAAGGCTTCGTGCCAGAGACAGACCCTTTATGTAACAGGAGGCAATAAGGCAGTGAGTGTTTATATCCACAATGACAAATCATCAGATCAGCCAACTGTGCACGTCTGACGGCACAATGAAAGGAGAAGCAGGTGGTTTATATAACTCCCTGACCAGCACGGTGAGGGTGTGGATTTACACGGCCCCGAAAGTCTCGGGCGTGAGGGCAGAAACAGGTCACAGGGAGGCTTTGCAGCCAGCCTGTGAGAGTGGAACAAAACCACAGTCTCGAGCCAAAGCTCAGAGAGCAAATTACACCAGAGAGAGCCACATCCCAAATCAGAAAATCACAGCGCCGTGTTTCTGCAGGCTAGGCCTTGAACAGAAAGGTCTGTGTCTGAGCTCTGCTTCCCACTTAATGACTTCAGGCAAATTGTTTAACCCAAACCTCAGTTTCCCCACATAGAAAATCAGGGACATAAGCATATCTGCCTCCTGGAGACACAGACAGAATTCAGGGAAGTAAGGCCTCACGGCAGTCCGCCCCAGCCCTGGCGTGCAGCGGGCGCTCAGCGTTGCCTGCTGTCACAACCATTTCTAGTTTCATTTCCAGCCCAGCAGCCATGAGATCATCGTCCCTGTACGAGCTAGGCTGGGAACTTCAGGAGTCATGTTTGATCTGCATTGCTTAAAAACAGGGCTTTCTCCTCTCTCTAACATGAGATGACACCTCGGAAGGAAAAATCTCGTTGAGTCCTCTGAAGGGCAGACAAGACGGGTCAGCCGGGCCTCCTGCGCTGGTGCAGCCCTGCCTTCCCCACCACATTCCCAAGGCCTCACTCCCCAGCCACACCCCCGCCCCCGGCGCACACCCTGGGCGCTGTACCCCTGCTGACAGCAGTGGCGGGAAGGCCCTGCTCTGAAGATGTGTGTGTGTCTAACGTGCTGACACACCGTCCGCACAATCAGCTCAGTTCAGTCGCTCAGTCGTGTCCGACTCTTTGCAATCCCATGAACCGCAGCACGCCAGGCCTCCCTGTCCATCACCCACTGCCAGAGTTCACTCAAACTCATGTCCATCGAGTTGGTGATGCCATCCAGCCATCTCATCCTCCGTCGTCCCCTCTCCTCCTGTTCACACAATACTTTGTGCTTATCTTGGGGCCAGCTTCTTCTGGGGTTTTATGGAGGGCCCAGTTTTTAGCACGTTTCTGTGTCAACATGTCTCATTCATGAGTAAAATATGCCTTCCAAATACCTCAAAACAATTCATAAACCACAAACACTTTCCTTAGACAGTCAAATGAACTTCCCCTGGTCTGTGTGCTAAAGCAGGGTCGATTTTTCTAAGGACGTATAGGGATTCTACATAAGGATTTTTATAAAGATCCTCTAGTCCAGTGACCCTCAAATCCAACTTAGTTCAGTTCCCTCTCACTGCAGATGAGAAAAGAGATTAGAAGGGAAGTAACTCATGAAAGCAGGAAAAACCTAGAATCAAAACCTAGAGCATTGACCACTACCCTGGAAGACCAGCATCTGGTTCTGTTAAATGTGCGTAAAAGCAAACAATGCAAGCATGGGCATCACAGAGCAATTTTCTCATAGAAAATCACACCTTTTATGCAAGGATTTTGTGACACTTAACTTGGAGTTCAGAGGTCAAATGGACTCCATCTAGTTTTGCCCAATTCCTTGATATGGGAGTTATTTTAGTATCACACAACATAAAACACGTGCCAAACTGGGAAACACCATCGGCCTCTGGGTTCCAAAATAGATCTCACGTTTTCCTGACACCATGAAATATCTCAGGGTTAATATTTCAGATTTAATCTTTCTGTAGAAAGAGCTCTCATTTCTGGGTTCCAAATAAACAGAGATTGAATGCTCTGTCTTAACTTCCTTAGGGTTTACTGTCCCCAAAACATTCACCCAGGAAGCCTGAAGAAAATTTCTTTTGCTTCAGGATCTTTAAATTATCCAATTTTTATTATTTGTTGTTGCATATACATGAACCTCAAAGACTTCTATAAAGGTGTCCTCTCTGTGGGATGGTGAGGCCATGCAGTCTCTCAGCCAACGGTGCTTCAAATTATTCCAGACTGCAAGCTTTTTCTAAGATCATATTATATATATTTCTAATAATGTGAGTATATTTATTGCTGGTGTATTTTCAACTTTAGAAACATCTAAAGTGCAAGCTGCTGTCAAGAGCTTGGGTCACTGGCCACGACACAGTGTCGAGTCCCAGAAGACATGCTCCAAGCCTCCTCCACTCCTCATTGCTTTCTAAGCCCACAACCAACCCTCCCCAGACAGAAAGGCTTCCTCCACGGGGCTCAGATGTTGAGGGGCGCCAGCTGGGCGCCACACCACCACCACCAGCAGAGTTCAGATCACCAGGAGGGGCTCAGAAAGCAACCAGAGATAGGAATGGGCCTTTTGGTCCATCATTAATTCAAGTCATTAGTTCAACTTGTTAAAAACCCAAACCTTCCTCAAAAGAAAAAATAAACTTGATTTGGCAGCCTGCTGAGTGAGAGGTTCTTTCTGAGGTATGGCTGTCACTGCTGAGAACAGTCTCGTGTGCAGACAGAATAACCAATAGCCTTGACCTGTGGGGTCATCGCCTCCCACTCAGGTGCTCCGTCGAAGAACTGGCCTTCATATTTGTGCCAGGCTTGACAAGCTCCTCTGACCAATATACACACCCCAGGCATTAATAAGTTAGTGTGGCTTCCAAAAAGTATTAAATATAAAACATTAACTAAATTCTCTTCTGAAACAGAATCTCTCCTTCTGTTCAAAATTACATGAATGTCTCAATACATAGTGTATATATATATAAATAATATATCTATAAAACATGTAAACTAGGAAGAATTGAACTTACAGATATGATGTAGGATGTACGAGATAAGGCAAAAGGTTTTGTAAAGGATTTTGTAAAGGTTTGGTCAGTTATTAAAATTTGCCATTTATAAATGTGATTTGAGTTGCTGTAAACACAGCACAGGTATATTAAATAATTCAATAGACTTAATAACTTTGGGGAACTTTCTCTTCCAGGAAAAATATACGTTGATGTTCTAGAATTCAAGCTAAACAAACGAAATTCCAAGAAAGGAGAGCTTTGTGCTCCTAGGGCAGCGCGAGTTAAGCAGAATCACACCTGCCTCCGCCCGCCAGGCAGCCCCGGGGGCGGCCGCTGACACGTACATTCCCTTATCTTCATCCTCAGGCTCTGCTCTTGATTCAAACACGCACCCGGTTAGGGTTGCATCATCTCTACGCCTTGTTTTTTAAAGCGGAGCTCATCACTTGTTTCGCCTTCGGGTTTCATCCTTCACTCTAGCAGTTGGAGGACTTATAATTTAAAGCCACTTGTTGAAGGAAATAAACTGATGGAGCTTAGTCTGAAAGCAGGGAGGCTCTTTGAAGGCACACACTCTTAAGATGCATCCTGAAGTTTGGCTGAAGAGCAGCCATTTTTCTCTTCATTCATTTTCATTCATGTATTTACACCACACACAACGCCTTGTGTGGGTGTGTGTGCACACACATATGTACAGTTTATATGTGTATATAAACACAGCACACACACCTATACTCATTAAACATCCCAGACCCTACCACATAATAGTCGCTCAATAAATATGATTTCTTTATAGTACACAGACTGCCCACTGGTCGCAGAGTTAAGGTTTTTAAGGATACTGTAGAAAAAGTACCACACTTTCCTTCTCTGGACTCACCTCTATTTCCATGGGCTCCACCTCTATCTTTTTCCATAGCTCCAGCAACTGTGCAATGGGCATGTTTGAAAACTTTCCCTCCGATCAAGTATGGACAGGGAGCAAGCAAATGACCGGAGGCACCAAACAGCACGGAGATCCAGACAGGATGTCGGAGCGCAGGCAGAGGCGGGCGGCGCTGGAGGAAGGGAGCCGGCGAGGACGCAGTCCTGCTGGGACGGCCGCGGGCGCCGGTCCCGGTCCTCGGGCCCGGGGGCTGGGGAGGGAGCCGGGGGTCTTCAGTGTGGCTGCTCCGCCGGCGTGTCCTCGCCCCCGACGGTCGTCACGCCACCCCTGGGCTGCGCCAGGGTCTCGGCCGCTTCGCGCTGGCCGGCGCTGCGAGCCGAAGGAGGAGGAGGCAGGCTGCAGCCTCGGGATGCGCGCTGCGACTTTCCCGGAGTGCGCGCCGGCTCGGCCTCAGATTGGACTGGCTGCCTCGCCCCCTCCCCTGAGCGGCCACTCCCCTCCCCCCACTATTTTACCTTAATTGGCTCTAAACGACGGGTGAAAGTTGGGTCTGAGGATGCTGCTGCCATAGAAACCGCATAGCAACCGAGGGTGGGGGAGGAGGGGTGGCGAGGAGGGGGCCGTGCGGCAGGTTCTGCCCTCTCCCTCCCCTCGCACGCGCGCGTGCACACGCGTGCACACACCCTTCCCTTCACCAAGGACTGCGCTGAGCCCCCTACGACCACCTGCAGCCAGCGGGGACGCTAGGGGCGTCCAAGGCCAGAGGCCAGGTACTCGCGAGCTGCTACTCCTGCACCAGCGTTTCAGAGACTCTGCATCAGAGAACTGCCGCTGGAGGGGCAACTGGGGCAGCACCTCGGCCTGGGTCTCCCCACCCCCCGACCCCCCAAGCATCAGGGAAGCACTCCCTCTCCAGGGAAAAGAAAAGGAGGTGGGGCTTGGGGGGCCGGGACCGCGGCCTGCGACTCGTCCTGCTCCAGCCAAGGCCGTCCTGGGGCAGGCCGGCGGCCTCCGCACCTCGGGAGGGGGCAGCCCTGCTGGTCTTGGGAGACAGGATGAGAAGTGTTGGGCGGGTCAACTCCCAGGCGGGGGGCTCAGAACAAGGATCCTGCTGGACTCGGAACAAGGACTGGGGAGAGGGGAGGTCACGCACATCAGACGTTTGCTAAGTTGCAGGGAGAATGCTCTGTGCACCGAGAACAGCGTCTGGTTTAATGTCCCGTGTGATGCGGATTTCACCATCCCGTCTGGTAGATGAGAAAACCCTGAGGCTCAGAGAGAAGGACTGAGCCCAGAGTCACACGGCCCCCAGTGGCAGAACCGGAAGTGAAGTCCGGCTGACTCAGCTGGGGCTCTGTGATCCCAGTTTCCTGCAGAAGGGAAGCCAGGAGTGCGATTTTCTAAGGAACGTTTCCCTCCTTTGGGTCTCTCTTTTTTTCTATTTTTGGTCTTTGTACTTTTCCTCACACCGTCTCTGTCTAGAATAAAAGATGTCTGCACGTGGAAATACATTCATCTCTCCAGATTTCTAAGGCTAATGTGATTTTTCGTTTCCTCCTTTGGGAAATGGTGGTAAAGTCTAATACAATTTAATGTTGCTTCTGGAATAAGTATTCATTTCTATAGCAAATTCCTTTATCTCTGGGAAAAAATATCTAAGAAATGCCTTACTGCTTCCAAAACTTACCAATAATATCTTTGTCCTTTTCATCATTATAAAAATCACAAAGAAATCCAATTCATTAGAAAAACAAAAAACCAGCAATAACCACTCGTTCAGTCGTGTCCGACTCTGCAAATCCTGGACGGCAGCCCACCTGGAGGGACAGCCCTCCTCTGTCCATGGGATTCTCCAGGCAAGAGTACTGGGGTGGGTTGCCATTTCCTTCTCCAGGGGATCTTCCCAACCCAGGGGTTGAACCCACATCTCCTGCACTGAAGGCAGAATGTTTACCATTTGAACCACTAGGGAAGCCCCAACAATAACCACAAACTAGCTCAAATTCCAGACACTGCATGTTTCAGAGGGAAAATATAGTCAGAATTAACAGAAAAGTTTCCATTCTTAGTGTGAATTTACAAAAGTCACTTTATCTTTCTTCAAAATGGGGCCAGTAAGGATTTAAAACATTAATTCCATTCAAAATAAAAATAATACCATATTGTTTGGTTTCAAAAGTGACAATCACTGATTGACAGAGCAGAGTGAAGGCTTCCAATGTGTTCACCAAATTAAGGTGATTTGGGGCATAACTTAAAAGGTCAAGGTTGTTGTTGCTCAGTCACTAAACCATGTCCAATTCTTTGCGACCCAGTGGACTGTAGCATGCCAGGCTCCCTGTTCTCCACTATCTCCAAGAGTTTGCTCAGATTCATATCCATTGAATCGGTGATGCCAGCCAACCATCTCATACTCTGTCATCCGCTTATCCTTCTGCCCTCAATCTTTCCCAGCATCAGGGTCTTTTCCAATGAGTTGGCTCTTCACATGAGGTGGACAAAGTATGGGAGTTTCAGCTTCAACATCAATGCTTCCAATGAACACTCAGGACTGACCTCCTTTAGAATGGACTGGTTGGATCTCCTTGCAGTCCAAGGGACTCTCAAGAGTCTTCTCCAACACCACAGTTCAAAAGCATCAATTATTCGGCCCTCAGCGTCTTTATAGTCCAACTCTCACATTCACACATGACCACTGGAAAAACCATAGCTTTGACTAGATGGACCTTTGTCAGCAAAGTGATGTCTCTGTGTTTTAATAGGTCAAGATTTTTTAAAATTCAAGATTAATAACGGGTGAACTGAAATGGGTTTTGTGTAATAAAGAAAAGGAAATCATTGGTATAAAAAGTAGTGCTGAAGAGATGCCTGGACTTTTCCATCTGAAGGACTGAGCACAGGAGGCCCTGGAAGCCAGGTGGGGGGAGAAGATGAAGTAGGTCCTTACTGGGAGTTCATAAAACCTCCACTTTCTGGAATTTTCCATGAGTATTCTGAGGTGGGGCAGACAGAAGGGAAGCGCTGGTCTTTTCACCTGGGGGAGGAACAGGGAAGAAGAGGACATGGGGTGGGACCTCTGGTGAGGGACTAGCCACCTGCATCCCAGGGCGAGGGGCTGGAACCACGCAGGTCAGACCCGCTGTCTGCAGACACAGAGGAGCTCGTATTACAGGCATAGCTTAGGAGTCTGATGAGTGAATGCTGAAAATATGGCTCATCATTTAGATGACGTCTCCTTTTAAACTATGCAAATGTGACACTAATAAAGAGATTGAAATCTGTTCAGCAGCTTCGCAGGTGAAGCAGAGGAGCAGGGAGGAGGGAAGGGATGAATCGAGGGGGCAGGATCAGGTTCTGCACCTGGGAACCCTGTCCATGCCCGCCACACTCTGCACCACGGCCTCTGAAACACCAAAAGATTGTTCCTGAAAGGCAACCAGCCACCTCGATGAATTCTCTCCCCGCCGCCATCACCTTCATGGATGCCACCTGCCCAGACATGGTACCTGGCGTGCTGGATGGAAAGGAAAGAAGAACAGACTCCCTAGGAAACCAAAATGTAAAATAAAGTTTAAAAGACAAGTTTCAAACAGATGTATTGTTCCAGTAAAAGATCACCCCACTTGTAAATCTCAAATTAGGAAATGCAAACAATTAGACACGGACGAGTTCTCCAAAAAAGAAGTCATGTTAAGTCGCTTCAGTGGTGTCTGACTCGTTATGGCCCCATGGACTGTAGCTTACCAGGGGATCTTCCTGACTCAGGGACCGACCCGTGTCTCCTGTGGCTCCTGTATTGCAGGTGGATTCTTTACCACTGAGCCACTGGGGAAGCCTAAAGGAAGTGATGATCCCGTCCAGATACCTAAGAGGATAAAGGCCCACATAGAGGGAAAAGAAACTGTGTCCTCAGTCCCAGAAGACCTGAACGACTTTTTCAACAAGAACACAAGCATCAATTTCCAAGGAGAAAAAGCTGTTGGCACATCCTTGCAGAAATGGGTCTGTAATGAAGCAAACTCTGCAGACGGAAAGTGGCGGGAGCATCCCCAGAGCCCCGTCACTCTTGGTCACAGACACTGTGCCCAGAGGCGTGCGAGCTGATCTCAGAGTCCCGGAAGCCAGCCCCAGCCAAATCCCTCGCCGCCCCGCAAATCTTGAAATGGGTTTCTTCTCTGAGCGAGACTGGTAACGTGGGTGTAAGGGCGTCTCGTGAGCCGAGGGGAGGGCCCGTGGCTGATGCCGTGTCACCCGGTGCTTGAGATGACAAGACGGGCTTGACTCCCTGGAGAAACGACCCGGTGGTTTACCCTGGGCTGTTCTGTCTGGCTGGATGCCGGACCAGAGGATTCGGGAGAGTGAGGAGAATTACTCATTTCTAGGGAGGTGACCACCAGCCTTGGTATTTCACTCTCCAGGGTTCACGCATTTCTCCAAACACACCAAAACTAAATCTGTTTTCATTTTAACAAACAGGCACGGTTTCCACTGTCATGGGCTGAAGTGTCTTTTCCCAGCCCCCTCCACCACACGGCTTACACACTGATGTGCGCACGCCCCAGCCCCCTCCACCACACGGCTTACACACTGAAGTGCAAATGCCACCTTGGGTGGAAGGAGGACCTTTGTAGTTGTCATGGGTGAAGATGAGTTCACATGGGGAGTAGGGTGGCCCTAATCCGTTAGGACCAACATCCTTACAAAAGGCGGAGATGTGGGGGGCTTCCCTGCTCCTCTAGGTGCTAGGACTCCGTGCTTCCAACTCAGGGGGCCCGAGTTCAATCCCTGGTCAGGGAACTAGATCCCACCTGCCACAGCGAAGACCCAATACAGCCAAATAAGTAAAAATAAAACATTTTTTAAAAGTTGTAAAGGGGGGTAGATGTGGACACATATGGGCCTGGAGAGAAGGCCCGTGGACGCTTGGTCCTGCGGCCACAACCAGGGAACCGGCAGAACTGGAGAACAGCCTGGGACAGACCCTCCTTAGGGCCCTGCCGACACCTGGACCTCAGACCCCAGCCCCCAGAACTGTCAAATGAGACATTTCCACCGTCTAAGACCCCCATCTGTGGTCGTTTGTGTGGGAGTGAAGCTAGCACACCCCCAGAGGACCCGGGAGAGTCTAACGTGGGTCCACACCCACCGGGGCCCAGAGAGGGTCCACACCCACCGGGGGCCCAGAGAGGGTCCACACCGGCCCCTGGGGCCCATGGCCCGGGGGTCCCCAGCCTCTGGGCCCCAGAGAGGGTCCACGCCACCAGGACCCAGAGGTCCAGGGACACTGGTCCCAGAAGGCCCTGGTCCATACCTCCCTCTTCAGGGAGGACCCAGGGCACAGGGACAAGGTTTCAGATGGAGACGCCTAAGCTTCACACCTCCAGAGAGGCTTCCAGAACCCCCTTCATGTACTAACATCCAGAAAGACACGAAAGGTCTTTGGAACCCAAACCAGCCAGGCCCTATCTCCAGCACGATAGAATCATGTCGCCACACCAGAATGGCGTTTTCTTTTCACCATAAGTTATTCATGAGGAAGAAAAAACTGGCTGAGTACAAAATAAACAGCATCTGTGTATTATGAAAAGTAAATTATTGCAGGCTTCCCAACTAACATTCCGTCTCTGCTGGGGAAAGTGCATGGGATCCCAACAGTGGGAGCTCTGCTCACCCCAGAGAGGCCTCGGGCCTTCTGGACAGAAACACAGCCCTGGACAGACACACACTGACCCCGGCCATGTGAATGTCGTTTGTAAGAAAGAACACGCACACACCAAACACAGAGGACGGTAAAATGATGAAAATCGACATGGACCTTTTCATTCCGCTTGCCCCCTTCACCCATAAATAATGCTTCACAGAAATTAGCACAGTCTTGTAAAAATACTAGCTGCTGCTTACCACTATTCCCGGTTGGGAGTCCTACTAATTTGCTGGTCTTTCCCTCTTTTCTAACTCAGCATACTCTGAAGCAATTGTCAATTAAGTAATTTTCAGGGATGTATTTAATTGGGCTTCCAAAATTTATTCCAACTTTCATAAGGCTAGCCACAGAGTGCATCCACAGCAACGAAACATCACGTGAAGACGGGCCTGTGCCGTCCCTCCTCAGCCAGGCCTCACATGGACGATGCCGGCGTCGCCGGTACCAGGCATTTCTGCTGGGATTCATGGGAGTGACCGTGGCCTTCAAGAAGGAAAGGTAAAGGTAAATAAACATATCTCTAGTTTTGTTTTGTTTTTAAAAAAAGCATTCCCTGTTGGACCAACTCAAGTTCCTTCTGAAAACAAAAATAACAACGTTGATATCTATAAGCTCAACACAAGGCATGCCTTTTTAAAAGTGCGACGTCTGTGGAGCCTGTAGACACAGCGTCCAGCCTCGAGGAGAAGCGAAGAGGGTCAGGACCCAGCCCGGGTGGCTGATTCAGAACCCCTCGCCCGTCCTCCGGTGGCTGATGATCTACAGGTGTCAGCTGTTGTTAATATCACTGTTCACTTAAGCTTTCTAAACATTTTTATCAGGGTATAATTGCTTTACAGTGTTGTGCTTGCATCAGGTATACAGCAGAATGGATCTGTTACACACTCACACACACTCACACACACACACACACACACACACACACACACACACTCCTGTTTTAGATACTCCTCCCATGTAGGCTCCCATGAGTCGAGTCCCCTGGGCTATGTAACAGGTCCTGATTAGGTAGCCATCATATATAGGGCAGTGTGTGCATGTCAATCCAGTCTCCCAGTCTATCCCTTCCCTCCCCTCATCCCTGGGGGATGACTGAGCAATTGAGCATGCACAGGACACAGCTTTAATGATAGTTGAGTCACTTTACCAAGAAAGAAATGACTATCAGTTACTCGGTTAAGAACGGAAGAAGGCAAGAAACAATAAAAATGACTAGAAGCCATAAATAGTAAAACTTAGAAGACTGTGATGCCCCAGACTCTTTACTAGATTTTGGAAGGGAGTGGCGGTGATTCAGTCACCAAGTCCTCTGTCCATGGGATTCTCCAGGCAAGAATACTGGAGTGGGTTGCCATTTCCTCCTCCAGAAAGAATTGGAACCAGTCGTAATTTTTACTGACGTTAGAAAATTAAGCATATGTACAAATGATATTTGGTAAGTTATTAAAACTGTGATAGTTACTTTCTTACAATATAAACAAGCAGTAAAAACATAGGGATCTTCCAAATAATCTTTGGAATCAAGTATCTAGTCCTGGTGAAAGTATTTGAAGTGCATGATAATACAGTTATAGAATAATCACTATCGTGGTACAGAATTCTCTTTTATTGGAGAAAGTGGTATAGCCAGAAGAGGCATTTGAATCCACAACTGAAATGGACCCCTTGAGACACAGCCCAAGGGCAGAAGCGTTTCCAGCGTGAGACGCTCTTTTCCAATCGCAAGAACACAAGTACCAGGGGCCACAGGCCCCAACTCTGGCTCCTCTGTTTGCACAGATTTGTTTGTCTCTGTGCTCTTGACTTTCATTTCTACACCTGATTTTTTAAAAAAGATTAACACATGCTTATCTCATTAGGAAAATGTAAGAACGCAGTGAACAAGCTAACCTTGACACAGGTCTTACAAGAAGAAAGATTTTCCTTGAAGTGTTTAGCTTAAGGGACGACTGGACCAGTAAAAATGAAGGGCATCTTCTGCCTTGAAAATAAAAGGCCATTTCTGCATCAGTGTGTGAGATCTGAAAAGAGTCCTGCAAGGTAAAAGCATGGAAAGATATCCTTGGGTAATAAGCTACCAAGGCCAGAGGCTCTCACCACCAGCATGTCTGATGCCATACTCAGCCATGCCTGATCCGTCTCAAAGGATGCCTTAAAGTTCCCCCAAACCAGAGGGGTGCACTTGCAGGTTGGGAGGGCCTGGAGTCCGTGAGATGATAACCCAGGGACAGTCTTCCCCGGTCAAGACTGGGGGTGTCGTGTGTGTGGACACAGAGGCTTCAGTCTCAGCTGCAGGGGGAGGCTCTGTGCCTCCTTCAGGAACAAGGTTTCTGATTATTCACATAAAGCGAAACATTAGTAAACCCTAGAGGTCAAGTTCGGAGAAGGCAATGGCACCCCACTCCAGTACTCTTGCCTGGAAAATCCCATGGATGGAGGAGCCTGGTGGGCTGCAGTCCATGGGGTCACTAAGAGTCGGACATGACTGAGCGACTTTCACTTTCACTTTCATGCATTGGAGAAGGAAATGGCAACCCACTCCAGTGTTCTTGCTTGGAGAATCCCAGGGATGGGGGAGCATGGTGGGCTTCTGTCTATGGGGTCGCACAGAGTCGGACACGACTGAAGCAACTTAGCAGCAGCAGCAGAGGTCAAGTTAATCTGCGCTCACCAAAGCACCCAATGCAGCACCCAACACACATTCTTGCTTCACAAACCATAATTGATTAGTTGCTAAGGGGATTTTTTTCAGGTATCAACAGAATTGTTCGTGTGTGAATATGTGCACATGTAACCCATGGGTTTCCTGGAAAACAATGAAGCTCCAGAATTGCCTGGCACTCTCTTCTCCTTTTAACTGGCTCTTCAATCTTCCACCTGTGACTCCTCTGCAGCCCCTCCCCAAGGGCAGGACCCTGGCTTAGCCTGTGAAGTCTCAGCAGACAAGCACAACCCTGGATCCACATTTTATCTTTGCTCAAGTCTCTGCCCAGAGTCAGACACGACTGACGCGACTTAGCAGCAGCAGCAGCAGCAGCTGCTGAACAAAGAGATATCTGGGCCTTGGAGGAGGACGTAAAAACCATGAATAGGGCCCAAGAAGATCTGTCTCCCAGGATGCGTGCACTGACTATTGATTTTGCTAAAGTTTTATAGAGTAGACGAGGTCTTTTCCCGGGTTTTAAATGCAGATTCTTTACAGTGAATATTTAATGCATTAGTGAAAGCACTGGTAAAGGAATGATCACAGCAGGACATTTTTTTTTTTTTTAATGCAAGTGTCCCTTTAGTATTACTAGGCATTTCAAGGTTCAATGTAACCCTGAATTCGCAGACTCACATAGGGAATGAAGTAGCATGTGTTTCTTATAAGGACAAAAAAAAAGTCTGAAGAAAAGCTGATTCGTGTTCTCCTCAAGTCCCCAGGAGGCGAACCTCTTCAGTGATGGCAGACGGAGCTCCTGTGATGGGCTAGGACACTTAGCCAGCGAGGGAGACACTCCACCTAAGCAGAGGCTTGGGTCAAGGACCCACGGCTTTAAGAAGCTGTTTGCCCCTAGTGAACCCCGCCCTCTGCTCCCAACCTACCCCCAACCAGGATCCCAGGTTCCCCATGGATGAGCACAGATGCCCAGGGAGGGAGCTGGACCCAGAGGGACCCGAGACAGCCTTTCTATCCACAGAGCAGTGGGCGACCAGAGTGGACCCCAGTGCTGTTCGGTCACCGCATAACTAGGGGAGACCTCGGGAGTTGCCCCAGGGGCCTGGGGTGGTTGGGATTTGACCTCAGAATGCATTCGATTTGCAGAAGAGAAATGTGATTGTTTCTGCACAACTGTTTACAGACTGGTTTTCCAGCATGAGTCAGGTTTCCCTGTGATGGGCAGTAGGGGTCGGGGCGTCGCTCTTGCCTTGGACGTTATCTTACAGCTGTCAGACCTCTGGGCTATTGAATGACGTAATCAGGTGTGGAGCTGGGCAAACCCGAACACCCTTGACAATGAAAGAAAGTTACCTTGTGCTGTTCTTTCCAACTGTACTATTTGATCCCCAGCGTGCCATGTCGACGTAGCTGAAATCCAAAGTGCTTACTCAAGCCCATGTCCCGCCTCTTCGGGGACCTGCTGGACCCACCCGGAGGCCGAAGGGCAGCATGTGAACATCCACACATTCTGCTGGCAACGTCATCATGTGTCTTCATGTCTTGGCTTCCTGTCATATAAAAATACTGAAGTCTGGGCTATTAAAAACAAACCAAATATCCTTCTGATTTATTTCATCTAGCTTTTTCTTGTTGTCTGGCTTGATTTTCTTTAAAACAGCCTTTTGTCTCATGTTTTGAATAGGTTTTTCTTCTATGCAGCTGATTACTGCAGTCTTTTTAGATGGCACTTCTGTCAGCTGAGAAAGCTCAGCTAGACTTTTTTTCTTCCTCGGTAAAAATAGCTGTTTTCTGATTGGAGCATATGGAATTTTCTCTGCATTGTCACACGCTGATCACTCATCAATATAAGTCTTTACTGTCTCTTAAGAAATAGTTTCTAAGTGATTTTTTGAAAAGTGGGAAGAGAGAGGCCAACTTCAGGATCTGTAGATCCTGCGTCCGTGGTTGTCTGGTAGACACACTGGGGTGGGGAGGACGTGACGGGCAGCTGTCAGTCAGGCCTTCTCCCCGAAGGGCAGCAGTGGGGCTGAGACGTCGGCCTGAGTCTGCAGGGCACGTGTCCACGGAGACCAGTGTGATGCCCACAGCACGGCTCCCTGACCCTCTATCTGCCTTCTCCCTTCCCATGAACAGACTCACGAGACACTGGGGGGACCACTCTCATAGATAAGGGGCCCCACACCTGCTGGAAAGCAGGAGCCTTTGCAGGCCCGTCCCCAGGGAGGGCGAGAGGGGCCTAGGGAATGTGTGGGGCGTGCGGAGGGGCGTGGGGAGGGTCACAGGGAAAGCGTGGGGAGTGTGGGGGGCGTGGGGAGTGTGGGGGTGTGGGGAGGGTCACGGGGAAGGTGTGGGGAGGTGGGGGCGTGGGGAGTGTGGGGGGGTGGGGAGGGTCAGGGGGGGTGGGGAGTGTGGGGGGCATGGGGGAGTGTGGGGGGCGTGGGGAGTGTGGGGGTGTGGGGAGGGTCACGGGGAAGGTGTGGGGAGTGTGGGGGACGTGGGGACTGTGGGGGTGTGGGGAGGGTCACGGGGAAGGTGTGGGGAGTGTGGGGGGGCGTGGGGAGTGTGGAGGGTGTGGGGAGGGGTGTCAGGTGTGAGGAGGTGCTGTCTTTCTGCAGAGAGACCCTTCCCAGCGAACTCACCCAAAGAAGCAGGGCCTCGAAGGGTTTCAGAGGCCGCCCTCAGGGAGCCGCCGGCCCTGTGGGCCCTTTGGGTCAGCCCCTGTCCCCCCTCCCAGTTTCTCTCATATCTGTCAGATCCTGAGGCATGAGCACGGATGTGCAAATCTGCATCGAGCAGGCGCCGAGATAGCCTTTCTATCCTACTGGCAGCCGACAAAGCCCCAGTAAGAGAGGATCACCAGCATGACGACCCCAGCCCCGTTGCTGCAGATGCGCTCACAGGGGTGTTTCTGAGCCTGGCGCCTCTCCGTGCGGCCCGGATGCACATGCCCGAACACGGGAGACACCACTCCGGGCCGGGGTCACAGCTTAGCTGCAGCAGGGCGACAAGAGACACGTAACTAAGCCCCTGCATCAGTGCCGTGAGGGGTGGGTGGGGAGCCTGGCAGGGGCTGAAACCCCACGGGAGGGGAGGCTGTGCAAAGGCTTGGAGAGGGAGGCAGGGCTGTGCGCTGTCCGGGCCAGGGTGGTGGAGGCCTGAGGCTCATGTGCTGGGCGTGCGTGTGTGAGAGCAGCCAGGAGGGTCTGGGTGGTGTGGGGGGGTGGGCAGGAGGGGAAGGGGGGAAGGCTGACAGCAGACACTCCATCCTGCCGTCCTGCACAGCACATTAAAAGTGCTTTCCAACATTATTACATCCTCAAGATCATCTGAAATTTCTATGCAATGTTCCATTATGTTCACAAACTTAAATCTGTGGAATGGTTCCCCACAGGGGAGCGTTTTTGCTCCAGGTCCATCTTACAGCAGAAAAGATCAGCTTTGCTTCTGCGAGTGATTTTAAAAGCATCCTAAAATATCTTTACGACTTAAACACAGTTGCCATCTTGGCCAACGTTCGTGAAAGCAGATATGGGAACGTTAAAAAGACGGGCTTACTAACATGAATCAATAAAGTCATATGCCGTGTTCCTGACTAGGAAAACTGAAAAATGCGCACAGGTATTTCTGCAAAAGTTAATTGTAACTGTATTGTGATTATAGTCAAAAAGCCAGTTGTGATTTATAATTTAAGAAAATAAACAAGAGTTTAAACCAAAAAAGAACAATCCTTGCTATATCAGATACAACATATACTCTGAAGGCACGTTAATTAAAGCAGAGTGGGAAATGGGTCAAAAATATATGCATAAACTGAATGAGAACAGTTCAATTAGTAGGTGCAGAAAATATGCAGGGACTTAAAATATGATAGAAAAATACTGAACTTTGACTATAGAGGGATAGATTATTTGAGGCTGTTGTGGGGAAATCAACCATTTGGGGGAAAAGTTAAAGTCTCACTTCCCAAACAAAATTTTCCCTAACAAAATTAGTTAGGGATAATTAAAATCATTGTGAAATAGGAAATCATAACAACAAAAAGAAACTATAGGTGAATATATATGTGACTTGGTTGGGAAATAGCTTTTTAAGCATAAAAATGGAGTGAATCTCAAGGAGATAGACTAATAGATCTGTCCACATAAAATTTAAAGACTACATTTCACATCCCAAAGTGGATGGTAAAGGTCTTCCACAACCACCATTTCCTAATTCATGCAATTACATCTGAACAGATGAGCAAACCCACACCTTTGTTAACATGAGCATGTATATGAAATCTGCCCTCTCATTTTTTTCTTAGGAACAAAAATTTCTGCCTTTCTCCCTATTTGGGGTGGGGGGGCATCTCTTCAAACATGAAATGAAGCATTATCCATCTATTTTAATACGTGTCTATAACACTTTTGATGTTTTCTACTACATTTTAAGGAACCATCTGTCCAAAAATTATTTTCAAAAATCGAAAAATTAGCAATTGGGCAAATTATAGACTTGTTCATGCTTACATGCTTGGAGGTGATTTAGCATGTACCGTCTGATCTAAATGCTCCGAGTAATGAAGAGGCAACTGCACCTTTAAAAACAGGACCCCAGACAGGCGGCTGCAGAGAGTCAGATGAAATTAACGCATGTCCTGAAGGTCACCGCGCTCTTTCCTAGGACTGAGACGTACGCATGCATCACCGAGAAGCCTCAAGGAAGGTTTCCAAGTGCATTCAAACCAAACCAAAACACAAAAGCTGTATTCCTTTGGGCCAGATCAGGGCAAGAAGAGCAGGGCAAAGCACTCAGAACATAAAATACAGAAATCAGGAAGCTGGGAAAGCAACAGTCCCTTGAGCAGATGACACATTTGTGACCTGAGTGTGAGTGAAGGGAAGGTATTGAATCCACTGTGGAGGGAACGTGAGTTTGGGCTGAAAAGACCAGAGTCGAAGCCCACGCCCCAAGTCCATAGCCTGGCTCCGCTGTTTGATCATCCCACGACCTGGTTGATGGCTGTGCTTCTCTGAGCTTCAGCGCCTCCACAGCAAGAAGAACAGTGGTCTTACAAAAGCCAGCAACAGCAACCACGCCTTCCGGACACCACGCTCACACCAGGCAGACCAGCCAGCCTCCCTGCCCAGGCTGCCTGAAGCTCCTCCCGCTTACGTTACAGAGTGTCACGAACCCAGGCCCAGGAGGAAGGGCCACCCCCAAAAGCTGTCCCTGGGTCAGATGGTGAGGGAGCGTCTGGAATAAAGCGGGACAGTGGTCCTGCTGGGCCGCTGGGCCGGAAAAGCGGTGCCCTAGGCGGCTGGTCTTCACGCTTCCATGTGCAGGCTGCCACCTCCTGAAGGGAGCACCAGCTGGGCTTGGAGGGCGGGAACCTTGTGCCTGCATCGGCTTCCCCAAGTTGTCGGGGGATCAAGTGTGTAAATGCTTGTGGAGGTGTAGAGGATTTTATCTATCACAATCAGCTTCACAAATATTAATGTCTTCTATCATTGTGGGCAAATGATTACTCAAACTTCCAAGTCTTGCTTCAGACATCTCCTTGAGGCTTTCCTGCACCCTTCCAAGCCCACTGTGTGCCCCTGGGCGGGGGCTGGCTGCACTGCCCCGAGGTGGTGGGGCACAGGGTCAGGGGGCCACGAATCCTATCTCGTGCCTGCACCCCTGGGTGCAGCGTCCCTGCTGCCAGCTGCTGCACCCAATCCTTGTCTTAAATCCACACTGGACTTTGTTACAAGACCTTTACAACCGTGACCTAAGTGTTCCCTGATGCTCCATGCCCACCTGTTCACTCTTCTGACCTAGAATCAAATGATTTGAGACCTTAATTTTTTAACTTTGTATCTGACACCTAAAGAGTGCCTGGCAATTTTCTTACCGTATTAGTAAACTGAATAATTATCAAAAGCTGCTTCCCTCATGGGGTGCTCAAGCCTCACTTCAGCCAGGGCTGTGTCAGGTGGTCCAGGGCTAGCTCAGGTCAGAGAACAGGTCAGACAGCTGCATGGGTTTCCTGGGAACCTTACAGGTCAGACTGAGCCAGGGCCCAGCCAAGAAGAGCCAAGACATGAGGATGTTTTTACATGGGTTGACAGTATTGAAGGGATAGTGTCTAAGGGTTAAGTAAAATGTTTTGTTTTTTGAGAGAAGATAAACTTTGGTTAGGCTTCCCAGGTGGTATCGTGGTAAGGGATTCACCTGCCAGTGCAGGAGACGTGGGTTCAATCCCTGGGTCAGGAAGATCCCCTGGAGGAGGAAATGGCAACCCCTTCCTGTATTCTCACCTGGAGAATCCCATGGACGGAGGAGCCTGGCGGGCGACAGTCCATGGGGCCGAAAATAGTCACACACAACTGAGTACGCACACAAACTTTGGTTTGTCCCCCAACAAACCAACCTCCTGAAAGTAACAGTCACTGACTGTATACAAAATATAAAACAACTACCTGAAAATTCTGAGAGTAAGCTAAAGCAGGCAGATTTTGGAAGGAAGACAAAATCTGGAAGAAAACACATGTGAGTTCTTGTTTGATGATTCTTAGCTATAGTCACAGTGTGGCTCAGCTGGAGACTGATCAGAACCCAGGGAAACGTCTGTTTTCAGCCAGGACGAAGTAACGGGGGCTGCTGTGCCCTCTGTTACTTGAATAGAAAGATATGAAACAGTTATAGTTTTTTAAATATGTGAAACAATAGATATGAATCGTATTCTCCTGTTTGGCTGGTCATCTGGCCTGGACAATGGACATATTAAATTTCAGCTCAGGACACAGATCCCACTGACCACGTGACTGAGAGATGAGAAATATTTGAGATAAAGTGAATCCTAGGACTTCCCCATATCACTGCCTGGGGAGAGTTTCCTGGTGACAGAGCAAGAAATAGAGTCCGAACAGAGTCTGGTGGTCTCCACGGATGAGGAGATATTTGGGATTTGGGAAGGTCACAGTAGCTAGAATTTCTGGTTTTAAAGCCACTGAAGGGAATTCCCTGGTTGTCTAGTGGTTAGAACCCCACACATTCATTGTGGGGGCGCTGGTCCAACCCCTGGTCAGGGGAATTCAGATCCCGCAATAAATATAATAAAACCAATGAATGGGTGCTGCTGCTAAGTTGAGTCCGTCGTGTCTGACTCTGTGCGACCCCACAGACGGCAGCCCACCAGGCTCCCCCGTCCCTGGGATTCTCCAGGCAAGAACACTGGAGTGGGTTGCCATTTCCTTCTCCAATGCATAAAAGTGGAAAGTGAAAGTGAAGTCCCTCAGTCCTGTCCAACTCTCAGCAACCCCATGGAGTGCAGCCTACTAGGCTCCTCCGTCCATGGGATTTCCCAGGCAAGAGTACTGGAGTGGGGTGCCATTGCCTTCTCCAATGAATGTGTATATATATATGTAAATGTTCAGTCTTTAAAAAAGAATGAAATGCCATTTGCAGCAGCATGGATGAATCTAGAGACTGTCATACTAAATGAAATAAGCCAGACAAAGACAGGTGTCACATATCACTTCTATATGGACTCTTTGATGATGTGATGCTAAGTCACTTCAGTCGTGTCCGACTCTGTGTGACTCCATAGACGGCAGCCCACCAGGCTTCCCCGTCCCTGGGATTCTCCAGGCAAGAACACTGGAGTGGGTTGCCATTTCCTTCTCCAGTGCATGAAAGTGAAAAGAGAAAGTGAAGTCGCTCAGTCAAGTCCGACTCTCAGCAACCCCACGGACTGCAGCCTACCAGCCTCCTCCATCCGTGGGATTCTCCAGGCAAGAGTACTGGAGTGGGGTGCCACTGCCTTAAAAAAATACAAGTGAGCTGATGTACAAAGCAGAAACAGGTCCACAGGCATAGAAACCAAACTTGTGGTTACCAAAGGGGAAGTGGGGGAGGGATAAATTAGGAGTTTGGGATTCACATATACATGTCACTCTGTATGAAACGGGTGACCAGCAAGGCCCTGCTGTATACCACAGGGAACTGTACTCAGTATTTTATAATAACCTACAAGGGAAAAGAATCTGAAAAAGAATATAAATATATATAAATTTAAAACAACCTCATTTACAACTCCATCAGAAACATAAAATATTTAAGAACAGATTTAACAAGATGCACAAACCTCAACACTGAAAACTATAGTACATTGTCAAGAGAAATTAAAGAAATTCTGAGTAATGGAAAGGTACGTTCACTGATTGGAACACTCAGTACTGTTGAGATGACAGTTCTTCTCAAACTGATCTGTATATTCAAGTCGATAACTCAGTCACAATCAAAATCTCAGCAGATTTTTAGAATAAAAATTGGCAAGCAGATTCTAACACTTGTGTGGAAATTCAAAGAACCTAGACTATCTAAAGAACTCCCTTCAGAAGAAAACCAAGTTGGAGAAGTTAAACTACCTGATTTTAGGATTTGTCAAAAACGACATTAATCAGGACACAGGATGAAGTGCGATCCAGCACAAGTGTTGACAGATTGATGGGGGATGTGGAGACCCCAGTGATGATCTCAGATCCTCACTGACCTCATCACCTGATTTTCAGCAAAGGCACCAAAGAAACAACAAGGACAGTCCTTTCAGCAGATGGTGTTGAAACGGCTACACAAACATGTGGTGAGGAAAGAGGTCTTGACTCCTTCCCCTACCTACACTGCAGTGATTTGCTGTAGATCACCCTTAAAACCATAATTTCTGCTTTATTGACTATGCCAAAACCTTTGACTGTGTGGATCACAATAAACTGTGGAAAATTCTGAAAGAGATGGGAATACCAGACCACCTGACCTGCCTCTTGAGAAACCTATATGCAGGTCAGGAAGTAACAGTTAGAACTGGACATGGAACAACAGACTGGTTCCAAATAGGAAAAGGAATATGTCAGGGCTGTATATTGTCACCCTGCTTATTTAACTTATATGCAGAGTACATCATAAGAAACGCTGGGCTGGAGGAAGCACAAGCTGGAATCAAGATTGCTGGGAGAAATATCAATAACCTCAGATATGCAGATGACACCACCCTTATGGCAGAAAGTGAAGAGGAACTAAAAAGCCTCTTGATGAAAGTGAAAGAGGAGAGTGAAAAAGTTGGCTTAAAGGTCAACATTCAGAAAACGAATATCATGGCATCTGGTCTCATCACTTCATGGGAAATAGATGGGGAAACAGTGGAAACAGTGTCAGACTTTATTTTTCTGGGCTCCAAAATCACTACAGATGGTGACTGCAGCCATGAAATTAAAAGACGCTTACTCCTTGGAAGGAAAGTTATGACCAACCTAGATAGCATATTCAAAAGCAGAGACATTACTTTGCCAACAAAAGTCCGTCTAGTCAAGGCTATGGTCTTTCCTGTTGTCATGTATGGATGTGAGAGTTGGACTGTGAAGAAAGCTGAGCGCCGAAGAATTGATGCTTTTGAACTGTGGTGTTGGAGAAGACTCTTGAGAGTCCCTTGGACGGCAAGGAGATCCAACCAGCCCATTCTGAAGGAGATCAGCCCTGGGATTTCTTTGGAAGGAATGATGCTAAAGCTGAAACTCCAGTACTTTGGCCACCTCATGTGAAGAGTTGACTCATTGGAAAAGACTCTGATGCTGGGAGGGATTGGGAGCAGGAGGAGAAGGGGACGACAGAGGATGAGAGACGTGAGTTTGAGTGAACTCCAAGATGTCCCTGAGACAGGACGCCCGCACGCTGCTCCCTGGCTGGAGACGTCGCTGAGGTGAGAAGCACACGCACCACAACTAAGAACAACGCCTGCTCACCACAGCTAGAGAGAGCCGGTGCACAGCAGCAAAGACCCAGCATAGTCAAAAATAAGTAAATAAACGGTCCACACACAAAAAATCCAAATAAAAACTCCTCATCAAAGCATATCATCAAGGAAATAACTAGGCAAGCTACAACTTTAAAAAAAATACAAAAAGTATATCTGAAATAAGCTCAGAATGGATTAAAGACCTGAATGCAAGCCCAGAAACTATAAAACTCTTAGAGGAAAACATAGGCAGAACACTCTTTGACATCAATCACAGCAGGATCCTGTATGACCCACCTTCCAGAGTAATGAAAATAAAAACAAAAATAAACAAATGGCACATAGTTAAAAGATTTTGAACAGCAAAATAAACTATAAATAAGATGAAAAGACAGCCCTCATAATGGGAGAAAATAATACCAAATCAAACAACTGACAAAGGATTTAATCTCCAAAATATACAAGCAGCTCATTCAGCAAAACACCAGAAGAACAAACAACTCAATCAAAAAGTGAGCAGAGACCTCAACAGACATTCAGAGAATACATACAGATGGCTGATAAACACATGAAAAGATGCTCAGTGCTGCTCATTATTACAGAAATGCAAGTCAAAACTACAATGAGGTATCACCTCACACCAGTCAGGATGGCCATCATCAGAAAGTCTACAAACAATGCTGGAGAGTGAGTGGAAAAATGGAACCCTCTTGCACTGTTTGGGAATGCAAATTAATACAGTGACTACGAAGGACACATAATACTAGGACTAAAACTATCATAGGACCCAGCAGTCCCACTACTGGGCATACACCCTGAGGAAACAGATACACCCCAGTGTTCATCATACCACTATTTACAGTTGCTAGAACTAGATGTCCATTGACAGATGAATGGATAAAGAAGCTGTGGTAAATATATACAAGGAATATTACTTGGCCATAAAAAGGGACATGTTTGACTCAGTTCTAATAAGGTGAAAAAACTAGAGCCTATTATACAAGTGAAGCAAGTCAGAAAGAAAAAGACAAATATCATTTATTATATATATATATATATAGTCTAGGAGGACGGCAACAGTGGAGACACAGACAGAGAGAACAGGCTTGTGGATACAGTGGGGGAAGGAGAGAGTGGGATGAACTGAGAAGGTACGGCTGAAACATGTACGTTACCACAGGTGAAGCAGATAGCCAGTGAGAGGTGCCTGTATGATGCAGAGAGCTCGGGCCAAGTGCTCTGTGACAGCACCGAGGTGTGGGATAGGCTGGGACGTTGGAGGGAGGCTCAGGAGGGAAGGGACGTACATATGTCTACGGCTGATTCATGTTGATGTATGGCAGAAGCCCACACAATATTGTAAAGCAAGTATCTTCCAATTAAAAACAAATAATTTTTTTCTTTTAAAGTACCACCGAATGTTTGCAAAAACTTGGAACAACCAGGACTCTTACACGTCATCGGCAGGAATGTAAAATAGCCTAACCACTTTGGGAAACGGCTTGCAATTTAAAAAAATTAAACATATACCTATTCTCTGGCCCAGCAGTTCCAATACTAGGTATTTACCCAAGAGAAACAGCATATATGCCCATCAGCAGACTTGAACAATAATCAAAATGGTTTTATTCATAATAGCCAACAATGGGGGAAATCCCCACTGTCCATCAACTGAACAGGTGAACAGTTTTGATAGGAAGGAAAGGAGGGAAGGAAGGAAATACTGATACAAATAACGCAGGGAATCTCAAGACTGTCGTGCAGATGTGGGCAGACAGAACAGTGCCCCTGAAGACACCCAAGCGGAAGTCTCTGAACCTGTGAGCATGTCAGGGCCCTTGGCAAAGACCAGCTGATCTTAAACAGGACAATTCTCCTGAATTATCCAGGTAGGCCCAGTGTAATCAACTGGGTCTTTAAAAGTCAGAGGGAAGCAAAAAAAGAGTGCTGGGACATGAACGCTGGATTGGCCATGGCTGGATTTGAACATGGAGGAAGGGGTGGAGTATGGTTACCAAAGGGGCTTGGCGGCTTGAAAGCCAGTAAACAGGCAAGGATGGCGGAAAGGCAAGCTTGCTTCACTTCAGAGGCCAGCAACCTAGTGGGAGGGTGAACTCCAGAGGCTTTCTCCCTGCCACTCAGAGTCAGAAAAAGAGCTTTTATAAGCAGAGGGAGGGAGTTACATGCAGAAACAGCATGTTCCTTTCTGGCAGTTGTCTTGAAATCGGTTTTTGATTGTCTGATCAACATCGTGTTGGTGGTTTTAAGTACAGTTAATCTTCCTTTCCAGGTTCTTCCATTACAGATTTAATGATTTGTTCTCTTTTCTTCGGGGTTGGTTCTCAGAATTGTGACAGCTTATGGACTTTCCTGGTGGCTCAGCTGATAAAGAATCCGCCTGCAATGCTGGAGACCCAGTTCGATCCCTGGGTTGGGAAGATCCCCTGGAGAAGGGAACGGCTACCCACTCCAGTATTCTGGCCTGGAGAGTTCCATGGACTAAGTCCATGGGGTCACAGAGTCGGACATGACTCAGGGACTTTCACTTTAACCAGTGACTGGTGTCCTTACAAGAAGAGAGAAATGTGGACACAGGCACTCTGGGGAGGGGCCCAGAATGAGGTGAGGACGGAGGCAGAGACCAGGGTGACACAGACGCCAGCCAGGAAATGCCTGGAGGAGCAGGAAGCATCCTCCCCACAGCCCCGAGAAAAGCCACGGCTCTGCCCACACTGTGATTGTGGACTTCCGGCGTCCGGGCTGGGAGAGAACAAACTGCTGATATTTTCAGCCGCCCAGACTGTGTTGATTTGCTGCAGCAGCCCCAGGAAAGGAATAAAGCAAGACCTGTCACCCCCACTCCCCCTCTGTCCTACGTGGAACGCGAGGCCTGCCATCCCAGCAGGCGACGAGACAGAGCCACAGCCGGAGCCCAGCTCTGGGCAGGTTCCCGCAGCCTCCCTGCATCCCTGGCACTGTGACCAGAGCCCCTCCCCCTGCAGGCAGAGCTGGACATCTGGCCGTTTTTCTCCAGCAAACAACAGCCTGGAAGACAGCCTGTTGCCCAAGGACCAACCCGATGCTTCTACAGCGACTCCTGAGTGTCAGCAGGTTTGAGCTGACGTCGCCCCTGTGTGGAGGCAGCAGGCACAGACTGTGGTCGTGGGGGCCCGCAGCCCCCACGGGGCGCTGACATTCTGGAAAGGCCAGAAGACACTCCTTTTCCCTGCGGTCTGTTGCACAGGCTCCCAGAGTTGGGACACAGGAAACATCTCTCGGTCTGTGTTTCCTGAGCAGAGAAGATACACAGCTTTTTTCCCTCCGCAGTGTCTCTGGCTGGGTCCCTGCTGGAGACTGAACTGCCTAGAACTGAGTGGACCTTTGCCAGGTATTACACACTAGGAGCAGCTTTGGGTGGATTCATGGACAGACCTGAGCAGGTCCTCCAATTTGTTTTTTTGCAGTATTTACTTATTTGTTTGGCTGCGTTGGGCTTAGTTGTGGTATGTAGGATCCAGTTCCGTGACCAGGGATGGAAGCCGGGCCCCTTGCATTGGGAGTGTACAGTCTTAGCCACTGACCACCAGGGAAGCCCCAAGTCCCCCAACTTAATTTTTCCTCCAAGTGTTTAGAGAGTATATGCCGGGTCCATTACTAAGCGTCTGTGTTTCAGGACACAAGAGACACGAGATACTGAAGCCAGAGACTTATGGTCAGACAGACAGGATTTCCCACACACGCTTGCTGGACGTGCCCTGCCCTGGCTCTGGCTGATGGACATGAGAGGGTCAGTGTCCCTCCCAGCAGAGGCCTGAGAAGAGGCTCTCCCTTCGCTGCCTCTTCCACCCTGACTGCTGCCCACAGGTCTGAACCCGAGTCAGAAGTCAAGGGCACCTGTGAACTCAAATGCCAGAAGAAAGTTACATCTTTATTTGCAAACTCTAGCCAGTCTTTAGCATTTCCTTCAGTTGTGAGTACAGGCAAGAAACACAGCTGCACCAGGATGGTGACTTTGTATTAATAGAAATCACGTTTGGGGGACGTCTCTGGTGATCCAGTGGTTAAGACTCTGTGTTCCGATGCAAGGTGTGCAGGTTTGATCCCCCGGTCAGGAAGCTAAGACCCCACATGCCTTGCAAACCCCAACCCCCCTCCAAAAAAACCCATAAAACAGAACAATACTGTAGCAAATTCAATATACACTTTAAAAATGGTCTGCATCAAAACAAAAATCTTTAAAGTAAAAAGAAATTACATTTTCACATTACATTCTTTGTTATCCTATGTGCTTTAAAAAATGTATTTAAAACCATTATTCTGAGAAAAAGCCTGTTCACCAGACCACCAAAAGTGGGTCCATGGCATAAATAAAAGGTGAAGCCCAGCGATAAGGTGAAAGGGGGCCCCAGAGCCAGCACACCAGGAGCCTGGCCCCCGAGTTACCGTGGGGAACCTGCCCAACAAGTAACACACAGTGCTGGACGTCCCAGGAGAGAGGAGCAAACTTGCCGGGGGTGGGAGAGCCCCTGAAATGCTTGGCGTGTTATTACAGCAGCTAGATCGTCCAGCGAGCACAGGACACAGCAGACGGTGCACGGGAGCAGACAGGTCTGCAAGGCGGAGGGCCTGGTTCATGCACCCATGGACCCTGCGGTCCAGCTCCCTTCCCCTGGCCCACAGCGCCATCCTGCGGGAGAGGCGGCTCTGCGCCAGCCCGAGTCAGGCCCTCGGACTGCTCCTCCAGGGGGTCTGCAAAGTTCCGCCCAGCCCACCCTTCTCCTGGTGAGACTCACTGCCCGCGAGGTTAGTCATCCACACTCAGGCCTTGGAAACGAGGCCACAGGTCACGGGCGCTGACATCGCAAAGGTTAAGGAGGTGCTGAAACGGCTGTAGAACGACACCCCTTTCTGCAGAGGGATGGGGCTCCGAGGGCTGTGTAACCTGTCACTCTTGTCCCACCAGGGCGGGTGGGCAGCCGCATCCAAGCTGGAACACAGCCACATCCAGAGAATACTGAAAGCACAGAAACTCGGGGCAGGAGGGCGTGGGGAGGGGGCTTTGGGGAGGACTGGGCCGCTCCCCCAACCACCAGGCCCCCACCTTGTGCCAGACGCAGTCCAAGCCCTTCATCCCTGCCGTGCCCACCCATGTCCGCCTCGCAGCAAGGCAAGTGAGTCAGGGACACGGTGCTGCTAGCATGCGGACCAGGCTCTCTGTCTCTCCTGGACGCTCACGACTGCGGGTCCCCGCCCTGGGCCTGTTGCTGCTCTCACCAGCCCGGCCCCATCTGTGCTGCTGGCTTGACATGGCCTCTTCATCACCATCTCGGCGGTTGTGAGTGGACGCAGGTCTGGGTCTTGGATCTAGACCCGACTCCTACATCTCCCTGACCGGAGGAGTGTGGGGCAGAGAGGGGACTGCTGGACCGCCTGGGAAGGCTGGAGAGGGGTCACCCAGGCTGTGAGACTGCGCCACTCCGGGTCCCCCGCTGGTGCATCTTCTCACTTGCCACCGAGCGGAGACATGACCCGGGACCCTGTGAAGATGCAGACTCAGACCGGCAGGTCTACGTGGGGCCTGAGACTCTGCATTTCTAACCAGAGCGAGGCCCACCCTGGAGCGACAGGACCTCCAGGAGCTGTTTGCACATGGTTTAAAGTGAGGTGAGCGCCTTGCCCTGCTCACCCTGAGGGCTGATCGGAGGCACGCTGTGTAACAGCAGCAGGAACTGTGGAGTCCCAAAGCGCTGCACACACCTCCCTACTCCCCTCCAGGGCTGCTTGGAGGCCCGCTGTGTAACAGCAGCAGGAAACCTGGAGTCACAAAGCGCTGCACAAACCTCAGCAATGTGTTGCTGGAGGGCACGTCTGGGTCCCTGCTGTCAGTCCCCCGAGGAATCAGAGAGGAGATCTGAGCTCTGAGAGGCTGACAGCAGGGTCTGGCTGGCTGCCAGAGAGGAAACTATGCAGACGGTAGGAGCTGGAGGGGAGGACGCACCCGCGAGACTTGACTCCCAGCTGACGGAGCCCTCGTAAGCGCCCCACAGGGTGGCATGATGCCCGTGAGGCCCAGGCGGGAGCCGCTCGGCCAGGGTGAGATTTCAGGATGAAACAGGTGTGTCGCTTGGGGTCTCGCCCTTGCTCCTTGAAGGTTATAACATCAAATGGGTGTCAGAGCCCCTGAACACCTGCCCATAGGTCCCAGCCAAGGAAGTGATGCCTCGCATCAGCCAGGCCTCCTGGTCTACCCAGCCACGTGGCTCTGAGTGACAACACGGCCGGCAGGGAGCAGCAGGGGCAGGACCAGGACCCGGTGTAAGGATGCAGTGTGCTCACTGTCTGGGGGGAAGACGTCACATTCTAGCCTCAGCCCAGCTAGATGTGGGCGTTGCCCTCGGGTCACAGGTCCCCGCGCCGAGATGAAAACCCGCTCGTGGCTCCGTGGTTTCCACATCCGGGTTCCTCTTCCCTCTGCTCCAGCCTCAGCTGGGGGAGGTCCCAGGCTGAGCCGGGTTTCCATGGAGGTGACCGGCTCGGAGCGCTCGGCTCTGGACCCCTGCGAGAGCACCTTATATAACGCCCGCTGCAGAGGGGCCAAGGATGCCCGGTGGCCTTGACTTGCTGAGAGTCTTCAGGGAGGTCTGGAGAGAGATTGGATTCTGTTCTGTTCTGGAAGCCACAGGGATGGGAGGCGGGGACTCTCTTCTGAAGGAATGACATGGACTGTGGACACAGAGAGACGGGTGGCGGGCAGACGTCACTGTGGCCGAGGACGACCCCCGAGGGCCTCCGCCTCACGTGGGCGCTTTTAGGTGTCACCTCCTCGGAGGAGGAGCAGGAAGATGGAGGGGCTGGGCTTCTCCTGCTCACGTGTGTCTGCAGCCCCGGCTCACTGCCCCTCACCCGAGCAGGCTCGGTGAATCATAAATGAATTAACAAGCGAAACCACACTGGGTGGGAGAGGACAGGGTGACAGACTCTCCCCGGGAAAACGTCCATCACCGTAAAAAGCACGCCCACAGCCACACATCAGGGAGACGGAGGCCACTCCACGCGTACGCCACACATGCCTCCTGCCGCTGAGTTCGTGTGTTCTTTTCTTTAGGACAGACGGGACGCTGGTAAGATAACTCACCTAGGAATCAACTGGGTGTCCGAGCAACTCTCAGCTGCACAGTTTCTGGACGGACCTTTCCCACAGTCGCTCGGTCATTCCCAACAGAAGTCGCCCTGGCCCCAGACACCCGCCCGCCCACGGCCACACTCTCTCCCCCTGCTCCACAGGCTCCTTGAACGGCTCAGAGCCCCTGCTGTGGACAGCCATCCACCCCAGCACCAGGTCCAGCCCCGCCCAGCCCGAGCCCCCTGAGCCCCCAGGCCTGGGCCTCCCGTCTCTCCCTCGTCACCTCGCCTCTGTGTTACGTGGTCCCCAAGAGGCTGCCAGCCCCCACTTCCCGCCGGGCATTCCCACCACCCAGCCATCTCTGCAGCCTGTGTCCAGAAGGATTGCAAGCCCTCACGCTGGAAACGTGGCTTGGGTGACACCACTCTCTGCTGAAACCCCAGGACCAGCCGCATCCAGTCAAGGCTTCTGGTCCCCGCTCCGGGCCCGCTCACGCCTCTCGTCCCACCTGCGGTGACTTCCTCTCCCCGTGCCCGTCCCACTCTGTGTGATTGCCCCACCTCTCAGCCGGGTGCAGAGGCCCCACCTTGCTTCTCCCGCACCCTCCCAACCAGTTCACGCGCCGGGCGGCACCGGTCTCTCCTTGCTCATCTGTGGAGGGCGTTTCTCACTCCCTGCCTGTGCAGCTTGGACATTTCTCCTGAATGTACTATTCACCCAAACACGTATTAAGCTCCTAGAAGTCTGGGACCGTATCTTATTTTCCCCTGTATCCTTTCCAGTCCCTTAAGATGACGGCCTACTAAATTATTTTATCATGAGGACACTATGAAGCGTTCCCTGGATGTATCAGGACAAAAATATCATTGATTCAATAAACAAAGTGTTAAAAGAGGCAGATCGCAGGTCTCTCTGCAGTTAGTAAAAGATTCTGAATAGATGACATCATTGCCGATTAACGTGGACACAGACAGTGAGACGAGGCCTGTTTGCTTGGAGCTTCTTCTGCTTCATTCGTCCTGTGGTTCAACACGGAGCCCTGGGCAGCCACCCCAGGACGCTGGGGCGCCCCGGGTGGAGAAGCACAGGCACAGGGGCCTCTTTCCGCACCTGCCCCTTGCCCACTGAGTGGCCCGCAGGGCCTTGGCAGTGGGGAGGATGCTGAAGTCAAGGATGGATCTGGGTGGCGGAGTGGACACGCGGCGGGCTTCGCCAGCCAGCCTGGGTGCATCTGAGGCAGAGCTGTGCGTGGGGCGATGGGCACTCTCTCCTGCCAGATCAAGGACCTTTCCCTCCCTCCTGCTCTCCCAGAAGGGCCCACCTGCTCCTCCAGCCTTCCCTGGACCTTGAACCGGTTCCCGCCTGCCTCCTCAGGCGGCAAGCTGCCTCTCACAGAGGCTCCCGGAGCTGTGTCTGTCTGGCCCGAGGAGGACCAGCTCACAGAAGCGCCCTGGTCCCGCCAGCTATGTCAGCACCAAAGCAGGAGGTGCGGCAACGTAAGCTATTTACACGGGTGTTATCACAGCTTCACAGAACCCCGAACTAGAGACGCCCTCTCACCCACAGCAAAGGGCACTCCGTGGACTCAGAGGGCTTGCCGACAGCAGCTGTGTCGCTGGGCCGGACCTCAGCTCGCCAGGGACACATGTGAGACAGCGTGAGACACACCTCACCCCTCAGCCAAGGTGGGGACCGTCCTCTGGGCGGGAGCTCAGGGCAGGTTACCCGGATGGGACTGCTGAGTGTCCGCTGTTAGAGCACTTTAGTTACTGAACGTGCAGCATCCTCTTCCATCTGAGGCTCACATCTTGTCTTCCGTGAGAATTTTAGTACAAAAACGTGCACATGCACGGATGGCACAGATGTAAAACTGCACCCCGACGCCTCCAAGGTGGTAAGACTTCCCTCCTTCCTGTTCCCCGCACTTCCCTCGGAAGTGCTGGGGATCTGGTGATGAGGACTGGTGGGGGGAGGGGATGGGAGGACCACCGAGGCCCAGCCTGGGGTGCCGGCGCTCGTGTGGGGGCAGCGTCAGGGTCGGGAGGTGGAGCGATCATACAAAGATGCTGAGGGTCACGGGAGCCGGGTTGTGGACATAAGAGAAAGTTACAACACGGAAAAGGAGAAAGTCGCCGTAAGCGCTCCAGCGTTCAGCTGGAATCGGAAGTGTCAGTGTGAACTCATGATTTGCAAATACGTACGGATTAGTACTGAAGCTGAAGTTCCAATACTTTGACCACCTGATGTGAAGAGCCGACTCATTTGAAAAGACCCTGATGCTGGGAAAGACTGAAGGTGGGAGGAGAAGGGGACGACAGAGGATGAGATGGCTGGATGGCATCACCAACTCGATGGACTTGAGTTTGGGTAAACTCCAGGAGTTGGTGATGGACAGGGAGGCCTGGCGTGCTGCAGTCCATGAGGGCGCAAAGAAGTCGGACACGATGGAGAGACTGAACTGAACTGGATCAATACAGAAACATGCGCAGATGTCAATGGTAGAAAGGTTCCAGTGTGGAAAGTGTGACGTGACGTTTTGTCACCAAGGGGCCGCGTGGAGGACACAGCCCAGCCAGCAGCGCAGTGACTGAGCTGGGCCCCGGTCAGACTAGACCCACAGCTGCGTTCCGTCGCTCAGGCTACTCAACTCCCTGCATTTTAAAGAGAGCTTCCATTTCTGTTGGTGGTGGTGTTTGCTACTGTGAGGGCCGTAGCTGATGAGCACGCGCGCAGATCACGCGCGCAGATCACGCTTCCGTGATGGCACGTGTCCGTAGCTGATGAGCACGCACGCAGATCACGCTTCCGTGATGGCACGTGTCCGTAACTGATGAGCACGCACGCAGATCACGCTTCCGTGATGGCACGTGTCCGTAGTGTAGTAGCTGATGAGCAGCGCACGCAGATCACGCTTCCGTGATGGCACGTGTCCGTAGCTGATGAGCACACGCGCAGATCACGCTTCCGTGATGGTACATGCTTCTTTTTTTTTTCTTTTTGTTGTTGTTTTTCCTTTTAATTTTTTTTATTTGACTTTACAATATTGTATTGGTTTTGCCATATATCTAAATGAATCTGCCACAGGTATACATGTGCTCCCCATCCTGAACCCTCCTCCCTCCCCATACCATCCCTCTGGGTCGTCCCAGTGCACCAGCCCCAAGCAGCCAGTATCGTGCATCGAACCTGGACTAGTGACTCGTTTTATATATGATATTATACATATTTCAATGCCATTCTCCCAAATCATCCCACCCTCTCCCTCTTCCAGAGTCCAAAAGACTGTTCTATACAATGATACATGTTTCTATTTGTAGTGTTGAGACATGAATGTGAAAGAAACACCTATAAATGTGACTGGATTACTAACACACTCGAGAGCTGATTTTCCCACTTCAGTGATCTTCTACATCTCAGATCTCGCACCTGCAGTAGGTGGCACCCCACTGTCCCCCACATCCCCAGATCACTGGGTTTCTAGATGTTGTCATAGACTAGATCCTCGGTTATAACATTAAACTGTATTGATCCAGTTCAGTTATAACATTTCAATGGAGCACCTGCTCAGGGAGATGCACAGCACTCTGGACGTGTGCGTGCCGAGTCCCTCGGTTGTGTCCGTCTCTTGCGACACCACGGACTACAGCCCGCCAGGCCCCTCTGTCCATGAGGTATCCCAGGCAAGATACTGGAGTGGGTCACCATCTCCCACTCCAGGGGATCTTCCCGACTCAGGGATTGAACCCTCGTTTCTTTCATCTTCTGCACTGGCAGGCAGGTTCTCTGCCACTCAGCCACCTGGGAAACCGTCCTGGACGGGACACTCAAATATTTCTTGATGTGGCCATTTTCAGTCTGAGAAAATAATCCAGGTGGTGGTCAAGCCTCTGACTGAGGGGACACTGTACGCCTGAGCATGGGGAACATGGGCTGAATTTCTGCTCTCAGCTGCTGGGTGGCCACTGATGAATGTGGTCATCTTTGATCCATTGCTGTCTTTCCCAGATTCTTGGACTTACTAAATACCTACCACATCCAAGCTGTCAGGTCACCATGGCAGCAGGAGGAGCTCACATCTCACTGGGGAGGTGGGGGTGGGACTGAGCGTGGAAGGCCAGACGTACCCCAGTAGCCAGGAGAGCAGAACAAGTGGTGACTGGACCCCACCCCCCCAACTGTGCTGGTCAACATCTTTACTGGTAAAAGTGAGTCTGTGTTACTCTGTGGACTCAACATCAAAAATGAATAGGAAAAGTTATTGCATAATTTTTTTCCATAAAAAAGGGATTGTGAGTGTCTGACAGCTGCACAGGTATGAACTGTTCCAGGCAGACCTATGTGTAGTCACTGCAGTTTTACAGCTTCTAAACCTACACAGGTTCTAATTACTGCAGATGGTGACTGCAGCCATGAAATTAAAAGACGCTTAATCCTTGGGAGGAAAGTTATGACCAACCTAGATAGCATATTCAAAAGCAGAGACATTACTGTGCCAACAAAGGTTCGCCTAGTCAAGGCTATGGTTTTTCCTGTGGTCATGTATGGATGTGAGAGCTGGACTGTGAAGAAGGCTGAGTGCCAAAGAATTGATGCTTTTGAACTGTGGTGTTGGAGAAGACTCTTGAGAGTCCTGTGGACTGCAAGGAGATCTAACCAGTCCATTCTGAAGGAGATCAGCCCTGGGATTTCTTTGGAAGGAATGATGCTAAAGCTGAAACTCCAGTATTTTGGCCACCTCATGCGAAGAGTTGACTCATTGGAGAAGACTCTGATGCTGGGAGGGATTGGGGGCAGGAGGAGAAGGGGATGACAGAGGATGAGATGGTTGGATGGCATCACTGACTCGATGGACGTGAGTCTGAGTGAACTCCAGGAGTTGGTGATGGACAGGGAGGCCTGGCGTGCTGCGATTCATG
Organism: Tragelaphus eurycerus; assembly: GCA_935064755.1. NCBI lineage: Eukaryota > Metazoa > Chordata > Mammalia > Artiodactyla > Bovidae > Tragelaphus > Tragelaphus eurycerus. Next base: position 3,632,563 of record CAKXYN010000114.1, read on the forward strand.
GAGTCACAAAGAGACGGACACAACTGAGCGACTGAACTGAACTGACACCTATACACGCCAGCCCTCTCACAAGCTCCCATCACCTGACCCCAGGATGCGAATCCTCCTTCCCGTCAGTAGTAAATGCAGGACTCATTATGCTGAGTCTTGTCCCACAGCCTGCCCCGTCCTTCCCCGTCTCCCAGTTTGCTTCAAGTCAGTCCATCCAGTCAGTGCTGCCAGCAGTCTCATCCTCTGTCGTCCGCTTCTCCTCCCGCCTTCAATCGTTCCCAGCATCAGGGGCTTTTCCATTGAGTCGGCTCTTTGCATGAGGTGGCCAAGGTACTGGAGCTTCAGCTTCAAATCAGTCCTTCCAATGAATATTCAGGGTTGATTTCCTTCAGGACTGACTAGTTTGATCTCCCTGCACTCCAAGGGATTCTCAAGAGTCTTCTCCAGCACCACAATGTGAAACATCAGTTCTTGAGTGCTCAGTCTTCTTTATGATCCAACTCTCACATCTATACATGACTACTGGAAAAACCAGAGCTTTGACTACACTCATTACAGTCACTCAGAAAAACAGAATCTCCATCACAAAATTTATGTAATATTGCAGCATTTCTCACTGTTAAAAGGTTTTATCAGGACAAGGAAACCCTAGTTACTGCCACCTCCTTTCTACAGGAAACAGCTCATCCCACAGACAACACAATAGATTTATCTTTCTACAGAAGCACCAAAGTTTATTTAAAACCTGGGGACTGTGTCCTGCTAATTTCATTTCCTGAGCCAGAGCTTTCCAGGGAAAGTTCTTTTTTCTTATGCTCACCGAAGGGTTTTTCAGCCCTCTGCAGTGATGAATTTAGCCAACAGTTAAATTGTGCAAAAACATTTACAGAACGATTTCAATTGCCTTAGGACCTGGATTAAATTTTCATTCCTGGTTGAGAGTTCACAAAACACCCAGAAGGATAAAACAATTAGACCACGTGTGTGTCCTTGTCTGGGCAGGATGCAAGCTGACATACCCCGCAGGGGCCTGGGACACACACGTGTCTCTCCCCTCACTAGTCTGACCATTCATCCACACGACGGCAAGAGAACACTGGTCTGGAGCTAATGTCCCTCCAGATGCTCTGGGGACTCCAGCAGCACAGGTGCCTTTACAGGTGGAGGTGAACCACAAGGGCGCTTCTCAGTGCCCGTGGGCCTCTCACACCTGCCTTCCAGCTGTTCTCACACAGGCCCGCTGCTGTCCCAGGCTTCTGCTCTGGCTGCTTCCATCACCAGGAAGGTTCTTCCTCCATGGATTGCAGCCTCATTTCCTTCAGGTCCTCGTTCAAAATCATATGCAGTGATGCCTGCCCAGAAGATCCTGGCTCCTTCTCTGAGGTTTGGGCTCCGAACAGAGACTTCCATTCTTCTGTGGTCACCCGCAGCCTGTCACCTGAACTTACCAGATTGGACTTGTTATGAGCCATGTCATCACTGCTGATTCTGTGCTCGAGGCCACACAGAAATGTTAATAAAAAGCCACAAGCATTGACTGGACGATGATCCTGTTAGGAATTGCTAAGCCTGCTCCTGATTTTGTCCCATTTGGTCCACATCCAAAATCTTAGGACTGTCGACATTTTGCTTCATTTCACTCTTCAGCTGCCCTTCACGGTTACACCATCCTGCTCAAGTTTCAGCCTACCCTCAAGAAATGCTCAGACTGTATAATAATAAACATATTTTATTAAAAAAATTAGAGTCTATTTAAAAAGCACGTAGGCAGATTTTAGAAAGACTGGTGTCCGAGGAGTATCAGCAGACCACTGCTTTTCTCTATTCTCCAAAGCTATAAAATAAATTCAATTCAAATATGAAGCTTTATTTAAATTTAATGAAGTAGAAACCCTAGCCTTGAGCCATGTATTTGCAAAATGAGTCAGAAGAAACAACAGCCACCTTTTGAACGTCTCTCCAGGGGACAGAGGCTCGCCCCAGGGAGGCCCCGGCAGAGCAGGCGATGGCCAGCCTGGGTGCACACGAAGCCTCTGTCACGTTTCCTCCTTCCCCTTCGCTCAAGAGCCAGACGCAAATGAGCAGAGGGAGAAGCAGATGCCCTCGGCCGCCAGCAACAGGTAAACTCAGGAGACAGAGGTGGGCGGACCACGGCGCTTGTGAGCCTGGGGCGCAGGGGAGCCTGGCAGAGGCTGTGTGTGGCCCCAGCCTGGATGTGGAGAGCAGCATGTCCCTCCCTCCCTCAGGGAAAGAGACGGGCCAAAATCCGACTGGATTCCTGACGTGCCACTCGGCTGCCTCTGGACAGAGCTTCGCCCGTGGCTGAGCGTGTCTGTCTTCAGAGCCGCTTGAGCCTGGACACGCTTCATCGCCAAGAGGGGCCCCGCCTCCAGGCAGCACCTCTGGGGACACGGACCCGCCCCCAGGGGCCTCCTCAGTCCCGGTGCCCGAGGACCGATGCTGCCTTCCCAGAGAGGAGGGGGGCTGCTGGACGGTCTGCCCTGCGGGGCTCCCAGTCTGCAGGGAGGGGCACCTATGCCGTGGGGGTGTGGGCTGGCACTCGGCACACATCCAGATTCCGCACCCACGCACACACAGAGCATCTTGCCGGCCAGCACCAGGGCTCTCAGGGGACACTGGGCCATCCGCACCAGCCCCCAAGGGAGACATTGGCAGGTGACCGCAGAACAGGAGCCAACAGCCCTGAGGCCCGAGGCAGAGACTCCCTCCAGCACCTCCCCCTCATCTGTTTGCAGCCTGGGCTCCTGCTTGAGGGCTGGTCCTGACAGCCCCCAACGTGTCCTCAGAGCTGAGAGACACAGGATGAGCTCTCCTGAGTCTGCACCATCGGCCCAGGCTCCAAGCGGGCCGGCCTTATTTTCCAAGGAGGTCGCAGAGATTGCCAAAGGAGAGAAAAAGGAAACCAGAGCTTCATTCCAACCACAAGGCAGCCAAGAGGTGGGGATACCCCTCCCTTCCAGTGCACCCCCTGCTCACCCCACCTTTACAGGGACCACAAGACTCAACTCCCAGACACGAGGTGCAAAGCAGGACAAACAGAACAGGCTCAGGTGAAGGCAGTTGTGAGTTGCTTTTTAAAAAGCAGTGGTCTGTCAATTCCCTTTGCTTTTCAAAGTGGAGATTTACGAACCGCAGCATCAGACTTTGGTCTCGTTGAGCGGAGGGTATAGGACCGGGCCATCATCGCAGACATGCAGACCCAGGTTTGGCCAGGCTTCCTGCCCATGGGCCGCCGGCTCCGCAGCATGCGAGCAGTTCTGCAGCTGCAGGTCCTTGGAGAAGCACAGCTCCACCTGCCCGAGGAGCTGCACCTCCTGGCCCTGAAGGGAAGAGCGAAGACGGTTCAGAATCCAAGTTGGAGCATCCTGGAGGTGGTCACCTCCAGCCCCACCCCTGAGCCAGCCTGAAATGCACACTTGGACAAAGGTGCGTGCAGACACACCCACACACACCCTGTCTGCATCACAATCGATAAACAGGTAAAGGGCACCCTGTCGGTACATGAATTTAAGACTTCAGCAGCTGACAGAGGAAAGGACAAGTCATCTGAAGTGCGACGGAAATGAGAGCTGACAGCAGCGATGTGAAGGCTGCACGGTGCGCCCACAGGCCCCGTCCCTGCCTCACCGCCTTCCGGAACAGGAGCCTCCCTGTTAGGGAGAAGCTGCCAGACAGCAGCCCGCCCAGCACGGTGTCAAGCAATAGCCTGTTATTTCAAAGCACACACACACACACGTGGACATACGCATTTGTACACTTGCACACACCCTCCCCCCTCACCCCCCACCACACACACACAATGCTGCCCTTGGGAACTCCACGGTGAGCACAAGCTCTCAGAAGACTGCACGGGTCTTCTTGGTAGAGACAGAGGGGATGACAGAGCACAGCATATCTGACCTTCTCTAGCAGAAAACACTGGACTTTGGGCACGACTTTGTACACGCTGACAAGCGCATCTCTGATGTCCGACGCCTGAAATCGGATAAACTGCATTAGAAATGAAATGTCAACAGAGGAAACAAACAGTCCTGTCGTGGTCAGAAGTGACACGGGTTTACACACGTGTGGATGCAAACATCCTACAGCGGTGTGCTCTCCCCAGAGCGCCCCTGGGTCACGGACACACTCGGAGACGCTGGGGATGAACCGCCCCGGGACCTGAAGGAGACAGAGCAGCCCCATAGGTCCCCCTCCAGACCGGAGTCCACACAAGTGGTGCTCTGCGGGTCTCCCTTCTCCTCTTGGCCCTGACCCAGGGCCTGCATGCTGGGTACAAAAGCAGAAACTCTCCTGCCAGGAGACGGGAGGCCAGGCCCTGCCTGTGCTGATGCCCTGCCTCGTGCCTCCAGCACAGAGAAGGAGCTCAGAAAACACGCACTGTGGCTGTTGCTCTGGCTTGGAACTGAAGTCTGTTCTCTGAACGTCACATTCTTGGCAAGAAAATTCCGCTTATGCACGTAAATGTGAGTCCAGCTGACACTGAAGGGGCCTGAGAATGCCCTGCCTCCTGGGCGGACAGACAGAGGGCAGCCTGCCACCCCTCCGGAAGGGCACTGCCCCACCTGCCCCGACTCTCCACGGACAGAGGGAGACGCAACTGCTGATGCAGTCACACCAGGTCACCAGATGAGGGTTAGGGACTCGCCGACGCACCGGAACCAGAACTGCTGCAGACAGTGCCTTTCGGGTGTTTTCTCGTTCATATATGGAACAACGGAGAAGGCAATGGCACCCGACTCCAGGACTCTTGCCTGGAAAATCCCATGGATGGAGGAGCCTGGTGGGCTGCAGTCCATGGGGTTGCTAAGAGTCGGACACGACTGAGTGACTTAGCATAGCATAGCATGTGGAACAAACACAAAAACTGTCTCCAGAGCGGGGTCGGCTGACTCACACTGTTAAGGGCCCGAGAGCAGAGGCTTCAGGTTGGGCGGGCAGTGACCGCTGCCCGGGGGCCAGGCTGTCCGCCCACAACTGCGCTCACACCAGGGTGAGTAAGCCCTTCCTTACAGGCCACCTGCCAAGAGGCTCTGCCGGCTTCCAATTTCTACACTTTTACCATGAAACAAAGCACAATTACATCATAAAAACAAAGCTTCATTTTCTTCTTCAGATTCATAGAACTGTGCTGTCCAACTGCATATTCTATTAATACCAGTTTCTTAAGAGCCTGGAACACACTCCTCACTAGGAAACCACGAACCTGCTCCAAAATCATGTTTCACTAGCCTTGAGATTACACAAAATATACAGGAAGACAAAATTTAAATGAAATCTATTTAGAAATTTAATAGTCAAGGGGCAGGGGCTGGTTTGGGTTCTTTGAAACCAGAGTATAGCTCACGGCTGAGGTGACAGCTGGTCGTGGCCGGGCGTCCCCAGTTAGCGGATATGCATTTGATAAGAAGCCAGAAGCAAGACTCACCTGGTAGTAGTGATCGGTAGATGGTTCTATCCCCAATTTTTGGAGCATGCTAAATTTTAAAGAAAAAAAAAAAAAGCTGTAACATGAAGTCCTATCTCCTTTCTTGTTCCTATCATTTATAATAGGAACAAATATATAATTTTGTAATAAAAATGAAGACCCTCTTAAAGGGAAGCGTGCAGTTTCACTACCTGGAGCCGTAAGTCTGCTGACACGGACACGGGGGTGAAACCCAGGCCACCCGACCTCCCCTCACCGTGGGCACACGAGTGCCTCATCTGGGCCCCTTTCCAGCACCGGAACCTCTCAGCACCAGTCCTGGTGGCTGCCGCCAACTGGAGTAGGCACCACATAACCACCTACCTGCCATGCCTGTCCTAAAGGACAGCTAGCAGCTGATTCTGGATTCTAGGCTTATCCTAACAACCCCAAATTAGATCGATCTTTAAAATACTTTCAACGCCTCGAATCACTTTCGAAAGCACGTGGTTTTAACCTGCTCTCTGTGACCCCATGGAGTGTAGCCCTCCAGGCTCCTCTGTCCATGAGATTCTCCAGGCAAGAACACTGGAGTGGCTTGCCATGCCCTCCTCAGGGGATCTTCCCAACCCAGGGATTGAACCAGCTTCTCATGTCTCCTACACTGGCAGGCAGGTCCCCTCCACTGTGCCTCCCAGGAAGCCCAGTGGTTTATAACACAGAGACAAATAGAAAGGATGTGTTTTGATGCCTTAGCTTTAATTTTGTGAGCACTGAGATTATGGATTTTCCTTGGAGAAGCTGGGAGACTATATGACTTCTCTATGGTGGTTCTACGTAGTCTCCATCAGACACTCGATGGGCAGAAGTGCCCTTCCTCGGCAGGCCCCAGGGAATGCACTCTGGGGAGGACAAGACTCAGTCCGTCCCCCCTCATGGGCCTGGCTGATGCTCCAGTGATCCCAGAATTCAGCAACTCTGCACTTGTGCGTGTGTATGGAAAGCCATGCAGATTCAGGAAGGGTAACCAGGAGGTCCTTAGTAAGTAAGTAGTTGCTGGCCAAAGGGACAAATTATTCAAATATTTCACCTTAAAACTTTCACGTATTCTCCTTTTGCTGCTGGATTCAACAAAACCTGGGCTGCAGAGTCGGCCAGACTCACGGTGCTTGTGAGCCAGGACCAGGAGGTCTGTGCTGGTGAACGGAGGGCGCCTTCCTCCCTGGAGTCTGATAAGAGGGAGGTGCCCGGGGGTCTCCTACGCAGGCAACTTCTCCCAGGACCTGCGTGATGAGCCCCTTGAGTCTGAGTCCACTCCATGCAGTCAAGCCCCCAGGAGTCTGGAAAGGCTCGTGGGAGGAGGTGTGTGTTTCTCAGCACGACTCCGCTGCCCGGTTCCCAGGACCATGGTACCGAGTCCGTGATGCTGCGCCGGGCAACTCACAGCCCTGTTCATTCCCAGGACTACGGTGTGGGTGTGGGGTGACTTGGGAGAGTGGGGTGCAGGAAGCGAGGCTACAGGCCTGGGTGTCCCACCTGGTCAGGGCCAGCGCCTTATACAGATCCAGACTCTTGCCAAAGTACTTCCTCTGGGAATTGAGGGCATCCAGCTGAGCGGCACAGGTCCCGTGCTTCTTCCACTCGTGGCTCCTGTAAGGGTGTGTTAAAAAAAAAAAACACAACAACTGGTTAAAAGGTAATGTTGGAGAAGGAAATGGCACCCCACTCCAGTACTCTTGCCTGGAAAATCCCGTGGACGGAGGAGCCTGGTGAGCTGTATAGTCCATGGCATCGCAAAGAGTCAGACACGACTGAGCGACTTCACTTTTCACTTTAAAAGGTAATGACACCACCTCCCAATAAACCACCTGCACGGCTGCTCATGCAGGGCATCCGGACAGGAGGCGGACTGTCGTTTTCACAAAGCGGGAAGGACAGACGTCCTCCTCTCAGCACGGGTCCCAGGCCCCGCCGGACCCAGTCGAGCGCCGCCAGCCCTCGTCAGTTCTCTTCAGGGCTTCCTCCGCCAGGAAGCTCCCACTCACTTCTGAGATTAACAACAAACCAAACTGAGAAAGAAGCGAACGCCGTCGTTCAGGCTTCACAGGATGACACGGCTCTGGGTGTCCTCCCGGGGAGCCCTGGCTGGACAGCGGGGGACGTGACGGCCGTGGCTGGACAGTCACGCTTCAGCCACTGGCGAGAAAACACAGGCTCACTCATCACCAGGACAGCCTGAGCTGGATCCCCACGCTCACTGCAGCGTAGACGTCATCTACAGAGATGACTGCACGAAAGCAACACCCCAGCCAAATGCCTGCAAACAAGCAGCAATTTGTATTGAAGAAAAATACCACTACTGATAATAATTGCTCACGTTTTATTGAAGATTAAACCAGGTAGCTGTGAAAAGAAGAGAAGCGAAAAGCAAAGGAGAACAGGAAAGATATAAGCATCTGAATGCAGAGTTTCAAAGAATAGCAAGGAGAGATAAGAAAGCCTTCCTCAGTGATCAATGCAAAGAAATAGAGGAAAACAACAGAATGGGAAAGACTAGGGATCTCTTTAAGAAAATTAGAGATACCAAGGGAACATTTAATGCAAAGATGGGCTCGATAAAGGACAGAAATGGTATGGACCTAACAGAAGCAGAAGATATTAAGAAGAGGTGGCAAGAATACACAGAACTATACAAGATCTTAATGACCCAGATAACCACAATGGTGGGATCACTCATCTAGAGCCAGACATCCTAGAATGTAAAGTCAAGTGGGCCTAGAAAGCATCACTACGAACAAAGCTAGTGGAGGTGATGGAATTCCAGTTAAGTTCTTTCAAATCCTGAAAGATGATGCTGTGAAAGTGCTGCACTCAATATGCCCGTAAATGTGGAAAACTCAGCAGTGGCCACAGGACTGGAAAAGGTCAGTCTTCATCCCAATCCCAAAGAAAGGCAATGCCAAAGAATGCTCAAACTACCACACAATTGCACCCATCTCACACACTAGTAAAGTAATGCTCAAAATTCTCCAAGCCAGGCTTCAGCAATACGTGAACCGTGAACTTCCAGATGTTCAAGCTGGTTTTACAAAAGGCAGAGGAATCAGAGATCAAATTGCCAACATCATCTGGATCATGGAAAAAGCAATAGAGTTCCAGAAAAATATCTATTTCTGCTTTATTGACTATACCAAAGCCTTTGACTGTGTGGATCACAATAAACAGTGGAAAATTCTGAAAGAGATGGGAATACCAGACCACCTGACCTGCCTCTTGAGAAATCTGTATGCAGGTCAGGAAGCAACAGTTAGAACTGGACATGGAACAACAGACTGGTTCCAAATAGGAAAAGGAGTACGTCAAGCCTGTATACTGTCACCCTGCTTATTTAACTTCTATGCAGAGTACATCATGAGAAACGCTGGGCTGGAAGAAGCACAAGCTGGAATCAAGATTGCTGGGAGAAATATCAATAACCTCAGGTATGCAGATGACACCACCCTTATGGCAGAAAGTGAAGAGGAACTCAAAAGTCTCTTAATGAAAGTGAAAGAGAAGAGTGAAAAAGTTGGCTTAAAGGTCAACATTCAGAAAACGAAGATCATGGCATCTGGTCCCATCACTTCATGGGAAATAGATGGGGAAACAGTGGAAACAGTGTCAGACTTTATTGTTTGGGGCTCCAAAATCACTGCAGATGGTGATTGCAGCCATAAAATTAAAAGACGCTTACTCCTTGGAAGGAAAGTTATGACCAACTTAGATAGTATACTGAAAAGCAGAGATATTACTTTGCCAACAAAGGTCTGTCTAGTCAAGGCTATGGTTTTTCCAGTGGTCATGTACGGATGTGAGAGTTAGACTGTGAAGAAAGCTGAGTGCCGAAGAATTGATGCTTCTGAACTGTGGTGTTGGAGAAGACTCTTGAGAGTCCCTTGCACTGTGAGGAGATCCAACCAGTCCATCCTAAAGGAGATCAGTTCTGGGTGTTCATTGGAAGGACTGATGCTGAAGCTGAAGCTCCAATACTTTGGCCACCTGATGGGAAGAGATGACTCACTGGAAAAGACCCTAATGCTGGGAGGGACTGGGGGCAGGAAGAGAAGGGGACAAAGGATGAGATGGCTGGATGGCATCAGTGACTCGATAGACGTGAGTTTGAGTGAACTCCGGGAGTTGGTGATGGACAGGGAGGCCTGGCGTGCTGCGATACATGGGGTCACAAAGAGTCAGACACGACTGAGCGACTGAACTAAACTGAACCAAACTGAAACCAGGTGGCTCAGTGGTAAAGAATCCACCTCCCAATGGAAGAGACGTGGGTTCGATCCCTGGGTCAGGAAGATCCCCTGGAGAAGGGAATAGCAACCCACTCTAGTATTCCTGCCTGGAGAATTCCACGGATGGAGGATAGGCAGGTTACAGGCTGTGGGGTCAAAAAAGAGTCAGACACGACTGACCATACATGCATGTAACAAGGTTTTGCAAAACGTTTATGCATTCTTGAGTCTCACAATGCTGCAAAGTGAAAATACAATCGCTGGTTTAGAAGTGGGGACACCAAGGCTCACAGGGGCCAGTGAGCAGCCCAGCTTCACAGCTGCCCAGCCAGGCGACCCCGACCTGCCTCAACCCATGCTCGGGGCCCTTCCAATGCTCCGCACTGCCAACCAATCAACTGCCAAACATGGATTACACCCGCCTTTAGAATGATTGACAACTTGTCAATTCCGAAGCTAACCACGGTTAGCATGGACAAACCACTCGGGCATCGGCTTTATCAACGATTAATTCACGAAGATTTAATAACGACAGTCATGCACGCACTCAGAAGAGGCCCACACGCAGTCGCACGGAGGCACAGCCTAAACGTGCGCTGAACCTTCAGTAGCATCGCCACGGAGTAGTGCTGAGTGAGGGCAACGGCTGGGAGTCACCCCAGTCAACGGCTGGGGTTTTCCCGGACCCAGGAAAACCATGAAAGGGAAAAGTGAAAGTGAAAGTTGCTCAGTCGTGTCTGACTCTTTACAACCCCATGGACTATACAGTCCATGGAATTCTCCAGGACAGAATACTGGAGTGGGTATCCCTTCTCTAACAGATCTTCCTGACCCAGGAATCAAATCAGGGTCTCCTGCATTGCAGGCGGATTCTTTATGAGCGGAGCCGCAAGGAAACCATGAGGAGAGATTAAAAACAGATGAATAATCAACTTTCTTCATCTACAATAGCACCTACACTGAAATATTTCTTAACTTTTTAAATTCTATGAAGTAGAAAAAGGAGACTCTTTTCAACTAGCTGAACATGAAACTGAATTACGGGGGCCTCGGTTTCTGCACAACAGGGACAGTCATTCTAAAATCTCCCACAGAAGGAGCTGGAGAAGTCAGGGGCAGAAGCAGTCACACATGCCCAAACAGCTCCTGGCATGTAATAGTCAAGAAACGTCCACTGTTGTTCCTGGAGCAAGTTAACTCAACAGATGTTAGAGATGACCAAACTTTCACTCTTTCTTGTTGTTTAGATGCTCAGCCGTGTCCAACTCTTTGCAACCCCATGGATGGGAGCCCACCAGGCTCCTCTGTTCATGGGATTCTCCAGGGCAAGAACACTGGAATGGGTAGCCATTTCCTCCTCCAGGGGCTCTTCCCAACCCAGGGGTCAAACCCACATCTCACGCATTAGCAGGCTGATTCTTTACCACTTAACCTCCTGGGAAGTCCTTCTTTTTCTTGAAGAATCAGAAACCACTAACACCCCTATTTTGCAGACGGTCATGTACACAGTATTTTTCAGGATGGCTGGTTTTGTTAACAGATTTAATCTTAGGGAATTATCTTGAGTACCAACCGATACCAGGACCCTCTCCTTTGCATACGCGATTCCCATTTGGGATTAAAGAGAAAAAGTTTTCTGACATACGCCTCCCCCTTAAGGACAGGAGAGGCCAGAACACCTTTGTGGACATTTGATCCAATAGAGCAAGGCGACCTGGGGAACAGCCACCCGCGGGCAATAACCAGTGAGCCAGTAAGTGCCCAGCCACGTGAGCACCATCTCCACATCCAAAGGCACAAACGCTACCTTCGTCACTTAGAGTTTCTAAGTGCGTCATTTAAACACCCAGCCTGAAAGGTGACTCGTTTTGCCCTTATTAGACACAAGTGTGTGTTCTGCTCACATCATCTCATCAGACGCTGAAGGACTCACCCCACCAAAAGCCATCTTTGTGTCGCCTGTGTGTGTGTGTGTGAGTGTGCAGTCGCTCAGTCGTGTCCGACTCTGCAACCCCATGGACTGTAGCTCACCAGGCTTCTCTGTCCGTGGGATTCTCCTGGCAAGAATACTGGAGTGGGCTGCCATGCTCTCCTCCAGGGGATCTTCCTGACCCAGGGATCACACCTGTGTCTCTTTTTGTTCCTGCATTGGCAGGCGGGTTCTTTACCACTGTGCCACCTGGGGAGATGCTTTGTGTTTGTTTAGTGGTATATTTTTAAGCTTTGGCAAAACCCTAACTGATTCTATCTGGAATATTCTAACTACTGAAATCTCTTCTGTTTACTTGGTCACCAAAGAGCTTTATTTTTAAGTATACCATGAAGTGCTAAAAGTTTTTTTTATTTTTTTTCACTATTTCAACACATGTAGGCCACAGTCTGTTCTAAAACCACTTTCAAGACCTCAGGTTCCTCAGAGCCAGCACTGGAGATGTGGACTTGTTCGTCTCCCAAACTTTTATAGCCTCCGGACCCAGAGCCGTGAGTGAACCACCTCCCAGCCACACACCCTCGAGTGAACTTGCAAACTGAACACCCACGAACCAGGAGGACAAACATCACTGTCACTCTGCTTTGTTTCAAAAAGCTTTTCTCCAAATTTAACTCCTCCAGAAGACTCTTGAGAGTCTCTTGGACTGCAAGGAGGTCCAACCAGTCCATCCTAAAGGAGATCAGTCCTGGGTGTTCATTGGAGGGACTGATGCTAAAGCTGAAACTCCAATACTTTGGCCACCTCATGCAAAGAGTTGACTCATTGGAAAATACCCTGATGCTGGGAGGGATTGGGGGCAGGAGGAGAAGGGGACAACAGAGGATGAGATGGCTGGATGGCATCACCGACTCGATGGACATGAGTTTGAGTGAACTCCAGGAGTTGGTGATGGACAGGGAGGCCTGGTGTGCTGCGACTCATGGGGTCACAAAGAGTTGGACACGACTGAGCGACTGAACTGAACTGAAGAGTCTACACAAATATACTTCCAAGTTGAGTGAATCACTTTGGCCAAAACCTGATTCACTGTGAGATGAATTATAAATTGCCATCCTACAGTGAGGGAGGGCTTCCCAGGTGGCGTCAGTGGTAAAGAATCCACCTGCCAATGCAGGAGACCCAGGTTTAACCTCTGAGTCCAGAAGACCCCCTGGAGGAGGGCATGGCCACCCACTCCAGTATTCTTGCCCGGAGAATCCCATGGACAGAGGAGCCTGGTGGGCTACAGTCCATAGAGTCACAAAGAGTCAGACACAATCGAAGTGATTTAGCACGCACACAAAATGAAAGATATAATGGATTAAAAAGCAAGTTTACAAAGTCACTTCCCCTCGCCCTCATTTTTTATCCACTAGAGGACCGCTCCAAAGAGGGTGCGGCACACGCGAGGCCACTCCAGCTCTGCAGCCTCAGCAGCCAGGCTCTCCGTCACCCCTGCTCCCGCAGTCCCACCTCACACCTGGGCTCTGGGGCCCGAGACAGGTCTGGGAACTCAGACTCACCAGAACTGGAGGCTGTAGTTGGACGGATGGAGCAGATCGGGCCAGTACGTCTTCATGTCTGGCAAAAGGTCCTGCATGTAAAGACAGCAATGATAATAACTCCACGTTGGGCTTGACGAGTCAAACCTAGAAGGCAGATCTGATCAACGAACACGCTAAAAAAAAAAAATGAGACTGAGCTGTGAGCTAAGAGCTCAAGTGAGTCAAACGACTCAGTTTACTTTGCAGGACGTGTTTCTTAAGACATACGTAAAAGTGAGGTCTGGGGAATCGTGAAAGTGTTTGTGAAAACATAAGCTCTGACAGGTGAATAGCTAGACAAATCATGTCCACCCACACAACGGAGTACTATTCAGCATTAAAAAAACCCACAAAAGTTATCAAGCCATGACACTGGCTTCCTTCTCTCTCCAGCTTGAAAGTTTTACGTCTGCGTCTTACTTAGACATACAAGCCTTAACCAGCACACAGGACTCTGAGGAACACTGCCCGGGCCCACGGCTCACCCCCAGCCACACCGGCTTCCTCCTAGCTGCTTCAAAGCTCTGTCCTACCCCAGGGCCTTTGCACACGCTGCTGCCTCCCCTGTCTCTGGTTAAGCTGGATCTCAGCTCACCACTACCGAGGAGAGCGGGGCCCAGGCCTACCGTGCTCAGCTCTGACTACCCTCCCCTCCAGGCACCCAGACGGGACGTCTGCCCTGGCTCCCAGCTGCAGGCAGGGTGGGCCAGAGACCACACCTGGTTCTGCCCAGGCCCCTGGCACAGTGCCCGATGCGCTGCTGGCACAAGAACCTGTGACTGGTTTGGACATGATTACCTCGTCCTTCTGGGGGCCGTGCAGTCCTGGGAAGGGCCCATAATTCTGGCAAATCCCAAGTCTGCCCTGCCCGGTTTTCAGAGAGGTCTCAAGAACTCACAGACCCTGCCCAGTAAGTCCAGGTATGAAGTCACAAATCCCTGACAGTTGGCCATCACGCACGAGGGGTTGTCAGCACCCCGTGGAAAGCTGCACTCACGGTGTGTGTGTGTGTGTGTGGCTGCTACCAGCTCTCGTAACCTCAGTGCCCAGAGTTACTCTGCAATACAAGTCCTTGTCCTGGAAAGACCCATCCTCTCTTCCCTGCTCACTGGCCCCACTGAGAATCCCACCCACAGCCAGAAAGGACACCCTGGGGGCCACGGCACTCCTGCAAGCCAGGGCGGTACACGTGCCTGAGCACATGTCCAGCGGGCAGGGGTCTCAGACTAGGAACCATGGGCCGCAGTCTAGAGCCAGGGCCGGCCTGCTCACCCCTGCTGCCCCTCACACATCGCTGCAGCCCACTGGGCCCAGGGCAGAGGACTTACTGAAACATAGATCATCCTTAATCTGTGGGGCTGCTTTAGATACCCATAAACGCTGGTGAACACACTTAAAACACAGCTTTGAGGGCACACCTAGAGGAGGAGCGAATCTTTTGGGAGACTCTGAGGTGGGAATATTATTAAAGTTAGTACCTTGATCTCCTGTGGATTAAAGGGCCAGGATCGGTTACATGCTTCACTTTTATCGGGCCTTGAAATTAGAGTTGAAAAAATAAAGAGAAATTAGTCTTGGTCGGGCTGGTTCCAAATGGCATGAAAAAGCACTCGAGTTGTGGTCTGGACAGAATGAAAGGGAGTGAGTCACGGTTGGGCACAAGCGGGCACTACTGGAGTTCCCCTTCAAAGCTGAAAGTTGCTGGAAACCTCAGGCACAGTGCACACAGCCTTTCCAGCACAGGAAGCACACAGACAGCCCAGTAGGGGGCGACCCAGAGCCGGGTCGGTGGAGGTACCTGGCCAGGTTCTGGCGCTTCCCTGGAGGTTCTGAGATAAGAGTCTGTCTGCAGTGCAGGAGACCCAGGTTCGACCCCTGGATTGGGAACATACCCTGGAGAAGGCCATGGCATCCCACTCCAGTATTCTTGCCTGGGTCCCATGAACAGAGGAGCCTGGCAGGCTACAGTCCACAGGGTTGCAGAGTTGGACATGACTGAGCAACCAATACTTTTTGAGTTACCTGCAAACCTCCATTCAACAAGCATAGCATGAGAACAGCAAGAGGTCCCACCTCTTTAAAGGTGATGAGGACCATTGATACAAGGCACATGTTGTGCGCAGGACGCGCCTGGTGACAACTCAAGGTTGGCTGCGGGAATGTTCTAGCACAGAGCACGTGTCCCTCCACTTGAGCCTGATTCTGTCCTCACACGTCCAGTTCTGGACGAGTCCACGCTCCATCTCCACGTGCAGCTTAGATCACGAGGGACCAAACCTACTTTCTCCAGGGTGGACAGGCCTGGCCCAGCCCCCGAAACCAGCTCAGTTCCCCATCGAGCTGGGTGCTGCCCCTCCAGCTGGATGGCGGCCGAGAGCACCAGTGAAGTCACAGAAAACCAGAGGTGGGATGAGGCCCAGTCCTCAGGCCCCTGTTTGACCAGCATGCCCCTGACCCTGTCCCTGAGGGACACTGGGGCCAGCAGGAGCCAGGACTGCCCGCCTCTCAAGGGAGGGGGAGACCCCGTCGCTCCCTCTGGACAAACAAACGCACACAGTTTAACGTCATGAATACATGTGCACACCACAAAAACCAGGCTAAAGAAGCTGCAGGTAAAACCTGGAAGGAAGAATCCGGGGGTCTGTGAGGTGTGTGCACTGTAGGTACAAGTCACACATGTATAACACACACACATATATCTTTATGCATTTACTTATTGGTTCCAAAAGAAGAAAATGAGAAAATTAAAACTCAGTGATCGAAAATGTACCCAGAACCCTTAAATGCATATTTAAACTAGACTATTATGAGAAATGCTGGACTGGAAGAAACACAAGTTGGAATCAAGATTGCCGGGAGAAATATCAATAACCTCAGATATGCAGATGACACCACTCTTATGGCAGAAAGTGAAGAAGGGCTAAAAAGCCTCTTGATGAAAGTGAAAGTGGAGAGTGAAAAGGTTGGCTTAAAGCTCAACATTCAGAAAACGAAGATCATGGCATCTGGTCCCATCACTGCATGGGAAATAGATGGGGAAACAGTGGAAACAGTGTCAGACTTTGTTTTTCTGGGCTCCAAAATCACTGCAGATGGTGACTGCAGCCATGAAATTAAAAGACGCTTGCTCCTTGGAAGGAAAGTTATGACCAACCTAGATAGCATATTCAAAAGCAGAGACATTACTTTACCAACAAAGGTTCGCCTAGTCAAGGCTATGGTCTTTCCTGTGGTCATGTATGGATGTGAGAGCTGGACTGTGAAGAAGGCTGAGCGCTGAAGAATTGATGCTTTTGAACTGTGGTGTTGGAGAAGACTCTTGAGAGTCCCTTGGACTGCAAGAAGATCCAACCAGTCCATTCTGAAGGAGATCAATCCTGGAATTTCTTTAGAAGGAATGATGCTAAAGCTGAAACTCCAGTATTTTGGCCACCTCATGCGAAGAGTTGACTCATTGGAGAAGACTCTGATGCTGGGAGGGATTGAGGGCAGGAGGAGAAGGGGACGACAGAGGATGAGATGGCTGGATGGCATCACTGACTCGATGGATGCGAGTCTGAGTGACCTCCGGGAGCTGGTGATGGACAGGGAGGCCTGGCGTGCTGCGGTTCATGGGGTCGCAAAGAGTCGGACACGACTGAGCGACTTATCTGATCTGATCTGATTATCGTTCTACCTAAACAGAACTCAAGGGCAACAGGAGGCAGGTCATGTTAGAAAGGCTAAAGATGTTTCTCCACAAGCTTCTGGCCTGCGCCTGCACGGTAAGCTCCTAAGACAGAACACACGTCTGGACAGAGGAAGCCAGAACCCCAGGTTAGCCAGCTTCTAGCCGCGCCTGCTCAGTAAACTCCTACAGAAACCGCCAGAACACACATCTGGACAGAGTGAAGCCAGAACCCCAGGTTAACCAGCTTGTGGGACTGGCCTGTGCGGTAAACTCCTAACAGAAACCACCAGAATACATGTCTGGACAGAGTGAAGCCAGAACCCCAGGTTAGCCAGCTTCTGGGACTGGCCTGCTCAGTAAACGCCTAACAGAAACCACCAGAACACACATCTGGACAGAGTGAAGCCAGAACCCCAGGTTAGCCAGCTTCTGGGACTGCTGAAGTTTCAAATGCAGGAAGTACTTGCCATAATCCGTGTATCGTCCAGTAATTCGGAGGGGTCTTTGCAGTGGCCCCTGACTTCCTATGACGACAAGACAGGAGACAAGTGGTTTCTTGTTTATTAAATACACTCAGCAATCTTCCTTTCTTTCGACAAACATCAATGAAATCCTAACACAAAATAAATTCTGTGGTAATTTACAATAAACAATGTTCATGAGGGTACCACACGGGGCGGGGGCTGGATGTTTTATTTGAAAAAGGTGAACCAAAACTTTGGAAAACAGAATTTAACAGCTATTTTTTTTTTCTTTATGTGCCTGAAAATTAAGTCTATCTGATGGATGCACTCGTAGTCACCCATGAATAATTGTCTTGTCATGCGATCAAACAACGAGAAGCAGAGGCTGACGGGGCACCCAGTCGTACTCAGATCTGTTCAGGCACCAGGTTAAAATGCAATAGTGCAATAGTAAGTACTGAGAATCTGGAGCCAACAAAAATGCAAGATGAGAGTAAAATAATTATCATGGAGTTAAAAATCTTCAGTGGAACACTTTACAGGAACCTCCAAATTGTTTCGCTAAAATGGATCTTTTCTGAAATAAATAACCATTAAGAAATACACCTCGACTATCAGGCGGTGGGGTCAGAACGTGGGCCTGGTGCCCGCGGTGAACAAGCGAGGGGACGGTACACGTCGGGTGTGGTGAGGAGCCGGCTGACCCGCAGGCCCTCCTGCCTAAACCCCTTCTGATGTGGGAGGCGCCTCTCTGTATGGTTGGTCTGGAAATGAGGGCAGGCTTGGTTTAGGTGACAGGAATGTCTGACGTCAGAAGGCTCAGACTAGGGGGCAGAGGGCAGGATGACCGCCCGTGCCCTGCTCCCACCCCCAAGGAAACACAGTCCAAAGCAGGCAGGCTTTCCTTCGGCACGGGGCAGTGGAGAGCAAAGCCAAGCGCCCACGGGGGCTTTTTTGCTCTTCACCCAGCGTCTTGGATGACCCTTCGGTGGGCGGAAACTGGGGTCAAGGGGCAGCTTTTCGAGGGGGCATGAGCCCAAGGGCCCCTGAGCAGAAGGCAGACCTGCTCTGGCATCTGTGATGCCCACCCTGGCCCCTCATGCAGGGCTTCCTGGAGGCATGGTCTCAGCTTGGGAGGGCTCAGCCTCAAGGGGCGGGCGGGGTGGGGGCTCGGTCAGTGAGAGGCACTGGGGAGGAGCCTGCATGGGACCTCCTCTCCGTGGGCATCACCGGTCCCCGCAGAACTCACCTGGCACACGGTCGCAGGCCAGTGGTGAACCATGATTAGTTTGCTCCACTCAAGGTCATCACTGCAAAAAGACAAGGGGTTGAGTTACAGAAAAATTAATCCATCCATCGATCACTCAATAAACACAGGGTGCCTGCTGCAGGCCAGGCGCTGCTGCTGCTGCTGCGGGGAGGGGTTCGTGTCCCCGGGCTCTGCTGTGGGTAGGAGTGGGCGGCCGGGTCCCCAGGCGCTGCTGTGGGCAGGGAGGGGGTTGCTGAGAGGACTGGGGGGCCGAGTCCTCACTCTCTTGCAGTGCAGCAGCCCGTGAGGGAGACAATGACTATGGTGACTGAGAAAACACAGACGGCACGGCCCGGGGACAAGTGGTAACAGGCCTATCCGGCGGGGTGCGTGTTGCGTGCTCAGTCATGCCTGACTCTGGACACGACTGGAGTGGGTTGCCATTTTGTTCTCCAGGGGATCTTCCTGACCCAGGGATCGATCCCACATCTCTTGTACCTCCCGCACTGGCAGGAAGACTGTTCACCACCGCGCCACCTGGGAAGCCTGGCAGGCGGGGAGGGGGTTGGGATTCTGGACCAGGCAGCCAGGAAGGCTCTGCAGTGAAGGACTGGTCAAAAAGCCCCTTTCTCCTCAGAGGCTGAGGCGGTGCAGACACTGACCAATGAGCCCTTAGCAGCACGTGTGACGCCCACAAGCCTGGAAACACAACGGCTCCTATAGCTCATTGGGCCACAGAACAGCACCCAGAGCTGCACAGGGCCTGGCAGCACCCCAGCCACTGGGCTTGTTTTCTGCAGGATGCGTGACTTGGGACCCTGAGGACTTCTTCCAATGTCCCTGTGAAACCCATCTGACCCTGAGGCGTTCCATAAGGGGCTGCGGAGTAGCATTCACACATCCCTCAGCAGAAGCCCTTCCACCAGGCTGGCAAGGCTTGGCACACACAGAGGTGGGGGCAGAAAGGCTGGCCTGTGGAAATACTCACTTTCCAGATGGAAAACATCAGTAGCAACAGGGCATATAACTCAAGCAGGCATGTCATTCAGGATAGATGAAATTTTATTTTATTAGGATAGATGAAATTTTAGAAGCAAAAGCCAAACAGAAATAAGTTCTTACATAATAGTTTTGTAAATAACTGAGTACTGTTTAAAAGGCAGAGAATTCACAATATTTGAAGACTTTTCTCAGACTGAACTAATAAGCAAATGCTCAGCATTAGTGCTCATGAGCTCACTCGTGCTCACGCATGAGCATTAGTGCTGGGAGAAGCAGGAGAAGTGCTTTTTTCCCCTAGGTATGAAAACCTTATTTCACAAAGGGGGAAATCGAGGCTGGAAGAGTAGGCAGAGACCAGGAAAACTAGACCAACAGCATGGAGTTTACAATAAAACTCAGGACTCAACAGTGTCTGTAATACAATTACCACATACCACCCTGGCTAAAGAGTGCTGTGAGTGTAAGAGAGAGATCCTCTCAAATCAGTGGAGATGCTGACTGCCCTATAGAGAGAAAGGCCTCCCAAGCAGAGGCAGAGGGCCTGGGAAAACCCCGCTGACCCATGAGGCCCTCAGGCTCTGAGTCACCCTCATGGTCTTGAACCCCTGCCTTGTTCACCAATTATTCCAGTTGCGCATGACAAGCACATGCCAGACACATGGCAGACACGTGGACTAAGTTACCTAAATGGATATGGGAACACATGTTTGCATCTTTGGAAGTCCGCAACTTGCAGATCCCTATGGAGGGGGCCTGCTGCACTGATCGCTGTAGGCCAGGCGTGGCTCGGAGCACGTTCGGTACTTTAACTGATGCCTCCTGGCATTGGCGCTAGGAGGCAGGTGCCATCACTCTGGGGACTTCGGGTTGAAGGACCTTGGTGGAGAGCTCTGGGTCACACATCTGGATCTGAGCTAGCAGTTCACACTCAATCCGCACACCACACTACCTCTCTGGTGAACCGCTCTTAACTTGAGAGCAATGCTTAGTTATTTAATGCAGCCCGTTTTCAGAAAATAACACTTTCTTGGAAAACTGAAATTTAATGTTACCTTTTAAAGTAAATGATAAAACAACAACGATGGTTCATTAAAAAGGAAAACTGAATTTATCCCAAACTGAATTTATCCCACGCCTACAAGTGAAGTATGAACTCCTTCTATTAACAAGATCATTACTCAAATAAAATAGAAGAAAATTCAAATCTGGTACTCAGATCTCTGTCTCTTCTACAGAAGTATAATGTGAATCCTCTCCCAGAGCCCCTGTTTACCCCTAATTCGTCAGTTGCATAGGAAAGAATGGAAAGAAGGAACGAGGGGGAGGGGAGGGAGGGCGAGAGAAAGAAACTAGGAAAGAGGAACCACGACCACTTTACCAGAATCGCCCGGACCCTGATCGGAATGCGCGCGCGCGCGCCGTCCCTAGAGCCGCTCGCAAGTTCGGGCGCCCGGGTCCACCCCCGTTCCCCCGCAGACCCGCGCCCCTCGCCCCGCCAGCAGCTCACCTCCTCCGGAGCCCGCGCGCGCCGCCCCGGAGCCCCCCGGAAGCTCGGGCACCCGTGTTCCCCTACCCGGTCTATCCCCCGTTTCCCTGCAGACCCGCGCCCCGCGCCCTTTCGGCAGCTCACCTCCTCCGGAGCCCGCGCGCGCCGCCCAAACAGCTCAGCGCCAGGCACAAGGCGCCCAGGAAGGCCGGGGAAGTCATCCGCCGCACCGGGGAGGACCCTGCGGGGTCGTCAAGGCTCAGTCTCCCGAGGGCGCGAGGCCGCGTCCGGCGCCAGGCCCTGCGCTTCCCTGAAAAAGGAACAGACGTCGCTAAGCTGACGGTGCGCCGGGCCGGCGGCCGGCGAGCAGCGCGGCTAACCCCAGCCCACCGCCGAGCCCCCTGCGGAGGCCGGGAGGCCCGGGAGCCCAGATCCCCGCAACACGGTGGACTCGCACCCCGCCCACCAACCACCCGGAACCCTGGGGCCCTGCCGCCTCACCAGGTCCGCCAGGCGCACACGACGGCCGCTCTGCTAACTCCTCGACCCTGGCTGCCCGGCGAATCCCGCTGCCGGAGCCTCTACCAGCGCATTTCCGCCCAGATGCCCCAACGCCACGCCCCTGCCCGGGACACGCCCCCGTTTCGGCCACGCCCCCGGCCCGGGACACGCCCCTGGGAGACAGGCTGGCGCCGGGCTGGCGAGAAGCCCTGGAGAAGCCCGACGCCACGCCCCTTCTGGAGGACACGCCTCGCCCAGAGGGCACGCCCCGCCCCCGGGCTGTCCGTCTTCCCCTTAGGCCGTTTGACTGCGCTTCACTTTCGGGCTGGTTCCTTCCGCCCAGACCCAGGAGGTCGACTTGAAAGCCACCTTCTCTAATGTCCTGGGAGCCCCGGCTCCTCGTCTCCGCATCGAGCTGCCCGGGAGACGGGGCTTTCGGGGACCAGTAGCCAGTCCGTCAAGGTGTGTGACAGGCGTGCGGAGACAGCGCCGTGGGGCCGCAGGAAAGGGCTGAGAGGAGGCTGCTCCCTCGAGGCCGGGTTGTATTCAAGGAGCTGGGACCCTGGGGATCCAGGCAGGCGGAGAGACTCGTGTCGCGTGTCCTCCCCACCACAGGGCCCCTTAGGGACAGCCCCTGACTCACAGACAGTCCTGTCCGTCCAGTGCCAAGACCGCACAGGGCACCCCCTAGGTAACCCCACTTGATTCCATTTGTCTCTACCTCATTCCCGAGATCTCCACCGTTTGCAACTCTTCTGGGACACGGAACAGCAGGACCTTTGGGGCTAAGCCTGCCATCAGGACCATCAGCCTTTCTTGAGATCAGACAAATAGAAAATCAAGGCTGTGACTGTGCACCTACCACCAGCCAGGCAGCCTGTGTCCTTAGTCCTAAGAACCTGGAAGGTGAAGATCCACAAGGCAGTACTCAAGTCAGTGGGCGATAGAGGGAGGGAGGCAGGCAGGAGGTGGTGGAGGCGGGAGCAGACTCCCAGATGACGACCTTCCCGCCTCTGCCACCAGCAGCTCAGGCCTTCAGTCCACCTTCCTTTCCCTGTGTCCTCAGGAACTACATCCTCAAAGATGGCCAGTGACCGCAGACAGTGCTTGCTCCCTGGTCCTCTGTGGCTCTGTCCATCTCTACTCTGCTGCCAAGAAGTGGTCAAAACACGTGGGGCCGCGGGAGGCCCTCCCAGCCACAATAACGTTTCCATGTCCCCCATTTCTTGCTTATAGCTAAAGCTCTAGCCTCCTAGGCCTTCCCTGAGCTCCAAAGGGCAGAGTCCAGCAGTCACCAGGGAACTGAGGGACTGCAGAACAACGGGAAAGCAGTCGAGAAACAGAAGGGCCGCGATAAAGCAGTCCCAGTCCTGCCTCAAGGGGGACATACACATCGATATATTGGACGGGGAGGAAGGAGACATACACATCTATATATCTTCTGCAGGAATTAACGCCCCCACCCAGATGGAGGACGGTAACTTCAGGCTGAGCACACAATCCTTAGCGCACTGCCCTGTTACCTCACCAACAACCAAAGAGAAGAACTCACACACTCTGAAGTCTATACATTTGCCTGTAAAAATTCTTCTCCAAAAACCATGGGTGAGTTTGGGGTTTTTGAGCCCAAGCCAAAAACCTGTTCCCCTTTCTTGTTTCTGCAGTAAACGTGTCTCTGTTCCAAACTCCCGAGTTTGGGTGTGTTTGGCTGCACTGCGTCAGGCCCTCGGATTTGACAACACTGGCTCTGGAGTCGGGTGTGGATCTAACCAGGTCACTCCTCTGGAAACACTTCACGGGTCTTCTGGTTGGTCTTTGTTTGATGTTGTTATTGTTACTGGTTTGTTTTGTTTTCCAGCCCTGCCGCAGCTGGGATCTTAGTTTTCCAATCAGGACCTGAACCCTTGCCCCCGGCAATGGGAAACAAAGCTTTAGCCACTGGTCGTTGCTGTTCAGTCACTCAGTCGTGTCTGACTCTTTGTGACCCCATGGACTGCAGCACGCCAGGCCTCCCTGTCCATCATCAACTCCCAGAGCTTACCCAACACATGTCCGTTGAGTCGATGGTGCCATCCAACCATCTCATCCTCTGTCGTCCCCTTCTCCTCCTGCCCTCCATCTTTCCCAGCATCAGGGTCTTTTCAAATGAGTCAGCTCTTCGCATCAAGTAGCCAAATTGGACTTTCAGCTTCAACATCAGTCCTTCCAATGAACAGCCAGCTCTGCCAGCTCTGATCTCCTTTAGGATGGACTGGTTGCATCTCCTTGCAGTCCAAGGGACTCTCAAAAGTCTTTTCCAGCACCTCAGTTCAAAAGCATCAATTCTTTGGCCCTCAGCTTTCTTTATAGTCCAACTCTCTGGAAAAACCATAGCCTTGACTAGATGGAACTTTGTTGACAAAGTTGACAAAGATCACATCATGATGATGTGATCACTGACCTAGAGCCAGACATCTTGGAATGTGAAGTCAAATGGGCCTTAGAAAGCATCACTACGAACAAAGCTAGTGGAGGTGATGGAATTCCAGTGGAGCTATTCCAAGTCCTGAATGATGATGCTGTGAAAGTGCTACACTCAATATGCCAGCAAATTTGGAAAACTCAGCAGTGGCCACAAGATTGGAAAAGGTCAGTTTTCATCCCAATCCCAAAGAAAGGCAATGCCAAGGAGTGCTCAAACTACCGAACAATTGCACTCATCTCACATGCTAGTAAAGTAATGCTCAAAATTCTCCAAGCCAGGCTTCAGCAATATGTGAACCGTGAACTTCCGGATGTTCAAGCTGGTTTTAGAAAAGGCAGAGGAACCAGAGATCAAATTGCCAACATCCACTGGATCATGGAAAAAGCAAGAGAGTTCCAGAAAAACATCTATTTCTGCTTCATTGACTATGCCAAAGCCTTTGACTGTGTGGATCACAATAAACTATGGAAAATTCTGGAAGAGATGGGAATACCAGACCACCTGATCTGCCTCTTAAGAAATCTGTATGCAGGTCAGGAAGCAACAGTTAGAACTGGTCATGGAACAACAGACTGGTTCCAAATAGGAAAAGGAGTACGTCAAGGCTGCATATTGTCACCATGTTTATTTAACTTATATGCAGAGTACATCATGAGAAATGCTGGACTGGAAGAAACACAAGTTGGAATCAAGATTGCTGGGAGAAATATCAATAACCTCAGATATGCAGATGACACCACTCTTATGGCAGAAAGTGAAGAGGGGCTAAAAAGCCTCTTGATGAAAGTGAAAGTGGAGAGTGAAAAGGTTAGCTTAAAGCTCAACATTCAGAAAACGAAGATCATGGCATCTGGTCCCATCACTGCATGGGAAATAGATGGGGAAACAGTGGAAACAGCGTCAGAATTTGTCTTTCTGGGCTCCAAAATCACTGTAGATGGTGACTGCAGCCATGAAATTAAAAGACGCTAACTCCTTGGAAGGAAAGTTATGACCAATCTAGATAGCATATTCAAAAGCAGAGACATTACTTTGCCAACAAAGGTTCGCCTAGTCAAGGCTATGGTCTTTCCTGTGGTCATGTATGGATGTGAGAGCTGGACTGTGAAGAAGGCTGAGCGCCGAAGAATTGATGCTTTTGAACTGTGGTGTTGGAGAAGACTCTTGAGAGTCCCTTGGACTGCAAGAAGATCCAACCAGTCCATTCTGAAGGAGATCAATCCTGGAATTTCTTTAGAAGGAATGATGCTAAAGCTGAAACTCCAGTATTTTGGCCACCTCATGCGAAGAGTTGACTCATTGGAGAAGCCTCTGATGCTGGGAGGGGTTGAGGGCAGGAGGAGAAGGGGACGACAGAGGATGAGATGGCTGGATGGCATCACTGACTCGATGGATGCGAGTCTGGGTGACCTCCGGGAGCTGGTGATGGACAGGGATGCCTGGCGTGCTGCGGTTCATGGGGTCGCAAAGAGTCGGACACGACTGAGCGACTGATCTGATCTGATCTGACAAAGTAACGTCTCTGCTTTTTAATATGCTGTCTAGGTTGGTCATAACTTTCCTTCCAAGGAGTAAGTGTCTTTTAATTTCATGGCTGCAGTCACCATCTGCAGTGATTTTGGCGTGCGGTCTAGGTGCAGGGTAATATGTCCTACTGCCTGCCACTCACCCACAGAGCACTCACCACTGTTTGAAATAGAGCGCGTGTGATTACTCTGCTCATGTCTGGCTCCTGTAGATTGCAAGTCAACACCCATATCTAGTTTAGTCACCGCCGAGTCTCCACTGCCTGCCACAGCGGACAGCAAACAGTAGGTGACCGGCAAACAGCATCCGTGGGAGGAACGCGTGGGCTCCTCTGTGATCTGAAGCAGCATCGTGTCTTTCTGGTCTCTCCCATTTCTCCAACTTCTTACATTTTCTGGGCTCCTTTAACCACCTCCTCTAAACAACCTAAGCAGACCCCGCCATTCTATCCTCCTGCTTCTCTTTTAGGCTAAAAAGATCCATTTCTTAAAACAAACCTGCATCCCATGATTCCTAGTTCTCCCTCAAACCACAGTCCGTCTGTGTAAGTCTCTGCTCCTCAGGGAGGCCTTTCCTGACCACAGCTGGATAAGAAGAGAATCTGACTTAGACAGAATTTTATTCTTGAGGCCCCTGTGGGCGATGGGGAGGTGAGCAGGGAGGGAGACTAGTAACAGGAAAAAAACACTGACTTGAGGAGCTGCAAGCTTCTCCAGGGTTGGGCAAGAGAGGTTTCTTTACAGAGAGGAGTAAACGTAGCTAGAAGCCACCGCGGTGGGCAGCGGGCTGAGAGGGTGGCTTTGTAGCCGAGGCGCTCAGAAAGTGTTCTTCCCGGAGGCGCCTGAGCTCAGGACAGTGCTGCCTACCTGCTCTGGGTGAGGCTGAAGGAAGCAGAGAAGCTGAAACTAAGTTTGGTGAATCAGCTTCCTGTTCCCAATGACCGGTGAAAGAACTAAGGTGAGGCCAAGAATGGGAATTCAGAGGGTCCCTGTCTGGCCTTGTCCCAGGTAAGGTGGGGGGCGGGGGTATCCAGGAACTGAATCTGAGTCCTTGCAGTGAGGTGTTTTCTGGAACACGTGGGGACAGGGGGACTTTTTAACCTTTGCTGTGCTCCAGGACCACAGGCTCAGATAAAATTCAGCATCGTCACCACTGGCAACTTCCCACCACCTCGCCCGGTTCATTTCCAGCAAGGCGCCCTTCATCGCCGCCTGCTCACTGCTCTCCACCCCCACCCCCACCCCCACCCCCTCTCCCAGGTGTGTAGACCAGGAAGCTGACGAGGGCTCAGCCCC
Source organism: Tragelaphus eurycerus (assembly GCA_935064755.1). Lineage (NCBI taxonomy): Eukaryota > Metazoa > Chordata > Mammalia > Artiodactyla > Bovidae > Tragelaphus > Tragelaphus eurycerus. The sequence goes on from CAKXYN010000114.1 coordinate 3,659,436, forward strand.
TCACTTACATGCCTTACCAGTGATTCTTTTTGCATCATGAAAGCATTCGGAGACAAAGCAGAGAGGTTAAGAAAGTGACATGGGAGTTTATTTAAGCAACAATACTCTCTCAGATGGAGAACAGGCAGGCAGGTGAGGAGGGGCTGCATACCAGGCTTCCTAGGAAGCCGGTTACAAGGGATTTGCAAAGGAAGGGGCGGACAGTCACTGGGGAAGGAGGAGTTTGGGGCTTGTCTTCCCTGATTTTCATCCCCGCTCCATTTTCCCAATGAGAGCAGGGATTTCCGTCACCATTTAGCCTAGATCGGGGAAGGCAATGGCACCCCACCCCAGTACTTTTGCCTGGAAAATCCCATGGACGGAGGAGCCTGGTAGGCTCCAGTCCATGGGGTCGCTAAGAGTCAGACAGGACTCAGCGACTTCACTTTCACTTTTCACTTTCATGCATCGGAGAAGGAAATGGCAACCCACTCCAGTGTTCTTGCCTGGAGAATCCCAGGGATGGGGGAGCCTGGTGAGCTTCCGTCTATGGGGTCGCACAGAGTCGGACACGACTGAAGCGACTTAACAGTAACAGTAACAGTAACAGTTAGCCTAGATCAGAAGTATCATGGCGTCACTGCATGATGGGTCTTCTTATCTTCAAGACTAGTCCATCCTAAAGGAAATCAGTCCTGGGTGTTCATTGGAGGGACTGATGTTGAAGCTGAAACTCCAGTACTTTGGCCACCTGATGTGAAGAGCTGACTCACTGGAAAAGATCCTGATGCTGGGAAAGATTGAGGGCAGGAGGAGAAGGGGATGGAAGAGGATGAGATGGTTGTGTTGCAGGAAGGGGGACCCCTTCCAGGGCCTGAAACTGGGCTCTTGTCTAACAGTTGGAAAAGAATTGTCCAAGGAGACATGTGCTGACAAAGCAAGAGATTTTACTGGGAAAGATTTTACCGCCCAGGTGGAGAGCAGTAGGGTCAGATCAGATCAGTCGCTCAGTCGTGTCCAACTCTTTGCGACCCCCTGAACCACAGCACGCCAGGCCTCCCTGTCCATCACCAGCTCCCGGAGGTCACTCAGACCCACACCCATCAAGTCAGTGATGCCATCCAGCCATCTCATCCTCTGTCGTCCCCTTCTCCTCCTGCCCTCAATCCCTCCCAGCATCAGAGTCTTCTCCAATGAGTCAACTCTTCGCATGAGGTGGCCAAAGTACTGGAGTTTCAACCTTAGCATCATTCCTTCCAAAGAAATTCCAGGATTGATCTCCTTCAGAATGGACTGGTTGGATCTTCTTGCAGTCCAAGGGACTCTCAAGAGTCTTCTCCAACACCACAGTTCAAAAGCATCAATTCTTCGGCGCTCAGCCTTCTTCACAGTCCAGCTCTCACATCCATACATGACCACAGGAAAGACCATAGCCTTGACTAGGTGAACCTTTGTTGGCAAAGTAATGTCTCTGCTTTTGAATATGCTATCTAGGTTGGTCATAACTTTCCTTCCAAGGAGTAAGCGCCTTTTAATTTCATGGCTGCAGTCACCATCTGCAGTGATTTTGGAGCCCAGAAAAATAAATTCTGACGCTGTTTCCACTGTTTCTCCATCTATTTCCCATGCAGTGATGGAACCAGATGCCATGATCTTCGTTTTCTGAATGTTGAGCTTTAAGCCAACCTTTTCACTCTCCACTTTCACTTTCATCAAGAGGCTTTTTAGCCCCTCTTCACTTTCTGAGAACAGCTCTGCCGCCTGCCTGGCTTGCAGTCTTGGGTTTTATGGTGATGGGATCAGATTCCAGGTGGTCTTTGGCCAATCATTCTAATTCAGAGTCTTTCCTGGTGGCGCAGGCATCGCTCAGCCAAGATGGATGCTGGTGAGAGGGATTCTGGGAAGTGGAGGGACATGCGGTGTCTCCTTTAAACCTTTCCCGAGCTCTTCCGGTTGGTGGTGGCTCTTTACTTCCGTATTCCTTATCAGGATCTCCTGTCATAAAACAACTCATGCAAGTGGTTACTGTGGTGCCTGGCCAGGGTGGGCGGTTTCAATCAGTGTGCTTCCCCTATCAGTTGGATGGCATCACTGACTCAATGGACATGGATTTGGGTGGACTCTGGGAGTTGGTGATGGACAGGGAGGCCTGGTGTGCTGCGGTTCAAGGGATCGCAAAGAGTCGGACACGGCTGAGCAACTGAACTGAACTGAACTGAGTCTCATTATAACGAGAGCACAGTGAGCCAAAGGCTCCTGCTGGGCTCCAGTGACCCCCGCCTTTCCCCACCTTTCTTGGTCTGTTGCTGCTGTTGTTCAGTCGCTCAGTCGTGCCCCACTCTTTGCAACTCCATGGACTGCACCGCGCCATGCCTCCCTGTCACCACCTCCTGCAGCTTGCTCAAACTCATGTCCATTGAGTCAGTGATGCTATGCAACCATCTCATGTGTCGTCCCCTTCTCCTCCTGCCTTCAATCTTTCCCAGCATCAGGGTCTTTTCCAATGAGTAAGCTCTCCGCATCAGGTGGCCAAAGTATTGGAACTTCAGCTTCAGCATTTGTCCTTCCAATGAATTTTCAGGACTGATTTCCTTTAGGATTGACTGGTTTGATCTCCTTGCCATCCAAGAGACTCAAGAGTCTTTTCCAACACCACAGTTCAAAAGCATCAATTCTTTATGGTGCTCAGCCTTCTTTATGGTCCAGTTCTCACATCCATACATGACTGCTGGAAAAACCATAGCTCTGACAAGACGGACTTTTGTTATTAAAATAATGTCTCTGTTTTTTAATATGCTATCTAGGTTGGTCATAGTTTTTCTTTCAAGGAGCAAGCGTCTTTTAATTTCATGGCTGCAGTCACCATCCGCAGTGGTTTTGGAGCCCAAGAAATAAGTTCTGTCATTGTTTCCATTGTTCCCTGTCTATTTGTCATGAAGTAATGGGAGCAGATGTCATGATCTTGGTTTTCTGAATGTTGAGTTGTAAGCCAGTTTTTGCACTCTCCTCTTTAACCCTCATCAAGAGGCTCTTTAGTTCCTCTTAGTTTTCTGCTATAAGAGTGGTGTCATCTGCATATCTGAGGTTATTGATGTTTCTTCTTCAATCTCTTTGTCTGCTACTCAGACCCTTATCACCCTGTTTCCTGTTGGTCTGAAGATTCTTGCTTTCCTTCCTCTGCCCAAGGACCCTGCTGTTTACAAGAGGCATGACTTCCTGCACCTGGCCCCCGCCCTATTTCTCTAATCTCACCTAGCTACCTGCCTTCCATAATACATGGGGTGCCAAGTCCCTGTCTCTCATTTTGCTCTGGTGGATTTTTGTTCTGGTTCTTAGTGAGAGACCTCCAAATCCTGCAAGTTTTCAAACCTAAACCTGGATCTGGACCTGGGACGTCAGCGTCTTCAATGCTGTCCACCTTTCTGTCGTTGTTTTTCAGTCACTAAGTTGCATCCAACTCTTTGCCACCCCATGGACTGTAGCACACCAGGCTTCTCTGTCCTTCACTATCTCCCAGAGTTTGCTCAAACTCATGTCCATTGAGTTGGTGATGCCATCTAACTGTCGACCCCTTCTCCTGCCCTCAATCTCCCCCAGCATCAGGGTCTTTTCCAGTGTGTAGATTCTCTGCATCAGGTGGCCAACGTATTGGAGCTTCAGCTTCAGTGTCAGTTCTTCCTGTGAATATGCAGGCTTGATTTCCTTTAGGAGTGGCTGGGTCAACTAAAAAAATATAGTCACAACCTGAAAGTAGACAGTTAATTTATTTGGCGGGAACATTCAGGACTCTGAGTCCAGGAGACAGGATCTCAGTAGCTCTGAGAAAACTGCTCCAAGGTGGCAGGAGGGGAAGTCAGGCTATATACAAGTTTGCAATAAAGGGAGCAGGCAGTCTGAACATCAAAGATCAGGTATCAAGTTAAGGAATTTAGCATTCCACCTACAGGAAAATGCAACCCTCTGGGCTCACTGAATTCACTCCTTTCATCAGCGCCTCAGATACGTGGGGCCAATCCTGATTCTTTGTTCACTTACTTCTTGCATTCCCAGCTCTTCAGCAAACACCATAGGGGTTGGCAGCACCCACTGGATCTCAATTTGGTGAGCCCTCATTCACATTTGGAGTCAGAAATCGCTGATGGCTGACATTTCTTGTTAATTAATATCAGTTCAGTTCAGTTCAGTTGCTCAGTCATGTCTGACTCATTGGGACCCCATGAATCTCAGCACACCAGGCCTCCCTGTCCATCACCAACTCCCGGAGGTCACTCAAATTCATGTCCATCAAGTCGGTGATGCCATCCAGCCATCTCATCCTCTGTCATCCCCTTCTCCTCCTGCCCCGAATCCCTCCCAGCATCAGAGTCTTTTCCAATGAGTCAACTCTTCCCATGAGGTGGCCAAAGTACTGGAGTTTCAGCTTTAGCATCATTCCTTTCAATGAGCACCCAGGACTGATCCCCTTTAGAATGGACTGGTTGGATCTCCTTGCAGTCCAAGGGACTCTCAAGAGTCTTCTCCAACACCACAGTTCAAAAGCATCAATTCTTCGGCACTCAGCTTTCTTCACAGTCCAGCTCTCACATCCATACATGATCACTAGAAAAACCATAGCCTTGACTAGACGGACCTTTGCTGGCAAAGTAATGTCTCTGCTTTTGAATATGTGATCTAGGTTGGTCATAACTTTCCATCCAAGCAGTAAGCGTCTTTTAATTTCATGGCTGCAGTCACCATCTGCAGTGATTTTGAAGCCCCAAAAAATAAAGTCTGACACTGTTTCCACTGTTTCCCCATCTATTTCCCATAAAGTGATGGGACCAGATGCCATGATCTTCATTTTCTGAATGTTGAGTTTTAAGCCAACTTTTCATTCTCCTCTTTCACCTTCATCAAGAGGCTTTTGAGTTCCTCTTCACTTTCTGCCATAAGGGTGGTGTCATCTGCATATCTGAGGTTATTGATATTTCTCCCAGCAATCTTGATTCCAGCTTGTGTTTCTTCCAGTCCAGTGTTTCTCATGATGTACTCTGCATAGAAGTTAAATAAGCAGGGTGACAATATACAGCCTTGACAGACTCCTTTTCCTATTTGGAACCAGTCTGTTGTTCCATGACCAGTTCTAACTGTTGCTTCCTGACCTGCATATAGGTTTCTCAAGAGGCAGGTCAAGTGGTCTGGTATTCCCATCTCTTCCAGAATTTTCCACAGTTTATTGTGATCCAAAGTCAAAGGCTTTGGCATAGTCAATAAAGCAGAAATAGATGTTTTTCTGGAACTTTCTTGGCTTTTTGATGATCCAGCAGATGCTGGCAATTTGATCTGTGGTTCCTCTGCCTTTTCTAAAACCAGCTTGAACATCAGGAAGTTCATGGTTCACATATTGCTGAAGCCTGGCTTGGAGAATTTTGAGCATTACTTTACTAGCGTGTGAGATGAGTGCAATTGTGCGGTAGTTTGAGCATTCTTCGGCATTGCCTTTCTTTGGGATTGGGATGAAAACTGACCTTTTCCAGTCCTGTGGCCACTGCTGAGTTTTCCACATTTGCTGGCATATTGAGTGCAGCACTTTCACAGCATCATCTTTCAGGATTTGGAGTAGCTCCACTGGAATTTCATCACCTCCGCTAGCTTTGTTCATAGTGATGCTTTCTAAGGCCCACTTGACTTCACATTCCAGGATGTCTGGCTCTAGGTCAGTGATCACACCATCGTGATTATATGGGTCATGAAGGTCTTTTTTGTACAGTTCTGTGTATTCTTGCCACCTCTTCTTAACATCTTCTGCTTCTGTTAGGTCCATACCATTCTGTCTTTTATCAAGCCCATCTTTGCATGAAATGTTCCTTTGGTATCTCTGATTTTCTTGAAGAGATCCCTAGTCTTTTCCATTCTGTTGTTTTCCTCTATTTCTTTGCATTGATCGCTGATGAAGGCTTTCTTATCTCTTCTTGCTATTCTTTGGAACTCTGCATTCAGATGCTTATCTTTCCTTTTCTCCTTTGCTTTTCACTTCTCTTCTTTTCACAGCTATTTGTAAGGCCTCCCCAAACAGTCACTTTGCTTTTTTGCATTTCTTTTCCATGGGGATGGTCTTGATTCCTGTCTCCTGTACAATGTCACAAACCTCATTCCATAGTTCATCAGGCACTCTATCTATCAGATCTAGGCCCTTAAGTCTATTTCTCACTTCCACTGTATAATCATAAGGGATTTGATTTAGGTCATACCTGAATGGTCTAGTGGTTTTCCCTCCTTTCTTCAACTTCAGTCTGAATTTGGCAATAAGGAGTTCATGATCTGAGCCACAGTCAGCTCCTGGTCTTGTTTTTGCTGACTGTACAGAGCTTCTCCATCTTTGGCTGCAAAGAATATAATCGATCTGATTTCGGTGTTGACCATCCGGTGATGTCCATGTATAGAGTCTTCTCTTGTGTTGTTGGAAGAAGGTATTTGCTATGACCAGTGCATTTTCTTGGCAAAACTCTGTTAATCTTTGCCCTGCTTCATTTCGTATTCCAAGGCCAAATTTGCCTGTTACTCCAGGTGTTTCTTGACTTCCTGCTTTTGCATTCCAGTCCCCTATAATGAAAAGGACATCTTTTTTGGGTGTTAGTTCTAAAAGGTCTTGTAGGTCTTCATAGAACCGTTCAACTTCAGCTTCTTTAGCGTTACTGGTTGGGGCATGGACTTGGATTACTGTGACATTGAATGGTTTGCCTTGGAAACGAACAGAGATCATTCTGTCGTTTTTGAGATTGCATCCAAGTACTGCATTTCGGACTCTTTTGTTGACCATGATGGCCACTCCATTTCTTCTGAGGGATTCCTGCCCGCAGTAGTAGATATAATGGTCATCTGAGTTAAATTCACCCATTCCAGTCCATTTTAGTTCGCTGATTCCTAGAATGTCGACATTCACTCTGGCCATCTCTTGTTTGACCACTTCCAATTTGCCTTGATTCATGGACCTGACATTCCAGGTTCCTATGCAATATTGCTCTTTACAGCATTGGACCTTGCTTCTATCACCAGACACATCCACAGCTGGGTATTCTTTTTGCTTTGGCTCCATCCCTTCATTCTTTCTGGAGTTATTTCTCCACTGATCTCCAGTAGCATATTGGGCCCCTACTGACCTGGGGAGTTTCTCTTTCAGTATCCTATCATTTTGCCTTTTCATACTGTTCTTGGGGTTCTCAAGGCAAGAATACTGAAGTGGTTTGCCATTCCCTTCTCCAGTGGACCACATCCTGTCAGATCTCTCCACCATGACCCGCCCATCCTGGGTTGCCCCACGGGCATGGCTTAGTTTCATTGAGTTAGACAAGGCTGTGGTCCTAGTGTGATTAGATTGACTAGTTTTCTGTGAGTATGGTTTCACTGTGTTTGCCCTCTGATGCCCTCTTGCAACACCTACCGTCTTACTTGGGTTTCTCTTACCTTAGGCGTGGGGTATCTCTTCCGGCTGTTCCAGCAAAGCACAGCCATTGCACCTTACCTTGGACAAGGGGTCTCTCCTCACCGCCGCCCTTCCTGACCTTCAACATGGGATAGCTCCTCCCTCCTGCGCCCGTGCAGCCAAGGCTCCGTGGACGTGGGGTTGGTCCTCCCGACCACGGCCCCTGGCCTCGGGCTTGGGATTGCTCCTCCAGGCTGCCGCCCTTGGCCTCGGGCGTGGGGTAGCTCCTCCTAGCTGATTGTCTGCAAAGAATATGATTAATCTGATTTCGGTATTGACCATCTGGTGACGTCCATGTGTAAAGTTGTCTGGGAAGCCTGAATCAACTGTACTTCAATTTTTTAAAAAAGTGAAAATAAAATAGGGTAGGGGCAGCTGAGGTCTAGGCCAAACTGCAGCTGTGGAAGCTGGCGAGCCCTCACAGGGCAAGTGGGGGTGGCTGTCGCCGTAGGAGGTGGGGGGAACCTGAGAGGTAAGTTTCTCGGCTCCCACAGTGCAGTGTAAAATAGTACAGATCTTGTGGTTTAAGAGATGACGTTTGCTTGTGAAGAAGCGTGTCTGCACGAGGCAGGGGAGGAGATGGTCACAGTCGTTTCAGTGAATGGAGCATCCTGGAATCAGTGCTCCAGCCTCCAACACTAAGGATCTCTTGTTGCACAGCTTCGCTGATGTAACTCCCTCCGCTGTCCTGTTCCCATCTGGAAACACCACAGGTTACACTGCGAACACCTCCCAAATCTCAGGGCTTCACTGACTACGTCCACAAGAGCCCATCTCTGCCGTGCCCCACGCCAGCTATGGATCAGGTGATTTTCACTCTGGGACCCAGGCTGCAAGAAGAGTCAGTGCTGGCCTCTGCTCTTCAACCAGAAGGAGCAGGGCCACATCCCAGCTCTGGCCACTTGGTGTCTGATGTCTGTTCCTCTATTCAGATGCTCTGGACTGGAGCCAGTTCCATGGCCAAGTCCATGACAGGGAGGAAGGAAATACACACCTCCCACGTGGGGGGGTCATCAGGGCACAGAGCAAATGGAGAACAGGTGAGAATGTCAGCAAATAACTGGGGCAAGTTTCCCACCGTCAGTGGGGAGGCAGAAGGAAGGCCTGGAGAAGCCAGGCAGGCGACTGGAGGGGGAGGAGGGGCGGGCTGTGCCTCGGTGCCGGGTGGGGGGCTCATGGGTGGAACCAGGGAGCCGCCTGCGTTGGACTGGGCGCAGTTCTGCTGGTGGGGAGTCGTCAGAGGCAAAGCGACAAGCATGAGCACTCGGCTGCAGAAGCAATGTGCCGATGTTGGAGAGCCATGCAGTAGACCGTGTGATCCTCGAGGGCTGCACTGACTCTTCCAGGAGCAGATCTGGGGGGCTGGAGGGCCCGTGGTGGCTGGAGACACCCCGGGGTGTTTGCTAGGTGGGGTCAGAGGTCACCTTTACCGGGGTGGTCAAATCATGCCCCGCCCCGGTCCAGGCCAGGGCAGGCCCAGCTGAAGGGGAGGCAGAGGGCAGCTTGGAGGGGGAGCTCCAGGTCAGGCGTGTCCAGAGGTTGGGAGCAGGCCTGTCTGAGGGCGAGTTCAGACTCTCCACTTATGACCTGTGTGACCTTGAGCAGCTATCTGGCTTCCAGAAGCCTCAGCTTCCTCATTTGTGAAACAGGAAAGGAACAAGCTCTAGCAACTTGGCATGATGATTTTAAAAGTGTCCCCAGTGGTTAGCATGACCCCCTGTGCTGGGTTGTATCAGGAGCTCGGGGCGCTTTATCTATCACGACACAGCCTGTGGACTTTCACCCTGGAGGGAAGGACCCCAAGGGCTCCTGGGGATGCTTGGCAATCCTGCCTTAGTCCTGAGCTTGGCGCTGGTGGGCGTGGTTTTAGCCCTTGTGTGTTAAAGCCCTGTCCCCAAGCTCTGTTGTAACCTTTTAGGAGTCTCAGACTCAAAATAGCTCTGTCACACTTTGGAGACGCTTCCCTTAAAAAGTCCTTCACACCCTAAATTATTGATACTTTCAGAAAGTTCGGACACTCGGGGTGTTTTCCCTATGACCTTTCTCCGATTCTCACAGGACCGATACGTGTGGCCAGCCCGGCTACTGTGGTTCCCGTTTGGTGGAACTGCTTTATTCTGAGCTGTGGTTATGCCAAAACAGGAACAGGAAAGGAACAGAAAAAGATGGGCCACGTGTCTTCGTGGTGTCATTTTCCCTGAAGAGTCACTGATCCTTGGAGCTATAAGGAAGAAATCTGTGGAAGCGAGAATAAGGCTAAATCAAGTCAAACAACATAATATTCTAAATGTGAAATGCAGGAATGTATCACTTCCTGCCTAAAAAAGAAAGAAAAACGTGAGCTCATGACACACACATACACACCTGTGCACAGATCTGCCCCACACACACAGACACACACCTCTGTGGATATTAGAAGAGACTGTTTATTTGGATGTTTCTAAAAATTGCTTATCTTGTTTAAAAAAAAGGGAGGGGGGATTGAATGAAGGTTGTCAAAAGGTACAAACTTCTAGTCCTAAGATGAGCAGTAAGGCTGTAGTGTACGACATGGTAAATGCAGTGAGCACTGGTCTCATATATATATGTATATCAGATCAGATCAGTCGTTTGACTCATTGGAAAAGACTCTGATGCTGGGAGGGACTGGGGACAGGAGGAGAAGCGGACGACAGAGGATGAGATGGCTGGATGGCGTCACCGACTTGATGGATGTGAGTTCGAGTGAACTCCGGGAGTTGGTGATGGACAGGGAGGCCTGGCGTGCTGTGATTCATGGGGTTGAAAAGAGTCGGACACGACTGAGTGACTGATCTGATCTATAAATAATTATATATATATATATATATATATATGAAAGTTAAGAGAGTAATGCTAAGTTCTCACAACAAGAAAAACAGGTTTTTCTCTTTCTTTAACTTTGTATCTATGTGAGTTTATGGGTCTTCACCGAACTCACCATGGTAATCATCTCAGGATGTTACAGGAGTCACATCATTATGCTGTATGCCTTAGATGTACTCAGGGCTATGGTCAATTAATTATGTCTCAATAAAACTGCAAGAAAAAACAAAAATGGAGCAAACTTCAGAAGTTTTATGACATAACTGAGCTATTTCCCTTCAGATAAGCGTTTCTGCCATATAAACGATAGTTGAATATTCATTAACAGTTCATGTAGTGGACTTTCTATTAGTGTGTAGTCTTGACCAACAGTGTTCTGTGCTAAGCTGCTCCAGTCATGTCTGATTCTTTGTGACCCAATGCACTGGAGCCCGCCAGGCTCCTCTGTCCATGGAGACTCTCCAGGCAGGAGCACTGGAGTGGGCTGCCATGCCCTCCTCCAGGGGATCTTCCCAACCCAGGGACTGAACCCTCGTCTCTTACGTCTCTTGCATTGACAGGCGGGTTCTTTACCACTAGCGCCACTTGGGAAGCTCATATAACTCACAGAACTAATGCTTGAACATACAGAAAGAGCTCTGAAGTCAGGCCTTGAGTGGCCCTAAAGCTACTGTGAGACCTTGAACAAGTGCCGCTGAGGTTTTGAGCTGTGCCCGGGAGAGGGCCAGGCACCCCACCTTCATCCCTCCTCGGAGGGAGGTGGGCCGTGGGGGCCTGAGGCATTCTACAGGAGGCTGCCACGCAGAGAAAAGCTTGTGCAAACCTGTGCTTGCTGTGACTATAAATCCCAGATAACAACTACGCCTTAGGTAGAAGCACTGACAAGTCAATTTCAAGGGAAGAAAATCCCAACTTATTCACATGGCATTCCTCTTTCCCCCAAGGTACCTGAGAAGCATGGGCCCCCGCGGGCCTTGCTACTTAGCTCTGCCCGCTGAAACATCCTGACAAGCACCTCAGAGCAGTCAGACAATTGAGGAGGAATAGTCTCCTTTATAGAATTCCGGGTGACAAATGAAGAGAGAATAATCGCATTGGAATATTACTACTTTGCAACTCCAAGTAAAACAACCAATCCAGGCAGTGATCGTCAACAGAAGCTAAAACAGCAGAGGGAAGCGGAGAGGGAAGTTTATAGTGGACGGATCCATCCGAGGTCGTCAGGAGCCACTGTCAGTACCAACAAGGCATGGAGTCAAGCACAGGAGACAGCCTGATTTGAAGGAAGGGAACCCGCTCACCACCCGCAGAGCAGCCACGCCCCACACTAGCATTTCTGTGTGCTTTAATTTTAGGTTAATCGGAGAAGGTGATGGCGCCCCACTCCAGTGCTCTTGCCTCGAAAATCCCATGGGCGGAGGAGCCTGGTGGGCTGCAGTCCATGGGGTCGCTAGGAGTTGGACACGACTGAGCAACTTCACTTTCACTTTTCCCTTTCCTGCATTGGAGGAGGAAATGGCAACCCACTCCAGTGTTCTTGCCTGGAGAATCCCAGGGATGGGGGAGCCTGGTGGGCTTCCGTCTGTGGGGTCGCACAGAGTCGGACACGACTGAAGCGACTTAGCAGCAGCAGCAGCATTAATATTAGTCGCTCAGTTGTGTCCAACATTTTGCGACCTCTTTTGCTACAGTCGGTGGCCTGTAGCCCACCAGGATACTGTAGGTTACTTGGTGCTATAAACTCAGGTTTTCTTTATGCAACTTCCCTTTTATCATTTAAAGAAAAAAGTCCCTTTTTGTATCATAATATGTTTGCCTCAAATTCCACTTTAGTAATGTACATATTGCTACTCCTGCTTTATTTTGTTAAAAGGAACCCTGGTGCTTTTCAGTGGAAATTTGAATTTTGAGGCTGAAGTCCCAGCTGGGTTGCCCGTTGGGCCTGGTGCCCCCAATGCCCAGGGCTCAGAAGTGACTTTTGTTTGCCCTTTGGTTTTTGTTTGTATTAAAGAAAATAGATCAACAGTTCATTCTGACGTTTATGAATCAAATTCAGGGTGAAGGAGCTTCGCTGCCTTGCGCCTCCCTTTCATCTCTTTCAGGCATTTGCTTGTTGCCGTTTAGTCGCTCAGTCGTGTCCAGCTCTTTGAAGCTCCATGGGCTGTAGGCCACCAGGCTCTTCAGTCCATGGGATTTTTCCAGGCAAGGATACTGGAGTGGGTTGTCATTTCCTTCTCCAGGGGAATCTTCCTGGCCCAGGGACTGAACCCGGGTCTCCTGCCCTGGCAGGCAGAGTCTTTACCGAGCATTTATTTGGCCACAACTTAAACAGGGAACTCGGGCTAAATGCTATCTTGCTTTCTAAACATATAGCTAGTCATTAAAGTACTTTGCCTTTCCCTTGGGGCTGATTTTGGCCTGGGACTCTGATTAAATCACAAAGCAGTTTACCTGTACCAAATTCAGATGGCGACTCCTAACCTGTCCCAACTTGCTTAGAGTGCGCCTGGTTTCATCCCCCAGGGGCTTTCATCACGGTCTTAAAAAGGGGGGACTTCTTTGACACATTGCTATTAACCCTTCTTACAGGTGTGTTAACACAACATCAAACACAGCAGGGGAAAGAGTTAAAAGCAGGTCCCAGGAAGGCAGTGGAGACTGCTTCCTGCTAGACCAAGCGTAGAGTTAGAGCCTGGACGAGCCCTGGTCTCAGAGGCAGCCGTGATGCGTGGGCTCAGCGCGCCTGAAGTGACGGCTCCCCCTCCTCTTCAGCTCCTCCTGCGTTTCATTTTAGCCTCTCTGCTGGGACCTGAGGCTCTGCCTGCCCTTTAGATCCTCTCTTTTCCTCAAAACACAACTCAATCCTTTTCCTGAAAGTCGACCTCCTTCATCTAATTTCTCCTGGTCCTGAATTCTCCTTTCTCTTGTAGTCTAAAGCCTTTGAAAATATACTCTTGTCTATTGATTTATCTCTCTCCAAGAATCATAAACTCCTCGGGACAGAGCCGGATCTTACCATCTTGAGATGTCGCCCTTATGCTGTGACAGAACAAACTTGTAATAGACACTGGCTAAATTGCTTTAGTCCCATTTACCCAAAAGCACGTTGTACACAGATATGCCCCTGCTGCTGCTGCGTCACTTCAGTCGTGTCCGACTCTGTGCGACCCCACAGACGGAAGCTCACCAGGCTCCCCCGTCCCTGGGACTCTCCAGGCAAGAATACTGGAGTGGGTTGCCATTTCCTTCTCCAATGCATGAAAGTGAAAAAAGTGAAAGTGAAGTCGCTCAGTCGTGTCCGACTCTTAGCGACCCCATGGACTGGAGCCTACCAGGATCCTCCGTCCATGGGATTTTCCAGGCAAAAGTACTGGGGTGGGGTGCCATTGCCTTCCCCGGATGTGCCCCTATATGTGCTTAAAAAAAAACACAAACAACAAAAAAACAGGCAAAGAAACCAAAAAACCTCCAAACCCATCTTATACTCACACAGCGCTTTCTGGAGGAGAAAGCATCTTACTTCCATCGGCTCATTTGGTTCTGTAACAGCCCTGACGGTGGGCACAGCCGCTGTTCCTGCCTTTTCCCAGAGAGGGAGAGTGAGTCCTGAGGTGCTCAGCGGGTGATGAAGGAGATGCAGCTCCCTGGTGGGTGAGCCAAGGGTGGAGCCTGGGTGGGCGGGGAGTCCTCGGAGGCTTTTCTTCCTCCTGTTCCCTGGCTGTTCCAGAAAGTGCGTCAGGAAAGTTACCCAAAACTTGGCAATAATGCAAACGGATGATTCCAGGGCCTTCCAGCGTCCTCCAGGAACACCACCTCACAGATCCCCAAGGATGCTCTTTTCTTTACAATGGGAGATCCTAAGCTTTCTGGTCTCAGAATCCCTCATACCTTTAACAATTATTGAGGACTTTTTAAATAAAGACCTTTGGTAAATATGAGTTATAGTAACCAACATTTACCTTATTTGGCATTAAAACTGAGGGCATTAAAAAACGTGTTGATTTTTAAAATAATGGCAAACCTACTATGTATTAACAAATATTTTTAATTAAAATTACCATTTTTTCAAAAAAAAAAACAATTTAGTGAGAAAAGTGGCACTGTTTTTACATTTTTGCAAAACTCCCTCATGCCTGGCTTAATGGAAGAAATTTGGGTCCTCATAGTTGCCTGTGTATTCAGTCTGTTGTGAAAAGTTGCTTGGGTAAAGAAAGTCCAGACCCACGTAGACATGTAGCTGGAAAGGGGAGGGGGTATTTTAATCACTTTTTAAAGCCGAACAAAAATTCTAAAATTCTAAAAGGTGAGCTGCAGTGTGGAACCTGAAGCTCGATCCATGAACTTTTTGTACTCCCCTACCTTGGAATTCATTGCTCTTTCTGGAACGTTGGAGGCATCTTTTGTCCACGTGAGGGAGGCAGAATAACGACCCCAGAAGGCATCCTTGTCCTACTTCCCCGACCCGGGAAATGCGGTAAAAGGGATGCCTGCTGATACCGTTGTTGGGAACACTGAAAGGGAGGCAAGACAGAAGAGAGTGAGACAGACGCGCCAGGAAAAGGACTCCACCCGGCACTGCTGGTTGCAAAGATGGAAGAGTCCATGAGCCAGGAAATGTGGGGGCCTCTCAAGGCCAGACGGCTTCCCTGGTGGCTCAGCGGGCAAAGAGCCCACCTGCAACCAGGAGACCCAGGAGACCCGGGCTCGATCCCTGGGTGGGGAAGATCCCCTGCGGAAGGAAATGGCAACCCGTTCCAGTACTCTTGCCTGAAAAATCCCATGGACGGAGGAGCCTGGTGGGCTACAGTACACGACTGAGCACACACATTGTTGGCTCAAAGCGGGAAAGACAAGGAAGCAGTTTCTCCTCTGGGGCCTCCAGAGAGGAGCACAGGGAGCCCCATGTCAGACCTCAGACCCGCAGAAATGCGGGCTTGCGAGCTTGCTGTACACGCCCCTGGGTTTGCCATGGTTTGTTGCCACAGCAACAGGAAGCTCCATGTAGACTTTGTTGCGCTGCGTGTCGGTCATTTGGAAAATGATGGTTCCCTGGGTTAGGTGCAGATTTTCGCAATGTCAGCATGCTTCCTTACACAGTCCCAAAGAGCCATGGTCATTAATATCATGCTGACTTTGTCACAAAACTCTTCAATTATTAGGAAGCTTTCAAGTACTCAGAGCAGCTATCCAAAATTTCCACTTGAAAACCCTTATTTTACCATCGGCAACAAATGTCGTCAGCTGCTTCCCTTGAAGCGACAGACTCACTTCATGCGCTTTTGAAAAATGTCTTCTAAACACTGAAGTCTGAACAGCCAGCTTGTCTCTCGGTGGTTCTTGCAGAAAGTAGATGGGGCTCCAGCTGCTTTAATTGAAGTGAACAAAGGAAGACACAGAGGCTCCTCGCGCCTCAGGCTCTTCTTTGTCTCCGGCTCTGACGCCACCTGCCTCCCTTCCTCCTGCCCACATTCACCACTACACCCTCCACTCCCTCACCCGAATTTCCCGCCGGACTTCCTCTTTTCTCATTTCCCTTTCTCTGAACTTGTCAGAACCCTTCTCTTTGAAATGAGGCCTTCTGACAGACTCACAGCCTTAAAGAACGCATTTACGGTTACCTAGGGAAAGGACGGGAAAAAGGGAGTTTGGGAAGGTCATGCACACACTGCTATATTTAAAAAGGATAACCAACCAGCACCTACTGTCCAGCACAGGGAGCTCTGCTCAATGTTACGTGGCAGCCTGGGTGAGAGGGGGAGTTTGGAGGAGAATGGATACATGTATATGCATGGTTGAGTCCCTCTACTCTCTACCTGAAAATATCACAACATTGTTAATCGGCTCAACTCCAGTATAAAATAAAAAGCTAAAAATATAATAAAATTAAGCCTTCTGAGCATCCAGGGGCCAAACCCTTAATTTTTCACATTCCCTGGGATAAAGCTGAATTATGAGTAGTAGCAAAATATTTTCCCAAAGTAACTGAAAAGCCTCACAGATTTGCAGAGGTATTTAATATAGTCATGCAAACTGATCAACAAGGTTTCCCTGCCTTATATCGGCTAGTTCAGATGCTTGTCAGCGAAGGTCAGGCCCAGCATTTGATGAAAACTGCTAATTGGGAAAATCCTGTCTAGAATTGGGAGACCAGCCCCCTGACTTACTGTATGATCCAGGTCAAGCAATCTCTAGGCGACTTCGCCAAGCAATTCTTAAGACTTTTTCAAAGCCTGTAGATTGGGACCAAGTTTAAGCTTGCACACAAAAATCTGATGGACTGTTTATGATTACTGTAATTGACTTCAGAATGTTTCTAAAGAAAACTCTGGTCTTTCTTCAGATGTTGACTCCACCTGGGTAGTTTTAATTCTGTTTATTAATAGGCTGAGCCAAGACCTTTCCAGTACAAAGGACCAAGGTAGAAGAGGAGGCCTTGTCCACTCCAGATTTAGTCCGTCTGACAAGTCAGCCCTCCCGTATTATGGGTGAGTCACCCCCAAGGAAGACCACCAGAATTCTATTAATAGACCTTCAACTCCAGCAAATGAAGGCTCCTAAACAAAACCCAAACCCTCCTAGTTTCTGCTGTTACTGCAAGAGCCAAGACATTGGAAAAGCGATGGTCACAAATGTAAGCATGAGAGGTGCCTTCAGCTCTCCAACCAGCCTCCCCAGGGTCCTCCAGCAAAACTAGCTGCACTCCTCACACTGAGGTTCCAACAGACTCCTCAGAATCTCTCCAAGAATCAACCAACACCCTAGAAGGAAGGAGACCCTTCAAGGCATGCAGCCTGCAGAAGATTGCTAGGCTCAAGGTCTCATTACCCCTTGCCCGAGCTCCTGAAACCCCCATTTCACCACGAGAAAACCTAAAGGCTGAGGGTGGAGGCTTATCCAGGACCTCCGAGCCACAAACATTACTATACGTTGACACCCTGCTATTTCTAACCCTCATGTGTTACAAGATCCATTCCCAATGGAAGGACGTTCTCTTTTGTAACTGATCACACAGCACATTCTTTAGAATTCTAGCTGATGAAGCTAGCCAATGCCTTTTGGCCTTCAATCAGGAAGAAAAACAATTTGCCTGGACAATAATGCCTCTTTTTTTGAGGCATTTTACTGAGAGTTTTACTGAGTTTTTTACTCAGTAAAAAAGCTGGGAGTTTTATGGAGAGTTTTACTGAGAATCCTTCCTATTTCTCACAAATTCCACAGGCTGATCCGGACGATATGAAGTTCCCTAGGGTTCTCCTGTGTTGTAATACATGGATGCTTTGCATCTTTGATCTCTTTCTAAAGCTGCTCTGCAAAAAGCATCCTCCTGCCAAAGCTTTGGGGTTTAATCATATCTGTATTCGAGCTGTATGTTAGAGTCACTTCCTATTTTTCTGCAAAAGGAAGATGGCTTGATTTTGGACTAGAAAAAAGTTAAAACTAACAGAAATACAGCAGTGTTGAAAATATTTTATGAATTTCCAACTATGTCCAGCAATTTTCTCATATTTAAAACAAGAATAGCATGTGAAGCAATATATACTGAATCAGTTTCACGTATTGAACATTTATTGTATGGAGCAATGAGCTATGCAAGAATTAAATGTTAAAAATGTAAGTGACCAGATTTTTAAATATTAAATTGAGGGTGAAAAGGCTCAATTGTTTCCACAAGAAGGTTCTTCCACAACTGATTTATGAATTAGTACAATCTTGCCTCAGAATATTTTAATTTTACCCAGTGAAATTAACTGCAGAGTTAATCACTAAGTAGAATGCATCTTTCCTTCTGGGTTTTTAACACATTCTTTTTGGTTAAATTTCAAGAAGCTACAGTCATGTGATTTCATTTGGAAGTAATGTCAGTCTTCATGAAAGGTTTATGCACACGTTCATACACACACACACACACACACACACACAGTAATATCTTTTGACAGCAGCTAAAATGCTTCTGTCCATATTTGCTTCTAAACCTAAGTAATTCTCTTTCAAACAGCAGCCTTATATAAGCTTTTAAAACCCTAATGATGAGCTGGGAAATACAGCTCTGAATTAATTAAATTACGTAAAATTGATACAAACCATAAGGTGCAGAGAACTCAATTTTCCTCTCTGTTGGTCAAGGTAACTATCCTAAAAGTCACTCAAATGTCTAAGCAAACTGGGACAGAAGTAGAAAGGGAAGCTATAAAAATGACCAAGAATGAGAAAAATTCACAGATTTTTCCATTTATTATCTGGTTTTTCTCACCAAACCTTGCCTGTGAGACATACACATGCACAAGCTCATACATATATGTACATGCTCATACATACATGCACACGCTTACGCATATATGCACATGCTCATACATATATGTACATGCACCACTGTGTGTACTGATTAAAAAATACCCATCCTAAACATTATGACACTGCAGTCATTTCACTTACCTATTTACTCAACAAATCTATTCCCTACTCTGCCAGGTATCCGTTCTGGGGAAATAAATACAAAAAGACAATGCTCTCTTTCCTGAAAGTGTTCATGGCCTACTAAGACACAAACATTTGTAAATTATTTATGAATAATAAATAATTGTACGAATGCAGTAAATGTTATAATAAAAGTGTGGATTAAGTGCTATGTGGATGCAGAAACAAGAAATGGCTGAGTTGCCTATGAGACATAGATGGCTTCTCAGAGTAGACAGCCTTTGAGCTGAATCTTCGAAGGAGACGTTTCTAGGCAGGTAACATAAGGGTGTTCTGAGTGGAGGGGACAGAGAGGACTGAAAAATCATGCTGTAATCAGGGCACTTGAGTGACAGCTTAGCATGGCTGAGAGTGGAATTAACGCTGAGAATGAAGAGAAATTAGATGGAAAGGCGCTGTTGACATGAAACAAATAGACTACCAGAAGTCTCTCCAGCAAAGATGGGTTTATTCAAGACCAGCAGAGATTTGTAGCTTGGGATCTGTAGCCATGGTGTGAGTTGCAGCCCCATGTAAGTCCCTGCACAGCTTCCAGAGAGGAAGAAGCAGCCGGTGCCGGCAGGGGTTGGCGCGGGCGGCTGCACAGTACACAGAGAGTCCGTGGCTTTTTCTTGGCTAAATCCTTGCCAGGAAGAGAAGGAATTTTTCTCTTCCTCTTGGGCTCAACCATCAGTCCTCGCAGAAAGTACGAGCTCCTCCTTCTCGTCTCCCGACCAATTAACTGAGGTTTCTGTGTGCTAGTCTTACATTTCCCAGTTCGATCAAGACCTCTTCCTGAAAGCATCACGGGTCAAGAGCCAGGGTTCTAGTCTCAGTGGATTTTTAGCCACTGAGAAAAATTTTTATCAGAAAGCACCTTTCAGGGTGTCAGGTCCCAGGTCAGAGGGAAAGTTGCAGAGACTAGAAATGTATTGAGGTCACAACTGAGTAACAAAGACAGCTAGAGGGAGAGAGAACTCTCAGACGCTTTTTATCAAAGTCTGTCTGTCATCAAGGTCATAGGCCCTGGAGATCATCTGTAGCATCATGTCCTCATCAGAGGTTTGGAGATGAACTTCCCACAGGCAAGGTCCACATATCTTGGGAAGCCTGTCTCACCAGATGTCCGCTTCCATTCTGGGAAATCTCCGGTTTCAGGTCCTATAATGATGTGCAGTTCTGGCCAGTGTTCAGTGCTTCTGTTTAGGTGAGCCACATTAACCCAAGTGTCTGTTCTCTGAAGTTTGGTGGCACAAGCATTGATTAAGAATATTTGATAGGGACCTTTCCAGTGAGGGGGAAAAGAGTTCTTCTGGAGGTATCTTTTCCAATAGACAGAAGCTCTAGGTTGTAACACGTGATGCTTAAAATCTTGTTTTTTGAGAGCATACTGTGAAGATTGCTTTACCAAAACATGGTTATAGAAGCAGTTAGGCCTTTGCATGGAGAAGGCAATGGCACCCCACTCCAGTATTCTTGCCTGGAAAATCCCATGGACAGAGGAGCCTGGTAGGCTGCAGTCCATGGGGTCGCTAAGAGTCGGACATGACTGAGCGACTTCACTTTCACTTTTCACTTTCATGCATTGGAGAAGGAAATGGCAACCCACTCCGGTGTTCTGGTCTGGAGAATCCCAGGGATGGGGGAGCCTAGCGGACTGCCGTCTATGGGGTCGCACAGAGTCGGACACGATTGAGGTGACTTAGCAGTTAGCAGGCCTTTGCAATATTGAAGAATCTCTCCTTTTATCATCTGTGGGTCAAAAGATGCAGGCGTCAAGTGTGCTGGGGTCCCGTGACTATCTCAAAGGTTGAGAGGTTATGAATTCCAAAAAGAAGGGATCTGAGATTTAGAAGGACCAGTGGCAAACTTTGGCCACAACGTATTTTGCTAATTTAATCTTCAGATCAGATCAGATCAGTAGCTCAGTTGTGTCCGACTCTTTGCGACCCCATGAATCACAGCACGCCAGACCTCCCTGTCCATCACCAACTCCCGGAGGTCACTGAGACTCACATCCATCGAGTCAGTGATGCCATCCAGCCATCTCATCCTCTGTCGTCCCCTTCTCCTCTTGCCCTCAATCCCTCCCAGCATCAGAGTCTTCTCCAATGAGTCAACTCTTCACATGAGGTAGCCAAAATACTGGAGCTTCAGCTTTAGCATCATTCCTTCCAAAGAAATCCCAGGGCTGATCTCCTTCAGAATGGACTGGTTGGATCTCCTTGCAGTCCAAGGGGCTCTCAAGAGTCTTCTCCAACACCACAGTTCAAAAGCATCAATTCTTCGGCGCTCAGCCTTCTTCATAGTCCAGCTCTCACATCCATACATGACCACAGGAAAGACCATAGCCTTGACTAGGCAAACCTTTGTTGGCAAAGTAATGTCTCTGCTTCTGAATATGCTATCTAGGTTGGTCATAACTTTCCTTCCAAGAAGTCAACTATACTTCAATTTAAAAATGAATAAATAGAAAATAAAACTAAAAAATTGGCACTAAGGAAAGATATAAACATCTGAATGCAGAGTTCCAAAGAATAGCAAGAAGAGATAAGAAAGCCTTCTTCAGCAATCAATGCAAAATGAAATTTACTATAGAATATATACTAAACATAAGAAGTTAGCAAATTGAAAAGTATAACAATTATTTCATGCATTGCAATAGCTTCATTTAATACAAAATACTTTTAAAGTAAAATGAAAACTTTAACTTACAGCATATTTCATCTAATAAAAAATTCATCTTTAAGATTTCTTTTACTTATCATTTTTTAAAGTTATTTTTAATTTTTTCCTAAGTGACTCATGAATAGTTTCCAGAAGTAGCCTCTTTCAACTTTTCTTGCTGTTTCCGCAGATAGTTATCTTCCTCATTCTGACTGTGTTTATACTTACATCTCTCTCTGGGTCACTCTAAGACGTTCTCTGTGGTCACCCAATAATGAAAGATAAAGATTTAATGGCTTATTTAATCATCTTCCCAAATTTTCCTCTTCCTTGCCATGCAGTAAAAATTAAAACAATGCTAATTTACCTTATACAAAAATATAAGTACTTTTCCCTATGAGGCAAGTTGTATACCATGATTCTATTTCTTCTTTCTTTCTTGTCCAATGTTTGCTTTTCCTAGAGTTAAGAATTTAGAAGTCTTCTATCATTTCTTCTTAGGCTCACCACAAGAATTATGTTTCAAAACAAAACCAACTGCTGTTTCCAAATGGCCAAGCCTATCAGCATATTGGGTGGTTATTACGTTAGGCTTTCTGAAATCATCTTACCATTCTGTCCCGGGATAAATAGGTATCTTCTTCACCCTTCTGTGCACCTGTTCTCCTGACTCCTGTTTACTTCTCACTTCTGCCATATTGACATCTTTCTCACTACAGCCGGGAAAAATTCTCCACTTTCAAGGATCTGTGTGATTAGACTGTGCTCAGCTACTCGGTAGTGAAGTTGTGACCAAGTCTTTTGTGACTCCATGGACTGTAGCCCACCAGGCTCCTCTGTCCATGGAATTCTCCAGGCAAGAATCCTGGAGTGGGCTGCCATTTCCTCCTCCAGGGGATCTTCCCAACCCAGAGATCAAACCCACATCTCCTGCACTATAGGCAGATTGTTTATCACTGAACCACGTGGGAAGCCTAATGATCAGATTAAACTCACCCAGCTGATTCAGGATGTTGCGAGATTTCCAGTTTCATCACTTCTGCTAGACAAGGAAACACACACACAGGCCCTGCGGGTTCAGTTCTTGGGTGACTTCGGGTACCCACTATCCTGGCCACCTAGCATATCTTTTAGTATCTATCTTTTCTCACTTCATTCTCTTAATGCCTTACTAGTTCTGTTCATTTGCTCTTGGCTTATTTTTTTTTTTTTAACACATACACATGTTTAATTCTTCACTGAGTTTGTCACTTCCTTTCTGAGTTTTCCAAATCTGATACATGTTGCTTTCTATATCTTATACCATTCTTTATGTCTGCTGTTAATCTAAAACATTAAAACAGCCAATTATTTTACCAACAAAACCAGTTTATTCAAGAGCAGGAAAGACTTGCTATTTGAGACAGGCAGCTATGCTGAACCACATGCAAGCCCAGGAAAGCAAAGGCGAGAGACCGCTTTTCGAGGGAAAGGGAAGTGGGGACCTTAGAAAACAAAAAGTCCCCTAGAGGAAGTTAGCTGGAGGAGAGTGGCTGCTCATTGGCTGAGTCATGCGAGTCTCTCATTGGCTGAGCTGTTGCCAGGCAAGGGGAGAACTCTTCCATCTTCCTCCTTCCTCACCGATGCCTGAGGGAGATGGCAGGAGCGTCTCTTCCAGTTGGAGTCTGTGTGGTGGTGTGTGCATGAGAGCTCCTCCTCTGGCACCCTACACGTGAGGTGGTGTGGTTTCCCTTGACTAATTTTCACGTTCATTTCTTTTAAAATATCAGATTATCATTCTCACCTATTTTGGCGGCACGACTTTCTGGCTTCTGTGGAGCCAGAGACCCCAGAGAGGAAGGTAGGAGACAGCGCCCTCCTCTAGAGCCCAGCCCCAAGGTCAAACGTCCCGGGTCCCCAGCACCTCGGCTGCACACCCACATCCTTCCTGCTCAGTGTGGGAGGATGACATTAGGGCCAGAGGTGGGGGTCCATGGGGCCATTCTGGAGGATGGCGCCCAGATGCTAAGATTAGGAAAAGTGTAATTAGGGGATGGATAAAGAAGCCGTGGTACCTACATACAATGGAATGTTACTCAGCCATAAAAAGGAAACGCATCTGAGCCAGTTCTAATGAGGTAGACGAACCTAGAGCCTCTTATACAGAGTGAAGAAAGTCAGAAAGAGAAAAACCAGGATTGTATATTAACGCATCTATCTGGAATAGAATGAATGTGATGAATGTATCTGCAGGGCCACAGTGGAGATACAGACACGGAGACCAGACTTGTGGACGTGGGGGTGGGGGAAGGACAGGGTGGGACGAACAGAAAGAAGAGCACATCTTACCACGTGTGAAACAGACAGCCGGGGACTGGCTCGGTGACACGGGGAGCGCAGTCCTGCGCTCCGCGGGAACCTAGCGGGGCGGAGACTCCAGAGGGAGGGGGCGCGCCCCTACCCATGGACGATCCACGTTGATGTGTGGCAGAAACCAACGCCTTATCGTAAAGCAGTCATCCTCCAACTAAAAATAAATACATTTTAAAAAGTTGAATGAAGACATTTGCACTGTGTAGCCTCATAAAATGCTTATTAGTTACAAGGGCAAACACAATAGTTTGACAACGGAGAAGCTCATAAACACCACTAAACCAAGAGCCCTGCTCAGGTCAGGCAGCTGCGACAAAGTCCCATGGACTGGCTGCTCATCGACGACACTGCCTTTCTCGGGACGAGGGCAGCAGGGTCAGCGCCTGGTGAGAGCCTCTCGCACGCCTGGTGGACTGCGTGTGTCGAGAGCCGGAGAGCTCCCTCAGGGCTCCCGTAAGGCATGGCTCCCAAAGGCCCACCCCCAACCCCATCACAGTGGAGGTCAGGATTGCAATGTGTAAATCTGGGGGGGAAGACACGAACACTCAGACCACCGCACCAAGTGACCGAACTCTGCATCACCAGTGAGGGGACAAACTGGCACTACATGCTTTCAACATGACGAATTGAGGATACAGCACTTATGTGGTGTTCTTGCCAAAAATGCATAATCAAAGATGTCATGAATCCTAATTAAAGGACGTTCTACGGAAGACCTAACCGGTACTCTTCAAACACAGCGGTGTCATGACAGACCAGAAAGGCTGGAGCCACTCCGGATAGTGGGAGAGCGAGGGGACTTGAGCAGTGATGACTGCGGACTGAGTCCTGAGCTGGGAGCAATGTCTATGTCTGCTGCTGGGGATATGTTCGGAGCAGCTGGAAAGTTTGACCGTCAACATAGAGGAGGGGCCTGTGCCGGGGTCCAGCCCCGGCTAATCCAGGGAGTTCGAGGTGTAGACGGCATCGGTGAGGGTCAGGAAACAATTGCTTAAATAAATATTCATTAAAGATATAAAGAATAATAGAAATGAGGATAGCTCAGTGAGAAATTCAGTGAAGAAAAGCGGATGAAATAAGGATAGCTCAGTGAGAACATTTTGTGGAGAGAGGAGGCTGAATAATTCAGCCAGAAGGTAAGAGAAAGAACGACATAGGGAGACCAAGCTTCGGTGAACAAGGCCCCGCACTTTATTTTTCAAAGTAGTTTTTATACCTTAAGTTATGCATAGAGGATAATGGGGGAAGGGGTGGAGTCACACAGGGACAGCAGTCCCTGAGCCAGGCTTTCAAACCTATCATACGCAAAAGTTTAGGTGAGTTACATCATCTTCTGGCCCGGAGACCTGTCAACATTTTAAGAAACTTATTTTTCTCTAAAGGTGATTATTCTAAAGTCAGGCGCCACCCTCCAAAGATCAGATCAGTCGCTCAGTCGTGTCCGACTCTTCGCGACCCCATGAACCGCAGCACGCCAGGCCTCTCTGTCCATCACCAGCTCCCAGAGGTCACCCAGACTCACACTCATCAAGTCAGTGATGCCATCCAGCCATCTCATCCTCTGTCGTCCCCTTCTCCTCCTGCCCGCAATCCCTCCCAGCATCAGAGTCTTCTCCAGTGAGTCAACTCCTCGCATGAGGTGGCCAAAATACTGGAGTTTCAGCTTTAGCATCATTCCTTCTAAAGAAATTCCAGGATTGATCTCCTTCAGAATGGACCGGTTGGATCTTCTTGCAGTCCAAGGGACTCTCAAGAGTCTTCTCCAACACCACAGTTCAAAAGCATCAATTCTTCGGCGCTCAGCCTTCTTCACAGTCCAGCTCTCACATCCATACATGACCACAGGAAAGACCATAGCCTTGACTAGGCGAACCTTTGTTGGTAAAGTGATGTCTCTGCTTTTGAATATGCTATCTAGGTTGGTCATAACTTTCCTTCCAAGGAGTAAGCGTCTTTTAATTTCATGGCTGCAGTCACCATCTGCAACCCTAACCCACCCTCCAAAAGCATTAGATAAAGTTGCATTTCTATAGGGCAAAGGGGAAGTGAACTCAGTCAAGAAAAGAATTAACTCAAGAGTCCAAGGTTACAAACATTAAAGCTACTACTTACATTTCTATAAACCAAGTATATTAATCAGTACACTCCCAGGGACACAGTAGGTAAGGGACATGGAGACTTAGCAGAAGACATTGGCCCAACAAGTGAAAAACCCTTCACCAATACAATTTCTATCAATCTTTTAACTGCTCAAAGGAATCTGTATTTAGACAGTTTAGAACATCTCATGCCTCTCACAGTTGGGAGGCTCTGAGCAATCACATGTGGCCGAAAAAACCTATTCAGGCAGGCTAGAGGACTTCCAAAGGAGTTTGTAGGCTGAAACACTGTCACACGCAGGAATTATTAACTGGAGCTGTGAGTTAACTCTTTTTTCAGAGAGGTAGTGGGGGACAGCCCCCTGTAAAGTCAGAGGTGTAGGTGAGAGCGCAAAGTAGTAAAGTAGGCAGGCTCTGGTTATGGGGGTAGATGCTTGAGAATTTCCAGGGGGGCTCCTGAGGCTAGATCCTGCCTTTGCGTATGTCAAGCCTCCTTCCTCATGACCTTTGCCATGGGCGGAAGTCCTCTCCCCGGCTCCCGGCAGGTCTGGCTGGCTCACGGCTCATCGTGAAACATTGAGGAATCCTGAAAACTGGTTGTCCCTGTTGGTAACTTAAAATCAGCCTCGGTGAGCCATGCTATGCTATGCTATGCTATGCTAAATCACTTCAGTCGTGTCCGACTCTGTGCGACCCCATAGACGGCAGCCCACCAGGCTTCCCTGTCCCTGGGATTCTCCAGGCAAGAACACTGGAGTGGGTTGCCATTTCCTTCTCCAATGCATGAAAGTGACCATGGAAATCGGCAAATGTTAGGAATTAGGATGGCCCACCCCTCACCCCACCAGCATGCCAGCCGACAGGCGTATGGTAACAACGGTCAGTTTCCTGATCTGAATCTCTGTACCATGTGGGGCAAAGTTCTTATTCTCAGGAAGTCCACAGTGAAATGTTTGAGGGTAAAGGGACTCAGTGTCTGCCATTCACTCTCAAATGGTTCCGAACAGATTAATGGACTGATCAATATATAAATATATCCTGATAGGTGATAGATACAATGATACAGTTAATACAAGATGGTGACCATTGGTAAATCTGGGTAAATAGGTCTGTCACATTCTGTAAGTTTTAAGTTGAAAACCGAAACCAGAGCCCTCTAGCACTTCATATGCTGTGGGCTGTTAAGTCTCAGATACGTGGCTGACTTGCCAAGGTCACAGAGGAAGTACATCTTCCGCCTAAGGCTCTCAGAGCAACTTGAAGTAGCCTTTCTTAAAGATTTAACATTTTCCTCAAAATTTCTTATAATAAAATGAATGTGTGAATACCTTTCTATTTTAAAAATAACTTGTTCCACATACATTTTTCTGTCAAAAGCAAAATTATTTTGCTTCCTTGTGCCTTTCATTGGTTTTCATTGGGCAAAGTTTCATTGGGTTCTGAACACAAAGCTACTAAGAGCTGGCAGTGGCTTCAGCAGGTGAGAAAGAGGTCTTGTGTTAAGAGGCAAAAGGAATTTAACCTGGACCGAAAGCCTTATAAAGGGTGGGTGGCAAGGTTGGTCCCTCACAGTCACACCACACTGAGGTCAGGGTGTTGTTCTACAGTGAGATGTCTCAATACGGGTTTGACTGATGCTCTGAGCCTGACAACACTTTGCTGTGGGGTGCTCTGGGCACTGAAGGATGTCTTGCAGCGTCCCTGGCCTCCATCTACGGGACCCCAGGAGCAGGGAGCCCTTTGCCCATCAACCAGAATGTTTGCAGATGTCCCCGAGGAGGGCAAAACCGCCAGTTGAGAACCACTATTTTAGAGTCAGAAGTATAAGAAAAGGCAAAAGCAAAAAGAAGAGGTTGGTGTGTGCATATAGACACGTGTATATGAGAAGGGGCTGGTGTGTGCATATAGACACACGTGTATATGAGAAGGGGCTGGTGTGTTCATATAGACACACATGTATATGAAAGATACTTTCAGGGGCTAGGATTTCTTTCAGTGAACACATCCTGATCTTTGTATGTTGTGTATATTCTTCTTGTGTAATTTTTAGATTCACCAATTTAATCAGCCTAATTTTCTCTCTCACCCACAGTTAGAGAGTAAATTCACATCCATTTTGGACTTATAATCATATCAGTGTGTGCGCACACACACATACACTCAGTCACGTTTGACCCTTTGTGACCCTACAGACTGTAACCTGCTGGGCTCCTCTGTCCATGTGATTCTCCAAGTAAGAATACTGGAGTGGGTGGCCCTTTCCTCCTCCAGGGGATCTTTCTGACCCAGGAATTGAACCAGGATCTCTTATGTCTCCTGCAGTGGTAGGTGGGTTCTTTAACACTCAGTTCAGTTCAGTCACTCAGTCGTGTCCAACTCTTTGTGACCCCATGGACTGCTGCACACCAGGCCTCCTTGTCCATCACCATCTCCCACAGCTTGCTCAAACTCACGTCCATCCAGTCAGTGATGCCATCCAACCATCTCATCCTCTGTCGTCCCCTTCTCCTGCTGCCTTTCGTCTTTCCCAGCATCTGGGTCTTTTCCAATGAGTCAGTTCTTTGCACCAGGTGGCCAAAGTATTGGAGTTTCAGCTTCAGCACCAGTCCTTCCAATGAATATTCAGGACTGATTTCCTTTAGGATAGACTGGTTTGATCTCCTTGCAGTCCAAAGGACTCTCAAGAGTCTTCTCCAGCACCACAGTTCAAAAGCATCAATTCTTAAGCACTCAGCTTTCTTTATGTCCAGTTCTCACACCCATACATGACTACTGGAAAAACCATAGTTTTGACTACATGAGCCTTTGTCGATAAAATAATGTGTCTGCTTTTTAGTATGCTGTCTGGATTGGTCATAGCTTTTCTCCTGAGGAGCATGTGTCTATTAATTTCAGGGTTGCAGTCACCATCTGCAGTGATTTTGGAGCTCACGAAAGTCTCTCACTGTTTCCACTGTTTCCCCATCTGTTTGCCATGAAGTGATGGGAACAGATGCCATGATGTCGAGTTTTAAGCCAGCTTTTTCACTCTCCTCTTTCACTTTCATCAAGAGGCTCTCTAGTTCCTCTTCACTTTCTGCATATCTAAGGTTATTGATATTTCCCCCGGCAATCTTGATTCCAGCTTGTGTTTCATCCAGCCGGGCATTTTGCATGATGTGCTCTGCATATAAGTTAAATAAGCAGGGTGACAATACATACAGCCTTGATGTACTCCTTTCCCAGTTTGGAACCAGTCCCTTGTTCCATGTCCAGTTTTAACTTTTGCTTCTTGACCTGCATACAGATTTCTCTTTACCATTGCTGCTGCTGCTGCTGCTGTGTCCAACTCTGTGGGACCCCATAGACGGCAGCCCACCAGGCCCCGCCGTCCCTGGGATCCTCCAGGCAAGAACACTGGAGTGGGTTGCCATTTCCTTCTCCAGTGCGTGAAAGTGAAAAGTCAAAGTGAAAAGTGAAAGTGAAAAGTGAAAGTGAAGTCCCTCAGTCCTGTCCGACTCTAGCGACCCCATGGACTGCAGCCTACCAGGCTCCTCTGTCCATGGGATTTTCTAGGCAAAAGTACTGGAGTGGGGTGCCATTGCCTTCTCTGCTCTTTACCATTAGTGACACCTAATTTCTATCTCTCTGCTCAGTCGCTTCAGTCGTGTCCGACTCTGTGCGACCCCAGAGACGGCAGGCCACCAGGCTCCCTTGTCCCTGGGATTCTCCAGGCAAGAACACTGGAGTGGGTTGCCATTGCCTTCTCCAATGCATGAAAGTGAGAAGTGAAAGTGAAGTCGCCCAGTCGTATCTGACTCTTAGCGACCCCATGGACTGCGTATTAAATTGTTTCCTTCAGTTACTTAATTAGTTAATCTTAGCTCTGATATAGTGATCAAATTCTGAACTTCGGCATCAAAGGTATTTAATAGATTAAAATAATGAATCAAAATAGTAACAACAATTCACAGTAATTTTTAAAAATCTCAACTCTTCAAGAAGCTTCTGAAAGACAAAGAATGCAAGTTTCCAAGGTTTGAATGTACTGTACACTGACTGGGTACCATAGCGATGGCTTTTTGTATCAACCACTTATGCGCAGACACGCACTTAGCAACAAGATAATTAAATTCATAAAGAGGGCTAAGCATTATAAAGCTAAATTTAAAAACCTGAGAAGTCCTGGGGTAGAAGAAAACCACTTTCCTACTGTTCTCAGTACTGAAGGATATCTAATTAGAAGCCATCGGCTAAGTGGGGAGTCCATTAACTCCCCGTGATAGGCTTAGCTATCACATCTTTGAGTGATTAATGTACGTGGAAACGGGATCCTCGCAGGTTGTTCTGGCGCACGCCTCCCCCTAGTGGCTGTGAGTGGTAGAGCACCTTTCCTATTGCGCTCTCTTCTTCATCAACCATTTTCCTTCTATTTCTTTAATTCCATTTGATTTAATTAAGTTCTGTTATGTAAACATTGAGAGAAGTATTGTCATAAAACATCGTGCAAACCAGGTAGACTTTAATCGTTCATCTTTGCTGACATATGACTGTGGGCAAGCTGCTTATCTTCTCTTGAGTATTACTTGTCTCATCCATAAAATGAGCTAAAACAAACACAAAAATTAGCTCAGAGGATCAGGGACAAGGCGGCCTCCCTGGTGGCTCCGTGCTATAGAATCCACCTGCTAATGCAGGAGATGTGGGTCTGATCCCTGGGCTGGGAAGAACCCCTGGAGAAGGAAATGGGAACCCACTCCAGTATTCTTGCCTGGGAAATCCCACGGACGGAGGAGCCTGGTGTGCTAAGTCCATGGGGTCACAAAGAGTCAGACATGACTTCGTGGCTAAACAATAATAAATCATGAAAATAAAAATGCCATGAGGCTGTATATAACCACAAATAATAGTTCATATCTTATCGTGATTTCTGTGTTTTAGGCCTTCAGTATGATCTAAGCAATCCTTCTAACTACACATATGCCCACACATAAAGACTTTGACCCTGTTTACAAATCAGAGATCAAGGCACAAAGAGATTAAGGAACGCTCCAGTTAGCTCAACTAGTAAGAGATTTGAGCTCAACAAAAGTCCATACTTTTAACCATGACGCAAAACCAGTTACTAAATCCTCATTGAAATACCGAATGAAGTCGCTTCAGTGACATGATGAACATGCCAGGAGGGAAGCCTGGGTTTTCCTTTCCCAGCATGTCAGTGTCTTTTGCACCATCTATGAAACATTTATGAGAGCTTACAGGTCACGAAGCACTGTACTCACCCCCCACCTCTGTCTAAACTATCCCGACTCTTGCAAGCACGGGATGGCTGACCCCATGAAAGCATGAATGCTCCCAAGTGCAGACGGAAAGAGGATCCCCATGAGCCAATATATATTTTCAATGTTTTAATATTAAAGAAACAGGGATTTTCTATGCCAAGAATTTGCAAGTAAGAAGTCAGAAGGCATTTCCTAGTCCAGCCTCCTGAATTTATTATCAGAATCTAATTAAAGGGTTTGTTTCTATAACATATTCACATCTCTCAAGTCTTTCTTCTCTGCATGCTGTTTTTTTTTTTTTTGCTGTATCGCAGCAGGTGGAACTTCCCTGACCAGGGATTGAACCCGTGCCCCCTGCAGTGGAAGCCCAAAGTTTTAATCAGTGAACCACCACGGAAGTCCCTCTGCGCTCTCACGTCTGCACTTCTGAGCCCAAGGTCCTTTTTCACTTTTTTTTGTCACATTGTCTTTACTTTTAGGTGTCAGTAAGAAATACAGTGAATATATGCTCACACAAAGACTTATACATGAGTGTTTATAGCGGTGTTTTCCATAATAGCCCAAACTAGGAAGCAATCCAAACGTCCACTGACTGATGAATAGATAAATGAGTTATAACCATACAATGCAATGTTACTGCATATTAATAGTAATAGGAAATGAAGTACAGATTCAAGCCACAACATGGATGAACCTTGAGAACATCACGCCAAGAGCAATAAGCCTGTTACAGAAGATGACGCCCTCTGTAGAAATTAACCAGAAGAGGCTAAATTCAGAAGCCTGAAGTAGATTAGCAGTTGCCTGGGGCCCTGGGGTAGGGTGGAGAGTGACCGCTAATGGATAAGGGGTTTCCTTCAGGGAGGACAGAAATATTCTAAAATTAGGACGTGGTGATGTTGCATAGCTCTGCAAATGTACTACAATCATTGACTTGTATGATTTAAATGGATGAGTGTATGACTTGAATTATTTCTCAATAAAGCTGTGAAAAATAATGATAAATTGAATAACTCTTTTAAGGAGGTGAATTAAACAATGCAAATGCATCAACTGTGCATTGGGTTTCTTAAATAAAACATGGAGGCTAAATGAGTAAGTACAAGAACAAGATAAATGTGAGCACATAATTACCACATCTAAGGGAATCTTATTTTATCATTTCAAATATTTTTTAGCCTTTTATCCATCAATTTTGGTGATATGAAAATTAACACATGAATAGCTCTCTTAGCTCCCAAGTCAAGTAAGAATGCATTTCCCATTTCTTTGACCTTAATTTAAGGCTTATTTGGGATATTTAAAAATGTAATAGTATGTTTCTTTCAATTATGAAAATGAACTTTAAGCAGAGCCTGGAGTGCTGTAGTTCATGGGGTCGCAAAAAGTCGGCACAACTTAGCGACTGAACAACAGCATTATTAAAAATCCCACGTTCACAAATGATAAATAGAGACGTTCTCAGCGTTAAAGTGCTGAAGGAAATGAATATTTTAACAGAACTTTCACTCTGTGGACTTTACGATAGGAAACACACGTGCATTTTAAGGCAAATTCCCCCACTGTATAAATGACTCTCTGGGAGCAAGTGAGGAGTTATATTAACTTTTTTGATAGAGTAGTAATGGAAATTGAAGGTAACTTAGAAAGTTACCTTCCAAAGCTGCTCAAAGAATCAAAATGGAGAAGCACAGCTCAGCTGAAACAAGAACTCCAGGGGCCGACCTAGCCGGGGCCAAACAAAGATGTGCACCGCGGCCGACTGCCTGCCTGCCTGCGAGCCCCCTCTGCCCTCGCTCATCTCGCCCCCGCCGACAGGTCAGATACTCTTCAGAAACCTGTGAGGTAGGTTCATGCTCCACAGCTGAGGAAACAGAGGCTTAGCAAGGCCAGGAGTCCTAGAGAATTAACAAGTGGTAGAAATCCTCAGGAAAAGGAGGAGGAGAAGCGGGCAGCAGAGGATGAGATGGTTGGATGGCATCACCGACTCAATGAACAAGAGTTTGAGAAAACTGGGAGATGGTGCAGGACAGGGCAGCCTGGCGTGCTGCAGTCCACCGTGTTGCAAAGAGTGGGACACGACTTCGTGGCTTTACGACAACAACCACAATAAATCCTCAGACTCAGGAAACCCAGTGAAGTGAAGGGAAATGTGCTAGGAAGTGTTCGACAGCTGGTTTTCCCCCTTGAGCTCTAACTTAGAGTACTTGCCCATTTCCGTAGTGTTTCCTACCATAGTGGGTTTCAAGCCACCAAAGTGATCTCATGGGCACACACTCTGGGCTGATAGTTGGCTGTCATATTCTTCCTTCAGCATTCTTCTATCATTAAGAAAAAAAAAAAAAAACTGACTCCACAATCTTTAAAATTACCATCACCCCCACTTCCCCAAATGTTGGCGGGATTGCACAAGTCAGCACCTCCTACATGCACCCACTTCCCACTTGGTCACAGCCACAAAGCTATGGCATCTTTCCAGGGTTACCACCACCCCACTTACCACCACAGTCGGTCCTCGCT
The DNA here is from genome assembly GCA_935064755.1 of Tragelaphus eurycerus. NCBI lineage: Eukaryota > Metazoa > Chordata > Mammalia > Artiodactyla > Bovidae > Tragelaphus > Tragelaphus eurycerus. Next base: position 3,693,074 of record CAKXYN010000114.1, read on the forward strand.
GCCATCTGACAGATGAGGAACCGAATTCCAGATCCCACCCCTGTGTCTGCTTCGCATGACTCAGTCTGGGGGGACTGTCTTGGTTTGAGGGCCTTGGGAGGGGATCCCAGGAAACACCAGTGCAAGCAGGGAAACTGGACCTCATAAAGCCTGTTTCCATTTAACTAGAACTTGAACCCGAATGCTGGAAGCTAGTGGGCATCCCTGAGATGAACCTGCTGCCCCCAGGGGTGACAGAGCTGGGGGCCCTCACCTATTCCCTGTCTGCGATTGCAGGCACTCTCAGGAGGTACAAATCCCCTGGCACCTCAGGTCTTCCCCAGAAAAAAGCCAAAGTTGGAGGCTGGCCCGCTGGCAGAAAAGGTTCAGCTGAGGGCATATGGGCTCTGCCTACAGACCTGATGTACCCTGAATACTGTGAATGCTGCTGACTGTTTTCCATCACTTACAGACAAAGTTTGAAATGTAATTATAAGTACAGAAGGGAACACAAGTTCTTGATAGTATAAAAATAAAACTTGAACTAATAACATGGGTGGAAGAGAGTATAGATACACTAACTTCCTTATCTCCCTTTGCAGGGAGCCAATAGGTAATATGTAAATTTATAAATAATGACTTAGGTAAATAATATAAAACTCACAAAATCTTCCACTGTTAAACGTATGTAATTTTTAAAATTAGTGTTGAAAGAAAAGATAAATTTTTATTCTTTGAAAAGATGTTTTTTATGGTTGATGGGTCAGGATATATGTTATTTAGACTTAAAAAGAACCAGAAGAACTAAAAAAGAACTAAAAACAAACTTAATTGTATTAAGAGCTGTGGGGAGACCTGAGTTCGATCCCTGGGTTGAGAAGATCCCCTGGAGAAGGGAAAGGCTTCCCACTTTAGTATTTTGGCCTGGAGAACTCCACGCACTGGATAGTCCATGGGGTCACAAAGAGTCAGACACAACCGAGCGACTTTCACTTTCACTAGGGTATGGTAACAGGTGAGACCTAGGTGAGTAGGGAGGATGCAGATACTTTTAGCATTTTCTGCCACTCCAGTACTTTTGCCTAGAAAATCCCATGGATGGAGGAGCCTGGTAGGCTGCAGTCCATGGGGTCGCTGGGAGTCGGACATGACTGAGCGACTTCACTTTCACTTTTCACTTTCATGCATTGGAGAAGGAAATGGCAACCCACTCCAGTGTTCTTGCCTGGAGAATCCCAAGGATGGCGGAGCCTGGTGGGCTGCCGTCTATGGGGTCGCACAGAGTCGGACACGACTAAAGTGACACAGCAGCGTTCTTTTGATTTTAAACCACTGGTATGAGTAACTTTCATAAACAGACAAAACAAATGCAAATAAATCAGAGCCTATTACAAAGAGTAGCTGTGAAACATTCTTAAAGAGAATACTACATAGGAGTTAAAAAGCGAGAGGCAGAATATATACGTACCCGTCAAAAAAATGATCAGGATTTATTGCGTGAAGTTAGTAAATTAAAAAGTAGTAAGCATAGCATCCAAATTAGGGAAGTCAAAAAAGTACTGTGTGTATGTAACATACCCACGTGTAAGGCTGTCTGGAAAGGCACATGTCAGTTTGAACAGACCTGCCAGGAAACCGCGCCTTTTCCTTTCTCACTCATTTGTAAACCAGATGGTCACCTGCAGGCCAGCGCGTTGGAGCCCTGGCTCCTGGAGAAGATCGACTCTGAGGATGGGCTGCAGACTCGCCGAGCGGGTCGGGGGATTCTAGAATCTACAGCTTTCCCCTGGAAGTGCTAATGGTTTGGGATCACCTTCCTCCACACGTGACATAAGAGCTGTGTGAACACGCAGGGTGGAAAACACAGGCGTGCCTTCTTCCACAGCAGCGACACGCAGGGTGGAAAACACAGCAACGCAGCGTTTGCACGTCCACACACCCTCCAGTGCACGGCGCGGGGAGGTGTGCAGCTGCCCTGCACGCACACTTCGGCCGCACCCCACGAAGCCACTGGGGGACCCAGGACTTCAGCCTTCTTCCACAGCAGCGACCCGCAGGCGTGCACCTGACACCTTCCAAACGCCGCTATTTCCCCCTGCCTTCCGGCCGAACCCCACTTTCCACCCGGGCCCCCCAAAGCCTCTGGCCTCTGCGGACCGCGCCGCCCCGCCCACCCCGCCCCGCCCGCGGCCCCGCCCCCCCGCGCCGCCCGCGGCCCCGCCCACCCCGCGCCGCCCGCGGCCCCGCCCACCCCGCGCCGCCCGCGGCCCCGCCCACCCCGCGCCGCCCGCGGCCCCGCCCACCCCGCGCCGCCCGCGGCCCCGCCCCGACGTGACGGCGGGCTGCGCGCCGACGCCGGGGGCGTGGTCTCGGCCGCGCTCCCTGCGGGCTGAGGCGACCGCGGCCGTTGGCGCGGCTTGGGCGGTTGTCTTGGAGAAGCAAGATGGCGGCGACGGCGGCCGCGGTGGTGGCGGAGGAGGACACGGAGCTGCGGGACCTGCTGGTGCAGACGCTGGAGAACAGCGGGGTCCTGAACCGCATCAAGGTGAGGCGGGGGACTGGGAGCTGGCGGGCGGGCGGCGGGCCGCGCTCGCGGGCCGCGGGGCCCGTGTGGACGCGGGCGTCACAAAGGGGCGCGGGGCGCGATGGACGGGCCGCCCGGGCTGGGGTCCGAGCCGCCGGCCACCTCGGGGGCGGCCCGCGCGGGGGTCCCGGGTCAGTCACGGGGAGCCCCGGGCGGTGCGGCAGTGAGCGGACGAAGGGGCCCAGCCGGCTTTAGTCGGAGGAGGCCGACCCCGGCGTCCGGGGTCCAGTCTCCCGCAGCCCCCGCTGGTTCCCACTGCACGGGGTCCAGTTGCTCACTGTCCACTCTGATCCCCACTGCACGGTTGGGGCTCATTTGACCACTGCTCCCCTTGTCCCCGCCCCGCCTCCGATCGTCCAGTGGCCCACAGTCCGGTGGTCGAGCTGCTCCCCACTCCTTGGCTCTCCCCCGCCTCTGGCCTGAGCTGCCGGTCGGCCAGCCCCTCCAGCTTTCTGTAACAAGCGGGGTGCGGGTGTCCAACGGCTTGTTTCTTGGAGCGTGTTTCTCATTCATTCACACTACTGGTGGGCATGATTAAGGACTGGCGATCCCAGCCTAAACCAGAGAGACGGGTGCTGAGAGAGACAGTGCCGGGGGCAGCAACAGTGGACTTGACAGCTTGTGTCATTTTCTTCCAAGTGTGTCAGGATGCCCTCTGACCTCTCTGCACCTGCCTCCTTTTCGTTTTGACTTTGGAAATTTCGGTGTTTGTGCTTCTTGCCATGAAAATTGTCTGGAGATAATTTTTGTTCTTTTCCTCCTCCCCTCCCCGCTTTTTAAAGGCTGAACTCCGAGCAGCTGTGTTTTTAGCACTAGAGGAGCAAGAAAAAGTAGAGGTATGAAATCTACAAACTTTAACGACCATATTCCTTTATGTTTAAGTTCAAATTACTTAAAAACCGTTCTGAGATGCTGTTTACAGTAGTGGATAGCCAGGGATAATTTTGAACTAAAGATTATGCTTCTTTACTGTTAGGGGAGAGTCAAGGTCATTCTCTTTTCATGTATACTTTAGAGTTTTGGAGTAACCTAAAGAAAGTTATCACAGGAACTCTGAAGTCAGTACTAAATCTCATAGATCCCTTTCCTTAGGGGAAATTGGAAACACTTGAAGAAATGGTTTCATAGTCCGTTATGCTCCAGGGATCCTCTTAATTCATTAACATTTAAAATCCATTACTATTACACCTAAGTTACAAAAAATTTCTTTTGCTGCTGTCAGGAACAATCTCCTAACTACTCCCTTACCTGTCTCAGTTCTCACCTTAACAAAAAACCATTCCTGTAATAATCAGTAGTTACAGAATGGGTTTAACCATGATTTTTTGTGTGACAGTATTTTACTTAATATCTTGCAAAAAAATTAAACTTTGGTCTACATTTTGTAGTGGGGACGAACATGTAACGTTTAATGATATTTCATTTTTTTAACAGAACAAAACTCCTTTAGTCAATGAGAGCCTGAAAAAGTTTTTAAATACAAAGGACGGTAAGATGTTTGTTGTTTATTTTGTCTGTCTCTGAATTTTCGACTCTTGACTCAATTTAAGAGAAGTCAGGAATTTCAGATTATTTTTTGAAATTTCAAATATTAGAAGTTCTCGTTTTAAATTTATATGATTGGACAGCTGTTGATTTGGTACTGAAAATTCTTGGCTATGGATTGTTTGGTTAAAGACAGTTTTATTACAGAAAGCTGACTTACTGTAAAAAGTTATAAGCAAAATAGTCTAATCTATTTATGGAACGTCATACTGTCTTACTTATTGTTTCAGACTGACAATCCTAATGAGGGAGACTGAGACATTTATCCCTTAATTTTATTATTCAGAGAGAAGAAACTGTAATTTAAAACCTTGAGAAATGTTATTCCCTTTAGCTGTCTTACTTCCAGTGTCGTGATGAGGCTGTGGGTTCCTAAAGATCCTCTCCCACTTTCTCTTTTGCCCTTTGCAGGCCGGCTGGTGGCCAGTCTCGTGGCCGAATTTCTTCAGTTTTTTAATCTTGACTTTACCTTGGCAGTTTTTCAACCTGAAACTAGCACAGTAAGAACAATGCTTTTTAATGTCTGTCCTTGAAGCTGCCTTTGACACAGATGCGTTCGTTACAAGTTGAAAATTAACAAAATTTGACAATGTAGAGTGTCTTGCATAAAGATTGTTTTTATAGTTGATATGTCTTAGTTTCTTAAAAGCCATCTGAGCTGTTAGACAGCTGGCACCAATGTCCCTGCTTCACAGAACTTGACAGAATTGTTCTTGCAGAGTTAGTTTGTTCTGGTGTTAGCCTGCGCCTGCTAGTGGGGACTTTAAACGTGGAGATGTGTAATCTTAAAAATGTAGATTTAATTCATTAGAAAAATGGTGTCTTTGAGTTTAGAGATGCCTTTAAGTTTGAAAATGCTTTTCTTTTGCCTCTGAAAATAGTTTTACTATATTTTTGTGCATTTCTGTTTTACCTTCTTACATCCTATTTCTTTCCCAGTTTCAAGGTCTTGAAGGTCGAGAGAATTTAGCCCGAGATTTAGGAATTATTGAAGCCGAAGGTACTGTGGGTGGACCCTTATTATTAGAAGTGATCAGACGCTGTCAACAAAAAGAAAAAGGGCTGACCAGTGGGGAAGTAAGTACAGGCCTATCCTTTGTTATCTGTTTCTGTTTTCCAGTCATTGCATATCTAGGGCGGCCATGCGGATTAGTTGACACTAATTAGTTGAGTCAGGTCGAAATAAAAAGAGGCCATTCCTTCAAATCTAACCAGACATACTCAGAGATTGTATAAATGCACAATTTGATGAAAACTGTAGATGCAGAAGCTCTGAGGCTGCTGCTGTGTCTTTTCTGGGAGGGACCCTCAGCGCGTGGGGCTTGGACCGGGTGTGTGGAGGCCCTGCCAGCTCCCCCACTAACCGAGTTCTGCCTTGTTCATGCGACTCCCCGCCCGGCTCGTCCTGTGTGGACGGGGATGGTGGACTTCCACTCGGGCACTGGGAGGCTCACAGGCACGAGTTAGTGCATATGGGAGACTGAGGACACCCACGCTATTTTATTATTGCTTCTAAACATAGACGGGCTGAATTGTAGGCTTGTTAAAAATATTTTGAACATAAAGTCTTTTTAAAACTAGGCTTAAAACTTTGAGCTGTTGATTTTGCAGTTTCCAAACAATTTCATAGTTTAAATTAGCCATTGTAATTCTGATTCTTAGCGTTTCTTTTCGGAGAAGGCAATGGCACCCCACTCCAGTACTCTTGCCTGGAAAATCCCATGGACGGAGGAGCTTGGTAGGCTGCAGTCCATGGTGTCGCTGGAGTCGGACACGACTGAGCGACTTCACTTTCACGCATTGGAGAAGGAAATGGCAACCCACTCCAGTGTTCTTGCCTGGAGAATCCCAAGGACGGGATGCCTGGTTGGCTGCCGTCTATGGGGTCGCACAGAGTCGGACACGATTGGAGTGACGCAGCAGCAGCAGCAGCAGCAGCGTTTGTTTTTAGAAATCATGCTAATGAGATTAAAGGTCTGGTTTCCTTTCAAACAGTCATTTCCCATCAAGATGCTGTTTCACAGTCTGACAGCACTGTGACAGTCTCAGGTACCTTGTTGAATAGAGGTGAGCAGGTAGGAACCTGGGAGGCTGTGGGCTGCCGTTACTCCATTGGGAGAGTCTTGGAGTGCGTTTCCCATTAGAATCTTTGAAAATCATTAAAGCGTGACTAAATACCTATAGCATCAAAGGCATACTAAATAGATTGTTTAATTAAAAGAGAAAATAGAAGCAAGTCATCTGTTCTGGAGGAGTTGGGAGCTAGTCAAGGTGTGCTCACGTGAGGAAATGGACATTTCAATTAGGGCTGCCGTGGTGGCTCGAATCCACCTACATGGAAGAGACGTGGGTTCCAGTCCTGGGTCGGGAAGATCCCCTGGAGAAGGCAGTGGCAACCCAGTCCAGTTTTCTTGCCTGGAGAATCTCATGCACAGAGGAGCCTGGCGGGCTACAGTTCATGGGGTCGCAGAGAGTTAGACACTACTGCGCAGCCGAGCTCACACACAGCCATCACAGAGGCCAGGCACTGTAATCCATGGTCAGTTCTGCACTTTTTAGGGTAGTAGTTTTCAGTTAGCAGAGAGCAGTAGTTGTTTCAGGTTGAAATTTTGTTGAGCTCTGTCTCAGTGTGAGACTGGAGGAGAGTATGGGAAGGGCATTGAAGCAGGCGGTGAGCCCCGACTGCAGCTCATGCAGCGGGGCTCAGTCATTTGTAATACTCGAGCAGGTTTTGGTGTGAACTTATGCCGTGAGGCTGCTGTGCTGGCTTTTAGTGAACTAAAGGTGGCCTTGGTCCCTGCTGTCTCCTGGGCCTCAGTCTGCGGGTGGAGGTGACACGTCTTTTGGCTTCTGGGGCCCAGATTGCTGTGTCCCTCCGCTCGCCCCTTTCGTCTTGTTTCTCTGCTCTGATCCCCTCGTGCAGGGGTGGCTGCCCTCTGTCTCTGCTTTGGTTCTCGGCCTTAGCATCCTGGTAGTGACCTGGACTCTGGGGCCAGACTGCTTGGGTGACACCTAGGCTCTGCTCCACCCTGCGTGTGACCCTCTTTGGCCGCTTACCCTCCACGTGCCTCAGGCCCAGCACCTGTGAGATGGACTCAGGTGTATTGGTGGTCGCATCGAGGACCAGAGGCTGCCGCGTCCCGGAGCTCTGGGAGCCATGCTGGGCAGGCCGTGACCACTGTGCCTGTTCCTTCCTTTGCTGTTAGGACTGAACACAGGACTCCCAGGCCCAGCCCAATCATTTCCACAGGCTTGAGACCAGAATTTCCAGCCTTTCACCTGGTTAAGTCACTGGCACGTTTGAATCTTTGTGAAAGAAAACTGACTTTGTTGTCTTTACTTCTGACAGAGTGAAAGGTGCACCAGACCAGAAGTGGTCCCCACCCCACACCCGCCCAGCCCCTCCTGCATGTCCCGTCTCGGTTTGTGTGGGTTCTGTCCCTGTGGCTCGGCTCGCCCTGGCCCCGTTGGTCAGTGAGAGTTGTCGCTGTTCCTCCTGGGCCCTGTGGGTTTGGCAGCGGCTCCTGAAAGAAAGGCTGGTTCCTGGGAGCTCTCTATGCCCTCCTTGGCAGGATGTCTGCCTCAAACACAGACACAGTAGTTTTCCTGTCCAGTAGGTTTGATTTGGAATCGAGACTCAGTAAATGCGTTTTCAGTCTGTAACTCTTCACACATGGGTCCAAAGCTTCCCACTCAGTTTGCCTGGTTTGTAGGTGAGGTCTGTCATGTGGACCTGGCTTGGGGTCTCTGTAGCTCCAGAAGGGATCGTTTCCTCCCTCAGGATGCAGAACCGTTAGGCTGGACGTGTCGTCTCTGCTTTATGCTGGTTTCCACCCTCCATGCCCGGGTGTCTCATTTTACTAGTTCACGCATGCACACGCACGCACACACACAGTGGATTGACACTGAAGTAGGGAGCGCGCAGTGTCTGCTTGGGCCCCTTTGTCATTTACTAGTCCTTACCACTTAGAGGGGAAACATTCTGTGATTTTTATAATGAAATAAAAAATTGCAGATTTAATTGACCTCATTTTGACTTTTGATGCTGGAGAAGAAAACTAGCTGTGGATTAGCCTACTGAACTCAGAGAAGCTCGCACCCAAAGTGATTCTGTGTGTGCGCGTGCGAAGGTGCTTCAGTCATGTCTGTGACCCTGTGGACCACAGACTGCTGGGTCCTCGGTCCATGGGGTTCTCCAGCAAGAGGACCGGAGTGGGCTGCCCTGCCCTCCTCCAGGGGATCCTCCCAGCCCAGGCACGGGACCTACGCCTCTTACCCTCCTGAAATGCAGGCAGGTTCTTTACCACTAGCGCCACCTGGGAAGCCTCAAAACATGCATTTTAAAGCTTCCTTAAAACCAGGTTGCTGGATCCACATCTTTTCAGTCTTTTCTGTTCATGATTGCTGAATTAATTCTAAAATTCAGCCCTTTGTCTATTTCTTCCCTCTTTAAACGTTGCAGTGAGTATGAAATGACACTGAATAATCTCCAGGTTCCTCAGTGGTGGGCGTCCCTGGTGGCTCAGCTGGTAAAGTATCTGCCTGCAATGCGGGAGACCTGGGTTCGATCCCTGGGTTGGGAAGATCCCCTGGAGAAGGGAATAGCTACCCACTCCAGTGTTCTGGCCTGGAGAATCCCATGGAAGGAGGCGCCTGGTGGACTACAATCCATGGAGTCTCAAAGAGTCAGACGCCTGAGCAACTCTCACTTCCTCAGCTATAAGATCCTGCATGATGCAGTCCCCCCGTGGCTTTCTAGCCTCATGCCTGGTTTTGAAATCTGGACGCTCCAGACAGAGCGCAGCCCAGAGTGGCCTTTGCTCCTTGCACTGTCCTTTTTCTCTTCTTCTCTCCATCTGAAGCGCTGATCCTCTCCCCACCCAGCTCTGCACGGCTGCCCTGCACCTTGTCTCCTTCTCTCACTCCTGGCAGCCCCTGTAACGGAGTGCCTCATCCCGCATTTTTGAAATAGTTACTTGTTTTTATAAGGTTTTGTTTTTTTTGAGACCAAATTAAGTAGACAAGTAAGTCCAGGGAGGGAAGAAAGAGATGATCTTTGAGAATCAGAGGACAGTGTTTTTGTGGAGAGCAGGGAAGGCAAAGCGAGAAGGTTCGCTTGGAAAGAACGCTAGGGGCGTGTTTACTAATACGTGTGGCCTGAGGAGCTGCTCCATGTGCTTGAGGGAAGCACTCAGCAGGTAATTAGAATCCTAAGTCTGGTTATTTGTGGTTGTGTAAAATTTGGAAAAAATATAACGATATTTATATTAATAGGAAGAAATAAAAATGGCAACATTGTGTAGTGGTTTTAAATGTTTAAATTCTATTGAGGTATAACTAGTATTTCATGCTTTGTTTTTAGGCTAGGCTAGGCTAAGTCACTTCAGTCGTGTCCGACTCTGTGTGACCCCATAGACGGCAGCCCACCAGGCTCCCCTGTCCCCCTGGCCTGGGATTCTCCAGGCAAGAACACGGGGGGGGTGGAGTGGGTTGCCATTTCCTTCTCCAATGCATGAAAGTGAAAAGTGAAAGTGAAGTTGCTTAGTCGTGTCCGACCCTCAGCGACCCCATGGACTGCAGCCCTCCAGGCTCCTCCATCCATGGGATTCTCCAGGCAAGAGTACTGGAGTGGGGTGCCATTGCCTTCTCCGGCTTTGTGTTTAAATGTGTCTTAATTTTCAACCATGTAATATTTCAGGGTGCACTGGACCTGTCTGATTGTTTTTAAATGTGTCTTAGTTTTCAACCATGTAATATTTCAGGGTGCACTGGACCTGTCTGATGTACATTCTCCACCAAAGTCACCAGAAGGAAAAACAGGTGCACACACTCCTCCCAGTAAGGTGAGCGGACCCAGGCTCCTGTCTCTAGTCTTGGTACGAGTGTCATTGTTGTTGAAGGTGCTTTTTATCTTTGGTTCAAGTCTTTATTTATGAGAATCTTCTGAAACTTTAATAAGCCCCTTTGGGACCAGCCTACAAGTCAGTAGGAAATGCCGTGTAAATATGTTCTTAAAGTGTTTCATCGGTGATTTATGTGCTGAGCCACATGAGATTTGTATCTTAGTACCATGCATTTTTAAAATACTATATTTACTTTTTCTAATCAAAAATTTTTAAAATGAATTCTTTTGCTTTGTTGATAGTGTTTTGAGCATTGTACCATAGAAAGAAATGTGCTGTTAAATGGCAGAATTGTAGCATATTTGCATTCATTTCATACTGTGAACATTTTGTCCAATTGACAGTTTACTTATTTTTCACTTTTAAGTTCCTATAATTTCAGAATATTAAGTTCCAGAATATAAAAGTGTTGTGTTAAATACTGTAGACAGGCGCTCAGATTTGGAATTGTACATTATGATGACTTTTTTATATTGATGAGCTATTTTGAGAACTTAAAGGAACGTTTATGTCCTCTGGTTATCTTCGTGTGGGTGTGCATGCGTATGTGTGTGAGTTGTGTGTGTCTCTGCACATGTGTGTGTATGAGGGGTGTGTCTGTGTGTACATGTGTGAGCTGTGTGTTGTCTATACGTGCACGTGTATATGAGTTGTATGTGTGTTGTGTGTGTGCATGTGTCTGTGTGCACACGTGTGTATGTATGAGTTGTGTGTCTGCGTGCATACATGTGTATGAAGTGTGTGTCTGCGTGCATGCGTGTGAGTTGTATGTGTCTGTGCGTGCACGCGTGTATGAGTTTGTGTGTGTGTGTGAGTTCAAGTTAAGGCCTTCTGACTTCAGGGCTTTGGATAATGGAGAAGAAATGGAGTGCGACTGCTGCTGGAATTTAGAATCAGGGCTGCCCGTCCTAGTGGGGTGGATGGAAGGGTGACGGTCAGGAAGGGCGTCCTCCCGTGCGCTGGGTGGCGCTGTGCGCCGTGGGCGAGCCCGCGGGTGCTGCCCACGGGGTGTGGGTCTGCTGGTGCCGCGTGAGCGCCTCTGGTGGAGCGCGTCCTCCCCGACGGCTCCGGTGCTGTGGTGTTCGTGGTGCCAGCTGTGTCTTTCTGAAGCAGGTGAATGTCTAGAGAGCAGCGGTTACACTGCGAGGTTCCTTTCTTGTCCAGAAGCCTGGGAGTAGGCACCAGTGAATGGTTCCAGTTGTTTGTTGCTGGTTCTTTGATTTGTGGCTCCTTTTTATTTTTTAAATTTGGGAATCAGAGGAATGTTGTGCATTATTCCTAACCAGGAATGAGGCCATCATGCTGTTGGTAGCTGTCCTGCTTCCTGAGGTCCCGTTAGCCTTTCCTGGTAGGGGGGTGGGCAGGTGTTGGTCTAGGAAGGATTCTCCTACGATGCTCATCAGGCTGGAACTTCTGTGCAGGGAGAGTGAGGTTGTGAGTCAGTCTGATGCTGTCTTCAGATGAAGTGCCACACAGAGAGCCACAGGAGAGGAAAGCTTTGCCTTCTGTGAGAATATCTGGCTTTAGTGGTATTTAAACTAATGCATATTCCTAAATACTTAGTAGTACCTGTAGCACTGAATTATTTGGAAATTCTCTTTTAAGATATTTTTTCTTAAAGCATGTTAGCAATGCGGACTTTCCACATATTGTATGTCTTCAGGATGAAATATTAATGTCTGTTACGTATTTCTGTTCTCTCTACATAAAAATGTTTTAAGCTCGATCATGAGAATGATCACGAGACTCTTAACTTTTAAGTCAGGAAATGTTGCTGTAAGTACAGAGAAGTGATGGTAACTTTTAAGGTGAACCCGGAGACACGTGATTGTTTCCAGGTGGTCCCCATCAACCCTCTGACGGTCTTCAGCTCTGCCTGGGCTCTCCGTCAGCACCTAGGCCTGTGGGGGCAGTGGGCACTTCGGACACCATAGCTCATCTCTAGTGGGGCTGTTTGGAGACAAGGCATTCTGCTGGCAATTAAAATGCGGTTCCTCTCTAGTCCTACAGGATCTTGGTTCAGGATCCCAGTACTTTGCCCACCCCTTTCTGGCCAGCTTCCTTCTCTCTCTGAGGTCTCTGAGTGGGGCTCTAAGAAGGGCGCCTCATCAGCCTGGAGAGCTCTAGGAGTCCCGGGAAGCTGTGGCCAGGCCCAGGGCCAGCCCAGCCCCGATGAGCTTGCTCTGCTTCCCCCCGAGAAAGGCGGTTCCTAAAGGAAGCTGCGAGGATGGAAGGCTGGCTTTCTCGGGGTGCCTCTGGCCAGAGTGGGAAGGAGTCTCACGCGGGGAGCCGGGTGGGGTGAGGTTGTGGGCCCCGTGTGTGACCCCATGACTGCTGAACATGAACTGTAGCATGAGTTTAGGAAGAGTGTCAAGAAAAGGCTAAAAAAGTATTTAGAATATATCAATTAGACTTTGCATTTTTAAGACATTTTCTCATAGGAATCTTTTTTAGTTTGGTATAAATTAGTTTACTTTTAAAGATTTCTATTTTGTGGTAAAATGTCATTTTATTCTCATGCTCAGATACCAAGGTATAAAGGACAAGGTAAGAAGAAGACAAGCGGGCAGCAGCCTGGTGCCAAGGTAACACGCGGGAGGGCGAGGAGGAGAGCGCTGGGCGGGCATGCCGCCGGCCCCTGCGGGCCTCCCGGGTGCCCGGTTCCCCTGGGCCTAGGGCTGTGTTTCCTTTTGAAAGACTGCTTTCTTCATCTACGAGCAGAATATGCCAAAGTCATGGCGACGTAAAAGACAAAGTAGTTTGACTTCCAGTTTTTACCCAGTGAAAATCGCATTGTTGTATTTTAAAACTCTACTCAGTTTGGCCTTGAAAATTCCTTGATTTGTTGGCAACAGAAAAAGTTGAAAATACCTTCCTCTTACTTTACTTTCCTCTTAAGTGGATGGTCACCTGTGTATTCTCAACCTTCTGATTTTTATCTGAGGTAATTAGAGCATCAGACTATTTTTTGGATAAGCTCTAGTTGGTAACCGAGGAGAAGGCAGTGGCACCGCACTCCGGTACTCTTGCCTGGAAAATCCCATGGATGGAGGAGCCTGGTGGGCTCCAGTCCATGGGGTTGCTAGAGTCGGACACGACTGAGCGACTTCACTTTTCACTTTTCACTTTCATGCATTGGAGAAGGAAATGGCAACCCACTCCAGTGTTCTTGCCTGGAGGATCCCAGGGACGGGAGAGCCTGGTGGGCTGCCATCTGTGGGGTTGCACAGAGTCAGACATGACTGAAGCGACTTAGCTGCTGCCATTTCCTTCTCCAATGCATGAAAGTGGAAAGTGAAAGTGAAGTCGCTCAGTTGTGTCCGACTCTAGCGACCCCATGGACTGCAGCCTATCAGGCTCCTCCGTCCATGGGATTTTCCAGGCAAGAGTACTGGAATGGGGTGCCATTGCCTTCTCCGGCAGTAGCAGCAGTTGGTAACCGAAAGGCCAGCCCTGGTGTCTTCAGGACACTCTGCTTGTGTTGAACAGCTGTCAGCCTTGCACGTCCGTTAGCCTTTCTCCGAGCCCCGGCTCTCCAAGCACCGGCCCACAGTGGACTCGGGGACTGTGTGTCACTGCCTTGGCTGCTTTATTTCCTCCCCCAAAGATCCCAGACTTTGAATAAGTTTGTAGATGTGCTGCTTATAATATTTAAATATTAGAATTCTCAGGAGTAATTATCAATTGCCAATGTAGTTCTTACACTTATTTAGAATAAAATCAAGTTATTTAACGTTTAGTTCTGTGAGAGTCGCTAATCCTTGTTGAGTCTTAGTTTATGTACAGATTTTTTTCACTGAGTTCAAGACTTCCAAAATTTAAGCGTTTTGAAAAATTGTGTTTGCTATGTTAGCTGGCTTTAGTTCTAGTGATTTCCATGGTAACTTCCTGTTATTATATTTGTTCACACTGCTCTTTATGCACTACTACATGAGAAGATGTTTTAAAATGTATTGGAGTATATTTACATAGTGAAAGTCTTCAGTGTTAAGTGCTGAGAGCAAGACAAATTTAACACAGATCCTCCCTGAAGCAGCTTATGGTCAAATGGCAGAGGTGAGACAGACCTTAAGAAAAATAATTGAAAATATAAACTGGAATTTTTTTATAGATGTCCTAAATCAACTTCTCGCCGTTTTTTTAAAGTATGTTTTGTAGTATTGCATTTTAAATTCTTGTTGGTGTCATGAGTTTTAAAGACGCTAGAACATTTGAAAGAAGTGGATGTGTAGAATCAGAGCCCCCAGGAGACGCGCTTCACTTTGTGCTCTGGTCGTAGCCTGGGGGCCCAGATGTCCTGCTTCCTCTGCTCCGAGCAGGGCCTCGCGTGCTCTGAGGGGTGACTGGAGAGTCTGTCCGCCCGGATGCTGGAGTTGCAGGCTGCAAGTTCGCCCCTGTTGTTTCGTGATTGTACTCCTGAGCCCAGAGCACTTGCTCAGTCACTTGGAAACAGTTTTCCCCTCTCCCTCCTGCTCGTGTCTCTGAGTCGCTTGTACGAGCAGCCTGTGCTGTCCCCACGTTGCCTGCTTCCAGCCTGAGAGACGAGCCTGTTCTTCTCCCGTCCCTGCCTTTCTGCTCCACCCTGTGCACACAGCAGGTGCCCAGTACCCTGAAGTAGCACGACACTCTGTGCATCCTAACAACCCAGATAGCAAGCTGCCTCTGGTCTGGGGTGGCCCACAGCAGGGCTCCAGGGGGAGCCCTTCACACTGGAGGCGGTGGCACCTTCATCTGGGAGTGCCACCCCGGCCGTGAAGAGCCTGAGCCCCAGGCGCCCAGCGGGAAGAGCTGCCCTGCCTTACGGTTTGCTTTGCCCATGGTAAGGCGTGAGTATTAATTGCTCATTCAGAAACTTGGCTATTTTCAGAGAAGCTATATTCATATCAGAAGTAAACTTCAAAAAAATAAGTTATACGGATAACTAGTTTGTACTTACTACTGTTGTAAACCTGTTAATATACATAGCAGAATCTAAGGTTTTGGACTAATTAGTAGAAGTAAAAGTTACATTCCTGGTTTTGTTATTGTTGTAAGACAGTGAAGGATGGATAGTAGAGGAGGAATACAATGTGCAAAAATACTGGATGAGAAGGTGTTTCTTTACTCAGACATTTTCATTGTGTATTAACATTTGCAGCGCATTTGTAATAATCTGTTTAATTGTAAACTGTTTTGTTGTACCAAGCATGGTGCTAGTTGTCTGGAAAAAATATAAAAAATCACAACAGACTTGGTAGGCTCCACAAAGGTTTTTACTATTCAGATGAAAAAACTGAGTAAGATGTTAGATGATTTGTTTTTTCAGCATTAAGCAGTTTCAGTCATCACATTAAATGGAGCATCACTGGTTATCCTTTCTGTTCATAATTGTTTTCAGGTGTTTTAAAACTGATTTTTGTTGAGTTTTTTTTTTTTTTTTTGCCTCAAGTTCTTAATA
The DNA here is from genome assembly GCA_935064755.1 of Tragelaphus eurycerus. NCBI lineage: Eukaryota > Metazoa > Chordata > Mammalia > Artiodactyla > Bovidae > Tragelaphus > Tragelaphus eurycerus. The sequence continues at coordinate 3,708,522 of CAKXYN010000114.1, forward strand.
AATGACATTTCTTAATTTGTTCCTTATTTTTGGAATTCTGGGATAAGCCCAGCCTTAAGTTGGTGTGCCTTCCCAGGTGGCTCAGTGGTGACGAGTCCGCCTGCCAGCGCAGGAGCAGGAGGAGATACGGGAGCAGGGGAGGGGAGCCGAGGCCTGGCACAGACAGGGATTAAGACCGGACAGATACTTTGAAATGCTTTTGCAGAGCTGGGATGTCCCTTTGGCTCTTATGTCTCTCTCTCAGGAACAGTGCAGGTTGAGTCTTCAGTGCAGAAAAGCACATCTGTCTTCTTCCAGGTTTCTAAGACAGTCTGATAATTGAGTTTTCAGCTGCTGGGAAAACAGTAATTTCTCTGTGCAACTTCTCTATGATGCTAATTCTCTGTTAGTTCTCTGTTAGTGTAGAAATGATTAAAGTCTTGACTGTGTAAGTGCAGAGAAAATGGATCATCCCCTGAAGTTTTCTTCCAGTTTCGCTGTAGTTTACGTTCACGCATATGCGTCCTGACATTCACCAAGGGCACTCGGTGACTGCCGTGGTGCTGGGCAGTAGCCTCTCTGTTAAGAAAAGACACAACTTCGTTATGTTTCAGGTGTTTATTATAAATACACCTCTTAGTTCCCAGAGCTGCTGTAACAAAGTCCCCCAAACGTGGTAGCTCAGAACAGTGGACATGCATTGTCCCCAGCTCTGGACGCTGGAGTCTGAGATCAGGGTGTCTCAGGACTGGCTCCTTCTGAGGTGGGAAGGAGAGTGCTTTCCTGCCTCTCGGCAGCTTCTCATGGCTCCTGGCCCTCCTGCATGCTCTTTGGCGGGTAGACACGTCACCCACGTCTCTGCTGTCGTATTCATGGGCCGTCTCCCTGTGTTCATCTGTCCTCTCTCATCAGGACACCAGGGGTATTGTGTTAGGGGCCTACCCTCCTCCTCCCTGACCCCCTCATAGCTGGTTACATCTGTAGTGACCCTGTTTGTAAATGAGGGCACATTCTCGAGTCCTGTGCATTAGGCTTACAATGTCCCTTTTTGGGGGACGGTGGACAATCAGTGGAAAAATAACTCCAGAAGGAATGAAGGGATAGAGCCAAAGCAAAAACAATACCCAGTTGTAGACGTGACTGGTGATAGAAGCAAGGTCTGATGCTGTAAAGAGCAATATTGCATAGGGACCTGGAATGTTAGGTTCATGAATCAAGGCAAATTGGAAATGCTCAGACAGGAGATGGCAAGAGTGAACATCAACAGTCCAGGAATCAGCAAACTGAGTAGGTGAATTTAACTCAGATGACCCTTATATCTACTACTGTAGGCAGGAATCCCTTAGAAGAAGTGGAGTAGCCATCATAGTCAACAAAAGAGTCCAAAATGCAGTACTCAGATACAGTCTCAAAAGCGACAGAATGATCTTTGTTCATTTCCAACGCAAACCATTCAATATCATGGTAATTCAAGTCTGTGCCCTGACCAGTAAGGCTAAATAAGCTGAAGTTGAACAGTTCTATGAAGACCTACAAGACCTTTTAGAACTAACACCCAAAAAAGATGCCCTTTTCATTATAGGGGACTAAATTCAAAAGTAGGAAGTCAAGAAACACCTGGAGTAGCAGACAAATTTGGCCTTGGAGTACAGAATGAAGCAGGGCATAGGCTAATAGAGTTTTGCCAAGAGAATGCACTGGTCATAGCAAACACCCTCTTCCCACAACACGAGAAGATTCTACACATGGACATCACCAGATAGTCAATACCAAAATCAGATTATATTCTTTGCAGCCAAAGATGGAGAAGCTCTATATAGTCAGCAAAAACAAGACCAGAAGCTGACTGTGGCTCAGATCATGAACTCCTTATTGCCAAATTCAGACTGAAATTGAAGAAAGTGGGGAAAACCACTAGACCGTTCAGGTATGACCTAAATCAAATCCCTTATGATTATACAGTGGAAGTGAGAAATAGATTTAAGGGACTAGATCTGATAGAGTGCCTGATGAACTATGGACAGAGGTTCGTGACATTGTACAGGAGACAGGGATCAAGACCATCCCCAAGAAAAAGAAATGCAAAAAGGCAAAATGGTTGTCTGAGGAGGCCTTACAAATAGCTGTGAAAAGAAGAGAAGCAAAAAGCAAAGGAGAAAAGGAAAAATATACCCATTTGAATACAGAGTTCCAAAGAATAGCAAGGAGAGATAAGAAAGCTTTCCTCAGCAATCAGTGCAGAGAAATAGAAGAAAACAATAGAATGGGAAAGACTAGAGATCTCTTCAAGAAAATTAGAGATACCAAGGGAACGTTTCATGCAAAGATGGGCTCGATAAAGGACAGAAATGGTATGGACCTAATAAGAGCAGAAGATACTAAAAAGAGATGGCAAGAATACAAAGAAGAACTATACAAAAAAGATCTTAACAACCCAGATAATCAAGATGGTGTGATCACTGACCTAGAGCCAGACATCCTGGAATGTGAAGTCAGGTGGGCCTTAGGAAGCATCACTATGAACAAAGCTAGTGGAGGTGATGGAATTCCAGTTGAGCTATTCCAAATCCTGAAAGATGATGCTGTGAAAGTGCTGCACTCAATATGCCAGCAAATGTGGAAAACTAAGCAGTGGCCACAGGACTGGAAAAAGTCAGTTTTCATTCCAATCCCAAAGAAAGGTAAAGCCAAAGAATGCTCAAACTACCGCACAGTTGCACTCATCTCACACGCTAGTAAAGTCATGCTCAAAATTCTCCAAGCCAGGCCTCAGCAATATGTTGAACTGTGAACTTCCAGATGTTCAAGCTGGTTTTAGAAAAGGCAGAGGAACCAGAGACCAAATTGCCAACATCCACTGGATCATGGAAAAAGCAAGAGAGTTCCAGAAAAACATCTATTTCTGCTTTATTAACTATGCCAAAGCGTTTAGACTGTGGGAATCACAATAAACTGTGGAAAATTCTTCAAGAGATGGGAATACCAGACCACTTGACCTGCCTCTTGAGAAACCTATATGCAGGTCAGGAAGCAACAGTTAGAACTGGACATGGAACAACAGACTGGTTACAAATCGGGAAAGGAGTCCATCAAGGACTCCCTGCTTATTGTATATTGGACTCCCTGTATATTGTCACCCTGCTTATTTAACTTCTATGCAGAGTATATCATGAGAAACCCTGGGCTGGAAGAAGCACAAGCTGGAATCAAGATTGCCGGGAGAAATATCAATAACCTCAGATATGCAGATGACACCACCCTTATGGCAAAAAGTGAAGAAGAACTAAAGACCCTCTTGATGAAAGTGAAAGAGGAGAGTGAAAAAGTTGGCTTAAAGCTCAGCATTCAGGAAACTGAGATCATGGTATCTGGTCCCATCACTTCATGGGAAATAGATGGGGAAACAGTGGCTGACTACTTTTTTGGGCTCCAAAATCACTGCAGATGATGACTGCAGCCATGAAATTAAAAGACACTCCTTGCAAGGAAAGTTATGACCAACCTAGACAGCATATTCAAAAGCAGAGACATTAATTACTTTGCCAACAAAGGTCCATCTAGTCAAGGCTGTGGTTTTTCCAGTGGTCATGTATGGATGTGAGAGTTGGACTATAAAGAAAGCTGAGCACAGAAGAATTGATACTTTTGAACTTTGGTGTTGGAGAAGACTCTTGAGAGTCCCTTGGACTGCAAGGAGATCCAACCAGTCCATCGCAAAGGAAATCAGTCCTGAATATTCATTGAAACGGCTGATGCTGAAGCTGAAGCTCTAATACTTTGGCCACCTGATGTGAAGAGCAGACTTGTTGGAAAAGACCCTGATGCTTGGAAAGATTGAAAGCGGGAGGAGAAGGGGACGACAGGATGAGATGGTTGGATGGCATCACCAACTCAATGGACATTGGTTTCAGTGAACTCTGGGAGTTGCTGATGGACAGGGAGGCCTGGCATGCTGCAGTACACAGGGTTGCAAAGAGTCAGATACGACTGAGCGACTGAACTGAACTGAACTTTTTGTGGGAGCACAATTTAACTCATAATAATCTCCAGGGCCTCTAGGGTAGTCCTGGTATGAATTCTAAACCATTGTCAGAGGATTTTTTTTTCTGGTCACACTTTTGCAGTACTTTTGTTTTAATCTACAGAATGTTTTGATTAATGTTTCTCCTGTTAATGTGGATTTCTTTTTTTGTTTAATAGCAAAAAATATGTGGAATTAAGTTTAATGAATTTATTAGTAACCCAGTTAGGTAATGGTCTTTTTGGTAAAAAAAGAAAAAGAGCCAGTTATAAAGTAATGACACATTCCTGTGTGATTTAGAAATTGATTTTGGGAGCACTTCCAAAGAAGTTTCAGTGTTTTTGAAGTTTAATTTTTACTCCATGGATAAATAGAACTATAATTTATTTTTTTTAAGTATGTTTGTATTATGTCGAACATCATAATGTGCTATGCCATGGAAGTTGTCTTCCTAAAATTAGTCTTTTGTTTCATAGCAAGAATGTTGCTAAAACCTGTCAGAAATAATCATGGACATATTAGTTACTCAGTTGAGATAATTCATTATATGAACTTAAGTCATGTTGATGACGTGAGACTTTGAAATGATGGTTGTTTTTTGTAATGTGGTCAGGCATCCTTCTGAGTTTTCTCAGGGGTATTTTGAAGGAGATACTGTCTCAGTATCTATAGTCATAAATGTGTTTAAATAGCAGAATAATTCAGGGTATTTATTTCCTAATGTATATTCCTTTGAAAAGATACAAATCTTTTAAAACATTTGTAAATCAGAAATTATAATGGGCATGAATCTTATTAAGAAATAAATAAGTGGTTGGTGTGTCTCTATAATAATAACAAGTAAACCTCAAGAAAGTTGTGAGGAAATTTGAAAAATTGTGTGCTTCTTTGAAAATATCCTATGTTGTCTGAAAGGGAGATAACTTGGTGTTTATCTCTCCAGACATCTCTTTATACAACCACTCATTTCTCTACATTAATAGCATACGGAACGCACAGCGTGTGTCTTACCTGCTGTCGCCTAATCATGGCTTCTAGCGAGTGTCAGTGTCGGCGAGTGTGTTACTGCACAGGCCCCTGCCACAGCCGTGTTAACGTGCAGTCACCCTGGTGTCTCGTGGGAGCAGTTATAACACGTGCTGTCACTGCCCTGCTTCAGTGGTCAGCGCTTTCCCCCAGCCGCTTATCCCTTTTTCCTTCACTCCTTGTGGTAACTTCCCTTGGAAAAGACTACTCTGGCTCAGTTTTTGAGAGAATTCATGCCTGAAAACATTAAGTTTCTTAAAATTACAGTTAGTAGTAGAGTACAGGGCCTTCCTTGGTGGCTCAGATGGTAAAGAATCTGCCTGCAATGCAGGAGACCCGGCTTCAATCCCTGGGTCAGGAAGATCCCCTGGAGAAGGGAATGGCGGCCCACTCCAGATTCCTGCCTGGAGAATTCCATTGCAGAGGAGCCTGGCAGGCTACATGGGATCCATGGGGTTGCAAAGTGTCGGGCACGACTGAGCACACACAGAGCAGAGACTGCGTTGCATATTCTGTGTTTGAGGAGCGCACTCTGCTCACACACCTGGCAGCTTGCTCATTGCTGCTCTCTGCAGTGGGAAGGCTAAATCTGACCCATAAGGACTGCAGCTTCCTGCGACTCAGCTGAACAAAGAGCATAGGCCTGCGTGTAACCTCTGGAACCAGACTCTGATAGCAGACCCCTTGGCCCCCGGAGGCCTGGGCAAGTGACTGATTCGCCTCTGCGTCTCCTTTTCCTTGTCGGCAGGGAAGACAGGACCTGTCCACATATAGAGTTACTTTGAGGATTAAAATCAGGCAACCATGGGAGACATTTGAAGGTTTTCCATAAATGATAGTGCCTTTTATCATTGCTAACCTGGCTTTTTTGGTTTCATTATTATTTTTATTGTTGTTGACATAGACATGTCTAAAGGCAAAAAGAAATCTGACCAAGGATAGAATAAAATTTGGTTGTGAAGGATAGGCTGACTGAAAATAAGAAGCACGTTTTGTGCTAACGTCACCAGGTCAGTAGGACAAGAGTAAGAATGAATGCTTGGCAGAGTCGTGCGTGGCTTTAAGGCTGTGGAAACCTGGGACTCCCCCTTGGGGCTGAGATGGTAAAGAAGCTGCCTGCAGTGCGGAGTCTCGAGTTCCATCTGATTGGGGAAGATCCCCTGGAGAATGGAATGGCTATCCACTCCGGTATTCCTGCCTGGATAATTCCATGGACACAGGAGCCCGGTGAGCTGCAGTCCGTGGGGTCGCAGAGTTGGACATGGCTGAGCGGTCCATTCTGAAGGAGATCAATCCTGGAATCTTTAGAAGGAATGATGCAAAGCTGAAACTCCAGTATTTGGCCATCCATGCGAAGAGTGACTCATTGGAGAAGACTCTGATGTGGGAGGGATTGAGGGAGGAGGAGAAGGGGACGACAGAGGAGAGATGGCTGGATGGCATCACTGACTCGATGGATGCGAGCTGGTGACCTCCGGGAGCTGGTGATGGACAGGGAGGCCTGGCGTGCTCGGTCTGGGGTCGCAAGGAGTGGACACGACTGAGCGACTGATCTGATCTGATCTGATCTGAGCGACTAACACCTTAACTTTCACATAGAAACACACATGTGTCCATGGATGCACATGTGTCCACAGATGTACAAGGAGGGTGTGGGTTAGGGAGTCACTGCAAGTCTGAATTAAGAGCGATGATTTCACTCGCAACACTTTGGTCTCGATGCCCTTGGTATTTGGCACTGAGTAGAAATTGTGCATTTTCCTGACGTGCTCTCTGTGCTTCTCCTGGGTTCATTTATGTGATGTACTGATGATGCTCCTCCTTGCCTCTTTATTATGCTCTCCATTTGCCATTTGAAAACATGTTAAGGTAATTTATGAAGCAGTGATACATAATGTAGGAGGAAATGGGAGAGTTTGTTTCTGAATGGGCTAGGTAAAGGTATTTCCACGGAGGGAGGGAGGAAAGGAATGGTATAAACAGGTTTGACATTTTTCCCCTTCAGAAGTTAGTTATAAACTAACTTGCATGTCACCAAGAACTTTTGTCTTTTCCTCTGTCTTCTAGAAGGCCAGCAATGATGCTAGTCACAGCGACACCAGTATCTCATCATCAGAACCGAAGAGCAGAAGTGGTCGTCACTTACTGGCCCATGAAACTAAGATCGGGTCCTTGTTAAGCAACAACAGTCTCGATGTCAACGCCAAAGCAGGTCCCGGTCCAGAAGAAGATGACCTGGAAGGGGATTCTTTCTTTGATGACCCCGTTCCTAAACCAGAAGCAGCGTACGGTTGGTGAGTAACCTGTGCCTTTATGTTATCAGACCCGAGGCTTAGAAATGGAGTTTCTACATGTTTTATTTTGTGTTTAAGAAAATGAGCACCAATGGTCTGTAATTATTGAATTCATAAATCTGATTCTGTGTCCTTAAAGCCTTTTGGGGCTTAAAGAGTCCAGGTGTTGAAAGACCTGGACATTAGCGATTTCAGCAGGTAGGCGTGTGGTGCGTGCCGGCTGCGTGCCAGGCGCAGCAGTGATGAGGCAGGCAGGCTCTGCCTCTGGGAACTCACACTCGGGTGGCAGCGTCAGCGAGGGCCCGTCAGGCGCCATGTCGGGGTGCAGCCGCCTTGGGGAACTGAGCCGTGAGGGCAGGAGTGCAAGTGTAGAGGGCCGCTGGGCCTCGAGGTATCGGAGCAGGCCTCAGCCCCAGGGCGGGCTCGCGGAGGGGAGAGGAGGCTGCGCGGGCCACAGCGTGGCGGGCCCGAGGCCCTGGGCCAAGGCGCCTGTCGGAGGTGGACTCCGGCTCGGGGAGCGACACGGCCAGGCCTGGCCCCGCTGTGAGGGTCCCGGAAGCCCGGGGTCGGAGCAGCGGTGACCGGGACGCACCTGCGCTGTGGCGGGATCTGGCTGCTGCGTCTGCAGACGGAAGCTGTGGGGTGAGCCAGGTGAAAGTGCTGAGGATAGTTGGTTAGGGATGTGTTCTGAATGTGGGTCCAGAGGGGTTTGCTGGTAAGTGCGCGGGAGACAGAGCAGTGTCAGGGCACCTCCAGGGATTCTGGGCTGAGGAACTAGAAGGCTGGCACTGCCATCAGGAGGTGAAGGGTGGACAGAGCAAGGCCGGCTGCACGGGGCCGTGTGACCGTCCGGACCGCACTTCCCACCCGCTAATTTAAGAAGGTTGCCAACGCGAAGAAGTGTGTTTTCGGGTGTGAGCGTGGGTGTGAAGGCAGAGGTCTGGGCTGGAGGAGACAGGAAAGACATCCCTCTGAGCTAAAGGCCCAGTGGGAGAGCTGAAGGGCCCCTGAGGAAGGGCGCTGCGGCGGGAAGGGAACCCGGGGGACGGGGAGATGAAGCCAGGGCGGGCGGCTGAGCGCCACACCGTGCTCAGCGCCTGCAGGCCGCCCGGGGCCTTCCCGGGCAGTCTGCTCGAGGGTAGCCCGGCCGGGCCGAGTCAGGCTGGGCTTGAGAGCCCGAGGGTGGAGGACTGTGGGGGCAACTGGTTTCCTGCTAAGTTGACTGTAGGGGGCGCAGAGCACGCGGCGGCGGCTGGAGGGGACATGGGGTGAGACGCGTCATGGTGGGAGACAGCAGCACGCCTGTATGTTGCTGAGGAGAACCAAGAGTTAAAGAGGGAAATTGGAAATGAGGTCAGGGAGGGACGGGACTCCTGGAGTGCTGGAGGGGTGAGAGGGGCGAGCAGGCGGGCCAGGCGTGGTGTCAGACGTCGGCGGGAGGCGGGCGGTCCCGGCTCTGAGCAGGGGTCAGCTGGCGGGGTCGTCCATGGCCCAGCCGGCAGGGCCATGTCTGGAGTGTCGAGCTGTGCTCGTCGTTTCCTGGACTGTTCCTTGCCTGCAGCTCTGGGCCCCTGAAGCGGCTCCCAGTGAAAGCACAGATGGTGAAGCTGATGAGAGGGGCAGTTCGTTTGAGGGAGAAAATTCTGGAGATAGGCGATAATGTCCTGCGTGAATATGCAGTGATTCTTAGTCTACTTTGCCTTGAAGGTACAGATTTTGGTTTCAATCTGTGACATGCATATTCTTTAGTTCCCAGCCCCTGCATTGCCTATGAGATGTATTCAAGTTGCTTATGTGTTATGGGCAGCGCGTAAGAACCCCATTAACTGTATGCTTGTTTCCCGTCAGGAGAAGTGAACCCAGTAAGCAAGCAGGAAGCCTTGCATCACTCTCTGATGCACCCCCTAAAAAGTGGACTCAGCTCCCTTGCTGGAGCCCCTTCATTGAAAGAGTCTGAAAGTGAGTGTCTGAAAGTTCTAGATTTGCTGATTGGAGACATGTACTTCGAAGGCTGCTGATATTTTTCCTCTAATTGTGTATGATTTTTTTTTTCAGAAAATATATGTAAAATCATAAGACTAGCCTATAATTTTGCTACTCAGTGATATTTTCTCAGTGATATTTTCTGATAAATAACAAAATATTTAATATTTTGTTACTGTTAAAATTTGAGTCTGGTCATATCTTCTATTCTGTTTTGTATTTTGCTTTTCCAATGCCATGAAAATACTTGCAGAAAATTGAGTTTTTAGCTATCTTATATAATAAATAGACATAATTTTAAGCCGTCTCTCTTTTGCTGGACATTTAAAATGACTTATGTAGGATTTAAGTACAATTAATTTTTTAAAGTTTGTGTTAGAGATTCTGTACATACCACGGTAATCATTGTAACAATGTTAAAATACTCCTCTGCCTTTGGAGATCTGGATCAGCTATATGTTTTTGGCTATAGCCAAGATGGGGATTGTTAGCTCGAAATGGAGTGGCCTTGCTGCACACAGATGTTGATGAGACCCAGGATTTAAAGGCACAGCCTTACACATGCAGTTGGAGTGCAGGTAGATGGGCTTGGTGTGCTGTATCAGAGTAGATGCAGGGCTTAACTGCCAGTGTTTAGAGCATAAATGTGCCTCTGACTAGATCTTTATTAGGAAGTTGCTCTGGGATTTTGCATAATCTTGTAGAGCTACTCAGCTCCCCAGGTGGCGCTAGAGGTAAAGCCCGTGCCTGCCAGTGCGGGTGACGGAACAGATGCAGGTTCCATCCCTGGATCAGGAGGAACCCCTGGAGGAGGAAATGGCAACCCACTCCAGCGTTCATGCCTGGACAATCCCCTGGACTGAGGAGCCTCGCGGGCTACAGTCCACGGGGTGGCAGAGTCAGACACGGCCGAGCACGCACAGAGTGCTGCTGAGCGCTCGTGAGACGTGGCTCCACTGTAGATGGATTCCCCGGGACACGCACAGGAGGCGGTCTGTGGCTTCTCGCAGCATCTAGTAAGCTCGCCGCGTGTCTGTCAGGCCGCCACGTCAGTCCCCTCCTCTTCTCCTTTCTGTGGCCTTGTCACCCCCCGGGAAGGAGTCCAGATGCCATGATCGTGCTGCTCTTGACACTGATTCAGGAGTAGTGACTGAGAGAGGGCGTTGAGAATGAGGGCTGAAAAACGAGACCGGCGAGGGGATGAGCTTAGTAAGCCAAATAGCCATTAAACTGAAGTGACAGGCATAAGTTTAACAGAAAAGTAAAACTGACGAGAATAGTTGTGGTCTGTGAATTCATGCCCAGTAGGGCTTCTTATGGTTGGGTAAAAATGGTTTCGATTGCCAAGTTCCAAAAAGAATATAGTATGGCTACAAAAGGTCTCTATACTATAGTAGTGTGTAGTTAAAATGGGTGTGTGATATATAATGTAAACATATTGTATTGTATAATGAATAACGCAGTGTAATTCATGGTTTATTCGTAATTTATAGTCAAAATTCGTAATTTATTAGTGTTCAGTTATCATGTGTCAACAGACCCTGAAAAAAAAGTTGACATGGTTTAGAGACTGTTGTATTCTAACAGACAATTTAATGTGCATATTTTTTCCTGTTCACAGGTAAAAGGGGAAACACAATTCTAAAAGATCTTAAATTGGTCAACGATAAAATTGGATCACTTGGATTAGGTAACTAAATTTCCAGTTTCAGTATTGATAGCTTTCAGGGGATTGTTTTTTAGAATAAAATCTTCAGTGAAGGGTCAGTCAGCCTATCCGGAGCTCCTTATATTAGACAAAGGTGCTCGTGTTCACAGACAGGCACTTTGCATGTTTAAAGCACAAGTCAGCAAACTCTGCAGAGGGACAGAGGGGGTACTTTAGGCCTTGTGGGCCACGTGTAGTCTGTGTCAAGTGTTGGTGTTTTTACAGTCACTGAAAACTGTAAAAGTCACTCTCAGTTCATAGGCTGCACGGAACAAGTTGTGGACAGATTTGGCCTGGGGGTCAGCTGTCTGTAGGACCAGGAGGTCAGCAGCTGATGGCCGGCTCCAGCACATTATGTGGTGGCTGTTTTGTCCTGGAATCGGCTGCAGAAGCTGGAGGCGAGTGAGGGGGTGGTTAGTTTCCCCAAATCAAGGTGCAGCCCAGCTGTCCCCACTGCGTTAGCTGGGTTTTCACTCTTCACTCTGTCTGCCTTGGTGTAGTTTTTGAAGGAAACGTGTATGTCTAATTGTAGATATTGTGAGGTGTGTTTATTATAAATACATATGTGTGTTTTCTTAAACTTATCAGGGACTGGAGAAGAAGATGACTATGTTGATGATTTTAATAGGTAAGCAAAATGGTTGGACAAGAAATATATAAATTGTCAACAGTCTCCGAACAGGACAGTATGACAGAATCACATTTGTGCCTGTTTAGTGTCTGTCTGCTCTTTTTTGTGTCGATTGAACTTGAATTAAAGAGAGTTAATCAAGAACTGTCCCTAGACTTTGAACCATGTTTTTGATGTCACATTAGAATAAGAACCTCTTCATCATGTTCAGGGAGCTTAATGAGAATCAAAGAGGAACCAGCGTTGAAGGAGTGACTGAGAGGCCTCAGAAGCAGTGTGGTCACGATTGTCGGTGCTCTTGCCCTTTTCCCATCTCACTGGTGGGAATTGTCTACAATTGGCGTAAACAAATCGCCCTCTCAAATTGTTTTTCTGATTGAGATGACATTTCTTGATATTTTGTTTCAAATAACTTTTTTATAAATGTAAAAAAAATATAATCTATGACTTGGTTAATAATTGGGAAGTAATATTTGTTGTAGATATGATTAGAAATTTTAAATCAGTGTGAGAATTTTATGCAGTTGATAGTTTTTATTCCAATTTAGGATTCAGGTTTACTTTGTAACATACAGTATTTTGAGAAATGAAATTTAAAAATCTGGGTTTTCTTCTTTCATGCCATGTGACCACAGTCACCATTGTGAACCTTAGTTTTCTCATCTGTTAAATGGATTGGACTGTTCCTGCTGCCGCTACTAAGTTAGCTTAGTAGCAGGTGAGATGGGATGTATGGAATGAATGTAATATTTTATTGTATTTTATTTAAAGAATTAAGATACCTGAAACATGAAAGAATGGTAGTTACTCTTTCTAAATGCATGTAATCAGAGTTCTTATTTTTCTTTTTCCCTGAAATTAGTACCAGCCATCGCTCAGAGAAGAGTGAGCTGAGTATTGGGGAAGAGATTGAGGAGGACCTCTCTGTGGAGATGGACGATGTCAACACCAGTGATAAAGTACGATGCCGTTCCTTCCCCGGGGCGTGCCATCTGTGCCTGTTGCCTTGAGTCACTGGGAAGCTTCAGAAGCTGGGAGAAAAGCAGTTGAAAATTAACAAAGGTTTATGGTGGGGTTTCCTGCTCCAGATCTGAGAACAATACCTGTTACGAATGTTTTCAGTTATGGCCCGTTTTGCTTGTGAAATGCCTGCGTGTTATTACTGGGACTTCATTGCTGTGGGTGTAGGGCCGCTTCAGTGGGTCAGGACTGGAGTCAGAGCCCACTGCCTCAGGGTGTAGACAGTGTAGGCAAGGGGTCCTCGTCAAAGAAGTCCCTGTGGGAGGAGGTGGCCGCAGAGGAGTCCCGTGAGTGCCAGAGCTGAAGCAGAGACTGGCTGCAGGGTGTCGGCGAGCCCTGAGCAGGCCGGGGATGAGACCGTGCTAACAGGACGGGGGGAAAGTCGACTCCGAGCCTGAGCAGGCGGGGATGAGACCGTGCTAACAGGCACTCGGGGGTAAAGTCACGACTCCGAGCCCTGAGCAGGCCGGGGATGAGACCGGCTAGACGGAGGACTCCGGCCCTGAGAGCCGGGGAGAGACCGTGCTAACAGGCACCGGAACTCCGAGCCCTGAGCAGGCCAGGGATGAGACCGTGCTAACAGGCACTCGGGGGTAAAGTCACGACTCCGAGCCCTGAGCAGGCCGGGGATGAGACCGTGCTAACAGGGGCGAGCAGGCGGGGTGAGACCGTGCTAACAGGCACTCGGGGGAAAGTCGGAACTCCGAGCCCTGAGCAGGCTGGGGATGAGACCGTGCTAACAGGCACTCGGGGGGGGAACTCCGAGCCCTGAGCAGGCCGGGGGATGAGACCGGCCAGGCACCGGGGGGGGGACAGGGGAGCGGAACTCCAAGCACTGAGCAGGCTGGGGATGAGACCGTGCTAACAGGCACCGGGGGAAGTCACGACTCGAGCCCTGAGCAGGGGGGGAGACCGTGCTAACAGGCGGGGGAGTCGGAACCCGAGCCCTGAGCAGGCCGGGGAGAGACCGTGCTAACAGGCACTGGGGGAAAGTTGGAACTCCAAGCACTGAGCAGGCTGGGGATGAGACCGTGCTACACACTCGGGGGTAAAGTCCCAACTCGGTTTTGGAGATGCACACCTGAGCTGTCTGTCGGCAGAGAGCAGAGTGCTCAGGTGTGAGGCGCCAGGTGGCACCGGGTCCGGGTCGGGTGTTGGTGCCCACGGTAACCTGAGGGAGGCTGCCTCTCGGGTCAGGGTGGCTGCCACCTGGAGGTGAAGCTTGCTTCGCAGAGTGAGGCAGGACTCCGGCTATCACAGACTACCGCGGGGACAGGCCTTTGACACAGGCAGCACCGAGTAATGACTCTGGGCCCGTGTTCTTGTTCTTTGATGAGTGTTTGCTTCTGCAAGCTCCAGCCTCTGACCCTCAGTTTCTTTATTCCTGATATGGGGGTGTTGATCCCCCCCTTACAGGGTTGTTCTGAAGGTTAAGTGATAGTACGTGAGGTGCTTTCTCTGGTTCCTGATACCGTGTACTAAGTTTGTAATAATTTGTTTTCTCTTACCATTTCACCTTATGTCACCCTAAAGAGTCCTGAAAATACTGCTTTAAAGTTGCCAAAAGAACTACAAACGGGTGATTGTAGCAGTCGGTGGTCTCGTTAATGCCGAGTTCACCTGGCTGCTCAGCTTCTGTTATCCTCGCCAATTTCAGAACAGGAAGAAGAAAGTGAGGAAGAGGACTTTAAAAAAATATATATACTTGGAGGATAATTGCTTTACAGTGTTGTTTTCTGCTGTGAATCAGCCGTAGGTGTAAATATGTCCCCTCCCCGCTCCCACCCGCTCCCACCCCTGTAGGTCATCACGGAACCTGAGCTGTGCTCCCTGGTCACAGCAGATTCCCACTGGCGTGTATCTTAGATGTGGTAATGTATGTGTTTCCACGCCAGGACAAAGATTTCCACTGTGAGTCAGTTTGTAGAGTGTAAGGTGGTATTTTAAGTTACAGCAGTATACTGAGAATCATTTACGACTGTTTTCTTGCTGACACTGATTCTCTTCTTCTTCTGAACGATCAGCTGGACGACCTGACGCAGGACCTGACCGTGTCCCAGCTCAGTGACGTTGCCGATTACCTGGAAGACGTCGCCTAGGCCTGCGAGAGGGAAGCGCGCTGGTCAGCAAAGGACGGGACTCTGATCAGTTCCTTTTTTCCTCCAGACAATCACTCTTCGCTGGAATGTCTGCTCCCTGTTGGTGCCTTGTGTTTCAAAAGATTACAGATATTTTTTAAAATTAAGCTTTCATTATACTAAACACAATAATTCCTATTTGAGCCCATGTGTGGAAGATTTAATATTCCTAATTTGGTTTAGGTACATGTTTCTCTGTGAAAGTTGATTAGGCTCAAATTCACCACAAGGAGGGAGCCAGTACAGTGCCAGTATTAAACGCATCGCGAAGGCGTCAGTAAAGCTGCAAGTTCACAGCTCTGCGTGCTGCCTGCGGGCCGGGGCTTGGGCACGGCAGCAGCAGGAGGGGCGTCTGCAGTCAAAGGGTGCAGTGGGGGGTGGTTCCGCAGGGAGCTGGCCTGTGGCCCGGAGGATCTGCAGCCTGGAGCCCGTCACTGTAAGTTACACTTGATAGGTTGACTCGGCTTTGCGATTCCTTCCGTTTGGGAGGTTTGTTAGACCATTAAGGTTATATTAAAATCCTCATGTGTGTCCTTAGTTTTGCTTATTTTAAAGATTGAAATCTGGAGGTGCTTGTGATTTTTGATTTGTGGAATCAATTTGTGGAATTGTCCCTGATGCATTTGAGGTCACTGCCCTGGTACCGTGTAAGCAGTTTTATTCCCAGGTTCTCCTCATTGCGGTTATAATTTATTCTTTGTAAAGATGCTTTGAAACATATTAAATACCAAAATGCATCTGAAACCATGAAGCAGTGCTTTCATTTCAGATCTGTAAGCTGGTTAATTTAAATCCACATTGGACTGAAACGGCGGTCATGGCCTAAGACCAGACCCAGACGACCAGTTTTACACACTGCAGTCTCACTGGGGCCCTTCAGGGTCGAGCCGGCGATGGAGTTTGGGCCAGTCTGGTGTGTGTCTGCCCCCCGTGCTGCTGCTGTCTGTACAGGTGCTGACACCTGTGGTCCTGAGTGTTAAAAAGAGCTGCGGGAGGTGAGGCGTGCTTGTTCGTAAGCACAGCTGTGACCGACAGTTAAATTCTGTACTTTTTAATTTCAATTAAAACTTTTTATTAAGAATCGCCTTTGTTAATAAAAGGAGCAAATTAGAACTTATTGATCTCAAGAAGTGAACAGACTTTGTGGTTTGTATACCAGGTTTTCATTTCATGAGTCTGCAGACTTCACATCTGCTTACTGGGCTCTGAGATGCGGAGGGAGATGATGATGTAAGTATTTACATTATACGACATTAGAATCTGATTTTATAAAATTTCAGTGAAGCTGAGCCATGAACCCCAAGAGGAAGCAAGGCAGAATGTGGGCCAGGGCGGCCTGGGAGCCCCTCTGTCAACCCCCAGCTGTGGGCGCTGATCTTGGTCAGTCGTGGCTCACCGCGGTCCGTGTGAGGAAATAGTGCTGCATGAAGATCAGTCTGCTGTTAGAAGGCCCCCGGTATGCTTTATAAAATGTGTCTCTTGGATGTCACCTCTGTAAACAGTCACTTTCTGTAAAGATTATAATTCTGTTCTGGCCCTCTGGAATCTGTCAGATATGTGATTTATTTTTTGTATTGTTTGATAGGAGGTAGATTTCTGTGATTTAAATGATTAAAATCATTTAATTAAATGATTGAAAGTCATTTCGGTGGAATAGTCGTTAGGGTGTGGCTCTTTAATCTTGTGGGAAACTTTTGGATAGTACCCTGTGAAATTTGTCGTTTTTTTTGTTACCCGTAGAGTCTGATCTTCTTGGGGGATGGGGAGAAAGATGCTAAATAGGAGCCTCTGTCATCACGTGCTGCGTCTGTCTAAGCCAGGAGATTAGTAGCTTCAGACTCCGCTCTGAAAAAGCTGTTTCCACATTTCCTTGATTAGACAGAAAGTTTTGCTTGTGATGAGCATTTTCTTTTTTTAAGAAATACATGGGAGGATTCCATGGAGAGAGGAGCCTGGTGGGCTACATACAGCCCGTGGGGTCGAAGAACGGTTGGGCCCAGCGTGGTGACTAAACAGCAAGAAACACACGTTGAAATACTGAGCCAGGAGAGCATTTTCACCATAAGACTTGTAGTTTACGATGGAGTTTTTCCAAGTGTTTGTTGTCAGATGCCAATAAAAGTCCCACTTCACTGGTGATGATTAAGTGCGAGCTCACACTTGCATGCCCTGCAGGGACGGTGGCCAGGCACCCCCACCCCCACGTCGCCCTTGTCCCGATCTGACCCCCTCCCGCCTCTGGCCGCTTCGCCCTGTGCTCGCCCGGCCCTGCCGCCCGAGCCCGTGTGCACTGCCGGCTGCCCGGCGGTCCTGCTTCGGGGTGTCCTGGCCTCCTTCCCCCGGAGCCTGCCTGGCTGCTCGTCTCTGGTCTCAGAGAAGCTCCCGCTTGGAGGGGAGGCCATTTTCCCTGCTGCCCTGTCACTGTCCTGTTTGCCCTGGGTGCCTCCTCAGTGCTGCCTGAGCTGTGCTGAGTGGGCGTCTGTAAGCTCCGTGGGAGCTGGCCTGCTAACCAGCGTGTACCCGTGGTCCCTGGAGCAGCGTTGACTCTGCAGACTGTGCTCAGTATGAGGCCAGGGCAGCAGGAGCAGGCTCTCCCAGCTCGGAGCAGGGGCGGAGCGGGCAGTGTGTGGCCGGGCAGCTGCTGCCTGAGGACAGCACTGCGTGGTTTGGTGGGGGCAGCTGCCCTTCCCCCAGACCTGCAGGGGCTCCCAGCCTCAAGTCTGAGGAGGGACTCGTGTTTAGTAGAGGTGGTCTCCTGGACAGTGGGCCCCGGCTGCCCCTCCCGCCTCCAAGGTGCTCTCGAAAGAAATAGACAGCCGTTCTGTCTGTGGCTCAGCGTGGACACGGGCAGAAGAGAAGCAGGGCTCGAGGTGGCCTGACTGACCGCCCGCTGGCCATGTCAGGAGAACAGGCATGGAGGACAGTGTTCGCTGGAGAGGCGTGCACCCTGCTGGGCAGCGCTCACCCTGCAGGGTCTGGCCCGGGGCTTGCTGGGCCCCACCCCGTCTCTCCCTGCACCTCCACCCACCTCACCTGACACGTGTGCACTGCCAGCCCCCCGTTGTAGGAAGGGGCTTGTCTGGGGAAGCAGCGCAGAGGAAGGGAGGGCAGCACCTCCACGGACCATCAACACTGGACCCGGGTCCCTGGAGGGGAGGAAATGAGCAGTGTGGGACGGAGGCCGAGACGAACGGACAAAACGGCTCATCGTAGGGGACACAATTCAGAGAACAAAGGAATTGTAAAAACCTGATTGGAGATTTGAGACCATTTGTACCTAAAAATGTACCTCAATATGCCAGCAAATTGGGGAAACTCAGCAGTGGCCACAGGACTGGAAAAGGTCAGTTTTCATTCCAATCCCAAAGAAAAGCAATGCCAAAGAGTGCTCAAACTACTGCACAATTGCACTCATCTCACACGCGAGTAAAGTAATGCTCAAAATTCTCCAAGCCAGGCTTCAGCAATATGTGAACCGTGAACTTCCTGATGTTCAAGCTGGTTTTAGAAAAGGCAGAGGAACCAGATATCAAATTGCCAACATCCGCTGGATCATGGAAAAAGCAAGAGAGTTCCAGAAAAACATCTATTTCTGCTTTATTGACTATGCCAAAGCTTTTGGCTGTGTGGATCACAAGAAACTGGAAAATTCTGAAAGAGATGGGAATCCAAGACTACCTGATCTGCCTCTTGAGAAATTTGTATGCAGGTCAGGAAGCAACAGTTAGAAATGGACATGGAACAACAGACTGGTTCCAAATAGGAAAAGGAGTACATCAAGGCTGTATATTGTCACCCTGTTTATTTAACTTCTGTGCAGAGTACATCATGAGAAATGCTGAACTGGAAGAAACACAAGCTGGAATCAAGATTGCTGGGAGAAATATCAATAACCTCAGATATGCAGATGACACCACCCTTATGGCAGAAAGTGAAGAGGAACTAAAAAGCCTCTTGGTGAAAGTGGAGAGTGAAAAAGCTGGCTTTAAAGCTCAACATTCAGAAAACGAAGATCATGGCATCTGGTCCCATCACTACATGGGAAATAGATGGAGAAACAGTGGAAACAGTGTCAGACTTTCTTTTTGTGGGCTCCAAAATCACTGCAGATGGTGACTGCAGCCATGAAATTAAAAGACGCTTACTCCTTGGAAGGAAAGTTATGACCAACCTAGATAGCATATTCAAAAGCAGAGACATTACTTTACCAACAAAGGTTCGCCTAGTCAAGGCTGTGGTCTTTCCTGTGGTCATGTATGGATGTGAGAGCTGGACTGTGAAGAAGGCTGAGCGCCGAAGAATTGATGCTTTTGAACTGTGGTGTTGGAGAAGACTCTTGAGAGTCCCTTGGACTGCAAGGAGATCGAACCAGTCCATTCTGAAGGAGATCAGCCCTGGGATTTCTTTGGAAGGAATGATGCTAAAGCTGAAACTCCAGTATTTTGGCCACCTCATGCAAAGAGTTGACTCACTGGAGAAGGCTCTGATGCTGGGAGGGATTGGGGGCAGGAGGAGAAGGGGACGACAGAGGATGAGATGACTGGATGGCATCACTGACTCGATGGACGTGAGTCTGAGTGAACTCCGGGAGGTGGTGATGGACAGGGAGGCCTGGTGTGCTGCGATTCATGGGGTCGCAAAGAGTCGGACATGACTGAGCGACTGATCTGATCTGTACCTAAAAAACTGGTGTGGAAAAGGAACAATCAGTGATTTTTGATTGAAAGCTTGTTGGGTCAAATCATTCGGCTGAATGATGGGATAACTCCAGCGAAGAGATGAGTAGCCTGAGAGACAAAGAGCTCTCTGCGTGTATAGCAGAGGCCACCAAGGAGGAAGCAGGACAGTCGTGTCTGTCCACAGGGCTGCCGCTGAGGCAGGAGTCGCTTCTGTTCAGAGACACGCGAGTGTGTGTGAGTGGAGCCAGGCCCATGGCCACGTGGACCCTGATTAGTGTGGAGAAAAGGCTCCGCCGAGATCATTTTAAAGGAGTGAGAATGAATTTGCCTGTCTGCGTGCTGGAAGTAATAGAGCAATGGCTGCAAAGTTAGGAGGCAAGGCGAAGTTTGAACACAGACTTTCACCCTGATTGAAAAAGGAGCCTTCTGCCGGTAGGAAATAGCTCCCACGGCCAGGTATGAGGGGGCCTGGTGTCTCGGTCTCGTGCCCCCCGGGTGATGTGCGCTGCTCCTGGCAGTGGGAGAGGACCTGGGGGCCCGCCCCACCTTGTGGAGCACACGGTGCCCTTGCCACGGCTTTGCTTCTGCAGATGGTGGCGCTGGGTAGTCAGCCTGCTTCCCCAGAGACGGGAAGGAGAAGAGAGGGCTGGGGGGTCCCTGGCCTGCACCTCAGGGCAGGTAGAGAGGAAGAGGGACGGGGAGGGCATCAGGACGGCAGAGGTGGAACCCCACCTCGCCTGCGGGGCTTGTTTCTGATAGTTTAACCCGAGCTCATTTTGGCAGTTTGTGAAATCTTCAGACTTGATGGTGAAGTTATTTTTCCTGTTAATGTTAATTTTCAAACACAGTTCCTGCCAAGGCCAGTTTGTTTTATCAATCAGCTACTGGATATGGATACTAACGTTTCTTTTAAGTAGTTTGTAAAACCGAGTGGCAGCTCTCATGAAATGGGATGTTTTCTTGAATGAGTACCCTTTTCACTTGAAGCATTTAGCATCTCTCTCTCTCTCCTCTCAATCTATGCGGTGTAAATGTTTTTATCTGACTGTAAGTTTAAATTTTTCGTCGGGAGAGTGCTGTGCTGCACCCACCACACTGAGTCTGGTGTTGGGCCTTGATGGCAGGAGCTCCTGCAGCCCCGGCGTGTTGGTGCTTTGGCTGGGAGCACCACCTTCCCCGACTCGGCTTCCCCATCGCACACACCTGGGCCTCTCCTACCCTTTTCTCCTGTCTCAAGGCCCCGTTAGAGGAAATCAGTGTTTGCTCAGTATACCAGTGTTTACGCCCTGCACGCCCTGTTGCAGGGGAAATAAACCAGCATTCCTATATATACTGACGGTGCTGGGTGCCAAGCGTGCACAGGTCTCTGTGGTCGGTGACGGAGATGGAAACACGTCTGTGCGGCTGTATGCTGAGGGCTACCACAGGGGCGTCCTGCTCCTGGGCCCTGAGACAGCGTCCCGCGGGACCACCAGAAGGATGGAGCTTGAGATGATCTTGGGTTCCCTGGAAACTGGTGGGTTGATGGGGTCTTCCAAGGATGGCCTGACTTGGAGTGAGCAGAAGTCCCCCCTGAAAAGTGTGTCCCCGTAAGGCCACGTGCGCATGCGTGATGCCGGGGGCTGCAGTGCCGGGGGGGGGGCGGCGGAGACGGGTTGAGGGCTCTCGTTGAAGCCACCACGCAGGTCTGGACCCTGGCGCCTGCTTCCTGGCTGAGTGCTGGCAGGCGGGTTGCTGGCTACCAGTGCTCTCTGTGCTCACCTGTGCGCGGGGCGAGCGCATGCCTCCTGACCTCACAGGCCAGCTGCTGTGTAAGGAGGGTGACACTTGCAGAGAGCTCGGCAGCATCCTTGGCAGATCGTAAGTACTCAGTAAATATGAATTGTGTTTATTAACTAGGAAGGTAAGAGTCACAGGACGTGGTTGAACTTGGATGTTGAGGGAGAGGAGAAGAGAGGATCTTGGGTGACGGCAGATGAATTTCCGTGCCTCCTCCGTGGCCTGGTTTGGAGGTTACTCCCACCCCCTGAGCTACTCCAGGGAGGCGTGTTCACGGTCTGGCTTTTCCTCAGGTCCCCGTCTATGGTGCCCCGATGTGGGTTTAACTGGCTTCACCACCACTCACAGGAGCCCTGGAGTGGTAGCGGAACGAAAACCACCAAGACTGCAGAGTCATGGTGTGCCATAAAGGCCCACATCAGATAGGACTGTAACACCCCAAACGCACTGAGATTCCCTTCCCAGGAGAATTACAGGGTGAACAGGTGTCAGCTCCTGGTGCAGTGCAAGCTGCGCTGTCCAGGGCTGGGGCTCAAGCTTAAATGCACAGGGCGAGCCTCTCTATTCAGTCCTGCTGCCGAGGGCTGCCTGACGAACCTGAGGATGAAACATCACAAGTTATCTCGACATTAAAAGGTACTTACTGTGACAAAATACTTTTTCAGATTATACCAAAGTGGTAATTCATGAATACAAATAAATCACTAGGCTATTGTATTGTTTGATAATCCAATTAATGAAGAGGAGTGAATCATAAACACACTAAAACTATTTAGATTTACTACTGATTTGACATTATTGAAGACCATAGAATACTGTGATATGCCATTTGTGACAAGAGCATTAATGAAAAACTGGTGAATGAATATAGTTGAGAGCATTGAAATGCTATAAATTCCAAACTAATATGTAACAAGGAACTTGAAAACGGTTTCCAAAAGATGGCAGCTCTCAAACTTAACACGCATGTCATTTCCAAAATGAATTGTAATTCATCAATCGGTGAAACTCTTAAAACACATCAGTAGTTGAAAAAACACATTGTAGAGTAAAATTATTTTATCATCTCCATAGAGATTTTTAAAAGACATTCTGATATGAAGAGGTGATATCAGCAAATATGCTGTTAAAGCAATGTAGGAAAAATGTGTTGTGAAAATACGTCAAGCAGTCAATTAAAATATTTTCCTATATTTTGTGATGTTTGTGGTATTCATTGGATTGTTAAATTTTGTAATTTGCTGTGATTTTGTTTCTATTCAGAGTATGTATATTTGTAGCTAGTTTTGCATAAGTAATTCCGGTGTCCCTTCGCTAAAAAGGTACTCCCACATGTTAGAGGCCGCCAAACAAGGCCCTGCACTAGTCTGTGGGCTGGGAGTCTTATCGAAAACAGTGGCGATGGAAAACAGTTTAAATCTGTTAGCAGGCAGCGCTGCTCATTCAAAGTATGTCGGGGTCTGAAACGCGAGCAGATTCGGTAGCTACTACAGCGGAGGCGCACTGCGAGTTTCCCCGTGAGACGGGTTCTGCGGGACCGTGACGGGGTCTACGTGTCCGATGCCGCCTGTCTCCGTCCGGGTCCCCGCCAGCCTACGGGCAGTGGGCGTGCGGCCTGCGGCGCTCACCCGGGCTCTCAGGTCCGCTCGTCCGTGGGCGGGGTGAGCCCTGCGCCTCTCAGGCTCCAGCCTGCTGCAGGGGCTTCGCGGCGCGGAGGCCCCCGGCCCGCTGCCGTCCGCCGCCGCCTTGGCCTCTGTCGTTGGATGCCGCGCGTCCTGGTTACAAGCTGCAGACTCAGCCTCTCCCCAACTTAGAGATGCAGTTTCTTAGAAAGACCCAGGGAGGAGAATCAGGGGTAAAAGACAGGCAGGAACCTAGGGAGGCTGGTAGAGAGGGGCCCCCAGGTGCCGCCGTAGCACCCCCGACCCAGACGCCCGCCCCCAGCACCTGGCCCTGCCCCTCCCACGCGGAGCCCCAGCGGCAGGGCCTCCTGCCCTCCGCCCTGGGTGGGTGTCCAGACTTCGTGGTGGTAAGCTCCGCAGCCCACTGCACAAAGGTGAGAGTGTGGCGGGTGGTCACACAGGCGCTCCTCTCAGACCTGCACTTGGGGTCCTCTTGAGGGGGAAAAAAAATGCTCAAACTACCTCACAATTGCACTCATTTCACACGCTAGTAAAGTAATGCTCACAATTCTCCAAGCCAGGCTTCAGCAATACGTGAACCATGAACTTCCAAATGTTCAAGCTGGTTTTAGAAAAGGCAAACAAACCAGAGATCAAATTGCCAACATCCGCTGGATCATGGAAAAAGCAAGAGAGTTCCAGAAAAACATCTATTTCTGCTTTATTTGACTGTGACTGTGTGGATCACAATAAACTGTGGGAAATTCTGAAAGAGATGGGCATACTAGACCACCTGACCTGCCTCTTAAGAAGCCTGTATACAGGTCAGGAAGCAACAATTAGAACTGGACATGAAACAACAGACTGGTTCCAAATAGGAAAAGGAGTACGTCAAGGCTGTATACTGTCACCTTGCTTATTTAACTTCTATGCAGAGTACATCATGAGAAACGCTGGGCTGGAAGAAGCACAGCTGGAATCAAGATTGCTGGGAGAAATATCAATAACCTCAGATATGCAGATGACACCACCCTTATGGCAGAAAGTGAAGAGGAACTAAAGTGGAGACCGAAAAAATTGGCTGAAAGCTCAACATTCAGAAAACGAAGATCATGGCATCTGGTCCCATCATTTCATGGGAATTAGATGGGGAAACAGTGTCAGACTTTATTTTTGGGGGCTCCAAAATCACTGCAGATGGTGATTGCAGCCATGAAATTAAAAGACGCTTACTCCTTGGAAGGAAAGTTATGACCAACCTAGACAGCATATTGAAAAGCAGAGACATTACTTTGCCAACAAAGGTCCATCTAGTCAAGGCTATGGTTTTTCCAGTGGTCACGTATGGATGTGAAAGTTGGACTGTGAAAAAAGCTGAGCACCGAAGAATTGATGCTATTGAACTGTGGTGTTGGAGAAGACTCTTGAGAGTCCCTTGGACTGCAAGGAGATCCAACCAGTCCATTCTGAAGGAGATCAGTCCTGGGTATTCTTTGGAAGGACTGATGCTAAAACTGAAACTCCAGTACTTTGGCCACCTCATGCAAAGAGTTTGACTCATTGGAAAGGACTCTGATGCTGGGAGGGATTGGGGACAGGAGGAGAAGGGGAAGACAGGGTGAGATGGCTGGATGGCATCACTGACTCAATGGACATGAGTTTGGGTGAACTCTGGGAGTTGGTGATGGACAGGGAGGCCTGGTGTGCTGCAATTTATGGGGTCACAAAGAATCGGACATGACTGAGCGACTGAACTGAACTGAACTGAGAGGAGAATGCCCCGCCTTACCATGTGTCAGCTGATTCTGTGCTGTGCCTGGATCCACTGAGCACTTGTGTGTTCTCTGACTCAGACCTCCTAACTTGATGAGACAGTAAGTCGATGCTGTAATATCTTGTGTCTAAGCCCATTGCAGGTTGGTTTTTCGCTGATGTTAAGTCTATCGTGGCCCTGGGTGGCCGTCTCGCATGGGGCAGGTCAGCCTGGCTTCCAGATACTGAGTAATGGGTCCACTCCTCAGTGGCTGCAGGCTGCTGGCCCCTCTGTCTCGGCTCAGTGCCTCGGTGGGTGCTGGCAAGCATGGGGCCCAGCTGTCCTGCACCCACTGTCAACGCCGCAGCACCCACAGCATCTCCTGTTGACCAGACCCCACTGGGGACCTGCTGGACTGCAGGGGGCCTGAAGGCACTTCTCTGCATGCAGGGGTGGGGGTTGGGGGCTGAGCCAGAAACACTGCTGAGAACTCAGCCGTTCACCACCCTGGGCACTTACAGCACAAGGGACCACCGCAGGCTGTAAAAAGTGGACCTTGGTGACCAAATTGGATGTTAGTGGATTCAAGTCCTTTATCAGGTGTTTTGTAAATATTTTCTCCCCAGTTGTGGCTTGCCATTTTATTCTATGAGTCTTTCTCAGAAAAGATGTTTTAAATTTGAATTAAGTTCAGATTATGAAATTTTTATTTTATTTGTATGGCTTGTACTTTTGGTTTTATATCTAAAAACTCATCACCAAACTCAACGTTCATCTAGATTTTCTCCTGTTTTTCTTTACACGATTTGAGATACTGTGATTTACATGTAGTTCTGTGATACATTTTGAGCTTATTTTTATGAAAGGTGTAAGATCTGTGGCTAGATTTACCTGTTTACGTATGGCTGTTCAGTTGTTCAGCACCACTGGAGAAAGAACTGCCCCTTCTGCGCTGAATGGCCTTTATTCCCTCATCAGAAATCAGATTGTATTAAACTTGTATTAAACTTTATAAAGAACCCTCCCCTAAAGTCTCTCTGCCAGCAAGATTGTTCAGTACATATCAGAGAAATTTAAGGAACAATAGATGTATTCTCATTTGTTTTTACCTTGCCTCTTATAAAAATAATTTGCATTGGAAACTGTTACTAAAATAACTGCGATTCATAGCAGCAGTTGCTTGTGACCACAACCTTCTCGGTTCTCATAGAGGGTTCTCCCAGGAGACGTAAGCTCCGTAAGGCAGGTACTTTTTCTCAGAGACAACCGTTCTCTGTGTGATGAACCCAGCAGCTCGGGGGAAATAGCACATTCCTCTCTTACAGGTAAGACTGTGTAAGTTGCAGAGTGGGACCTCAGCCTTTCAGACAAGACATGCAGAATGTATGGCTTCTATACACCAGCAGAACCGGGTGTACTTCAGAGAGCAGGTTGTGCAGACTGAGGAGTGGGACTGCTCCCTGCGGACAGATCAGGTAGTAAATTTGCACTGAAGGTTTGGTTGAACTCTGTGTAGAGGCCTAGACTGGGTTCTGAGGTGGCCAGGGCAGGAGTGGGCACGCCTTGGCAGGCTTTCCACACCCATGTTTGTTGTGTCGTCCTGAAAGTACACGTGTGTTTCCTGGGCAGGGACTGATGGTTTCTGAGGGCACTACCAGCTTTGTTTCCTTTATTCTGGCTCTCCTCTTCCTGCAGTGATGTGGTGAGGTCCAAATTGCAGTCACCAAACCCATTTCGGGGGCTGTATTGTAGGTGAAGTGAAGTACATGTTGCTCAGTCACGTCCAACTCTTTGCAACACCATGGACTATACAGTCTGTGGGATTCTCTAGGCCGGAATACTGGAGTGGGTGTCCATTCCCTTCTCCAGGGGCTCCTCCCAACTCAGGGATCGAACCCAGGTCTCCCGCACTGCAGGCGGATTCTTTACTGGCTGAGCCACCGGGGAAGCCCTATGACACTAAACCGAAGGTATATTCTAGGAAAATTTTTCCTTTAAAGTCGTCTGTGGAGTTTTCCTGCCTGATTCTACTAGTATTTTATATATATATATATTTTGTTGTTTTCAGAAGCTTTATTGACCCTTTAAACCCTTAGGACCAAACCGCCCTTACATTTTTCTGAGGAGAAGGCAGGCAGCAGGCGGCGCCGTCCAGACTTTTACAGCGTTGCATCTTCGGCCCCTTCCTTAAAAAGATACAGGTTCAGTTTAATTAACTCCACCTTTTTAATTGTGCAGAAATGCACCTCTGCTTTTTTTTTTAAAGCAAATAAAAGAAAAAAATATGGCATCATTCCAGTAATCAAATGCCAATAAAATGGCAACAGTACAAAGAGCTAAGCAAATCTAAAATACATCAGATTCATAATTAGAATATCATGAAATAATTTTAGCAAGAAAAAGCTTAATAATAGATAAAGGAAACCAAATGACCGTGTGAACTGTAATTAATCTTACAAACTTTCCAATATCATAATTGCTGGCTTTTGAATAACTAAATGTAAGCGTCATTTTTTAAATTAAATGCCTGCTCAGCAAAACTAATTGGAACAAATACATTTATGCAACTTTACATCCTAGAATACCAGAAAAAACAGGAGATGTCAGTCAAGGATGAGTAAGAAAGTTCTGTTCTTTTTCGTCATCTGTGTGATCAGGTGGCAAAGGACATGCTTTTCTCTTTGCTTTTCCCAAGCCACTGCTTCCTGCCTCCTCAGGAACCCTAATCTCTTTTTCTAAATCTTTAGGGGACAACCTGAAGAATTGTCCAATTCCTTTTTGCCACTTGGGAGGTGTAGGTGAGAAACCCCCCAAATAAGAATCTGCAGGCTTTATGAACATGGACCTCTCCCCTGAGAGAGGGAAAGGAATTTGATTCCCTCAATATAAATAAATTCTCAGGAAGAAAGGGGGAAAGACTCCTGGGTTCTTGTTCTTTGGAATGTAATTAAATGTCTCCAGGAGGAGAGACCCCTGGAATATCTTCATGGCTCCTAGGTCTCAAACTCTTTTGAAATATAAGCACAGACCACAAGAAAGGCGAATCTCTATGCATTAACTTCTAAGGCACTTTGTCCAAGGTCCCAGTAAAAATTGTTCAGAGAGCCCTAACCATGCAAAATACAAAAATATTTTCTCTGAAGCCTACAGTCTGATGCCCAGTCACTGGCATAACTCAGCCAAGAAGAAGCTGGCAAGCAGTGGGCTGGAACAGCTGAGACAAATTTTGGGCCAGAGAAAGGGTGGGGAGTGCACCTCAGGCCAGAACACGCCGTGATGCAGGTCCTGGCCCTTCCCCGGGATCAGGATACTTACACACCATGCAAGTCACCCGTGTACTCACAGAGTTGTGCCACCGCCACCAGAGTCAGTTCAGAAACATTTCCGTCTCCACCAAAAAGAACCTCATACCCACGGGCAGTCATTTGCCCTTTTACACACCCCTCCAGCCTTCCCCCAAGACAGCCACTTCCTGTCTCCCTAGAGTTGCCTACTCTGGGCCTTTTTTTTAACAGTATATTAGTTTTGTGTGTGTGTGATTCACTCATTTCACTTAGCCTAATGTTCTCAAGGTTTATCCGTGTGGTAGCATCTACCTACCTTCTTTTTATTGTAAAATAATATTCTGCTGTATGGATATATGGATATACCATGTCTGATATGTTAGTTTGTAAGTTGATGGACATTTGAGTTGTTCCCATTTGTTGCTGTTAGGGATAATACTGCTAGGAGTATTCACACACTGTTCACACGCACGTTTACGTGAGGACGTATGTTTTCTCCTGAGGACATAACGTGGAGGTGGAATTTCTGAGTTGTGTAATAAGCCCCTGCTTAGTATTTTGAGGAACTGCCAAACTGCATTGCAAAGAGCCGCACTGTTGGACGTCCCTGCCAGCGGTTTCTCCACATCCTCTCCAGCGCTCATCAGTACTCCGTCTAAGCGTAGCCGCTCGGGTTGACGCAGGGTCGTCCTGCACTGTGGTTTGGGCTCGCGTTCGGAGCGTGGCTCGTGCCCCACTAGGACGGTGTGTCCTGCTGCTGCTCTGCCGCCGTCCTTTAGGTCTAGTTGGTTAATGGTGCTGCTCGGGTTTTCTGTTCCCTTGCTCTTAGGTTTTCTGTCCATTACTGGACACAGGGTCTTGAAATCTCCAGCTGTCACCGTTCCACTACCCGTCTCTTCCTTCAGTCCTCTCGTTCGCCTGTGAGCCAGCATGCTTCTGTGAGGCGAGTGTACATCTTCCGGAATGGATGCCTTTCATCATAAAATGTCCTTCATCTCTCGCACTTTGTCTTAGTTTGTTTTAAAATCACTTTGCCTGATACCGGTATAAACTCTCTTGTTCTTACGGCTGTTTGCATGATATTCCTTTTCCTTTCAGCCTGTTTGTATCTCTGAATCTAGATAATCTCTAACTTTTGCTTGAGTTATTTAATCCGTTCACATTTAGTATTATGATATAATTTGATTTATGGCTGCAAGTTGCCCTTTTTTGTTTTTTGTATGTCACGAGCTTTTTGTTTTTCTGTTCTTTCTTTCGCTTTCTCTTGCATCAAGTGATTCTTTTCTAGTGTAATGATTTAACTCCTTCTTTGCTCGCTGTGTGTGTGGGTGTTTCTTCCACACACGTCACTATGTGAGTCTCAGGTGATCAGTCCAGCATGATGGTTAGATTTACGTCATGTATCATAGAAGAATGATTACCACAGTAGGTTTAGGAAACATCCATCCTCTCATATAGATACAATAAAAAGAAGATTCTTCCTGTGATGAATTACTCTTAGGATCTCCGCAACAACCTTCCTATGCATTGTCAGTATCTTTTGAAAGGTATTTTCTTAAGTGGTTGGTCTAGGGCTTACAATGTACTTCTTAACTTATAAGCATCTTTTTTGGGTTTATCCTAAATTATTTCCACTGAGATAGCTCTCCTGTATAGTTTTATTCCCTCCTCCCTTGTTTTTGTTCTGTAACTGTTATTACCTCTGTGCCTGTTACAAATCCAAGAATTACCTGTTATAATTTTTACTTTATATCATTTATGTCTTTTAGATCACCCATGGCCATAAAGTGAGGTGAGGATTCGGGAAAAGCATATGAACAGGGAGCCGTGCCTTTGAGTAGACAGGGTCCCCGCAACTGTTGCTAGAGGGGGCTCTATGAGCTTCCGCTGGACGACTCTGCAGCGAACGGCACCCCTGCCCGCCTCTGTTAGTCGGCAGCGTGTCCTGCTTCAGCCCGTTGCATTACCAGGCGCTTGTTCTGGGACAGTGTCGCAGAATGGCTCAGGGCACGCTTGTCTCTGCTGTGCTGACGTTGTCATACACTGCGCTGTGTACTGGGATTTCTCACAACTGGGATTCCTCCACTTGAATTTAAGTATAGTGTAGGTGGCAACCTTGTATAGCTGTCTGTGATTGTTCAAGAAACCGTGAAATGTCCAAAATGTGATGAAGGTGGTCTGGGGCGTGTGCTGCAAAGACTCGGAGCAGGAGGCAGAGTTGAAGCAGAGTTGGGCGGTGAGGAGACTTGTGGAGCTTGGTCCCTCGCTGTCTGCACCTCTGGACACATGTTTCTACAGGAAGATGAATGCCAACCCTCGGACCTATGTGACAGTTTTGAAATGTCTTTCATGAGTGGAAGCTGCAGTAGTTTTATTTGGCTCTACTCTGTATCAGTGGGCTGAGGAGGGGGCAGTGGGAAGCCACGTCCCCCACCCCCCATAATATACAATCAAGTTCTGAAATTGGAGCAGTTTTCCTTTAACACCTCCCCTGTGGGGAGCTGCTGGCCTGGACGCCTCTGTTGTTGGGGTCAGCATGCTGCCCAGAAGGTGTAACCACCCGGCACAGGAAAGCCACACTTTGTAAAGAAAGCAGAGGGGACGCCTCTGCCGTCAGCCGACGTGCTCTGAGGACACCAGGGGCGCACACTATTGCCTGACGAGTCTTGCTCAGAGTTACTGAGAAGAATTACTGAAATCAATGTGTTGAAAGCAGCCTTCTCCCTGAAAAGCCCACCTGAACCTGAGTAACGTTTCTCTGTTCGTGTCAGGTACTGAGCAGCGCCGTCTATGATCCGCCCAGCAGCAGCACCCAGTCAAACTAGGTCACTCACCCAGTGTGCGTTTTGAGGTCTTACCACTGGAGCAGGAGATGGTATTTATCTGCCGCTATTTCCATTTCTTTGAAAAAGGTAAAAACAATTGCCATGGGCTTATAAAAATATTTGGCAATGGATCTCCTCAGAAACAGCAGAGAACGTTTAAAAAAATTTTTTTTTCTGAGCAAATGGAGGATGCAGAAAACTTGGAAATAGAGTGTTTAAGCAAACATTATTTCTGCTTATTTACAAACATTATTTTGAAAAATTTAAAAGTCTGTAAAATGGCCAACTTTCTAAGAACAGAGAAATACATATCCAGTTGATTCATTATGGTCAAGTAAGGGTGGAGCAGGGGAGCAGGGGAGAGACGAGGGAGAAAGTGGGAAGAGAAGCGGGTCAGGAGAAGGTGTGAAGAGAAGAGGGAGGGGGCAGGGCAGGGAGGGCGAGGGCTGGGAGGGCTGGACGTCGGGGGCGGTGACCGCGTGGGGCCCGTGCTCCCCGTGGTGGAAGAGCTGTGCTCACTGTGCCGCTGGCCTCTGGCCTCTTCTCGGGAGCGGATGGGTGGTCAGCTGGGGTTCACGTGTCGGCCGTGACCACCACTCAGAGTTCTCTTTTCTATTGGTGACTGACATTTCTGGATCAACTGGCCACAGAAGCTTCCTGGGAATAAATGTCCTCGACTGCTGTGGGGTGGACACATTAGTCTCCTAAGCTGCTGGCTTCCAGCAGATTTTCCCTGCTCCAGTTTTGAGATTACTAGAATACGAAAGGCAGGGAGGGAGGTATGTATAAAGGTATCAGGTTGTTTTTACCAGTGATGGCCACTCCTCACCCTAAGTAATTCTCAAAAAATGAGTTGATTAAAAAAAAATCTTCAAAATTCTCAGAGGTCTATGTTTGTGTATTGAAAAAGAAGTGAAATCTTTAGTCCTGTAAATATTTTAAATATCTCATTAGTATTTAAAGCCTGTCTGTGATATTGAATCCAGAGTTAAAGAGGCAAACTCCAAAAATGTACAGTTTTGTTTTTTTTTAATAGAGACTAGCTCTTTAATTGTGTGAACTTTAAGAAGCATTAGAAATATAGGCCACCTTCGAATGCATACCTGAATAGGAAACTTTGCAGAAGATAATTTTGCTATTTCTCTCCAGAGTAGCTGAATTTTCCACTGTGGTTTGGCCTCTGTGGTTTTAGAAATTATTTATACGCTAAGTGTGTGTTCAGTTATGTAATAGCAATCATAGTGTAGGTGTCCTTGTCCATCGACCTTTATTCAGCCAAACTTGTTTGAGGTAAAAACCCACTTAGTAAGATGATTCAGAGGTGGAGTGCTCTTGTTAATTAAGTTTACCTTTATAAAAAAGATATGGAAACTTTAACATAGAAAACGTCTAAAGTGTAGATCCACTAGTTAGTAATCTTAATGTTCAGACTAAGATGTCAAAGTGGCCACTATAATAATGCTTCTTGAGTGGAAAGATGGAAATTATCAGCAAAGAAAGAGAAGCACCAAGGAAAAGTAAGTGAAAGTCAGAACTGAAAACTTCAAAGAAGGAAACAAAATACTCACTGAATGGGTTCAGTAGTGGAACAAGGATAACAGAGGCGGTCACGGAACTTGCGAACAGTCCTACAGAATTATCTGGTTTGAACGACAGAGAAATGACACCAAGATGTCACCACAATCTGTATCACAGCATACCAGAGACGAGAAGGAGTGCACAGAAAACATTTGAAGAAACAATGGCAAAAGCTGACTGAACCTGGCAAGACGTGGAAACCTACAGGTTCAAGAGCCTCAGGGAACTTCAGACAGGACAGCCTGCAGCTCACACCAAGTTCATATTCCAGACATGTGATGATCAAACTACAGAGAATACACGAAAGAAGCCTCGAGAGCAGCACAGAAGGCAGGCCTTGTGGGTCAGAGGTTCAAACGCGCACAGATCTCACTAGGAGTGAGGCCACACACAGTGACAGTGTCTTTCAGGAAGAAAGGCGAAAGGAAGATCGCCTCAGATGAAGGACAAACAGAGGATGCGTTGGTAGGAGACCTGCTCTGAAACACTCGCTAAAGGAAGCTTTTCAGACAAAAAAGATCTGGGATACCAGAGGAAAACATGGAAAACCAGGAGTAAAAGAAACGTCAGAAAAGGCAATTGTGTAAGTAATGTAATAGACTAGTCTTTTTGAGGTTTTAAAACGTTTATGAGTAAAAACAAAAAATAAAGTCTGTTGGGGTTTTAGCGGATGTGATGTATACAGAGGTATAATACATAGTAACCTAAAGGCCGGGGTCAAGGCACCTCTGTGGCCACTAGCTTTCTCCACGCAACTTGAAGTGCTAAAAAAAAAAAAAAAAAAACAAATTGACAAATTTAGCTAGTTGACCAAGGAAAAGAGAATATTCAAATTATTAGATCAGAAATGCAAGAAAGGACATTACTTCTGATTTATAGGGGAAAAAAGGGTTATAAGCAAATATTATGAACAACTGTATGCCAACAAATTAGGTAACCTCAATTAAGTGGGAACAGTCACAAGACTGACTCAAGAATAGAAAGTCTGAATAGACCTGTAAAAAATGAAGGGAATGAATTATTAATTTAAAAGAGTACCCAAGAGAAAAATCCAGTCACGTGGCTTCACCACTGAATTCTACTGCATCATTTTAAAGTTAATAACAATTCTTCACAAACTTCTAAAAAAAAGAAAAGAGGCAAGAACACTTTCCAACTCACCCCATGAGGCCAGTTTGCTGACACCAAAGCCAGACGAAGCTCTCAGAACGTATTGATACGGAAACGACTGACGGACGTCTCTTGTGAATATGGATGCTAAAACTCTGAGCAAGGGTTTAGTTTTTGTCTGAACTAAATGATTTCTTGATTACTCTCAGCAAGGATTTAGTTTTTGTCCAAACTAATGATTTCTTGATTCTTAGTTAAAAGTAACCATGATAAAAATAAATTTTGAGCCCCCATTTTTGAAAGTTGATTCTCCAGCTGAGTGACCTTGTGTTCAGGAAGACGGAGAGAACAGAATTGGTGGGAAAACCAGTTGTTGTTGCTAAGTCGTGTCCGACTCTGTGATCCCTGGACTAGAGCCCACCAGGCTCCTCTGTCCATGGAATTCTCCAGGCGAGACTGTTAGACGGAGTTGCCATTTCCCCCTCCAGGGGATCTTCCCAACCCCGGGGTGGAACCCGCATCTTCTACACTGGCAGGCAGATTCTTTACCACTGAGCCGCCTGGGTGAATAAAACTTCACCAGTTTATCCAGAAAAGCAGTTAAATTTCTAATTTCTCCTTAAAAATACCTGAACACTCTGACTTCGGTCAGATCTGAGGAGACAAAGCAGCTTCGCTCCGGCCTAGGCCTGGCCTTGGACAGAATGACAAGGCAGGCGGCTTCCTTCCAACTCTCTCTAGTGATCCTCCTCCCCAGTGTCCCACCGCCCGATTCCTCATGGACAGCTGGCCAGGCTCCGGATCTTTCCAGCAACCCCAGAAAGGCTTGCCTTGCCTGTAGTCCCATTCTGAGACCTCTTGGTACAGTCGCACAGGGGAAGCGCATGGGTCACTTGAAGGGCTCTTTTGAGCTGAAATCTAATCCTCATATGCACGGCATGTGTTAGGGCCAAGATTAATCTCCCCCCGAGGCTCAGTCTGTGCATCTGTAAAATCAGGGCAGCACCTCGCTGGCAGAAAGGTTGGAATGCTAAGCGGGAAAGCGGTGTGCAGCACCCGGTTAGGCCTCAATACTAACCTATCGTCTTCCTCCTCACCGCTGTTTCCTGGGCTCAGTGCCCCTGAGCAGCGTGTGTGGATGGTAACGGAGGTCTCTAGGGGTGCCGCCGTGAAGCCAGCAGCTCTGGGCATTGCGTCTTCCAGACACAGGCTGTGGGGCTGGAGTGAGGGCTTTATGCTGCGAGGACTCCATTCACTAAGCGCGTACAGGAGTCCTGGGGTCCGATCTCGTTCCATCGCTTCCTGGCTGGGTAACCGTGGGGCTCCTGTCTGTTCTCCTTTGTGACTTTTCCTCCTCCCAGGTGTGTGCGGATCTCAGTGGAGGACCCACGCAAAGTGTTTCCAGCGCACTGCTGGTGCAGAGGTCAGCACCCAGACGTGAGGCCCGGAAGTGAGAGGGCAGCCTCCCACACGCTCTGCGAAGTGGAGCCCACTCTCTTCAAAAGGCAAGAGGACTGAAATGGCCCTGTTTTTAGCAGCATCGAAACACGCCCATTGAAGAAGGGTTCTAAGAAGGTAAAAGTTTATACCGCTTCTCTTTAGGGAAATCTTTGCTTGCCTTTCGAGTTTTCAAAACCTGTCACTATGGTCAACCAGCCGGATCACACAGGGTAGGTGAGATTCTGCTGTGTCTCTTGTTTCTCCCAGACCCGTGTCCGTCCCAGGCCTGCCCCACAGCACTCCTGCTCAGGGAGGGAGCTGACCGCCTCCCCCCAGTTTGGAGAACCTGCACACCAGACCTTAAAAGTCATACCCGGAAGTGCTACGAATGTCCAGCCTCCGCGCGCTAACTGAAGCAAGGCTTGCCCTGACACCAGCTTGGTGGAGACTTGGCATCTGCTCTGACCACATGAGCCGCCGTGAGCCCGAGCAGAGCGTCCGAGCAGCCAGTCCCGTCTGACCCGTGATGGATGCTGCCCACCCAGCCACAGTGCCCTGTGGGGGGAGGGTATGTGGTGGTCTCCCTTTCCCAGAGGAAAACTCCAGATAAGACCTACCAGTTCAGAGTCGAACCTCAAGTGATTTATAGGAACAGCTTTCTCTAGGAACTCACAGTCAGATAAAGATGGATTTGACACCCTATAGACTCAGAGCCCATGGTTTCATCTAAAAGGAAAACCTGAATATCATTGCTCCTAATATAAATTATTATATTATTTTATCAGTTCAGTTCATTCACTCAGTCGTGTCCTACTATTTGCGACCCCATAGACTGCAGCACGCCAGGCCTCCCTGTCCATCACCAACTCCTGGAGTTTACCCAAACTTGTCCATCGAGTCAGTGATGCCATCCAACCATCTGATCCTCGTCGTCCCCTTCTCCTCCTACCCCCAATCCCTCCCAGCATCAGGGTCTTTTCAGATGAGTCACTTCTTCGCATCAGGTAGCCAGAGTATTGGAGTTTCAGCTTCAACATCAGTCCTTCCAATGAACACCCAGGACTGATCTCCTTTAGGATGGACTGGTTGGATCTCCTTGCAGTCCATGGGACTCTCAAGAGTCTTCTCCAACACCACAGTTCAAAAGCATCAATTCTTCGGTGCTCATCTTTCTTTATAGTCCAACTCTCACATCCATACATGACCACAGGAAAGACCATGGCCTTGACTAGACGGACCTTTGTTGGCAAAGGAATATCTCTGCTT
The DNA here is from genome assembly GCA_935064755.1 of Tragelaphus eurycerus. Taxonomy (NCBI): domain Eukaryota; kingdom Metazoa; phylum Chordata; class Mammalia; order Artiodactyla; family Bovidae; genus Tragelaphus; species Tragelaphus eurycerus. Next base: position 3,744,658 of record CAKXYN010000114.1, read on the forward strand.
TTTAATACGCTGTCTAGGTTGGTCATAACTTTTCTTCCAAGGAGTAAGTGTCTTTTAATTTCATGGTCACCATCTGCAGTGATTTTTGGAGCCCCCAAAATAAAGTCTGTCACTGTTTCCACTATTTCCCCATCTATTTGCCTGAAGTGATGGGACCAGATGCCATGATCTTAGTTTTCTGAATGTTGAGCTTTAAGCCAACTTTTTCACTCTCCTCTTTCACTTTCATCAAGAGGCTCTTTAGTTCTTCTTCACTTTCTGCCTGCCATAAAGGTGGTGTCATCTGCATATCTGAGTTTATTGATGTTTCTCCCGGCAATCTTGATTCCAGCTTGTGCTTCTTCCAGCTCAGCATTTCTCATGATGTTCTCTGCATATGAGTTAAATAAGAAGATGACAATATATAGCCTTGATGTATTCCTTTCCCTATTTGGAACCAATCTGCTGTTCCATGTCCAGTGCTAACTGTTGCTTCCTGACCTGCATACAGGCTTCTTAAGAGGCAAGTCAGGTGGTCTGGTATTCCCATCTCTTGAAGAATTTTCCACAGTTTGTGGTGATCCACACAGTCAATGGCTTTGCCATAGTCAGTAAAGCAGAAAGAGATGGATGGATGTTGGACAGAGTTGGACAGCAATAGAAATAGCTGAATATAATATTATACTCTATTCACCCCATACTTCAGCCACCTGCTATGAAGAGCCGACTCATTGGGAAAGACCCTGATGCTAGGAAAGATGGAGGGCAAGAAGAAAAGGGGACAACAGAGGAAGAGATGGTTGGATGGCATCACTGACTCAATGGACACGAGTCTGAGCAAGCTCCGGGCGGCAGTGCAGGACAGGGAAGCCTGGCGTGCTGCAGTCCATGGGGTGGCAGAGAGTTGGATACGACTGAACAACAATAGAAGTTAAGTGTTTAATAGGTACTTTTTGTCACTGGAGTTCTGATAACAGAATTTCTAAGGAAACGACATCGGGTTCATGTGAACCACACCCCCATTTAAAGCATCAGCAGGAATTTCTTTTGGTGACAACTTTCGTGCTTATCGGGCTTCCCTGATAGCTGAGTTGGTAAAGAACCCACCTGCAGTGCAGGAGACCCCGGTTCAATTCCTGGGCTGGGAACATTCACTGGAGACGGGAAAGGCCACCCACCCCGGTATTCTGGCCTGGAGAACTCCACGGACCATATGATCGTTGGGGTTGCAAAGAGGCGAACACAGCTGAGCGACTTTCACTTTCCTTTTCATGCTGAGAGATCTGTGACTAAGCAAGACCTCATGAGTTCTGTCGGGGAGTTGGTCTTTCCTAAGATCTTCCTTAAATACATCACGTGTCCCCTGTGTGCGTGTCTGAAGTAAGTGGGAACCTGGGAGACCTCACTGGCAGCAGCGTGTGTTATGTCATTTTTAGCACAAACTGTGTCCCCTGGTGAGATGTCACATGACAGAGGTGCACACGCAGCAGAAACCCTTGGGCGTCGTAACGGGGTGACGAGGACACGCCCTGCTGCTGGCAGGGTAGGTTCCAGGGGTTAGGGGAAGGGCTATGTGTGCAGACAAAGCAAATTGAGGTTGATGAGTAGTTGCTGTTCGTCACTCAGTTGTGTCCGACTCTGTGACCCCATGGACCGCAGCACGCCAGGCTTCCCTGTCCTTCACTGTCTCCCGGAGCTTGCTCAAACTCATGTCCATTGAGTTGGTGATGCCATCCAACCATCTCATCTTCTGTCATCCCCTTCTTCTCCTGGCCTCACTCTTTCCCAGAATCAGGATCTTTTCTAATGAGTCAGCTCTTCACATCAGGTGGCCCAGAGTATTGGAGCTTCAATTTTATCATCAGTCCTTCCAATGAATATTCAGGACTGATTTCCTTTAGGATGGACTGGTTGGATCTCCTTGCAGTCCAAGGGACTCTCAGGAGTCTGCTCCAACACACAGCTCAAAAGTATCAGTTCTTTGGCACTCAGCTTTCTTTATGGTCCAACTCTGACATCCACACCTGACTACTGGAAAAACTAGAGCTTTGACTAGATGGACCATTTTTGGCAAAGTAATGTCTCTGCCTTTTAATATGCTATCTAGGTTGGTCATAGCTTTTCTTCCAAGGAGTAAGCGTCTTTTGATTTCATGGCTGCAGTCACTGTCTGCAGTGATTTTGGAGCCCAGGAAAATAGTCTTTCACTGATTCCATTGTTTCCCCTCCACATGCCATGAAGTGATGGGACTGGATGCCGTGATCTTTGTTTTTTGAAAGTTGAGTTTTAAGCCAGCTTTTTCACTCTCATCTTCCTCAAGAGGCTCTTTAGTTCCTCTTCACTTTCTGCCATAGGATGGTGTCATCTACATATCTGAGGTTATTGATATTTCTCCTGGCAATCTTAATCCCAGCTTGTGCTTCCATTATCCAGCCCAGCATTTCACATGATGTACTCTGCATATAAGTTAAATAAGCAGGGTGATAATGTACAGCCTTAATGTACTCCTTTCCCAATCTTGAACCAGTCTGTTGTTCCATGTCCGGTTCTAAATGTTGCTTCTTGACCTGCATACAGGTTTCTCAGGAGACAGGCAAGGTGGTCTGGTATTCCCATCTCTTTAAGAATTTTCCACAGTCTGTTGTGATCCATACAGTCAAAGGTTTTAGGGTAGTCAATGAAGCTGAAACATATTTTTCTGGAATTCTCTTACTTTTCCTATGATCCATCAGATGTTGGCCATTTGATCTCTGGTTCCTCTGCCTTTTCTAAATCCAGCTTGAACATCTGGAAGTTCTTGGTTCACATACTGTTGAAGCCTGGCTTGGAGGTGTAGGTTTGAATGATGAACAGCAGGTTTGAATTATGTCCCAGGCTTATGGTGACACACTCACTTGTTCAGAGTGCCCTGGTGCAGAGAAGTAAGTAAATAGTGAACCCTGGGGTAGTAATGTAGCTAGAAGTGCTTGGCTTGGTGTCCGGCTCTGGAGGGGGTGCTTGATAGACGCCTGATGGAGCGGCTCTCAGAGCTCTTGAAACTCATCCCCGCTGTCCTGGAAACGCGGGGAAGTCCCAGGCGTGACGGCGAGCCCCTTCTCACAAGGCTCAGTTTCAGGTCCTCACGTTGAGACATCATCTCAGTCAACTTGTGGGGTTTCTAATTATGCCCTCCTGCCCCTGCCAGAGCTTAATGCATGGTGAGAGCTGTGGGCTGCCGCCCCGCCCAGCGTGCCCGGAGGGTCCGGATCAGCTCCTGGCCCGTGTTCCGGAACGTTGCCCAACAAGTGGTCCCTGTACGCCATCAGCGCCGCGTCAGCCAGCTGCGTCAGGAGTGCTGATTCTCGGGCCCACGCGGGGCCGCCACACCCGTGTCTGTGCCTCGCAAGACTTCAGGGGATTTACGTGCTCACTAGAGGCTGAGAGGCGCCGGATGTTCAGAATGAGAAACACTGGTCTGCTGGACTCTCAGTTAAGAACAGGCCGTTACACAGCTACTCGATGCAGACTGCTTCATGAGCCTTTAGCGTGGATCTTCTGGCGGGAGGGGAAGTGGCCCGCTTTCTTCCTCACTTTGATCGCTGAAGACGCAGCCAGGACTGCTCGTGGGACAGAGAGACGGCCCGAGACACCCACGTGAGATGCCCTCGTCTCTGCTGCCAGGGTGCGTCTGGCGCCTCCTGCACTGCCGTCCTGACTCCGGCCGGAGTAAGGCCAGGGCCTGTGCCTGCCTGCAGCAGCAGTGAGAGGGGGTCCAGCCTGAGGATGCACCCTTCCTCTAACTGTCTGCTCTGGGGTGTTGCTCTCTGTTTTGTTTTCCTGCTTTATGCAAATATTTTTAAATGTCTTAATCCTCTGCTCCTACTTTGTGCCTCCCTGTCCCCCTCTCCCCACTGGCAGTCATTGGTCTGCTCTCTATAGCTGTGGATCTGCTTCTTTTTAAAATAAATATTCACTAGTTTGTTGTAGTTTTTTTAGATTCCACATATAGTGATATCATATGGTATTAATATTTGTATTTCTCTGTTTCACCCATTTCCCCAGCATAATACCCTCCAAGTGCATTCATACTGCTGCACATGGCAAAATTTCTTTTTTTAAGGCCAAATAGCATTCCATTGCATGTATGTGCATAATATACATACATACATATATGTATATATAGGGGCTTTCCAGGTGGCACAGTGGTAGAGAATCCACCTGCCAGTGCAGGAGACGTGGATTCAATTCCTGGGCCGGGAAGATGCCCTGGAGGAGGGAAGGGCAACCCATTCTAGTATTCTGGCCTGGAGAATTCCATGGACCAGAGGAGCCTGGCGGGCTACAGTCCATAGAGTCAGAGAGTCAGACACGATTGATCAGCTGAACATAAGCACAGGTGTGTGTGTGTGTGTGTGTGTGTGTGTGTGTGTGTATTCACGTCATGGAGTGGCGTATAAATCTACATCCCCATCTGCTCTCTCGGCTTTTTCCCATGCCTTCGGCCGTGCCCTGGACAGTCAGTCCCCAGTCTCACCTTCTGCCCATCTGGACCCCAGCCTCTGCTCACTCTCATCAGGTGACTCTAGATGCCCCCAGGTCCACTGGGCTTTGATACTGGTGTGTCGCCGCCTCAGTCTGGTTAGGGTTGTTCTGCATTTTGCCTGGAGCCCTAAGTGGGGGAAATTGGACCTGTTCTTCACATGTGAAGTGGCTAAATGTGTGTGTCTCAGCCTCTGGAATCACATGGTGTGCTATAGTAAATGCCAGCTGTTAGAATCCACTTCCTCTCACAACACAGGAAGCCCCAGGAGGGGCTCATCGCCCCCCGAGCAGCAAGGAGACCCCAGGTCGTTTATAAAGTCATAGCACTTCTCAAGCCGTTGAAAAGCTCCATGTGCAGGACAGCTCTGCGGCTGAGCCCCACAGAGAGGAGAGCCCGTTGGGCGGGGTGAGCTGGCACGAACCACACCAGACTTGGCAGAGGAGGGGAGAGGCGGCTGCCAGACCATGGCAAAGAGAGGCTGGCGGTAAGGAAGCTGCAGGCCAAGGATGGGCTGGGGGTCAGGCGCAGACAGCGGGGCCTGGGACATAGGTTCCCCAGCACCCTCGCCGGGGGCTCTTCTCTGCAGCCTCCCCAGGAGATGGCAGGGGTGTCTGGGGGCAGGACTCTGGGGCGAGCTCCCTGTGGACAGTCCTCCATGAGGCCCTCGGGCTCTGGGAGGCAGACACAGCTCTCTCCTCCCCCGTTACCCTTTCCTGCCAGTTAGTAAAAGCCTTAGGCTTTGGACAGAAGAGCGTTCCAGCCTCTCAACCAAGGACAGTGACCTGCTGCAGCTCGGGACAGAACAGGAGACCGTCTCCCACCCGGGACAAACCCCAGCCATGAGGCAGAGCGGGGCTTCCGTGGGAAGAGGGGCAGGAGTGCTTTGAAAACCTTTCGTAAAAGCCCAGATTCATAGGCTGACGCGAGCCTTGGGGCAGCAGAGAATCCCTCATTCCACCACCAGGAGCTGAGCACGAGGCAGCAACACCAGCCGCCTGTTTCTGCAGGAGAGAGAACCTGTGGAACGAGAAGATGGGCAGGAACACGGAGAAGAGCCCAGCGGCACTTTGCCCACTGTGGTGTGCTGAAAGTCACGACTGAAGGCAAACACCCTGAAACCCAGCTCGAGCCCCGATTAGGCAGACGACCTGCTTGCTCCTGGAAGCACATGTTAAATGATTGTTTTATGAACATAAAAGCTACTTACTGTGGCCTCTACTATTGCTTTATGCATAATTTTCAGCAATCAATCCAAAGCTGATACTTTAAAAAGCAAAGCAAAACAAAACCAAATCATTGCCAGCAGATAAAGCAGTCAGCAGGACCAGAACTAGCAACGACCCAGATGTGGGAAGGCGAAGATCGCGACTTGAAAATAACCATGATAAGTGATGTGAAAGGGTTCTTTTAGCGGGCTCATCAGTAGACGAGTCTCAGCTGAGGAAAGCTAATGAACTTGCAGGTAGATCAGACATCATAAAAAATGATACACAAAAAAAGAATAAAAGGCTGAAAAAAAAAAAAAAAAACACAGAACCTAAGATCCTTGGGACAGCATCATTTAATCTCACACATTCAGGTGGATTCCTAGAATAAAAGTGAAAGAGCAGAAGAAGCATCTGAACAGACTGCCATCGCTGGTCATCGCTGTCACAGCCGATTCTCTGCGGACTCGTGGCCTGCAGCCCGCCAGGCCTCCCTGTCCATCACCGTCCCCTGGAGTCTGCTCAGACTCATGTCCATCGAGTCGGTGATGCCATCCAGCCATCTCATCCTCTGTTGCCCCCTTCTCCTCCTGCCCTCAGTCTTCCCCAGCATCAGGGTCTTTCCCAGCGAGTCAGCTCTTCCCATCAGGAGCCCAAGTATTACAGCTTCAGTCCTTCCAATGAATAGTCAGAGTTGATTTCCTTTAGGACTGACCGGTTTGATCTTGCCGTCCAAGGAACTCTCAAGTATCTAAACAGATAGTGTCTAAGAAATTTCCAGAAATAGGGCAAGATAAACTCCAAGTCCACCAAGTTCAGGGAACTCCCAACAGTGTAAATACAAAAATAAACTCCAAAACTGAAGGAAAAAATCCACCTAGACATATCATAAATAAACTTCTAAGACAATATTTTGGAATTAAAAAAAAGTTTAAAGAAGCAATTTCAGATTGGTCAGCTCAGATTAGTTAGTTCAGATTAGTTGCTAGTATCAAGGAACATTGTTGTACATGAAAAAGCATAGGACACACGGCCTAATCTGAAGCTTAAATTTTGAAGGGGGAAAAAAGCTTGTTCTTTAGTTCAGCGGATCTGGGCTTGCCAACACCAGCAGCACTTGGGAGTGTTGAGGATGGAGTTTCCTGGGCACCGTCCCTAAGGGCCTGGTGCTGCAGACTACCCGAGGTGCGGCCGCCCATTTCATGGGGCCCCTCCCAACCCACGCCCCCCGCAGCCCACGGAGGCGACCCTCCGGGGTGAGGTATCGGTCACGGAGCTGCAGCGGGGGGGCCGGATTCAATCAGGTAAGTGGAGGTCCTCACTGCTGAGAGACTCCAGCTGGGGTGAATTCCACAAAGCCCCCTCCTTCCTGTGAGGAGCTGTGTTCTTGCAGTGGTCAGTGAGCAGAAATCAGAACCCCTGGGGACAGCGGGGCATCCTTGGTAAATCCCTGGACCTCCCACTCCAGGAACTTGGGGGCCACAGAAATTGTGGGCCAGCCTCTCGGTGTGGGGCTCCTGGGGCTCAGAATAGGAGGCGCTGGGTCCCGTGAGCCCTGCCTTCCCGATGCGGGCAGAGGTCACAGGTCAGTGGGGTCTCCCCAAGGACCCAGGGTGGCCTGGGCCCATGCGCGGCGTGTTCCCTGGGGCCAGGGTTCCTGAGTTGGCCGTGGCTTTGGTCTGGAGGTGAAGAGGAAGATGGAGCCGCCATCAGAGATGGTCAAATCAGCAAGAAGCAGGACTGGCCTCCCGGTCTTCAGGAGGCGGACAGCGTCGCAGCTGCGCTGCTGGTGGGGGAGCTGTTCGGACACGATGGCGGGGGGGGGTCCCCCACCTGGACCTCGGGTGGGAGCGGGGCTGGGACTGGCAGGGGAGGGTCTTCCTTCCTCTCCCGGAACGCACGCTCCGGGAGACGGTGACGGACAGGGAGGCCTGGCGTGCTGCCGTCCACGGGGTCACAGAGTCGGACACGACTGAGCGACTGAACAACACGCAATAAAGGAATCAGAAGCATGGAAAGTCTGGCGTCTCCTTAATTAGCCTTTATTTCCTCCAGGTGACAGGAAGGGGAGCGGCCACCCCGCCTCTGCGGCTGTTTTGTTTTTCCCTTCTTTTCTGGTCCTCCAAGCCCACTTCCTCCACCTTGGGGGTTCCTGTATGTAAAGCAGGGACAGACATGTCTGCAGCCCTCACACCTGGCTGAGTCGTCTTCCTCCAAACCTTCTACCGGGGGGTTCCCAGGAGGCGTGGTCGGCCGGCAGGGGGCTGAGGTTCAGGGGCTCAGTGGGAGGCTTTCACAGTCCCCTGACAGGTTGGACCAGCATAAGACTAGACCTGCCATCCATCTCTTATGATAGCCTGGGCATCACCTACCTGTCCCTCCTCCCCTGAGCCCTTCCCTCCATAAAATGCACCGCTTGTCAAATGCTCCTCAGCAAGGCGGCTGCCCCGCCCTCCGTTACACACTCAGGGAGATGACGTGACTTACACAGGGCTCCCAGCTGAGCCCAGCTTCAGATACCGGTCTAAATCCATGGTCTAGTAAGCTCTATTACATTCTCGTCCGGGCAGATGGGAGGGAGGTTCAATAGGGAGGGGATATACATATACCTGTGGCTGATTCGTGTTGAGGTTTGACAGAAAACAGCAAAATTCTGGAAAGCGATTATCCTTCAGTAAAAAAATAAACAATTAAAAACAGCCTGTGTCCTGGCGTCTCTGCCTCCAGTGGCCCCGCTCACTGCAGTCCCGTCCTCCAGGGCCCCACTGGTCCTCTGCCTTCTCTCACGTCCTAGGCTTGTAGTCTCTGATCGTTTGACCAAGGGAGAATCTCAGGCTTAAAAGGCGATGAAAAGCATGGTCGTGTGGCCCAGTGGGAAAGAATTCACCTGTGAAGGCAGGAAACACGCGTTCAATCCCCGGTCTGGGAAGAGCTAGTCTGTGAGCCACAACTACTCCAGGAGCTGCACTTGCTGAAGGCCACGTGCCTGGAGCCTCTGCTCTGCGAGAAGAGAAACCAGCGATGAGAAGCCCGCACGCGGCCGTTAGCCGGGAGCGCCTGCTCACTGCAGCCAGAGAAAGCCCGCAGGCTGCCGCGGAGGCCCAACGCAGCTGGAAATAAATACGAATGCATCTTCAGCATAGGCCAGTGTGAGGTTCCAAACATTCCCTCGACGGGTGTTTGTGCGCTAGCCAGAGCATCCGTGTGTCCCGTCAGAGCAAGGAGCTCCATCCGGCAGGATGCTTTGGCATCCCCTCCGGCAGGGTGGTGGGCAAGGGGTCCAGACGGAGAAGGCCTGAGGGAAGTGGCCGGGCCTCATGTGCTTCGGGTGAGTGTCCCACATAAAGGCCGCCTGCTTTTATTTTTCTTTCAAGTCGAAACCTCTTCCCCTTTAGAGATGACAAATCACAAGGTCGTCACGCCCCAGATTGTGGTGAGTCCCCCCGTCTGTGCAGCGGCGAGAGGCGGATGATGATCAGGTCTGAAGATGGATGCCTGAGGAGATAAGCTTTGGCAGCCCACACTCCTCAGATTTTCCACGGCTGTCACTGCTTCCCTCGCTCATTCACTCGCCAGGCCTGTAGGCCTTTCTGGAGCACCTGCCCGCTGGGGAGGCGTCCACGGGAGCCAAACAGCAGCTCCGTCTCTGCGGGGCGAGCATGCTGGTGGCCGCAGACAAGAAACGCAGCCCGTGGGGAGAGGAAGCAGGGCTGCAGCCGCAGCGAGAGCCCTGTGGGTGGTCAGGGAGGCAGGTGGTCTCTCCCTGGAGTGGGCACCTCACAGGGGAGCGCCCGCCCCAAGTTGTCTGGTGGGGAGGCACATCCTCGCAGAGAAGTCCGAGGACAAAGGCTGAGGAATGTGCTGAGCAAACTCCAGGAGAAGGCCGAATGTCAGGGTCCTGGGTGTTAACAATGTGGAGAGGTAAAGCCTGGAGGTGGAGGTGGGGGCCCGTGCGAGCCCTGTAGGTCACGGTCAGGATGCAGACTGGGGGCGCCCCGGGGCCGGGGGCGCCCTGGAGGGTTTCGAACAGAATCTAGACCTGAACAGTTGTGAAAGTCCCACTGGGCCTGCCGAGTGGAGACAGGAGTGGGGCAGGGCCACCTGGAAGATGCGAGTGGAGGTTCTGGTGATCGGTGGTCGGCAGGGAAGGAGTCAGGCCGTGGGATTCGGGAGACAGGGTTCAGGTTAATCCCGAGGACAGAGCCAAGGGGAGTCGCTGATGTGCTTGATGGGGAGCGAGAGAGAATTGGGGCACCTCCAAGGTTTGTGACTTCCCCGTAGCTCAGATGGTAAAGAGTCAATCTGCAGTGCAGGAGACCTGGGTTCTCTCCCTGGGTCAGGAAGAGCCTCTGGACACGGAAATGGCAACCCACTCCAGTATTCTTGCCTGGAGGATTCCAAGGGTGAGGATGAGATGGTTGGATGGCATCACCAACTCGATGGACATGAGTCTGAGCAAGCTCCTGGAGTTGGCGATGGACAGGGAGGCCTGGTGTGCTGCAGTCCATGGGGTCGCAAAGAGTCGAGCATGACTGAGTGACTGAACTGACCTGAACCAAGGTCTTTGGCCTGAACCACGGGGGTTGAAGGGGTTTGGTTGCCTGGTGCTGAAATGAGCTTGTGGGTGAGCAACTTTTTGGAAGGCAAACTGAGTTTGATTTTAGACAGGAACTACTGGAGATCCTTGTGAATGTTCTGAATGGGGGTCCGATGTCTGGGGTTCCAGAGAAGGGTCTGGGCTGGAGACAGAGTTTCATGGTGTAGTTAGTTGAATACAGTCTCACCCAAACTCAGGTCTGCCCGGAACCTTAGCACGTGACCTCCTCTGGACACGGTGTCTGCAGCGCGCATGCTGGGTTGCTTCAGTCATGCCTGACTCTTTGAAGCCCTCTGGTTGCAGCCCGCCGGCCTCCTCTGTCCATAGGATTCCCTGGGGCGGGTTGCCATGCCCTCTCCAGGGGATGTTTCTGGCCGAGGGATTGAACCCTCATCTCCCGTGTCTCCTGCATTGGCAGGCGGGCTCTTTACCACTAGTGCCGTCTGGGAAGCCCCTGTCTCTACAGATTAATAACCAATTTAAGGGCCTCAGATTATCTTGGCGTGAGGGTGAGACAGGTGCCCGCCCCGCCCCGCATCAACACCTCTGTAAGAGGAGAGGATTCAGATGCAGAGAGGTGATGCGAAGGTCAGACAGAGCGGAGTGGTGCGTCTGTAGGACAAAGCCCCCCAGGGGCTGCAGGCACTGCCCACAGCTGGGAAGGGCCCTGAGGTGGTTTGTATTCAGACCTAAGGAGGACCCAGCCCCGATCCCATCCTGCACTTCTGATCTCCCCAACCGTGAAAAGTTAGATACCTGTAGATTAAGACCTTGGGTTTGTGGAACTTTGGACATCCCCAGGACGCCAACGCAGGGCTTCGGGGCAGAGACAGAGCTGAGGTGAGGTCCAGGTGAGTCACGGAGGCCCTGCCCAGGGCGGCATGATGTCCAGGGAGGGCAGGTGAGGGGCCCAGTACAGGAGCCTGACGCATCCCTCTTTTCATCATTCCAGCAGACCTTCAGTTCAGTTCAGTTCAGTCCCTCCGTCGTATCCAACTCTGTCACCCCATGGACTGCGGCACGCCAGGCGTCCCTGTCCATCACTCACTCCCAGAGCTTGCTCAAACTCATGCCCATTGAATTGGTGATCCCATCCAACCATCTCATCCTCTGTCGTCCCCTTCTCCTCCTGCCTTCAATCTTTCCCAGCATCAGGGTCTTTTCCAATGAGTCAGTTCTTCACATCAGGTGGCCAAAGTATTGGAGTTTCAGCTTCAGCATCAGTCCTTCCAGTGAATATTTAGCATTGATTTTCTTCAGAATGGACTGGTTGGATCTCCTTGCAGTCCAAGGCACTCTCAAGAGTCTGGTCCAACACTACAGTTCAAAAGCATCAATTCTTCGGCACTCAGCTTTATTCACAGTCCAGCTCTCACATCCATATATGACCACTGGAAAAACCATAGCTTTGACTAGACAGACCTTTGTTGGTAAAGTAATGTCTCTGCTTTTGAATATGCTGTCTAGGTTGGTCATAGCTTTTCTTCCAAGGAGCAAGTGTCTTTTAATTTCATGGCTGCAGTTACCATCTGCAGTGATTTTGGAGCCCAGAAAGATAAAGTCTTTCACCAGCAGATCTTAGAAGCGGTAATACTGGAAACCGGCAGGGATAGCCTGGGACAAGTTTGCTAAGTCGCTCTGACAGATGTTCCGGCCTCGGAATGATGGGCATTAGGTCTCAACCCCACCCCTGGCCGAGACCTAGGAATCAGCCTGCACACACCTCCTGCTTGGGAGGGGCATCGTGTTTTTAAAAGCCAACTTTATTGAGATATAATTTACACACCTTCTGAGGGCGACAGAGGATGAGATGGTTGGACGGCATCATGGATTCAACGGACATGAGCCTGGAGAAACTCCGGGAGATCGTGAGGGACAGGGAGGCCTGGCGTGCCGCCGTCCATGGGGTCACATAGAGTCCAACACGTCTTGGCGACTGAACAACAACAGATTTATACACAACAGAAAGCATTCATGGTCGGGACTGTTTCAGTGAGTTCTGGCAAATTTACACCAGTGTATTCACAACCACAATGAGAACAGAAAATGTTTCCACCCCTCCAAAGTTTCCCAGAGTCCTTTCCTGTCCGTCTCTGCCCCGTGCCCCTCTGTCTGACCGCTGACCCACCAGCTGTCGCTGAGTCCCAGCTGATCGTTTTCCCCTGAGCTCCGTGTCCGTGAAGTCACCCAGGGCGTCCTCCTCCTGCCTGCTGCTCTCTGAGTCCCCGTGGGCGGTGGCCTCGCACCCGGCTGGCCTGGGGGCGCTGCAGCTCTCTTTCCGGGCCCGCATTCAGTGACATCAGCTTGGCTGCTGGACGCTGGCCAGAGTGGGATTGTTCACTCCACAGGAGTGGGCAGACCTACTCATCAGGGCTCCTTTAATCCTGGGGGGCCGCTGACAAACGCTTAAGGGTCTGCCATCCGCATACTGATTAATAGAGCTATGTCCGGGTCAGTCTCCCGGACTCTGGCAGGAAGCCCAGCATCCACCGCTGCCCATGCCCCGCCTGCTCACCCCTGGGAGAACCCTGGGAGCTCATCCGTGATGGCCTGTCCTGCTCCCAAAGGCGCTGCTGAGGAGAAAAGGGGGCTCAGATACGTCTCCTCCCCGGGAAGGGCAGGGGTGCTTTCTGTTGTCACTGCTTCTGTGCCTTGGAGAGCAGGCCTCGAGGTGGGGCAGAGCCAGTGCCCTGCCGTGTTGGTCTAGGACTGGGCACAGGGCAGAGGGCTTGTCAAAGGACGCGATGCCCTCACCGAGCGTGGGGCGCTCCCTGAGCTCCTGCAGGCTTGACTGTCCCTAGGGCACTGAGCGGGTGGGGACCTGTGGACTCTGGTGGGGGGCTGTGAGGCTGCAGCCACTCCTCGGTGAGGGGTGCCCCAGCCTGAGACCGGTTTCTGCCCCTTCTCCCCAGAGCCTCAGAGTTCTGGAGACCCGGAGTCCCAGAGAAGACTTGGTGAGCCACCCTGGCAGGGTCTCTCCCTAGCTTGCCAGCGTGGCCTGCATTTACGTGGCTTCCGAGAACCAAGGAGGTCTGCTTCAGGGCTCCTTACTCTTTCTGCTGAGACAGGAGACCGTCCACTTTGAAGTGACCGCGTCTCCAGCGCGGTTCCTCCTCCGGCGTTCGCCATGGTCACCTTAAGGTCCTGTGAATTCCTCCCAGGTTCCCGGCGTTTGTATCTGCAGGAACAGGAGCAGGTTGGCGCGATGCTCTTGCTGCTCCCGCAAAGCCCTCCGCGGCCGCAGGAGCACGGCGACGGTGCCGGGAGCCCAGCACGCAGGACGGCGTCTCGGGGCTGCGGTCTGGGGGCTGGGCGCACCGCACGGGTCAGCACCCGCAGCCACCTCACCTCCAGTTTGTCTCGTCGCCCCATGTGCCCTCCGGTGCCTTTTCACCCTTTCCTACCGCAGAACAAAGGACCAGACACTGGGCAACGTGGGGCTGCCTCTAACCCTGGTCGTCCACCTCTGGTTGGAGCCCTCTGCACGTGTGTGTGGGCATGAAGCATGTTCCGTGGGGTCCCTGCGAATCCAACAGCCAAATGCGTGGCTGACCTCGAAAGCTGAGAGCCGAGGGCCCCTCCCACAGCAGCCGTGTGGCCCGCACCGGGTCCGGACTCCCCTGACGCAGCCTCCAGCTTCAGCGCTCACCTGCGGCAGGCGAGTTATCCGACTGTAACGATTCTTTCTATTCATTAGAAAGTTCTCCTGGGCGAGCCGGTATCTACGGAAACTTCCCTTCTTCTACTTCTGTCTCTGCATCCGGCCTGGTTCCTGGCATAGAATTAACCCTCAGGAACTCTTTGGGGAACTGAGAACAAGGCTCTGCCTTCCCCAGGTTTGCGCTTTACAGTTTGAAGACAGCTCTCGGGTCGTCTGCAGTCTTCTCTCTTTGGAACTGAACACAGAGCGTTCCCGTAAGTCCTGACCAAGGGGCCCAGCCCCATGTGCCCTTCCTGACCGCACCACCCAGCACTTCTAAGACACGGAGCCCAGGCCTGGAAGGAGTGACCCCTGTCTCCTCGGCACACACATCCGTGATGCAGCGCCCGAGGGGGCCTGATGGCATCAGCACCCCCAGACATCAGGCTCCAGCATCCCTGGAGTGGTGTGATGTGATGCGGCCTCACACATTCCCCACCGGAAGGCAGACTCAGCTTCCTGGCCGGTGAGCCTGCCTTGGCACACGAGGCGAAGGGACAGAGTGTGGTTCTGAGCCCAGCGCCTAACATGCCCTGTTGGCAGTGCCCCTCTCCCCGGGGGCGGCTTGGGCCTCGCTGGGGAGGACGAGAGAACACGCAGCACACATACGGACGGGCTGTCCCAGCCGAGGCCATTCTGCACTGGTCAGCAGCAGCTGGCTTCCTGGCTGGTGCGCGAGTGCCTCAGTCGCCTCGGCTGTCTGGGCCGGTCAGGAGCCGCCTGGCCCACCTGCAGGCCTGGGAGCAATACATCCCACTGAGGGGCCAGTGCTGAGCTTTTCACACTGTTATTTTGGCAAGACATAGTTAATACACCATATAACTAGCGTCACCCAAGATTGGATTACCTATCAGAGTGGCTGACATTAAACATGTGGTCGGTCACATATTTTTACCCTTGGGCTGACCTGTGGCTCAGCTGGTAAAGAATCTGCCTGCAACGCGGGAGACCTGAGTTCGACCCCTGGGCTGGGAAAATTCCCCTGGAGAAGGGAACGGCTTCCCACTCCAGGATTCTGGTCTGGAGAACTCCACAGACTGTACAGTCCCTGGGGTTGCAAAGAGTTGGACACGACTGAGTGACTTTCACTTTCATATATTTTTTTAGATTTCAGATTTTTGTGATTTTTTATCATTATTTAAATTTTTTTTTTTATTTTTAAGCTCCGTCTAGCCAAAGCTATGGTTTTTCCAGTAGTCATGTACAGATGTTGGATAGTAAAGTTGGTGAGAGAGTTACTATCCAACAGAGAGTTGGATGGTAAAGAAGGCTGGGTGCTGAAGGATTGATGCTTTCAAACTTATGTTGGAGAAGACTCTTGAGGGTCCCTTGGACAGCAAGGAGGTCAAAACAGTCAATCCTAAAGGAAATCAACCCTTAATACTCTTTGGAAGGACTGATGCTGAAGCTGCAGCTCCAGGACTTTGGCCACCTGATTCGCAGAGCTGACTCACTGGAAAAATGCAGATACTGGGAGAGATCGAAGGCGGGAGCAGAAGGGGTGAAGAGGACGAGATGACTGGGTGGCATCACCAACTCAATGGACGTGAGTTTGAACAAATTCTGGGAGATGGTGAAGGACAGAGAAGCCTGGTGTGCTGCAATCCATAGGGTCTCAAAGAGTTGGACACGACTTAGCGACTGAATAACAATTTTTAACTGGAGGATAATTGCTTCACATGAGCAGTTACATTTATTTGATAACGTTTACATACATTAGTTTGACTTGCCGTGGAACATCTGAAGTGTGGTTAATCTGTATTGAGATGTGCTATAAATATCCAATGAACATATGCTTTTGAAGACTTAGTACAAAAATGATAAAATATTCCATTAATTTTTATATTGGTTACATGTTGGGATAATTATATTTTGGATATACTGAGTTATAAATTTTTTAAAATGTGTTTTTGATGTGGGCCATTTTCTAAGGCTTTGCTGAATTTGTTACACTGCCGCTTCTCTTCTATCGTTTGGTTTGTGGCCACAAGGCCTGTGAGAGCTTCGTTTCTCAAGCAGGGATTGAGCTGACATGCCCTGCGGTGTACGGCATAGCCTTAACCACGGGACCGCTAGGGAAGTCCCTGGAGTTAAAAAGTTTGAAGATTGCTTTTCCCAGTTTCCTTTGACCTTTTCAAGGGTGACTACCCAGATTGAAGTTGCATCAAGTATCTTCTCCAACCACAGTGAAATGAAACTGTAAATCAATTACAAGAAGAAAATGGAGGATTCACAAATATATGGAGATTAAATAGCAGGCTACTGAGCAAGAAATGGGTCAAAGGAGAATTTAAAAAAGACATTTTAAAGTGTTTAGAGAAAAATAAAAATGGAAGCACAGCATTCTAAAATGCCCGTGATTTGCAAGCGTAGTTCTAAGAGGGAAGTTTATAGCAATAAGAATGTGCATTAAGAAAAAAAGACATAATTTCGCAGCAATAAGAGAACAGATTCTGTACGATTTCAGTCTTTAGACCACGAGCTTTGTGCACCGAGCTTTGTGTCCCTGGATATGTTTCAGTGTCTGCTAGTTTATGGTCTGTGGGAACTCGGATAGAATTTGTATCCTACTGCTATGTGAGAATTGTATGAATCTTAATTATGTTGAATTGGTTCATAGTGCGTCTCAGGTTTTCTATATCCTTCTACTTCTTGTATACTCATTCTATTAATTTTTGAGTCCTTGATATTGAAACTCCAACTAAAAATCTTAATTTATCTACTTTAAAAATAATTGTACCCAGATGTCTATCAACAGACAAATGGATAAGAAAGCTGTGGTGCATACACACAATGGAGTATTACTCAGCCATAAATGGACTGCGTTTGACTCAGTTCTAATGAGGTGGATGGACCTAGAACCTAGAGCCTATTATATGAGTGAAATAAATCAGAACGAGAAAGACAAATATTATATATTAATACACACGTGTATGTGGAATCTAGAAAGATGGTACTGATGGGCCTGTGAGCAGGGCACCAGTGGAGGCGCAGACACAGACGACAGGGCTGCGGACTCGGGGGGCGGGAGGAGAGGGCGGGGCCGTCTGAGGCCGCAGCGCGGGAGCCGGGCATCACCACACGTGAGACAGACGGCTGGTGGGGATTCGCTGCCTGATG
Source organism: Tragelaphus eurycerus (assembly GCA_935064755.1). Lineage (NCBI taxonomy): Eukaryota > Metazoa > Chordata > Mammalia > Artiodactyla > Bovidae > Tragelaphus > Tragelaphus eurycerus. Next base: position 3,761,781 of record CAKXYN010000114.1, read on the forward strand.
CGGGGAACTCGAATCCGGTGCTCTGTGACAACCTAGAGGGTGGGACGGGGTGGGAGGTGGGAGGGAGGTCCCAGAGGGCGGGGACATAGGTATCAGTTCAGTTCAGTCACTCAGTCATGTCTGACTCTTGCAACCCCATGAAACTCAGCACGCCAGGCCTCCCTGTCCATCACCAACTCCCAGAGTCCATCCAAACCCATGTCCATCGAGTCGGTGATGCCATCCAGCCATCTCATCCTCTGCCGTCCCCTTCTCCTCCTGCCCTCAATCTTTCCCAGCATCAAGGTGTTTTCAAAAGAGTTAGCTCTTCACATCAGGTGGCCAAAGTATTGGAATTTCAGCTTCAACATCAGTCCCTCCAATAAACATTCAGTCTGATCTCCTTTACAATGGACTGGTTGCATCTCCTTGCAGTCCAAGGGACTCTCAAGAGTCTCCAACACCACAGTTCAAAAGCATCAATTCTTCGGCACTCAGCTTTCTTTATAGTCCAGCTCTCACATCCATACATGACCACTGGAAAAAATATGTACACCTATGGCCAATTCATGTTGATATACGGCAGAAACTCACACAACATTATAAGGCAATTATCCTCCAATTAAAAATAAATAAATTTTTAAAAATCATAATATGTAGTGGAATTATATGTAACTTTATTCTGTGTTTTCCAAGTCTCCTGTAAATGTGTTACCATACTTTCATAACTTAAAATATTAAAAAAAGAAATATTTAAAGTAAACAACTAAATTTACACCTCAAAGCACTTTACACCTCAAGGAACTTTACATCTCAAGCAGAATAAACTAAGCCCAAATTTAGTAGAAGGAAGGAAATAAAGATCAGACCAGACTCGAATTAAATAGAGACTACAAAGGTCAAATAGCTTCACTGATGAATTCTACCAGACATTCAGAGAAGAATTAACACCAATCCTCCTCAAACTCTTCCAAAAAAATAGAAACAGGAAGAAATGCTTCCAAACTGATTTTATGAGACCAGCATTACCCTGATAGCAAAACCAGAAAAAGGCATTACAAGAAAAGAAATCACAGGCCAATATCCTTGCTTAACACAGATGCAAAAATCCTCAGTGAAATACAAGCAAATTCATTTAAAGAATACTTTGAATAGACTACACACCATGATCAAGCGGGATTTTTTCCAGTAACGCAACAATGGCTAAACATTGACAGGTTAATTATTGTGAATTGTCACGAGCAGAAATGAATGATAAAGATGATATTGTCACCTCAATTGACGCAGAGCAAACATTTGACGAAATTCAACTTACTTTTACAACAAAAATTCTCATCCAACTAGGTACAGAGGTCGTGTATCCCAATAATAAAGGCCAGGTATGAAAAGCCTACAGCTAACATCATACAAGTGAAACGCTGAAAACTTTATCTCAAAGACCAGGAGCAAAAAGGATGTCCATTCTCACCACTTTTATTCAACATAGTACTGGAAGCCCTGGTCAGAGCAATTAGGCAAGAAAAAGAAATAGAAGACATCCAAATCAGAAAAGAGGAAGTAAAATTGTTTCCACTTGCAGATAACATGATATTAGACAGAGAAAACCTACAAGAATCTGCCAAAATAAAGGAAAGAAAAATGGTTAGAACTAAAAATGCCGTGACCGCACCCTCCCCCTTGAGCCCCAGGGAAGCGTGCTGCCTCCATTCCTCCTGCAAAGGCTGCATGTGCAGCCAGTTCAGAAACAGAGAATGAACCTATGAGCAGGTCGCAGGGCGGGGGGACGCAGTTACCATCCCAGACGTGTCCTGTGAACGCGGCTGCAACCCAGAGACTCGGGCAGCTGGGATGGGCCCCGTGTCTGGTGTGGGCAGAGGAAGCCAGCCTGCGGGCAGGACGACCCAGAGACTTGGGCAGCTGGGATGGGCCCCGTGTCTGGTGTGGGCAGAGGAAGCCAGCCTGGGGGCAGGACGACACAGAAAGGGCCTGTGGTGTAGGGCCCTCCCATCAATGGTGGCAACCAGCATGCTTGGGTTTGCTTGGTTAAAACCACGACCCCCAGGAAGTGAGTGGGGTGACTTGGGGAGTAAATAAGAGACAAAGCTTTTGTGGAAAAAAAAAAAAGAAGAAGAACAGACTTTGTTTACTGGCTGCTTAGAGAAAGTATGTAGACAATGACTTTTACTGGTAACAACCAGAATGACTGGTTGTGGACAAAAGCCATTTCTCTCACTTTTGTACGTTCAGGGAAATACCCCAGAAACTGAAGGTCTTGACCCTGAAAGACATTTTGATTCCAGGGAATGAATGAAGCATGGAAGTCTGGACTTGGAAAAAGCCCAATAAATCTTAATTAAAAAACTCATATTTTAGTGCAAAGCAGCTACCTGGTAAGTATGGGCCAAGTAAGTGAAAGAAAAAGATTTGAGGACAATTTTATTAATTTAAAAATTTTATCAGATGGTTGAGAAAAAACACAGCTCATGAGTTCACTGTTTTAGATATCTCTTCATAAGTGCTGTTATGTTAGTAAATATTTGAAGAAAGCCAAGAAGCCTGGAAAGGAAACCATGGTCCAAGGTGGTAGGTTGAAAACCAGAGACTGTGACCCCTAGAGTTGTGCAGTGTACATCCTGTGCAACTGTGCATAGCAATCTGTACAGAGTCACTTACGTTTGAGTTAGTATTCAAGAGCCCTAGGGAGTTGTGTCTGTGGACACCTGGTACGGAACCCAAATGGGTTAAGGAGGGTGTCTATGTACGGTGTGGATGGCAACCCAGAGTGGAGTATCAGAACCAAAGCAAGGTGAGGGTAGCTGCTCAGGAGGGCAGCCGTGGTGATGGGAGACTTGTTATACAGAGAGAGGACAGATCAAATTGGTAAATAACCTGACATTATTGGAATCCCTGTTCCGCAGGTTGAAGAAGGAATTTATGAATGTGGAAAGAGAGAAGACTAGAATGAACCATTCAGCGCTGATTTAAAACTGAAGAAACTGGTGGCAGCCATAGTTTCAACATATGCAGATGGACATAGACGTAAGTGTTGTGCATGGGTGCGTGCTCAGTCATGTCCAACTCTTTGTGACTCCGTGGACTGTAGCCTGACAGGCTCCTCTGCCCATGAGATTTCCCAGGCAAGAATACTGGGGTAGGTTGACATTCCCTTCTCCAGGGGATCTTTCCAACCCAGGGATCGAACCCAGGTCTCCTGCACTGCAGGCAGATTCTTCATCATCTGAGCCACCAGGAGACGCAGTGGTGCCGTGAGCTCATGTGTTAATGTCCAGGTAGCATTCTCCACCACAAGGAGCCAAACTTGGAGACATGGCAGATCCCAGGGCTGGAGTTGGGAAGTAGCAGAATGTTTTCACTTCCTGAAAACAGGAAGTGAAGAAATGCTCAGACAATGATATAATGTCAAAAGGATGTAGGCTCAGCTTGCAAGGGCTCCAGCTGGTCAAACCTGAAGAGACTTTTACATGAAAACAAATACGTTATTATTTTTATTCTTTAATTGGAGGAAGATTGCTTTACAATGTAATGATATAATTATTAATGAAAATAATAATGGGTTATTCAGTAACCCACTGAATAAAATAGGAATCCATGAGTCTGTTCTGGCATACATAAACAGGGAGATGAGAATGCTTCTGGAGGAAGAATAGCAGACAGGTGGATGGCAGCGTGACCATCGGGGGCCCTCAGATGGTCAGATAAGTAATCCAGGAAATACCGTGTACATGGGAGCCGGGTCAGGGTCTGACTAGGGTGGATTCTTACAGTCTCAGAGTGTCCCCTCATAACATTCTCACTCGTCACAAAAGGGCAAAGACTGACCCGGCATGGGGAAGTCTGGCTGATAGTCTCAGAGTGTCCCCTTATAACATTCTCACTCATTACAAAAGGGCAAAGACTGACCTGGCATGGGGAAGTCTGGCTGCTACCACCTCCATCACATGATCACACACAGTGTCATCTCTGTGACGCTTCTGCTAGAAATGCATGTCCTGTGTTGGACACGAGGGAACCCAGAGAAACCCAAACCCAAAATAGTTCTCAACCTGAACTGAGAACGAAGTCATCTGAGTGTCCTGGTGTGGACACAGGGGAACACCAGAGAAATCCAAACCCAACAACAGTCCTCAACCTGCAGTCAACTGAGCATCTATGTGTGGACACAAGGGAACAGCAGAGAAACCCAGACCCAGGAACAGTTCTGAATCTGCAGTCATCTGAGTGTCTGTGTGGACAGGAGGGAACACCAGAGAAACCCAGACGCAGGAACAGTCCACAGTCTATAGTCATCTGAACATCTATGTGGACAGGAGGGAACAGCAGAGAAACCCAGACCCAGGAACAGTCCACAGTCTGCAGTCATCTGAGAGTCTGTATGGACAGGAGGGAACACCGGAGAAACCCAGATCGAGGAACAGTCCTCAATCTGCAGTCATCTGAGCGTCTTGTGGACAGGAGGGAACACTGGAGTAACCCAGACCCAGGAACAGTCCACAGTCTGCAGTCATCTGAGTGTTGTGTGGACAGGAGGGAACAAGAGAAACCCAGACCCAGGAAGCCCAACTAAGAAGGGTGAGGAGGGAACACGGAGAACCCAGACCCAGGAACAGCACAGCTGAGTATTGAGTGTTGTGTGGAAGGAGGGAACGAACCAGACAGGAAGTAAGTTGAGTATTTGAGTGTTGTGGAAGGAGGGAAAAAAGAGAACAGTCAAGTCTGAGTAGAGGGGGGAGAGGGAACAGGAACCCAGACCCAGGAACAGTCCACAGTCTGCAGTCACTGAGGTTATGGAAGGAGGGAACACCGGAGAAACCCAGAGAGGAACAGTCCTCAATCTGCAGTCATCTGAGCGTCTGTGTGGACAGGAGGGAACACCGGAGAAACCCAGACCCAGGAACAGTCCACAGTCTGCAGTCATCTGAACATCTGTGTGGACAGGAGGGAACCCTGGAGAAACCCAGACCCAGGACAGTCACAGTGCAGTATCTGAGTGTTGTGTGGACAGGAGAGAACACTGGAGAAACCCAGACCCAGGAACAGTCCACAGTCTGCAGTATCTGAGTGTCTGTGGGGGGAGGGAAAGAGGGAAAGTCCTCAATCTGCAGTCACTGAGGTCTGTGTGGACAGGAGGGAACACCGGAGAAACCCAGACGGAACCACAGTGAGATTGAGTGTTGTGTGGACAGGAGGGAACAGCAGAAAACAGAGAGGAACAGTCACAGTCTGAGATGAGTGTGTGTGGAAGGAGGGACCAGAACCAGACCCAGGAAGCCACAGCAAGTAGAGGTGGTGGAAGGAGGGAACAGAGAACCAGAGAGGAACAGTCACAGTCTGCAGTATTGAGTGTTGTGTGGAAGGAGGGAACAGCAGAGAAACCCAGACCCAGGAACAGTCCACAGTCTACAGTCATCTGAGTGTCTGTGTGGACAGGAGGGAACAGCAGAGAAACCCAGACCCAGGAACAGTCCTCAATCTGCAGTCATCTGAGTGTCTGTGTGGACAGGAGGGAACACCGGAGAAACCCAGATCGAGGAACAGTCCTCAATCTGCAGTCATCTGAGCGTCTGTGTGGACAGGAGGGAACAGCAGAGAAACCCAGACCCAGGAACAGTCCACAGTCTGCAGTCACTGAGTGTCTGTGTGGACAGGAGGGAACACCGGAGAAACCCAGACCCAGGAACAGTCCACAGTCTGCAGTCACTGAACATCTGTGTGGACAGGAGGGAACCCTGGAGAAACCCAGACCCAGGAACAGTCCACAGTCTGCAGTCATTGAGTGTCGTGTGGACAGGAGGGAACACTGGAGGAACCCAGACCCAGGAACAATCCACAGTCTGCAGTCATCTGAGCGTTTGTGGACAGAAGGGAACACCGGAGAAACCCAGACCCAGGAACAGTCCACAGTCTGCAGTCATCTGAGCGTTGTGTGGACAGGAGGGAACATGGAGAAACCCGGACCCAGGAACAGTCCACAGTCTGCAGTCATCTGAGCGTCTGTGTGGACAGGGAGGGAACACCGGAGAAACCCAGACCCAGGAACAGTCCACAGTCTGCAGTCATCTGAGTGTCTGTGTGGACAGGAGGGAACACCGGAGAAACCCAGACCCAGGAACAGTCCACAGTCTGCAGTCATCTGAACATCTGTGTGGACAGGAGGGAACCCTGGAGAAACCCAGACCCAGGAACAGTCCACAGTCTGCAGTCATCTGAGTGTCTGTGTGGACAGGAGGGAACACTGGAGGAACCCAGACCCAGGAACAATCCACAGTCTGCAGTCATCTGAGCGTCTGTGTGGACAGGAGGGAACACTGGAGGAACCCAGACCCAGGAACAGTCCACAGTCTGCAGTCATCTGAGCGTCTGTGTGGACAGGAGGGAACACTGGAGAAACCCGGACCCAGGAACAGTCCACAGTCTGCAGTCATCTGAGCGTCTGTGTGGACAGGAGGAAACACTGGAGAAACCCAGACCCAGGAACAGTCCACAGTCTGCAGTCATCTGAGTGTCTGTGTGGACAGGAGGAAACACTGGAGAAACCCAGATCGAGGAACAGTCCACAGTCTGCAGTCATCTGAGCGTCTGTGTGGACAGGAGGGAACACCAGAGAAATCCAGACCCAGGAACAGTGCACAGTCTACAGTCATCTGAACATCTGTGTGGACAGGAGGCAACCCTGGAAAAACCCAGATCCAGGAACAGTCCACAGTCTACAGTCATCTGAGTGTCTGTGTGGACAGGAGGGAACACTGGAGAAACCCAGATCGAGGAACAGTCCACAGTCTGCAGTCATCTGAGCGTCTGTGTGGACAGGAGGGAACACCGGAGAAACCCAGACCCAGGAACAGTCCACAGTCTACAGTCATCTGAACATCTGTGTGGCAGGAGGGAACACCAGAGAAACCCAGACCCAGGAACAGTCCACAGTCTACAGTCATCTGAGTGTCTGTGTGGACAGGAGGGAACACCGGAGAAACCCAGACCCAGGAACAGTCCTCAATCTGCAGTCATCTGAGTGTCTGTGTGGACAGAAGGGAACACCGGAGAAACCCACTCCCAGGAACAGTCCTCAATCTGCAGTCATCTGAGTGTCTGTGTGGACAGGAGGGAACACTGGAGTAACCCAGATCCAGGAACAGTCCTCCGTCTGCAGTCAAGAGTGTCAAGGGGAAGACTGAGATGCTAACTGAAGGTGAAGGAGACTAGGGATGTGAACGCAGCCTGTGACTCTGGAGCTGACCCGTTTTGCTCTGGACGACCTTACAGACAAGTGATAACACTCGAGGATTAGAAGGTGGCATGGATCTGCGTCAAGTGCACAGGTTCTGACTCTCCATGCCTTGGCATTCCATCCACCCCCTGCCACTCCTTCCTAAGAGTACAAATTGGCCACAGAAAGTTTCTTCACATTTTCTGCCCACTTGGAGAGGTAAGACATGATGATGATAAGGAAAATGGTAAAATAGTATGTTCGTAAAGGAGAGAAACATAAAAGAGAGTTTGGAGGAAATTATTTAATGAGAATAGAAGATGAGAGACATATATTTGTTGGCTGAATGGTACAGCCAGTGGAATCAATATTTTATTTTTATCATCACTGTCTGTTTAATGTCAGACATTACCTTGATTAAGCTTTTATTTTTATTTATTAAAATTTTAATATTTGACATATATTGGTTCTGAAGCACTAACATACAGTAACAGGCAAAACCACTGAAAACCTTGTTCTTGACAGCTCCTATTGAATGTCCTAATGTGACAGCTGCTTAGAAATTTAATTACAAGAAATAATAAGGTTAAGTGTGGGAGTGGTCAGCTTAGTCAGAGTCAAGACCTCAAACTGCCACCTTTTCTTAGGGAGGTGGGAGAGAAAGCGAGCAGATGAAAGATTAAGCCTTTCTTTCTAACAATTGAAATTCTGCTTTTAATTAATAATCCTGGCAATCCAATACATGATATTAGATGCCAGCAGGCAATATTTCTAAATAATTAGATCTTGATATGTATTAACAGAAGTAATTGCCATGAATAAGTCTTCGTTAGTATATTCACACTGAATCTCCAAACTATTGGCATCTGGCTTCACATACTCACCTTCCCAATTCAAATGTACTTTTTTTTTTCTATAATAGTTGATGGTTCTTATTAAAACATCACCAATTCTACAATATTGTTCTGTTTTGCTCTAGCAGGGAGAAAGTAGATCTATTTCATTTAAGAATAAATGAATTTGTGATTAGCACTGGTTTTTCACAAGCCTGCAAAAAGCCTTATTTCCAAGTGGCTTTTCTGTGTACTGTGCTAGGATCCCACTGGCATCCTTGAAATTGTGTATTTCAACAAACAAGAAGAAAACATTTAATTGTAAAGTGTGTTTTGAAAGTATTAAAAAATATTTATTAAGGCAGAAGGATACGTTTATCCCAAAATGCAGCTGTGACAATGTTCATGTGTCTCGTAAGTTCTGTCTTGGTCTGGGGCTTGTTAGGAGCACCCTCTGATTCTAGTGGAGGTGTTCTACAACCTGGTGGGTGGAGACAGTGCCTGTAGAGTAAGTTGTCTGGACACAAGAACATGGGGAATCGTGTCACTTGCTACAGCATCTCTTCGTCATCTGGCTGAATGAATGTTTTATTGGTGATGAAATGTGATTCGTAAACGTACCAGTCTTGCTGTCTTCTTTCAAGCTGAATGCCTTTTTTGGCTTACTAATTTTTTTTTCAGCAATGACAGGTATTCTCAAAAGATAACTTACAAGTTTATGATAGTGAAAGATGACCTTGAGACCTCCTTGGAAGGGATATTCCTACGCTGTACAACTCTCGGTCCTCTTGGAAGGGGTGGAGTGGGAACCAGAACAAAAGGTCTGTTTTTTCTGAATCAGCGTGTGCTTGTCGGTAAAGGAGCACAGTCATGGGGACCTCTCAGGAGACTGAGCACTAGAGATGAAGTATAAACCGAGTGCATACAGCAAGTGCCTAATAGATAACCCAGTTACCACCTTTGCAGGCTGGCCCAGTTCTAACATGCATTGTTTTACCCTGATGAAAAATTTCAAAGTTTGAGTGAATTTCGGTTTTAAACAGAAGGAGACTTGAACATCCATTGAAACAGTCTCCCCGCCAGCGGGTTCATCAGTGAACCCACGCCGTTACTTCTGGAAGGATGTGAGGAATGTGAATGCAGGAACTTCTGAACGTCACAAGTGTCGGGCATCATGCAGACAGGTGTGTGTCACAGTGTGTCTCTGCAGAACTGGACGCTTCCTGAGAGGAACGCGTGAGCTTGCAGTCTATCTTAGTAGGACTCCCTGCTTCCTGCTTGGTGGGAGGGTTATCGGTTCTCTGGGGAGAGTTTTTAGGAGATCTGGCTGAAAGACAGATGTGCCGTGGGACCTTCACCTGGAGCTGGAGGAGTTTGTGCCGGACCCTGGATGGGGCAGGTGGCCTGGGCTGGGTGGGCGAGGTTGTCCAGGAAGTGTAACGTTTGAGAGGGACGTGTCACCCTGTGAGCTGGGCTTGATGCTGAGAGGTGGCTGTTCCCGGGAAGGGGTGGGGCAGGTTCCCAGGGGTCCTGAATGAGGGGGTGATGCTCAGGGCTCCTGAGTGCAGTGGAAGTTGCCACCCTTAACTGTCCTGAGAAAGCTCAGAAGGAGAGCTCAAGGCCGCAGGGGCACGGGGAAGCACCGCCCTCCCCTTGGGTTCTGACGTGGGCTCCGGGGCTGACCGACTCCCTTCCAATGGGCGGGCCCGTGGACCTGCCCGGTATGGAGGCAGCCAGGTGAGCGCCCAGGAGCCAGGCAGAGGGTCTCTGAGGGCCCCCTGGGGACAGCTCTGCAGTTAGGAAGTCACTTCTTGTAGCAGCTTGCGTTCCTACAGCCCTTCAGAGAGCACCCGGGTCCTCTCCACCGGTGCTTTCATGGCCAAGAGCACTCAGAGTGCAGGCAGCTGCATGGCTTTGAAAAGACACAAAGGAGTCGGAGGGTGGGAGGCGAGTCTTCCGCCATCAGAAGGGCTGTGTTCTCGGCGATGTTCCTGGGCACCCAGGCATCTGGGTTGAAATTCCTCATCCCAGGGAGGAAGGCCCCACTCTGTCCGGCCTCTCACACATGATGTAATGAAACTGAAAGTCGCTCTATTGTGTCTGATTCTTTGTGATCCCATGGATTGTATATAGTCCATGGAATTCTCCAGCCCAGAATACTGGACTGGGTAGCCTCTCCCTTCTCCAGTGCATCTGCCCAACCCAGGGATCGAACCCAGGTCTCCCACATTGCAGGCTGATTCTTTACCACCTGAGCTATCAGGGAAGCTGTTAGAACGTAGAAGCCCTTTGAACCTAAGAGGCACACGAGAAGAGTGAGTCACGATAGAAAAGATAGTGTGGCTTCTCTTGATGGTGGCCAAAGTCAATAATTTATTGCCCTGAGATTTGCAGGGGCAAAATTAGTTTATAAAGAAAAATACGATTTAAATAGGTTTTAGATGTTATAAAACACCATCAATTTTTAAAGGATACAGGGGTTTTAATTAACCGCGTTGTTAAATTTGCACTTAACATCAAAGAGGGCAATTAACATCCCACCAGAATGTCTCCTGGGTACCAATGTCAGAGACACTGAGCACAGAGACCAATGTCAACCGTGTGCTTCAGCAAACCTCTGTCTAAAGCTCGATGGTGAGCACCGTGCTCCATTTCAAGGAATCCGTCCAGGGCCATCCCTGGACCATGTCAGGCTGGAGTGATCTTGGATGGTTAGGAGGCGATGGGACGCTTCTACTGCACAGCCCACTGGCCCTCTGTCTTATTCAGCTGGCTGAGCCACGGCTCCGGCTGAGCTCGGCTCTCTGCAGCTCTTGGCCCACACCATGACTGTGCCTAGAAAAGGACGTGTCGTTACTGGTCTCACTTGAAATTCACGGCCGCTCACAGGTGCTGTCTGGCGGTCGTGTCATTCTCTACCCCGTCTGTTCTCCCTTGCCCCTGGATGGCTGTTCACTCGTCTTCCTCTCTTGTCAAAGTTCTGATGCCTCTTTTTCCATCTTCAGTCTCAGCCGATGACCTGGTTTCCTTTTTTACTGTGAACAAAGGAACAATCAGAAAAGAACCAGCATGAGTGCCCACGACCACGTCGCCTGTGTGTTGTGCTCGTGGGCACTGCTGAGGAAGTCCCTGGCCGGCCCCAGCCTCCTCTGTCCACACAAAGTGGAGGGGAGCGCTCCTCCTCCCTCCTCCTCCTTGCAGCAATGACATTTCCCTGCTCAGTGGATCATGCCCACCAGTATGTAAAGAGCGCTCATCTCTCCCATCTTAACAACAGATGTTTGGATTCTAGCGTCATCTCCAGCTTCTGCCCATTTCTCTCGTTCCCCTTGGGCAAGCTCCCTGAAGCGAGGGTTTGCATTCTCTCCTGTCTCCCACTCTCTTCCAGTTAGGCTCCCCTACCGCTCAGAGACATTACTTTGCCAACAAAGGTCCGTCTAGTCAAGGCTATGGTTTTTCCCGTGGTCATGTATGGATGTGAGAGTTGGACTGTGAAGAAAGCTGAGTGCCAAAGAATTGATGCTTTTGAACTGTGGTGTTGGAGGAGACTCTTGAGAGTCCCTTGGACTGCAAGGAGATCCAACCAGTCCATTCTGAAGGAGATCAGCCCTGGGATTTCTTTGAAGAGAATGATGCTGAAGCTGACACTCCAGTACTTTGGCCACCTCATGCGAAGAGTTGACTCATTGGAAAAGACTCTGATGCTGGGAAGGATTGGGGGGAGGAGGAGAAGGGGACGACAGAGGATGAGATGGCTGAATGGCATCACTGACTCGATGGACATGAGTTTGAGTGAACTCTGGGAGTTGGTGATGGACAGGGAGGCCTGGCGTGCTGTGATTCATGGGGTCGCAAAGAGTCAGACACGACGGAGCGACTGAACTGAACTGAACTGAACCGCTCAACAAACACTGTCACGGTTGTAGCGATCGCTGCTGAATCTAGTGCTCACTCCTCTTCGCTTGGTGCTGCTTGGTCTGCTGGCAGGGCTGACACAGTTGCTTCGTTTCCCCTTCTTGAAATACCTGTGTGCTTGGCCTCCAGGTCGCAGGCCCCGGACCTCTTCTCTTATCCATCTGTGCCCTCTCCCTTGGTGATCTCATCCACCCGAGAGCTCATGGCTCCTATATTTACCTCTCCAGCCAGCGCTGTCTTCGGAGCTTTATATTCAGGTAAGCAATTATTTGTTGTATTGATGTTTCCGCTGGAATAGTCTAATAGTCTATTCTATAGTCTAAGTCTAATCTCTTACTTCTCCAGTTCCTAATGAGTTTCCTGATATTCTCCTCCACCCTCGACCTGTTTCTTCTGCAATTTTATGTAATCAAATCCATCCATTGATGCTTTTGAACTGTGGTATTGGAGAAGACTCTTGAGAGTTCCTTGGACAGAAAGGGGATCAAACCAGTCAACCCTAAAGGAAATCAACTCTGAATATTCATTGGAAGGACTGATGCTGAAGCGGAAGCGCCAGTACTTTAGCCACCTGATGCAAAGAGCCTACACATTGGAAAAGATCCTGATGCTGGAGAAGATTGAGGGCAGGAGGAGAAGAGGGTGATAGAGGATGAGATGGTTGGATGGTATCACCCACTCAATGGATATGAGTTTGAGCAAACTCTGGGAGATGGTGAAGGACAGGGAGTCCTGGTGGGCTGCAGTCCATGAGGTCACAAAGAGTTGGACATGACTGAGCGACTGAACAGCAACAAATCCATAAAAAAGGTTGAGTGCCAAACAATTGATGCTTTCAAATTGTGGTGCTGGGGAAGACTCTTGAGAGTCCCCTGGACAGTGAGGAATCAAACCAATCCATCCTAAAGAAAATCAACCCTGAATATTCATTGGAAGAACTGATGCTGAAGCAGAAACTCCAATACTTTGGCCACCTAATATGAAGAACTGACTCATTGGAAAAGACCTTGATGATGGGAAAGGTTGAAGGCAGGAGGAGAAGGGGATGACAGAGGATGAGATGGTTGGATGGCATCACCAACTTGATGGACATGAGTTTGAGCAAGCTCCAGGAGTTGGTGATGGACAGGGAGGCCTGGTGTGCTGCAGTCCTTGGGGTTGGACATGACTTAGTGATGGAAGAGCAACAATCCTTCTTCTGTTCAGGTCAAACACCCTGGAGTCATCTTTTGTGCTTCTGCTGTTGCTACTGCTACTGCTAAGTCGCTTCAGTCGTGTCCGACTCTGTGCGACCCCATAGATGGAAGCTCACCAGGCTCCCTGGTCCCTGGGATTCTCCAGGCAAGAATACTGGAGTGGGTTGCCATTTCCTTCTCCAATGCATGAAAGTGAAAAGTGAAAGTGAAGTCGCTCAGTCGTGTCCGACTCCTAGCGACCCCATGGACTGGAGCCCACCAGGCTCCTCCGTCCATGGTATTTTCCAGGCAAAAGTACTGGGGTGGGGTGCCATTGCCTTCGTGCTTCTAGTTCTTTCAAATCCTACATCCAGTCTGTCAGCAAGTCTTACTGACTATATCTCTGATATAGGCTAGGCACATCATATCTACTGGGATGTTCTTCCTAATTCCACCTAGGTCCCTTCATCTACATTTCACATTGCCCCCAGAGTCATCTTAAAATGTAAGTCAGACAGCCCTTAACATGTAGTGTCACTCAAAACCTTCCGGAAGTTTCCCATCTCCCCCTGAGGAGAAGGTGAAGTCATGGCAGCAGACTGGAAGGCTCCAGAACCTGGCCCCCTCGGCTGCTTGGACCCCAACACTCCCCCCACTTCCTAGGCTCACTCCCATCACACGACCTCCTAGGTTTCCCCTGAATGTGTCGGGCGGATGTCTGTCTGCACTGGGGATACCGTGTCCTGAAACGCCCCTCTCCCAGGGGCCCCTTTCCCGATGGGTTGATCGCTAGCTGACTTGTCTGCCTGATTTTCCCCAAGGCACTTATCACTGTCTACAGTATTGTATACCGTTTTATTTATTTATTTTGTTCACGCCCATGTCTCACGACTGGAATGTAAACCCCATAAAGTGAAGGATTTTATCTGTTTCAGTCACAGCTACAACACTTTGGCCTAGAAAGCTTCTCAGCACATAATGGAGCTCAGTCAGTATTTGCTGAAAGCATAAATGAATTGTGGTTTAATTTTCAAATCCACTGCTCCTGATTTATAGGCTCTGGAGAAAACTACGAAAACATCCTTATGTGCTTGTTTCTTTCCCTCAGGAAAACGCTTTGCCAAAACTGTTTGTCAGGATTAAGCAAAAGGATAAATATGAAAAGTTGCTTCTACTTTTATTAGACATGTTAATTGACATTAACAATACTACACATAGTCATGTGGAGAAGAAAGCAGACGGTTGGACAGACCAAGGAGGAAGGTTCTCATTTCTTGCCCATCAGGGTCACCGGTGTTTCTCTCAAGGGCCAGTTTAGGACTTTCCACAGGGGGGTTTGTGGCTCGACTCATTCTATTCTAGGTTTCAGAGACGGTACCCCAGATTCCCCTCAAATTACAGGACTGTCCCCAGACTGAACAGTTGCTCTGGGGGTACAGATGCTCCCAGGTCCAGTTACGACATCACGACTGCAAACTGTAGACCGTGGTGGCGTTCCTCCTTCACAGCTGGGTTACGCCTTCTTTTGGAGCTGATCACTGACCTACATTATTTGCGATGTGCTGATTCTCTATTTATCATTTTGACTTTTAAAGCATAGTCATGAGGTCTGTTTTTTTTTTAAAGCTTTTTGTTCTTTACAGTCCAGAATGTGAGTGGTTGTCTATAAACTTCATTAGGTTTTATGTGGAACTTTTCAGAGAACTTTATAATCATTCTGATTAATTTGTAATTTCCAAGAAGAATAAAAAATATTCCATAGACCAATAATTCTGAAACAAGAAAAAAATTTTTTTCTCTAAAATTGAAATTATTAAGTGACCTAGTTGCAAAAGCTTGCCTTCCTTCCCCCGTCTTATTTTCTGCCTTTCTTTGACCTGAGGTATGTACTGGAGGAGTAAAGTTTGTGGTGAGGCGCTCACCACACCGCCCAGCACGTGGGCACAGAATGAGCGCCAGGACACCCTAGGAGCAGGCACTAAAAATTCAGCCTCCGGGCTGCTTCCGTCAGTACAAAGCCCAGGGGTTTACCCTGGCGAAAAGGAGTCTGAAGGTTTAAGAGACCTGAGCTTCACGAGGGACAGCTCTGCGGCCCTTCATTTGTGGAATAAGAAGCTACTCCTCTGCCGGTAAGTTTTTATTTCATCTCGGAATTTAGAAAACGTTGTATCCCTGTTGTCTCAACTGGTTACTGCGTTGAAGGTAAAACAGTGTTGAGAAACTCTGTATCATCCCATCAGACAATGGTCCTCACTTAGACCTCTGAGTCACGCCCTGGGGAGAGAAGGAGAGACACCGACTGTTGTTGAGTCCACCACGTGCTGGCTGCTGGTCCAGAGATCTCACCGGTATTGCTTATGTAATCTCACTCCAGTGTTCTTGCCTGGAGAATCCCAGGGACAGGGGAGCCTAATGGGCTGCCATCTAAGGGGTCGCACAGAGTCAGACATGACTGAAGCGACTCAGCAGCAGCAGCAATCTTACGTTGTGTTCTAACTGCAGTCCTGGGAGCAGGTGTGATTAAAGAGTTAAAAAAAGCCACTCCATCCATGCTAGCGTGGAGGGAGCAGAGTCCCTTCAAGCCTCCGGGACCTGCGGATGCTGACCAGCCCTTGTGAAAAGGCTGTGGAAACACTGGGAAAGAACTTAATAGGCCACCGCCACCTGTGAACCAGCGACCTCACAGCTGAGCCTTGACTGTGAAGGAGAAACAGCCTCTACAGACCCAAACCAGATGCGGTCTCCTTAACTCACTGTTTGCACCCGGGCTGGGCCGCACCATGCACAGAACGGGGTGCTGCTGGGTCAAAATGCGGATGGGGCACAGGCCTGGTGGAGGGGAGGGTCCTGGACTGGGTGACCCATGGTACGAACTGCCCTGGAGTGCAGGGTGGTGTCTAGGTGAGGGGACGGGGCAGAGCTGCTCCCATGCGGAGGGGGCGCTGAGGGACGGGGCAGGGAGACGGGCAGCAGGCCGGGCGGCCTGGAGCCAGCTCCGCAGGAGGGCAGGGCCCACGGTGGGTGTGCACCCACGGGTGGACGTGCTCGCGGGTCTGCTTCAAGGGGCTGGACGGTGCTGCCCTTCATGGGAAGACGTTCTCGTGACACAACCATCTTTCAAGTGAAAGTGACAAATAAGTGGTGATGAGTTTCACTCTGCTGTGGGTTCATGCATTTATGTCATTAAAAAATACTGCCATTCCGTTCATATGACAGCGCCAAGGCATTTGCCTTAATCTTTGGCTCGGTCTTCTCTGATTAAACACATCAAACCTTCTGAGCCCTCACTTACCTAGAGGTCTCTTATCGAATAGCATCAACCCTGTAAGACAAACTGAAAAAGAGGAAATTAACAAAAAAGAGCCTCTGCAGCTAAAATAGATACCACAGAGCCCATCCCCCACAGCTTTTCTCCCAGGGGAGACCCTCAGGCACATCCAGATGCACTGATTCTTATTTTTAGGTGCTGTTCTGATAAGTAACACTGGTTTTCCAGGGCAGAGCTCAGAGAAGCAAAACGTTTCCAAGTGGGAAGGTCGCTGCTGAGTGAGACCCTGGGAGGAACGAGGCAGGAGAGAGGACGAGGTTGGGTGGGAACACCCTAGAACACAGAGGGGACAACTCAGTATGCTAAACTTTGGGGCCATATAGCGCACAGCAGACAGCCCCAGGCATCTGCGTGACCCCTGCAGAGGAGAAAACTCACATCCACAGGGGTGACCACAAAGGACTTCAGAGGCAGGGCTAGATGATGGAGATTTTACTAGAAGGAGCATTTGAGCAAGAACCTTATAAATCAGATCTGAAATTTTAGAACACTCAGTCCTGAAACTGATCGACCTCAGTTGAAAGAGAATTCAGAATTACCTTCCCCCAAGAGGTGAGTCAGGCAGAGTCGTGTTCCTTCATCAGGTCCACTTCGCCTGCAGGGCTCACGGCGGTGGGTGAAGTCGCAGGATCCAAAGAGGAGGCCTTACTGGGGAGGACCAAGGCCTAGGATGCACAGTCCTTTGGGCTTTTTACAGGTAGCTTTGGGAGTCGAGTGAGGAGTTGGAGGCCTAAGAGACCAGGTAACAAAGAAAAGATGAGGGTGTCGAGGAGGGAGCAGTCTGGGCGGAAGGTGAGGAGGGACACAGCGGAGCAGTGCCCAGACGGAGCAGCGGCCGTGGGCCTGGGGGGCGCAGGCACACGGGACCAGGGCGGGTCCTGGGCGGGCCGACGTGGGGCAGGGTCTCTCGCCGCCATGGGGGGGGGGGTGGCAAGGCCTCTGCACGACCCTCCTCAGCATCCTTCTGGATGTAATCACAGGCACTTCCTCCCCATGGTCCGTCCCCCTTCATCACACCAAGTGCCGGAAATCCTCAGGGTGAAGGGATGACCGGCTGCAGACTGCGTGCGCCCACTGGTTTTTCCTGCCCAGCCGCGCCGGGGCTTTCAGGGGCTGTGGGACCGCTCGGGGTTTGCTCGGTCAGGGTCTGGAGAGGTCATCCGGACACTCAGCCCACGTGCTTGGAAGCCCCTCTCACCGGCAGAGGAGTCCTGGACCCGAAGGCTGGTCATGGCAGAGGGGGTCTCGGTGACCGCTGCTGAGACAGCCGGGCAGCAGCCGGCTTGCTGTCGCATATCACAACCCGGGCCTTTCTCATTTCTGTAGCAGCTTTATAAGTCAGCCTGGCGGTTCCCGTTAGACAGACTGAGAAAGGAGGCTTGAATCTGGGTCACTGAGGAGTGCGATGAATCAGTGGCGGCCCCAGACTCTTCGCTCGGCCCCCACCGCGCCCCAGTGCGCACCGCTGGGAACTAAGGCTGGAGGGCCTTACGGGCTCGAGGAAGGAGGCTGTCAATTTTACTTGTGGGTTTATCTGACACCAGAACTGTTCGCGTGGAGGTCCCCGCACGAAAGGATGTGTGGTTTTCAGGTTTGCTTCTGGCAGATAAACAGAGGTTTAGGAAACGGAAAGTCATGGTCTTGTGTGTGAGTAAATGAAACGCCATGAAGTGGCTTGGCCCCCTTTGGCCTTTCTGTCGCTTTCCGGACTCTGTAACACAGGCTGCACCGTGCGCACCCCTCCTCCCCCATCTGGCCGGAGGTGGCCTCTGCTCCCCAGCCGTGAGGTGGGGGGCTCCCTGGCCTCGGATGGGGGTCTGCAGGGGCTGGCACTGAGGCCGGCACAGACCCTTCCCGCTCTGTTGTTCTTTGTTCTTTGAGAATGACATGCAAATGTCAGCCATCTATTTTTTTAAAAAATTTTATTTCCTTGGCCATCCTGGGTCTTCACTGCCGCTCAAGCTCTCTCTAGCTGTGCTTGAGCGTCTCCTTGCAGTGCCTTCTCTGGCCGTGGGGCTCGGCCTCAGGGGCACTCAGGAGCACCCAGCCTCAGGAGCTGTGGCTCTTGGACTTAGTTGCTCTGAGTCACGTGGAATCTTCCTGGATCAGGGATGGAACCCGTGTCCCCTGCACTGGGTTCTTTACCGCTGGACCATCAGGGAAGCCCCCTGCGCCCTCTTGATGTGAAACGGGGGTCTTTCTGTCTTCCCCACTCTGTGACCTAATTCTGTCCGTTCTGATAAAATTAGTCATGCCCTCTATGAAGAGTTTCAAGTCTGAGAAAAGCCAGTCCCACTGGAAGGTAGCTTCAGTGCAGCTTGGAGCTCTTTCCTTGGCCATGATAATCTTGCCGGGGTTTCCCTGCTCTGAACCGGGGTCGTAGGCAACCATTCCTTTCACCATTTCCTGGATCTGATTTGAAGGAAAACAGCTTGTTGACGCTAAGGAAACCGACGTGAAAAGCTGTGACTGCAGGGGCACTCAGCGTGGAGAGTATCAGGAGCTATCTGGCAGGTGTAATTTGTCCAGCGGTTCACCTGAACGATGTCTGCAACAGTTACTGCAACTAGCCCTTCTCGTGTTCTCAGAGACCGTTTCATTGTACAACCACGTAGCTCCTTACTAAGCACGTGGAAAGGCAAAGATGAAACAAAGTTACTCTTCCCGTTTCTCTACCTCCTGAGCCACAGCTGTTATCATTTCAGTGTATTTCCGCTGGGCCCTGTGTTCCTGGAGGATTGTAACGTTGTAGCTTTATAGTCTTGTCCTATCCCTATTTTTGCTTAGAAGCTTTGGTAAGAATAAGGCTGCATCTAGAATATTGTGTTCAGGGTTAGAACTGTAAAGTTGGGGCACCATATAAAATTTTTGCAAAGAAGTCTCTCTTCTCATGGGGTCAACCCACAACCTTGAAAACCTCCCTCTCCTCCCCCACTTTAGAGACACCAGGCTTTAGAAAGAGAGTGAATATTGGTTCTAGCGAAGTCATTTTTAAAATAGTGGCTGTGACCGGCATCTGGGACCCTCGCAGGGCACCAGTGTGTGTGTCTGTGTGATGGGGTCTCTTCCTTCTTGAGGAGCTCGGAAGTCAGCGGCCAGGAGGAGAGGATTCCAGACGCTCCGGGGTCCCTGAGGAGCCTGCCTCACCTCCCTGCTCCCCCCAGACCCGCCCGCTTCCCTGGAGCCTCGTAGAGCCTGCCCCCCACCACCCTAACCTGAACCCCACGCCCCCTCCCTGTCCCCCTCCGCACACCCCTCTCCCACCCCATCACTCTTTCCTCCCAGCTCCCCTCTCCCTCCATCACCTCCCAGGACTCTGCTTTTTGTACCTGGTAGCCCCCTTTCCCTGGGCACGTGAGGCAGCAGAGGCTTCCTGTCTGCAGCACGTGCAGGGAGTTCAGAGGGAGGGAAGCCCGGACTCCATGGCCGGGTGGCTGGGGCGTCTCACCCCCTGCCGTTGCCTGTGGAGACTGCCTCCTCCAGCCCTCAGGTCCTCTGGCCCACGGCCTCCCTTCTGGCGCGACTGAGAACAAGCCTGTTCCTTTTCCACTCCAGCATCTTCCCCGTGGTCCCCTCTCCAGTCCTGGGGTAGCCGGCCGCCCCCTCCTTCCCGGTGCCTCCTGGTTCCAGGCCCCTCCTGCTCCCTGACTGCGCTCTGTGCTTGCGAAGGCTCCTGCACCCTGCCTGGAGGCTGTTACTGCTGTGGTCGTCCAGACCCAGAGCGTTTCAGAAGGGAGTGAGCTTACTACGAACAAAGAGCAGAGGTGATGAGGGCGCTGGGAGTGCCCCAGCCGACCTCCTGATAGGCAGGGGAGAGTTGCCAGGACGCAGGGTAAGGCCAGCTCAAGGGTGAGCCGATGCTTCTTGTGGGTCAGCAGTCAACTTGTAGAGCCTCAAGACAAGGAAAATTCCTGCCGGAAGGGTGGTATTCGGTGACTGGTGAGGGTGAGCTAGGCTGAGCACCAGAGTGGGTGTTTCTGCCTAATTTGGGATCACAGAGCTGCCTGGGAAGATCAGGGGAGCCTTTGGCAACCGTTACAAAGGGCCTCGGTCAGTTCCGGACCTTGGTTCTGGACTCCATGTCCGTGGCCTTGGGACAGGACTCTCTCATTTCTTCCAATAGATCCTGGCCCACTCCGGACTGCGCTGCCATTTACAGGTTCTGGGAAGCCAGGCTGGTTGACCACCCTAATCCTGGCAGCCCATGAGGAGAGGATGGGAGGACGATGCTGGCAGGAACCCTGGACTCCCATCTCTGAGGGCTGAGGGCTGGCTCCCGTCCCCGCGTTGGTCCACCAGGGCCTAACCCTCTGCTCTCCTGGGCTATACCCGAGGGGTGAGCAGAAAAGCCCAGTCAGGAAACCAGGGCTCTGGGCGTTGAGATGGGGACCGTCTGGGCCGGCAGTCTCTGGCCCCACAGCTGCAGCCGAAATCAGAAGTGGGCCGGGGTGGGTGAGGGGCCGCAGGGGGGTCTACTGACTCCTGGGGTTCAACCGAGTTTCACTTGTTCCTGTTCCCCTCTGCAGCGCCATCTGTCTCTTTGGGTCTTAGTGCCAATTTTTTAGTTTTATTTTCTATTTATTCATTTTTAAATTGAAGTATAGTTGACTTCTTGGAAGGAAAGTTATGACCAACCTAGATAGCATATTCAAAAGCAGAGACATCACTTTGCCAACAAAGGTTCGCCTAGTCAAGGCTATGGTCTTTCCTGTGGTCATGTATGGATGTGAGAGTTGGACTGTGCAGAAGGCTGAGTGCCGAAGAATTGATGCTTTTGAACTGTGGTGTTGGAGAAGGCTCTTGAGAGTCCCTTGGACTGCAAGGAGATCCAACCGGTCCATTCTGAAGGAGATCAGCCCTGGGATTTCTTTGGAAGGAATGATGCTAAAGCTGAAACTCCAGTATTTTGGCCACCTCATGTGAAGAGTTGACTCATTGGAGAAGACTCTGATGCTGGGAGGGATTGGGGGCAGGAGGAGAAGGGGATGACGACAGAGGATGAGATGGCTGGATGGCATCACTGACTTGATGGATGTGAGTCTGAGTGACCTCCGGGAGTTGGTGATGGACAGGGAGGCCTGGCGTGCTGCAGTTCATGGGGTTGCAAAGAGTCGGACACGACTGAGCGACTGATCTGATCTGATAGTTGACTTCTAATGTGTTAATTTCTGCTGTACAGCAGAGTGACTCGTTTATACATACATATATTCTTTTTTATTTTCTTTTCCCCTATGCTTTATCACAGGGTATCGAATGTAGTTCCCTGAGCTATGCAGCAGGACCTCGATGCTTATCACTGCCAATTAAAAAAAATTTTTTTTTTCTACATCTGTGGTCTCTGTTTCCTGAGATAACACTCTTTTCTTAGACCCTTGTAATAATGCTTTCACTCAGACATTCATACTGAAAGCTTATCTTCCAAGAGCACTGTAAACGCCAGTGATTATAGCAGAGGCCAGTTTTCGCCCTCAGACTTGGCTCTGCAGGGCTTTCTCCAAGCACGTTCCTCCGGGCCTGCGCAGTGACAGTACACTGACTTCCGAGTGACCGCTGCTTCCGGCCACTGCTTTCCTCCTCACTTCAATTTGTCCTCCTGCTTCCTGGCTTCCCTGGCGGCCCAGAGGGTAAAGAGTCTGCCTGCAATGCGCAGACCCGGGTTCCATCCCTGCGTTGGGAAGTTCCGCTGAAGGAGGAAATGGCAATCCCCACCAATACTCTTGCCTGGAGAATCCCATGGGCAAAGGAGCCTGGCAGGCTACAGTCCATGCAGTCGCAGAGTCATGCACACGCTTGAGTGACTAACACTTTCCTGGGTTTCAGTGCAACCCCCCGAGTTTTCATCAGCACCTCTGAATTCAGTTGTGGCCTCCTGCCCAGAACGGCCCCTGCTTTGCATTCTGGAGCTCCTCTTTGAGACGGCAGAGAAGGAGAAGTGGGGGGAAGAGGAGCAGGAGGAAGGGGTGGGGGACCGGCTGCTGGAGCCAAATGCACAGGAGGACCTGCACAGTGTGTGACTAGTCCGCGCCATCATCCTCCATGAACCTCCTCTTCCCTTTATCAAGGAGGAGACAGACCCCCAGAGACCGATTTGAGGAATGCCCGTCACGTGGCTGACCCAGATCTAAAGTCAAGACTCCCCCGTGACACGAGACCTCAGTCTCCGCACCTTGGATGAGTCTCATTTCCTTCCTCTTTGAGAAGTTTCCGTCCTTCTGTATAGAAATGCGTTAGAAACCTAGAAGTAAGCGTCCAGGTCTGATCCCCCCACGACTGTTGAGGTGGAAAAGCAGATATCATTTTCATTCCTTGTTCCTCTGGCTCCTTCCTGGCTTTTCAGAGCATCCTTTCTCTCCATGTTTATCCCAGAGACGCGCAGCCTGCGGGCGTGGCTGGAAGCTCTGAGGTGCGTGCTCTTGAGGAAGCTGCCGCGTCTCTGAGTTTCAGTCTGACGGCATCGGCACCCTCCGGCTTCCCGTTAGGATGAAGAGAGCAGGATGAGGGGAACACCAGGCTGGTTGGCTGTGCCCTCAAGCCTGCCAGCGGCTCTTGGCTCTGGGCCACCTCCCTCCTGCACAGCTCCCTGCCAGGGTCAGTTCTGGGAACTTGGCCCCTGCCCCTCTAAAGAGAGGAAGTGGGGGAGATTTCGGGTTGACTTTAGTGCATGGCAACGGTGTGTGCTGTATTTCTACCATTATTGCTTCAAGGGCACCTCAGATCAGCAGCCACTGGGGGCCAGAGACTGGGGAGCCCAGCCGGAGAGCACAGGGGTTTTTTCTGAGCTAGTGACTGACAGCGGGCGAAGGAGATGGATGAGCCCCTCACTTCACCAGAGATCAATGCTCAGGGCGAAGAGAGACAGGACGTTGACTCCGCAGCACGTGCCCTGAACAGGGAGGCTGTGCAAGTTGGAATCTCGGTCAATTCCAAGATACACGGTGTCAGCACGGCTGGCAATCAATCCCCTCGATGAGATGCTCAGTGAGATGCCTGAAATGCAGGAGCCCCGGGTTCAATCCCTGGGTCAGGAAGATCCCCTGGAGGAGAGCGTGGCAACCCACTCCAGCATTCTTGACTGGAGAATCCCATGGACAGAGGAGCCTGGAAGGCTACAGTCCATGGGGTCACAAAGAGTTGGACATGACGGAGTGACTTCACTTCTTCGGTTCTTCATGAGATGCTCTTTGTCCCTAGTGGGAAATTTGCTGGCAAGATTCAGTGAGGACGGTTTCCTTATTTCTCTGCGGAGGAAACGACACACCCCAGGGCCCAGCCCCCGGCGCCCCAGTGAGACCCTCTGCTGTCAGCCTTGCCCTCTCCACCGCCCCAACAACATTCCTGTTCAGACATCTTATTTCTCCCACCTCTAGCATCCTGCCAGCAAATTTCCCAGCAGGGACAAAGAGCATCTTGTAGAAGCTGGAACCAAGAGTCCAGGTTGCCCAGCCTTCCTGTTGGCGATCTTGGGAAGGATGTTTTTGAACAAAGTCCGGTTTTGCTGTGATTTCTGTGTTTGCGACCGGCCGCTCTACTTTAGGAGGGGCTGGTCCTCAGGGTGGGAGGACCGCTCCGGTCACTCAGGGCTGCTCGGCCGGCCGCCTCTGATTGTGGTGGCCCCAAACGGTAACCTGTTGCCCCCTCCCTCAGCTCCGGGGCCGGGGGCTCAGTGGAGTGGTTCTCGGGAGCCTGTCGTGCAGCCATAGGCTGGCGGGGACCCGAGTCAGGGAGGCACCGTGGCCTGGCTGCCCCCTGGGGTCTCAGCGGGACTCTTGCCACCCCCACGTGGCCTCCACCCGGGCCCTGGGCTCCTCAGGCAGCACGGAGACCGGGTTCCAAAGGAGGCCTGGCCGCGGGAGCCGCAGGGCTTCTGTGACCCAGCCTCCAAAGCCCCAGGTCGTCGCGGCCGGCGGAGAGATTGACCCAGCAAGTCAGGAGACCGCTCCAGACTCCAGCAGAGGGTCAATGTCCCCTCTGACTGCGTGAGCTGCAATCTCTCTCTCTCTTTTGAATTCTATTTTATTTTAAATTAATTTATTCATTTTAATTGGAGGCTAATTACTTTGCCCACCTGATGCAAAGAGCTGAAAAGACTGTGATGCTGGGAAAGATTGAGGGCAGGAGGAGAAGGGGACGACAGAGGATGAGATGGTTGGATGGCGTCACTGCCTCGATGGACATGGGTTTGGGTGAACTCCAGGAGTTGGTGATGGACAGGGAGGCCTGGCGTGCTGCGGTCCATGGGGTTGCAGTTGGGCATGACTGAGCAACTGAACTGAACTGAATCACTTTACAATATTGTGGTGGTTTTGCCATACATTGACATGAATCCTCCATGGGTGGACATGTGTTCCCCATCCTGAGCCCCCCTCCCACCTCCCATCCCATCCCCTCCCTCAGGGTCATCCCAGTGCACCAGCCCTGAGCGCCCTGTCTCATGCATCGAACCTGGACTGGCGATCTGTTTCACATGATAATATACATGTTTCAGTGCTATTCTCTCAGATCATCCCACCCTCTCCCTCTCCCACAGAGTCCAAAAGTCTGTTCTTTACATCTGTGTCTCTTTTGCTCTCTCACATATAGCGTCATCGTTATCATCTTTCTAAATTCCATATATATGCATTAGTATACTGTATTAGTGTTTTTCTTTCTGACTTACTTCACTCTGTATAATAGGCTCCAGTTTCATCCACCTCATTAGAACTGATTCAAATGCATTCTTTTTAATGGCTGAGTAATATGATGCTGCAGACCACCCCCTGCCGGGCCCACACAGCTGCCAGCGAAGGTCAGATTTGGAATTGATCATTCATCATGGAGGCCCAGGGTCCCCTGAGACACCAAAGTCGTCCACCTGATCGGCCACCTGCCCGTCAGCAGACACCGGTCACCCATGTGTCACACATCTTTGGAAATCAGCCACAAAATTGAAAATATATGAAACCGTTGTCATCCCTTAGAGGGACACGCAGTTATCCGTGGTGAGGAAGCCCATGTGACTGAAGAACTTGCTTTAAAAAATTGTTGCCCAAAATTATTTTAACTTTTATAGTGAGAAATGTGTTTGCTCATAGTCCATGCACATTTCCCCAAGTTCTATTGGAGAACAGTTGCGCTGGTGGCGGGATGGTAAAGCTTCTGTCCCCAACGTGGGAGACTTGGGTTCAATCCCTTAGTCGGGAAGATTCCCTGGAAAAGGGAATGGCCGCCAACTCCAGGATTCTTGCCTGGAGAGGCCCATGACAGAGGAGCCTGGCGGGCCACAGTCCACGGGGTCACAGAGAGTTGGACACGACTTTGTGACTAAGCACAGCACGCAGGCCAGCAGAGAGGCTCAGTTTGTGTCTGCACCTGCGTCTCTTATGTTTCAAACTCGTTTCCCACTTAGGTCGTTACGCAATCCTGAGCAGAGTTCCCTGTTCCGTACAGCGGGTCCTTGTTGGTTATCTATGTTAAACATAGCCTTGCAAACGTGGGTTTGTTCATAACCTATGCGCATTTCCCAAGTTCCTCTTTTCCCTTTTAAATTCTTCTTCCTCCTGGGGGGCGGAAAAGCTTGTCTTCTCTGCGGGGCTGGGACTCCTTTCTTTCTGGTTCCACAGACCCTGCCCTGGAGGAGCTGCCTCTCTACACCAGTTAGTAGGAGGGTCCCCGGGACTCACCACAGTCTCACCTTAAAGGGTAAAGCACTCCCCACTTGGCTGTGATGTTAATTTACCGAACAGCCCCCGGGCTTTGTCCTGGATGAACTGTTCACGTTTCCCGGCCGGCTTGCAGACTGGAAACCGTTTATATAAATCGCACGACCTAGGGTGGACCTCTTGCTCTTTACGTCCATCACCATGTCATGCAAATGAGCAGCAGCATCTTATTGAAGTAGTGTTGAGAGCTCACAGATTTTTAACTTGGGAAGTTTTTGCTTTTCTAAAGAAAGTATTTATTTCTTTAGCTGTGCCGTGGCTTTTTGCCTCGCATGGGGCCTTGCGTTGCGGCTCACAGACTCTAGCTGTGGGGCGGCCCTCAGCACGTGGAATCTCAGCTCCCAGATCAGGGATGGAGCCAGCGTCCCTGCACTGCAAGGCGGATTCTTAACCACTGCACCACCAGGACAGTCCCAATATGGGGATGCTTCTAGAGAGAAAACAGATGGGTCTGAGCTTCTCAAGGATGTGTATAGTTTGGAATTTACTTTGAAGCAGAAGGAATTTGGGGGCAAAGGATACTGGAGGACCACACGGGCCCCCTGAGTCCCACCCAGGAGCAGCCTCGGAGGTGGGTGGGAAGGCCACTGTCCGGGGCTGGAGCCCGTCAGAGACCAGGGCCAGACCCGCTGCAGACTGGCTCCCGCCTGGCACAGAGGAGGTGTTCGAGGGGCAGTGGTCCCTGAGGGGGTGCCCCCTCCAGCCCTGGACTCCCCCAATGAGTGGCCCAGCACTCGTGTCCAGGAAGGGAAGGCGCTCCAGGCCCCTCGCCTCCGGGTACTGCCTCCTGGCATTGCTCTTGTCGGCATGCTGAATTCCACTCGCTGCCCTTCTGGGTCCTCAGCAAAGTCAAGTCTATTTTTCCTGTTTTAGGCAGGCTGGGGCCGGGGTTGTCCTGAACCACAAAAGCACATACCTTCCCACCCTCTCACCAAATAAGACTGTCAAAGGGGATGTCAGGGGGAACTGGTGGGTTAGAGGGTGTGTGACACCCGTGTCCCTCGATCCAGCGGTGACCTGACTCTTGACCTCAGCCAGGAGCTGGCATGGCGGGCAGCCCTTCCAGCAGCTTCCGCCCACAGGAGCAGGGTCTCAGAGGAGGCAGTGGTGGTGGTGGGGTGAGGAGCAGGGGTGCAATGGAGGGGTGGGAAGGACACGGTCCCCTTCTCTCCCTCGGGCGTCAGTCGTCCGGGTCAGGGACCGTGCGGGATGTCACAGGGAGGGTTCTTTTCAGAGGAGCCGGCAGGACACCATGTCAGTGGAGAACCTCAAGACCCACCAGAGCAAGACAAGTCAGGACCCAGAGAGACTGTCCTTCCAAAGGGTTGTTGGGACAGAGGGAAGAGCATTTTGGGGATGGCGGGGTCCTGGGGCCATGAGGTCGTCCAGCCTCTCAGTCAGATGGAGAAAGGCTTTTCTTCTGCAAGTCGGGGGTGGGGGGACAGGGATGAGCAGAAACTGGGCAGGGAAGTAGCCCACGAGATCCAGGGAGAGGGTCCCGCTCTGTTCCGACAACTCCCGGGAGGAGCGGAAAGGGGGCCGGGGCCACACCGCAGAGCGGCCGAGGCCTGGGGCGAGCTGGGCTCTGGGGTCCACAGCACGGAGAAACCCTGCCCGATGCTCGGTCAGCACTCAGCCGAGGGACGGGGGCTGTGCGTGGGCAGTGTGGTCGGCTCAGCATGAGATGGGAGGCACAGGCTCGGAAGGAGGGAGCGCGTCACTTCGCCTGGCCTTGCTCTCTCTTGGTCTTTGCTGTAAAACCTTGCGAAGACCAGGGAAGCTGGGCATGCTGCGGTCCCCGGGGGTCGCTGAGAGTTGGACAGGACTCGGCTGTTGAACAACAGTAGCACTTTGCTGTCAGTCTTTTTATGAAATGATTTCCTGAGACTTGGATCATAACGACTCACTACGTGATGGTGAACACGTCTACGATTCTAGAATATCTTTCTTTAACTTTTTTGCTGATTTCTTAAAGCCACTTATACTGAAAAACGAGCTCCCCTAGCGGCTCATCGAGATGCTCTTCCTCACATCCATCCCGAGGTCCAGTGACAGGGCACTCGGGAGGCTTCTCACCTGCCGCCTCCTAATGAGCACGTGTCCTGCTGCTTAGGGTCTTGTGTGTTTTTGAGTTCAGAGATAATTGACATCTGCCATTGTATTAGTTCCAGATGCCTGACACAATGATCTGATATTTACATACACTGTGAGGTGAACGCTAAGTCTAGCCAGCGTCCATCACCACACAAGATGCTTTTGGTCCCAGAGGATACAATACCGTGTGCGTGTGAGTTAATTGCTCCATCGTGTCCGATTCTTTGCAACCCCATGGACTGTGGCCCACCAGGCTCCTCTGTCCATGGGACTCTCCAGGCAAGGATCCTGGAGTGGGCTGCCATTTCCTTCTCCAGGGATCGTCCCTACGCAGGGACGGAACCCCCACCTCCTGCACAGTAGGCGGCTTCTTCACCACTGAGCCACCTGGGTTTTTATCCTCCCAAAACTCGAGTTTATCAAGCACTTTCTCCACTCCTGGGCTCCCCTGGTGGCTCAGAGGATAAAGCGTCTGCCTGCAATGCGGGAGGCTTGGATGGGATCCCTGGGTTGGGAAAATCCCCTGGAGGAGGAAATGGCAACCCACTCTAGTACTCTTGCCTGGAGAATCCCATGGACAGAGGAGCCTGGTGGGCTGCAGCCCGTGGGGTCCCAAAGAGTCAGAGACGCCTGGGCGGCCCACTCACTATCAGCCCCACTCCAGGCGCTGTCCTCCCTGCCGTCTCGTGAGCCGTGCCTGCTGCCCCTTGGCCATCCGGGGCTGTGTCCATGGCCTTCACTGCGCAGAGGGGGTGCTGGGGCTGCGGAGGGTCAGGACCTGGCTGTGGCGCTCAGCTTTCAGGCGAACAGGGAGGGGGCTCCAGAGGCTCCGTCCATCACGCGCAATGGCCTTTCTAAACCCTTGTATGTCTTTCCGGGCAGCACACGATGCTGTCCTGCTCCCGGAGGTCGCTGGCCCTGAGAAGCTGTGTTTGAGCACGATGTCATTGCCACACCTTGAAAGGCAGCTCAGAGCCGTTCTTGCGGGGATAACCCCACCCAGGCCCCTCCCTTCTCATCAGCTCTACCGCTGCTCCAGGGAGTCATATGATCGTTTTATAACCTACAGGATATAGATGGTTAACCATCTGTATTTGGGCAAATAGGCGTTCCTTTTACATAGGAAGTGGTAATTCAGCAATTTGCTTCTGGTTAATCCTGGTCCCTCACTGCTTTTTTCTTAATGACCATTAGAAAGTGAGTCTGGCAAGAGGTCACGGGGGGATGCCCGAGCCTGTGTGAGGGCCGTGTAGCTGAACCGTGTACTCCGGACCACGGCCTTTTGGAGGTGAGCCTGCTAAGCCTCTTTCAAAAACATCTTTTCTTCTCTGATCCTGCATCTGAGGAACATTAGATATGGACCTGCTTGCCTCTTGAGGATTCCAGGATGCTGGCGTGCTGTCTGTGTTCACACTTCATAAAGCATGCTCACTTTCACACGCGCAGTGTCCTTGCACTTTGAGGAATAGTGCTGTGTTTTCAGGAAGCTCGCTTTCCCTCTAAACGTACAGTAAGTGATTTCATTCTGTCTCGCACTAGAGCTTGGGCAGTTTGACCATTGCCTCATAATGTGATATCCGTGGGGCGTGGGTCTGGGGAGAAATGCAGTTCTTTACTTAAATAAGGCCACAAAGAGTTTGGAAAGCCAAACCTGAGCTAAAAATGTGTTGGAGGTGATGAGAAAGGTGATTTAGGACAAAGTTTGAGTGAGGGTCTTGAGTAGTTGGAGGTTGATTGGGAAAGAGCTTGTCAGGCAGTCATTTAAGATAAATTGATGGGGTGGAAATTTTTATGAGACTCAGCACAACGCAGGAAAAGCTCTGATAATGGTTGCAAACCCCACAGTGACGAGGGAGTCAGCGTCTCATGACTATAACAGGGTGCACGGGGGTCTTTAAGTCTCCACAGATTCCTCCAAAGCCCAGGTAGTTGCAGAAAACAGACATTGTAGTGATCAGCACTGGAAAGAAACCAGTGCCAAGTCTGAATTAGTCATTAGTTCTTGTAATGATTAGAGGTGTAACATTAATTACTGTAAATGAAAAGGAAAAGGTAAAATGAGCTTTTGAAGAAGCAAAAGGAACCAGAAGGAAAAAAAAATACAAACCTATATTCAACTCACTGGAAAAAACCTTCTGGCTTCTTTTAACCACGTTTATGCAAAAGCAGAAGGAAGCCAGACTTGAGTTTCAGCTCCACTGACATTCATCTAAAAAAGGGTAAAACGCTGAGCCGGTGAGCCAAGTGAACTAAGGCAGCAGTGGCATGGTACTGAGTGCCTCCCTCGGTGGTAGGTAAGACTCTGATAACTATGTTTTAAAGCAAAGACATTATTGAAGATCTTGTGGGAATTGTGTAGTCCTTCAGTAAGACCTGCTGGAGACACGGTGAATTAGAATGGACTGCAGTCTTCTCATTGGTAAAGCGGGTATGTGGCTGTTTAGTCGCTAAGTCACATCTGACGCTTTTCGACCCCATGAACTATAGCCTCCCAGGCTCCTCTGTCCATGGAATTCTCCAGGCAAGCATACTGGAGTGTGTTACCATTCCCTTCTCCAGGGCATCGTCCCTGTCCAGAGAGTGAACCTGTGGCTCCCACACTGGCAGGCGGATTCTTTACCACTGAGCCACGAGGAAAGCCTGTAAAGTGGGTGTAAGTCATCTGAAAGGGATGTGGAGAGACTGAGCAAGTGATAGACATAAAGCAGTGATCCTGAAGCCCACCGTGTAATTAGAACATAAAGCGTGCCCACCCGCCCTCCAACCTCAGCAAACATGCACATGCATATGCACAGGCCTGCACACATGCCATGCCTCCATGTGTGCACACAGCACACACACACACACACACACTATACACACGCCGTACACATGTAACACATAACACACATGCCTCCATGTGTGCACACAGCACACACACACACACTATACACATGCCACACACATATAACACATAACACACACACACATGCCCATACACACAATGTAACATCCACACATGCGCATAGAGTTATGTACCCACATGTATGCACGTGCATGTGCGTGCTCACCATGTACACACATGTACACACATATACCTTTTTTTCTTGTTCCTTGCCTTGGGGGCCATCACTATTTATGAGAATAAGCACAGATTGAAAACCTGCTTTAATTTTAGCAAACGGTTAAACTTGTTTAAATGAAAACTTTAAGTTTTCCTTGCTGATAATACTTTGATAAATGTTAATGTTTCTGCATATTTAATTTTCATGGGTAGAGTCTGCCCTTGCTCAAAGGGACCAAAGGCTGAGGGTGGCCTATTGCCCACCCCTCCTGCTTTTCCAGCCGCCTCCCCTCCTCCCCTCCACTCCCCTCCCCTCCCCTCCTCTCTTCCCCTCTACTACCCTCTACTCCCCTCCACCCCTTCCCCACCTCCCCTCCCCTCTACTCCCTCCCCTCTTCCCCTCTCTACACTCTACTCCTCTCCTCCCCTCCTCCCCCGTCCCCTCCCCTCCACCCCCTCCCCTCCCCTCCACTCCCTCCCCTCCCCCTCCCCTCTCCTCTTCCCCTCTACTACCCTCTACTCCTCTACTCTCCTCCCCTCCTCCCCCCTCCCCTCCTCTCCCCTGCTTCCCCTCCCCTCCCCTTCTCCCCCTCCCTTCCCCCTTTCCCCTCCACCCCTCCCCCTCCCCCTCCCCTCTCCCCTCCCCTCCCCTCCTTCCCTCTCCCTTCCCCTCCTTCCCCTCCCTTCCCCCTTTCCCTTCCACCCCCTCTCCTCCTCTCCCCTCCCCTCCCCTCCACCCACTCCCCTCCCCCTTTCCCCTCCCCTCCCCTCCTCCCCTCCCTGGCAGGCTACAGTTCACAGGGTTACAAAGAGTCGGACACTTAGCACGCATACACTATAAACACTGCACGTGATCAGGAAGGCAGAGGAGAGCATAGACATGATGAGGAGTGCCAGGAAAGATATAAAAAGACTAAAGAAAGATCCTGAAGATGAAATACGCAATGTGTAAAATGAGATTACACAGACTGATGACTTCCCTGCTGGTCTAGGGGTTACGACTCTGATTCTACATTTAGAAATTGAAATTGAAAAACAAATTATAATAGCATCAGAAAACATGAAATCAAATGTTTATGGACACATCCCCCCACTCCTCCCCTCCTCCCCTCCTCCCCTCCCCTCCTCCCCTCTCCTCTCCAGTATCCTGCTCCCCTTTGCCCCACCCGCTTCTGAGCAAACCAGTAATGTGTCTCCCTGCAAGCCTGTCCTTGGTCACCGGTCCCCAGCGAAGACCCTGCCTGCTGAAGGCCTGAGCCATTCTCTGTCCTTGTCCTCTGCCTGTGAGCAGACTTCCGAAGCCCTCAGAGTCCCGAGAAGAGGCCTCTGTGCAATGGAGGCCCCGGGGGGCGGCGGGGGCAGCCTCTGGTGGGCTTGAGAGCAGCTGGCCGGCGGAAGGGCCACAGCCCTCTGCACAGCCTTTCTGATCTGAGGAGGACACGTGCTGTGAGGTGTTCTTTGATTCTTGAGCGAGGCAGTCACTTAGCTGCTAGTTTCGGAGGTGCCTTCTTTAGTACACGGTAGCTAATGACAGTGGTCCAAGGCAGCCGCGTTGCTTAATCGTGATGAAATGTAAACTAGCATTGTGAACACCGTGTTAAAGCTGTTGGTCTAATTAAGCAGCGCTAAGGTTTCCTCGAGTCTCCACGGTGTGACAGCTGAGGGCAGAGGCTTGCTCCCCAGGCTCCATTCAGTTGGGTTCTGGCACGTCTACTTGTCATTCATGGCCTCAAACCTTCAGTGCAAAAGTCGTGCAAAGGTTCAGCTTATCGCTGTGTGCCTCTACCAAAGGAAGAGAAGCCATTTGATGGCCTGAGTTTTAGAAACATGAGTTCTGTGTGTCCGAGATGAGAAGCGACTCCGCCGGGGCTGGTGCAGGGCCTGCTCGCCGTCCCCTTCCTGCAGTCTCTGAGGGTGCGTCTACTCCTGGCCGCAGCCTGGCGTGGAGACCAGCTGATATGGAAGGGGAGGCCTCCCTTGCCTTGGGGACGTCCTCCCAGCACTGGTCTGAGCTCCGAGCCGCTGGCTAGGCGGCTCGTGGGCCTGACGTTTATGCTTGTCTCAGAGGGAAGGGAGGGAGGGCGGGAGCAGGAAAGAAAGGACTCTTCTCCGTCAGCTTTTTCCAAAGGGCGACACAGGTTCTGAGAAGCTCCTGGGGATAAACGATGACGCAGACGTTCCAGAAGGAGGAGGCAGCAGCTCCCAAAACTAATCCCGGAGCTTCTCTTCCCAGCCCATCCTCGCCCCTGCTCTCTGTGAAGCCAGAGCATCTCCCAGGGACTCACTGATCTAAGCTCACTGACTTACATGCTGATCTAAACTCCAGCGCGATAGCTATTAGAGGCTGGACTCCCTGACGAAGCCACGGCGCTCACACAAACGTGTGTTAGAGTTGCCGGAGTCACTGTGAAGGGGAGTGAGTGGTCACCGCGGCCCTGTGCGGGCTCTTGAGCTCATCTGACGCCCAGCTGCCCTGATGGCTGAAGAGACAGGCGAGCACGGGCTCCTGTTGTGAGCAGGACACGTGGAAGCACCGTCCCCCAGGCGCCCGCGTCTTCATCAGCTCACGCCTTTCCCCCCGCCCCACACCCTTGGTGGACGGGCCCCAGCAGCCCCAGCTCCAGGCTTACTGGTGGTGAAGCGTCCGGGGCACACGGAGCTGTCTGCGTCAGAGCTCCTCCGCCAGACCCTGCCCTCACAAAGCTGCCTCGCAAGGTTCCAGCCCGTCCTGCCCCGACGGCCCCCAGCTGGAGAGGAGAGGGGCACCCGCTCTAACCCTTTCCTCTCCAAAGAGCACTCCACCAGAGACTCCGATTGGGCAGGTCTGACCCGGCTCACACGCGCCTGAGCAATGACCGCTGCGCCTGACCTGGGGTTCGCTGACCCCTAAGGCAGCTCGTGCCCAGCTTGCCAAACCGTTCAAATAATCTTCCTGACGTTCGGTCAGTTCTTTGGATGCCATCTCTACCCACTGGCCGCCTTCTTACCCTTTGCAGGAGGGTGTAAACCGAGACCCTCTCACATGGCCTCCCTGCAGGCGGTCAGTGATCTCACCCCTCCCTGGCCCCCGTCTTTGCAGAGGAGCACCCCGGTCTGATGCACGGGGTCTCTCTACACCATCATGGCCGCTTGCCTTCCCTGTTCTGGCCAGCCGTGTTTCCCACAGCGCAACTCTAAATTCCTCTGTAAGTCTGACGGCTGTAGACTCGACGACGCTGTCCCGCACCTCGTCTTAAACCTCTCAACAGTCTGGCCCGAGCGTGGAGCGTCGGTCACTTTTAACATTTATTGCGCATTATTTCACTCTCCTCTTGTGGTCGTGACAGATTTCCACACGTCTGTTTTATTCTCTTCATTAAAGCAGGTACAGAAATGTCTCTTTTTAAACATCTTAATGTTTTTACCAATTTTCATAAGAACAACAGAAAGTCCGTCTGTTAGAAAGGACAGAATCCTTCTCCAAAAAGCTGACTGTTGCTGCTCAAGATCTGAGGTCATTTACCTGAGGGGAAAGAAAGGCGCTTTGCCCGACGTGGTGACACTGATGCCCATCTGTCACCAGCACGATTCCTTCACAGAGCTGACGTGATTTTGTGGTGAGGGTGGTGGTCTGGGGCAGGCTGAACCATTTCCAGGTACTGCTCGTGCCTGGCGCACACGAGGACTCGAAAGCTGTGTTTCTAAGAACACAGAGCTTCACCACAAGAGTGATGCCTCCGTCATCGTCCACATTTGAATAATGCTTATTCCCAACAGCTGTATAACACTATCCCTGAAAGATACGGCATTTACAGATGCGGGTTACTGTGGTGTATTCTGCCGTTTTAATCAGAAAAAAAGAGTCAATCAAAGGAATTAAAATAATGTCTCAAGGTTCCCAGGTGGTGCCATGGTGACAAAGCCCCTGCCAACGCAGGAGATGCAGGTGCCATCCCTGGGTCAGGAAGATCCCCTGGAGGAGGGCATGCAGCCCCCTCCAGTATTCTTGCCTGGAGAATCCCTTGGACGGAGGAGCCTGGAGGGCTACAGTCCATGGGGTCGCACAGAGTCGGACACGACTGAGCGACTGAGAATGGCCTCCACTGACTCACTCAGGAATAGACGTAATTCCGGACCGGCTTCTAAAGTCTCTTCTGGGAGTGTCCCCCAGCGTGGCCTGAAGGTCTGGAGCTTATGTTTGGTGCATCCTTGCACGCTCAGCGTCAGTAGACGTTTCACAATCATTGATTGAACTATTATCATGGTTAATAATAACAGATAGATGGCATTATTATCTATCACAGTGCAGTTGAACAGTAGTCTCCCTGACTGGGGGTCCAGCTGGGCCCGGGGCCCTGGGTCCTCCCCGGCTGCGTTTCAGCGGGGCTGCCACCCTTGTCTCCACACAGGATGAAGAGCTGACCCCGCCCCACCCAGGCACCCCACCCAGGCGCCCCACCCAGGCGCCCCACCCAGGGTCCATGTTGACGCCCCAGGTCTGGCCTCCCCCTGGGCCTCCCGGGCCCCCACAGTCCCCCCGCAGCATGAGGTCTCCGGTCCTGCTCTGCCCCAGCCCCTCCCCGTGCACCTGTACCCCTCCCACCTCAACCTGTCCCTCCTCCTCCTTCTGGGGTCATCTCCACTCCTTCCCCCCACAGACCCTCCACAACCCGCTCCGTCCTCATGGGGCCCTGTCGCCAGCATCAGTGCGTTTATATGGAACCCTGTGCAGTTGTTTTTATGCCCAACGCTTGAGGCACAAATTGGTAGCGGGAAATGCCCCCAGACTGAAAGCAGCCTTCAGTGGGCTTTGCCAGCGGCCATCATCCTGATGGGACGCATCTTGGGCACCTCAGAAAGGCCCCCTGGCCATTCCAGCAGCCCCATCCCCCCGCTCCTCACCCACGGCCGTCACCGACTCGGCTTCCACCACCGTCGTCCGGCCTCTTCTAGAATTCCGTGTAATCAGAACAACGCAGAACCCGGGCACACAGGTTTAAATTCTTCACCCAGAAAAATGCCCTGGCGCTGCAGGCGCTCAGTAGCCCCTGGCTGCCCGTGTCTGGGGCCCAGTGTGTGTCTGGGGTGCCATTTACATATCTGCTTGCAGCTGATGGGCACCAGGGCTCTTTCCAGCCTGGGCTGCTAAGAACCAACCTGCGACGGCACGTCTTTCATTTTCATCGTCCCGGGTGAACGCAGGGCTCGGTTGCGGTTTGAGTGGTGAGTGTGTGTGTGTGACCCGAGAGGCCTGGCCCTGTGTTCTCAGAGCCGGTCTCTGCATCACGGCCCCACTGCTGGAGGGGATGCCCTTGGCCGTCTCTTCCACACTGTCGCCTGCCCTTTTGATTTCAGCCAGTCTGGTGGGCGTGACGTGACCTCTCGCTGCGGTTCTAACTTGCGTTTCCCTGATAACTAAGGGCTCGGTGTGCCTTTGGTTATGCTTTTTGCCGTCCGTGTGTTTTCTTTGGTGAATCAACTTAGAATCTTTCGCCTGGTTCTTCTTGAGTTGTAAGTGTTTGAAGATGTTGGCTACAGTGAAGAGATATAAACTTACATTTTTTTCCCCATTCACTGGTCTTTTTCATTTTCTGAAGTCTTTCAAAGCGCAGAAGTCTTAAATTCTGATGAGTTACAATTTATCAGTTCTGAGCAATTTATATGAGATCTCCTTCATTCCCAAGGGCATGACAACTTTCTGCGATGTTTTCTTCTGGGTGTTTTGTGCTTCTAGCTCTCACATATAGAGCTGTAACCTATGCTGATTTTTTTTTTTTTTTTTTGCCTGTGGTGTGAGATAAGGGGTACAGATCAACTTTCATACAAGAACATTCAGCTGTGCTGGCTCTATTTACTAAACAGACTGTTGTTCCTACTGAATTACCTTTGGTCCGTCAGTAAAAACTGTACTCTTTTCTGTTCTGCTGCTTCACGGATCTGTTGTCTTATAGCCTGACTGCCATCACTACTGCAACTTGGTAGCAAGTCTGGAGATCGGGTATTGTGAGTCCTACATGTTTGTTCTTTCTTTCAAAGTTGCTTAGGCTATTTTAAATCCCTTGAGTTTCTTTATCATTTTAAATTTACCTTGTTGATTTCTGCAAACACCTCTGCCACCGTTTTCACTTGGGTTTGTTTGTCTCTGTAGATCAATTTGGAGTGAACTGACCTTTTAACAGTATTGAATTGTTTGATCATAAATATATATCTCCATTAATTTAGATTGTTTAATTTCTCTCCGTGTTGTTTTATAGTTTTAAGGGTATGGATAAGGGGGGAATGTGTCCATAAATATCTGATTTCATGTTTTCTGATGCTATTATAATTTGTTTTTCGATTTCAATTTCTAAATGTTGCTGGAATATAGAATCACAATTGTTTTGTGTCAACAGAGTTCAGTCTGATGTTAATCCTCATCGGTATATGTATATATATATATATATATTTTGCACCTGAGGGGAATTATGGATCTTAGTTCCCTGACCAGGGATCGAACCTGAGCCCCTCGCACTGGGAGCAGAGTCGTAGCCCCTGGACCAGCAGGGAAGTCACCAGTCTGTGTGGTCTCATTTTACACATTGCGTATTTCGTCTTTGGGCTCTTTCTTTATCTTTCTATGTCTTTCCTGGCACTCCTCATCATGTCCACGCTCTCCTCTGCCTTCCTGACCACGTGCAGGGTTCATAGTACATGCGTGCTAAGAGGCTTCAGTCGTGTCCGACTCTTGTGACCCTGTGAACTGTAGCCCGCCAGGCTCCTCTGTCCATGGGATTCTCCAGGCAAGAACACAGGAGCAGGTTGCCGTGCCCTCCTCCAGCGGATCTTCCTGACCCAGGGATCGAGCTTGTGTCTCTGATGTCTCCTCGGTTGGCAGGCGGGTTCTTTACAATTAGTGCCGCTTCAGGAACCTCACTATATTTATACTAGCATCAGACCATGGGGCCACAGAGTCAGACACGACTGAGTGGCTAGCAGACTCGTGTATGGTGTATTTATAGCGGCTGCTGGGGCTTCTGTTTCGCTAATCCATCATCTCTGCCGTTTTTCTGTGTCCTTGTGTACTTCACGGGTCACTTTCCCGTCGTTCTGAATGTCTGTGCCTTAGATCAGTTTGAGCTGTGATAACAAATTACTGCAGGCCGACTGGCTCCCACAACACACGCTTCACTTCTCACAGTCCTGGGGTTGGGAAGCCCGAGGTCAGGGCCCCAGCGGATCCAGGTCTGATGAAAGCCTGTTTCCTGGTTTGCATTTTCTCACGGTGTCCACACAGGACGGCGAGCAGAGAGGAAGTGGGCTCTCGTATGCGGAGCTTCTTACAAGGGCGCTGATCCCCCCGGGGGCGCATGCGGGGGCCTTGCACATCCATGTGCCATCGCCCTGGGGACTCGGCTTCAGCGTGTGAACCTTGGGGAGCTGCAAGCATTCAGTCTATCTACAGCGCTCTAGACATCTTGTTGGGTACCTGACATTATGAATTTTACATGTTGAAGGCTGAACTTGGTCGTATATCTTTAGTTTGGGGATTCCTTCATTCTGAAGGTAGCTGTATGATTGGAATCAGATGGCTCATCTGAGACTTTCTCTCAGGCTCTGTCCTGGCAGGTCCGGAGAGGCATTTATCTTAACCCAGCTTATCTTAACCCTGTTACTGCTGAGACGGTTCCCTTCTGAGGGTGCTCCCAGGGTCCTGGAACTTGGAAGGTCGTGGTCACTGCTAATGCCAAAACCCAGCCTCTGTTTACTGGAGCCAAATAAAAGAGAATAAAACTCTGCAGAGACAGAGTTTTGGGTGAAGCAGAAAAGAGAAGCTTTGATTGTTTTGCCAGGCAAAGGGGGCCACAGGGGCTTGGGCCCTCAAGCCGGTGCCCTCCCTTGAGAGAGGAGAAAAGGGTCTCCTAGTCCAGGGAAATCGGGCTGCAGACGAGTGTGCTGGTATGTAATCTTCACCTCAGCAAAGTTTCAGAATCGTTCCACCTGGCATCCAGCTGTCAGCTGTCAGAGGCTCCACTGGTCCTAGAGGCTGTCGCTCTCTGATCTTCTTTCTGGAACGAAGGATGCTCCGAAGGAAAGGGCCGTGCGGGAGTGTTTTCTTGAAGAAGTAAACAGCAGGGGCAGAGTATAGTTCTAACCAGAAAATAATCACTTTCGAAGGGCAGTTCAGCAAGGACAGGGAAAAAAAAATCTGTGAGAGAGAGTGTTGGGCTGGGCTAAACGCTGAGGTTTAACGTGGTGGGGGTCGTCAGCCGGCGTCTGTCACAGCCCCGCCCTCAGGAGGCCTGTCTCCAGCTTGCGAGGTGTCTGCGGGCGGCCCTGCGCCCTTTCTGAGGGCTCTTCCTTGGCTGTGCTCCCCTTCCTCTTAGGACAGCTCTGCGGCCCCTGTCTCTCTGTGTGTGGGGCCCTCTCGCCTCTGCCCGTCTGCCTGGATTCTGACCCCTGTGTCCTCAGCGCCGTCAGAGGGCCGTTCTCGGGGCCTGCTCTGCACACGGGACCTGCTCCCAGTGCGAACCAGGGGCCCTCACGGAGCTCAGACCACAGTCCCCGTCCATCGCCCGGTGTCTGAAAGCTGTGATTTGATGCACTTTGTGGCGTTTTTGGTTGCTTGACGCAGTGCATTGCACTTGTTCTCTGCTAATCCCTCGTGGCCGGAAGCACAAATCTTGAGGTCATATTTCAACTGATACATTTAATCTGGTGATCTGATGGATGCTTATCTCCTCATGTGCTTCTGCAACACAGAAGCTCTGATTGCGCGTCTTCCGCAGGCAGCTGTACAAGTGCAGAGTTGAGCCAAGCGTCCCTGCGATCTTGTGTCCAGACCAGGGACCAGGCAGAGCGGAGACTCGGCCCCGGGCAGCAGAGAGGGCGTGGGTTTAGGCCATCTGGTGTGTGGTCAGGGAAGCCGCCGTGGGAGAGTCATGACACAAGAGGCGTGTGCAGGAAGTCCTCCAGGGTGACCTCTGCGTACCCGGGATCCCTCCCCCGGTATCAGTGTGGCCTCCACAGCTGAGGACGGGCCTGGCACAGCCGATGGGCTCGGGGCAGAGGCCTCCTTGTCCGTCTGAGCATCCAAGGCTGGCGTTTCTGTTCTTCCTGGCCTCCTGGGCCGACGGCGTGGGGGAGCTGCGGGAGAAGAGGGAACACTTGTTTCACATGAGTCTCAGGCTTCCAGGCCAGGGTTTTTGTCCGTGGCTGGACGACAAAGCACAGTGCTGCACCACAGCAGGTAAAGAGGGATGAGGGAGTGTGGGAAGAGGACCGCCTCCTTTCCCCTCTGCCTGTTTGTTTCAAAGTGATGGATTTCACAGGCCTTCCTGCAAGGCCCAGCTCCAGCCTGCACCCGCCTCCCGGGGAGCCCCTTGAGCTTGGAGCCCTGCGGCTCCCCTATTGGCATTCCCAGCACATCCTCAGCGCCACTGGGGTTGTTTAGCGGTGGTCAAGCCGACCCGGCCAGGCTCGGGCTTCACAAACACCAAGTGCTCAGCATTCCTCTTCAGCCAGAGTGGTCACCTGCCAGAGACTGGTTCTCCAGGGACCCAGAATTGTGCTGCCCACAGAGCCTTCCCTAACCATGCCAGCCTGAGCCTTCCTCCCTGAGGCCTGGTTTCTGAAGATGAGGGTGTGTTTGCTCCAGCAGATCAGTGGTTGCTAGCGAGTGTGTATTTTGGACACATCTGTGGCTCCTAAGTCCCTTCAGTTGTGTCTGACTCTTTGTGACCCTAGGGACCATAGCCTGCCAGTCTCCTCTGTCCATGGGACTCTCCAGGCAAGAATACTGGAGTGGGTTGCCATGCCCTCCTCCAGGGGATCTTCCTGACCCAGGGATCAAACCCAGGTCTCTTGTGTCTCTTGCACTGGCAGGCGGGTTCTTTACCACTAGCGCCACCTTGGAAGCCATGCAGTCTTTAATAGTATATATAATATTTTCAAGCAAGGACTATAAACTATAAGTATCCTAGCAATATCTACACTTCTACAGGTTTTGTTCAGTGGCATCTTGTTGAATGTGATTAAATGGAATTCTTCAAGAGTATTTTTCTGCGGAGTGAACCTGTGGCTTTGCTGGTATCACCCGTTTTTACACTCCAGATGGGGGATCGGCTAGCACAGCCCACGGCCCGCGGTTGGTCTGCCCTTTCGTCCAGGCGGCTGTTGGAAGCTTCTTTCAGGCTCTGCCAGCAGACCTGAGTAGTGGTGTCAGAGACTACATAACCTACGGATTCCAGAATATTTACCATCTGGCCTTCCATGGAAAGAGGTTACTGACACCAGTTCTCAATGAGTATTTCTGTATAAAATAGCATGCCGTGTACTCTTGTGTTGAAATGGGAAGAATTCCATTTCCTAAACTCTCTGGCTCTCCAAGAATACTCAACTGCGGTGCATTCTGCTTTCGTTCCTTCTTAGGTTCACGTCCCTCCTCTTCTCTCCACTGTGAGCCAGAGGAGGTGAAAGGTCTGCTCCCTTGCAGCCCAGGCCCAGCCTTTCTGCCCAGATCCAGCTCCAGGATGAGAGTGGTGAGCATCCTTTTTACTTTGCCTGGGAGGGTAATATCGGACAACTTGCTCCTAGAAAATTACACTGCAGCTGACTCTATCTTTGTTCACTTTCCAGGAACCAGTGAATTCCACCAACATCTACGATTCAAATGAGGACTACTTTGGATTAGCTAATAGTTCAGATTACTTACTGGATGACGACAGCTTTCTGTGTTCCTTGCAGGAGGTCAGAAGTTTCTCTGGGCTCTTTGTGCCGGTCGCTTACTCCTTGATATGCGTCTGCGGCCTCCTGGGCAATATTCTGGTGGTGGTCACCTTCGCCTTTTATAAGAAAGCCAAGTCCATGACGGACGTTTATCTCTTGAACATGGCCGTGGCGGACATCCTGTTTGTCCTCACCCTCCCATTCTGGGCGGTCAACCACGCCACCGGCGAGTGGATTTTCAGCAACGCCATGTGCAAACTGACCCGGGGCATCTACGCCGTCAACTTCAACTGCGGCATGCTGCTGCTGACCTGCATCAGCCTGGACCGCTACATCGCCATTGTGCAGGCCACCAAGTCCTTCCGGCTCCGCTCCAGAACCCTGGCTCACCACAAGCTGATCTGCCTGGCAGTGTGGGCGGTGTCCCTCCTCATCTCCAGCTCGACCTTCACATTCAACCAGAAGTACAAGCTGCAGGGCGGTGATGTGTGCGAGCCCCGGTACCATTCCGTGTCCGAGCCCATCCGCTGGAAGCTGCTGATGCTGGGGATGCAGCTGCTTTTCGGCTTCTTC
Source organism: Tragelaphus eurycerus (assembly GCA_935064755.1). Taxonomy (NCBI): domain Eukaryota; kingdom Metazoa; phylum Chordata; class Mammalia; order Artiodactyla; family Bovidae; genus Tragelaphus; species Tragelaphus eurycerus. The sequence goes on from CAKXYN010000114.1 coordinate 3,804,327, forward strand.
ATCCCGCTGGTGTTCATGATCTTCTGCTACGCGTTCATTGTCAAGACCTTAGTCCAGGCGCAGAACTCGAAGCGGCACAGAGCCATCCGCGTCATCATCGCGGTGGTCCTTGTGTTCCTGGCCTGCCAGATCCCACACAACATGGTGCTCCTCGTGACCGCCGTCAACCTGGGCCGGACGGGCCGCTCTTGCAGCAGCGAGAGGCTGCTGGGCTACGCCAAGAACGTCACCGAGGTGCTGGCTTTCCTGCACTGCTGCCTCAACCCCGCGCTCTATGCTTTCATCGGCCAGAAGTTTCGAAGCTACTTTCTGAAGATCATGAAGGACCTGTGGTGCGTGAGGAGGAAGCAGAAGGCTCCAGGCTTCTCCTGCTCCCGGCTGCACTCGGACACCTTCACCTCCCGGCAAAACAGCGAGACCGCGGACAACGACAACCCATCCTCCTTCACCATGTGACGCCCCCGAGGCCCAGCGCAGACAGGACAGAGATGCACGGGAGGCGTGGAAACGAAGCAAAAGCGAGTGGGGTTGTTCCTGCAGGATCAGGGCAGCGGGTGCTCCCGGTGCCAGAGGGTTCCCACGGGCAGCACCCCCAACTCATCCGACCCTGTCCCTGATTGCTAGCATTCCACAAAGCAGGCTTTGGGAAGCGCTGGATGACAATGAACTGCTTACAAGCGCGAACACTTTCAGGAATATTCACAAAGAAGCCTTTAACCACAGTTTCTTCTGGTCATTGCAAAACATCCCATGGCTTAAAAACAAAACGAAACAGGAACAATCAAAAGCCCTCACATAACTCATTTAGGCAAAAGATTAAACGTTTTCCATTACCATGGTTACTGTTGGCCATCACAGCAGCAAAGTGGGCTGGCTTGAGCTTTATCTCATTTCCTTGTGACGCACTCAGCTTGCGTGAGATTGTGAAAGGGCAGAAGAAAAAACAAGCTCAGAGACCGAAGAGGTGGCTGCATAAGTGCTGGTGATGCTGGTCCCCAGGGGTCAGGCGGCTGCGGTCGTCACAGGACATCAGGAAGCACAGTGTGCTGCATTTCCCTCCACGACGGCAATCCTAAAAATCAGTTAGATGAAGGTGCTTGAAAAATACTTGTTTAACAAAACATAATAAAATTGAGGCTTCTAGTACAGTTAAGAATGAAAGTCGCTTAGTCGTGTCCGACTCTTTGTGACCCCATGGACTATAGCGTCCATGGAATTCTCCAGACTAGAATACTGGAGTGGGTAGCCTTTCCCTTCCTCAGGGCATCTTCCCAACCCAGGAATCGAACTGGGGTTTCCTGCATTGCAGGTGGATTCTTTAAAGCTACCGGGGAAACGCCAGTTTGAGTTGGTTGTTTAAATTTAAAAAAAAATTAGTTTTAGAACATTTAATTGTTTAGAATACTTTTAAAGAAAGAACCAGGAAACTACCGAGACAATAATGAAAGGGCTTTTGTTCCTTCCCTTGTGATGTTAAAGAAAGATGTGTGGAGTCTGCTCATGACGAGCTTCAAATTAGCTGGCAGAGAACAAGGGTCATGTTGGTTTCTGCTGCTGTAAAGTGGTTTTACCTGAAGTCTGAGGTTAACTACAGAATAACAACTCTCTTTGACTTCATAGAAAGTTCATAGAACTCAAGTTTTGAAAATGTTTTAATATTTTGGCCACCTGATGCAAAAAGCTGACTCATTGGAAAAGACCCTGATGCTGGGAAAGACTGAAGGCAGGAGGAGAAGGGGATGGCAGAGGATGAAATGGCTGGATGGCAGCACCAGCTTGATGGGCATAAGTCTGAGCAAGCTCTGGGAGTTGGTGATGGACAGGGAGGCCTGGCGTGCTGCAGTCCATGGGGTCACAAAGAGTCGGACATGACAGTGACTGAACGCCACCACCACCACCAAGTGGAAAGCTGTCAGCACATCTTAGGGAAGCACAGATGCGGGAATTCTGTGGCCATACAGTGCTGGGGACTCTATTTTCACTGCTGAGGACCTTGGTGTGATCCCTGATAGGGGAACCAAGATTCCCCAAGCTGCATGACCAAACAATAAACAACCTCCCTGCCCCCTCCCCTGAAAAATGTGTATTAGAAAGGTCCTGACATGAACTGCAAAGATACTGACATGTTTAATGCTGACCAGCATGTTATTTGAAAGTTTCTCCTATTCTTGCAAGCCTCAGCTGTGTCTCTGTATGCATTTCAATGGGATTTCTTAAGATCCAAAGTCTGTATTTTTAAAACACGGTTTTGGCTTTGCAAAATAAAACTGCTCTGTGGGTGAAGTAGGAATCGTCTTTCAGTCTCAGGGCTCTGACTGGAGACCCAGGTGTTTAGTGGTCCCATATCTTTCAAACCTGTTAGCATGTGACTCTAGAAATCAAAGCCGAGGAGGCATCACTCAGATGCTTCTTTCGGTTTGACCAGAGCCCTGATGAGATCTGGGGAAGTGTGCTTCTAAACCCACACAGAAGCTTGCACAGCTCCTCTGCACCTGGCCCCAGAGGCGTGAAGCTTGCCTCTTTATGCAATAACCCTTCTCAGATTTCAGCCATAATGAATAAAGATGTTTTGCAAACATGCTATGTACTTTGTTTCATTAAATAGGATCCTTTTTCTTGCTGCCTTGGGCGTCAGAACAGGTGTATCAACAGCCACTTGGCACTCAGAGGCGGACACCCCTGGTCGACTCCGGATTACCACACCTCTGCTCTACATTAAATGACCTCAGACTGGTCTTTAATGGCGCCCGGGTCTTCTTTTCTCCCGTTTCTCATGTCTTCTCTCACGGTCAGGTCTGCGTGTCTTCTCTCACAGTCAGGTCTGGCTGGACCTTGAGTGCGTGGTTTCTGCCCCTCCTCTGAGTCTTTGCAAACACTGTTCTGCCGTGTTTGGGGATCAGCTGCCTGTACTTGGAGGGACAGCAGGTTCGTGCCTGCCAAGCTATTAGTAATGAATTAATCGCATGAACGTGCATAATTTCTTGCAAATGCGCATGCATGTGTTTCTAATAAATATGGACCAGAAGAAACTTTTTCTTGGCTTCTGTTACAAAGTAAGTGAGATGGTCTTGATCAGTTGCTTATGGATAACTGAGATTTGCACACACACACACATATATATGTATATATGATATATTAGCAAAGGTGAAAATTCAGGGCTGAAGTGTTATCTTCCAAACTGTACACTGATTTTCTTCTGATGAAGAGAGGCTAGCTCTTAAATGAGGCCAGCAAAGTACAATATTTTAAAATCTTCGTCAGATTTCCGCCAATGTGCCAGTCCTAGGCTTTCCTGGCAGCATCAGACAGAGTCTGGTCTAAATGAATACAGTGTGTGTGCGTGCACACAGTCTACTGGTGTGTCTCGTGGGGAGGCCTGCCGAAACAAAGGGTCACAGACCAGGCCACTCGACCAGCAGAAGCTGGCTTCTCAGTGTCTGAGGCCCTGGTGCGGCAGAGCTGGTTCTTCCCGAGGCCTCTCGCTGCCTTGCAGATGGCCATCTCACTCCTGTGTGCTCATGGCTGTGCTCCTGAGGGGTGGTGTGTGTGTTATAATCTCTTATAGGGACATCAGTCATAAAAGGCGGCATAAGTCACCTTAGGGCCACCCTAACGGTATTGTTTTTAACTTAATCAGCTCATAAAGATCCTGTCTCCAAATCTGGGCTTCCCCGGCGGCATTAGTGATAAAGAACCTGCCTGCCAATGAAGGAGACATAAGAGATGCAGGTTCGATCCCTGGGTCAGGAAGATCCCCTGGAGAAGGGTATGGCAACCCACTCCAGTATTCTTGCCTGGGAAATCCTGTGGACAGAGGGGCCTGGCGGGCTACAGTTTGTGGGGTCACAGAGAGTCAGACACGACTGAAGTGACTGAGTACACAGGCACTCCAGACACAGTCGCATTCTGAGGAAGAGGGGGTAGGACCCCACTGTTGTTAATCTGGGGGTCACAAGTCCGGCTAGCCCATAACGACTCGGTCTCTGGAGGCAGAGCGGCTCTTCATATCCAAGTGGATTTCAGGCCTGAGGACTCATTTCCAGGTGGTGCCCTCCTCCCTGGTAAGGTGCGTCCGGGCAGTTGTTCCCACTGCGGGCTTCAGTTTTCAGCTGTGCTCCCCGCTGGATGCGGACAGTGATGGTGCCGTGGTCCTGGGGGGATACCCCTGCCCGCTGGCCTGTGCTGATGATCCCACTGCAGATGGGCCTCCCCTGGGAGTCTCCACTGGCCACCTGCCCCCTCCATCCCACCCCGAGGGAGGGGGTGGTCCTGCTCCTCCAGTCCCGCCCTCAGCTCTGTAGGGGGCATTCCCCCAAACCCGGGCCACTTCTGTGCTCAAGGCAAGAGGGCACCCTCTTCTCTCCGGGTGATGGGCAGCGGCTGTGGCCACAGAAGCAGCTCTAATGGTGCCGGTGGAGGAGGGCCCTGTGTGCCCACCTGTTAGCACAGACAAGGATCCCTGGCTCAAGGCTGCAGAGGCCCCTGCTGTCTGATCAGCAGCCCATAGCCTCCCTCACAACCACGGGGAGAGTCAGGGCTTCACACGTGCTTCACATGTGCAGTCGACTAGTGGGATTGCAGCACCTCCTCCCAGCGGTGCCTGCTGCCCCGAGGGATCCGGAGGGACATGCTCGCTGCCTCGAGCTCAGGGACTCTGCATGCGGGGAGGCTGCAGAACCAGTGCTCAGAGTGAGCAGCTGGGGCTTATATTCTCCGAGCAGCTGGGGCTTATATTCTCCTGTTACGAGTCTGCAACTCACTGAAAATTGCCAGATTGCTTTCTCACATTCTTCCTAGAGTCAGTCAGTCAGTTCAGTTGCTCAGTCATGTCCAGCTCTTTGCGACCCCATGAACTGCAGCACACCAGGCCTCCCTGTCCATCACCAACTCCCTGAGTCCACCCAAACCCATGTCCATCGGGTTGGTGATGCCATCCAACCGTGTCATCCTCTGTCATCCCGTTCTCCTCCTGCCCTCAATCTTTCCCAGCATCAGGGTCTTTTCAAATGAGTCAGCTCTTCGCATCAGGTAGCCAAAGTACAGAGTTTAAGCTGAATTGCTTTGTTGTGTAATCAGCTCTGGGCATAAAGAAAGAAATGTTTTATGTGACGAAGACTAAGGAATGTAGAAAAAAAAAATTTTTCCTTTCCTTCTCCTTGAGAATTCCAGACCCCTCCCTGTCTCCTTGAGAGCCCCAGACCCCTGTCTCCTCCGTGGGGACCCCGGGCTGCTTATCAAGCTGCCCAGGAACTGACATTCTCAGTTGGACACTGAGTGACCGGGCGCACACACTCCTGACTTGTCAGGAGACGTGGTGGGGCGGACCTCCCGGACGGGACGCTGCCGCCACCTGCTGGGCAGTCTGCACTTATGGGACGTCCAGGCGACAGAGGCCCCAGCGTCTCAGAGGGCAAACCCAGAGAGGGTGTCTTCCTGCGTCTCAGTGCGTTCATCTTCACGCGAGGTCAGTCGGGGATGGGCGGCCTTCCTGGAGATGCCGTCAGAGGCGGCCAGCAGCCTGGCCTTCCCAAGGAGCTGTCCTTAGCCATCTTTCCAAGTCTGCATCCCCGACTCAGAAAGCCTGGTGTGTGGTCAGCACTCAGGTCTCATACTTCTCTCCATGAACACTTTGGTCCCACCTAAAATGCCAGCTTTGCCAACAAAGATCCGTCTAGTTAAAGCTATGGTTTTTCCAGTGGTCATGTATGGATGTGAGAGTTGGACCATAAAGAAAGCTGAGCATCGAAGAATTGATGCTTTTGAACTGTGGTGTTGGACAAGACTCTTGAGAGTCCCTTGGACTGCAAGAAGTCCAACCAGTCCATCCTGAAGGAGATCAGTCCTGAATATTCATTGGAAGGATTGATGCTGAAGCTGAAGCTCCACTACTTTGGCTACCTGATGTGAAGAGCTGACTCATTGGAAAAGACCCTGATGCTGGGGAAGATTGAAGGCGGGAGGAGAAGGGGACGACAGAGGATGAGATGGTTGGATGGCATCACCGACTCAATGGACATGGGTTTGGGTGGACTCTGGGAGTTAGTGATGGACAGGGAGGCCTGATGTGCTGCAGTTCATGGGGTCGCAAAGAGTTGGACACGACTGAGCGACTGAACTGAGCTGAAAGTGCCAGCTTTGCTGTCCCCATTTGTCTTGTGGGGGAGGAGCGACTCGCAGGCCCCGTGGGACCGAAGCCACTCCCCTCCTGCTCCTGACACCTGTCTAGTAACCACGGTAACCGCCACTGGCCTGGTACCCAGGTTGGTACCAGGAACCTTGGAACCTTGGTACCCAAGTTCCTGGCAAGCATCTGGCAGTGTCCCTCCTTCAGCCTTAAACCATCAATAGATTCCTTCCCCCCGCCAGGTTGGGGGAACAGGGTATGAATGCCACCAGGGGAGAGCGCAGGAAGCCAGCTCTGACTTAACAAGAGACTCATCACGATTCCCACATAGAGGGCTCTGCGTCTGCTCCCCCAGGCCCCTGAGACCCCTGCCACACTCAGCTTCGGTCTGAAGTGGCCCTCGATGCCAGTGCCCAGGAAAGCCCTTCCCTCTTGCGGTCTGGTGTGAGTGGGCAAGGAAGCTGGGAGACCCCACGTGCCATCAGAATCCACTGGACGCCCCCTCCCGTCTCTCACCCACGGAGGACAGCAGGGTCCCTTCATCTGCCTCTCTGCTGATGAACCAGCTCTCTTGATCAGCTCTCCACACACACACTTTAAATGTCAGGTTGGGAATTTAATTTTCAAGTAATGCAATTGCTGAGTTACCACAGTTTCCAGGGAATTTCGCTACCTCATTTTTGCTGTTTTCTTCCTTTATCTTAACAGTGTTGGCTTTTGTGTTGGCAAAAGTTGTACCCAATGTATTTTTCTAGGCAGACAGCTCTTCAGATTTTGTGATGCTGGTGTTTGGAATCACAGTGAATGTTTGCAGGATTGCGGGGGGGCAGTTCTCAGTAAGTAAAAGTATGAGAGCATCAGAGTTCTAGTAAAAATGAGAGAACCGAGTCATGGGAGACTTCTAGAGTTTCTCCCACTCGACACTGAAGTTCAGATTAGAAATCAAAGTGCCCACAACTCCCCCTGAGCTGAGCTCACAGCAGCTTGGAGGAATTATTTCCGTAAAATACATTTATTTTCTCTAGTATGGTGTGTTCACATCTAAGATCCTGATCAGGCTTAAAAAGTTTCTTTTGCTTGTATTTTAAATTTGGAAATAATGGCTGTAATTAAATATATTTCTTGAGTTTTAATAACTTGGACCGAAAGGAAATCAACTCACTCAATCCTAAAGGAAATCAACCCTGAATAGTCATTGGGAGTACTGATGCTGAAGCTGAAGCTCTAGTACGTTGGCCCATTTGAAAGAGCTGGCTCATTTGAAAAGACCCTGGTACTGGGAAAGACTGAAGGCAAAAGGAGAAGGGGGCAGCAAAGGATGAGGTGGTTAGATGGCATCATTGACTCAACGGACAGGAATCTGAGCAAACTCTGGGGGTAATGGAGGGCAGAGGAGCCTGGCGTGCTGCGTCCACGGGGTCAGAAAGAGTCTAACTCAACTTAGTGACTCAAAAACAGCAACAACGAAACTAACCGAGACCTGCAGCTCAGGCCTGGGGACTGTGTCTCATGCAGGCGTTGGGCCGGGGTCGGGGTGTGCTGAGAGCTGGCGACGTTTTTCTCACTAAGTGAAAAATTGTGTCATGTGATTATACGGCTACTAGAGTGGTTTGGGCTTTTGTCCAGAGGTGGGACACAAGTTCCTTGAGTTTGAGTCCCTTGGACAGCAAGGACATCCAACCAGTCCATCCTGAAGGAACTCAGTCCTGAATATTCATTGGAAGGACTGATGTCGAAGCTGAAACTCCACTACTTTGGCCACCTGATGCGAAGAACTGACTCATTTGAAAAGACCCCCAAGCTGGGAAAGATTGAAAGTGGGAGGAGAAGGGGACGACAGAGGATGAGATGGCTGCATGGCATCACCGACTCGATGGACATGAGTTTGAGTGAACTCTGGGAGATGGTGATGGACAGGGAGGCCCGGCGTGCTGCGGTCTGTGGGGTCACAAAGAGTTGGACACAGCTGAGCGACTGAACTGAACTGAACTAAGAAACAAACCTGACCTCTGTGCTGAACCCCGTGTGTCTAACGCAGCTGTGCGAACACACAGCCCGATCTGATAGGAGCTGAATCTAACCGAGAACTGTTCAGTTTCACGTCGAACAGAAACCAGATGCACGCGCTCTGGGGACTCCGGACTGTCCCTAACGCAGGCACAGGAAGATGGCAGAGCAAAGCAGGGGTGCGGGTGACGTGTGTCGGGGAGAAGCAAGGACCTCCAAGGATGGGAGGGCACTGCGGACAAGAGGGAAGGGTGGCCCAGGGGAAGCTGACGCTGGGGGCGTGGAGGAGAAGCGAGCCAGGAGATGGGGACTGCGGAAATGGAAATAAAGCGCCAAGAGCAGACCTCTGGACACTCGCCCTGAGAGCCGAGCTGAAATCACCACTGCGGAATGGGAGGAGGAGAGTGAGAGTGGCGGAGAGTGCTCCTCCTCGAGGAGCGGAAAGGTGTGCCCACAGGTGCAGGATTCATTTAAAGCCTCCTGCGCCTGTGGGATGCAGGCTGTGGCGGGTTTCTGCCTTTGGGTCTGAGCGCAGAACGCCTCCTTCTCCAGGAAACCCAGGGTTCTGCCTCTAAGGCCCCCTCCTGATCGGACGAAGCCCACCCCAACAGGAAGGGTGAGCTCCTCTCCTCATAGGCAGATGCTGGCCCATCCACAGACGCCTCCATACAGCGCCTGGATTAGGGTCTGGTGAGTCACTGGGCACCCAGTTCTGGCCGTGTGGACACAGACAAGTACCCATCACACTGACCAAAGAAGGGAAACTGAAAAATGCATTTGAAATTCAGTGAGGCGCAGGTTGGGCTTCCCAGGTAGTCAGTGCTTTAGGGTAAGGGTCTGTCAGTGAGCCTGCTGCTCAGAGCTCAGTTGGCAAAGAATCTGCCTGCGATGTGGCAGACCTGGGTTCGATCCCTGGGTCAGGAAGATCCCCTGGAGAAAGAAGTGGCAAGCTACTCCAGTATTCTTGCCTGGAGAATCCCATGGACAGAGGAGCCTGACAGGCAACAGTCCATGGGATTGCAAGAGTCAGACATGACTTAGCAACTAAATCACCACCACCATAGGTCAATTAAGCCACCTCAGTGTTCGTTTACTGTGATGAAGGGGACTTTTCTGGGAGCAACGTACCGTGATCATATGGGCTTCCCAGGTGGCTCAGTGGTGAAAAAATCTGCCTGCCAATGAAGGTGACATGGAGATACAGGTTCAGTCCGAGTCAGGAAGATCCACTGGAGGAGGGCATGGCAACCCACTCAAGTATTCTTGCCTGGAGAATCCCAGGGACAGAGGAGCCTGGCGGGCTGCAGTCCACGGTGTCGGACATGACTGAGCACACACACAGCAGCAGGGAGGTGCAGACCGGAGTCCACGAAGGCATAGCTGCTTGCAGGGACCAGAAGGGCCACCCAGTGGCCAGGACGGACTGGCAGGGAAGTCCACTCCAGGGTGGGGCTCCACCCCCACCAAGGCCTGCAACGGGGCGGTCTGTGCCCAGTGCTGGCAGGTCTGCCAGTTTTCAAAGAAGAGGTGAAAATCTAGACTTTTTAAAAATGTAGAGTCTTGGGTCTTCTTAACTACGTATAGTATGCTGCTGCTGCTAAGTCGCTTCGTTGTGTCCGACTCTGTGCGACCCCATAGACGGCAGCCCACCAGGCTCCCCCGTCCCTGGAATTCTCCAGGCAAGAACACTGTGGGTTGCCATTTCCTTCTCCAATGCGTGAAAGTGAAAAGTGAAAGTGAGGTCCCTCAGTCATGTCCAACTCTTAGCGACCCCATGGACTGCAGCCCACCAGGCTCTCCCATCCTTGGGATTCTCCAGGCAAGAACACTGGAGTGGGTTGCCATTTCGTATAGTATAAGGCAAATTAAAAATTACTTGTGAGTCAACGAGAAGCCTTCTGTGGGTGGAATGCAGTCTTCGGGCAGCTGTTAGAATTCTGAGATGGACAAGGATTTAACAATCTAGACACAGCGGCAGCCTGAGGAGGCCCCTCCTGCACCCCTGGCTGGTCAGGTGGGTGCTGTGATGGTGCAGTGCACGCCAGGTGGCAGGGTGCACGCCAGGTGGCCGGGTGCACAGCCAGGTGGCAGGGTGCACAGCCAGGTGGCAGGGTGCATGCCAGGTGGCCGGTGCATGCCAGGTGGCAGGGTGCACGCCAGGTGGCCAGTGCACAGCCAGGTGGCAGGGTGCACACCAGGTGGCAGGGTGCACGCCAGGTGGCCGGTGCACAGCCAGGTGGCAGGGTGCACGCCAGGTGGCAGGGTGCACGCCAGGTGGCCGGTGCACAGCCAGGTGGCAGGGTGCACGCCAGGTGGCAGGGTGCATGCCAGGTGGCAGGGTGCACGCCAGGTGGCAGGGTGCATGCCAGGTGGCCGGTGCATGCCAGGTGGCAGGGTGCATGCCAGGTGGCCAGTGCACAGCCAGGTGGCAGGGTGCACGCCAGGTGGCAGGGTGCACGCCAGGTGGCCGGTGCACAGCCAGGTGGCAGGGTGCACGCCAGGTGGCCGGTGCACAGCCAGGTGGCAGGGTGCACGCCAGGTGGCCGGTGCACAGCCAGGTGGCAGGGTGCACGCCAGGTGGCAGGGTGCATGCCAGGTGGCAGGGTGCACGCCAGGTGGCAGGGTGCATGCCAGGTGGCCGGTGCATGCCAGGTGGCAGGGTGCATGCCAGGTGGCCAGTGCACAGCCAGGTGGCAGGGTGCACGCCAGGTGGCAGGGTGCACGCCAGGTGGCCGGTGCACAGCCAGGTGGCAGGGTGCACGCCAGGTGGCAGGGGAGGGGGGGGTGCACGCCAGGTGGCCGGTGCACAGCCAGGTGGCAGGGTGCACACCAGGTGGCAGGGTGCACGCCAGGTGGCAGGGTGCACGTCAGGTGGCCGGGTGCACGCCAGGTGGCCGGTGAACGCCAGGTGGCAGGGTGCATGCCAGATGGCCAGTACATGCCAGGTGGCCATGCAGGGCTGTGCAGGGCCTCAGAGGTTGAGCCGGGACCCTCTCTCCTGCTCCATCTTCCACGCCCTGTGCAGCACACTCACATCTCTGTCTTCTGCCCTCTGAGCCTCACGTGGGGCCAGGAACACCCTGAGGCATGGTCTCTACTCTGCCCTCCCCTACAGGGAGGTAAAGTGAAGTCACAGGACAAAGACTGGCACGTTAAGCAAACTGTCCCATTGAATGCAAAGGTGGAAACCATCTGTGCCGCCTGTCCAGAGGCTGGACTGACAGACAGAAGCTCCCATCAAGTCCCTGACAGCCCAGCCTGGGGTGGGGAGTGCCCAGGGAGGTGGCGGGGCTGGTGAACTTGGGGTGTCAGCCTGGGTACGAGGGGGCGGCGGGGGAGGGTGTGAAAAGGGCCGGCGCCTCACAGCTCTGGGTCTCCCGATGTCTGATTGCAGTCGGCAGACGGCTGCTCTGCAGGGAGCCGTGCACTGAAGACCCCAGGCGTCCAGTGGGCACAGGTCAGGACGTGGTTCCGGGGGGCTGGCTGCCCTCCCAGCCGTCCTTTCAGTGAATGTTCATCTCTCTTTCCGGATGGAGACGTGGGCCCCACCTGGTGATGGGTTCGAGTTTCCCCGGCCGAAGGGCGGTGAGGCTGAACCTCCAGCTGAGGCCGAAGCACTCCCGGGGACAGCAGCCCGTCCCGCCCTGACTCCAGGCTCCTGGGGGTCCCATGCCTGAGGCTGGGCACGGGGGGCCTTCAGCTCTGCGTCCAGGGAGTGGCTTCTCCGACCACCCTCAGGACACGTGTCTTCCGGCCTACGGTTCCAGTGAAAAAGAGACTTAGACATGGAAGCTGTCTGGAATCTCGGTGGATTACAGAGCAGGGTGGCCTCAGAACGAACCCGCTGAGGGCCTGGTTCTCGCCTTCTTCTCCATCTCTGAAGTCGTCAAGTGTTTCCTGATTTTTAAAGAAACGTTTCTCCCCTTCACATCCCTTGGGAGGGCTACTATAAAAGCGAACAAGCAGCCAGAAAATGATAAGGGCTGGCAAGGAGGTGGAGAAGTTGGAACCCTCGTGCACTGCAGGCAGGACCGTGGGTACACTGTGGGGAGTCCTCAGACAGCTAGACCTGGAGTCACAGGGTCCAGGCTCCTCTGTGGGGACGGCCTCCACCCATTTTAAAAAGATCCCCGTTGAACGGTGAATAAAGTGAATTTTTAAACTTTAAAATCAGGTTGATTTGTGTATGTATTTATTCTGCAGATTTATTAAGCATCTTCTGTGCACCAGGCCTGGTGCAAGGAGCCTCCAGGGTGGGGAGCGCAGACGGGAGGCCCACGGAGGCCTGTGGGCCAGGGTGAGGCAGGCCACGGGCAGGGGTGGCGGGGAGGGGCTCCTGGGACAGAGTCAGGAGCGTCCCAGGCCGGAACCCGCACTGGCAGTCTGTGTGACCCAGGCGGGTGCAGCGGCTGCTAGAGTCTGGAAAGGGGAAGGAGAAGGTGGCCTCGAGTTTCAAAGCGCGACAGCATGATCTGAGCAGAGAAAGAAATACATCTCTCGTAGGGAAATCTGGGTCAGAGCTGAGGCAGGGCTGAGATTTGCAAGACACACAGCAGGGCTGGGGACCCGCCGTGTTACAAGAAGCGAGTCACGGGAGAAGGGAAACCAAAACCTGCCCCCCGCAGCAGAGAGGCTGTGGTTCCGACTCCGTTGACACTGTCTACTCACAGTTTCATTCTGAGTCATGTCCTTACTCAGGGAAGATATTCTGGAGAAGACAGCCTCTGTGCGGTGTCTTTAAAGAAAAGGCCTTCCAAGTGCAGAGCTGGCAGGACTAGGCGGCCAAAACATCCTCAAAGATCTATACACAAAAGTTTGTCCCGTTTCACAGGATCCTTAGAAAATACGCAGAAAGGAATTACTGGAAGGAGAGAATAACAATAAAGCTTTGATTTAGCAGAGCTGCTGGGCACCTGGCTCAGGAGGCTGTGTTGAGGGTGTGTAGGTAAACAGCTGAGACCCCAAAGGGACCCCAGGCTTGTGGGGACGTGAAAAGAGCTTGCCGACTGAGCAGGTCAGGTGGAGACGGCCAGGCAGCCTGCTGTTCGCCGAGTCCTGGGCCAGGCTCTGTGCCCAGTTTCATGTCTTGTTTCAGCCCCATGACCGCCCCGTGTGGTCTGTCTCTACTGTCCCCGTTTGACAGGAGAGGAAAGTTCAGAGCAGTTGGATGAGCTGTCCCAGGTCACAAGGCAAGGAAGTCATGGAGAAGCATGCTGACACGGGGCCCTGGGCATGACCGCTGACCCTGGGACGCCCAGCCTGGCTGCACGGCAACAGAACTGACGCTGTTGCTCCGTGGCGTCCGACTCTACGACCCCTTGGGCTGCAGCCCAGGCTTCTCTGTCCATGGGCTTCTCCAGAAAGAATACTGGAGTGGGTCGCCATTGCCTTCTCCAGGGGATCTTCCTGACCCAGGGATCAAACCCGGGTCTCTTGCATCTTCTGCATTGGCAGGCAGATTCTTTACCCTGGAGCCACCTGGGAAACCCAACAAAATTCAAGAGGGGGCTTCAAACCGACCCATGCCCTCAGACCAACTGAGTCAGAACCCCCGGGGTGAGCTGAGGCATCCAGATTTCAAAAGTTCCCGGACTGATATGACAGCAAGTCCAGGAAAGGGTCATCAGGACCCTGAGGGGCAGAAGTTCTGTGACGAGACCTCCCCGTTTGGCCCTGCTGGGTGTGGGCAGAGCCACTGGCCCCAGCGTTGTGGAAGGAGCCTGGCAGGACGGTGTGTGGGAAGCAGGCAGTGCCCAGTGTGCGCCAGCAAGCCTGTCCAGATGGTCACGTGGGCTGGCTTTGCCCATCCCCACCCAAGCATACCTGATGTCTAGATGGCTACATGTTTTCAGGGTGTGGATTTACCTGCGTAGGGACATAAATGTCATCAGCACGAGGACGGTTAGTTTCTTAACCGTAACCCTAACTGGGTTATCAATAAGGCTTATGGGGAACTTATCATAATATGGGAAACGCTTACATTGAACGTTAGTTTCTTTAAGTTCAGTTCTGTTGCTCAGCTGTGTCTGACTCTGCGACCCCGTGGCCTGCAGCATGCCAGGCTTCCCGGTTTCTTTAAAGCAGCGTTTAAAACTGTATGTGCAGTAACATCAAAGGAAGAAAAATGGAGATAATTCTTTACTCTGAGACAGAAGAAATACAGTTTAGAATCCACATCAGAGAGTTTACTCAGCGGCATCACATTTCATCTGGTCCTGTTTCCCTCCTAAGTCCTTTGAAATTCTGTTCACTCGGGAGGAACTGAACTCCGAAAAGAAAGTGGTGTTGCTGGGGGACCCGCGTTCCCCGGGACCCCTGGGCATACTGGATGCCTAGTACTGTGGCCTGCATCCTTCAGGGGCACAGTAGAAAGGCCATGCCCACATTTTAAGTCTGGTTCTGGCACGGAGCCTACGTAGGAGGCACACAGATCCTGGAGAGGAGGTAGCTTTGCCATTTTCTGTTGCCTAATTCCAGCAGCTCTAACATTAAATACTGCAGCAATCATAGAGCCACCTTCTGGGAAAAGCAGAAGTCTCTCCCGGGGGCGGTACGGGTAAAGGTCATGTGAGGCCCAGTGCGGGCTGCACGGGGCCCAGTGCCGGCTGCATGGGGCCCAGTGCTACAGGCAGACCCTGGGACCGAGTGATATAGGCAGATCGCGGGACCCAGTGCTCCAAGTGGACCCCAGGACCCAGCCCTACAGGTGGACCCCGGGACCAGTGCTGCAGGCCTCGTCTAAGCATCTTAGAGTCTCTCTGGGGTGGCACCACCGTCTTGAGCAGAGAACGGGAGATGAGGCAGATGTGAAGGTGATGTTCCAAGTGCTCTGTCAGCAGCATGGGCTGCACATCTGGGACATCATTTAAGAGAAAGAGGAGAAGAGGCTGCTGTTGACGGTGTCCAGGGGCTCTGCTCACCTTCTCTGCGGTGGCCTTGCTCCTGGCCGGGCCCCAGCCGCCTTGCTCAAAACTTCCGCATTGCGGGCACTGGGTGGAAAGCACGCTCTCACACGCAAAGCGCTGTCTCACTCCGAGTGCTTCTCCCAAGGGGCTCAAACAGAGCAGGGGAAGCAGACGGATCTCAGAAGCACATAGCTGTTCAAACCTTAGAGAGTTCTACAAGCACTTTCGAGAGGTTTAGTAAGAAAGCACTCCTAATAATAAAGGTAGGCACTGACCGTGCTGTCTTGGGTGTGACCTATAATTTATGCACGTGAAGCTTGAGTTTATCAAACTGCGGTGAGCTAAGCAGAGCTGAGCATGGGACGCTTACAGCCGGTGGAACCTGGCTTCAGGCCCGAAGCCCCACTTCCCCATGGCGGTTACACAGTTTGCACAGTAGATGCAAAAGAGCAGTTTTCATTTACAAACCAGCACAGGAAGCTAAAGTGATCTGCCAACCCCAAAGAGCCAGAACCACGCCAGCCATGCCGCCTGCCTCCTCCTCCCCCTCCCTCACCAGACACCAGAGCATCTTGGCTCAGCTGTGAGCGTGGGGCCAGAGCTGAGCGGGTCAGCCCGTCTCAGGATTGTGTCACGGAGACTGTGCTGGCTCAGTTTCGAGTGGTGGCTCCGTGAGGCTCCATCGCTGGAGGAAATCCCAGTGAACACGGCGGGGAGTGTGTAGTGCCTAATCCTGACTTCCCATCCTGCTTGCTCGCCCCTGGGGGAGTCATCCTGGAGACGGGGAAGGGCGGTTGGTCCTCAGGAGTCAGAGTCTCTGAGGTCCCAGCCCGGGGCCTCTGTGTGCGGCTGGCGGGTCCGCAGGGTGAGGGTGTAGAAGAGCTTGCGGTAGGAGTGCCGGAAGGCGGGGCTGGAGAAGCAGTAGACCACGGGATTCAGCACACCCTGCAGGTAGGTGAGGCTGCAGGTCACATCGGCCGCGTGGACCGCGGCGCTCCGGAGCCCGCAGGCCCGCGCGGCAGCCAGCAGGATGCGGGCCACGAAGCAGGGCAGAAAGCACAGCGTGAACAGGACGACCACCGCGCCCACCAGCGCCTGTGCCCGCTGCAGCTTGGGCTGCTTGTCTGGCTCCCGCAGCCGCTTCCGCAGGGTCCTGAGGATGCCCACGCTGGAGAACAGGATGAGGCCGAAGGGCAGGATGAACTGGACGAAGAAGAGCGCCTCCTGCCAGAGGCGGCGGAAGGAGGACTCTTCCCGGGGCTCGGAGCTGGGGCAGTCCGCCTCCGAGAGGAGCGCGCTCTGGTGGGTAAGCGCGGCCATGAGCAGCCAGACGAGGACCGAGATGCCCCAGGCCGCCCGCAGGGACAGCGCGTTGACCCTGAGCCTGGAGTGGACCACCCGCAGATAGCGGTCCAGGGTGACGGCGGTGAGGAAGGCCACGCCCGCCCCGCGGCACAGGGCACTCAGGAAGAGCAGCGCCTGGCAGGACGTGTGCCCCAGGCCCCAGCTCTTGTGTCTCAGGTAGAAGGCGGCGTGGAAGGGCAGGCAGCCGGCCAGCAGGAGGTCCGCGAGCACCAGGTGGAGCAGGTAGACGGCGTAGGGCTTCCACACCTTCAGGCGGAAGAAGAAGGTCCAGAGCGCCACAGCGTTGCCCAGCGTGCCCAGCCCGCACTCCAGCAGCAGCAGCGAGGCCGTGGCCACCTCTGCTGCACGGCTGTGCTCCGAGCAGTTGGGCAGCAGCATGTTGCGAGTCCCCGCTGTGCGTCTGTCTGGGGGGCTGAGGCTCTGGGAGCGGAAGGCAGGGACGGAGCCCAAGGCTGTCTGTGCTGGTTCCCACCCGGACAGACGGCACACTGACAGCATCCGGATGAAGTCAAGGACAAAGTAAAGTCTGGGGAAAGAGGATCAGGAGCAGAGGGAAAAAACCCTTGCAGTTTTGTTTTGCCCTGAAAAAGGGGGAAATTGTGTTTCGCTTCCTGTCATCCTGTGTTAGATCCAGCACTTTATCCTGTGGGTGTGTGTGGCCCCTGAGGGGCTTGGGAAGTTCAGGAACACGTTATAAAGTTAAGATAGTGGTGGGAACAGATTGTTCTTGAGTTTGCAGTCTTCTGACAGTCAGACCCGGGGCTGCGATCCCCGAGAGGAGGACGTGGACGACCCGGCCATTCGACGGTTGCTGCTTCCACTTATCCTTTCATTTCATCAGAGCTCGTCTTCTGTTGAGGAGAAGACCCTCCCCTCCCCTCCCACGCTCCCCGCCTGGGGACCCGCACCCCCGGGTCTCCACGGGCTTGGAAAGCAGAGTAAAATCAGGGACGGGTCTGGGTGCACAGACTCCGCCAGCATGTCCGGCCCACAAGCCCAGGGATGCGCTCCGCATGCTGGTGACGCTCTGTGTGCCTCACACAAGTAGAGTCGAAAACTAGACACTGGTGAACCCGTCGTTCAGACCCATCCTGACCCTGGTTCACCCGGGTCTCGGCCCGCAGTTCACCCTGATTCTTCCTGTTTCTGTTCAGCCTGAATTTTTTTTCTTTCTTTCTTTTTTGACTTCATGACATACAGGATCTTAGTTCTCTGGTCAGGGATTGAACCGGTGCCCCCGCTATGGCAGTGTGAAGTTCTTACTGCTCCATCACTAGGGAAGTCCCAGTTCAGCCTGGTTTGAGCTTTGGAGTCAAATAGAGTTTAGTTCCATCCGGCTTCCCCACTTAGCAGCTCTGCGGGGTGCATGTGGGGACATCAGCATGCAGGGTCGCTATGTCTGGGACTCCTACACGCGCGGCGCTGCGCACTGTTATCCGGGACATCACGGGTGCCGGACACGGGTGCTGTGGTCGTCATTAACCTCCATCCAGTGCTTAAACTTTTAACAAAACTCATTTTTCTCCAAACGCAGTGATACAATTCCACACCTGACTTCAGTTCCAAGTGCTTACAACGCCTTCGTTGCTGACGCCTAAGCTGGAAGCTTTAGGGGGTTTTCCAACAGTGAGGACTCCTAGCTGCTGTGCGTTCTCCGTGTTTCAGGCGCCGTCGTGCGCGCACCTGTTACTGCTTTGAACTGAGAGGTGCGAGGTGCAGAAGGTACAGGTCTAAGCCCTGCATTGTGGATGGAGGCGCGGCAGCTCAGAGAAGCGAGGCCACTCGCTCCAGGTCACAGGGCGGTGAGCGGCAGGGGTTGTGCTCCCAGCCCAGCCTGCCCCAGAGCCCGCATCTCAGCCACAGTGCCCACGACTTCCACACCTGAAGCAGCCTCACTCCTGTGTGCATGAAAAGTCCAGATCTCAGCAAGCCCGCTGTGGCCTTTGATCTGCGTGACTTTTCAGGCAATTTGACTTGCATTCCTTCTTGCTTTAATTTTATCCGGTTTTCCTTTCCAGCTGGACCACCAGCCCACACATTCTTCCTTCTCTGCATCATGCAGGTTCGCCTGCCGCTTATTTGCTAAGAAGGTGCATTTGGAGAGTCGTCTAAGCTTTTACAGTTGCGGAAACGTCCCACCTGGTACCTCCGGTGACACTTCCAGGGACATGAGAGGGCTGGCTGGAGACCACCAGCTCGTCTCCAGGGATGCTGTGGTTCATGGTGATGCCCAGGAAAGCTGGCACTTACTCAACTGCTCAGGAACAGAAGTTACACAAAGGCAGGAAAGAAACGGATTAAATCATTTCAACGCATTGAAAACTTGGAGATACCTTTAAATCTACTACCCCTTAACTGCAGATTCAGAGTATACCAAAAACTTTCTAAATTATAAATACTATAGCTCAATAGGTAATATAAATATTAATAATTATGTATTTTCCTTTTAAATATAAAAAATCAAAGTTATAGAGTAAAAAAAAAAGTTCTGCTTCTTTTTCTCAGCATACTGGTGCGTTCTCTTTACTTCTGGAAGATGGTATTCTCCTTTAAGAAGTTTGTTGTGATCCGCACAAAGGCTTTGGTATAGGCAATAAAGCAGAAATAGATGTTTTTCTGGAACTCTCTTGTTTTATCTATGATCCAATGGATGTTAGCAATTTGATCCCTGGTTCCTCTGCCTTTTCTAAATCTAGCTTGAACATCTGGAAGTTCATGGTTTGCCTATTGTTGAAGCCTGGCTTGTAGAATTTTGAGTATTACTTTGCTAGTGTGTGAGATGAGTGCAATTGTGCAGTAGTTTGAACATTCTTTGGCATTGCCCTTCTTTGGGATTGAAGTGAAAACTGACCTTTTCCAGTCCTGTGGCCACTGCTGAGCTTTCCAAATTTGCTGGCATATTGAGTGCAGCACTTTCACAGCATCATCTTTCAGGATTTGAAATAGCTCAACTGGAATTCTATCACCTCCACTAGCTTTGTTCATAGTGATGCTTCCTAAGGCCCACCTGACTTCATATTCCAGGATGTCTGGCTCTAGATGAGTGATCACACCTTTGTGATTATCTGGGTCATGAAGCTCTTTTTTGTACAGTTCTTCTGTGTATTCTTGCCACTTCTTCTTAATATCTTCTGCTTCTGTTAGGTCCATACCATTTCTGTCCTTTATTGAGCCCATCTTTGCATGAAATGTTCCCTTGGTATCTCTAATTTTCTTGAAGAGATCTCTAGTCTTTCCCATTCTGTTGTTTTCATCTATTTCTTTGCATTGATCACTGAGGAAGGCTTTCTTATCTCTCCTTGCTATTCTTGGAAATCTGCATTCAGATGCTTATATCTTTCCTTTTCTCCTTTCTTTTGGTAAAGAAACAGTCAAATACACAGAACGTGATAAATTTGCTTTACAGGGCTTTGAGCTTTTCTTGAGACATTTCCTTCTGTCCCAGCAGGTGAAACCCCAGAAACCCTTCTGTGGCGCCCATGCCAGTGAGCAGATTTGGTCCACAGGGGACAGGCTCCCAGAGGGTGGCTCTGGCGAGGGTCCCTGCAGGACCCGAGTTTTGGCAGGGATCCCATGCCGCTGTTGAAATTTCCATGCTATGAGTGAACAAAGGTCCCTGGAAGCTGTGCCACGTGGAAGAAAGGCAGGGAGAAGGGCTGTCGCCTCTGGGGGCCTGCGCTTGCTGGAGGAGCCCTCACACCTGGGGAAACTCACCAGAAGGGGCTTCACCGAGGGGCTGGGTGTGAGCAACATTCATCCAGGGCCCCTTTCTCCTTCTAGACCGAGGATCCATACGGGAGCTTGAAGTGTGGACAATGTGTGAGCAGGGCGGCAGCTACCAAGGTTTTGTAAGGTGGCAAGTCTTCTCCTGCCTTAACCACATTTGGGCCGCAGCATAATCTTCAGTTCAGTCACTTAGTCGTGTCTGACTCTTTGTGACCCCATGGACTGCAGCATGCTGTTTATGCAGCTACACAGATGGACCCAGAGATGACCACACTTAGTGAAAAAAGTCAGAGACAAGCACCACGTGCTGTCACCCACGTGTGGGATCTGGAGGACGCAGATGAACCAGACAGAGAGGACAGGTTTGCGGTTGCCACGGGGTTGGGGAGGCTGGGGGACGGATGGCCTGGGAGCTTGGGCTTAGCAGACGCCAGCTATTACAGACAGGACGGATAAACGACCAGTTCCTACTGTAGAGCACAGGGAACTGTCTCCAATGTTCTATGATAAACCATAACGGAAAGAACGTGAAAAAGAACGCATGTCTGTGTAACTGGGTTGCTTTGCTGTACGGCAGATTTTAGCACAGCATTGTAAATCAACTGTATTTCAATAAAACACTTTTTAAAAAAGCCCTCATGTGATGATGAGCTAGTAGATATGGACAGTGTGTGCACATGCGTGTCTGTGTGGGCATCACAGGTCTCTACACTAAGCTGAGAGGAGCTCAGCTAGTTTTTGGGCAAGATGACTGTTACATCAGATCTTTCAAATTTGCTTTGAAGACAACTTGGATAACTGTTGTTAGGGCGTCATGGCCCCTGGCTTGCACTCCTCCCCACGCCTGGTCCAGGGGCTGTGATGCTGTGGTCCTGAGTTCGCGTCCCTCTCCTCGCCCTCCCGGTAGAGCCTGGGGGGCGGGGGTGGGGGGGTGGTCAGTGCAGCTGCCTCATCCCCACCACCCCCGCCTTCTGCTGCCACAACCCCCCCACCCCTGACACTTGGACCACCACTCGGAGGACGCACAGCTTGAAGAATTAGGAGAAACTGATGCTCATTTTCCTAGGCACAGGTCCATTTTTTTGCAGAGGAGTCTCAGATTTTGTCTCATGGCCAGTCTGATATCATCTCAGTGCACGGCAAATGGGAAGCAGAGGAAAGCACAGTGAAACGGGAAGTCGCTGTCACACAACCGCCCGTCACACGTGGACTTTCACACACAGACGGGGTCGCCCAGCAACTGCTGTCTGCAGCTCGTCCTCCTGCCGGGCCACTCTCTCAGATCAGCAGACGTGCCCTGCGTGTGGGGTGGGCTTCCTGGCAGGTGGTGTGACTGCCCCCGCCTCGTGCCCTCCGGCCAGCGCCATCTGCGCTCTCTTGCCTCCTTTCTGCTCTTCTTCCCCCCTTCAGACGTGAAAATGGCCAACCATGCTTATGAGATCGATTGGAAAGTGGGCTGCTGCTGCTAAGTCGCTTCAGTCGTGTCCGACTCTGTGTGACCCCATAGACGGCAGCCATTAGGCTCCCCCATCCCTGGGATTCTCCAGGCAAGAACACTGGAGTGGGTTGCCATTTCCTTCTCCAATGCATGAAAGTGAAAAGTGAAAGTGAAGTCGCTCAGTCATGTCCGACTCTTAGCGACCCCATGGACTGCAGCCTACCAGGCTCTTCCATCCATGGGATTTTCCAGGCAAGAGTACTGGTGTGGGGTGCCATTGCCTTCTCCGGGAAAGTGGTCTAGTGGGCTTTAAATTCTCGTCCTCAAGAGATCAATCATGACTCTCCAATCACACATGTTCATGCCCTTCCAGACATCTTTGCCTCTGTCTGTGTGTCTCTCAGGAGGGTGTGATACCTGCATCCACCTAACTAACGGTGCTGCAAGGCTGCCCGTCACCCGAGGGAACACTGAGCTCCTCAGTCTCGGACTGATTCTTCCAAAGAAAATGTGTCCCTCCCAAGTGTAAACTCACAGGTTAAAAACTTTAGAATTTACTTCCACTTCCTTATTATTAAGGTGATCTATTCTGTCATAGAACATATAGGGAGCTGTAAAGTAAAATAAAAAACATTTTTCTTGCTTTTTCCGAATCCCACTACTTAGACACTGTTTGCCAAAATTTTGGTAAGTTTCCTTCCAGTGCTTTCTATCAGGTGCTGCTTCATAGTTTGCTGCTGCTGTTGTTCAGTCACTTAGTTGTGTCAGACTCTCTGCGACCCCGTGGACCCCAGCACACCAGGCCTTCCTGTTCTTCACCATCTCCCAGAGCTTGCTCAAACTCATGTCCTTTGAGTCAATGATGCCATCCAGCCATCTCATCCTCTGTCATCCCTTTCTTCTCCTGCCTTCAATCTTTCCCAGCATCAGGGTCTTTTCCAATGAGTTCACTCTTCACATTAGGTGGCCAGAAATTGGAGTTTCAGCTTCATCATCCGTCCTTCCAATGAATATTCAGGAATGATTTCCTTTACAATTGACTGGTTTGATCTCCTTGCAGCCCAAGGGACTCTCAAGAGTCTTCTCCAACACCACAGTTCAAAAGCATCAGTTCTTTGGCACTCAGCTTTCTTTATAGTCCAACTCTCATATCCATACATGACCACTGGAAAAACCATAGCCTTGACTAGATGGACCTTTGTTGGCAAAGTAATGTCTCTGCTTTTTAATATGCTAAGTTTGTCATAGCTTTTCTTCCAAGGAGCAAGCATCTTTAATTTCATATCTGCAGTGATTTTGGAGCCCCCCAAAATAGTCTGTCACTGTTTCTATAGTTTCCCTATTTATTTCCAATGAAGCGGTGGGACCAGATGCCATGATCTTAGTTTTCCGAATGTTGAGTTTTAGTTCAGCTTTTTCACTCTCCTCTTTCACCTTCATCAAGAGGCTTTTTATTTTCCTCTTTGCTTTCTGTCATAAGGGTGGTGTTATCTGCATATCTGAGGTTATTGATATTTCTCCCTGCAATCTTGCCAGCTCGAGCTTCATGCGGCCCAGCATTTTGCATGATGTACAGTACGTATAAGTTAAATAAGCGGGGTGACAGTATACAGCCTTGATATACTCCTTTCGCTACTTGGAACCAGTTTGTTGTTCCACGTCTCGTTCTAACTGTTGCTTCTTGACCTGCATACACGTTGCTTAGGAGGCAGGCAAGGTGGTCTGGTATTCCCATCTGTTTAAGAATTTCCCACAGTTTGTTGTGATCCACACAGTCAAAGGCTTTAGTGCAGTCAGTGAAGCAGATGTTTACAAAGTGGATTTTTTTTTCTCCATTTAATCTGTAATATTAAATAGCTTCTCATGTCATTATGCTTTGAAATGTTTGGAAATCAGCGTCACAGACAAGGTGCTGCTAAGTTGCTTCAGTCGTGTCCAACCCTGTGTGACCGCATAGACGGCAGCCCACCAGGCTCCGCCATCCCTGGGACTCTCCAGGCAAGAACACTGGAGCGAGTTGCCATTTCCTTCTCCAATAAATGAAAGTGAAAAGTGAAAGTGAAGCCGCTCAGTGGTGTCCGACTCCTAGCGACCCCATGGACTGCAGCCCACCAGGCTCCTCTATCCATGGGATTTTCCAGGCAAGAGTACTGGAGTGGGGTGCCTTCGCCTTCTCCAACAGACAAGGTGGGGGATATCCTACAGCTGCGCCTTAATCTATGCCACTAACTGCGACTTTACAAAAGGTTCTAAGAGACAGAACTTGTTTCCAGGGTATAGGAGGGCTTTGCATGGGTCTGATTTCAATTTTTGTTGTTCTTAGTAAATAGATGTAGAGTTGACGCAGAAGACTGTGCATTTCTTTGGTTTTCTTTATAGATCTTTTAGGCCAGGAATTGGGGGAAGAAACACACTTTGGGGGGCTCGCTGAGGAGACACTGGGAGTAAATCTCCCCAGCCCTACTCGCACCCCCGGGACTGAGCCGAGACCCAGTGGAAGTGCCGCCCCACGGCTCCGCCAGTGACCCGGGACGAACCTTCCAGTTTGGCTCCATGCAGCTCTGGGAACCTACTCTCGGGCCACCAAAGCATGAGTTTCAGGGACAGGCCCGCCCTTTCCTGTTTCTCAGGCTTGTGGTTGCGACGAGCTGGCTGCGCCCCCAGCTGTGACCCTGCTCGGGCAGCCCCCTGTGGGTGGCAGCTTCCCACAGGGCTCTGGGGTGCGGGAAACGTTGAAAGAATAACAGTCTACCAAGTCGTCCTCTTCATTTATCGACAGTGAACAAAAACTGAAACCACATTTATGTTTAAATTTGCAGGCTGGGGGACCTCGGGGAAAAGGGACCCTCTGACCTGACTCTCAGAAGGCAGGGAGGGGCATGGAGAGATGGAGTCTGCCCCGTGTGCTGAAATCTTGTGACCGAGAGAAGAGGAGCTGGTGTTCACAGAGGACCCCCCCCACCCCACCCCCACTCAGCACCAACTGGGCTCCTCAACCTGGCATGTTCAGTGAGATCCCAGAGCCAGGAGCACATTTAAAGTCATACTCCAAATTCACACACCTTGGTCACGGTTAACTAGACATTCTCCCCATGTATTTGAAGAATATTACGATCTGGTCAAACTGTTCTTGTTAAGAGGATTCTCTAACTAGACACCATTAGGGATGTACTTTCAAACTGTTTTCTCAGTGGGCAGCATTAGTCACAAATAGTCTTTCTACTGAATCACAGGATCATGCCTTTGTAGAGCTAAGAGACTAGAAATGTCTTTTTCTTCCAACATTTTCCTAGAACTCCGAGCAACAGCCAGCACGGCTGAGAGCATGCTTTCCCTGACACGTGGTGCCCCAGGGCCTGTGTTCGAGTCCTCTAGTCCTGCGGCTTCACCAGAAAGCCCTGCTCCCCCCGGTCCAGGTTCTGCAGGCCTGGGCTCGGCCCCCTCCCCCACCTCCAGGGGCGTCATCTGATTTATTTCCCCAGCCGCGGACTCACACAGCCACGCTCCCTCTGCGTCTGCGGGGACCCTGCTGTCCTTCTAGCAAACAACGCGTCAAAGGGCAGCTCTGCGTCCTCGAGGACACGGGCTGAGAGAAACGAGGCCTTGCTCTGTGCTGCACACGGAAAGCTCGATATTAAACACACCGCGGGCGGTCAGTTGGGAGGTGGAGTCCCACCACCGTCTGTTCCCTGTGCGGGTAACATACTGCACTGACTTTGAACTGACTATACCCAAACCATGTTTGTAAACATTTAATTGTCTTTTAACTTCATGAAATCATAAAGCTAGCCAGAGTGTTGGGAAGTGTGGTACGCGTGTGCCCCTTTAAGGCGGGGAGGCAGTTTAAAATCCACCACTGTTCTCTGAGAAGGAGTGGGGGGGTCAGGGGCGGCTCCAGGACCCTGTCCAATGACCGCCCTGGACTAGGTGAGGCGGCAGCTCTTGTTGGGTTGGCCGAGGGTGGGGGTGTCCCCAAGACTGTCTTTGGAGCTGATATTCCTCCTGTTAGAGAAATAGGAAAGAAGTACCTTTTTAGAGTCACAAAAACTCAAGCCAACTTCTGAGTGAAACTTTAGTAAAACCTGACTGGGGATGGGATGATGGAATTAGTAGTCTGTTCATTAGTCTTTGCTGTTGGTACTTTTGATTATCTTTCTTCACAAAACAAATGCTTTTAACTTCTTACTTGTCACTGTGGTTAAATTGTTCATTCCATGTCTAGCATAGCTTGAAGGTTATGAATAAATGCGTTTGTTTGCACACGGCTGTAGGTGTCAGAGTCTCAGTTGTCCGTGTAAGCCTGCCCCTCCCCCGAGTCCTTGGCCCGGGGACAATCACGGACGTGCTCTGTCACTGCGGTTCAGTGGCCGAGTCACGTACACTCTTTGTGACCTCGTGGACAGCAGCACACTAGGCTGCCCTGTCCTTCAATATCTCCCGGAGCTTGCTCAAACTCATGTCCATTGAGTCAGTGATGCCATCCAACCATCTCATCTTCTGTTGCCTGCCTTTCCTCCTGCCCTCAATCTTTCCCAGCATCAGGGTCTTTTCCAATAAGTTGGCTCTTAGAATCAGGTGGCCAAAATATTGAAGTTTCAGCTTCATCATCAGTCCTTCCAATGAATATTCAGGGTTGATTTCCTTTACAATTGACTGGTTTGATCTCCTTGCAGCCCAAGGGACTCTCAAGGGTCTTCTCCAACACCGCAGTTCAAAAGCATCATTTCTTCGGTGCTCAGCTTTCCTTATGGTCTAATTCTCACATCCATACATGACTGTTGGAAAAACCATAGCTTTGTTGGCAAAGTAATGTCTCTGCTTTTTAATATACTGTCTAGGTTTGTCATAGCTTTTCATTCAAGGAGTAATCATTTTTTAATTTCATGGCTACAGTCACCATCAGCAGTGATTTTGGAACCCAAGAAAATAAAGTCTGTCACTGTTTCCATTGTTTCGCCTTCTATTTGCCATGAGGTGATGGGATTAGATGCCATGATCTTATTTTTTTAAAATGTTGAGTTTTAAGCTAGCTTTTCATTCTCCTCTTTCATCCTCATCAAGAGGCTCTTTAGTTCCTCTTCACTTTCTGCCATAAGGGTGGTGTCATCTGCATATCTAGCAGAAGTAGATGTTTTTCTGGAACTCTCTTGCTTTCTCCATGACTCAATGGATGTTGGCAATTTGATCTCTGCTTCCTCTGCCTTTTCGAAAACCAGTTTGAACATCTGGAAGTTCTCAGTTCATGTACTGTTGAAGCCTTGCTTGAAGGATTTTGAACATTTCCCTGCTAGCATGTTAAATGAGCACAATTGTGTGGTAGTTTAAGCATTCTTTGGCATTGCTTTTCTTTAGGATTGGAATGAAAACTGACCTTTTCCAGTCCTGTGGCCACTGCTGAGTTTTCCAAATTTGCTGGCATATTGAGTGCAGCACTTGAACAGCATCATATTTTAGGTTTGGAAATAGCTCAGCTGGTATTCTATCACCTCCACTAGCTTTGTTTGTAGTAATGCTTCTTAAGGCCCACTTGCCTCACATTCCAGGATGTTTAACTTTAGGTGAGTGACCACACCATCATGGTCACTGTGATTATCCAGGTTATTATGACCTTTTACGTAAAGTTCTTCTGTGTATTCTTGCCGTCTCTTCTTAACATCTTCTGCTTCTGTTAGGTCCTTGTGGTTTCTGTCCTTTATTGAGCCCATCTTTGCATGAAATGTTCCCTTGGTATCTCCAATTTTCTTGAAGAGATCTCTAGTCTTTCCCATTCTGTTATTTTCCTCTATTTCATCACATTATTCACTTGAGAAGGCTTTCTTATCTCTCCTTGCTGTTCTCTGGAACTCTGAACTCAGTGGGGTCTATCTTTCCCTTCCTCCTTTGCCTTTCACTTCTCTTTTTTTCTCAGGTATTTGTAAGGCCTCCTCAGACAACCACTTTGTCTTCTTGCATTTCTTTTTCTTTGGGATGGTTTTGGTCACCTCCTCCTGTTCAGTTCAGTTCAGTCGCTCAGTCGTGTCCGACTCTTTGTGACCCCATGAATCGCAGCACGCCAGGCCTCCCTGTCCATCACCAACTCCTGGAGGTCACTCAGACTCATATCCATCGAGTCAGTGATGCCATCCAGCCATCTCATCCTCTGTCGTCCCCTTCTCCTGCCCCCAATCTCTCACAGCATCAGAGTCTTTTCCAATGAGTCAACTCTTCGCATGAGGTGGCCAAAGTACTGGAGTTTCAGCTTTAGCATCATTCTTTCCAAAGAAATCCCAGGGCTGATCTCCTTTAGAATGGACTGGTTGGATCTCCTTGCAGTCCAAGGGACTCTCAAGAGTCTTCTCCAATACCACAGTTCAAAAGCATCAACTCTTCAGCGCTCAGCTCTATCCATAGTTCTTCAGGCACTCTGTCTATCAGATCTAATCCCTTGAATCTATTTGTCACCTCCAGTGTATAATCAAAAGGGATTTGATTTAGGTCATACCTGAGTGGCCTTGTGGTTTTCCCTACTTTCTTCAACTTAAGTCTGAATTTTGTAATAAGGGGCTCATGATCTGAGCCACAGTCAGCCCTTGGTCTTGTTTTCTCTGACTGTATAGAGCTTCTCCATCTTCAGCTGCAAGAACATAATCAATCTGATTTGGGTTTTGACTGCCTGGTAATGTCCGTGAGTAGAGTCGTCTCTTGCGTTGTTGGAAGAACATATTTGCTATGACCCGTGTGTTCGCTTGATGAAACTCTGTTAGCCTTTGCCCTGCATCATTCTGTGCTCAAGGCCACACTTGCCTGTTACTCTGAGTCAGCCTTAATCCATTTTGATAAAGGCCCAGGTTTCCTTAAGACAGAAAAGAAAGACCATCCGCTGAGAGTGGTTTCAGAGGGTGCCCTGTGTCTGCAAGAACTTGGTTTCTTGGGTGTGGCTCTGTTTTCTGCTGCTGTGAGGTGCGGCGGTGGTGGACACGCCGTCCCCTCCAGCCCGGTTCCTCCTTGTGTCTGCACGCAGCCTGGCCGCAAGCCACAGGAGTCTCCACAACCAAAAGCCTGCAGCCTGAAGGCAGGAAACCTGCCCAGCTGTCCCCTGCCTGAGGCGCCCGGGGGCAGGGCCAGCATCCCTGCTCCAGGGTGGCGTCCCTTGTCCCCGGTGGCCCACATGCGGCCCGCTGAGGGTATTAGAGAAGCTGCCCCTTCAGCACGGCGGGCGGAGGGTCCATTGCAGCAGTCTGGGCAGCGCCCCTCGTGCTGCGCGCAGAGCGGGGTCCTCAGTTTCCCACAGAGACCCTCCTAAGCACAGCTGCGGTCGCGGGGCCAGCCAGAGTCCCGTCTGCACGGCCTGATGGTCTGTGAGTTAAAGTGTCCGCGCTCCACCACCAAGGAGCGCCTGCATGTGGTTGCTCTGTCCTTCATGGGAGCTTGGCAGACACCGCCATGCCTGGTCCATGAGTCAGCTTTGTAGGCACCGTGCAGGCCGAGCTGGGCTGTCGTGAGTGGGGGTCCCATGCTGCAGTGGGGGCCGGCCTGCACTCCCTCCCCGCCCACCAACCTTCTGCTCCCTCTTCAGAATGCTGAGGGCTCACCTGGGGGCCGAGGAGCTGGCGGAGACGGAGCCTGGCTGCCCAGAAGATGGCGGGGCCAGGCCCCAGCCTGAGACAATGGCCGGGCCTCCCCAGAGGACGGCGGGGCTGAGGCCATGCTGGTGAGCGGGGGGCAGGCCTGGGGGTGCAGGCCTGGGGGAGTGCAGGGCTGGAGACAGCAGGCTTAGGGGCAGTGCAGTCCTAGGGGTTAAGGTCCAGTGGGTGCAGGCCTGGGGGTGCAGGCCTGGGTGTATAAATGGGGGTGCAGGCCTGGGGGTGCAGGCCTGGGTGTATAAATGGGGGTGCAGGCCTGGGGGTGCAGGCCTGGGGTATGGGGGGGTGCAGGCCTGGGGGTGCAGGCCTGGGTGTATAAATGGGGGTGCAGGCCTGGGGGTGCAGGCCTGGGTGTATAAATGGGGGTGCAGGCCTGGGGGTGCAGGCCTGGGTGTATAAATGGGGTGCCGACCCAGAGGGTGCAGGCCTGGGTGTATAAATGGGGGTGCAGGCCTGGGGGTGCAGGCCTGGGTGTATAAATGGGGTGCCGACCCAGAGGGTGCAGGCCTGGGTTTCTCAGTTCCTGGTGTTGACCCATTCTTGCGAGTCGCTGCCCGACTGTGTCCTGGGCACCCAGCTCTGGAATGCCCATGCTCCCTGCCCTCCCTTCGTGACCCGCAGGTTCTGTGTGGGGAAAGTAACCAGGGTCTGAAGGACAGGGAACCATGCCCAGGCTTCTGAGGCCTCGTCAGCCCACCCCTCTGCCCAGAAACTCTGTGGCATCAGCCTTCACGAACTTGGTGTTTTTAGAATAATTCCTACAGGTGAGGAGAAGAAGATTATTAATTTAATTCACTATGGAAATGCAATGACTTTCCCACTGTTTCTAGAAGAAAATGAGAGAATAGTATAATTACTAACTTTCTCTCAAATTGTGTTATTTTTCCTTTAAATAGTTAATTTGCAAATGTGATGTTAATTACTTTTTGGAGGTAATCGCTATAAAAGGAAAATATCTTCCTCAAGTTCTAGAGTTTTTTAAACTTATTTTTCCCTCCTCTAAGTCTCTCTACTAAACTGTTTCTAAGGTAGACAAATTAATACCTTCTTTTCTGAAAACAGCTTTTATTCTGATATACAAACCACATTTCCTTTGTTATGCCCAACAGCTTACATTTCTTTTGTAAAAAGATGATTTCCACCCACTTTTAAAAAAGCATCTTTACTTCTTTACTTATCTGTTCTCATTTTTGGCTGTGCTGGGTCTCCTTGCTGCGCACGGGCTTTCTCCAGCTGTGACGAGCAGGGTCTGCTCTCTGGTCACAGTCCACGGGCTCCTCACCACGACGCTTCCCTTGCTGCAGAGCACAGCCTTCAGTGCCGTGGCGCGCGGGCTCCACAGTTGTGACTCACAGGCTTTAGGGCCCTGGCTCAGCAGCTGTGGTGCGCGGGCTTAGCTGCCCTCTGGCATGTAGGGTCTTCCTGGACCAGGGATTGGTCCAGCATCCGCTGCACTGCAAGGTGGATTCGTAACCACCAGACCACCAGGGAAGCCCCTTATATTTCTCATTTTGAAGTCTGTTTTGCACTTTAACATGGAAAGCTGGACGCGACTGAGTGAAGAAGTGCAAAGCAACAACTAGCATCTATTCCCCGTTTTTCATTCTCTGCACTGAGTGTTCTACGCAAAGGTTTCCCCTCTCAAAGCAACGGCCCGAGGTCGCTTTGCATCATCAATTTAGAGCAGCAGCTGAGGCCCAGAGAGCTTAAGTGCCTTACCTGAGGTCATACAGCAAGGAAGGAGAGCAGCCAAGGTCACAGTCTGGGTCTGAATCCCTTCATCGCTCACGGTCTCCAGTCCAGGCTATCCTGACCCTTTAGGATGAGATGAGGGGGGAAGGAGCGGGAGCCCTCTCAGCCTCCTTCTGCCCCCATAGTGTTTAGCAGGAAGGATCAGCCTCCTGAGATGGTGGTGTCACATGGACGTGACTTGGTGGAGACGGACAGAGGTCTCCTGGCTGCATCTGGCCCAGTGGCCATGGACTCCTGACAGAGGTCCTTGTTCTCTCCTGTTGCAGCGGCTGCAGCAGGAGGTCTCGGGGCTCCTAGAGGAGTTCAAGAAGCAGGAGGCCCGCTGGGCGGCCACCCACCATGAGCTCTGGGCCCAGGTGGACGCGCTGGTGAAGCAGAACCTGGAGCTGCAGGCTGGGCTAAGGGCCTCAGAGCAGCGGCGCCTGGAGGCCAAGCGGAGCGTGGCGGACTTGGTGCACGTGAGAAGACGCTCAGATGCTCGGGTACTGGGGCCTCTGTTTGCCCAGAGCATCACCCACAGAGCTACGTGCTTGGTGCTGGGTGACCGTGGCACTTCCCGTGCAGGAGGCGGGAGGGCTTGCCCCCTCTGGTCACCTCCATGCCCCATGAGTAATCAGTTACAGTCGGGAGTGGCCAGGGCGTTCATGGGGGCCCCGCGCATCTGTCTGAAAGGCACCTGCTAACACCAAGCAGAAGCGCATTGGGTGCTGACTGGCTTTACAGGGGGCGATCTGTGCTTTCTGCCCCTATTGACCCTTGTCATGACCCCTGAGGTGGGTCCGTCTAACCCCAGGATTAGTCACGTGGCTGGGGAGCCAGAGTCCAGACTCGGACTGGCTCGCTGACCCCAGAAGCAGCCTACGGGCCCCAGGGCTCTGTCCAGCACTGGGAGCACTTAATGGAGAGGTGCGAAAGAGCTCACCCTGCTTCCTGCACACCACGCCCGGCTTCCACGTGTGGGTGGCCGGGCCGAGCGCAGGCCGCAGAGATGGTGGCATGGCCGGGACTCTGTCACTGTGTTGGCATGTCCCCCTATATGCATCTAAAGAACTGGGCCATTCAAGCTGTGCGTGCAGAAGTCAGCAGGAAACCACGCAAACACCCTCGAAATGTAACTGGGGTTTCCTCTAGCAGATTAAGGGAAGCGCTAACACTTATCTACACTCACTGTGTGATCTGAGTCTGTAGTTTAAGGACTTGAAACTGAAAAATGAAAGCCACTCTGTCGTGTCCGACTCTCTGTGATCCCATTGACTATATGGTCCATGGGATTCTCCAGGCCAGAACACTGGAGTAGGCAGCCTTTCCCTTCTCCAGGGGATCTTCCCAACCTAGGAATTGAACCCAGGTCTCCCACATTGCAGGCGGATTCTTTACAGCTGAGCCCCCAGGGAAGCCCAAGGACTTAGAGTATCTCTGATATGATGGATGGACCTCCCTCTCTCAACTCTCTCTCTTATTTTGAGCTCTTGTGCTTGGCGGGCTTCCAAACATCCCTTAGGTCTGTGCACAGTCCCCATCACAGGGTCATGGGGTTACTTAGAGGGGCCGGGCCTGCCCTCCAAAGCACACACCTGACCTGAAGGGAACAGTCACACCTTGGTGCACACCTAGGTGCACACAGGTGTATCTGTGTGCAGACATGACTTCAAGGACAGAAGATCACAAGGTCAGTGACCACTCACGAGCCAGCTTCCGCCCCACCCCCCCAACACCCCCGCCCCTTCCCCGCCCAGCCTGCCTCTGGGCTGAGTGGTGAGTAACTCAGAATGCCTCCTCCCACCTGCGGGATTGGGGCGCTTGCTTCAGAGCTGGGAGGCTACGGGTCTCCCAATTCAGATCTCAGATAAACTGTGAATGATGCTAGAAACAGGGGCGCGTTTTCTTCCTTCTTGATCCTTTCTCAGCTGAAGACACACAGTGCAAGGAAACAAATTAAGTGTTGGTTTCGTTGCCTTGGGGATCTCGGGATATTTTCAAACAGTGAGCCGTGACACGCAGCACCCCAAGGCATAGAGGCGCCTTGTTTGGGGCACAGCGTGTGTTCCTGGAGAGCCTGCAGCACACCGAGGGGAGGACCCGGGTCCCCGCCTGGCGTCCCTCTTTTTCCCAGGACACTAGTTACTATTCAATGGACTAAACATGCATTTCTCTCAGTTACTGGACCTCAGGAGATGTGACCTCGCTTCCTGAATTTTCTGTGTGATAAATGTCTTAGGTGCCAGAGTCTACTTTTGGGAAAATGTCCCCTCTGCCAGCTGCTACAGGGATAACACCGAAACATGCTGGCCGAAGTCACAGCGCAGCGCTCCTAGGACTGCCGTCAGGAAAGGTGACTTCCACCAGCTGATTCCCGGGTTTGTCGTCTGTGAAAGGAAGCAAAGGCTTGGGACCCAGGCCCACGTGTCCCCGCAGCGTCCCAGGCGGACCCTGTCTCCATGGAGGAAATCCCTCCTGATAAAGGCAGGGGTTCCCCTCCCTTGCTGCAGGCTCCCTGGGGCCCTGAGGGCAGAGGGCTTGGCAGGGAGCTGGGCACGGGCGGGAGGGCCGTACTCCTGGGTCCGTGCTTTACTTCCACTAATCCAGCCTCGGGCCGGAGCCCAGGTAGCCACAGCCGCGGCGCTGTCTGGCTCGTCCTCGTGTGTGCCTGCAGCCGTCGTGTCTCCTTGCGGCTCGTGCCCTGGACCCTCTCCATGCACAGTCCACGTTGCTGTCTGGGGGCCTCCTGCGGGGTGTTATTTGATCCCGGCGGCATTTTCCTCGCTGAGGGCAGCCCCTCTTTCGGCAGTCTTACTAGCAGCATATTTGCTACTTCAGCACCTGGAGGCCAGCGTCTGGTAATGGGTGACTTGGGCTGAAAAGCCCCCGGACTCTTGGGGATGACCTCGTCTCCTGTCCTCCTGCCCCAATACCTCTACTGCGCAGAAAATATTTTACTTCTTGAAGGAGGGTCTGGGATCTCCTAATCCAGGTGTTTATTACAAGTAGGAAAGCTATCTTTGTCAGGTCACTGAGGTGGGGAGTGTCCAAAGCTCCAGCACTGTGTGGAGTCGCTGGTTTGCTTTGGGACGAAGCTTTCTCTTTTGTTCTGTATTGAACTGAATTAATTAGGAGCGTGCAACATAATTCCTTAATCAATGCACGTGCAAGTGAAGAATTGGTGTGTTCACACCTGAAAGTTATCAATTTTTGAATAATGCAAAGGGTAGAAAAAATTTCTGTTGTATGTTTTAAAACTCAGTTTTGAGCAACTGGTTTTGCTGTGATAGCAAACCTCTTTTAGACAATCAGTGCTGACTTTCCTCGATTCCATGTGAACCTGGGCTGTCGCGTGGGAGATGAGATACACCAAGAATTCTGCTTTGCAGCACGTGAAAACAGGGCTATAACAGCCTAGCTTCTGTGACGGCCAACATGAGGGACTTGCTGATATTTT
The DNA here is from genome assembly GCA_935064755.1 of Tragelaphus eurycerus. NCBI lineage: Eukaryota > Metazoa > Chordata > Mammalia > Artiodactyla > Bovidae > Tragelaphus > Tragelaphus eurycerus. Next base: position 3,838,702 of record CAKXYN010000114.1, read on the forward strand.
TGGATAATGCTTGTCACTGATGCAGAAGTACTCCCACGTTCGTTTTCAGCCAATAAGCAGAGAGACAGAGAAAACTGACTCAGGGAAACCGATACCATGTGAAGATGGAGATAAAGCTCTTTCCAGAAGTCTTCAAGACAGACATGCAAAGCCTCCTGGGAGGGAACAAGCCTCTGAAGAACAGCCAGCCCTGTCTGAGGACGGGAAGGTAACAGTGGGGAGCAGCGCTAATTTGTACACTGAAAATCTAGATTTAGATGAAATTCCACTATGTCCAAAAGGGATACTCAATTTATCATTCTAAATAGTTTAGATTTATTAAGAATATTTATATTTTCATATATTAATGAATATTATTTGACTTTAATGTTAAGAAAGTAAATGAATGGAGTTGATTATCATTTTCTCTGTTGTGTTCTGTATATTCTTGCACCTAAAAACAGCCCCTTGAATAATTGACTCAATGGACGTGAGTTTGAGTAAACTCCGGGAGTTGGTGATGGGCAGGAAGTCCTGGCGTGCTGCAGTCCTTGGGGTCGCAAAGAGTCAGGCATGACTGAGCGACTGAACTGAACTGAACTGAACTTACTGGATAGGAGACCTTGAGAAACATTACAAATCAACTACACTTCGATAGAATGCATTTAAAAAATAGCCCCTACAAATAGAACCATCACATGAGTCAGCACTCCCACTCCTGGGCGCACATCCACAGAAAGTCGTAACTTGAAACGATACACGCACCCCAGTGTTCATAGCAGCACTGTTTACAACAGCCAGGACACGGAAGCCAACTAAGGGTCCGTCAACAGAGGAAGGATAAAGATGTGGCCCAGATATACAAGGAGCGTTGCTCAGCCATGGAACGAGTGAAGTAAGGTCATGTGCTGCAACATGGGTATAACCAGAGATTATCATACTGAGTAAAATCAGAGGCAGAAAGGCAAAAACATGCGGTATCACTTATATGTAGAATCTAAAATATGATATAAACACTCAAAATAGAAATAGACCCACAGACATAGAAAACAAACATGTTTACCAAAGAGGAAACGGGCGCAGAGGGATAAACTAGGAGTAACACGTACACACTGCTGCCGATGAGACAGGTAACGACCGAGGACCTGCTGTGCAGCCTGGGGAACTCTGCCTATGTTTTCTGATAACCTATAAGGGAGGAGAGGCTGGAAAAGAATATACATATTTAGCTGCATCACTTTGCTGTGCGCCTGAAATTAACACAACACTGCAAATCAACTCTACTTCGATAACAACAGCAGCAACAACAAAAATATGACCAAAAAAAAAAGGAAGGGGTCCTCGCAGTGCTGGGCTCAGGGCTGCTGGCGGAGGCCTCGGATGGTCTGAAAACACTGACAGCGGAGGAGGTTTTCTGTGACATCGTTTCTGGCCCCGAGGTGTGCAGCTGAGCGGGCCTGTGGGCTCTGTGCCCGTCCTTGCCCCTAGGTGCTTCAACAATCACCCCGATGTCTGCAGAAATGGAGAGGCAGGAGGACCCCAGTGCCAGCTGCTCTTGCGGTCGCCCCCCAGGACCACCGAGCCAAGGATGACCCGGGTGAGCCTCCTCGAGCCTGCTTCTCCTCTGTGTTTGTTGTTTGCTTCCAGACGTTGGCTTTTATTAACCTGTGAGTGTTTTATTATCCTGAAGATCCCAGGGTGAGCACCTGTGGTTCTGAGCAGGTCGTCCACCCTGCTCTGACCCTCTTTCTCCAGTTCCCTCGGGTCTCCTTCTGCCAGTCTGCCCCGCACATCCCCCTCTTCCTGCACACCCAGAGTTGGTCCTGGGGGCAGGAGGTCCGCCACCCAGATGGGACCGTCTCCTTGGGGTCCCAGCAGCAAGACCAGAGAGCCCCGAGCTCTGGACATGTCAGGGAGGGAGCCCTTCCCAAGTCACTTCAGACCCATGTGTGGACCTGCCACCCTAGACCCTGCCTCCGCACCAACCAGGGCCCTGCGGGTTGGCGCCTTTGTGCCGACCATGAGCTGTGGGTGCCCGAGGCCCCCGTGAACTCAGCGGGACAATCAGGATCGCGTGGCTTCCGGAGACCTGACCCTTGCCCTTAGCTGCCTGTCCCCCACGCCAGTCCTCCTGGCAGGACCCCCGGTTGTGCCATCTCAGAGCCCGCCCTCGGCCCGGGTGGACGCAGACCTGTGTGCCTGCCTGGCGGGCCCCCGCCCCTCCCCACCGCCAGTCCTTTGGGTCTGCTCCGGGGTCTCCCCACAGCCCAGGCTGGCTCTTCATCCCCTCGAGGGTCGATGCCGGTGGCCCCTCGCCTCCTTGGGGGACCCTGCTCCCCCAACCTCAGTTTACCTGCTGGAGGTTCCTGCTCCTAATGTGCCAAGTGGGACAGCCCCCGCCCCACCCCAGCCTCAACCTCCAGCCCTGTCTCCCCTGACAGGCGGTGCCTCCTTGGAGACACACTCCTTGACTCCTGGGACTGAGGTGGCGCTCACCCCCAGGCTCCCTCTGCCCAGCAGACCTGCCACCGTGGGGTCGGGTTTTTGTCTCCTCCCACCCATCTGCCTGCTGGCTCATTCGCAGCTCCAAAGCAGAGAACAGGCCTTTGGATTCCATCACCCAAACCATCTTAATACGTGAAAAGCGGGGAATATATTCTTGAAATGGATTTCTCAGGTGGCGCTAGTGATAAAGAATCTGTCTGCCAGTGCAGGAGAGGTAAGAGACACGGGTTCAATCCCTGGGTCAAGAAGATCCCCTGGAGGAGGAAATGATAACCCACTCCAGTATTCTTGCCTGGAGGATCCCATGGACAGAGGAGTCTGGTGGGCAGCAGTCCATAGGGTTGCAGAGTCGGACGCGATTGAAGCGACTTGGCACGCATATTCTTTAAACAGCTCATGTTTCCTGCATGATCAATTGACCTTTTGTCTGTATAACTGACCCTCTGTTTGCATATTGATCTCATGAAGGAAAGAGAATGTGTTCACGTCAGTTTACGTGGGACTTGGAAACTAGATAATGTGGTTTCGAGACATGTATGCGTTGTTCTCTCAGCCTCACGTGCTTGCTCTGCAGACACACGCCCCTCGTCCTCCAGGAGCGATGCAGGCAGGCTCCCTGCCCGGGTCCCGACAGATGAGCCCACGTGTTCCTCCCCAAGCATCTCCAAGGAGCCGCAGGTGGGTGCATTGAGGGGGTGCAGCCTCCAGCACTGAGAGGAACGCCCCCTCTGTCTTCATGGGGAGAACAGAAAACCATGGTGATTCCAAATACTGCCCCCTCTTACCTGCTGAGGGGCTGCAGCCTTGGCTATATGTCGAAACATTTTTCCTAGCTTTCGCTTGGATGCATTTAGCACGTTGTCAAAATAAGAGTGATAATTTTCCATCACTTGAGTTCTCAAATTGAAGTTTTATATTATAATAGTTTTACTTACAATTTTTAACCAAAACTATTAATAGTAAAATCAAAGGCAAATATAGCATAATTACCTCCAACTGCTAGCTAGCAATCTGCTTATTATATACTGTATTTAAAACAAGAATCAGTAGTAGTATTCAGTTCAGTTCAGTCGCTCAGTCGTGTCCAACTCTGTGATCCCATGGACTGCAGCACGCCAGGTCTCCCTGTCCATCACCAACTCCCGGAGTTTACTCAAACTCATGTCCATTGAGTCGGTGATGCCATCCAACCACCTCGTCCTCTGTCCCCTTCTCCTCCCACCTTCAATCTTTCCCAGATCAGGATTTTTTCCAATGAGTCAGCTCTTCACATCAGGTGGCCAAAGTATTGGAGTTTAAGCCTCAGCATCAGTACCTCCAATTAATATTCAGGATTGATTTTCTTTAGGATGGACTGGTTGGATCTCCTTGCAGTCCAAAGGACTCTCAAGAGTCTTCTCCAACACCACAGTTCAAAAGCATCAGTTCTTTGGCACTCAGCTTTCTTTATAGTCCAACTCTCACATCCATACATGACTACTGGAAAAACCACAGCTTTGATTAGATGGACTTTTGTTGGTAAAGTAATATCTCTGCTTTTCAATATGCTGTCTATGTTGGTCATAATTTTTCTTCCAAGGATCAGGCATCTTTTAATTTCATGGCTGCAGTCACCATCTGCAGTGATTTTGGAGCCCCCCAAAATAAAGTCAGCCACTGTTTCCCCACCTATTTGCCATGAAGTGGTGAGATCGGATGCCACGATCTTAGTTTTTTGAATGTTGAGCTTTCACTCTCCTCTTTCACTTTCATCAAGAGGCTCTTTAGTTCTTCACTTTCTGCCATAAGGGTGGTATCATCTGCATATCTGAGGTTATTGATATTTCTACCGGCAATCTTGATTTCACCTTGTGTTTCTTCCAGCCCAGTGTTTCTCATGATGTACTCGGCATAGAAGTTAAATAAGCAGGGTGACAATATACAGCCTTGACTTACTCCTTTCCCAATTTGGAACCAGTGTGTTGTTCCGTGTCCAGTTCTAATTGTTGCTTCCTGACCTGCATACTGATTTCTCAGGAGGCAGGTCAGGTGGTCTGGTAATCGCATCTCTTTAAGAATTTGTAATTTTCCTCATGGAAGGAAATTCAGGCTTGAATGTGTTTATGGTGTAAAAGTTGCTGTTGCCGTTTGGTCTCCACGTCATGTCTGACTCTTTGTGACCCTCTGGACTGTAGCCCCCCACGCTCCTTTCCATGGAATTCTCCAGGCAAGAACACCGGAGTGGTTTGCCATTTCCTCCTCCAGGGGATCTTCCTGATCCAGGGATCGAACCCACGCCTCCTGCATTGGAGGCAGATTCTTTGCCATCTGAGCCAGCTGGGGAGCCCAGCAACAGCAACATGGTGGAGAAGTAGGGAGCTGTGAGAGATAACTTCCCTTCCCTTCTCCCAAGAACAGCCCACATTCTCTTCTGCCCTTTCTGACGTCATAAGTAAGGTGCTTTCACTTGACTTTGGGCCCTCCCTCTAGGGCTCACCGCAGTGCCTCAGAAAGATCCCGCTGCTCTGCACGGGGCGACGTCTCCATCGGACCTTTGCCATTACCTGCCGTGCTGTCCCTCGGCCACCCTGACCCAGATCAGATGAACAGGGTCGCCAGGGGCGTGTACCTTCATAGAAGCCCAGAGCACGGCCCTGGATGGGCCATGGAGCTGGGCCAGTGAGGTGTGGTGGCAGGCGTCCTAACCACGGTCTCCTCAGACAATGTGACGCTCTCTCCACAGGACCTTCCTGTAGAACCAGAGTTGCCCCCAAATGCGTCCCAGCATGAGGACACCAAGATGAAACAGGAGGAGGAGGGGGAGGCCCAGCACCCCAGGGACGAGGTACGTGGTGGTGCCGTCCATCTTCCTGGGCCCAGCTCCTGTGCTGACAGTCTGCTTCCAGTAAACAAAGCCACATACTTCCCAGAGCAAAACAGATTTAAACGTGATTTGTCTTGTATTGCCTGGAGTGTCTCCTTACTCCACATTTCAACCCTTGAGAAGAGTCTCAGTTCCTGAAGGTCATGTCCATGGAGAGGGCGGGGGTGGGTGTTGTTGGAGGGCGGGGCTCTCAGGAAGTGGGTGGAACAGTATGGCCATAGCTGCAGCCCCAGACACCACCTCACGATGTTCTAACTGGGATGTGAAGGAGAGCCCCCCAGATACCAGACTGGTGTGTACAGCTACACGTTGGTCTTAAAAAAATCAAACCCCACCCGGTTATTAGGAAAGTTTCTGTTCATCATCACCCTGTTCCTCGGGGGCTCAAGGATGAAGCTAGAAAGTGGGCAGGTCCCAGGCTTTCATTGGGGGGCTCTTCTGCCTACTGGGCGCTCTTGGGCTGGTGAGATGCTCAAGTCAATGGGAAACTTGGGGTTCCACGCCAAAGAGGGAGTAGCCGCCAGCCCCATCCTGGCCGTGAGTTCTCACTCAGTCGTTCAGGGACTGGTCAGCCCTCTAAGCCTCTGTAACATGAGCTTCACTGGATGGATGGTGATGAAGAGTGAGTGACACAGGGCATAGCCTGTGCTGCTGCTCAGTAGTAGATGCCTAACAGACGTGCCCTAATTATAGACTCAGCATTAGTACTGCAGCAGACTCAGGCAGAGTCAGAAACTCAGTCCTAGTATAGGCTGGAGGTCAAAGGGAAGGAGATGGTTTCTCTTTTCTTCAGTTGAATGGCTTTTGCACAGTCTGGTAGGCGAAGGAGCCAGTCTCCCCAAGCTGGGTGCTAGGTGCTGGGCACTGGGTGCTGGTCTCTAGGTGGCAGGCAATGGGTGCTGAGTACTAAGTGCTTTGTGCTGGTCTTTGGGTGCTAGGCGCTGGGTGCTGGGTCCTAGGTGCTCAGTGCTGGTCTTTGGGTGCTAGGTGCTGGGTGCTGGGTCCTAGGTGCTCGGTGCTGGTCTTTGGGTGCTGGGTGCTGGGTGCTGGGTGAAGCAGGAAGTCCGGGCCTTGGAGCCACAGGGGCCTGGGACAGGATCACTCTCAGTGACCATGATCATGAACATGGGAAATGAACTGATCTCCTGAGCCCTCAGTTTCTGCATCTGAAGATCGGGGCACATGTGTTTAACAGATCAGCAGTTCTCAGCTGGCCCCCGGGAATGTTCACAATGCTGGGGGCCACTCTTGGCTGCCATGACTGGAGTGGGGGGGCTATGGGCATCCAGAGGGTGGAGGCCATGGGCACGGTCAACGTCCTACAGGATGAATAGGACGCCCGCTTCCATTCCTACACACACACAGCAAAGGATGATCTGGCCCAAACTGTCGGCTGAGCCCAGTCTGGGAAAAGCCACTACAGGTTATCAAACAGACTAAATTCACACCAGGCCCATACTGCTTGGTGTGTATCGAGCACTCAGTCACTGACAGCTGTGAACTCTGGTTATAACCGGCAGAGGCACACGACGTGTTTGGAGGGAGCAGAGGTCAGCGTTGACCGAGGCTCATGGGACGAACTGATGTCTGGGTTGTGTTAAGTTATCATATTTGCGGGAAGAGATTCAGCAGAATCTGGAGGTTTTACAGGAACTTCTCCAGAAAGGCAATTGTCCAGATAATTTGGGATTTAACTTGGTTCTGAGAGTGGTAGACTGATAACTTTCTTTTAGCACTAAAACATCACCAAACTGTGTTCGACACACATTTCTTAAGCCTTCTTTAAACACTCAACTTTACTTTTTATTTTTTTTAACCAGGCTTAGGGATTAAGAGGTAGCGCTCAGGGCCCTGGGAGTCCTGAAGGGCTGCAGAGCTCATCTCTGCCATTTCCCTCTTGTTTTATTGGTTTTAATTAGAAAGGTCAGCTGATAGCTCTGTGTTTTCACTCCAGCTAAAGCCTCTGACCCTTTCTGAGGGCGAATGTTGGAGTGCTGAACTATTTCACTGCCATATGAGCTCTCACTGACCTGAGCTAACCCACACGTCCATTTTTTTTTTTTTTTTTTTTTTGGCAAGTGAATGCAAACAGGAGAGAGAATCTGGAAGAACCTGTTTGGAAGGTGGCCTCTCATTATGTCACACGACATGGTATTGATTTGGTAACCTACCCAACCCTTCACACTTTGAAACCTGAGTTTCCCTGATGTTGGGGCAACAAATAGTTGTTTCTTAGCCAGACTCAGGATGGTGTGCAGAGGCAGAGACCAAGGATGGGTGCAGACACTCCATGTAGATGGTTGGTGTAGATGGTGAAGACAAGCTGCTGGGGAGGACAGGACCCCCTGATCGGCTTGCTGTGTGATCACAGGGAAGTCACGGGGGGTGGGGAAGGGTGCCCCCAGGGCCCTTGCTGGGCAGACACTGCTCTCTTCCTGCCTCCCTCACATCTCCAGGGAAACCTGGCCTCTGAAAGCTGGTTGGACTTCATAATTACTGCCATGCTGGACAAATAAGCCTTCTCTCTGCTTCCTCTCACTTTGGGACAGACAATCCATGTGAGAAGACTCACTTTAAAACAAGAAAGCACTGCAGTCCCTCGAAACTTGGGAGCACAGTTTTCCAAATAATTCAACTTTACTTAAACAGTTCTCTCCACGTGTTCAGTCTCTCAGCCTCTATTCCTGACGAGTAGAGACGTTCAGGATGGCCGGCACCAACTGACTGACCCTCAGAGCTCGGAGAAGACTGAGATTTCTTCCTCCCAAGTTCTCACTTTGAAAACAAATCCATCCATTTGGAATGAAAACAAAACAATTTGAAAACAAATCCTCTTCTCTTGCACTTTCCCACCTGGTCCTTCTCCACTTGATCAGAAACCAGAGGAGTCATCATACCGCAGAACCTCACAATCATGGGACCTGTTAAAAAGGCAGAGATGTGTGGACGGATGATCATAGAGGAGCTTGTGTGTTATCCGGAGCTGGGCAGTGAGGTTCTTGGTGGCAGGGATCACAGCTCACACTCACTGCACTCGTCACGAAATAGGGGGTCTAGATAGCTACAGATCCCCCAAGGCTGCCTAGCTTGGCAAGTTCCAGGTTCCAGAGCCCATCTGGGTGAAGGGCTGAGGGCTACCTCTTGGTCCAGTGATCACCCGGACTAACCAGGTATCCCAGTTGCCTCCATTTTGGGGGTTTTGATGTCCAGCTCCTCTTCCAAAGCCCTGCTTCCCTCCCCACGCACAGCTCAGGCCTCCCTGTGCAGGAAGAGCTCCACTAGATTCAAAGATTAAGCCCAGGCTCAGAGTAACCCCCGGACAGCATCCCAACACAGGTGTGTTTCTGGTGCTTGCAGACACACTCTGCCAGGGCTGGGAGAGCACACACGGCACATCGCCACCCTCTGGAAGTCGGGCGCGTTCCCAACAAGCAGACAGGTGAGTGATGCCACGAGCACCTCTGGGGAGAGGTGCTGGCTGTGGGCAGGAGATGCACAGGGCGCTGTCTGGGGAAAGGTGAACTCTACCAGCTGTGGGTGCTTTTAGAGCAAATTCTCCATGGAAGATGTTGGCCAAGTGACTCAGCAATTAACTCACTTAATAAAAGCCCTTTTCATACTGTTCCTGGGGTTCTCAAGGAAAGAATGCTGAAGTGGTTTGCCATTCCCTTCTCCGGTGGGCCACGCTTTGTCAGAACTCTCCTCCCTGACCTGTCCATCTTGGGTGGCCCTGCACGGCATGGCTCATAGTTTCACTGAATTAGACAAGGCTGTGGTTCATGTGATCAGTTTGGTTAGTTTTCTGTGATTGTGGTTTTCATTCTGTCTCCCCTCTGATGGATAAGCATCAGACCTTGTGGAAGCTTCCCGATGGAACGGACTGGCTGTGGGGTGAACTGGGTCTTGCTCTGGTGGGTAAGGCCATGCTCAGTAAATCTTTAATCCAATTTTCTGCAGATGGGTGGGGCTGTGTTCCCTCCCTGTAGTTTGGCCTGAGGTCAAACTATGGTGGGGTAGTGGCATCACGGACTCAGTGGACATGAGTTTGAGGAAGCTCCGGGAGGGAGATGACAAAGGACAGGAAGCCTGGTGTGCTGCAGTCCATGGGGTTGCAGAGTCGGACATGACTGAGCAACTGAACAAGGACAATAATGCAAATCCAAATGTGCCCCATTCCTTATTCTTGTCAGATGACTGTGAGCCCGCCTCTCCAGCCTGGCCCCTGGAGAGACACCTCTGGGCCTCGGTCAGTGGGCTTGCAGTCAGCTTTTCCGCCTGGGCCTGTCAAGCATCAGGAGCAAAGTCACCAGCCACAGGGCCTGACGCTTAGCTTTGCACCTTCATCCTCTTAAAAGGTCAAATTCTTTTCCCAAGTTTACGTAGACTCTGGAATGCAAAGCTCGGATTAAAACCTGAGCTATCTGGCCTTGTGAATTTGCTTCTCTTATGATGCTCTAATTTTATTGTTCATTATTTAGAATCCCTATATTTTGCATTTTAATGATTTGAATATCCTCAGAGGACCTGGCTCTCTAAATGGTACTAGTTAGTGGACAAACCTCCCATTTAGTATCATGTCCACCATCTGCCAGCTCCAGGAGATGGTGAAGGACAGGCAAGCCTGGCATGCTGCAGCCCATGGGGTCACAAAGAGTGGGACATGACCAAGCAATTGAAGAACCAACATCAGCATTGCAGCCAGAACTTTGAGAATTTTGCCTCTGGAGTGGATTTTTAAGAGAGTGTACAGATTGCACCCCCAAGGTCTTTCTTGCCGCCTATAGCTACTGAGGCTCTGTGTGAAATGGACATTTCCACCTTCTTGAGTTCCTGCTCTTGCTGTTGAAACTAACAAAGTCCTGACCCTGCCTGAGCTTTGTAGATTTCCAAAAGATTGTCCTTGGGATGGCTTTACTGCAGCCGGTTAGCCTCCACCCCGTTACGGGGCTGCCTCCAGAGCTGTCACAGAAGGAGGGTCAGACTTGTGGTCACCGTCTCGACTTGTTCGCACAGGGTCACTTCCTGATCTGGGACCGATTTGAAAACAGATGCCCCTCTGGGTTGGACACTTCCCGTGTGCCATCATTAATATCCTTCCTGACCACTGTTCACGGTTTCACAGCTGTCCTGAGAGAGGGTGGAATTATAACATGCTCTCTGTGGTCACCGGGACCGTGGGTCCAGTTTGTGAATACCCACCAATGTCTGCACTGAAGGACCAGGGTCCCTCATGAATGAGCCAGTGACAGTTTATCTGTTTAATTCAAGAGGCTCATTGCTTTGTTCGTTGCTTTATCGAACACTCACCATGTGGCATGAGCCCTCAAGTCAACAGGAATCAGTGACAGTGAACTCAACCATACTGAGGGTCCAAGGCCTTCCAAGGTCCACTTGCTGTGGGATGAGTGATGAGAGTCTTGAAAGGCAGGATTTAGGGAGCCAGAGAGCATATGGAAGGAAAAAAAAATTTTAATTAGGGAGATAATTTGAGTGAAGTTGGGAGAATATAAATTATGTATTTTAATGAGACCAGGGAGATGGGCCTGCCTGGAGCAAGATATTCAAATATAAATAAAATATGAGAGAGTAAGCTACAAGAACATCTTGAAAACTAGTCCTCTTGGAGCAGATCACTGTAAAATATGTTTGCACAGCTAAATAATGCAACAAATATTCTAGCTATGAAGATCTGTTGACTTAACCCGTATTCTTCAGAAAAAGTCTGCCCTGACGGCTCAAAGGAAATCGTGTTTCCAGATGGGACGGTGCAGCGTCTGAATGATGGGTGCGAGGAGACTGTATTCCCAGATGGGACCGTTGTGAGTGTGGAAAGGTTGGTACCAGGACAGGCGGTGTCAGTCTGAAGTCTCCGGAATTTGTGGTTTGTGCAGTTGTCAATTCTCTGGATTAATTTAATTTTTGTAAAAGTTGCAGTATTTGTATAAGTATAATAGAAAACGTCGTTGACCCTAGAGGTTTGGTCTTATAACCTTGATCTGATTGATTTCATAGCGAACATGGATCTAAACACTCATTTTTAAAAAATATTGCTTTTTAATTGGAGGATAGTTGCTTTACAGCACTGTGTGGGTTTCTGCCATGCTTCAACGTGAATCAGCCTCAGGCACACGTATGCCCCCTCCCTGCTGAAGCTCCCTCCCACCTCCCACTCCATAGACACTCATTTTTAAGTGTTTCCTTCACTGACACTAGTCATGACTGAATTGCAGCCATAAAAATAATCTCTGGCGTCTGGTGTGTGCCCACTGAGACCGTGCTGTGTGGCATGCGCAGCACTCACGTGAACACGAAGATGCACAGGGCAGAGCCGTCCTGACGGGGATGAGCAGGGACTCCCGACACCCCGCCCCCGTGCGGCTCTCGGGCCCTCGAGCGCCCCCTCCCCACAGTGCGGTGGGCTGCTGCCTCCATGGGGTCCCTCTCCTGGCTGGAAGCCGCGAGTGCCGCCATCACCGCCGGAGTCACTGTGCTCAAGTGACTCCACACCAGGTCCCCGCCGCTCCCCGGGTGCTTCCGCCTCAGGGCCCCGCTCACGCGTGATTCCTCAGGTCCCTGCCGCTCCCCGGGTGCTTCCGCCTCAGGGCCCTGCTCTCCAGGTGGAGCCCTGCGGCCTCTCCTTCCTCCCTCAGAGCTACCTTCTGGTGCCCCGCAAGCAGCCCTGCCCGAACAGGCCCGTGAGCCCGGCCTCTCTCCTGAGCTCTCACCAGGCTGCCCTTAACCCCGCTCAGCTCCTGTCTGTACCCTGACTCTGCAGGTGCCTGTGCTGCCCCCTACCCTGGTGGGCCCCTGTCTACCAAGATCTGGGGGTGAGGTGTGCAGACCTGGGTGGTCACATTGCTTGGCCTCATGGGTTCCCCACGGGAAGTGCTGGCCACTGACAGTTGTTCTCTCCACCAGGAATGGTGACAAGACCATCGTGCTCAGCAACGGTCAGCGGGAGATCCACACAGCCCAGTTCAAGAGGAGGGAGTACCCTGACGGCACCACCAAGACCGTGTACCATGACGGCCACCAGGAGATCAAGGATGCCTCCGGGAGGGTCAAGGTTAGGGATGAGGCTGGAAACATCATCCTGGACTGGAAGTAGCTTCTCCTTCAAAACTAGCCTTACCTATGACCTTCTAACATCACCTTGACCTTCCAACCTTACCCGTGAACTTCCAACATTACTGTGATCTTCCAACCTTACCTGTGAACCTCCAGCATTACTTGTGACCTTCCAACTTATGTGTAACCTTCCAACTACATTATTTGCTAAAAAAAGAAACAACTAATATTTGTGGCCCTAAATGATGAAAAATCACGTAGAACTTGAGGACTACCCAAGTCATCCAGAAATTATAAAGAAGAGACAGCCTGGTCCCGGGCTCCTGGTTAGGAAAGGTGGCTGCATCAACTCTAGAGCAGCCAGAGAACAGGAAGCTCCCAGATGATGACGCCAGGGCCCCCGCCAGATCCCTTCCTCTCTGCGCATCATAAGAACCAGCTCTACAGGCAGCCTTCCCTGGGCCCTGGGCGCCTCCACCTCTGCCTGCAGCTGGCCCCTGGTCCTCTCCTCCTGAATTACACCAGCTTAGCCTGACCATCCTGTCCATTTTCCTCAGGGCACCAGTTCACGCCACTACAGGAGCACCCACAGGGAGCCCGACCCAGGGTCTGAGTGACCTGGCCTCATGCCCACCTCTGCGTGGGTGGTAAGCCACCTCCTGAAACTGCATTTTTAAATCTCGCAGTCAAGGCAATGACAGTTGCCCCTTTTATTGTTTTGTAGGTGGCCTAGAAAATAAGACGAATTGGCATTTAACTGATTTTTATACTAAAATAGAGAGTCCCAAAATACAAGAAAGGAATAATTTCCTGAAAAACCTTATGATGAGATGTTTGTAGGTGCCCATGTCTTCATGCGACAGAAGTGAAGTATCATCTGTTAGTGCCTGTGATCATTTCAGTCCTAAAGTCTATGGTGCACACACCACGGTAGCCTCAGCGGTTGGGTGAGGCTTCGTGAAGTAACTCAAGAGCAATGTGTGGTCCTGGCTTTGACTTGAAAACAAAGCATCCTATTGCAATCACACTGGTTTGGGCCTTTTCCACCCAGGAGGCAGCTACCACGGGGTGAGGTCATTTGTCAGATGTAATAGACCAAACCAACCCATTGCTGAAAAGCCGAAAATAGAAAAAGTGAAAGGTGAAAGTGTCAGCTCTTCAGCCGTATCCTACTCTTTGTGACCCCACGGACTGGCCCACCAGGTCCTCTGTCCGTGAGATTCTCCAGGCAAGAGTACTGAAGTGAGTTGTTATTCCCAGGGGATCTTCCCAACCCAGGGATTGAACCCAGGTCTCTCCTGCACTGCAGGCAGGTTCTTCACCTCTGACCACCACCAGGGAAAAGCCAGAAGTGGACTCACTCATTGCTTCGACTATTTTGAGTTGGCTTATCCTGGAAATTTTCATTAAAGCAAACAAAACAAAACCCTGCTCTACCAAGTTAAAGGACTTCTGGCTGTTGTGGAGATCGGGGAAGAAAGTAACATACAATTTTGTGGGTAAACTGTTCAAACACCAGATAATCTGCCGAACCAGCAGAGCGCTTCCCAACAGCCACACACGTGAGATCGTGGGTCAGAATAAGACAGGTCACCCGGAAGGCCTGTGTGTGCTGTGTGTTCTGGTATACTGCATAACAAGCTTATAAAAACATTTCCTTCTGATTCCCCAAGTCTAGAACGTACTTTTAAATCTGGGCTTTCCTAGTGGCTCAGTGTCTGCCTGTTGAGGTAGGACACGAGTTCCATTCCTTGGGCGGGAAGATCCCCTGGAGAAGGAAATGACTACCCTCTCCAGTATTCTTGTCTGGAGAATTCCATGCACAGAGGAGTCCCAGGGGTCATAGAGTTGCAAAGAGTCGGACACGACTGAAGCGACTTAGCATTCATGCATGCATAGACCCACATACCTGCAGCAGTCTGCAGCACGCTGAGTTGGCTGGAAGGATATCAACAGCCTCACAGCACAGGGATGACGGGCATGTGGGGAAAACAGCAGGAGCCAGCCATGGGCTCCAGAGGGGTCTTGAAGGAGGAGCCAGGCTTCCCTGCCCAGGCCGGTCCTCTGTGGTTCTGGGAAAGGCAGCCCACTAGTCTCCAGCTCGTCCTGCCTGAACGTGTGGCCTGCACGTCGCAGGAGTGTGGTGAGGGTGGGGACGAGGGTCAGCAGCAGACCTGTCTCCTCCATGGCTAGCTCGGGAGGGGGCTGCCTCAGGAATGCATGCTTCCCCAAGGCCCAGCTTCCATGGGGAGCCCTCAGCGGCTCCACGTGTCCCTCAAGGAAAAGGTGTGTGTTCAGAGCAAGGCTCTGGGCTTCCTGAGACCCTGGACCAGCTGCTCCTCCTGGCTACTCCCTCCTCGCTCACCGCAGCCCACGCTGAGCATCCCCCACCCCACCCAGGGACACTCCCCTCCCTTGGGACCTGCCGCATCTTCACCCCGGTCACCACTGCTGTCCTTCGGAGCCCAGTGCAGCCGCCCTGGGTCTGGAAGGACTCCTGGGTCCAGCCTCCATGTCCGAGGAGGGCAGAACCCTTCAGGGAACACGGGAGCCCCGCCCCTCTGCGTGAGGCCCTCTCCCCGCACTAATGAGAGACCACAGGTGTCCCTGCCCTGTGGCCAGGTGAGTCTGCGTCACTTATACGGTCCAATACACGGTCCTGCTGCAGTCCCCTGATGGATTCCAGGGAAGGGTGGAGGGCTGATGGTGGGCACTTCAACTGTTCCTGTTTGGGTGGGACATTAGCTTCTCCGCATCTCAGGAGCAGGGGGCGGGGCAGGGTGGCTCAGCGAACACTTCTTGGGCTGGTCCTCCCCACGGGGAGCTGAGAAGCCCAGCCCAGCATCCTTCCCTGCCTCCACGGCCACTGAGTCAGCAGCCAGCCTGCAGGTGGACGGTGGCTGGGAACAGGAAGAGGGCGAGGCGTGAGGAGACGGGCGGGCAGAGGACCCCGCGGGGCCGCAAGGCCAGCAGTGGTCAACTGTCCGCGCCAGGCCTGGGGCTCTGACCCCTGGGCCCCCACGGCCTCCCCACCTGCCTGCAGAGGCTCTGCCAGGGGGAGTCTGGCAGGTGGGCATCCCAGGCAGCCCATAGTGACCTCAGGGTCATGGGAACAAACCCCTTCATTCCTCATTCCTTCTAGAAGATCCTGATCCTGATTTCCTGTTCCCTCTCTGCTGGTTCCCTTTGAGCCCAAGTCAATCCAGTTTTGAAACGAAAGAGGAACCTTGCCTTTCAGCTGTAAGACTCTTCCAGGCCCCGGAGAGCTCTCAGAACCAAAGATCCCAGTCTGTTTCCCGGACTCTGTGACTGACAGTTTTTGCGGTTGCTCGGTCACCGGTCCCCGGGTTGGAGAGCAGGCGTGGGCCTCCTCGGTCCACGTTTACTTCCCTCTCTGGGTTGCCGGCTCCTTTGGTGTGTTGTTTTGGGAGTATGAGGCCCAAAAGAACCCCTGACAACCCCCTCGCGGGGTTTCCTGGGTCCTTGGTGGGCTGCCTTCTTCCCACATTTCAGGGGCTCCCCTGCCCGACATACACGCTCTGCTCAAGGTTTGCAGATGTCTTTCGTGAAGGAACAGGGAAATGCACACCTCCTCCCCTCTCGAGGAGTGGAAGCCCATGTACTTCTAGAGAACTCCTCGGTTTCCTGACTTGGGGCTTTGCTTGTTCCGCTTCAGCAAGATGCTGTGTTCTCTACTCCCGTACCCCTCCCCCCACCCCACCCGACATTGGTGCTCCTGATGCTAATTCTAGGAAATGAGCAAAAACATTTCCTATCTCTTTTGAAATTCTCAGTCCGTTATTATTTCAGTTTAATTGGCCTACCCTTTACTATAAGACACGTACAGCCCAGGTTTTGGATTTTTGAATGGCCCAAGGCTATTCTAGCCTGAAAAACTCTGAATGCACAAACAAGAGCATCTTTCCTTAATAACACATGCTCTGCTCACCAGTGTAAGATTCGTGTTCACTTCTAAAGAGTCGTTAAAACCTGGCTTGTAATAAAGAAGCCAGCATTTCGGACACGGAGGAAGACCGAGATCTCTGGTTTTTGAGTGATGGATATTGCATGCTTTGGTCTCATCAGATGACCTGGACATTTGCGGAAAAGGCTCCTGTCTTTATTTGCCAAATGTGATATAGGAGCCTGGCTGAGGAATGCTAAGTCACTTCAGTCGTGTCTGACTCTGTGACCCTATGGACTGCAGCCCGCCAGGCTCTTCTGTCCATGGGATTCTCTAAGCAAGAATACTGGAGTGGGTAGCCATTCCCTTCTCCGGGGTATCTTCTTGACTCAGGGATTGAACCCGTGTCTGTCATATCTCCTGCACTGGTGGGGGTGGGGGGCAGTGGTCTTTACCACCTGTCACCTGGGAAGCCTGGCTGACAGGTAAGCTCAAAACCACCTGGATGCACTTATCTTCTTGACTCCTTCCAATCTTTCCTGGAACAAGGTGGGGGGCAATAAAGGTACAATTTCAGGATGCCTGAAATCAGGCAGTGAAGAAGAGATGCGTCGCAGTGTTGGGACTAACCCTGCTGTAACTCTTTCCCTTCCTTTAGCCTTTTCCTCTGAACCGTCCAGGTCAAATAATAAAATGTTAGTGGTCGTTTCAGAAGCCCCTCCATGTGCACCCAAGACAGGAAGTCATCATTACCTTGAAATGGACGCTACTCTCCTTTTAAGCCCAGCTGCGAGGCGTGTGGAACCTTAGTTCCCTGGCCAGGTATCAAATCTGTGTGCCCTGCACTGCAGGTGTGGGGTCTCACCCGCTGGACCGCCAGGAAAGTCCCAAGTCCTTACTTCCTTGCATTTCGCTCTTGATACTTGCATCATGTGCTATGCATCCCAACTCTCAATAATCTAATCTTGTCTCTCTCTTTTTTTTTCCCCTGCTTTAACTTTTTTATTGTGGTAAAACAAGCACAAGATGAAGTTTACCATGAGGGACATTCAGCACATTTATCTGATCCTAAACATTCACACATGTTGTGCAACCATCACCACTCTATCTTCAGAAATTTTTGTCCCAAAAGGAAACCCGGTCATTCAGCTGTCATTCCCTGCCCCCACCAACTCCTGGGAACCACCAGCCTCCTTTCTATTTCTGTGGATTTGCCAGCTCTGGCATTTCATGTAAATGGAATCATGCGGCACAAGATCTTCGTGTCTGGCTCCTCAGCATGGCGTTTACAGTAAATACTGGAGCTTTATGTCTCTCCTATCGGGCAGGAATGGTAACTTGCCTAATCTGCAGGTTTCGGACTTTGCAGGGCTGGAGGGTAACCCAACAGTGGTAAAGCCCGCAGAGAGGGGACACTTTTCAAATATGGCTGATGGACGTCCCCAGTGGGAAGATGTTTGGTACAGTGTCTGAGTTAGGGCCTAGGATCCATAAAGAACAGTCATTTGACTGTTTGCGGGGAAGCTTTCAGTAACTCACTCTAGATGAATGTTTGATCATGACCAAGATTAATTGTGAACAGAATACGGTCTCTTAAGAAAGAAAGAGCTAACCCTTGGCCTTTCTTGTACGTTTTCACCAAAGAACCTTTTTAAATACCATGTTTTTTCATGTTAAAAATGCACAGTATAACTGTAATGAGGCATTTCCAAGTACAGGTAAGGGTCGTGCGGTTCTTCTGAGAGATTTGAGCAAAGAGACTGGTGATGTGATGGAACGGAACCACAGCCGAGCACGCTCTACTGTGAGTTTTCATATTTATGTACAAATGGACAGCTCTAGTCCGAGGGAAGTAACTGAGGTGGGGACAGAACCACTTGCCTCCCCAGCAGAGGAATTCTTGCTTTTCAAGAAGTCATGTTATTTGCTTTTTATTTTCTCTTCTGCCACTTGAGAACATTGCTTATGCATTAGTTTCTGGAGCTCTTGAATTATCCTCCTGACATTGAGTCCATTCCTAGACGCTCCAAAAGTAGCTTCGTTGAAAGGAAAAATGAGAACAAAGTTGCCTGCCTGGGGACCGGGCACCCAGCTACTGTCCGGCTGGACGCACAGGGAGAGGCCCTTCTCCTGGCCGCGGGACTGGATGAGCGACATGCGGGGGATGAGCGTCTTGAGGGCCGGGTGCCTGGCCCTGGCCTTCGGCTTGGCTTTGGGAGGCTCCCTCATCGGTGGGCGTACCTCCCGCCTGCTCAGCACTTCTCGGGGCTGGCAGGTGTGCTGGTTTTCAGAGCACATTGTGACCGCTTTCTCTCCAGGAATTCTGTCCTTACTGAACACGCTTCTGCTCCCGAGTTGTGAGAAGGACTCATAAGGAAGGTTGCTGCCCCGACCTCTGTCTTTCCGAGCCAGCGAGACGCTGGGACTTCCATTTGCAGCACCGCAGCTCTCCTTGCGCTCGTTTCTGAGACTGTGTAAGTGCATCAGCTCGATGGTGTCATGGATGAGCCTCCTCTTCACGGACACGTCCGCCGAGCAGTCGAGGGACAGGCCTGGGCTGTAGTTGACCTCCAATAGCCACGGCTTCAAGTTGTCATCGATGAGGATGTCAAATCCTAAGAGCTCGAAGCAGTTGGCCGCAAAGGGCACAGAAGGCGCGATGGCCAGCACGGTGAGGATCACCACGCGGTTGATCTTCTGCCAGAGAAGCAGGTCGTCCACATCCCAGCTCCGCAGGTACGAGAAGAAGCGGCTGAGGGTCCACTTGCAGCCACTGCCCACCACCTCTTTGATCTTCTCATACGAGGCCCCCGACCTGTTGATGCTACTGTTGGTCAAGTGGGCATAGCTGTTCTGCAGATCGCTGAGGTCAAACTTCTCTGTGGCAAAGCGCACCAGCCCTTCCTGATAAATGTAGATGGTCAACGGCTTGAAGCCAGTGACGCACACGTAGACCCGGAGGTCACACTTGTATCTCCCGACAAGTAGAGGGTTGCAGATGTATTTCTGTATGATGCATGTGTCGGCAAAGATCAGGTTTTTAATGTCACTGAAAATGATGATTCCGCGTCCTCTAGAGAGCTCTGCAGGCTTGCAAATCCAGAAGCTAAGCTTGGCATCCAGCGCCTGCTTCTCCTTGAAGTACTCGGCCACGAACTTGCTGTAGTCGCTGGGCATGACGAACGTGGTGGGGAGGAACTCGTACAGTGGGGCGCCGTACAGCCTCTCCATGTGACGCAGGCATTTGGCCAGGAGGTCCTTCTTGGTGAGTCTGGTGGTGCCCGGGTGGTGGTTCAGGCACTGCCAGGGCTTGACGTTGACGTGCTCGGCCATCCGAAAAGAGGAGGTCCTCCAGTAGAGGTTCCAGTCCTCCATGTTCCGCTCTTGCTGGTCAAACTTGCTCCAGCCGCGCTCCAGGAGGACACTCTGCACCACCTCGGGGGTGGTCTCGTCCACCCGGAATACCAGGGGCTTCAGACTGGCCCCTGGACACTCATCCTCGGCCATCATATAAGGTTTTCTTTTCTAGAAATGGATGACCAGAAAAGTGTTAGAGGAAGAGAATAACGGAAGGGATGGAGAAGGAGTTTGGGATTAACAAACATACATAAATGGCAACCCACTCCAGGATTCTTGCCTGGAGAATCCCATGGATAGAGGAGCCTGGCGGGCTATAGTCCATGACTTGCAAAGAGTTGGACACGACTGAAGTGACTCTCATACACACACATATAACCGAGTCACTTTGCTGTGCAGCAGAAACTCAACATTGTAAAGCAATTATAAAGTGAAGTGAAACTCGCTCAGTTGTGTCCAACTCTTTGTGACCCCAAGGACTATACAGTCCATGGAATTCTCTAGGCCAGAATACTGGAGTGGGTATAACCTTTCCCTTCTCCAGTGGATCTTCCCAACCCAGAAATTAAACTGGGGTCTCCTGCATGGCAGGCAGATTCTTTACCAACTGAACTATGAGGGAAGCCCCAACTTCAGGGAAGGAAGTAAAGCAGCTATACGTCAATAAAAAAAAAATATATATATACTGTTAGAAAAGAGGTTGAGTAGACCGATGGCAATCTGGTGGAGATTTCACCCAAGAGTCCAGGTCCTGAGGTCGCCTGTGGTCTGTACCCTCCTGGACGTTATCCGCTCTTGCCGACACTTGCCTCTGCACAAACGCGTCCATCTCTGCTGCCTACAGACCCAGACCCACCCGTCCCTACGCTCTTCTCCTCAGAGCTCACAGGCGCACCTCCTTCTATGAGAACTAGTTAAATGTGCTTTCAGGGACACCACCACACTTCCACAGAGCCACAGTGGACCCTGTTGGCTACAAAGCGAGCACTCTTCAGAGCAAAAATGACCAAGTTTCTACAGTTAAATGAATCTGAGCATGTGTAAAAAGCTGGGAACAGCGGTGTTATGAGATTAGCCGGAGTCTTTTTGGCCTGAGAAGTTTCAGGAACTCGGGCCGGGCCCCTATGACCATCTCCTAGGGCCCACCTCATAGTCCCAGGGCCTGGCAGTGTTTCAGAGGCCCCCGGTTTGTTCAAATATCAGCTCATTTGCAAGAAAGAGTTGAGAAAGAAAATTGGAGTTTTTAAAAACTCATTCTGTGGTAGCAATGGTTGTCTGAGGATTGCACCTCACATTTTACAAGAGAAACAGAAAGTGAAGATTCAGCATTTTTCTAAACTTTCAAAGAAAGAAAAAAGGATCATTTGTGAGAAAAACCAAAACTGATGATGAAGCTTGAGGCTTTGGTATGACCTAGAAAAAAGGTGAAAATAGTCACGTCTTCTGGGAGAAAACGTCAGTATTCCAAAGTCCTATGTTCTCATCAAAAATTCCAAGTTCAGGCCACTTTGACTGTTTCTTTGACCATATTTGTATCATTCATGCATAATTAATCATGTAAAGCGACAAAAATCTATTTGCTGGAAATTCTGTGGTGTTTGGGAGATTCCAATTGATGGAACAGGAGTAAATGTGACGTGCACTATATTTTCAAGGTAGCCAGTCTGGACAAGAAAGGAAGGAAGGGAAGAAGGAAAGAAGAAAGAAAGTGATAAAATAAGATTTATTATTTTAAGGCAGGACAAGAAAAAAGTTAAGCATAAAATCCCGTGTGTGTGTGTGTGTGTGTGTTTGGGCCGTGTGCATCGCATTTCATGTTAACCAGAGCTCCTCAAAGACGGGAGGGCCTGGGCAACCATAAAGGTCAAGTTTTTTCTTTCTTCTGACATTAGCAATGAAACTTCATAACAGTAGAGTGTTCTTTCCCGGCTCTATCCAGGGCCATAGAGACTTGCTGTGTGCTCTGTATGTCTTTACTTGGACTATGGATCCTTGGTGAACTTTATGTAAAGTAGCAGTGTGTTATCTTGATGTACAATTCTTGTCTCAGATGCACACGACTGTGCCTTGGTTCTCCGAGTATTCTGAGCCTCTACTTCTTGGGTTATAATCTTCAATTCGGCTCCAAAAGATTCCCTTTCTTCTTCTTCCTAACTTGATGGTTAATCGAATTTTCATCAACAAAAGAAGGAAAAAAGGATGGAAGAAAGGGAGGGAGGGAAGGAAGGAAGGATGAAAGGGAAGGGGTGGGGAGACTCGACTTGCTCACCCACCTTCTTCTCCGTATTTGAAGCTGCGAGAAGTTGTCGAGGAGGAAAGGAGATACTTGTTGCCAAGTGACCTTGTTTCTGAACTGAAGCCACCTGTAGGGTATGGGTTGCCTCTGCTATCAAGGCTGCAACAGGCTAGGAGGGGGCTTCCAAACGAGGGTCCACAAGACTTGTCAACAGAGCAGAATCACCGAGTGTGCGCCTTTAGCATTGTTATTGCTTTGACCTGGAACGTATAGATTTCATAGATCTGTGGTGGCTGGTACAGAATTCAGTCTTTGGAATTGATTGTGATGTTCTCAAACTGTGTTCAATTAATATGTATTTCAAGCCTTGTGTGTGTGTGTACATTTGTGTGTGTGCATGGCAGGGGTGAGGCTGGCTCAAATAATGGTGGAAGCTGGATTAAACAAAGTTAAAAATGCTTCTTTTCTATTTCCAAGAAAGTTGCTGTCATTGGGCAGGATGGCCTCTTCAGCCGTGTGTGACGTGCTAATGGTAGCATTTCACAAAACCCGTGTAAGAAATGCCGAGTCAGACAAACCAGCTGGACTGGTGTCCAAGTTCTGGCACCTCTGCCTTCTCTCACCTTGGGAGTAAACCTCTCAGAGGCTCCAGAGAATAAGGTGTGTTCTGACCAGAGCCCGCTTCACCTGGAATCAGAGCTCAGAGGCTAGAGCCAGCCTTCCCCAGCCTGTGCAGGGGGCAGTTAGAGAGCCGGAGGAGAGCAGAAACGGGAAGCGCTGCTCCCAGGCAGCTCCATCAGCCTGGGTCTGCTCCCACCGCGGAGCCCAGGAGGCCATGGCTCATCCTGGGGTGGGGTGGTTGGGGGAACGTCGTCTAAGGAGGCCGAGTCCTGGCAGGCTGACTGGGGGGTGCACACACTATCTCGGACCCCGTTTCTGTTAAGCATCCACTTTCCTATTAAAATTTCACTGAGAAACCAAATGCATATTTGAGCTTTTTCTCCTGAATAAAAGTCCTTTTGGAGGTACTTGAAATATGTTTATCCTGCCTTGTTCTCACAGGTGCTGATGGAAGCAAATAGTTCAATTTAAAAAAAATATGTGTAGGGCATGTGTGTAGGGATTAAAAATAGGTTGGACCATCATCAAAGAATCTACAAACAATAAGTGCTGGAGAGGGTGTATTTGGAGAAAGGTGCACTGTTAGTGGGAATGCAAATTGGTGCCACCATTGTGGAGAACAGGCTCCTTAACAAACGAAATAGAGTGACCATATGCCCTAGCAGTCCCACTCCTGGGCAGAGTTCCAGAGAAAACCCTAACTTGAAAAGGTGCGTGCACCCCCAGTATTCATTGCAGTGCTGCCTATAATAGCCAAGACATGGGAGCAACCTGGATGTCCATCAACAGACAAAGACGTGATACATACATACAGTGGAGCATTACTCATCCCCGCAAAGGAACCGGATAATGCTATTTGCAGTAACATAGGCAGACCTAGAGACTGTCATACTCAGTGAAACAAGCCAGAAAAAGAAAGACAAATACCATATAATGTCATCTATATGTGGAATCTAAGTAAGATGGTGCAAAGGAACTTATTTACAAAACAGAAGTAGCCACAGATGTAGAAAACAGATGTGGTTACGGTGGCGGGGGTGCGGTAAACTGGGGGTTAAGACTGACAGACACACGCTGCTACGTATGAAATAGACGGCCGATAGGATGCACTGCTCAGCTCAGGGAACTCTACTCATTATTCTGCAACGACCTATATGGGAAAAAAAATCTGGAAATGAGTGGATAATGGCACCTCACTCCAGTATTCTTGCTTGGAGAATCCCAGGGACAGAGGAGCCTGGTGGGCTGCCGTCTATGGGGTCACACAGAGTCGGACACGACTGAAGTGACTTAGCAGCAGCAGCAGCAGCAGCAGCATATATATCTGTATATATAACCAAATCACTTCATTGTACACCTGAAACTAACACAATACTATAAATCAACTGGACTCTAATTTAAAAAAGAAAAACAGGTTGGAGACAAACTCTGAGGCCCTTCCGTGGGAGAAGGGACGTGGGTCATAGAGAGTCCCTTGGAGACTGGTACATCCTGGGATGCTCCCAAGCCAGCAACCCCAAGGAGAGGGGTCCCGGCCCCGAGGATGGAAGCCAGGGGTGGATCTCTGTCCCTGGAGGAGGAGGCGGGCAGGAGCCCCTCAGCTCTGGGGAGCTGTGAGCTCCACAGACCCTGCAGCAGCCAAGGCCAGCGTCCTCTGTGTGTGCCCCACACCACTGCTGTGAACGAACCCAGTGCCCGGTTCCTGAGATGAAAGCCCTCATCTGGACGGATGATCCAGCACACAGGGCCAGAACCAGCTGTGACCTCAGCTGTGTGAACTAGAGCACATCAAAGCCTAGGGAACCTTGGAACGGGCTACCCGAGACTGACATTTCAGACACGCCGAGTCCCATGTCTTCCATGAGAGGTAACACGCTGACTTCGTCAGAGCACGAGCTGGTCCAGGAGCAAGACAATTCCAGACACAGAGGAGGTCATGAGCATAATTACAGTCTCATGATGTCATAGCTCAGCTGATAAAGAATCTGCCTGCAATGCAAGAGACCCCGGTCCGATTCCTGGGTGGGGAAGATCCCCTGGAGAAGGGAAAGGCTGCCCACTCCAGTATTCTTGGGCTTCCCTGGTGGCTCAGCTGGTAAAGAATCTGCCTGCAGTGTGGGAGATCTGGGTTCGATCCCTGGGTTGGGAAGATCCCCTGGAGAAGGGAAAGGCTACCCACTCCAGTACTGTGGCCTGAAGAAGTGGACTGTATAGCCCATGGGGTCGCAAAGAGTCTGACATGACTGAGCGACTTTCACTTTCAGCCCTGGTCACACACAGTCCTGGCCATAAAGGAAGCTTCTCTTTCCCAGACCTTGATGATATCCCAGCACACATGGGTTCTGGGGATGGAATCAGCCAGACAGCACTTCTGTCATTGCCGGAATCACGGCTCCCGGGATGCCCCTGTGGGCCCACTGCTTCTCCCGTAGGACCGGTCTCTGCACAAGCGTTCCTAGGAAGGGCTAGCCCCCAGGGCCCATCAGACTGCCAGCTCTCACCCTCCCTTCCTCCCAAAGTGGACCCTTAGAGAAGAACTGGGAGTTAGTTCCACCCCCACACAGTTTTTTAGCACTTTCACTGCTTAAAGGACAAACTGCCCCGGGGCAGCTTCCACGGGAACGGGATCCCACTAAATGATTAAACCATCTAATTAACACCATGCCCTTCATTCACCAATGAACTGAGAGAGGGAAGGTGTGGGGGTGGGGAGAGGGACCTTCTCAGGTGACCCTGATTCACCCAAGTGGAGAGTCCGGTTCTATAAGAAGCATCGGTCAGTGGACATGACCGACGAGCCTGTTTATAGCGTGTATGTGCACAAGATGCAAGTCATAAACTATATTCTACAGAAAGGCCTTGAAACTTCAATTTGAAAAGTTAAATCCAAAAATATTTTCCCCGCCTTTTTTGGGAATTACTGCAAATTTCCTTTAAAAAGCCTTTGTTTTCATGCGTCTCTTATGAAAATGGGATTTCCTTTTCTTTCTTATTATTAATAGCATTACCTTCGGTCACACTGTCAGTATGTTTTAAAATGCCATCTTGGTGTGAATGTAAAATCTATACCCACAGATGATATTTCACACAGCTTAGCACAGTGATTTTCAAGTTGAGAAATTAGTTGTTTAAACTTTAAAAAAAATTTCCATTTTTATCAAACGGGAACAAGCAGTAGCTGGAGGTTCCAGCGTAATTTTTCTAGATGGTGAAGCCAGTTTATGGGGATGAGTCGACCTCAACCGTTTGTCTTAGAGAGATGCCACCATCCTGTTTATCCCCCTTTCCTGATGCTTAGTCTATAGACTTCAGTCATGATTTATAGTTTATGGAAACACAGAGTGCCTCTCACATTAAACAAATTACCTGTGTATAACTTGCCCTACTTTTTTAAGTCTATTGAATTTGTTACTATATTGCTTCTCTTTTATGTTTTGGTTTACTGGCCACGAGGCATGTAGGATTTTAACTCCCCAACCAGGGACTGAACCCCAACCTCTGTGTTGGAAGGTGCAGGCTTAACCACTGCACCGCCAAGGAAGTCCCTGATATGTCCTATTTTCTAAGTCAGCCAACTTAAGAGTTCCTTGTTACACTTGAAACTAATATTGTAAATCAACTGTTCTTCAGTAATAACTTTTTAAAAGAGTCCCTATGTACTACATACATACATATTCTTTTCAGGAAAAGTTGGCATTGTTTAAACCCAGAACAATTTTTCATTATTCTCAAACAGCACCCATGTGCCATTTTTAGTGTTAATTGCAAGGAAGTCTATTTAATCATTAAATCCTTCAGTTTCCTGAAGGCAAAGGCCACTTCCAAACACCTCTTGGGCCCAGCTTCCCTAGAATGTGTTCATGGTTCATAGATGCTGGTGGAAGGGGACAGACTGGAAATAAAAATTCTACCACATCCCAGGCTTCCCTGGTGGCTCAGACAGTGCTATGCCGGCAGGACAGGACGTCGGCTCACCGATCCTAGTGACTCTAGACCCAGCGCCTCGCGGAGGACGGGTCCTGGGTGCTGGTGCGCTCAGGGGCCACCCTCCAGGCGTGGCTGATGTCCAGGCGTGGCTGCGATGTCCAGGCGTGGCTGATGTCCAGGCGTGGCTGCGATGTCCAGGCGTGGCTGCGATGGCCCCTGAGCCGGCTGGGTGTAAACACTGGGCACCAAGTGGGAACGGAACACTGCGTCGTCAGGCCCTGATCCTGGGGTGGGTTTGGGGTCTTCCCTCGGCAGCTGCAGAGCCCAGCTGGGAGGGGCAGGACCAGACGCTGGTGTGCGGGTCACCGGTGATGCGGCTTGCTCTCCTCACAAACCCTGGGGGCCCGGTCAGGGTGTGGGCCCCGGGCTTTCCTGCCCCCAGGAGACCACGCAGGCCGAGGGCTCAGGGCCTGGTCAGGGTGTGGGCCCCGGGCTTCCTTCACCCGCACTCTGGAGGGCTTCCTTCCCTGCAGGAGACCATGAAGGCTGAGGCCGAGTGGTCCCATCAGTGACACTCCTGAGGACTCGGAGAAGAGGCGGTGGGCTCCTCTGGTGGGCCCCTGGGGATCTCCTGGGCGTTACTCTAGTGGGACCACAGCAAATATCATTTCTACATAAAACATCTACATTTCCAAAGCGAGCCTTTTTTATCCACTGAAGCCACAGCAGACGCCGGGTGGAGGCACCCTCCAGGAAGGCTGAACGCCGCCTCAGAGTCTCTCCCCGTCTTCTGGGGCCTGTGGGCCAGGCCTGTGGACTCTAGCCCTCAACCCAAGAGAGCCGTCTTGAAGCCGGGGCCTCACACAGAAACTCTGTACTCAGCCCGTTCAGGTTCCGGCCTGTTACCACCTCACTGTTAATGTGTAACGTTTCCCCATCACCTACCTCGTTACAGGCCCGGTTATAACCACTCAGGACCAATAAACTGCTTCACATAACTGTATAAACGCTGCACAACCCAGCAGCTGAAGATGTCGGCTGAGTGGTGTCAAACAAAAGGGAATCGCTGCAGATTTTCTAGTTGTCGAATCAAGAATAAAATTATTCATTGTATGGAGCCTAGACGGCATCTTTCTTTTTCAGTTTGTCGTGTTCACTTGTTAAATTGTTCATTACCATCCTCCAGCCACCCACCTGGTAAGTTTTCTAAAAACCAAAAGTAATTAAGTCCTTCGGCTGACTGTCTTGAGGCACAGCAGACGAGGGCAGGCCTGGGAGGACGTCAGGGACGTGTACGCCGGGGGAGGCCTCTGGGCTGGAGTGAAGGCGTTTGAACCTGAATTGTCTGAGTCGGATCAATAGTTGCAGATGTTCCGTTCAGTTCGAGATGGTCGCTTGAGCTTCTAGAATTCCAGGCTGGGTGCCCCGCTGAGGGTCGGGGCTGGGAAAGGAGGTGATGGTTCTGATGAGAGGCAGATGCTAAGGGCCCATGAACAGCAAAGAAAATGCAGCGGGCACTTATCTGATGACAACGATTGTCCTTTTCCAAATGAGAAAATGTGTTTCTCCAAACTCTGTCTTTTCCACGTTTGGTCTCCTTTTGATCATTTCTCTCTGGGCTCAGTTTTCGCCGTGGCTTGAGTTCTCCAGGGGACCGTGGGCCTCCTCAGACATGGGGAGGCTTCAGGATGGCTCAGTGAGTGCCTCATGGTCACTGCGCACATGCAAAACCGACTCAAAGGGGTGTCCGCGCTCCAGGCAGGGCTGATCCAGGACTGCCTTCTGCCCAGCTCCACACCAAACCGTTTGAGACTTTCTCTCTTCAATTACGTGGACCTCACAAGCGTCCACTGTTTACAGCGTCTGCTAAACTCACCCTCAAGCTCACAAGTCTGTTCTCTGCGACCGGACAGTCTTATTGTACATTCTCCCCTCTGAGAGGATCAGGAGGAAGCTGGATGCATTATGATGTTTAAAATCTAGAATTTTCACGGAGTCCAGGGAAACTCTGAATCTGTAATAGAATTTTCACTATTTTGTTACACCCTAGTTCCATTCCCAAGACCCTTGCCCCAGGTGGTCAGTAGAAAAGCAACCCCATCTACCAAGCCTGAGGGAGGCAGGCCGGGAAAGCAGCATGATTATGGGAATGTGGAAGTCTTTCCTGGACCCCAAGGAACGTCCCAACCAGTAACCACACCGCTGACACTTTGCCAGTTAAAATGCATGGGAAATCGAAACCTGGACACTGCCTGGTTCATTGGAAGGATGGTAAGCATTTATTGAGAATGGACTGCTGTTAATTACCACCATCACTTAAGTACTGTTGAAGAACGTACATGAACAAGATATTCTTGTAAGAAAAACTTCAGAGAATCACACGTAAGTAAGCACGTAAAATCAACCTATGGTTTTGGGAGCTGCCGCCCTTGGAGGAGGTGATGGCAATGTGTCCCCTGGGGGCCCACGCGGGCGGTGGTTTGCTTCTTGGTCTGGGTGCTGGTTACGTCCGTGTGTTCAGTTTGTGAAAATTCATCAAACTGTACACGTGTAATTGTACCTTTTCTGTCTTTATGTTGCAGTTCAATAAAAAGTTCTAAACACTTAGCATCTATCTCATTTGAAGAGCACTGGGAATTATTTACCACTCTCTTGCCTTTTAGTAGAAAAACATCCTCAACCATAAGTTATGAAACCAGGTTATAGTACTGTTTCTTCAATTAACCAGCTGTGTGATCCAGGACTAACCACTAACCTTGCTGTCTAGTCTTGCTTTTCTCATCAATTTCACAGGAGGAATTTGATCTAGAATCATCTAAAGTCCTGTCCTTCCCAACCCCCAAATATTTCAACGTTATGGTCCTCCCCATCCCCAAGTGGCTTGTGTCTGACTCTGCCTGCCAGGCTCCTCTGTCCATGGAATTCCCCAGGTACGAATATTGGAGTAGGCTGTCATTTCCTTCTCCGGGGGATCTTCCCAACCCAGGGATGGAACCCACGTCTTATGCTTGGCAAGGAGATTCTTTACCACTGAGCCGTTAGGGAAGTCCTGAGCTGAAGATTAATTGTTCTTAAAACAGTCAAGATGCTGCTGCTCAGACTACCAGGGGCTGCTAGAGCTGACTGTGCTGTTCTGCACGTAGCCCCCTCCTTCCGTCTGTACACCCTGAAACTCCGCCTTAGAAACCTTGCCCACTGACCGTCAGTAGGAGTGGGAGCCGGCATTTGGACAGGAGTCACACTGCCCCCTGGTTTCCAGCATCCAGAATAAAGCAAACTTTCCTTTTCACCAACCTTGCCTGTTTTCTGACTTTTGACCTGTGAGCAGCTGGACCCCAGTTTTGGTGACATAATGACCCTTGTGCCCAAGGCCATGCTGGAGCCATGGCCTCTTCTCTGGAGAAAACTTCTGGGTGGGGCTGGAGACCCCACCGTCTACACTTCTCTTCTCTTTGAGCCACTGTGCTCCCATTTTCATCTCCAAAGTCCCCCCAGTCTCTGCGGTCACGGACACCAGCAGCCTCAAGACCACCAAGTCAGCAGCCGCCTCGCCCTCGTCCCACCAACGCCGGGTCTCCGTCTGGACCCTGCAGCCCCGCTCAGCCAGCCTCCCTGGTCACTCCCCCAGCTCCTCGTCCTCACCCTGATGTTTAAACCTTGGAAAATGCCAGTGTTGAGACCTCAGATCTTTGCTTTCCTCCAGCCACTCACTCGAGAGCCAGATAGGACCTGGGTCTCCCACACTGCAGGCAGATTCTTTACTGTTTGAGCCACCGGGGAAGCCCACTTGCGGCTTTTTTGTTTTATTTTTTTGTAAGGAAATGAGGGAGCAGAGGTGAAGGAGTGCTGCATGACAGACGGACGGATGTTCTGACAGAAATAACACGCGGTTCCTGGAGCCAGAGGGAGGTGGGCGTCACCTGCCCTGGGAGCATTTCTCGGGGAGCTCAGGTGCGGGTGGGTCGGCGCCCGCCCCGCCCGCCAAGGGGCGCCGCGCAGCCGCTCGGCCTCCGCGGTCCAGGTGATGCTGACGCACTGGTCCCCGGCCCCAGACGGACAGACGGGACAGACAGGCGCCTGCCTCTTGCCCGCCTACCCGGGCCTGGGGCGCTGAGCCCCGGCGAGGGAGACAGGAAACAGGCGAACTGCTGACTGCTGCCATAGACCCAGGCTCCTCCTGCTGCGGGATCTGCCTCCGTCTCCACTGTCCCTGCCGGAAAGGGGACAGACAGACTGGTGAATCGGGAGGCGGTTGGTGTGCCTGGGTGGGAGGAAGCGCTGGACCCTCTGCGGAAGGGTCTCTGCCTGGGGGGAGCAAGGCAGTTTTGAAAGAGCGCCCCTGAGAAAAGGCATCTGAGGTGAATTTTGGGCACAGGGGTAGGAAAGGACTTTTGATAAAGCCAGCGATCACTGCTGAGGCACAGAGATTATATTTATATGCAATATGTTTATAAATTTATGTTGTACTTGGGGAACTTTATATTGTATTTTGGGGAGAGAAGGGGTGAGGGCAAGGATGAGTCGGGACTGCCTCACCGAGGGTCCAGCATGCCCAGCTAAGGTATTGAAAAAACAGTGGCCAGAGCTGGCCGGTCGTGAGTAGAGGAGGCAGCGTGTGAGTCTGACTCTCTCAAGGATGGTTGTCAGGTCAAGAGCCACAGGACGCCACAGAGAGCACAGGGCTGGCAGACGTCCCAGAAGCGAGGGCAATGGGGCCGGTGCCTGTCAGAGGCCGTGGCCAGGCGCGGATTAGGCCG
This sequence comes from Tragelaphus eurycerus, assembly GCA_935064755.1. NCBI lineage: Eukaryota > Metazoa > Chordata > Mammalia > Artiodactyla > Bovidae > Tragelaphus > Tragelaphus eurycerus. The sequence continues at coordinate 3,869,919 of CAKXYN010000114.1, forward strand.
GGGCAGCTGGCGGGTGTGTGAAGGCAGGGGTTGCTCCCCATGGGAGGTGATGCTGGAGACAGAGGCCTGTCCAGGGGCGGGTGAGTGACAGCCAGAGCTGGGGCACTGTCCTTGGCAGCCACAGGCGCTGTCTGCAGGCGTCGGAGGGCAGAGGCCTGCATGGGAGGCCAGGCCCCTGGAGGGGGTGCTGGAGGCTGAGGGGTGGGGGTAGGGGGCGGGCATGGGACCGGGAAAGGGTCAGTGGACCCGCGGAGGGCTTGGCTGCGCCGCCACCAGGAAATGTGCGGACAGCGAAGGCCAGGGCCTTTCTCCCGGAGCTCTGGGACAAGTGGTGCGGACAGCGGCCGGCGCTTCACTCGGCTGTCTGGCCAAGTGTTGGGGGGCCGCTACTATTTTCATGTTGCTTCATGGCGTCCAGGGGCAGTGGGATTCCGCGATGTCATTGTCGTGAGCTGCAGTGACGACAGTAAGTGGTGCTTACGCCTAGAAATTCTTTTCAAAAATGTACTTTATACGCTGTTAGCCAGCTAAGTGGGCGAGCTGCTGCAAGAGCAGCGATGTGACATGACTTTAAAACCAGTGCTCGACTCCCGCCAGCTGCACATTCCAACGCTGGAGAGCTCTCCAAAATGTGGATGCCCAGGCTCCATCTCAGGCTGAGCCCCTGGGTCAGAGGTCAGGAAAGATAAACCCAGTGCCCCCAGCCATGAGGACGGGATGATGAAGCCTTGTAACTTGTCATGGACCCAGCGCGGCAGTGGTGACAGCTCTGTGGAAGGCCCATCGTGTCCCCGGGACTAGGGGCTACCCTGCGGCCCACAAGGCTCTCCCCCAGTAGCTGGGTCACCCCGACGCTTGGCCAGAAGTCTGGAGGCGGTGGACGCAGCACCACCCGAGAACATGTCCTGCCTTTTCCGTCTGCAAACCTCACCTCCCTGCGGACGGATGGGCGGAGACCTGCCCGTGAGCTGAGAGGAAGCCATGGATACAGACTTTGCAGGTAGATGAATGTGTCAGACTTTTAGTCCCAGTATTTGAAAGAGAAAACCAGGAAGCCTGGGCCCCAGGAGCTGAAGGGAGGCGAGTAAAGGGGCAGGGAGACGGGAAATGAGCACAGATTATGGGGCGGGGGGAGGCCAGGAAAGGGTTGTGCAGCTGGGGATGGAGGTTCTGAGAGCCTGTTTGGCGGAGGCTGGAGGGGGAGCTCAGAGATGTGGAGAAGCATGACCTGAGCCTGGAAACGGTCTCAGGAGGAAAAAAAAGAAAATCTCCGTTTCTGATTTGGACGTGAAACTAGAAAAGGCTGCCAAACCGCCGAGTGCTTTTTAACCCTCTCACTGTATGTGACTTACTTTGTCGTCCTCTCTGACTAGGAGACTAGTTAGTATGCCTCACTCTCTGACTGCATAAACCTGGTCGGAGCCAGGGTGAGGGTGAGGGTCTCCCAAGGCCCAACGCTTCGACTCGAGTAGAAGTTTCCGGGCTCTTGGAGGGTGTGGTGTGAAGTGACGGGCCTTTCTCACTGAAGGCCGCCCTCCTGGCTTCCCGGGGCCCCCGGCCCGTCCACAGAACGGCCGTCCGGTGGGATCTCTGAGCCGTCACTGTCGCCAGGACCAACCCGCAGAAAACACCCGGCCGTCAGTCAGGGCGGTGTCCGGGGGCTCGTCTGTGCTCCTCACCTGTGACCCAAGGGTGCGCGTTTACATCTCAGGACCTAGAGAGTTGTTCTCTTTTAAAGCACTGGCGAGCCCCCTTCCACCAAATAGTGACCGTTAGGCTGTCTGTGTTCTTTCTTCTTGGCTGGGCCGCCAGTAAACTCAGACAATGATGGTGACTCCTGCAGCCGTGAGCCTAGATTACTGCCACGCCACTTTATCTTTAGTATTATGTGCTTTTAACTTCATTTCTACACTTAGCATTTTATTTTAGATACACATTTAACTTTTAGGAAATGTTTAACAGTACATTCTTACATGCATTGGTACATTTTATTTTTGAAAATCTTTCCCTAGTGAGTAACTCTGAGCAAGTAGGAAAATTGTGCCTTTGTTCCTGAGCCCTGGGAGGTGGACAAAAGATTTACAATTGTTGGATCCAGTCTAATCGAGGCTCATAGTAGCCCTGCTGGGGGTTAGAGATGGACAAAACCATTGCCTTTAACCTTAGTCTGAGGTGTTCATTCTTATTTCACCGTGCACAGTACTCTGTGTGTGCTCAGTCACTCAAATTGTGTCCATTCTTTGGGACCCATAGACTGTAGCCCACCAGGCTCCTCTGTCCATGGGATTCTCCAGGCTAGAATACTGGAGTGGGCTGCCATTCCCTTCTCCAGGGGATCTTCCTGACCCAGGGACTGAACCAGTGTCTCCTGCATCGGCAGGCGGGTTCTTTACTGCTGAGCCACTTGGGAAGTCCGTACAGTGCTTGACAGTGTTTTATGACCCACAGTGTTTTTTTTAAAAAAATTCTAAGCATTATATATATATATATATATTTTTTTCTTTTTCAGATTCTTTTCCTTATAGGTTATTATGAAGTACCGAGTCTATTTCCCTGTGCTATACAGTAGGGCCTTGCTGTCCATCCACTCTCTATGTAACCGTGTGTACATGTTGTTCCCAACCTCCTAATTTATCTCTCCTCTGCTTTTCCCCTTTGAATAATGTCTTGTCTCAATGATTTCTTATGGAGGAGGAATATTCCCATTTAGCAAATGGAGTACTAAGCTCAAGATTAAGTCCCTTACTTTCTGCTACAATTCAGCCTTCCCAGAGCAAGGTCACTGACATGACCCAGGGACCCCCTGCTCACCCCCTGCCCCAGCCTGAGGCCCAGGAGGAAGCGAGAGCCCTGATAGTTCTGTCTCCGTGCCCCCATCAAGATACCTGAACACACACCCAGGTTAAAGGGCGCAGGCCAAGTTCAGAGGATGAGCAGGAAAGAAAAGGCCTGAGTGCCACGGGCCACCTTCTGGGAGCAGCTGGCTGGCAGGCAGGCGTGTGCCATCCAGTGGGAGCCTTCGGTGGCCCCAGCAGCCACTCTCCAGATGGCTGCCCGACCCAGGCCCTCATCCCCTGGACCCGGAGCCCTCCCGTCGCCCGAGGGGCTGGGGCTCCTGCACATTTTCCATCGAGCAGCAACAGCCGCAAACAGCAAGGAGCTCAGCCTTCCGCCAGAGCCTGTGGTGCCTTGGCTTCTGACCCCGAACCTCACAGAGACGCAGGGGCCTCCCGCGGCGTCTCAGCCTGGAGTCGGGAGAAGGGACGGCGGTGGGCCTGATGTTCCCGGCCGGGCCCCTCTGCCCACATTTGCACGTTTCTGCGAGTCCGCTGGGTCTTTGCAAGCAGAGTGTCCCCAGCTCCAGCACCCAGGCTCAGGAGGACCGAGTGCTACCAGCCACGGTACTGAGCAGGGGGCGCACACAAAAGCCAGCCTCAGGAAGTGTGCGTCCCGCACACGCAGCACGGGCACAGCCCAGACAAGCCCGAGGGGTCTGTGTTGAGGGCAGGAGGGTGCTCAAGGTCGAGGAGGCCTGTGAGCAAAGCTCTAGAGGCCACAGTGCCCTTGAGAGGGCCGGGCGGCCCCCTGGAAGGTGGAAGGCCCTGGGCTGGGCTGCAGGACACAACTCGGAAACTTGGCCTTGGGAGGGTCACAGGGTCTGGCAGACAGGTTGGCTTCAGGGCTGGAGGAGAGCAGATGGGTGCGCTGCCACGGGACGTGTGGAAAGAAGCTTGGAGAAGAGCAGGGACTGAGGCGGGGAGGAGGAGGTGAGGTGGGGTGAAAGGAGAAAGAGGAGACATGGGGAGCCCTGCCCAAGAGGTTCCGGGGTGGGGTGTCTCAGAAAGACAGCCAGGCTCAGAGAAGGGCCATGCCTGCATTACAGGGCGTCAGATGAGGAGGAAGGAGCAGGATGATCATATCTGCCGGAGAGGCGGGCAGAGGGCAGGAGACAGGTGGGCCCGTGTCCGGGTTCATGTGTCATCAGCCCCACGTGTCAAGTCCCGTTGGAAGCAACTTGCGTCTCTTGTCGTCAATGGCCTCTGACGAGCTAATGCGATGACGTTTGTGTGTGTGATCCAGGTGAGTGGAGTAAAGTGTTTGGACAAGAGTTAGGTCCATAATATAATTGCATTTATTTAGAAACTCATACCCAAAAGCTTCAAGACACAGAGAGCCTAGTCTGGCTTCGTCTCTCCCTCTAGGCGGCAGTCACTGACTTGCCGGGAGGTCAGTCTGCCCGTCTGTAAAGTGCTGGCGTTGGGCTGCGTCTTTTCAGCAACTTTTCAACAACCACCCCCAAACAAGCCTAGGCTATTGACCCATGACTCTAGGCAAGTCCCTAGTGGCTGGTGGTACCCTGAGTTTATTTCTTTTGTATCTGAATGAACTGATTCCTCCACGTACACTCTGCATCTCCACCAAAGAGGTGGCGGACTGAAGAACCTGATAAAATAGAGAAAAGGTGACATTACTGTGAAGCCTCGTTGACGCGGTCCTGAAGAGCCAACTGTAGACTCCGAGGCGCCTTCCGGTAACGCCCCTGCCTGGGTCCACCCAGGGCCCACCCACCGCGGCGTTTGTCACCTCACAGTTTCGTCTGTGTCACCCCCTCCTCGGCGGGTTTTGTCCGCTCTGTGGCCAGTGGCCCGTCCGCCTTCCTGGACTCCATGTACTCGACGGCCCCGTAGGCGGCCATGGCGGCGCTCAGGACGCCCAGGAGGACGTAGAGCTTGACGCTGACGCACAGGAACGTGCTGTATCCGAAGGCAATGACGAAGCCCAGGGCCTCCCAGAGGCGGTAGTTGGCGAAGGCGGCCTCCTTGTTCTTCTCAAACAGAACCCCGAAGAGAGCTGCAGGGAGAGGCGGAAACGTGGCTGTGAGACAGCAGACAGCCCTCCTGACTCCTGCAGAAGACGCTGCCGCGTCCCCAAGGCCCAGGTAACCAACCCGGCACCTTCCTGTCTGGAAATCAGAAGGGGCTCACGTTGTGAACGATAACCAGTCGGGTGAGTGGGCCTCTTGCAGAGAAGGAAGCACCGTTGCGTAGACGAGAAACAGAGCGGATGAGAGTGACCGCCACAGGGGCCGTGACCCAAGCCCGTACCTCGTGGGTCAGGAAAGCAAGGCTGGGAGACGGGACCAGAGTAGATGAGGGCGAGGGGCCCCCTCTGCAGGGTCCACAGGTGGACCGGCTGCGTGCTGTCCCCCTGGTCAACACGACGAGAAAGGCCCTGCACTCTGGGGTCTTCCTCCCCGAAACCATAGCTCCAGCCCAGTCATGAGAAGACATCAGATGAACCTGAATTAAGGGACGGTCTACACAACCCCTGACCAGTATTCTCCAAAAGGGCCGTGGTCATCAAAGCAGAGCAGAAAGAGAAGCTGGCACAGACCAAGGCAGACGCAGTGGGGCTGCATGTGATGTGGCCGCCTGCCTGGGGTCTCGGAGCACACAGAGAAAGGGGGGGAAACCTGGAAAAACGGAATAAAATCGGAAGTTCCGTTATTTCCCAATGTTAATTCCTCGGTTTTGCCAAATGTACCACAGGTTTGTAAGATGTTAGAACTGAGGAAACAGAGTGGACAGTATGTGGGAATTCTGCACTCTATTGGCAACTTTTCCGCTGATCTAAGATTATTATAAAACAAAAAGAAGAAAAGCCTGCTCGCAGTCCGACCTGGCCACAGCAGGTGAAAGCGACCGGATGCAAACTCCCGACCTCAGATGCCAGGATGAGGTCAACTCTTGTTTGGTTGGAAACGACAGGATGCATGAACCGAGCACGTAAGAAAGGACAGATCTGAATTTATCAGCCTGGAAGCAGCCCCTTTGGTGGCTGATGAGGCAAAAGGGTATTTCAAGGCCAGACATTCCGAGTTGCCTCAGATTCAGGCACTGGTGTGCAAGTGTTGCCATGGCAACAGAACTGTCTGGGCGGATAAGCAGAGAGCAGCCAAGATGAAAGGCTTCGGAGGCGGGAGGGCTCCCAGGAGCCCAGTGGGAACGCGGAGCTGGGAGAGGCAGGATTCTGCCCCAGGAAGGAAGGGCTGGGATGGCCCCGCCCAGGTGTGGCAATCAGCTTTTCCCTTGAGAAGTGGTGACTGCAAAGGAGGGTTACACTGTTCTCAATTGTATTCCGTCTCATTAACTAGGAATGTAGGTAACTAGGAATGTACGTTACTCACGTCTTTTCTTAACAGAGAGACACATTCAGGGAGAAGTGAGAGAGCTGGTCTTGGTAGGTGGCAAAAGCTACACAAAGTGTGCAGTTTCTGAAAACACAGAGACAGTTTGGATAGACCACACTGCAGGGAGGGAGCCCGCAGGGAGCTCTGTTGTTAAAACAGCCCTCCTGGTCAAGATGGTTGAGAAAGTCACAAACCATAGATGGGAAGAACAGTTTCCCCCCAAGAACTGATTTTTACTCAAAAAAACTTAATTCGAACAAAAAGACAGAAATGATTCATTTTAAATTGGTATTCTTATTCAAGAAGGACTTAACCCAAGTCATTCACTGGACTTCATGTGGCTGCTCAACTTGACAAAGGCTCAGCCCGATAGTCTCTCATGTCCGTGGACAGGAAGGAAGAGTTGGAGCAATTATTCCCACGTCTCAGGGAGAGAAAAACCAAACAGGTTTACTGCGAGCCTTCTGAATACCTGGGAATTGCATGCACATGACTGTGCATCCCAGGCCCTGACCTGACTTCTGAGTGATCAGTTCAGTTCAGTTCAGTTCAGTCACTCACTCGTGTCTGATTCTTTGCGACCCCATGGACCGCAGCATGCCAGGCCTCCCTGTCCATCACCAACTCCTGGAGTCCACCCAAACCCATGTCCATTGAGTCTGTGATGCCATCCAACCATCTCATCCTCTGTCGTCCCCTTCTCCTCCTGCCCCCAATCCTTCCCAGCATCAGGGGCTTTTCAAATGAATCAACTCTTCATATCAGGTGGCCAAAGTATTGGAGTTTCAGCTTCAATATCAGTCCTTCCAATGAACACCCAGGGCTGATCTCTTTCAGCCCTGAATGTCCTGGGCTGAATGGACTGGTTGGATCTCCTTGCAGTCCAAGGGCCTCTCAAGAGTCTTCTCTAACACCACAGTTCAAAAGCATCAATTCTTCGTGTAAAGACTGCAAAAAGTTCAGCTGAGCTCAGAGAAGTCAGTTAATGAGCGAGCAGGTCGGCAGAAGCACTGAGGTATAAACAGTGGGGCCCCCTCGCCCCCCACGGGCTCGTGGAGGGGCTCTCTCCTGATGATCGCGGAGTCCTCCGGGGCTGTCGGGACCTCTCACTGACCTACAGCCGGGACTGCCAGGAAAAGCAAGCGTGGTTCCTGTTTGGATCCTCTGCCGACTCAGGCATTTCCTCTGTTGAGCAACAGAGCCACCTGCGGCTAATCTGTCACCGCGTCCACCAGCTGCCCTTTGTCTAAACATAGCAGTCTGTGCTGAGCCGAGCCCACCTGTCACCTGGCTCAGAACTCCAGGAGCGCCTCCTGCATTGTGGAGGCAGGAGAAAGGCTGTGAAAGCCAAACCCCTTGATTCCAACGGCCTTGGGTTTGCTCCGGGATGTTTCCTCAGCTGTTTCACAGGCCGGCACCAACTCAGATGCTGAGGAGGGGCCGTTCTGGACTGCCAAGGCCACGTGTGTGACATCCCTGGGTGTGGGGACAGCAGCCAGGCCCCCATCCCTGGAAATGGAGGCTGCTGGCTTGTTTGTGGCTGGGCCTGACCTACTTTTCAGTCCCAGGTGCCTCCCTGATGAGGGCTGGACAGTGGGTGGTGTTTCCAAGGGAAGGAGCTCCCTTCTGAGCCGATCTGGCCCTGGGGCCCCGGCTCACCCCTCGGTGGCTTGTTGGCTGCAGAGACAGCTCACCTCCTGGGGCCTCGGCACTCCCGCACCCCCAGCCAGGGCCATCGGTGGGTCCTGGGAGACCCTGCCCTCCCGAGCCCCTCGCTGCTCCAGCCCAGACCTCTTCAGGCACTGCCCTCCTGCTGGCTGAGGTGCCGTGGGGGTGACGCCACCCGCCGGGCTGCATCATGAGTGAATCCTCGCGGGATCAACCCGCCGGCCCGCAGTCAGTGCCCTCTGTCACGTTAGGGCGTCCTGGCTGCGGCTCCTCCAGGAAGCCAGAACTCTCAGGCCTGAACTCAACTCCTTTCCCCAGAGTGATAGTCTTCCTGTCCTTCATGCTGACTGCCTTCCCACACTTTCCAAAAAAAGGGGACCTCTCCCCTCCCAGCCTGGAGGCCCTCAGCCCCCTGTCCCCACCTGCCCCCATTGGGCGCCCTCCCTGCCTCTCAGCTGCCCTCTGCCTCCTGTGCCCCCTCTCCTCTCCTCTCCTCACAGCCCTTCACTTGGCATCGAAGATTAATAATCAGATTTTCTCTTGCTCAAAAATCTCTGTGGATGGTGACTGTAGCCATGAAATTAGAAGATGCTTGCTTCTTGGGAGAAAGGCTATGACAAACCTAGACAGCATATTAAAAAGCAGAGACATCACTTTCCCACAAAGGTCCGTCTCATCAAGGCTATGGTTTTTCCAGTGGTCATGTATGGATGTGAGAGTTGGACCATAAAGAAAGCTGAGTGCCAAAGAATTGATGCTTTTGAACTGTGATGTTGGAGAAGACTCTTGAGAGTCCCTTGGACTGCGAGGAGATCAAACCAGTCAATCCTAAAGGAAATCAGTCCTGAATATTCATTGGAAGACTGATGATAAAGCTGAAGCTCCAATAGTTTGGCCACCTGATGGGAAGAGCTGACTCATTGGAAAAGTCCCTGATGCTGGGAAAGATTGAACGTGGCAGGAGAAGGGGTGACAGAGGATGAGATGGTTGGATGGCATCACTGATTCAGTGGACATGAACTTGGGCAAACTTTGGGAGATGATGAGGGACAGGGAGGCCTGATGTGCTGCAGTTCATGGGGTTGCAGAGTCGAACACCATTGAGCGACTGAACAATAACAGCAACGACAACGTTACTGCTACACAAGCCCAAGACAGCCCCTTTCAGGGCTGGGTCCCCCTGATCAGGGCCCTCTGTCCTACACAAGCCCAAGACAGCCCCTTTCAGGGCTGGGTCCCCCTGATTGGGGCGCTGTGTCCTACACAAGCCCAAGACAACCCCCTTCAGGCTGGGTCCCCCTGATCGAGGCCCTCTGTCCTACACAAGCCCAAGACAGCCCCTTTCAGGTTGGGTCCCCCTGATCGGGGCCCTCTGTCCTACACAAGCCCAAGACAGCCCCTTTCAGGCTGGGTCCCCCTGATCGGGGTCCTCTGTCCTATTCAAGCCCAAGTCAAGCCCTTCAGTGGACGCCTCCAACCCTGCTGTCTGGAGGCTTGCCGGCCGCCTGCAGCCCGGGAGTCCCAATGCCCAGCCCGGCCCCGGGACCGCTGGGTCCTGGCCTGTCCTGGCTTCCTTTCCTCCCTGTGTCCAGCAGCTCCGCCGCTCAGCCCCTTCTCACCACGGCCCTCTGCGGGGCAAACCCCTGCCCGTCCCCGTGTCCCCTTGTGTTGCGGCAGCAGCTCGCCCTACCCCCGTCCCCAGCTGTAAACCCCTGCTGCTGCTTCCGCGAGTGCTGGGTGAACCCGGCCTCTTTACCAGGCAGGTCGGCCCCAGATCGGGCCAGCTGCCGCCCTTGTCTTCAGCACTGCAGCCAGCCTGTCCTCACAGTTCCCCCTAAATACAGAGGCTGAACCCCCAGGTGACGGTGTTGGGAGGTGGTCTCTGGAAGCGATGAGGTGGTGGGGGGAGCCCTCAGGGTTAGAGTGCCCTTGTGAAGGGGACCCCCAATTGCCCCCTCACCCCTGTGTCCACCGAGGACTCAGTGAGATGTTTATGAGCCAGGAGGCGGGTCCTTCAGACCCTGAATCCGTGGTGCCTTCATCCTGGACACCCAGCCCCAGAACCCTGAGCAGTACAAGTCTCTTGTTTACAAGCCCCACCCACCTCTGCGGGGTGCTGTTAGAGACAGCTCCCTTCCGGCCTGCTCCAGGCTCCCCGCTGCAGAGGACAATCAGACAGGACGGGATTTGGGGGTGACCCCCAAGATGAAGATGCAACTGACCCCTCCCACCCCCAACTCAGTTCTCCCCGTCCACTGAGGGACGTTGTCATGGTAACCTGTAAGCTTTGGCTCCTCCCCACACCTCCACTGAGAGCAGACAGAAGCCCTTCTGCCCAGACAGACGGGCAGGACATCACTCTGCCTAGAGGAGCTCGTCTGGGGGGAGCCATGACGGGATGGTCACATTAGCAAGGACAGCTGCGTGCTCCACTGCCTTTTCTCCCAGGCATCGTGGATCCAATTCCACAGGAGGAAGTGGGGCCCACCCCCCGGCCCCTGCTCCTTGACACGTGTCTCCCCATCTCCCTCAGCGGCCCTGAGCCCTGCACAGCCGGCCAAGCTGGGGTCCCCCAAGCAGGCTGGCCGTGCGCCAGGCACTCACCATTGTTCTGTGTCTGCCAGACCGCGTCGGCCATGCCCCAGAGGCTGGGGAACACGAAGAACACGGGCAGCTGGCTGGGGTGCGGCTTCCACAGCAGGAGGGCGACGATGCAGGCCAGCTGGGTCACAGCCCCTGGGAGCGGGGGCGGGGGACGGGGGCTCCTCTGAGACCCTCGGGGCCGCGGGCCGAGCCTCCGAGCCCCCGAGCCCCCGAGCCCCTGCTCCCTAGACTACTGCCGCCCACTTTCTCCGGTGCCTTTGACCTGACCCGTGCAGGCTGCCGGGGGACACCCTTGGCAGATGCGGGACTCTGCCCGCCTCTGGCCTCCACAGGGGCAATGGTGAGGGAGCCTTGGGGTGACGCACCTCTGCGTCTTAGGGCAAAGTGTCATCTTGCTGGGCAGAGGAGGGCCCAGACTGTGGGGGCTCAGGGTGGGAGACACTGGGCTTCTTCATTATTGGGGATCCCTGCTTCTCTCACTGAGTGGGGGCATGGGGAGGGGGAGGGGAGGAGGGCCCCCCAGCCTGGGAGCGGGGCCTTCCAAGCAGGACGGGGAGCAGGGGCTGGGGGCAGGGCCTTCTCGCTCCTCCTGGCTTTGTCCTCACAGCCCGAGGTCTCGGCTTTGTGAGTCTGCAGGCTCTGTGATGCCCCCCGGCCGGGGGGACAGAGCAGCCTGTGACCCTCCGGGGCGGCCGAGGAGCGCGTGGAGCAGGTGCCTCCGGGGTTTCCTGGGGCTGCGTGACCCTGGGCGAGTTACTAGGTGTCTGTTCCTCAGTAAGAAGCGAATGACTCGGGCCTCGGCCGGCACTATGTTATGGCTTCCCCTCCCTCTTGCTGCGTCACCGCAGACCCTCGGGACTGTCACTGGCAGCTAGCTCTTTCCTTGAACACTCGCATTTCTCACCTTGTCTCTGCTGCTTCTTGGTCCCCCAGGGGAAGCAGAAGGGGATGTGTGTTTAGACAACCAGCTTCATCCAGCACCTGAACCAATATCTCCTCCTTCTGGGAGGACCCCTGCCTCCCGCCTGACCTCTGTCCCCCCCACTTTGTGTGCCTCCAGCGACCCCCCTCCTCACCCCAACCCCAGCCCTCTTCACACAGGCTGCAACTGCCCACAGTGCAGCTGGACTCTCCCCAGGCTGCACCCAGCACCCACCTACCCAGCACTCTCCGCCTACCCAACGCAAAGAGCGCAGTCCTGCCGGTATGCCGGGCCAGCCTCCCGAAGAGCACGGAGCACAGGGCGTCGACGGCCCCGAAGCAGATCATCACGTAGCCCACGAACTGGATCCCCAGGGCGCAGGTGGTGTAGGACTGTGGGAGAGGACAGATGGTCACCCACACCAGCCTTGCCTGGCTTGAGGCCCGGTGCGGAAGCCACAGCGCTCTGGGGGCTCAGCCTTGCCCGGCTCAGGGCCGGCACGGAAGCCGCAGCACTCTGGGTGCTCATCCAAGTCAGGGAGTCCAGGCTATGCTAAAACGCCGTCTGCAGTGTGACCGCTGGCCTGCTGAGCTGGCCTGAAAGCTTGTCCGGGCCTTCCGTTCCCAGGGCGAGGACAGTGCTGGCGCCGCTTTTGAGTGAGAGCTAATGGGACGGCCTGGACAGACCTCCTCCCCGTGTCCCTGCACCGCAGGTGTGGTGCACTGCCGTTCCAAGTCTGAAGTCTTCTCCTGGGCGGACCATGCCTCTCCTGCCTGTGGGCGGATGGCTGAGGACAGACCTGGGGGTGAGCAGGGGGCTCGGGGGGCTTTAGGGCCTTGAAGCTGCTCTGAACGATACAGTCCTGATGTCATCATGCCTGCGTCCAAACCCCGAGAACCCCCACACCAAGAGCGAGCCCTCAGGGAGACGCTGGACGCGGGGTGATGAGAACGTGTCCCTGTGGGTGCGCCAGTTGTGACAATGGACAGATGGACTGTAGACAGTGGGGGGGACTGTGGACAGGTGGGGTCGGGGGGGCGGCGGGTACAGGAAATCTCTGTAATTTCTGCTCAGTTTTGCCGTGAACCTAAAACTGCTCTAAAACATAAGATCTTTATGAAAAAAAAAGATGGAAGGAGAAGGGAGGGAATCTCTGTAAAGATGCGAAGAAATGAAAGACCTCCTGCCCCAGGCCTGGGAGGTGGGGGGCAGAGGGGCCCAGGGGGCCCAGGGCTCAAGGGCTGCGGCTCTCACGATGCGCCCCGTCTCTGCAGAATCAGGACAGACACATCAGGAGGCCCCTGGCTCCCGGGTGGTGCGGGCCGTGCCTGAGCTCATGGGTGGTGGTTCGTGACAAGTCCAAGGGGAGTGACCGCATCCAGACCCAGGGACTCTGCATCATCCCCCTTGTTCTTGGAAACTCCAAGTCTCCAACGGGACAGTCCTCAGAGCGGAGCCCCGGCTACCCAAACATGCAGGGCTGTATGCCGAGGGGAGTTTGCAGTTTATCTGGAACTCAAATCCATATCCTGCCTTTTCTCCTGCCAGTTTGCGAGCCCGTCCTGGGAAGGAGCCATGGGCGGGGCTGGAGTGGAAGTTCCCTGGAGGAAGAGCGGTGGTCCTGGGGGGCAGGCCTCTCGAGACAGGCCAGAGGGTCCAGCCTTGGCCCTGGCTGTCTCCCTCCAACGCCCAGCTCCTCTCCCACACTTTTTAGGCAAAAACCTTCTCTTTACCATCCCTGTCTGTGACATCCCTTCTACAGCATCCCAACGGGGTCTCCAGGACAGAACCCCACCTGGACAGGGACTCCAGAGACGGGCTTGAGGAGAGACCCTCGATAAAGGTGGCCAGCCTGACAAGGGGCTCCGCTCCAGCTATGCCTAAAGAAGGACCCCCCTCTAGGAACGAAGTGGGCAGACAGTGCAGGGGTCAGGTGGGCATCCAGGGAAAGGGCAACTGGGTAGCCAGGGCAACCATGCTGAGTCACCTCTGCTTCTAGATTGTAACTCAGCATTCAAAAACTAGGTAAGGGCCCAAATAGACTTTTTTCCAGACAGGACATACAGAGGAGGAAGAGGCACGTGAAAAGATGCTCAACATCGCTAATTACTCAGTTCAGTGCAGTTCAGTTGCTCAGTCATGTCCAACTCTTTGCAACCCCATGAATCACAGCACGCCAGGCCTCCCTGTCCATCACCAACTCCCAGAGTTCACTCAAACTCACGTCCATCGAGTCAGTGATGCCATCCAGGCATCTCATCCTCTGTCGTCCCCTTTTCCTCCTGCCCACAATCGCTCCCAGCATCAGGGTCTTTTCCAGTGAGTCAACTCTTCACATGAGGTGGCCAAAGTACTGGAGTTTCAGCTTCAGCATCAGTCCTTCCAGTGAACACCCAGGACTGATCTCCTTTAGGATGGACTGGTTGGATCTCCTTGCAGTCCAAGGGACTCTCAAGAGTCTTCTCCAACACCACAGTTCAAAAGCATCAATTCTTTGGTGCTCAGCTTTCTTCACAGTCCAACTCTCACATCCATACATGACCAGTGGAAAAACCATAGCTTTGACTAGACAAACCTTTGTTGGCAAACTAATATCTCTGCTTTTCAATGTGCTATCTAGGTTGGTCATAACTATCCTTCCAAGGAGTAAGCGTCTTTTAATTTCATGGCTGCAATCACCATCTGCAGTGATTTTGGAGCCCAGAAAAATGAAGTCAGCCACTGCTTCTCCATCTGTTTCCCATGGAGTGATGGGACCAGATGCCATGATCTCCGTTTTCTGAATGTTGAGCTTTAAGCCAACTTTTTCACTCTCCTCTTTCACCCTTCATCAAGAGGCTTTTTAGTTCCTCTTCACTTTCTGCCATAAGGGTGGTGTCATCTGCATATCTGAGGTTATTGAGATTTCTCCTGGCAATCTTGATTCCAGCTTGTGCTTCTTCCAGCCCAGCGTTTCTCATGATGTACTCTGCACAGAAGTTAAATAAGCAAGCTGACAATATATAGCCTTGATGTACTCCTTTCCCTATTTGGAACCAGTCTGTTGTTCCATGTCCAGTTCTAACTGTTGTTTCCTGACCTGCATACAGGTTTCTCAAGAGGCAGGTCAGGTGGTCTGGTATTCCCATGTCTTGAAGAATTTTCCACAGTTTATTGTGATCCACACAGTCAAAGGCTTTGGCATCGTCAATAAAGCAGAAATACATGGACTATTACTCAACCATAAAAAGGATGAAATAACGTCATCGGTAGCAACACGGATGCGACTAGAGATTATCATCATACTAAGTGAAGTTGGCCAGAGAAAGACAAGTATCACATGATAAATGATACACATGAGCTCATTCAGAAAACAGAAACAGACTCAGAGACTGAGAGAACGAACTTATGGTACCAGCAGGGGGAGAAGGACAGTTAGGGGGTCTGGGGTGGACATGTGCACACCGCTATATTTGAAGTGGGTAACCAGCAAGGACCTCCTGCACAGCACAGGGCCTCTGCTCAAGATTCTGCAATAACCTAAATGGGAAAAGAGTCTGAGAAAGAGTGTATACATATAGACGTATAACTGGACCGCTCCTGTCTACACCCGAGAGTAACACAGCATTGTGAATCAACTAGACTTTAGAATAAAAATTTTTTTTAAAAGCTAGGCAATAAGGACTTTCAGTGTTTCCTCTATTTTCCACTCTAAGACAAGGACACAGGGTGAGACGTAGGTAAAGAAGGGTCACAGCGACGACTCCCGAGCGGCTCTGGTCCTTTACCTGGAGACACGTCTCAAGCGAGAGGCATCCCTGGGAAGGTCCCAGGCCAGGTGAGCTCACATCCAGCCCCACAGGCAGCTCCCCCGAGGCCGGAAGGGCAGCGTGCAGCCCGGGGAGCCCCGAGCCGCCGGCCAGCCAGCCCCTTTCTTACCCGTGTATAGTCGCCTGACAGGAAGGCTTGCTCGAACCCGCTGAGCATCGGCAGCAGGATCAGGAGACGCAGGCGCTTGTCTCTGAGCAGCTTAAACGTCGACAGCAAAGTGGACCAGAAAGGGGGCGCCTGCTTCTCGCCCTCACCTTCCGGCTGAGCGTCTCTTACAGGTTCCAGAAACACGGCCGTGAGCAGCACTGCCAGGAAACCGCACCCTGAAAGGACAGGGAGGGGACAGGCTGCCGTGCGGGGCTCCGGGGACCCCACACACGCACACGGGCTCCCCGCCTTGCCGTCTGGCCTCCAGCCCCGCTGGCTCCCGCTGGGGCTTCTCTGCCTTCAGCGCCCACTCATCTCTCCTTCTCTGCCTGGGAAACTCCTATTCACCCTTCAGTACCCGGCTTGGGTACCACCTCCCCATCAGAGCTGCCCTAGAACCCAATTTCCCAAGGAGATGTAACAACTTGTCAACTGAGAGCTTTGTTCAAAATACTCATCCTGTTCAACTAATTTCAATTAGTTGAATGCACATCTGGCCTCTAAGGTCACCACCAGTCAGGACCTCATCTGCCTGGTTTCTGGGCCCACCTCTGGTCCTCACTCTGCTTTGTCAATGGAAAGGCCCCCCTTGCTGCCTCTGATGTTGAAGTGATTTTGAAAGAGACCGGAGTGTTGGTGGCAGCTGATCTCACCATGGAGACAAGCTGACCGTGCACATGGCCTCACAGCCTTCGATTCCCAGTGGCGTCTGCACTCAGTTACATCAAATCTGACTCTTATCAGACTCATAGTGATTAAGAAGGATACAATCCAAGACCTTCACAGATTCCAGAATTCAAGAATGATAAAGAATATCCTTAAATTTTCTTCAGATCAGATCAGTCGCTCAGTCGTGTCCGACTCTTTGCGACCCCATGAACCGCAGCACGCCAGGCCTCCCTGTCCATCACCAACTCCCGGAGGTCACTCAGACTCACATCCATCGAGTCAGTGATGCCATCCAGCCATCTCATCCTCTGTCGTTCCCTTTTCCTCCTGCCCCCAATCCCTCCCAGCATCAGAGTCTTCTCCAATGAGTCAACTCTTCGCATGAGGTGGCCAAAATACTGGAGTTTCAGTTTTAGTATCATTCCCTCCAAAGAAATCCCAGGGCTGATCTCCTTCAGAATGGACTGGTTGGATCTCCTTGCAGTCCAAGGGACTCTCAAGAGTCTTCTCCAACACCACAGTTCAAAAGCATCAATTCTTCGGCACTCAGCCTTCTTCACAGTCCAGCTCTCACATCCATACATGACCACAGGAAAGATCATAGCCTTGACTAGGCAAACCTTTGTTGGCAAAGTGATGTCTCTGCTTTTGAATATGCTATCTAGGTTGGTCATAACTTTCCTTCCAAGGAGTAAGCGTCTTTTAATTTCATGGCTGCAGTCACCATCTGCAGTGATTTTGGAGCCCAGAAAAATAAAGTCTGACACTGTTTCCACTGTTTCCCCATCTATTTCCCATGTAGTGATGGGACCAGATGCCATGATCTTCGTTTTCTGAATGTTGAGCTTTAAGCCAACCTTTTCACTCTCCACTTTCACTTTCATCAAGAGGCTTTTTAGCCCCTCTTCACTTTCTGCCATAAGGGTAGTGTCATCTACATATCTGAGGTTATTGATATTTCTCCCAGCAATCTTGATTCCAACTTGTGTTTCTTCCAGTCTAACATTTCTCATGATGTACTCTGCATATAGGTTAAATAAACATGGTGACAATATACAGCCTTGACGTACTCCTTTTCCTATTTGGAACCAGTCTGTTGTTCCATGACCAGTTTTAACTGTTGCTTCCTGACCTGCATACAGATTTCTCAAGAGGCAGATCAGGTGGCCTGGTATTCCCATCTCTTTCAGAATTTTCCACAGTTTATTGTGATCTACACAGTCAAAGGCTTTGGCATAGTCAATAAACCAGAAATAGATGTTTTTCTGGAATTCTCTTGCTTTTTCCATGATCCAGCGGATGTTGGCAATTTGATCTCTGGTTCCTCTGCCTTTTCTAAAACCAGCTTGAACATCAGGAAGTTCACGGTTCACATATTGCTGAAGCCTGGCTTGGAGAATTTTGAGCATTACTTTACTAGTGTGTGAGATGAGTGCAATTGTGCGGTAGTTTGAGCATTCTTTGGCATTGCCTTTCTTTGGGATTGGGATGAAGACTGACCTTTTCCAATCTTGTGGCCACTGCTGAGTTTTCCAAATTTGCTGGCATATTGAGTGCAGCACTTTCACAGCATCATCTTTCAGGATTTGGAATAGCTAAATTTTCTTCAAATGGACACCAAAAAAAAAAACCAACCCCAAAAAACCTAATCTAAAGGTACGCCCAAAGTAGTGCAGTCATTTAGAAATTTTTCATTCAAGTAAGCATCTAAGGATAAGAGATCAAACCAGTCAATCCTAAAGGAAGTCAACCCTGAATATTCATTGCAAGGATTGAAGCTGAAGCTGAAGCTACAATACTTTGACCACCTGATGCAAAGAGCTGCTGCTGCTGCTAAGTCACTTCAGTCATGTCTGACTCTGTTGGACCCTATAGACCGCAGCCCACCAGGCTCACCCGTCCTTGGGATTCTCCAGGCAAGAACACTGGAGTGGGTTGCCATTTCCTTCTCCAGTGCATGAAAGTGAAAAGTGAAAGTGAAGTCGCTCAGTCGTGTCCGACTCTTAGCGACCCCATGGACTGGAGCCTACCAGGCTCCTCCGTCCATGGGATTTTCCAGGCAAAAGTACTGGGGTGGGGTGCCATAGCTGAGTCATTGGAAAAGACCCTGATGCTGGGAAAGATTGAAGGCAAGAGGAGAAGGGGACAACAGAGGATGAGATGGTTGGATGGCATCACTAACTCAATGAATATGAGTTTGAGCAAGCTCCAGAAGATGAAGGAGGACAGGGAAGCCTTGTGTGCTGCAGTCTGTGGGGTCACAAAAGAGTCGGACATGACTGA
Source organism: Tragelaphus eurycerus (assembly GCA_935064755.1). NCBI lineage: Eukaryota > Metazoa > Chordata > Mammalia > Artiodactyla > Bovidae > Tragelaphus > Tragelaphus eurycerus. Next base: position 3,888,212 of record CAKXYN010000114.1, read on the forward strand.
GCGAGTGAATAACAAGGATAAGAGCCATCATAGGAGCTCACTCCCCTTGGGCAGCCATTTCTTCACTAATTTCCAGTGTCCAACACCTTCTGCTGCCCTGTGACCAGCAGTGGGAGCCACAAGGCTTCACAGATATCCAAGGGTGGGCAGTGGGAGACGCCCGCCCAGCCCCAGCCTCTCAGAAGAAGTCATTTAAGTATATGCTTCAGAAAAAGGTGATAAGCCCAAGATTTGGGACTTTCAAATCCAACCAGATGTAGTTGAAGTGTGAAATGTGACATTCACTCAGTCATATCTGACTCTTTACGACCCCATGGACTGTAGCCCACCAGGTCCTCTGTCCATGGGATTCTCCAGGCAAGAACACTGGAGTAGGTGCCATGCCTTCCTCCAGGGGATCTTCTTGGCCCAGGGATTGAACCTGGGTCTCCCGCATTACAGGCAAATTCACTGCCATCTGAGCCTCCAAGGAAGCCCTACAAGTAGCTGATTCACCAAGGCCGTGGGCCACCCTGGTGCCTCCAGACAGGGCGGCCACAGCCCCGAGTCGCCACTGAGCACTTGGAATGTGGCTGCTGTGTGACCTCGGAAGAGTCATCTTACTTTCGTTAATTAGAATTTCAGTAAGCACATGTGATGACCGCGGGCCTGGACGGTGCAGACGTGGGGCTGGTTCCATCATCAAGAGAGACCTCCAACAGCAGAGGCTGCTGCCCTGTGTTTCATGTGGGAAAGCCTCGGGCACCCCCCAGCTGAATGCATTCTGAGGGGCGTGTGCAGATAAGCTCAGATCATCTGAGCCCTGGGAAGGTGGTCTTTTTGACCTGGGAAGCTCTTGCTTTGCCCGGGTTCCTGGGGCCGGCACGTACCTGTGTAGATGCCCATGAGCGTGTAGATGAGGTCCTGGGAGGGCCGCTTCGTGCTGTTGGTGGACACCGTGGCCATCAAGCAGTCGCTGGCCCCGCAGGCCTGCAGCTGCTCCTCCGGGATGGTCCCTGTGGAAGCAGAGAGGCCAACTGAGGACACAGGGAACTCGTGACAGGAGACGGGACACGCGGAAGGAGGCGCCGGGGAGAGTGTGGCCACGCGGAGCGTGAGACCCATCACAGGTCAGAGCCAACCACGGGGGTTGTTCCATCCAGTGTCTCAGACACGTCTCTCCTCGGAAACGTCTATATGCTTGATTTTAAGACACTCCGGACCTGTGTGGAATAAATGCTGGCTACTGGTTATGTTGCGTTGCTAACTTCATTAAAAGTTTTCCACTTTTAAGAATTATAAATAGAGTATGTTAGACTGGGTGTCAGGCCCACTGGGTTCTCAGACTCATCTGTAAAGAGACCCGTCACCGTGGGCAGGTTCATTCGTGCTTTCTCTGAATGTTGTTTTCTTAGCTGTAAAAAGAATGACATGTGAGCGATCGGTGACTCTCAGTAGACCTACATCAAATCTCTGAAGAAAGGGAACACGTGTCACAGACAAGCGTCCTTGGGGTCTCATCGTTCCCATAATACTGATCTCAGCACACGAGATGCCACAGCATCCCTGGGGCTCGGGAGGTGTGCAGCCGGGGACAAGGCAGCAGCGTGGAGGCTGGAGGCACAGGGAGGTGGAGAAGCCTCGCAAGGCTCCCGACAGGCCTTCCAGCCCTCAAATTCTGTGTCCAGTGACCAGGGAGAGATTAAGCTGACTTGTCTGTGTATCTTTAAAAGTGAACCTGTTCACGCCCCTATACCAGTCATGTCAGAGCCTGAACATGGTTCCATTGGTCAGTTGCTGACGGTTCCGGCAATACTGAGTAATGACTGGGGTCTGTCAACCCTGCGATCCCCTCTGCGGATGTACGCAGCAAGGATGACATCATGTGAGCACAAAGGGAGGAAAGATTCTTATTTCCGAAAGCTGGGACTTGAGTGGATGAGCAGTAGCGAGGATCAAGGCAGAGAGAGATTCCTGATAAGAAGAGAGTCAGCACTTCTTCCCCAATAGAGCTTCCTGTGAGAACTGAAGACGTGCCTTTCCTCTGCCCTTGGTTGAGGTCTTCGGATAACAAAGTGTGCAGGTGCAAAATAGACGCACACTCTGTAACTCCGTCTGGGTGAGGCCGGGCAGAGAGAAAAGTTAAGACCCTGGTCATCAAGTGTTCAAATCTGCTGGGGATAGTGGCCTCTTGTGTAATATTGAAAACGCTGGTGAATGAATTGATTCAGTGGGAAAATAAATTCATGGAAACCATTCTTAGTCTAGAGGATAGTAAGGACTCCATGGATGTGTATGGATGTGAGAGTTGGACCATAAAGAAAGCTGAGCTCCAAGGAATTGATGCTTTTGAACTATGGTGCTGGAGAAGACTCTTGAGAATCCCTGGGACTGCAAGGAGATCCAACCAGTCCATCCTAAAGGAAATCAGTCTTGAATATTCGTTGGAAGGACTGATGCTGAAGCTGAAACTCCAATACTTTGGCCACCTGATGTGAAGAACTGATTCACTTGAAAAGATCCTGATGCTGGGAAAGATTGAAGGCAGGAGGAGCAGGGGACGACAGAAGTTGAGATGGTTGGATGGCATCACCAACTTAATGGACATGAGTTTGAGTAAACTCTGGAAGTTGGTGATGGACAGAGAGGCCTGATGTACTGCAGTCCATGGGGTTGCAAAGAGTCAGACACAACTGAGCCACTGAACTAAACTGAACTGAAGGACTCCATGAATTTGCATTCCACAGGTAGTGACCCTCAGTTTCCCCAGGGCACCCCTCCCTAAGGAGTGGCAGCCAAGGCACCCAGGGACCAGACGGGCCCTCAGACCCACCCAGACTGTCCAGGGAGGAGCCAGGGTCCAGGAAGCCTGAGAACCAGCTCTTGGGGCCCCACGTGACAACTGGTCATGTCCTGAATGAGGACACGAGGGGAGGGACCAGGGGCTCTGGGTGGTCTCCACTTCCTATTACCTTGAGTGGGCGTCTGGCCGAACACGAGAGACGAGATCAAGTTGCCCCACACGCCAGACGACTGGAATATGAGAAAGAAGATGCCAAAGTACTGGTTGACCACGTCTTTGCCGACCTGTCCCGTCTTCCGCGCCTGCATGTTCCCCACGATGGTGAGGTAGGTGCCCTGTGCAGACCACAGCGCGGCGGCTCCGAGCCCCACCAGGACGGAGGTGGGGATCAAAGTGTACCTGAGAGACGAAAGTGGACCTGGGCTGCCTTGGGCCCGTCCTCCCTCCCCCTGTCCGAGGAGGAGGAAGCTCCTGGCCCAGCCCAGGGAAGCGTCACTGTGTTGCTGGGTGGGTCAGCTTGACTGAGTCGTCCTCAGATTCAGATGAATGAGAAAATCAGACACTTTTCTGGTTCAGGATCATTTGCAAGAGTGAAATTTGGTGTCAGTGTTTTTGTGCTTGGATGCAGCTACAGCGAGCTGGGACCACAGATAATACTGGGCGGGTTCTAGATGTTTCTAATGGCAGAAGATTAAACCTGGTTTATGATCCATCTATCCACCCATCTCCCTGTCTGTCACTCTCTGCAGTGAGGATCCCGTCTGAGAACTCTGGTAACAAGAGAAGGAATATGTGAAGCCATCATATGTGTGCTTCTCTGACGGCTCAGCGGTAAAGACTCTGCCTGCAGTGCAGGAGAAGTGGGTTTGATCCCTGGGTCGGGAAGACCCCCTGGAGTAGGCAATGACAACCCACTCCAGTATTCTTGCCTGGAGCGTCCTGTGGACAGAGGAGCCTGGTGGGGTGCAGCCCACAGGGTCTCCAAGACTGGGACATGACTTCGCAACACATGAGTACATCCTGGATGACAAGGGGTGTCCCTCTAGGAGACGCTTGAGCAGCGTGCCCCTGGGAACAAGAGTCCCTTGAGGGTCCCTGTCCATCCCGGAGCAGGCAGAGCTCAGGTGCAGCCCGGGACACCGGCTCCAGCCCTGCTGCATGCACTCTCTGTGAAGGGGTGAGCGTGTGAGGTCTGGCCCAGGTCACACTCTGCTCAGTCTCTCTGAAATTCACCCTCCACAGCTTAGGCAGCTTCTCCCCTCGTTGCTGGGGCTGTGAAAGTGCCCTCCCTGGCCCAGGAGGGAAGCTGGGGGCTCAAGGAGAGGTCAGGCGGTTTGGGGGGGCGTCAGGGGAGCACGGCCTAGCAGAGGGGACGGGGCATCTTGACAGGAAAGCAGGGGATGCGGCCATGGCCTGCCCCAGGCACGGGGCGGGGTGCAGGCAGCAGCTGGCTGCGGGCGTACCAGCTGGCGTAGAAGTTGCCCAGAGAGAAGGCCACGTAGCAGCACATGGCGAGCACGAGGGTCCACTTGCAGCCGAGCTTCCCGATGAGGACGGGCGGCAGGAACATGGAGGACAGCAGCATGCCGCCGTAGAGCGTGCTGAGCGCCGCCACGCCCAGGCCCTCCTCGCTGTACAGGCTGCTCTGCGGGAACACGACCGGCCGTCAGCGTCTGAGGCCGGGGCCAGGTGCTTGGGGCCGCCCCCCGCCCCCGAGGCCCAGTGGCAGGCTTCCTCTCCTCCAGCTGAGGGACGGGGGCAGAGGAGATGGCAGTGGATTAGAGACTGGCAGCCCAGGGCCCTCGGCAGGTCCGAGACTTCGGGGCGGCCAGAGTGGGGGGAGCTCAGGCTTCCGCAGCACCTGCCCCCTGCCCCCTGGTGAGAGGAGAGAGGGCGTCCAGGTGGCCGGCAGCCCTGGTGGCCCCAGGCAACTCGGGAGATGAGCACTGCGGCCGAGCAAGGAGCTCCGGTCTGAAGCTGTGTAAATGCAGATGCACGCTTCTCAGAGTGCTTAGCGAGCTGTGTGAAGGGGCCAAATGGTCAGACAGGTACTGGACCCGCTTGGCAAGAGCCATGGCAGGGGTGATGTTTGGTTTTTGCTGTGAAAGAAGAACCAGCCTGATTGCTTCTTCTATTTATTTCACTTCTAAAAGGAAAGGAGAGGAAGGAAGGGGGAGGGGAAGAGGGAGAAAAAGGAGGAGGAGGGGGAGGGGGAGGATGGGGAATGAGAGGGAGGGGAAGGGGGTAGGGAGGAGGGGAGGAGGAGGGAGGAAAAGGAGGGGGAGGGGAGAGAGGAGGGGGAGGACAGGGAATAGGAGGAAGGGAAGGGGGTAGGGAGGAGGGGAGAGAGGAGGGGGAGGAGGGGGGAAGAAGACAAGTGCTGCCCCCGGCAGCCAGACCCTCCCTCTCGAGGGTCCCCCCGGCCCTGTTTCCTCCTCCTCCATGTCCTGCTCAGCCTGACCCTGCGGTCATTCGTGGAGGGACGCCTGCTGGGCTCCAGGCCACCGATCAGACAGCAGAGGAGAAACGTGACCCGGACAGGGTCCCTCCCCCGCAGAAGCCAGAGCCTCAGACTTAGGAAACCACCCCGGCTTGAGTGTCGTCAGGGGGCAGACACTGAACTGAGAGCTCCCTGTTCCTTCTCCTCCAGCTGGGATGGTGGCCCCGCCCCCTCAGGAAAGACGCGCACCATGTGAGTCTCACACCCGGCTAACTAGTCCAGACGACCCCAAACCCGGAGGTAAACAGCGGCCCCGCTCACCTTCCTTCCCACCAGTTACCCCCGCAAGACAGACAGCAGAGGCCCCACCCACCCGTGGGCGCTCTGAAGCCCCCCGCAGACACCGGCCCACAGGCCCAGCTCTCACTCCAGGACGGGCTCTTTTCCTCGGGGTAGCCGCCCCAGTCTCTGACCATCCGCCTCTGTCCAGGTGGTGCCCTTTCTCCAAGCGCAAGTCAGGGTCTTCGAGGGTCTTGAGTTCGGGGGGTGTGAGCTTTTTCTGAATCTCCCCAGTGCCTTGCCCCCAGTAGGTACTTAATCGTGTTGGCCAATTAACTGACGCTGAAAATAAGAGCTGGACCCATTAAAATTCTCAATCTGGTTGGAAGTCAGAAGTTGAATAGTCTGCTGTGAAGTGAGGGTTACCTGGAAATTTCTGCTCATAACTAGTCTCCTGGAGCATGGAGCAAGAGAACAGGCTGGGCCAGGGCCCCTTACTTGCTTAGCACTCGAGCCTGATGCCTCCTGACTGGTGAGCTTTCCCCTTCTTGTGCTAATGAGAAGCTGGCATTGGGGCTCTGCATTAGATTGTCCTTCCCCCCACAGCCCCACGGCCAATCAGCAAGTGTGTCTGTTACTGACCATCGCGCTCCACTGCCCACCTCTGGGAAGGAAGCTGGATCTCAACATTCAACACGGGAAACGATTTTCAAAAGCAAATGCCTCTCTTACATGAGCGACCGCATTCAAAGGCCTGTCTTTGCAAATGTGAGGAGAACCAGCTTGCAAAATACACACCCAAGAAAAAGCCCGTGGGAGTGACCTGTACTCAACAGCGAGGATGGTCACTCAACTCAATCTGCAAGTCGATCGGGTGATTGATCGGTCACAAGCATGGACCAATGGTGGCTGATGTGAGGCTCCAGGGCTGCTCAAGGAAAAGACAACACCTGCACGGATGTCAGATGTCAGTGATGTCGCAAAAGGCCACCACAGGGGACAGTGAGCCCTGCCAGGGAGACTCGGGGCCAAGCTCCTAGGAGGACACGAAGGCCAGGCCTTCTTGTGCCAGAAGACTTTCTGGAAGGCGTGAGACCTGCAGGACGTGGGGGTGACCAGGGAAACGTCAGGAGCTGTAGGTGGCAGGGGGGGATGTTTAGGGGGTGGGTTACAGAGGCCCCATCCTGAGAGGAGAGAGCCCAGAAGAGTCAGATGCTTCAGCCAGAGCCGCTAAGCTCTCTTCCAGGGAGACTCAGACCCCGTCCTGGGGACCTCGAGTGGATCTGTAAGCCCGTGGAGCGCCCCAGAGGGGGCTTACGCGACGAGCACATGTCAACAACTTCACTCATCAATTGGCCATCAAGCGTGCTGAGCGCTGAGGCAGGCACACAGTGGCACAGTGGTGGGGATGGGCCCGGCCTCGTGGAATTCACACACAGTGCAGGGTGAACCACAGGACCCTGGGTGCACACACAGGGCCGCCTCTCCCGGACGTGGGACCCCAGGCACGGGGAAGGAGGCGGAGAAAGGTGACATTTACACTGCGACCTGAGCAATAAACAGGAGACTGACTGCTTGTGTGGGAGGCAGCAGTGACCTGTGTCGGGGTCCCTGGCAGGTGCACGACCACATCTAGACCAGGGCTGGGATGCCGGCATGCTTATGGCCGCCAATGCTACCTCTCTGGGGCCCGAGAATGACGCCAAGCAGATGAAAGCAGGAGGAAGTGATGGAGGCAGGCAGACCCCTCCAGCATGGGAGTCAGCCACCCCGAAGGCCATGTCCGTGCTGTCCTTACACGCTGTTTCTTAAGCCAGGCCTGGCTGCAGGTGTTCAGATACGACATGCTCTGGATCAGTGGGCGAGGAGATATGGCCTGATTAGCAGGGACAGAGGGGGGTGAAGGGGTAGGTGGGCTCCTCCCATGACACATCGGAGGTCTGGTTCTCTAACATCTCTGGTCTCCTGAGAAGGAGGAGGCCTCGTCAGTGACAGCGGACCCCCAGCAGGTGCCCTGGGAAAGATGGGGAGGCCAGCGTGGCCTCCCCTCAACTGCGCGCTCTGCCCATACAGAGGCCTCTCCGACAGGCTCCTGGGGAGGCCCTCAGATCGCGTGTATCCTCGAGTCCTGCGGTCCCAGCCCACGAGCTGGGAGTCCTGGCACATCCTGAGGCATGCCCCCTCTCTACCCTGGCTGCTAAGTCCAGGGGCCAGTTGGCCGTCACTGAGATCACAACTTCTCCCTGAGAACCCTGACCCCATCAGCCCGTGCCGGGGCCCAGGGAGAGTGGCCTGGCCGACTTCCTCCCGTGCAGACGGTGGCGCCGATGGGTCCACACTCTCGCTCAGCTCTCCTTCCAGACGCCACTCAGCACACGGGCTCAGCGCAGCACAAAGACGCAGGCACTTCATACGTGCTGGCACCTCACAACATCCCAGAGCTCTGAGCAATGTCTGCAGAGTCACAGATGACCCTGGCAAGAAAGGGACTGTGCTTCCCCTTCAGCTTGACTCTGGGCATCACCCTGGGCTGAAATTTCACTCTCTGCGAGCTTAATCAGAATAGAGACCAGATGAGGAAACACAAACTTGGGGTTCAGGGCTGAATTTGAGCTTCCTCATCAACCACAAGTCCAGAGTTTGCACTGTAACAATGAGAACAGGTTTGAATCTCTACTCCTGTCTTGACCCTCCGATTCGGAGCCCCTTCCATGTGCTATTCTGGTTCAATACCGCACGTTCAGTAGCTGCCTACTCCTTGTCCGTGACAGACAGACCTTGTGGGACCACGCAACATGTCATCAGAAACCTTACAAACACTTCACTGAGGGCAGCACCCAAGGCACAGAGCTGCTGGAGGCAGTGCCAGGGGCATGATGACCGGCCCCTTCCTGCCCAGCCCTGGCAGTTCCTTGAGGCTTCATTCACAGTGAAAAGTCAGACTTGAAGTGGAACTACCTGGGGCAGATCAAGCAGGAATCCATGCGGACCTCCGATGAATTCGCATTACTGCCCTGACCACAGATTCACGGTGGTTAGTCTGTGTCTCCTCTCACCCACAAAAAGCAAGGCAGATCTTATCAAACACCTAGCCCAAGTCCAGCTCTCCTCGTCCAAGGGTCAGACACCAGCAGTTGTGCAATCTTGTGGAACTGGGAGCGGAGGCTGCGTGTAGAGCCACCGTCTGTGTAGAGGACTGGGGAGGGTGACCTGGACAGACACCCCACGTTCCTCGCTGTCCCGAAGGGGCGGTCAGACGGCCGTCACACACCTACCTGCAGGCTCTGCAGCCCTCCGTAGGCTGTGAAGAGCAGCAGAAACCCGAAGGAGAGCACGAGCACGTTCTTCAGGGTCCCTTCCATGGCACCGGCCGGAAGCGTCACGCCCGAGCGGCTCTGCAGTTCCCTGAAAGACACCAGCCCGGCTCAGGAAGAGCTGCCGGTACCCAGCAGTCAGGTTCTGTCCTGGAGTCCGAGTGAGGCGTGCGATAGTCACCGAGGCTGCTGAGAGTTAGTGAGCTTGATAACCACCGACTCCACGAGGCACCCCAGCACTGATATTCGCCTTTTCCGCAACACACAGTCATCACTTCCTAACCAGGCAACACTCGGGACTCTCACCAGCTTGTGTGGACCAGAACTTTTTTTCTGTTAATTTCCAATAGGTATAGTCCATGTGGGAAAGTGATGATTTTCATATCACATGGTACAATTGCCTACATTACATAATCAGATATATGTGAATATGTTAAAGAACAAAGTATACCTGTCAGCTTCAAGATCAATAATTCAACTTCTGAAAAAGAGCTGACATGGTTGTAAGACCCAAGGGCCAAAGTATTAGTATGTCAAAGACTGAATGGTTTTATAGCACTGCAACAAGGTAACAGAACTTATGTAACACTTTATAGCTTGCAAAGCCTTTTACACGCTGTCTTACTTACGGTGCCGTGATCATTATTGTTAGATCTTAGACCCATTACCAGACAGGAAACAGCATCAGAAGACTTTGAGGGGTTTGAATTTCAGATTTAGACCAGTGCTGTCTAAGATAGCTTTCTGCACCATCCCCTATAGCAGCCATTTAAATTTCTATTTTAATCAAAGATTCAATGCAACTGTGAGTGCGCTTCCTCAGGGGCACTGGCCATGGTTTACATGCTTGAGAGCCACATGGTTATTGCAACTGAGGAAGTGAATCCATAGTTGCATTTCATTTTAATTGATTAAAATAGAAATTTAAATGGTGACATGTGGCCAGTGTGATCGTATGGGACAGGGTCAGTCTAGAGTTTAAAGAGCGTATCTCATATCTCACAGCCACTAAGCAAGCAAAATCGCTTGCCTTTCCGATTGTGCGTCGTTCTATTCAATTATTAGTAAAACTTGGAGTTTGAAGGCTGTTTTGAAAGCTCTGTGCAGACAGTTATTTTTATCTAGTTCAGGTTAATAAGGCAGGTAACTGTTACCCAGGGTGGTGACCAGGCCATACCGTGTGAATAGCGTGATGAAGTTCTTCTCCTTGCAGCTTAACTTATTCCTATGGAAATAACATTTTGCAGAAAAAGACAGTTCTGGGGATTGACTCAGCATAAATTATCACACTTACAAAGACACGAGAGCAGTGTGGTCTACGGAAAGTGATGGTGACCTCAGCGATGAGCGAGGTCTGAGGGTCTAACCCTGATCCTGTAACTTCTCAGCCAGACCATCTCAGACGGATCACTGACTCCTCAAACCTCAGTTTCCTCTTGAAAAAGGAGGGTTGCAAAAGTTCAAGAAGCTAATCACTGGGAAAGCCCTTGGAGCAGCCTTGACACAGATCACCAGTGAATGTTAACTGGCTAAGATGAAGATACCAGCGGGGACAATATTCCAAGAAATGTCGCATGTACACACTGGTGACGCTGTGTGTGAAATAGATACTGGTAAGAACCTACCATATGACTCCGGGAACCTGTACGGCGCTCCGCTGCTAAGTCACTTCAGTCGTGTCCGACTCTGTGCAACCCCAGGGACTGCAGCCTACCAGGCTCCTCTGTCCACGGGATTTTCCAGGCAAGAATACTGGAGTGGGGTGCCATTGCATTCTCCTATACAGTGCTCTGTGGTGACCTAAATCAGAAGGAAATTCCCAAAAGAGGGGCTACATGTAATAGCCGATTTTCTACTAGTCATGCATGGATGTGAGATTTGGACCATAAAAAAGCCTGAGCACCAAAGAATTGATGCTTTTGAATTGTGGTGTTGGCAAGGACTCTTGAGAGTCCCTTGGTCTGCAAGGAGATGAAACCAGTCAGTCCTAAAGGAGATCAGTCCTGAATATTCATTGGAAAGACTGACGCTAAAGCGGAAGCTCCAATACATTGGCCACCTGAGGAGAAGAACTGACTCATTTGAAAAGACCCTGGGATGCTGGGAAAGATGGAAGACAAGAGGAGAAGTGGGCGGCAAAGGATGAGATGGTTGGATGGCATCATCAACTCAGTTAACGTGAGTTTACCCGAACTTCGGAACAAAGTGAAGGACAGGGAAGCCTGGCGCGCTGCAGTCCCTGAGGTTGCAAAGAGTCGGACACGACTTGGCAATTAAACAACAGCATAGCTGCTTCACTTCACTGTGTGGTAGAAACTAACGTGAGCAACTAACTCCAATAAACATCCTTTAAAATGTCATACCTAGCATGACACGGACTTTTCACACCAATCTTATCAGTTATCTGACATCCTTCTTGTTCTTCGGCAACACTCTGCTACTGCTACTGCTAAGTCGCTTCAGTCGTGTCCGACTCTGTGCGACCCCACAGACAGAAGCCCACCAGGCTCCCCTGTCCCTGGGATTCTCCAGGCAAGAATACTGGAGTGGGTTGCCATTTCCTTCTCCAACGTATGAAAGTGAAAAGCGAAAGTGAAGTTGCTCAGTCGTGTCCGACTCTTAGCGACCCCATGGACTGGAGCCTACCAGGCTCCTCCGTACATGGGATTTTCCAGGCAAAAGTACTGGGGTGGGGTGCCATTGCCTTCCAACACTCTAGCTTACTTCAATTCCGATCTGTCTTTATCCATGAAAGACTTATCTTTTGATATCAGAAGACCTCCCTAGGGTTTTCTTCTGCCACTCGCTGTTCAAAGTTACCAGAATGACCTTCTGGACTTTCTAACTGGCTCCATGAGCACCTCCCAGTAGCTGCCGATCCAGCCGTCTCACTGTCAGCCAGGGTCTCCCGAGGAGCTGTGAGTCTGCGCAGAGGCACGGCGCGGGTCTGCTTCTGGTCTCTTCCACCCCACCCCCTAACTGTCCTCTTCTAATCAGGAATCGATCACTGAAATCATTGCTTTATCAGGCCTGCTGTTTCCGTCTCACTCTTGGTGTTTCCCCTTTGTCTTAAGAGGGATTTTTAAAATGAAACAGATGGTTTGCAATCAACCTTGCTCTCTAGCAAGACAAAAATGTTTCTTTTTTCCCCTCCAGTTTTATCAATAAATAATTGACACACGTCACTGTGTAAGCTGATGGTGTACAGTGTGATTTACATCTATTGTGAAATGATGGTCACAATAGGTTCATCTAACACCCATCTTCTCATATGGATACAATGAGAAGAAAAGAGAAAGGAAAAACATAAAAGCTTTCCTCATGTGAGATCCCAAAGATTCATTCTCTTAGTAACACTGCTTTGTATCGAGCAGCAGTGAACACTAGACTCATCACGAACATTACATCGCGAGTACTTACTTATCTTGAAGATGGAAGCTTACGCTTTTAGGCCACCTTTCTCCAATTCTTGCCCCCTCCACCTTCTGCTTCTGGTAATCAGAAGTCTGATCTCTTTTTCGTGAGTTTGTTTTTAAATTTTTCTAAAAGATTCCCAATATAAGTGAGTTCATACAGCATTTCCTCCCTCTGTGTGACGTCACTTAGCCTAATTGAGGGCAAGGTCCGTCCACATTGTCGCAGTCATAGGATCTCCTTGCTTTTCATGTTGTGTATGATATTATGTTAATTGTATATATATTGTATAATGTATATATATATGTATATATGTATAGTGTGTGTGTGCTAGTCACTCAGTCGTGTCCGACTCTTTGTGACCCCATGGACTGCAGCCCCCCAGGCTCCTCTGTCCATGGAATTCTCAAGGCAAGAATCCTGGAGTGGGCTGCCATTTCCTTCTCCATGTATATATATGTGCACGTATATTATATATACCACAACTTCATTCATTTGTCTGTTGATAAAAACTCATCTTGACTTCTTGGCTGTTGTAAATAATGCTGCTGTGAACCTGAGGGTGCAGATATCTTTCTAAGTTAGTGTTTTCATTTTGTGTAAATACCCAGAAGTGGAATCTCTGGACCAAAGGGCAGCTCTGTTCGTGATCTTCTGAGAAACTTGCTCTGTGTTCCATGGTGGCTGCACCAGTTCAAAACCCACAGCGCAGGAAGCTTCCCTCTTCCTCACGTTCCTGCCCGTGTTTTCCACCTCTTGTCTTTTTGGTGATGGTGGTTCTAACAGGTGTGAGCTGATAACACTTTGTGGTGAGAGAGTCAATTCCTAGGCAGGTTGATAAGAAGTCCAGGGGTCCCCAAGGAGAGAGGGGTCTGGAATTCTCAAGGAGGAAGAAAGGAAAAACATTTTGTTTTCCCCTCTACATTCCTTAGGATTATATAACAATAATGTATCCTGCTTGAGGACAGTTTCTGGAAAAAACCTTCTGGCTAAACCTGTTATCTTAAAATGTAAATTATGGGAGTGGGTCTAGTAAGATCTTTATAACCTCCAGACCTTCTTTTGATTCATTGTAATAACTAACTAAGAGGTATATAACTCCATTGCTAACACTAGCTGGGGGCACTCTCCATCCCCCTTCTGATGTCTGTGTCAGAAGCTTTCTCTATCTCTTTTATACTTTAATAAAACTCTACTACACAAAAGCTCTGAGCGATCAAGCCTCGTCTCCGGCGCCGGATTGAATTCTCCTCCGGAGGGCAAGAATCCCGGCGTCTTTTGTGGTTCAGCAGCAACTTTTCAGTGGTTTGAATTTGAATTTCCTTAACAACTAGTGATGATGAACACTTTTCATGTATCTTCTCTGGAGGAATGCTCAGGTCCTTTGACCATTTTTTAAGTGAGTTATTTTATTTTCTACTGTTGAATTTATATGGGTTCTTTATACACTTTGAATATTAGCCCTTTATCAGATGTATGGTTTGCAAATACACTTTTCCCATCACGCAGGTTGTCATCTCACTTTGTTGATGATTTCTTTTGCTGTGCAGAAGCTTATTAATGTCCTCCCAGTTGCTTAATTTTTATTTTGTTGCTTGTGCCTTTCTTGGCATATCCAAAAAATCATTGCCAAGATCCACATCTGGGAGAATTTTCCCCGTGTTTTCTTCTAGGAGTTCTGTGCTTTCAGAGCTTCCATTAGTTTTTAATCTACCTTGAGTTAATTTTGGGAAATGGTGTAAAACATAGATTCTATTTCATTCTTTTACCTGTGAATAGCTAATGATTCCAGCATCATCTATTGAATATTCTTGGTTCCCTTGTCAAATATTGACTGTATATGATTTGGTTTATTTCTGGGCTGTCTGTTCTATTGGTCTAATTGTCTGTCATTATGTTGGCTCCAGTGCAAAGAAATAGAGGAAAACAACAGAATGGGAAAGACTAGGGATCTCTTCAAGAAAATCAGAGATACCAAAGGAACATTTCATGCAAAGATGGGCACGATAAAGGACAGAGATGGTGTGGACCTAACAGAAGCAGAAGATATTAAGAAGAGGTGGCAAGAATACACAGAAGAACTGTACAAAAAAGAACTTCACGACCCAGATAATCATGATGATGTGATCACTGACCTAGAGCCAGACATCCTGGAATGTGAAGTCAAGTGGGCCTTAGAAAGCATCACTACAAACAAAGCTAGTGGAGGTGATGGAATTCCAGTGGAGCTATTCCAAGTCCTGAAAGATGATGCTGTGAAAGTGCTGCACTCAATATGCCAGCAAATTTGGAAAACTCAGCAGTGGCCACAAGATTGGAAAAGGTCAGTTTTCATCCCAATCCCAAAGAAAGGCAATGCCAAAGAGTGCTCAAACTACCGCACAATTGCACTCATCTCACACGCTAGTAAAGTAATGCTCAAAATTCTCCAAGCCAGGCTTCAGCAATATGTGAACCGTGAACTTCCTGATGTTCAAGCTGGTTTTAGAAAAGGCAGAGGAACCAGAGATCAGATTGCCAACATCCGCTGGATCATGGAAAAAGCAAGAGAGTTCCAGAAAAACATCTATTTCTGGTTTATTGACTATGCCAAAGCCTTTGACTGTGTAGATCACAATAAACTATGGAAAATTCTGAAAGAGATGGGAATACCAGACCACCTGATCTGCCTCTTAAGAAATCTGTATGCAGGTCAGGAAGCAACAGTTAGAACTGGTGATGGAACAACAGACTGGTTCCAAATAGGAAAAGGAGTACGTCAAGGCTGCATATTGTCACCATGTTTATTTAACTTATATGCAGAGTACATCATGAGAAATGCTGGACTGGAGGAAACACAAGTTGGAATCAAGATTGCCGGGAGAAATATCAATAACCTCAGATAGGCAGATGACACCACTCTTATGGCAGAAAGTGAAGAGGGGCTAAAAAGCCTCTTGATGAAAGTGAAAGTGGAGAGTGAAAAGGTTGGCTTAAAGCTCAACATTCAGAAAACGAAGATCATGGCATCTGGTCCCATCACTACATGGGAAATAGATGGGGAAACAGTGGAAACAGTGTCAGACTTTGTTTTTCTGGGCTCCAAAATCACTGCAGATGGTGACTGCAGCCATGAAATTAAAAGACGCTTGCTCCTTGGAAGGAAAGTTATGACCAACCTAGATAGCATATTCAAAAGCAGAGACATTACTTTACCAACAAAAGTTCGCCTAGTCAAGGCTATGGTCTTTCCTGTGGTCATGTATGGATGTGAGAGCTGGACTATGAAGCAGGCTGAGCGCCAAAGAATTGATGCTTTTGAACTGTGGTGTTGGAGAAGACTCTTGAGAGTCCCTTGGACTGCAAGAAGATCCAACCAGTCCATTCTGAAGGAGATCAATCCTGGAATTTCTTTAGAAGGAATGCTGAAACTCCAGTATTTTGGCCACCTCATGCGAAGAGTTGATTCATTGGAGAAGACTCTGATGCTGGGAGGGATTGAGGCCAAGAGGAGAAGGGGACGACAGAGGATGAGATGGCTGGATGGCATCACTGACTCGATGGGTATGAGTCTGGGTGACCTCCGGGAGCTGGTGATGGACAGGGAGGCCTGGCGTGCTGCGGTTCATGGGGTCGCAAAGAGTCGGACACGACTGAGCGACTGATCTGATCTGATCTGATCTGATGTTGGCTCCACACTATTTTGATGACTATAGGTTTATAGTATAGCTTGAAATCAGGACATGTGATTCCCCTTGCTTTTTCTTCTTTCTCAGGATTCTTTCCTAAGAAATGTGGAACCTTTTGTGGTTCCACATAAATTTTAGAGGTGTTTTTTCTACTTCCGTAAAGAAAATGTCATTGGAATCTTAATAGGGATTACGTTGAATCTATAAGTAGATTTTGATAATATTACTATCTTAACAAAATTAATTCTTCTAATCCATGAACACAGAATACCTTTCCATTTATTGGTGTCTTTAATTTCTCTCGTTGATGTCTTGTAGATTTCAGAGTAGAGATCCTTGCTTTCTTAGTAAAATTTGTTTCCAATGATTTTGTTTTTGATGCTATTTTGAGATTAATTTCTTTATTTCTCTTTCAGAAAATTTGTTGTCAGTGTATAGAAACACTGCTGATTTTTATGTGTTATTTGTTTGTGTCCTGCAATTTTACTGAAATCTTAAATTTTTTGGTTGAGTCTTTAGAATTTTCTTTACATAAAATCAAATACAAATAAAGACAGTTTTACTTTCTCCTTTACAATTCTGATGCCCTGATTGTCTGCTAGGATTCCCCACACTATGTTGAATAGGAGTGGGAAGAGCAGGCTCACCTTGTTCCTAATCTTAGAGAAGTCCTCAACCTTTTACCATTGAGTATGATGCTCGCTGTGAGCCTGGGGACCCAAGTCAGGTCTGAGTGTGCACTGACCTCTCTAGTCTGCAGACAGGGGAAGCTACAGGCTGTGCTCTGTGTCCAAGACCCCTGTATGTGGGGCTGTTGAGTGGGCTCTGTGGCTCCCGGGTGCTCTGGGTGGGTCTCTGGTCACTCAGGCTGAAGCCTGTGTTCAGTGATGAGCGGGCCTCTGGGTCCCTGCCCTGGCTCAGCTGGAAAAGCAGCTCTAAGGCCAGGAAAGGTCTGGGCTTTCTTAACTGAAGCCGACATGCACCCCGAGCTTTCTGATCAGACAGTCACTGGCAAACCATCAGCCACACCCACCTCTCAGCTCAAGCCCTGCTGGGCCACACAACTTCCAGCAGCCCTTGCTGGTCCTCCAGTCAAACGGGGCTGGGAGGCACCCTGCACATGGGTGGGGGTGTGCCCGGCTCCCTTGCCAGGGCGGGAGGGGAGGGGCTGCTCCTGGCCACCCTCAGTTTCCCAGTCGGCTCTCCAGCCTGGAGATGCAAGGAGGGGCCATCCACCTTGGCCCTGAGCTTGTGCCCTGCCCATGGGCAGCAGAGAGCAGGCCACACCGGCCCCCAGCTTCGCTCTGGGGGTGATCTGCTCTGCCTGCTAGCCTCCCAGCTTGAGCGCAGCTGGGCGCACAGCTTGCAGGAGTCCTTGCCAGCCTCCTGGTCAGACCGGGCTGGCCGGCTGCCTGTCAGCGGGCAGGGCCGTGACTCAGCTCCTGCCTGGACCTGGGCAAACAGCTCTTAGGTCAGCAAAACTCCAGTCTGAGGATCTAAATCAGGCGAATCCACACCCAGCAAAGCGGCGCACAGTGCTGGGGGCGGGTGGGGGAAGCTGCCCCCACCCCAGGTCTTGTCCCACTCGGGGGTGGGACAAGGAGGCTCGAGGGGGCCCCTCCACAAGGTGTGGTGCCAGCAGGGGGAGGGGCAGCGCGCTGAGCCTGTGGCCACTTTCTTACCCGGCGAGCGGTCTCCTGGTCCCTGGGGTCAGGGCGCTGTAGCCTCCGCCCAGACTTCCAGGGCTTGCTCAGTGCTGTCTTGCTTTCCAAGACGGTCAGTTGCCCTGCTTGTGAGGGAAGTGAAGTTATGAAGGACCTGTGTCACCATCATGGTGACATCACTCTCTCAAAATACTTCTTAGAAGAGATGTCCGCCAGGAGGACTTCCAAACTGTTACTCTGAGGAGGACAGTCATGTGACACTTTCCTCATGATCAGAGGGGCCCGGCCTCAGAGGTGTGTCCCCACCAACTCATGCCTTCTTGCAGACGTGTAGTAGGAATGGGCAGGGCAGGGGAATTTCCAGGAACCGAAAGGGAAGCTGTCTCGACCTTTCAGCAGCAACAGTGATGTGTTGGCAGAACCGTGAACCTGAACCCCAGGACGGGGCAAACCTCAAGTGGCTAGAGATGAGTGTAAGTGACTCAGAAGATATCAGCAATCGCACAGGGTCAGACACGACTGAGCATTGCCACTGTGCAGAAAAAGGATGATTTTGCAGACCTGCTTAAATGTGCGTGATCACTTGCTAGATATAAAAGTGATGGAATGTTCTAGAGAAATGGGTAATGGCCGACGCTGGTGTGATTCTACCAGTCACTAGGTGTCACTGTTTGGTTGCCAGTGTGGGCGTGCTCTGTCCCGTCCAACTCTGTGGGACCCCAGGGACTGCAGCCCCCCAGGGCTCTCTGCCCATGGGATTCTCCAGGCAAGAATACTGGAGTGGGTTGCCATTGTCTGCTCCAGGGGATTGAACCCCAGTCTCCGTGTCTCTTGCATGGCAGGCAGGTTCTTTACCACTGAGCCACCTGGGAAACCTCCTGCTGCCCAAGTTCACCAAAAGCAACTGGGGGTTGAGAGCTAAAGAGCCACATTTTAAATTTTATGTTTTTATTTTGGGCTGTGTTTGGTCTTTGTTGCTGCATTCTCTAGTTGTGGAGAGCGGGGGCTATTACTTAGCTGTGTCTGAGCGTCTCGCTGCAGTGGCTTCCCTTGTCGGGAACACGGGCTCTAGAGCGCCCGGGCTTCATAGCTGCAGCACCCACCCTCAGGAGTTGCTGCTCTTGGGCTCAGTTGCTCCGAGGCAGGAGGGATCCTCCCGGATCAGGGAGGGAACCTGTGTCCTCTGCATTGGCAGATAGATTCTTATCCATTGCGTCACCCAGGAAGTCCAAGAATCACATTTTAAATGAGCAGACTTCCTGCTAAGAAGCTAAACATTGCTCTGAATTCAAGGGAAGTCTAATCAATGGTTTGCTCTTTTAAAGGATTTGCTTATGTAAGGAAATTTATATCAACTTTTTTGACATTTAAATCTGACATCTTTGTTAATAAAAACAGCACCAAATAAATTTGCATTTGTCCTATTCATTCAGATCAGATCAGTCGCTCAGTCGTGTCCGACTCTTTGCGACCCCATGAACCGCAGCACGCCAGGCCTCCCTATCCATCACCAGCTCCCGGAGGTCACTCAGACTCGCATCCATCGAGTCAGTGATGCCATCCAGCCATCTCATCCTCTGTCGTCCCCTTCTCCTCCTGCCCTCAATCCCTCCCAGCATCAGAGTCTTCTCCAATGAGTCAACTCTTCGCATGAGGTGGCCAAAATACTGGAGTTTCAGCTTTAGCATCATTCCTTCTAAAGAAATTCCAGGATTGATCTCCTTCAGAATGGACTGGTTGGATCTTCTTGCAGTCCAAGGGACTCTCAAGAGTCTTCTCCAACACCACAGTTCAAAAGCATCAATTCTTCGGCGCTCAGCCTGCTTCACAGTCCAGCTCTCACATCCATACATGACCACAGGAAAGACCATAGCCTTGACTAGGCGAACCTTTGTTGGCAAAGTAATGTCTCTGCTTTTGAATATGCTATCTAGGTTGGTCATAACTTTCCTTCCAAGGAGTAAGCGTCTTTTAATTTCATGGCTGCAGTCACCATCTGCAGTGATTTTGGAGCCCAGAAAAACAAAGTCTGACACTGTTTCCACTGTTTCCCCATCTATTTCCCATGCAGTGATGGGACCAGATGCCATGATCTTCGTTTTCTGAATGTTGAGCTTTAAGCCAACCTTTTCACTCTCCACTTTCACTTTCATCAAGAGGCTTTTTAGCCCCTCTTCACTTTCTGCCATAAGGGTGGTGTCATCTGCATATCTGAGGTTATTGATATTTGATGTCCTATTCATTAATTATACTTTAATCTACATAAAGAATTAAAAATCTATATGTAAGGCCTGAAACAAAGTATTGCCTAAGTTAAATTCTTACACTTTGGAAATAAATGTACTTAGTGCTTTGCTTTTAAGAAAAAAGAAAAGCAATTTATGTTAGCACAGCTGTAGCTCGAGAAAGTGTTTTTGAAACAGGAGGGGAGGGGGTGGGGTACAACCTTTGAGATAATGACAGGGCCCTGGGACTCAACATGAACTGATGAGACTCAAACGGGTCCAAGGAGGCAGAGGCAGCAACATCACGCTCCCTGCACTCCAAGGCCACACTCGCCTGTCACTCCAGGAATCTCTTGACTTCCTTCTTTCGCATTCCAGTCCCTTACAATGAAAAGGACTTTTTTTTGGTGTTAGTTCTAGAAGGTCTTGTAGGTCACCACAGAACTGTTCAACTTCAGCTTCTTTGGCATTCCTGGTCGGGGCATAGAGTTGGATTGCTGTGATACCGAGCGGTTTGCCTTGGAAAGGAACTGAGATTGTTCTGGCATTTTGGGGTTTGTGCCCAAGCACTGCATTTCGGACTCTTCTGTTGACTATGAGGGCTATTCCATTTCCTCTAAGGGATTCTTGCCCACAGTGGTAGATATTCATCTGAGTTAAATTCACCCATTCCGGTCCATTTCAGTTCATTGATTCCTAAGATGTCAATATTCAGTCTTGCCATCTCCTGCTTGACCATGTCTGGTTTACCTCGATTCATGACCTAACGTTCCAGGTTCCCATGCAATATTGCTCTTTACACCATCGGGCTTTCCTTTCACCACCAGACACATCCACAGCAGTGTTTTTTCCCCATTGGCCCAGCCACTTCCTTCTTTCTGGAGTTATTAGTAATTGCCCTCAGCTCTTCCCCAGCAGCATACTGGATGCCTGCTGACCTGGGGGGCTCATCTTCCGGTGTCATATCTTTTTGACTTTTCTTACTATTCATGGGGGTCTCTGAGCACCTCAGCAAGCGAGATGACTCTCAGAAGTGCCATGACAGTTGCAAGGTGGGCCATCAAAACCAAAAAATGAGCAGTGGCCCAATGCCTAGAAATTTCCACGCCTTTCCCCAAATAATTGGAATAATCCTCCCGCCCATCAGCCTACGAAATTACGCCGCCCATACAAGCTACCACACCTCGTGTCGAGGCTGCGCTCGGCCTCTGTGGCAGCCCACACTCTGCGCTGCGGGGTGTGCTTCTCTCTGAATAAATCCACTTCTTGCCTCTCACTGTCTCCCACGGAATTCTTTCTGAGATGAGACATCAGGAACCTGAGCTTCATCAAGTCCTGAAACCAGGCGTGTGCTCTTGGTTGGAAGACCGTGGGTTTTGGCCGGGTTCAAGCCCCAGTCTGAGGGGAATGGTTTCATCTTCTCAGAGCATGTCTTCCAAAGCAGCTAAACCTTTAGAGCAGCAGGCTCACCTGCTGGCCCCGGGTTGAGACAGTCTGGGTCGCGGGGATGATGACACTGGAGCTGGCGGGCGCCTCTCCTGGGTCCAGCCCCGCCTCTGCCAAGCCGTCACTCAGAGAGCAGAGACCCTCCTCGGGGCCTCTGCTGACAGAAAAAGACGAGAAACAGTCCAAACGCTTTCGCCCTCACAGCACTCAGATGGGAGTAGCGCCCAGCCCTCTCGAGGTTCCGGGTCTCCTCCGCTCTCTGGATTCTTAGCATCCATTTCCACCGGCTCCGTCTGGGCCGCCTGAATGCACAGCCAGAACCTTCCAGGGGAACTGCAGAGGCCCTGGCCTGCAGCACTGGAGAGGCCACACCCCCTCACACTGAACGGAGGCAGCCGGGGGAGGGGACCTCAGAGGACCGACACGGCCATCGAGGACACCATGTGAACGGGTGGAACCAGCTGGGCCCACGATGGTGGAAGATTGAGCTTCCCATGGCCCTTAAGCCTTGCTGTACGTTCTCTTACACGTCAGCTAAATGACACACCCACGGGCAGCATCCCAGCTCCCAGGCTGGTCATGAAAGCTCAGAAGTGGGCAGTGAGGCCCCTTCCCCAAAACAGAGGGGAGACCCCCCAGTCATTAGCCTATGAAATTACCCAGCTTGTAGAATCGAACCACCCCACACCTCAGGCGCTCCCGCCTTGTCAGAGGGACCACACTGTCTATGGCCTGAGCACCTCCCTCGGTGACCTGCTTGCCCGTGACTGCGGCCTGCTCTTGAATTCTTCCCGGCTGGGAGCCAAGGACCCTCACAGCAGCCGGTCCCGGGGCTCAGCCACGGCCTGCGATGAGAGCATCCTCTCAGGCCTCATCGTCCTACAACATCTTCACAAAGGAAGAGGGAGAAGGCGGCCTTTCCCTTCTCTCTCGTTTTCCCTTTCATTATAAAAGCGTAGCCCACTTATTTCTCCAGACAGAGCCCCTTACCTGCCCTTACCCCTCCCAGTGTCCTATATTAACACACCTACTTCTCACGTATCACTTTGCCTCTGGCTGAATTCCCTCTGGGCTGAGACATAAAGAATCTGAGCGTCAAGTCCTGAAACAAGGCGTATGACTTCAGTTAGAAGATTGTGGGTTCGAGTCCCAGCTGAGGAGTTGAGTTCAAGTCCCCCCAGAAGCCAGACACTGTGAGTTGGAGGTCATCCAGAGGAGGGCGGTTTCGGAACCAGAGTGGAGGAGGCGGGCAGGGTACAGCCAGCATTTCTGACACGCCTCACATCTGCCGCGACAGGCGTGCAACAGAATGGGTCAGAGGGAGCACTGTGATGGGGGCTGCTGGAGCAGGACACACTCATGCACACACAGACATGTACACATGCGCACGCACACACACACACCATGTGCACATGCATGCACACCTTTCCTTTCCCAAAGGCATAACCTTTCTCCCTGCCCAAGGCGCCCTCTGCTGCCTTAGGCAGAGAACTGCTTTCACAATCTCCCACGTCCCTGCTGGGTGCCCACCCCTCGCCAGGTACCCACCAGGAGCACTGCCAACGTGGTGAGAGCCCCTGTCCTAGAGGAGGAACGGGAAATACACAACTAAGCAAAGAGAGAAATCAGACAAAGGCAGGGGAGATGTGCGTGTCATCCCCCAAACAGAGCAGGGAACCTGGCCGAAAGCCTGGGGGTGTGTCCCATCAGGATCCCACCCTGACGTCTCCATGAAGCTGGCCGAGTACTGCAAGCCCTTGATACATCCGCTCAGCTCCATGGATGTAAACCCAGGCAGATTTCTCTGGGTGGAAACCCACAGACCAGCTCAGCGAGCCCCGTGAAGAAGAGCAGGTAGCCCTGGCAAGGCAGGCAGAGTGCCGAGGACCGAGGAGCTGAGGAGCCGGACACCACAGCTGGACAGTGAGGGCCCAGCGCCCACGGGCTCCCGAAGCCCAGATGCGGGCAAGGGTGGTGATGCTGACAGTGGATTTTCTCTGCAGGCCAGGCTGCGGCGGGCAACAGCACGTGGGAAAATCTCCAAAGATGACTGCACGCCTCTGCTCCACAGCGCGCAAGCATCTGTACAATTTGAATCTTGCCCCCAAACTAAATAACGCCACCCTCAGTCGATTTTACCTAGTTCCGTGGCCTCCTTAGGTCCATCGCAGTGCACGGCGGCGTCTTACCCTCAGAGAGTGTCTGAACCCTGAGATGCTTCCCTGGTTGGCTTCTGGTTGCAAAGGAAATGGCTCTTTTCAATGGTACCGTGGGCAAGTCTGTCGTAATACTTGTTTTCGCTCCAGCAAGTGGCAGGACCTGTTTGTTAATTGCAGAGTCCCTGGCAGCTGATGACCCCGGCACTTCTGAACTCTTTGGGGATGAAAAAAATTTGCTGGCAAGATGTAGAGACACTACAGAGAGACTGGGGGTGATTAAATGGGAACATTGTGTAAAGATCACTAGTGGAAATGATTGTGTGGGTTCTAAATAGAAATGGTAGGAAATCATTGGCCACTCATACCCTCCTGAGCTCCCTGACGAGCCCTGCCTTCCTTGAGCCCCACCAATGCACAGACTGGCCTTTGGGGATGAAGTGGTCCCACCGCCCGACCCTGGGCATCCATCCTCCTGCTGCCTGCCCACCGGACTGACAGCTCCCTGAGGCCTTGCCTGTCTAAAGGCAGCTGGAAAGAAGAAAGTGTTGTGGTGGGCCCTGGAGAGGCTGGCAGACAGTGGTGCAAACAGCCTCTCCGTGTCCAGATGCTGCCCCTGGGGTGGAACTCTGCATGGGCTGCAGGGGCCTAGATGCAGAGGAGAAGCAGGGCTGCCTCCCAGCCGGGAATCATGCAGCTGAGGGCCCGGCCAGCAGGACCGACAGCCCTCTCTCTGCCCCAGACAGAGCTGCCTGTCTCTAGGGCATCACCACGTATCTGCTCATCTCGAGCAGTATAGTTAATTCCCGTCCTCCGTGCCAGGGACCCGGGGGTGGCAGTGGGCCGGGGAGGGGCACTCCTGCTCGGGCCAGGAGAGGGCAGGTTGATGATGAGCTCTGAGAACCGGACGGGATTGTGAGTCACAAGAGGGGAGAGTTCTATGCAGACAGTGAGCTGCTCGCAGCCCTGGCCTCTGCGGTCTGGGTGAGCCGAGTGTCCAGAGCCCCCAAAGAGGGACAGCCAGCTGGGGGGCACGCAGAGCCTCCGTGGCTGGCATCTCTCCTAAACTGTCTTCCACGGCCGAGAGGCAGGGACACGCCCACTGCATCAATGGCCGTCCAAGCCGGGATGGGACTCTGCACCAGGACCCGGGCTGTTCGGAAGAGTGCCTGTGGGTGTCATAGGCAAAGGCAGGGTTCTCCAAGGAATCCCAAACGTCTTGCTTCTTAAACCCTGGGTGCAGCTGAGTAATGGTGTGACGTTTCACTGTGTCTGACCCACGGCTTGGGAAGCGCTGCTCACCTGGACCGCTCAAGTAGGGATGGGGTGGGGCGACGCGCCCCACCTCCCCTCTCCCCGCTCCCCAGCATGGATGCGTCAGGCCTGTTCTCAACAGCTTTCCTTCCTGGTGCTCACACTGAAGTTCCTTTATTTCCTAGGAGTTGAGAACCCTGTGTCTTAAGAGCTGGTTATGAACTCTGCCGAGCATCTCACCATGCCTGGGAGGCTGGGGGGCGGGGGGTGCGGCCGCGGTCCAGGGGCCTCAGCAGAAAACCACACAGACGGGAGCTCCCTGGGCTGCAGGAGGAGGGGTACAAGGGTGTGCGGAGGTCAGGACATGCCCCCCGAGTCTCACCCCCACCTCGGGGTTAGGGGAGCCTGAGGTGTGCTGCTGGGGGGCCTCCCAGGCCGGGGACTGCAGCTGTCCATCCGTCCATCTGTAGCCCCGTCCCTAGGACTGACGGGCATTGCTCTCCACTCTTTGCATTCGGCCTTCACTACCTATTTTGGGATTTAGTAAAACAGACAGACTCTACCAAACAAGACGATGCCTGACTTGTGGGTATCACACCCCCAGGACACTCAGGGAGATTCTGACTCTACAGAATCATTTCCTGAAGTGCCCTGGGGTCAAGAAGAGACTGCGATGGTGGAAAGGTTTGCAAATAACTGTTATCTTTGGCCTCCTAAGTGACGCTGACATTGCTCGTTGGAAGTTCCTTTCTGCGACCACGGTTGTAACGTCTCTCACCCTGTGAGGAGTCTCTGGTCCTGCAGACCCACTACTGAGGATCGAGGACTTGAGCCTCGTGCTGCTGAGACCAGAGGTCATTTGTGTCCCCTCTGTCATGGGAGCCCCGGGAAGGCCTGCTGAAGGGCGCTTGTGGGACCAGCCTTGCCTGGGCAGCTCTCCTGGTTCAACCACTGCTCTATCTCCTTCACAACCAAGACTCACTTTTAGATGTCTTCTTTCAGTCCCACTCCAAGGGAAAGATGACCCCAACCCCGAGAGCGCCAAAGCAAAGTTCTTGGGCAGGAAGGCAGAAGCTTGGGGCCCGCTCCAGAGGGACACCCACCACCCTTGCTGGTCCGGTTCACCCATGCACGGGGCTGGGGCAGGAGTCCAGAGGACGCTGATGGGCACGAGGCCATCCCTGGGACGGGGCAGGGAGGAGCAGGGCAGGTGTGGTCCCCGGGCCTGGAGATGCCTGAGAGTCCCGGCCCCGCAGCCACGCCCCCTGCTGTGTGAGGCTGGCAGGGACTCTCCCCCGCCCTCTGGCACCACTGCCTGGATTCACCCGCAATCTTGAATGTTGGAGTATAAAGAAAGCTGAGCGCTGAAGAATTGATGCTTTTGAATTGTGGTATTGGAGAAGACTCTTGAGAGTCCCTTGGACTGCAAGGAGATCCAACCAGTCCATCCTAAAGGAGATCAGTCCTGAATATTCATTGGAAGGACTGACGCTGAAGCTGAAACTCCAATACTTTGGTCACCTGATGTGAAGAGCTGACTCACTGGAAAAGACTCTGATGCTGAGAAAGTTTGAGGGCAGGAGGAGAAGGGGATGACAGAGGATGAGATGGTTGGGTGGCATCACTGACTCGATGGACGTGAGTCTGAGTGAACTCCGGGAGTTGGTGATGGACAAGGAGGCCTGGTGTGCTGTGGTTCATGGGGTCGCGAAGAGTCCGACACGACTGAGCGAATGAACTGACCTGAACCGAATACCTGTTTTCATACTCCATTTTCTCTCTACTTTAGAGGTTACGTATTCTTTTTCTACGCCTTTTAACTTTGACTTTTAACTTACCTTAAGTTAATGAATGTCTTAAACTTTCCATTTGAATAATAAGAATTAAGAACATCCTTCCCAATTTATATGTTATGGTTTTGTATTAACTGTTTTCAATTTAATCTCCCAAATTAAACTTCTTTTTTTCCATGGACGATGTTAGTTTGCATTTCCCTGTATGCTCAACAGTGTCTTTGCTCATCATTCCTTCTTAAGTGTCAGCCCTTCCTACAGGATAATTCCCTTTTCTGGAAGTTTGTTCTATAGAATTTGCTTTAGTGAGTTCTTGGGTGGTAAAACCTCCCAGTTTTTTTTTTTTTTTTTTTCCGTTTGTTTTAATCTTAAACTGTATTTATGGCACTGGACATATAATTCTAGATGAACATTTATTTTCCACCAGAACTTAGATTCTAAATGAAAGTTTGCCAGGCAAAGAAAGGTGGGCAGAAGCAGGTCCTGTTCCTCCTCTCAAAGCATCTCCAGCCCTTGCAGCCTGAGCAGGCATTGTGTGTCCTGTTCTCCCAGCCTTTGTTGTAACGGTGAGTCTGCTGCGTCCATCACTGAATAGCAGTGGGGTTTGTCACTGAGCGTGGCGTTCTCCCCTCCCTGCACATCTAGTACACGCCAGTCTCTGTGACTGGAGAAGGCAGTGGCACTCCACTCCAGTGCTCTTGCCCGGAAAATCCCATGGATGGAGGAGCCTGGTGGGCTGCAGTTCATGGGGTCGCTAAGGGTCGAACACAGCTAAGTGACTTCACTTTCACTTTTCACTTTCATGCATTGGAGAAGGAAATGGCAACCCACTCCAGTGTTCTTGCCTGGAGAATCCCAGGGATGGGGGAGCCTGGTGGGCTGCCACCTATGGGGTCGCACAGAGTCGGACACGACTGAAGTGACTTAGCAGCAGTCTCTGTGATAAAAGCTCTGCATCCGTGAATTCAGTTCAGTCTCACAATCTACTCCTCACTCTTGTTTCTGTGGCATTTTCTGTTTTGCCAAACACTTTATAGTGTCTGAAGGAGATCTGAAGGAAATTCTGAAGGAGATCAGCCCTGGGATTTCTTTGGAAGCAATGATGCTAAAGCTGAAACTCCAGTACTTTGGCCACCTCATGCAAAGAGTTGACTCATTGGAAAAGACTCTGATGCTGGGAGGGATTGGGGGCAGGAGGAGAAGGGGACGACAGAGGATGAGATGGCTGGATGGCATCACTGACTCGATGGATGTGAGTCTGAGTGACCTCCGGGAGTTGGTGATGGACAGGGAGGCCTGGCATGCTGTGATTCATGGGGTCGCAAAGAGTCGGACACGACTGAGCAACTGAACTGAACTTATAGTGTCCACTTTGCAAAAATGAGGCGGAAGGACACAGGTGGTGTTGTGCCCTCGAACTTAAGGTAGGGGAACAGACTCTGCCCCTGACACCAAAGCCCTGCCCTTCGCAGCGCATCATATCCTAGGACAGTCTCTGAGCTGCTTTTATCGTGCTTCAGGTGCCCTTGGCATTCCAATTTTCAAGTCACAGAGCAGCTTCTGATAACTGTACAAGTGCAATCTGGTGCAAAATCAGAATTTAGTTTTCTCTTTGTTAAAAAGAACAAGATTTTCTTCGACTATTGTTCTACTCTTAATAAGAGATTGTGAAGAGTTTTTTACCTTTCGGGTTATCTGCCTGGAAAGCAAAGGTTTTGCATCCCATCAAATCTCCTATGTTTTGTGTCTTTCTCCAGTCTTTGATTACTTGGGAGAATTGAGTCTTCTCCATATTAAAAGAGCTAAGTTTTATTCATAATTATATACACTTTTGTGCGTGCTAAGTCATTTTAGTCCTGTCCAACTCCTTGTGACCCTATGGACTACAGCCCACCAGGCTCCTCTGTCCATGGAATTCTCGAGGCAAGAATACTGGAGTGGGTTGCCATTTACTTCTCCAGGGGACCTTCCCAACCCAGGGATCGAACCCTTGTCTCTTGCATTGCAGGCAGATTCCTTTCCCTCTGAGTAACCACGGAAACCCCCAAAACTTCTGTATTTGCCTTTAAAATCTCACACTGTCACCTTGTTCCAACAGATAATGAAACATTATTTACCAGTGATCTACGATCCTATTTGATCAAATGTTCAAAACTGTTGACATTTTGGACAACTCCCTCGAATCAAATTCTAAATGGAATCTTTTGACCTCAAATAGACTTTGAAATTTCCCAGAGAGAAATACCTCAATTTGATGAATTCTTTTGTTCTTTTTAAAATTTTATTGAAATATAGTTGATGCACAATGCCGTGTTAATTTCTGCTGTACAGCAAAGTGATTCAGATACATACATACATACATACATTATTCTTTTAAAAATATTCTTTCCCATTAGGGTTTATCACAGAGTAGTGACTATATGCCCTGTGCTGAGCAGCTGGTGTTTAGTCGCTGAATCGTGTGCGACTCTGTGCAACGGCCAGCTACAAACTGGCCCTTATCCTTGACTGCATCATCAGAGCCTGAACAGCAGAGGCGTCTGCCATCTGCCTCTCTGGAGACTGAACCCCGAGCTCGACAGCCGTTGACCTTCAACAGCCCCTGAGGGAGTTCACGGGGGAGGGAGGCACTCAGTGCTCCAGGGAATCTGATGGGACATGTCTTTAGATAGTTGGATGTTTTAGGAATAGATTTTGTCTCAGTCCTTGATGACTAAGGATCAAAAAACCTTTTGTAAAATGAGTGCTTCATGGCCGTGAACTCCCCCTTCACCAAAACCTTATATATTGGCCTTCCCCCACTGCCGCTTTGGAGCAGACTCTGGGACACGGCCCCATGGACTGAAGCCCACTCGGTTCCTCTGTCCACAAGACATCCTGACAAGAACACTGGAGTGGGTTGCTATCTCCTGCTCTTTCCTGTTTGTCTTAATATTTATATTTATTTATTTGTTTGGCTGTGCTGGGTCTTAGTTGCAGCATGCAGGGTCTTTGGTTGAGGCATGCAAGATTTTTTTTTTTTGGTTGCGGCATACAGGATCTAGTTTCTAAGAGAAGCTGAGCACAGCCAGCCAGCAAGGCTCTCAGCTAGAGCCCAGCGCGGCAGTCCTTCCCCTGCCCCTGCCTTTCCTCCATCCCATCCCTCCCAGGTCTGGTCAGGGAGCACTCTCCACACCTCTGCGCTCCCTTAAGCTCTCAAGACTCAGAACAAGACAGGAGGAAGACCAACCAGACCAAGGTTCTTTTTCCTTGTGAAAAATGGAAAACAGACAGACAACTGCCACCTCTGGGAGGAGAGAATCTGCAAACTGAGTAATTTACCAAATGTCCCCTGGGTCACTGAGCCCAGAAATCAGCACCGAGCTCTCTCCTGCTAACACGACTTTAGGAACGAGATAAAGGACTCTTACCACTCACTTTCCACCAGACCCTGCAGGGAGAGCGCCAAGGTGCTCAGTGCAGTTCAGTCACTCAGTTGTGTCCGACTCTTTGCAACCCCATGAATCGCAGCACGCCAGGCCTCCTTGTCCATCACCATCTCCCGGAGGTCACTCAGACTCAGGTCCATAGAGTCGGTGATGCCATCCAGCCATCTCATCCTCTGTCGTCCCCTTCTCCTCCTGCCCCCAATCCCTCCCAGCATCAGAGTCTTCTCCAATGAGTCAACTCTTCGCATGAGATGGCCAAAGTACTGGAGTTTCAGCTTTAGCATCCTTCCTTCCAAAGAACACCTAGGCCTGATCTCTTTTAGGATGGACTGGCTGGATCTCCCTGCAGTCCAAGGGACTCTCAAGATTCTTCTCCAACACCACAGTTCAAAAGCATCAATTCTTCGGCACTCAGCTTTCTTCACAGTCCAACTCTCACATCTATACATGACCACAGGAAAAACCATAGCCTTGACTAGATGGACCTTTGTTGGCAAAGTAAGGTCTCTGCTTTTCAATATGCTATCTAGGTTGGTCATCACTTTCCTTCCAAGGAGTAAGCGTCTTTTAATTTCATGGCTGCAGTCACCATCTGCAGTGATTTTGGAGCCCAGAAAAACAAAGTCTGACACTGTTTCCACTGTTTCCCCATCTATTTCCCATGTAGTGATGGGACCGGATGCCATGATCTTCGTTTTCTGAATGTTGAGCTTTAAGCCAACCTTTTCACTCTCCACTTTCACTTTCATCAAGAGGCTTTTTAGTTCCTCTTCACTTTCTGCCATAAAGGTGGTGTCATCTGCATATCTGGGGTTATTGGTATTTCTCCTGGCAATCTTGATTCCAGCTTGTGTTTCTTCCAGTCCAGCATTTCTCATGATGTACTCTGCATATAAGTTAAATAAACATGGTGACAATATACAGCCTTGACGTACTCCTTTTCCTATTTGGAACCAGTCTGTTGTTCCATGACCAGTTCTAACTGTTGCTTCCTGACCTGCATACAAATTTCTTAAGAGGCAGATCAGGTGGTCTGGTATTCCCATCTCTCTAAGAATTTTCCACAGTTTATTGTGATCTACCCAGTCAAAGGCTTTGGCATAGTCAATAAAGCAGAAATAGATGTTTTTCTGGAACTCTCTTGCTTTTTCAATGATCCAGCGGATGTTGGCAATTTGATCTCTGGTTCCTCTGCCTTTTCTAAAACCAGCTTGAACATCAGGAAGTTCACGGTTCACATACTGCTGAAGCCTGGCTTGGAGAATTTTGAGCATTACTTTACTAGCGTGTGAGATGAGTGCAATTGTGCGATAGTTTGAGCATTCTTTGGCATTCCCTTTCTTTGGGATTGGAATGAAAACTGACCTTTTCCAGTCCTGTGGCCACTGCTGAGTTTTCCAAATTTGCTGGCATATTGAGTGCAGCACTTTCACAGCATCATCTTTCAGGATTTGAAATAGCTCAACCGGAATTCCATCACCTCCACTAGCTTTGCTTGTAGTGATCCTTTCTAAGGCTGACTTGACTTCACATTCCAGGATGTCTGGCTCTAGGTGAGTGATCATACCATCGTGATTATCTTGGTTGTGAAGATGCTAACTGACCATAAAAATGCTTACCTCATGCCTTCTTTTATCAGGAGTTTCAGGCTCTCTGAGCCTCAGCAGCTTTGGGGCAAGGAGTGTTCCATCAGTAAGTTGAATTCAGCCACCTACACCGCCAACTGCTGCAGAGGAAGAAGTTGTCCTCTACCCTTTTATGTTCATTTGGCTAATCTAAGAATTAACATGAGACAGATCAGAGAAAATCACATAAAATTTACATAACATGTATACATCAGTCAGTTCAGTTCAGTCACTCAGTTATGTCCGACTCTTTGCAACCTCATGGACTGCATCATGCCAGGCTTCCCTGTCCATCACCAACTCCCAGAGCTCGCTTAAACTCATGTCCATTGAGCTGGTGATGCCATCCAACCATCTCATCCTCTGTTGTCCCCTTCTCCTCCTGCCTTCAATCTTTCCCAGCATCAGGGGCTTTTCCAATGAGTCAGCTCTTTGCATCAGGTGGCCAGAGTATTGGAGATTCAGTTTCAGCATCAGTCCTTCCAATGAACACCCAGGACTGATCTCTTTTAGGGTGGACTTGTTGGATCTCCTTACAGTCCAAGGGACTCTCAAGAGTCTTCTCCAACACCACAGTTCAAAAACATCAGTTCTTCGGTGCTCAGCTTTCTTTATGGTCCAACTCTCACATCCATACATGACCACTGGAAAAACAATAGCTTTGACTCACTGACTTTTGTTGGCAAAGTAATGTCTCTGCTTTTTAAAATGCTGTCTAGGTTGGTCATAGATTTTCTTCCAAGGAGTAAGTGTCTTTTAATTTCAAGGCTGCAGTCACCATCTGCAGTGATTCTGGAGCCCAAGAAAATAAAGTCCACCACTGTTTCCATTGTTTCCCCATCTATTTGCCATGAAGTGATGGGATCATGGATGCCATGATCTTAGTTTTTTGAATGTTTAGTTTTAAGTCGGCTTTTTCACTCTCCTCTTTCACTTTCATGTCTAATTAGTTGCTCAGTCATGGCAGACGCTTTGTGACCCCACAGACTGTAACCCACCAGGTTCCTCTGCCCATGGAATTATCCAGGCAAGAATACTGGAGTGGGTTGCCATTTCCTTCTCCAGGGGGTCTTCCCAGCCCAGGGATCAAACCAACGTCTCCTGTGGCCTCTGCATTGACCCGCAAATTCTTTACCATCGAGCCAGCTGGGAGAAACACAAGAAAATGGAGTAATTCACCAAAATTGCCAGAGTCCTCACCTCAAATACCATTTTCAGCCAAATGCAAAAGAAGATGTTGGGTGTTTGAGACTTATGAAGGGAGCAAGGCAGTTCACATGGAGATAGTGTCAACTAGGAACTGGCGCTTGCCAGGAGCATCTGCCAGTAACTGAACAGTAACCGGGGCATTTGTCATCTGGCCCCGCAGAGATCGAAATGTCGCTACAGCTGCCAGCCTACCGCAACCCCCCGAAGGGAATCAGGGTGGAGAAGGAGGCGCTCCATGCTCCTAGGAAACTGCGGAACAGGTCTTTAGAAAGAGATTTTCAGGAACTGATTTCATGAGCCCAGTCCTTGCATTGCATCGTATCTACAAGAGCACTGAATCCCCCAGCTCCTGATGACTGGCAGAACACCTCTTGTAAAGTAAGCACTTGACTGCACTCAACTCCCCCTTCACTGAAATCTTGTGTATTGACCTCCCCAGGCTGCCTCTTTAGAGCAGACTCAGAGCTATCTGAGGTGCTGTCTCCCGGGCTGCAGTCCTCATTTGCTGCAAATAAAACTTGATTAGAAACTCTCACATTGTACATTTTTTAGTTGACAATAGAAAAACAAATATTGGGTAAATTAGTGTTTGTTTGGCCAGCAGAAACAATGGGGCCTAGAGGGGAATTTTAGCAAAGCCGTCCTGAGGATAACCATGGATATAACCGAGTATAGCTCCGTGTGAACGACTGCGGGGAGGAGAAAGGATACCTCCCCTCTGGAGGCTGCCCACAGCGAGGGAATGTCTGACTTTATTTCCTCCTGTTTTAGTATAAAATAAGCCTGAACTCTAACTCAGGCAAGATGCTTCTTTGGGACATGAGTCCACTGTCCTCTTGGTTTGCTGGCTTTCTGAATAAAGTTGCTATTCTTTGCCCAAATAATAATAGCAACAACACAGAATGCTGTAGACAGATTTCCCCTGTTTACACACCTGTCAACTTACACACACACACACACGTGAGAGTTTCAAGTTCAGTTTTATTTGGGCCAAATGAGAACAGCAGCCAAAGCTCTGACAAACTTCTCCAGAGTCAGAGGCACGGCCAGCATAGGCGACGCTGTTGAACGGGAAGTTCATACCGTCAGGCACTTCTCTTTGCAAAAGGTTTTCTGCTAGTCACGAGGAGCTGATGTCACCATGAAGTGATTTAGTGCTTGTCTGCATATGAGGAGATGCCAGGATTGGACTCATAAAATCAGTTGCTGAAAATCTGTAATTATCTAAAGGCCTGTCCCACCAGTTTTCTGAAGCACAAGATAGCTCATTCTTGTTTTCCACCTAGAACTCTCTTCAGGGCAGGTCGAAGGTCAACATCTGCAGCAGCTCAGGACTCGGTCCCCACAGAGGCAGATGGCAAATGCCCCTGTGGTTCAGTGGCTAAGGCAGATGGCAAATGCCCCTGCGGTTCAGTCGCTAAGTTATGTCCTTCTCTTTGTGACCCCACGGACAGCGGCACCCCAGGCTCCTCTGTCCTCCACCATCTCTCAGAGTTTGTTCAAATTCATGTCCATCGAGTCAGTGATGCCACCTAATCATCTCATCCTCTGCCACCTCCTTCTTCATTGTCTTCAATCTTTCTCAGCACCATGGTTTTTTTCCAATGAATGGCTTTTACATCAGGTGGTCAAATATTGGAGCTTCAGCTTCAGCAACAGTCTTTCCAATGACTGTTCAGGATTAATTTCCTTTAGGATTGACATGCTTGATATCTGTCAGTCCAAGGGACTCTCAAGAGTCTTCTCCAGCGCCACAATTCAAAAGCATCAATTTTTAACACTCAGCCTTCTTCATGGTCCAACTCTCACATCTGTGCATGACTACTGTAAAAACCATAGCTTTGACTAAACAGACCTTTGTCAGGAAAGTGATGTCTCTGCTTTTTAACATGCTGTCTGGGTTTGTCATAGCTTTTCTTCCAAGGAGCAAGCATCTTTTAATTTCACAGCTGCAGTCACCATCAGCCGTGACTGATGCTTGGGATCAGTGATACTGGAGCCCAAGAAAATCTGTCAGTTTCCCCATCTATTTGCTGCTGTAGTGGCTGATGGCTTGAGGGCCTTAGCATCCTTTGTTTATGACATGGCAATATTTTTCTTTTCTGTCTTTCTTTTCCTTTGGCCGTGCTCTGCTTGTGGGATCTCTGTCCACTGACCGGAGACTGAACCTGGGCCCTCGGCAGCGAGAGTCTAGAGTCCTAACCATTCTTCATGCCCAGCACATTCTGTGCAGGCGTCTGCGTGTTCTATCTGAGAGGCTGTTTGCAGAGAAAGGGAAACCATGATGTGTCAGGGGGAAAGAAAGTTTTCACCATCCTCTCAGAGAAAGTTAAAGGAGAGGCCCTCAGGAGCTCACTTTCTTCAGAAGTCCCCACCAGAGCCAGAGCAAGTAGGAACTGCTAAGGAGCTGAATTTTTAAAAATCAAACAAACCAGATCAGATCAGATCAGATCAGTCGCTCAGTCGTGTCCGACTCTTTGCGACCCCATGAACCACAGCATGCCAGGCCTCCCTGTCCATCACCAACTCCCGGAGGTCACTCAGACTCACGTCCATTCAGTCAGTGATGCCATCCAGCCATCTCATCCTCTGTCGTCCCCTTCTCCTCCTGCCCCTAATCCCTCCCAGCATCAGAGTCTTCTCCAATGAGTCAACTCTTCGCATGAGGTGGCCAAAATACTGGAGTTTCAGCTTTAGCATCATTCCTTCCAAAGAAATCCCAGGGCTGATCTCCTTCAGGATGGACTGGTTGGATCTCCTTGCAGTCCAAGGGACTCTCAAGAGTCTTCTCCAACACCACAGTTCAAAAGCATCAATTCTTCGGCGCTCAGCCTTCTTCACAGTCCAGCTCTCACATCCATACATGACCACAGGAAAGACCATAGCCTTGACTAGGCGAACCTTTGTTGGCAAAGTAACGACTCTGCTTTTGAATATGCTATCTAGGTTGGTCATAACTTTCCTTCCAAGGAGTAAGCGTCTTTTAATTTCATGACTGCAGTCACGGTCTGCAGTGATTTTGGAGCCCAGAAAAATAAAGTCTGACATAGTTTCCACTGTTTCCCCATCTATTTCCCATGAAGTGATGGGACCAGATGCCACGATCTTTGTTTTCTCAACGTTGAGCTTTAAGCCAACCTTTTCACTCTCCTCTTTCACTTTCATCAAGAGGCTTTTTAGTTCCTCTTCACTTTCTGCCATAAGGGTGGTGTCATCTGCCTATCTGAGGTTATTGATATTTCTCCCAGCAATCTTGATTCCAACTTGTGTTTCTTCCAGTCCAGCATTTCTCATGATGTACTCTGCATAGAAGTTAAATAAACAGGGTGACAATATACAGCCTTGATGTACTCCTTTTCCTATTTGGAACCAGTCTGTTGTTCCATGACCAGTTCTAACTGTTGCTTCCTGACCTGCATACAGATTTCTTAAGAGGCAGATCAGGTGGTCTGGTATTCCCATTTCTTTCAGAATTTTCCACAGTTTATTGTGATCTACCCAGTCAAAGGCTTTGGCATAGTCAATAAAGCAGAAATAGATGTTTTTCTGGAACTCTCTTGCTTTTTCCATGATCCAGTGGATGTTGGCAATTTGATCTCTGGTTCCTCTGCCTTTTCTAAATCCAGCTTGAACATCAGGAAGTTCACGGTTCACATATTGCTGAAGCCTGGCTTGGAGAATTTTGAGCATTACTTTACTAGCGTGTGAGATGAGTGCAATTGTGCGGTAGTTTGAGCACTCTTTGGCATTGCCTTTCTTTGGGATTGGGATGAAAACTGCTGAGTTTTCCAAATTTGCTGGCATATTGAGTGCAGCACTTTCACAGAATCATCCTTCAGGATTTGGAATAGCTCTACTGGAATTCCATCACCTCCACTAGCTTTGTTCGTAGTGATGCTTTCTAAGGCCCACTTGACTTCACATTCCAGGATGTCTGGCTCTAGGTCAGTGATCACACCATCATGATTATCTGGGGCGTGAAGCTCTTTTTTGTATAGTTCTTCTGTGTATTCTTGCCACCTCTTCTTAATATCTTCTGCTTCTGTTAGGTCCATACCATTTCTGTCCTTTATCAAGCCCATCTTTGCATGAAATGTTCCTTTGGTATCTCTGATTTTCTTGAAGAGATCCCTAGTCTTTCCCATTCTGTTGTTTTTCTCTATTTCTTTGCATTGATCGCTGAAGAAGGCTTTCTTATCTCTTCTTGCTATTCTTTGGAACTCTGCATTCAGATGTTTATATCTTTCCTTTTCTCCCTTGCTTTTCACTTCTCTTCTTTTCACAGATATTTGCAAGGCCTCCCCAGACAGCCATTTTGCTTTTTTGCATTTTTTTTCCATGGGGATGATCTTGATCCCTGTCTCCTGTACAATGTCACGAACCTCATTCCATAGTTCATCAGGCACTCTCTATCAGATCTAGGCCCTTAAATTTATTTCTCACTTCCACTGTATAATCATAAGGGATTTGAAAACCAGTATATACAAAAAAAAAAAAACAATTACATTGCTTCCCAGTGTTGGCTGTACTGATAAACCCAACTTTTTTTCAGAGCTCAATATCCACCTGAGAGGGGAATAAATGTTGGGTCACAAAACCCCAAGCATCTCACCTCAAGGCTAATTGGTAGAGAACAGCTGGAGAAAGTCCTAAAATTTTTATCTTCCCTACAACCGATACTGTTCTTGCATTCTAATCCCAACACCAGAGCCCATACTGGTTGCTTTCGCTAATTCTGGAGAATTCAGCTCAGATCCGAATCCAAGGAACGACTCACTCTGAGGACCCCAGAGCGCATCCTCCAGGAGGGGCAGAGTGTCGCTAAGAGGGATTGAGCCAGCCGGGCGGGATGCCCCAGCTGGGCCCAGGCTTGGCTGGGGAAGGAGCGGGGGAGGTAACCACTGGCCTGGCGGGCTTGCCCCTCCGGGGAGCCTGAGACTAACCACGCATGCACAGACACACCCGAAAGCCACCTCTCCAGACGGTAAACAGCCAGGCGCCGAAAGCCCTGGGCTGCAGGCCCCTAGGTCTGGCTTCTCGAGGGGCTGGAAGATGCCACCCAAAATACACCGCTCTGCACAAGGCGGCTTCTGAGCAGAAACAGCGAGATAAAGGAAATACAAGATAAACTCTGCCCCACCCCCCATCAGTAAGGGCTGGACGATTCTTAATTATTTGGTAATTCTAGACTGTTCTCAGCCCACAGTCGGCGCCTAGGACCCTGTGTAGCGAACCCTGCTGAAACACTTCTGCCTCCTTCAGCCTGTGCCCGCTCGTCTTCGCTATCTCTGGGGCTCGAGTCCCAGGCCTCTGTCCTGTCCCATCTCTCAGAGCCCCTTGTTCTTCTGCTGGGACACTGTGGGAGCTGTGGTGCCGTGGTGTCCAGCACCCCAGTGCCGCGTCCCTGAGGTCTCGTGCAAATGCGCTGTACGTGCCTTAGTAGCTCCTGCTGTTTTTCTCCGTCCATCTGTCTCGTTAGCCTCCTCTGCGGCCCCATCTGTGCCCCTGAGACAGGAGAGAACTGAGACGCCCTGGAGACAACGAGTGGCCGCCAGGTGTCAGGAGAGTCCACGTCTGCAGCTCGTCCTTGAACTGGCCTGTGTTCTCTGGGCGACCGTGAGAGTCACCTGGAAAATGGAGGGATGTGAGTAGGCCACACTCCATCAGACAGACAGACACATGGACAGACAGAAAGCCAGCTGGCTGAAATGAGCCAGACACAGAAAGACAGACACTGCATGACCTCAAAACCAGCCAGACCCCCAGAACCGTAGCAGAGTGGTGGTCTCCAGGGGTGGGGGGTGAAGTGGAGTGGGGGGCGGGGAGATGTGCGTCAGAGGACGCAGACCTCCAGGGAGAAGGCGAAGACGCTCTGGGTCGATGCCCAGCCTGGCACCTGCAGTGAGTAACACTCTTGCGTCTGCTTGAAATGTGCTCAGAGAGAAGTAAGTGTTCTCATCATGAGGAATAAAAGGTGTCTGTGGGCGTGCTGGACGCATCGATGGAACTGGAGTGGGAAACGTCACACGTATGCAGAACACCGCACCACACACCTTCAGAAACAACTTCCATTTGTCACGTTTACCTCAAACAAGCTGGGCAGAATAAATCAGCTTCTTAAAAGGAGGGCCACCTCCCAGGACCAGGAGATGGGGAGAGGCTGGCGTCTGGCCCCAGACCCAGGCTGAGGGCTGAGCTGAGAGGACCAGGACCGCTGGCGGGCCCCCGCTTCCTTCCCGGGCCGCGCCGGTGCGTGCAGCCGGCGGATATATAATTACGAGCTATCAGAGAGCCATTCCACTTGGTTCCAACCAGGAGGGCCTCCACCGTCCCAGCTGAGGGGCCCCAGCCCTCCTGGGCTCAGGTGACCGTTTGACAAACAGGCCCGCTAATCCCGGTCTCTGATTGTGTTCCATTCACTGCAGCCAAGGAAACGGGGTGGGGTGGGGGTTGTTACTCGGCAGGAATGCCGACCCCGACGGCTGAAGACTGCTGAGTGAGGACGCCCCCCTCACCGACTGTCACGGGCAATTTGAGGACCCCTGTGTCACAGGTGGATGAAGGGATGGAGCTTCAGATATGGGCAGCGGGGAGACTCAGAGCAGAGAGAGCCAGTCTAGTCGTCCCCAGATTTTCTGTCCTGTGATCCTGGCTTGAACACAGCGAGGCAAGGAGTGTCATTTCTCACTGGGTGGATGAGACATCCAGGGCTGGGCGTGAGTGGGGGCCACTGGCCCGTGTTTCTCAGGGCAGTACTGACTCACCAGACACCCCAGTTCTGTAGCTTAATTTCAGAAAGCTAATTTTTGCTTAGAAAACATTCATCACTGAGTTCCTGGTGGGTGAGTGACCTTCTCTGTGGTCATGCGGGCCCCTGGACCCGGCACCATTTTGCCCCTGGAGGCCATGAGGTCTCCCCATTCAGCCAGAGAAAGAAGAGGGAGGAGGCCTCCACAGCCAGGCTGCCAGGGGCCCCGGCCTCATCCGTGCCCTCCCCGGGCAGAATCGGCCACACGGCCCCGCCCTCCAGGGGCGGTTGGGGGCGGGGGTGGTGGGCGGCAGAGAACTGGGCTCAGCAAACCTGGCCAGGCTGTCAGGGACCCCACCAACCTCTGTCAGCCGGACTCCAAGCCGTGCTTTCTCTCGGACTTAAGGTTTCTGAAAACCAGGGGCCTCCCCCACAGAGTGGGGACCATTCCAGAAAGAAAAAGAAGACCATTGTGGAAGGGGCGTGACCAGAAAGGGCTGTGGCTGCTCCATCCTTTGCCCTAGGGACCAGGATCCTCACCAGACAAGAGCCGCCTCTCTCCTGCTGCCCCCACCCCGCCCGCAGGAGCAGGCGTCCGACCTCACGCCAGCCAGGCCATTTGGTGAGGTGTCCTCTGAAATCCAGGGTGGAACTTGAGGGGGCAGGAAATGAAAAGCGAGTTTTACTAACTGAGCAGGAAAACCTGGAACAGAGAAAAGAATATAAAGTTCCCTTCTGCAAGTGAGCAGTCAATAACCGTAACACAGCTTCAAGGCTGCAGCTTTCAGAAACCAAACCCTTCAGTGGCCGGTGGCCGGGAATGCCTTCCTTTGGTGTTGGAGTCCCCAGAAATGCCCGGGGTTCCCTTCACACCCACGTGCAAGGGCTTGGGATTGCCC
The DNA here is from genome assembly GCA_935064755.1 of Tragelaphus eurycerus. NCBI lineage: Eukaryota > Metazoa > Chordata > Mammalia > Artiodactyla > Bovidae > Tragelaphus > Tragelaphus eurycerus. The sequence continues at coordinate 3,928,556 of CAKXYN010000114.1, forward strand.
AGCTCTCCAAGAGGATCCTGGAAGCAGCCGTTGTAGGTTTGAATATTTCTGTTTCTCTTCCTTTCTTCAATTTACCCCAAAACGAAAAGCAAAGAGTGGGAGCAGTGGCTTGACTGACGGAAGCAGGGTAAGTGGCTGCTCTGGGTTATTATTCATAACCCAGTGAACTTGGAGAGAACAGGTCGTTTCCCGGAGCCCCAGGGAAGGTCTTTGTTCCCCAACTTCGTGGGCTGCAGGGGATGCCACGCTCCCCTCCCTCCTGGCTGGGCCCCAGGAAGCTGTGGAGGAGGAGTGGGGTGCGGGTGAGCAGCTTCAAGACCCCCAGGTCAGACTTCAGTGTCTCCACAAGGCTCAAATCCAGCACGAGGCGCTTGAGTGCAGAGTCAGTGTTGAGACGTCAGCAGTGGGAAGTAAAGGAAGGGCCCGCAGGCCACGGGCCGTGCTCTGGCCTCTGAGTTTGCCTACTCGGCAGTGAGGACCCAGAGGAAAGAGACTCTGAAGGCAGAGCCTGTATGGCTGGAGGCCAGCCAGGAACAGCCAGGAAGCCTCTGGCCTGGGGTCAGGGACACACAATTCCCTGCCTGGCGAAGGGCCTGAGCCTGGGGCAGTTCCCTCAGGCCCAGTGATCACGGCTTTAATCCTGTGCTTGGCTCAAAAATCATCATTATTTCAGACTCAGTAAGCTGGACTCAGCTTATTAACATGGCATTTTGGTTGCAAAAGGCAGAATCCAGAAGCCATCTGTGAGCTATGATTTCAGGGCCACCAGAAAATTCCCCACTTGTCTCTGACTCTCTCTTACAGTTTATGAAATCTCCCCACTAGACACAGATTATCTTAAGGCCCTTAGCTGACTTCCTGGATGGCATAGTTGGTAGAGAGTCTGCCTGCCAGTGCAGGAGACTCAACAGACCTGGGTTCGATCCCTGGGTCAGGAAGATCTGCTGGAGAAGGAACTGGCAGCCCAATCCTGTATTCTTGCTGGAGAATCCCATGGACAGAGGAGCCTGGCAGGCTACAGTCCCCGGGATTGCTAAGAGTTGGACATGACTGAACAGTTTAGCACACACGCTCCCAGATTAGACAGGACTCTGAGTGTGTGTGAGAGTGTTTCTGGATGAGATTAGCATTTGAATAGGTGGACTCAGTAAAGCCCTGGGCCCCTGTTGTGAGTGGGCAGCGTCCAGTCAGCTTGGACCCTAATAGGACAAAAGGTGCGGGGAGAAGGATTCCCCATTTCTCCTGCTCACTAACGCGCTGGGCCGGCTCGTTCAGCCTCTCCTGCCCCCAGCTGGGGTTTACACCTTCCGCTCTGCTGGTTCTCAGGCTCTCAGACCAAACTGCCCTGCACCACCCTCTGGTCTCAGCTTGCAGACGGGACGTGGTGGGGCTTCTCAGCCTCTGTAAACATGTGAACCATTTCCTTTCATTGTGTATGTATATGCAAGTATGTATATGTGTGTGTTTATGTATATATGCATATGTATACATGTATATATACGTGTATATGTATATATGTATATGCATATGTATATACACACACACATATATAAATATATCTCAGTGTGTGTCTCTGAGTCGGTGGGCGAGGAGTCTGGAAGCCATCTGAAGGCTGGCCTTCCATGGTGGCGCCTCCCGCGGCCTCCACACCTCACGCACGGCCTCCTACTGGGGTGCTGGCTGCCTTCATGACACAGTGCTGGCTTGTCCCCAGTGAGGGTTCCCAGGGAGTGTGAGGAGGAGCCACCTGCCTTGGTGATCTGCAGGGGAGTGACATGAGTCACGTCCACCATATTCCACCCGTGGAAAGCAAATCACAATGTCCAGCTCACACCAAGAGGCGCGAACGTGCTTTAAAATAACACCTTTCTTGAAAACCTTGCTATAGAATTTTTTTTTTTTTTCATTCTTAGTGTAATTACCTTTCAGGAAAAAGTTGAGCGAGACCTGGCTATAGCATGTGAATTCAAGCGTTAGGCTTCTTGCTATTTCATGAATAAACCAGGTTAGGGGATTAGGAATTAGATCTTGAGACCACACATCCTTGGTTAAACTACAAAGTAAGATTTTCCTAGCCCTTGAAATTGTCAGGAAACGGATATCCCCAGAGTCCTTATTGATCAATTTTGGGTATTAGGGAGTCTTTGTTTCATTGCATTCTAAATCCTTAAATAAAGATTTGTTTGGTTATTTCAGAATAGAGGCCGGTTCATTTTCCAAGTGTCTATAATTCCTAATCGTATCTGAGTATCAAACCTTCTGCAGCCCACACCTATAAATTGTGGTTTATTTTAGGAAATGGGCCTGAGAAATAATATAGCTTGGTTTCTAATGTTAAAACAATTCTCATAATTATCAAAATGACATGGTTGATTCTAGAAAGAGAAAAAACTAAGCCTCTGCCATTTTTGGGGGGGGTAGGGTGTCATTCTTGGAGTCAAAACTCATCTGGGCCTTTAATCATGCTCTATGACTTAGTCAAGCATCTGAGAAGGCATGTAATTGTGCAAACGTTCTGAGTGGCTTTGGCGAAGAATATGCTCTCATAAATGCCCTATCTACTCTATTTCTATTTCCCACAGTCCTATTCATACAGATAAATGCATGTCTTCCAGCAAAAAATACAATTATAACTCAGCTCACTTGCTGACCCACCAAAGACAACATCGTTGTTCAGTCACTCGGTCGTGTCCCACTTATTGTGACCCCACAGACTGCAGTCCACCAGGCTCCTCTGTCCACGGGATTCTCCAGGCAAGAATACTGGAGTGGGGTTGCCATTTCCTTCCCCAGGGGATCTTCCCAGCCCAGGGGTCCACCCTGCATCTCCTGGAAGTGCCCTACAGGACGACTCTGCTGCTGAGCCTCAGGGAAACCCAAAGACCACACGCGAGGCCTTGCAGTGATCGGACCGAAGCAAGGCCACATTCGAAAGGCAAATGTGAATGTCGATCGAGTTGAAATTTGAATAATTAAAGCTTTCTGGTTTATGTGGACAGCATAAAATTATAAGAAGCTAATTATGGCAAGTAATTAGCCCATCTTTGGAAGTCAAGTGCAAGGGCAGTCTGCTTGGAGACCAGAGAACTGAGATCAATGCCGTCGAGGTCTGTGTGGGGTCGTGGGGAAGGGGCAGTGAGCCGGCTCACTGCCTTTAAAGGAGCCTGGTCCCCACATGCTGGAAGCCCTGGTTTCAGTGTTCAAAGCTGCATTCTTGGCTTCCTGGCTGAAGCTGAAAATTGGTCTGGAGAATGGATGGGTCAGATCTTACTCATGAATGGATTTATATTTAATGGCATTTTAAAGGTTGTTTATAATTGGCAATACAACAGAAAACATCCTTGACACCTATGAGGAAGGCAGCCTGCGAGGCCTGGGACAGAAAGGAGGGGGAGGGGAAGACAGACCTGCAGGGCAGCTGGGTAATCATGCAGGTGGGGAGTGGGTGCACCGAGCATCAAGAGCGAAAAGAGAGGTGGAGTTCAGGGCCGAAGCAGAGCATCAGCATCAGCAGAACCACCTCCTCCCCACGGGCCTGGGCAGCCAGGGTACCAGCAAGCCTGCTGAGAGAGAAGCATTTTAACGACTTCCTCGAGGCTGCTGTGTTTTAAGGTTAATGTTTCTTGAGAGATGCCCTGGTCTTTTCTAAAAGATTACAGCATAAAGGAGAGTATTTTGGGTTTTTAGCACCTCTGCCAACAAAGGTCTGTCTAGTCAAAGCTATGGTTTTTCCAGTGGTCTTGTATGGATGTGAGAGTTGGACCATAAAGAAAGCTGAGCGTCGAAGAATTGATGCTTTTGAACTGTAGTGTTGGAGAAGCCTCTTGAGAGTCCCTTGGACTGCGAGGACATCCAACCAGTCCATCCTAAAGGAGATCAGTCCTGGGTGTTCATTGGAAGGACTGATGCTGAAGCTGAAACTCCAATACTTTGGTCACCTGATGTGAAGAACTGACCCATTGGAAAAGCCCCTGAAGCTGGGAAAGATTGAGGGCAGGAGGAGAAGGGGACCACAGAGGATGAGATGGCTGGATGGCTTTACCGACTCGATGAACATGAATTTGAGCAGACTCCGGGAGTTGGTGATGGACAGGGAGGCCTGGCGTGCTGCAGTCCGTGGGGTCGCAAAGAGTCAGACACACCTGAGTGACTGAACTGAAAAGACCAGGGAGAAGCAAGCAGTCAGGAGCAGCCTTGCGGCAGCCTTCTGTTTCCCCCGCCGCCGACTACGCACACGGTGTCTCTCAGCTATTTTGCAGATACTGAAACCCCCTCCAGGTGGGAGAGGCTATCGAGGGCCAGGTGTGCTCCCATAGGCCTGTGGACACCAGACCAGTTGACCTGAAGGTTGGTGATGCTGACTCCACCTCACCTCACCACCACCAACCCATCAGAAGAGTGCCCACCAAGTGATCACACCCCCTTTGAACAACTGCCATGGACCTTCTCACTGTCCTCCCCAGGTGTGGACTCTTGGTTTTGAGGGCATTCGCCTGCTGTGGCTCCCTTTGCCTGGCAAATCAATAAAGCACCCTTTTCTACTTCTCCCAAAGCTCTGTGTCTGAGATTTTATTTAGCACCAGTATGCAGAGAAGCTGAGCTTTCGGCATCACAGGTAAGCTAGCCTAATCGGTGTGTAGGAAAGATGCAGAGGTTGTGCAGCTGAAACAGTGCAATGACCAAAGGGCATGGACGTGGGGGCCAAGAGGCCTGGCTGTGCCCTGAGTGGGGATGTGAGCTGGAACAAGCCCCTCACCCCTGGGAGACCCAGCCCCCTCCTCTATGGGGTGGAGACCGCACTACCTTCGCAGGCGCGGCAGGTTGGATAATTGGTCCCCACTCTTCCGTTACCTATGAAAGAGTGTTTCCCTGCCCTTTGCCCTCTGACTTTGCAAGGCCTCCTGGAAGGATCTGACCATGTGACTTGGCCCATTGGCATCACGCGTGCCCACCGAGCTTGCCTGGCAGGGATGTGGGCAGAGACATCAGTGTGGAGGCTCTGGAGGGAGGATCTAGAGGTCCTTGCTAATTCTCACACTCCACCACGGAAGGAACAGCTGGTCAGCTGCCGTCCTTCGGCTGTGGCCCCCGAATAGCATTTGGGTCAGACGGAAATTCAACCCATGGCTTGGAGCCAAGCCACCCACACAGCCTGCCCAGCTCTGTGTGGACCAACTGAACCACTGGTGACCTAGACACTCATGAGGATGAGATACAACGTTTGTTCTTGGAAGCCCCTGAGCTTGGGGCTGGCTTATTACTCAGCATTACTGCGATGGCTGTGGACAAATACACTCAGAAGTTCCTGCGAGCTTCTCCTAAGGCAATGAGCACGAGAATGCTTCGTAATCTGCTTTAAAAAAGACGCTCATCAGGAACGAATCCTCTATAAAGGCAGAAACTTTCATTACTTTACCCAGAAGAGCTCCTGGTACAAACGAATGGGTGGATTGTTTGATAGAAAATATACGTGTATGGATTCAATCCCTGGGTCGGGAAGATCCCCTGGAGGAGGACATGACAACCCACTCCAGTAGCCTTCCTAGAAAATTCCATGGACAGAGGAGCCTGCTGGGCTATAGTCCAAGGGATCTCAAAGAGTCAGCCACGGCTGAAACGACTTAGCACACACACATATATGTGTATGAACCCTGTAATTTCTACTATAGGCACTGTTTTTCTTGGATTTAAGTAATTTATTTCAGTTAATATAAATATCCCTGAGAAAGGTGAATTTTTTTTTTTAAGTAACACTATGATTTGAGGATGTTTGAAGCCAGATACTTGGAATGATTATAGGATCTACAGAAAATCAGAGGTAAGAGCAGGGGTCTAAGAAATGAATTTCCCACTTTGACACATGGATAATTTATACCCTTCAACAAAACTTGAGGAGTTTTACTGAAACTAGCGTTCTGTCCCCCCCAAAATATGTCTTTCATAAAATAAAGGCACACAGATACACACCCAAACATGTGCACTAACATAGCCCTGAGCACATTTGCAGAGGCTGCACTTGTGTGGGTGTGTCTGTCTACCCACCCATCTGTCTTCTGTTTATGGAGAGAGACAGATCTGTTGCAACCACAAGGGGACTCACACGCTCTGGGAGACGAGAAAGAGCTTTGAGAGAATGATTCCGTTTGTGCTGAATTTGTACACAAAATATGGGCTTCATGGAGCTGGGGCTCAAGAAAATGGGCTGGAAGCCTTGCTCCTTGATGGGACTTTGGACAAAGCATAAAGTAAGGGAGTTTGGGTTAGATAAGCTCCAGCTTCTTTGAAATGTATTCTCTGTATCTTATGAAGGGTGAGATACTGAGTTTATCTGAACCATTTTGTGACTGCGCTGGGTTAGGGCAGATCAGATCAGATCAGATCAGTCGCTCAGTCGTGTCCAACTCTTTGCGACCCCATGAACTGCAGCACACCAGGCCTCCCTATCCATCACCAGCTCCCGGAGGTCACCCAGACTCAAATCCATCGAGTCAGTGATGCCATCCAGCCATCTCATCCTCTGTCGTCCCCTTCTCCTCCTGCGCCCAGTCCCTCCCAGCATCAGAGTCTTCTCCAATGAGTCAACTCTTTGCATGAGGTGGCCAAAATACTGGAATTTCAGCTTTAGCATCATTCCTTCCAAAGAAATCCCAGGGCTGATCTCCTTCAGAATGGACTGGTTGGATCTCCTTGCAGTCCAAGGGACTCTCAAGAGTCTTCTCCAACACCACAGTTCAAAAGCATCAATTCTTCGGCGCTCAGCCTTCTTCACAGTCCAGCTCTCACATCCATACATGACCACAGGAAACACCATAGCCTTGACTAGGCGAACCTTTGTTGGCAAAGTGATGTCTCTGCTTTTGAATATGCTATCTAGGTTGGTCATAACTTTCCTTCCAAGGAGCAAGCCTCTTTTAATTTCATGGCTGCAGTCACCATCTGCAGTGATTTTGGAGCCCAGAAAAATAAAGTCTGACACTGTTTCCATTGTTTCCCCATCTATTTCCCATGTAGTGAAGGGACCAGATGCCATGATCTTCGTTTTCTGAATGTTGAGCTTTAAGCCAACCTTTTCACTCTCCACTTTCACTTTCATCAAGAGGCTTTTTAGTTCCTCTTCACTTTCTGCCATAAGGGTGGTGCCATCTGCATATCTGAGGTGATTGATATTTCTCTCAGCAATCTTGATTCCAACTTGTGTTTCTTCCAGTCCAGCATTTCTCATGATGTACTCTGCATATAAATTAAATAAACCATAGCCTTGACTATATTTTACATACTCTAGTCCATTTACTTCTTACCACAACCCTATGAGACAGTATTAATTTTTCCATTTAGACTTTCACAGGCTAATGAGTAGCAATTGACTCCAGCTCTATCGAATTCCCAATCACTTGGCCCCCAGACTGTGCTGCCCTTCACAGGGCTATTCGTCCAGTGGATGTTATCTGCCCTTGAAGATTTATCTTTGCAGAATTGCACAGGAGGTAGGGCACAGCTCCTGAAAAGCAATGTCTGTGACTCCAGGGGTCAAAGTGGGAAGCCCATTCCTGAAACCTCTTGCTCTGAAAGCTTAATTCCCGGTCTGCCGGTGTGCTGGCTGTGGTGTCCCCATCACTCCCTCGTCCCACAGCCCTGGTGCCCCAGGCAGTGTTAACACGGGGTGTTTGAGCGTCTTTGCTGGGACACCTGCGGTTCCTGAAGGCTGGAGTGCACACAGCACGCTACCTGATGAAGGGAGACTTTGCATCTCGGCCCGAGGACCTGAGCAACCCACACGCGACCCAGCACACAGCTGCTTTTTATGACCTTTGAAAGCTTTCCTAAACCTGGACTGGATGTTCCTGGGGCCACATGCTGCCCTCTGCTTGCTTTTTGCTACATGACCAGTGGCGTCTGTGCTGGTCCAGTCTCAAGCCACAGGGGAAGGGCCAGAGGCCCTCAGGGTCCAGGGGCTGTGTGTTCCCTCGCTGGGCCGACAACGACCAGTTTGGAGACCACGCAGAGTCCAGCGTGGGTTTTCGCCCTGCCTCAGCCCCAGCCCCCTGCAGACCTGTGTTGTGTTCAGCGTGGAGACCCAGGCCATGTGCTCTGACGGTCCTCCACGGAGCAGCCTTGGTCCCTGTCGCTGGGCTAAGAGGATGGCAAGGCCCTAGAGCGGGCCCTGGGTGCCTGAGGCAGGGGGGCTGCGGGGCGCCCTCTCTGTGCCCAAGCTTGTCCCCACAGCACGCAGAGCCCGCCGTGGTCCGGCTGCCCCTGCTCCGTCCACCTGCCGCCCTTTCTGAATTCTGGGGGTGCCTGTTGTCAGCGTCACTGGTCAGGGACAGAGTTCCACACCAGACCCTGTGTTTCGGGGGCACAGGGGCTCGGAGCTTGGGTGCAAATGCTCCGCTGACTCAGGGCCACGGGAGTGATGGCTGTCGTCTGGGTCCTGTTCCGGGGGTCTTCAGACACTCACAGTCCCCAAGGCGTTGCCTTTCTCTGCAGGTGGGGAAATAGAGGCTGCAAGCTCAGGGGACCGCCAGGAGGCACAGGGGACGTCAGCACCGACCCAGGAGAGACCGAGCACCACCACCCCCGGGCCCGGTGCTGCATGCTGACTTCTCTGTGAAGGGCTCCCCCTCTCCAGGTGCCACCCGGCAGGGCCTCCCTGGAGCTCCTCTTGGCCCAGTTAGTCTTCCGGGTTTGGTGGAAGGACTGCAGTGAGTGTACGCACTGGGTGAGAAATGGCATTTTCCTCCAGGAAAGACGGTCGGCGCTCTACTCCACTCCAGTTTCTACCCAACAGCCGCAGCTGAGAGGGAGGGAACTTGCTGCCTGGCCGCGAACACGAGAGGCGGCCCATTGCCACGTTGCAGCCCGGGGACTGTTCCCGGGGACGTCGTCGGCCTTAGGGGATGGCTCTGGCCTGAGTGTGTGCCCGATGACACTCAGCACAGCGTGCATCGCCCCTCTCCTGGGGGAGACTGGCCCCAGCTGCCCGGCCCGAGGGCGCAGTGGTGCCGTGGGGAGAGGCGGCCCAGCGCCCACAATCCAGGGCAGGAGCGTCCTCCATCCAGCAAGGTCACTCAGCACACAGCTTCAGCGGCGGCCAAGCCTGCCTCCTTGATTTTCCGGGCAGCTTGCTGGGATGGCTGCAGGGGTGGAGGGGGCCCTGATCCCTCCTCTAGCCTGGAACCCACCCCACCCCCCCCACCCCCCACCTCCCCGAGCTGCCGGGGCTCAGGGAGCCGGAAGCTGCCAAATGGAGACTGCATCGGGCCGGGAAGGGGGCCCTTGGGAAGACAGAGCGGGCGGAGCACACACAGGGCGGGGGCCACCTCTGACGCCCCATCTCTGCTCTCCTGAGTCCATACACAGCAGGCCCCTCAGCGACCCCCCGACACATGGTGCCCTTTTGCATTTTTTGTCGTTTAAAATGTCAGGCTAGTCATTATCCAGCAGGATCCCACGCCCTCCCCCACTGACTGCTTGTTGTGGAGCGAAGTGAGTTATTCTGATTCCAGCGTGTGTCACAGAACCAGCAAGTCACCTCATTGCCTCCCAGGGGGGATGCATGTGGGGAACACGGCCACCTGGGGATGGGGCCTTAAAATAAGGGGCCGCCAGCCCAGGGCTTCACGCCCGGGTGGAATCTGATGAACGTTTACAGAATCAGTTGGGATAGGGGCAGGGCTTCCCTGGTGGCTCAGACGGTAAAGAATTCGCCCTCAATGCGGGAGACCCAGGTTCAATCCCTGAGTGGGGAAGATCCCTTGGAGAAGGGAATGGCAACCCACTCCAGTGTTCTGACCTGGGGCATTCTGTGGACAGGGGAGCCTGGACGGCTACAGTCTGTGGGGTCACAAAGAGTTGGACATGACTGAAGCGACTCAGCACACAAGACCCTGCCCAGGGCGTCCTTTCTGGTCCAGCGGACCTGAGGCCAGGCCCCTGCCTCCAGGCCCCGAATGCTGCCCCAGATCTGGGGTCTCCTCCCGCACCCCGTGGCTGCAGCGGGGTGCTGAGGGCGCTGGCCAGATACAGGCCTGGGACTTGGGTCCAGCTCAGTGAGCCGCTCTGCAGGAAGCTCCTGGAGGTGCCTCAGTTTCCAGCACTGCGAGCAGGCGATGCCTGTGATGTCTGCTCGGTGTTTGGGGGATGAAGCGAGTTAAACCATGTGAGGCTGTCAAAGACATGCCTGGGCAGTGGGACAGGCTCTGAGGTCCGGGCGTCCGCCTCTGCGGCCCCACACGGTCCTCTGAGATGTGGACTTCATTGCTTTCTGGCCCTGCTGGCCCCTCTGGTCCTAGAAGAGGCCTTGTGAATGCCACGCCTGCCTCGGCCTGGCAGCTGGCCCACTGCACCTGAGCCCTGCGAGCGGCCCTGGATCACGGGGCAGCGTGGCCCAGCCGGGTGGCAGTCCCGTGGATGCAGACATCGTCCTCTGCCCAGCGTGTTGGTCCCTACAAGGGAGAGACTGTGTACCTTCCAGGGGCACCTCTGTACATGGTGCCACCTCTCCACGTACAGAAGGAACTCAGCACCCAGAGGGCCACACGGCAGAGGGACTTGACACTCCAGAGCCCGTGTGGGCCCTGGGCACCGTGACCAGGGCCCCAGCAGGGGCGGGGTCCTGAGGGATCCTGGGGGCGAGACCCCATCAGTCAGGCTGATGCTCCTTGTGATTCTAAACCCTTCCCTTCCCTGCAGCTCCCTGCTGGCGCCCCCGGGCTCAGGGTCTCAGGAGTGAACGTGGGCACGACCTGTGCAGGGGCTGGCCTGGCCAGCAGGGGCCGCTGAGGGCACCCAGATATGCAGAGAAGTAAACATCTCCCTGTTTTTCTTCCCACTGGCCCATCAGAGCTTTTACACTCAGATTTTCTCCTCACGAGCTTCCCAGTAGCTCAAACAGTAAAGAATCTGCCTGCAATGCAGGAGACCCAGGTTTGATCCCTGGGTTGGGAAGATCCCCTGGAGGAGGGCCTGGCAACCCACTCCAGTATTCTTGCCTGGAGAATCCCATGGACAGAGGAGCCTGGTGGGCTACTGCCCACGAGGTTGCAAAAAGGGGGACATAACTGGGCGACACTCTCTCGTCTGTGGAAGAAATCTGCACTGTGAGGGCTCTTACAGACGATGACGGACTCCAAGCCCGGCCCCCGTGTCTGCAGGGGGATGTCCCGTGGGACGGAGCTGTGTGCGGAGGAAACTGGGTTTAGGTGGACTGCACTCGGCTCTTGGCAGAGGGCGGTGTGAGCCCACACCTGACAGGCACGACAAGCCGGGGCCGCTGAGGCCCCAGTGTTTAGTGCCGACCCCCTCCCTGCCCCGCAGAGAGTCTAGCGCACTCTGCACCCGCCCCGTCCCTCCTGTGGCCTCGGTGAGCCTGCAGCTACCCCCGGCCGCTCTCTCAGACCTGGGGGGAAGAGGGCAGAGCTGCCCAGGAGGCTCAAGAGGGGCCTGCAAGCAATGCCTCCCCCATGGCGTGGCGGGTGGCTTGCTTTGGACCCTGAGCTTGTTCATGTTCAGACCTGCTGTCTGAGGGGGCTCGCGGCGATGGCGGTGATGGGGCTGTGTCCTTGTGGCAACCCCACCGGACGCTCCCCTTCTGCCTTCGCCCCATGAGACGGAGCCCCGTGTGCAAACAGGACCAGGAGGCCAGCAGTGACCCCCGGCCCAGCTGCCTGGCCCTCAGCCGGACTGGACTCCCCGGCAGGACTCGCTCAGCAGTGCGTTTGGAGCCTCTGACTGCAGAGTCTCCAGCTCCGCTGGGGATGTGATCACTGTCCTGCCTGCAGCTCGGACATCCACACTGACCACCAGCACGTCCAGACGAACCTCTGCAGCTGCGTCTTCCAGGCCTGGAGGGACCCTCTCTGCGGCCGCAGACTGGCCTCTGCCCTGGGTGGGATCTCAGCCCCACACCGGGCGCCTTCCAGGAAGGGGAGCCCAGGGCCCAGGCGGTCCTCAGGTGGTCTTCTGGTCAATATGATCTGAGATAACTTGGGCAGCACTCCTCTTTTAAAAATCCGCCCTGATAATCCTGTCCCCATCTGTTCAAATGTGAGTGTTAACTCTCCAGTGGACAGTTGGAAATGTCGACAGGGACCTCCCCCACCACACGCGTTTATCAGATCACTGAGCGTCACACAGGAGGACCCGGGGCAGATGGATATGGGCCTGGCGACTAGGGGTCTGGGACCCCCAGTGGCGTGTGTTTAAAGGGGAAGCCCAAGAATACTGGAGTGGGTAGCCTATCCCTTCTCCAGCGGATCTTCCCGACCCAGGAATCCAACTGGAGTCTCCTGCATTGCAGGTGGATTCTTTACCAACTAGGGAAGCCCCAAAGGGGAAGTCAGGGAGAAAATAAAATTTGCCCACTTAATATTTTTCCCGTTGTGTACAAAAGTCTGAATGGACTATTTCACGTCCTCGGTTCACAGGACGTTGTAGGCTGTAGCTCTGCTCCTCTGCGAAAGGAGGAGACAGATTTCACCAGTCGTGGACGTGTGGTGTGTGACGTGTGCTGTGCGTGTGAGTGGTATGTGTGTGCATGCGTGCTGTGTGCGGTGCATGTGAAGAACATGCACGTCGAGGGAAGCAGGGAGAAGACCGTGGTGGGGGCTCGGGGCTCGGGGCCCAGGGCAACCCTGCATGCACACCTGGAGGGTGAGTGGACCAGCTGGAGACCAGCTGGGAAGATGCTCTGTATCGGGGTCGGGAGAGCCTTCCAGGCAGTGAGCGGGGCTGCCCGCCTACCCGCCCGCAGAGCAGATAGCCGGGGGGGCAGAGAAGAGCTGCCAGCCCATTGGCACCATCTGGGATCCGTGCCAACTCCCTTCCACTCATTGTGACAACTTTCCGACGTGTGATTGGAAATGACCTGCAACCTGAGACTCAAACCTGTCTTCAGAAACGGGTGGCATTTGGATTTTCTGCTCATGAAGATGACTAATCACAAACCCAAACCATTTCTGGCCCGGTTCCTTGCAGCCTTAAAATCCGCTAGACTGGAAATGCCGCAGGGACGGTCTTCCTGCGGAGCGCGCAGGTCGACAGCTGGCCGGCCCCAGAGTGCTGTGGTCCTTTGTCAGCAAAGACAGACCCGCTTCTCAGGGAAAAATCATTCCAAATCTTTCCCTTGTTGGACGTCGACAGAACCCTTTGCCTTAAAGATGCTGTGTTTTGTCATAGATATTACTTTTTTTCTGCATCTCCACGCCTACCAGCCCCTCTCCATACACCCCATGTGGAAACAATAGGAATAGCAAGAGTGGTCACAGTTGTTAAAATTTCGGGATTTGGGCAAGCCTATTGCGGTTCATGGGGTCGCAAAGAGTCGGACACGACTGAGCGACTGATCTGATCTGATCTGATTGTTTAACCTCACCATTATTAAAAATGAAATTATATAAACTTCAATTATGCAAATTGCATTTTAAAAAGGGAACTAATACCCAGAGATCATCACTTCCTACAGGTTTTTCTACGCTTCACGATTTCTCTGCTTTTGAGTTGCTCACTGCCTTGAGCCGGCTCGGATGGGAGGATATGGAGAGGCACAGGGGCCCCTCCCGCGATGGACAGCAGGGGGCGGCCCCCCACCGCGGCAGGACTCACTGCAGGGGCTCCGGTGTTCTGAGCAGCCCTGCCAGCCTTTCTGGGCTCCCTGGTGACGCAGGGGTAGAGTCCACCTGCAATGCAGCAGAGGCAGGTTCCATCCTTGGGTTGGGAAGACCCCCTGGAGGAGGAAACGGCAGCCCGCTCCAGTCTTCTTGCCTGGAGAGTCCCAATCCATGGGGTCACACAGCGTCAGACACGACTGAGTGACTGGACAACGACAGCGACCACCGCCACCTCTTACCGAAGCTCTGTTTTCCTGCAAGAGTGTGAGGTTTCTCACTTCCTAACTGCCTACGACCGGACTAAACACACCCCTGTTCTGAACGGAACCTGTCAGCCGACCTGGCAGTAGGCGACGGCCCCAGGTGACGCCCCTCGGACGGCCCAGCCCACACCCAGCACCTCCGCCCACTTTCAGAGCACCTTCTGCAGGCTGAGTCTACCTCTCCCAGATCCGCTGAAACCCTAACCACCCCTTCCCCCCACTGTGATGGTGTCAGAGGCGGGTCTTTGGGAGGTGATGAGATCAGGAGGGTGGAGCCCTCCTGATGGGATTAGTGCCCTAAGAAGAGACCCATGCAAGGACACAGTGAGAAGACCTGGCTACGAACCAGCAAGTGGGCCCACCAGACAGTGAAAGGCGCGGGGCCCTCACTCGGGACCTGAACCTGCGCATTTCATTATCGCAGCCCAAGCGGACTGAAACAGCTCCTTCACTGGAGAGCGAAAGGTCATGCTCAGGCCGGGGGTATCCGACTCATCACTACTCCTATGTCGTGTCTGACTCTTTGGGGCTCCATGGACTGCAGCCCACCAGGCTCCTCTGTTGATGGGATTTCCCAGGCAAATGAGTGAGTTTCCTCCTTCAGGGGATCTTCCTAGAGAATGAAAAGCTCTTTCCAGATCAGATCAGTAGCTCAGTCGTGTCCGACTCTTTGCAACCCCATGAATCTCAGCACGCCAGGCCTCCCTGTCCATCACCAACTCCCGGAGGTCACTCAGACTCACATCCACCGAGTCAGTGATGCCATCCAGCCATCTCATCCTCTGTCGTCCCCTTCTCCTCCTGCCCCCAATCCCTCCCAGCTTCAGAGTCTTCTCCAATGAGTCAACTCTTTCAACTCTGCATGAGGTGGACAAAGTACTGGAGCTTCAGCTTTAGCATCATTCCTTCCAAGAAATCCCAGGGCTGATCTCCTTCAGAATGGACTGGGTGGATCTCCTGCAGTCAGGGACTCCAAGGTCCAACACCACAGTTCAAAAGAAACATTCTTCGGTGCTCGCCTCCACAGTCCAGCTCTCACATCCATACATGACCACAGGAAAGACCATAGCCTCGTGATTTTTCTTTCCAAAAATGTGCCACTCACTTTTGCCTATATTATTGATATTACCTTGAAACAAATTGCCAATGTACATAACTGATTTAGCATATTGCACTTTTTATTTTACAAAGGAATTATTATTACATCATTCTATGATTAATTACATCATTTAAATAGTAGATCTTGTTCAGCTGATCTCAGAATAAAAAAGCATACTTGTTCTGAGCTTCTTAAAACTAATTGTAAACATGGAGGCTTATGTATTAATTATTTAAACTTACATTTAAAACAATTGGCCAGATTAAAGTCATACAGACTCACCACATTCTTTGTTTTATCTTCACAAAGAATGAACCAATTACTTGAAATGTTTTAGCATATATAAACTGTCATCATTTCCTTTAGGCTTTAATTCCTGACATATGATTTTAAAGTAGAAAACATTTCCCTACAATGATTCATATTTATACAGAATCCATAACTTGGCTTCAGCTCTGAATTGTTATTAATTTTAAGCCTGCATTACAATGCCCCATTTGCAAAGAGCAAGGAAGTTTACCGCTAAAGCACACATTTATTGTGTTAATAGTCAACTATCAGGAAGCCAGCCCTTTGGCCAGGGGAAAGACACAAGGTGGTGAAAGACAGTAAGTAATGAAGACACAAAGGCTCTTCCAAAAGCCTGAGGCTGTGACGAGTTCTTCGGAGGTGTGTGCTCTCGTCTTCCCGGATGGTCATCAGCACTCAGGATGTTTCCGTGGGCTGGAGCTGTTGCTCTGTTCTCCCGGGTGTCTTCATTTCCGGCTGTTTTCAGGGCGGCTCCTCCGGCTGCTGAAAAGAGTTGAATTAAGACAGGCAGACCTTCCCTCCCACACTCCACCGCTGGCGCCTCTGCTCTCACTGTTCCTAAAGAAGAGCCAGAAGTCTCCCGTTTTAAAGGCCATCATATTCCTCCTCCTTTCAAGCCCTTTGACGGCTTCTCTCCCGGTGCGTTTTGGGAGGAAACACACCCTGGACTAAAGAGGGAGCTCTTGGGATGGGGAGCGGGTGGGGATGGGGGCGGGGAGCTGAGGGGCCCTGGGCAGCTGCGGGCCGTGGGAGGCGGGCCTGGGGGCGCGGCGGGGCGCGGACCCCGCTCTCCTGGGTGCTGAGCTTCCGCACAGCACGGTGCGCCCCCGCTGCGCTCTCCAGCCGGGGTGGGGTGGGGGCTCTGGGCCCGGGGGGCCCGCAAGGGGGAGGCCCCTGGCTCCAGTGCTGCAGAGCCACGGCCCCTCCACGGGGGTCAGAGCCCGGGGTCCCTCCATCACGGCAGCCTCACGGTGGCCCGCAGCCCCAGGACCGGAGCGTGGCGTCGAGGGGTCGGGGGGCAGCGGAGGCAGTCGGGTCTCCTGCGTTCCGGGGCAGAGCTGACGCGGCGCAGACCCCCGGCCTTGGTGTCCTCACCGGGCCCCTGCAGACGCCCCTCTGGCGAGCCAGCCTGCCCCCGCCCCACCCGGGAGCCCTGGCGGGGGCTCCAGCACCCCCAGCCCCTCGGAGGGGCTCTTCCCAGGGCCTGAGTCCCTCCAGCCAAGGCAAAGATGGCTCTCAGTGAGGAACGGGTTCCAATGGAGAATGTCGTTCCCTCCCTCCTTAATTTTCTCTTAGGAGTGGATATTTTTCTCGGAGCAAATACGCCGGGCTCCTAACAGGGCTTCCAGCAGGACATCAGCGGCTGCCTCCATTCAATTACCTCCATTCAGGTCTTTATTTTCCCAGTACTGTCCCAGCTTCTTACTGTTGTGCTAACTTTACAGTAAAAAAACAAAGCAAAGTGAAAGTCACTCAGTTGTCTCCGACTCTTTGCGACCCCACGTACAGTCCATGGATTCTCCAGGCCAGAATACTGGAGTGGGTAGCCTTTCCCTTCTCCAGGGGATCTTTTTGACCCAGGGATCAAACCAGGTTCTCCCACACTGCAGGCAGATTCTTTATCAGCTGAGCCACCAGGGACGCCCAAGAATACTGGAGTGGGTAGCCTTTCCCTTCTCCAGCTGATCTTCCCAACCCAGGAGTTGAACCGGGGTCTCCTGCATTGCATGCGGATTCTTTACCAGCTGAGCTGTGAGGGAAGCCCAAACAAAGCAAAAGCAAAAACAAAAAAACATGTGAGAGGAGGCTTTCCTCCTGCCAATTAAGGGGTCCACGTGACCACTTGGCCCGCCCCTAAGACCTTGAACTGTCTCCATCTCCGTGTTCCCAATCCACTGGCTCCCCGTGGCCTCCAGTCTCGTGGGAGCAGGGCCTGGTGGGCCTTGGCTCCCAGGTCCCCACGGCCCAGGTGGCTGCACTCCCACGAGACTTTTTCAGTCAAAGGAGAACGTCCAAAAACGTCTTCAAACCCGACGTGACCTACGTTTTAATCAAACTCATCAAGCATGAGGGGATTTTTTATGTCCTCCTCTGAGAAGGTTTTGAGTGTCCTCCTCTGACGAACCTAAGATTTTTATTTAAGTAAGTTCTTCAAACAATTTCCTACAGGAAAACACATTTTCTCACTGAACTCTGTATCTGTTCCCATTTCCATAATTCCTGCCAAGTAAAAGCTATAGGAATTCAACATAATACCCACAAAACACCCAGGATCATCCTGACACGCTGTGAGCAGTGTCGTTTCATTATTTTCCTCCACACTCTGCCCTTGCTCTCACCCTCTTCCCTGTCTTGGGCCCCAACTAACTCTGCTTGATACCTTCAGACGCGTGTGGGCCCCTGAAAGCGTAATACACTCTGTCTTGTCTTCAGGTCTTTTAATTTACGTAAATTATATTGTACTTTAAGTATCAATCAGCGTCTTGCTTTTTCCCACTCACGCTGTGCTTTGAAATCTCTCGAGGGAGGGATTGGGAGTCTGGGGTTGGCAGATACGAGCTATTGTGTACAGGACGGGTAGACAGCAGGGTCCTGCGGCAGTACAGGGACCTACATTCAGTGTCCTGGGACACGCTGTAACGGAAAAGACCATGAAGAAGAATGTGTGTGTGTAGAACTGAATCCCTGTGCAGTACAGCAGAAATTAACATGTCACAAATCAACTTCAATAAAATGCATTTTAAACGCTCTCTCTGAGCTGCTGCCGGTCAGTGTAACCCATTCCTGGAACCCTGTAACATGCCCGTCATTCACAGATGCCGTGACTTCCCCTCTGCCCCCCAAGGTCCCTGCTAGTGAGGGCATCCTTGCAGAGGTGGACAAGGCTCCCCCAGAGTCTGTGCCAGGAGGCGTTGCCGGCCTCGGGGACAGTGTCTTGACCCACCGCTGTGACTCCATCAAAGAGCTGCATTTGTGCCAATCCTGGTGCTCATGGGTCATCCCGTGTGCTTTTCTCTGACTGTGGGAGGGACTGAACATCTCGCCTGCTGGTGGCTGCTGAGGTTGCTTCCTCTTTGTTTAAACTGTGCAGAACGTGCCAATTTTTCTCTCGAGCTGATGGTCTTATTGCTGACTGGCAAGTGTTCGCAGTCTCTTGGACATTAGTTCTCAGCTGTTTTCCTTCTGCCATCCACGTGCTGACTCTGTCCCTGCCTCCTGTGGAACTAGGATGCCGTCAAGACTTCAGTGTTGCTGCCTGTGGTTTGGAACTTGGGGATCTTGTGTAAAATCTCTTTTTTCTCCAAGATCCCTGGGTTGGGAAGATCCTCTGGAGAAGGGAATGGCAACCCACTCCAGTACTCTTGCCTGGAACATCCCATGGACGGAGGAGTGGGGTAGGCAACAGTCCATGGGGTCGCAAAGAGTCAGACATGACTGATTGACTTCACTTTCACTTTTCTTTCCAGCAAGAACACTTGCTGCTCTTCACTCTGCGGGACTCAGAGCATTTCCCTGCACGTTGTGGTCTGGGGTTGTCTGACTTTTCCTTCTGTGTATGGGCTGAGGAAGGGCGAGGCTGGTTCCTTCTCCACCTCTGCGCCTCTTTCCCTGACCCCACCTTCCCTGCTGACCTATGCCGGGGCCATATCAGTCAGCACGAGGTCCTCTCGTGTGCTCACGCCTGACTGCACGCGTCTCCTCAGGACGCTGCTGTTCTTCCCGTCCCCTAGCGGTGGGCAGGCCACTGTCCCTGGGGCCAACGCCCCGCCCCTCTTTTCTCCTGAGACGGCCTCCCCATGCAGTTCCCTTCCTGTCTAGGACTGGGGGATGTGCGCTTTTGTAGATCAAAAGGAAACGTATGGGCTTTGCATCCTTAGTGCACATTTAACGGGGACCCAGTTGCGTCCTGTTCCATTGTGATTGTTCCGCTGGTTTGTGTGCTCAGGGCTGAGGAGACTGGGCTGTGAATGAGTGGAAAACTCGCCAGTTCCTGGGCCCCGCGTCCCCCCACCCCGGAGCCCCCTGGCCTTTTCTCGAGCTCCTGGTGACAAGAGTGCCATCCCGCCCAATGTACAGGTGACGGCAGACCACAGACCCTCCACCGGAGGTGCTTCTGCAGCCAAGCGGAGGCTGGGATGACGCCAGGGGCTTAGACTCGCGCAAGGAGGGCTTGGTGGTCCCAAAGGATGTGCGTCTGAATATTTCTGGGCTCAGAGACAGGGAAGCTGACGTCCGCTTTGCTCCCAGTGCCCCTGTATCCTCCAGAGCACCTGGCTTGTGCCGGATCCACGTGTCCCTCCCAGGCTGCCGAGAAGGAGCTCGAGGAGCAGGACCCTTCCCACCCTGCATGGCACCCCTCCTGTCCTGGAGCCGGAGGCCAGGTGGGGGCCCAGCCCACACGGGGAGGTCAGCCAGGGGTCTGACCCTGAGAACAGTCACCGCCCGCCACCCATGGTGGTCAGTGAGCCAGGAGGGGGCCTCTAGGGGGTCGGGGTAGGAGGATGCGAGCGATGGCTGTGGGCCTGGAGAAGCAGGCTCCCTGCTCTGACCCGGGGGTCCCCAGGGGTCCCCGCCATCGAGGGCAGTGGTGTGACCCTAGGAGCTCCTGCATGGAGGCACAGCTGAGCAGTCAGGACACAGTCCAAGTTTCCCAGGAGTCACAGGAGTCGGGGTCCCCATTAGGACCTGCGAAGTCCTCCTGTGAGACGGGCAGGCAGAGGGCTTGCTGGGGTGCTGAGACCCTGAAGCTGAACATGGGGGTCATCCTCATGGGAGGAGACGCAGCCCCTCTGTGCCAGAAAGTCCTTGGTGGAAACGGGAGGAATTTTAAAAAAGTACTAGTGACCCTTTTTGAACACCAACAGTCTCTCTCTGAGGTGTAATTTCCTCTTTTCCATTTAAAATAAACCAGAGATAAAAATAAATACATCATTGTAAAAAAGACTAAGAATTATAAGATAAAATACAACAGAAGGTCAAGTAAAGGACAATAAAAGGCCGAATAGATAAGCTTAATACAATTATTTTTGTTTTTTAAGAACAATAAAACTTAGGGCCAAGCCTTTGTCTAAACCTAAATGACTTGAGGCAGTAACGTCCAATAGAGTATTGATACGGTGTCCGGTAGCCTACAATGTCAAATACAATACAGACAGCTGTAGAAATACAAGGTCCAGTAGAAGTTTAATGCAAGCCACATACATAATAGTATACTTCCTAGGAGTCACACTAAAAAAAATAAATAGTTGCAATTAATTTTAGCAGCATGTTTTGTGTAACTCAGACACCGGGAGCTCATCTCATCGTTTCAGTGTGTAAGCACTGTGGCTCTAATGACAGATACGTGTGGCCGAATCTCTCTGACCTGGTGTGCGTCTCACGCTCGCGATTTGTCACGGTTTGGATGAGCTGCGTTCAGGTGCCTGACAAGTGGCCGGTCCCCTAGACAGCTGAGTCCCAGCCTAAAAGGTGAAAGCTCGGTGCACACAGGCATTAGAAGTTCAGCAGCACCAACCCGGGAGCTTGGACGGGGTCGGGGTGGGGCCTCCGGCATCGGGAGCCGTCGGGGACGCAGGTCCCTTCTTCCTGATTCAGCCTCAGCCTGAGGGCCCGACGCCTCCACCGGCAGCGTGGGAGGCAGCTCAGGCCCCCTCAGCGCCTCGGATCCAGTGGACAGTCTGATTCTGTGGGTTGTTATTTACATTTCTCTGATCATCAGTGACATTGAATGATTCTTCCTGGTTTATAGGTTATTTTTACTCCTGCTTTGATGCTTAAAACCAGACTACGGAAGTAGAAGACTCTGATATATAACTTGCCTAGCATTAAGACGAGAGAGGCGGGAGAGAGAGATTAGGAAGAGAGGAATTTTTCAAAAACCAGAGCGAGGGGCACAGTGACTTTAACCAGGCAGGTGTTCCAGTTACCGCCGATGCCTGCCCTGCCCTCCCCACAGCCTCCGCGTGGACTCGACCTGCCCGGCCAGAGGAAGAGCATGTCCCCATCCTGTTAGTCACTTTTGCTCGGAAGACTCTCTTTGCTCCGAACATCTTCCATAGCCAGGAGGAGAGGCACATGGCCCAGCAGTGGGTCACAGGAGAGCACGTGAGCAGAGGCCCCTCTGACCTCAGCCCTGCAGCTGGAGTCCGTGCTGACGGGTGCGTGGGGAACACATGGGCCTGGCTGCAGCCGTGGAGGTCGGGGCAGCCTGTTACAAAGCGTTAGCATGAAAATAGGCCTGGGGAGCCATAGCCAAATGTGTAACAGGAAAACTCCTGATCCCCTCCACTAGGGGTGGGCAGAATACACATATAAGTGCAAACTGGTCAATTATCTTGACTCTGTGTAGAAGGAAATGCTACAATTCCTGTGTGGTGGAAAGTGATTTATGAAGAAGAATCATACTGAGGAAGAATCTAGCCTCTCCAGACCAAGGCCCTTATTGTGACACTAAATTTAAAAAGTGGTTAGTATAGGAAATTTGTCTCTTGAGAATCCCTTGAACAACAAGGAAATCAAACCAGTCAATCTTAAAAAGAAATCAACCCTGAATATTCAATGGAAGGAGTGATGCTGATGCTGAAGCTCCAATACTTTGGTCACCTGATGCGAAGAGCTGACTCATTGGAAAAGACCCTGATGCTGGGAAAGATTGAAGGCAGGAGAAGGGGATAACTGAGGATGAGATGGTTGGATGGCATTACTGACTCAAAGGACGTGAGTTTGAGTAAACTCCAGGAGTTGGTGATGGACAGGGAGGTCTGGCGTGCTGTGGTCCATGGGGTCACAAAGAGTCGGACACAACTTAGCAACTGAACAAATAAGTTTAAAAAGCAGTTAGGAAAGGGAATTTGAGAGAAAGAGTATTGGCATCCCCTCCTCTAGGGGATCTTCCCGACCTAGGGATTGAACACATGTCTCTTACGTCTCCTGTGTTGACAGGCAGATTCTTACCACTATGGCTCCACCTGGGAAGCCCGAGGGAAGGAGTATGGGAACCTAACAGTCAGCCAAATTGTTGTTTAACTTTGAGAGTAAAAGAAAGATATTTTACCTTCCATGCACTCTGCTTGAAAACAAATAAATTACTCACTGAAATACACCACCCACACCAAAAATGAAAGAAAACTCCCCATAGATTTAGAGTCTAAGTCCAAAATCCATTGTTTTTCCACTGCACAGATTTTTCAAAAATATGTTCCAAGAAACTTTAGTCTCAGAAGACATTCATAAAAATAGGCTGTATTGGTCTGATGAGTTTGGGAAACACGCGTGCTTTCATTGTGGGAACAGCTAACGTGTACGTGCACACTCCTGGGCATGTCCCCATAGGCATTCACTCAGTCCTCACGACTGCTGGGGTGCTGTCCTGGCCGGGCCACAGGAGAGGAAAGGGATCCCTCAAGGTGCCTGGTGAGTCGGCCAGCTGCACGCAGGTGAGGGGGTCTGTACCCCCAGAGCCTCCCATGCAGACCTCCCCCAGCCACAGTGCCCAGGCATCCCTCGGCCCTGCTCAGCCACCTCACCGTGGCTTTGTCTGCAGGATGGAAGCTCAGGTAGACGCAACCGAGATAGAGCGTGCCTGTCGTCTCCAGCTCCACCTGTGTCGGGTGTCCCCCCAGCTGCGAGCGCAGTGCGGTGTTTGCAGCCCTAGGCCCTGCTCACGGGCCCAGACGAGGGTGTGGAGTTGCGCCGGGCCTGGAGGGGGCAGTGTCACAGGGCAGGTGACCTTCCCTGAGGGTCACCATGAAGACTCTTTTCTCCCTAAGACTGTGAACCAGGTGGGAATGTGCATCCCTACCACTTCTGTTCAGGGCTGCACAAGCCAGTAAGCTAAGCCAAGAATGGAAATACAACTTACACACACTGGTAAGACAGCCTAAAATCTGCCTTTATTTGCAAATGACATGACAAAGTACATAGAAAATTCTAAGGAATTGCCACAGAAACCTTCCAGAGGTATGGAGTAATTGAACAAAATTGTAGAATACCAACAATACCAACAGAAGTCCATTATATTTACATACACTAGCAATGTAAAAATTGGAAAATTATTTTTTTTTAAAATCTTGCATAAAAGCACAAAAAACATGCTTAAGGAGAACTTTAACAAAATAAGTACAAGACCTAAAAAAATGAAAATACAGTATATAGCTGAAAGAGACAATAGATGATTTCAACAAACGAAGAAATAGAAACAGACAGTGTTCATGGGTTGAATAAGTTAATAATTCCTCCCAACTGATCCATAGATTTTATGAAATCCACACATACAACACAAGCACATGTGTATGTATTTGTGCATGCGTGTTTCTGTGTGTGTTTGTGTGTATGTATTTTTGGTGTATATTTGTGTTTGTACGTATATATTTGTGTGTGTGTATTTGTGTATGTGTGTACTTGTGTATGTGTGTGTACTTGTGTGTGTATGTATTTTTTGTGTATATTTGTGTGTATATATTTGTGTGTGTGTACTTGTGTGTGTGTGCTTGTCTGTATATATTTGTGTGTGTACTTGTCTGTATGTGTACTTGTGTGTATGTGTGTGCTTGTGTGTGTGTACTTGTCTGTGTGTATATATTTATGTGTGTGTACTTGTGTATGTGTGTACTTGTGTGTGTGTATTTTTTGTGTATATTTGTGTGTATATATTTGTGTGTGTGTACTTGTGTGTGTATGTATTTTTTGTGTATATTTGTGTTTGTATGTATATATTTGTGTGTGTGTACTTGTGTGTGTGTGCTTGTCTGTGTGTATATATTTGTGTGTGTACTTGTGTGTGTACTTGTGTGTATGTGTGTGCTTGTCTGTGTATATATATTTGTGTGTGTGTACTTGTCTGTGTGTATATATTTGTGTGTGTACTTGTGTGTATGTATATTTTGTGTATATTTGTGTTTGTATGTATATATTTGTGTGTACATATTTTTGTGTGTGTGTACTTGTATGTGTGTACTTGTCTGTGTGTATATATTGTGTGTATATATTTGTGTGTGTACTTGTGTGTGTGTACTTGTGTGTGTATGTATTTTTTGTGTATATTTGTGTTTATGTGTATATATTTGTGTGTGTGTACTTGTGTGTGTGTACTTGTGTGTGTATGTATTTTTGTGTATATTTGTGTTTGTATGTATATATTTGTGTGTATATATTTTTGTGTGTGTGTACTTGTGTGTATGTGTGTGCTTGTGTGTGTGTGTACTTGTCTGTGTGTATATATTTGTGTGTATATATTTGTGTGTGTGTACTTGTGTGTGTGCTTGTCTTTGTGTATATATTGTGTGTGTATACTTGTGTGTGTGTGTGCTTGTGTGTGTGTATGCATGCACGTGCAGGTGTACCTGACCTCCAGAACCCCCTCGGGCCCCATCGCAGTGTGAGACCCCACCACGAAGTCAGGAGTCACAGGTGACTCTGAGGGTCAAGGGTTTTAAGAACGACTAGAAGAATTGGAGAAGGCAATGGCACCCCACTCCAGTACTCTTGCCTGGAAAGTCCCTTGGACGGAGGATCCTGGTGGGCTGCAGTCCATGGGGTCGCTAGGGGTTGGACACGACTGAGGGACTTCACTTTCACTTTTCACTTTCATGCACTGGAGAAGGAAATGGCAACCCGCTCCAGTGTTCTTGCCTGGAGAATCCCAGGGACAGGGGAGCCTGGTGGGCTGCCGTCTATGGGGTCACACAGAGTCGGACACGACTGAAGTGACTTAGCAGCAGCAGAAGAAGAATCAGAAATGGGGACGCCCTGTTGCAGGAGCAAAGTCACCTTCTGCTGCATCCTTTTTCTCTGGATGGAATGTGGCTTGTACAACTTCATGTATCTATCTGGCAGCCTTGGGTCTTGGTTGCGGCCCTCGGGACCTCCCTTGCCTCATGCCAGATCTTTTGCCACTGAGGGCGGGCTCTCTGCCGTGGCAGCAGGCTTCTTTCTTCAGCTGTGGCTCCAGGGCTCAGCTTTCTCAGTGCTCTGGCTTTAGAGTGCACAGGCTCAGGAGTTGGGGCACTTGGGCTTAGTTGCACCTCGCCATGTGGGGTCCTAGTTCCCCGACCAGGAATCGAACTCGAATCCCCTGTGTTGCAAGGTGGATTCTTACCCACAGGACCAGAAGAGAAGTCCCACCTTCCACTGAATTCTTGAGACGGAAAACATGCACATCCTTGCCGTTGCATGACACTAGAATTACTACAGAATTTCGGACCAGATTTCTTTTTCTTATTTCCCTTTTCCTGCACGGTTCTTTGAATTATGGAGGTTGAAGGTGATGAGCAGAAAACTGGTGACAAGACCGGCTGGGCCTCTGTCTTGCTCCGGTGGGCACCCCCAGGCCCAGCTGATGGGCAAGTGGCTTGAAGCAGGACCGAGGGGCACCCCCGCCTGGGTCCCTGGCAGGGTCTGCAGGATCGGGAGGCCGTGACCACAGCTCCATCAGCCTGGTCTGCTCGCAGGAAAACAGGGACGAAACGGTCCTGAATCCCATGAGATAATGCGACCCGACGGGGTCCCGGGAAAAAGCGCTGATGATTTCAGAAATCTTTCTAAAAGAGGCAGCCTTAGCCCACGTGCGCATCAAAGCCTGTGTTCTGACCATACCCGCCAAAGACTGTTTCAGAGGCGAAATGCCGTGAAAATTAAAAAGCGCTTCACTTCCACTTATCTTGCTGCTCTGAGAGGTTAAATTCTTTCTTTTTCCCTTTCTCAACAATCTGAGAAATTTTTAGCTCTGCCTTATGTAAATATTAAGCCCAACTGGGTCTTCCTAATTAGACCAGCCTCTGTCCCTCGACCCCTCCTCCCCAGGGCCACCCTTTCCTTAAGGGGAGCACCATGCACTGAACCAGCTGCTCTGAATTATGCATGCTTCAGCTGGGAGGTCCGGCCAGGCCTGGACAAAGGGATACAGCGGGCTAGCATCTCACTTTTGTCTGAGCCTGCTGTCCTTTGTGAGGCGGCATGGGAAAACCCTAATGAGGCTGCCCGGCGGCTGCAGAAATTCTTGTCGGATAAAGAGGCGGCTCCCCCTTCCATCTGGCGAGCCCCAGAGAACACGCAGCCCCCCGTCCTCACTCAGCCCCTGCCACGGCCCTATTTAGTATCCTAGGCAACGGAAAGCCAGAGGAAAACAAGGTACCACGGGAGGTGAATCTGATGTAAAAAAAGGCAGATTAGACAGCGCGTCGGGAGGCACTCCTGTCTGGGAGGGGGTGGGGGGAAGTGGCTCCATCCTCCCAGGAGGGTGAGGCGGCAGCTGATGGACCGCCTTCAAGGTCAAGGATGCTGCACCCTTCCCCCGTTACTGAACACTCCCTGAATGATGAGCTTAGTTTTAACCCCTGAGTCATTGCAGATTCACCAGCTACGGTGGACTGAGGCAATAACATCGTTAACACTGACAGGGAGGCAGAGTCCTTAAAAAACATGAAATCTGCCTGTGAGATAAATGGAAAAAAAAACATGACATGCAGTCATGGGGTCCCACCAGCAGCTAAACATATGCGCTGTACAAACACAAATGGGAAATACGTGTTGAGAAGGTAAGAAGCTGGGCATCCATCGGCTGCCTCGCGGAGGGTTTAGAGCTGATGCTCAGACAGAAACCACTGTGCCACTGTGTCTGCCAGACCTGCCCCCCACCCCACCCCTGGGGGACAGAAGGCCCCTCGCCCGTTTCCTGTGTCGTCACTCCACCTCCTGACACAGGATCCCGCCTGCATCGGCCGCCTTCCCTCCCGACAGCCTCTGCGCCCAAACGCACAGCGACTCCTGACAGGCGCGGAGTCAGTATTAAAAAGCAAGTCATGTTTTGGATTATTGTGGCTTTGAGGCACCAGACAATGAATTATTTCCTGCCTGGCCTGGAACCCTCGGAGCCTGGGGTGGGAGTGTTTTCAGGACAGGGAAACAATAGCTGACTGAGCCCCGGGGAGGAGAGGACCAGGCTGTCTGCTCCATGAAGTGAGTCAGAGAAAAGGGCTGGGGCAGTCATTCTGCACCCCTCTATGCAGGAGCCTGGCGGAGGAAGTGGCAGCCCGCTCCCTGCAGGATTCCTGCCTGGGAGCTCCCATGGACAGAGGGGCCTGGGGGCTGCAGTCCGTGGGGTCGCAGGAGTGGGACACGAAGGAGCGACTCAGCAGCAGCTCAGGAAACACACACATTACGTGTTTTGAGGCACGTGGACATTTCTGTTACAAGGTAGAAAACTGTTATAATCTGAAAGATGGATTTTCACTGGGGGGAAAGGGCTTGCGTTCTGTCAACAATCCCTGTACCTCGTGTCGACAGAAGGACAAAGAAATCATGTCCCACACACACCCCAGCTCAAGCCTGCGGAGGCTCCACACCCTCCTGTGCTGAGTCCCTTCAGCTGTGTCCGACTCTGCGGCACTATGGGCTGCAGCCTTCCGGGCTCCTCTGGCCGTGGGATTCCCAGGCAAGAGTACTGCAGTGGGTTGTCATTTCCTTCTCCAGGGGATCGTCCTGACCCAGGGACTGAACCTCTGTCTCTCGCATCTCCTGCACTGAAGTCAGATTCTCTGCCACTGAACACCAGGGAACACTCGGCAGATGCTGTCTATAAGCTTAACTTCTACATAATGGCCCATCTCTGGACACCTTGCTTCCAATACCTGGGCGTTGAACTAAAATACCTTTATTTAGCTCACAGGAAATTTCCCAACCAGCCCACTTGTGAATAGCTGAAGGAAGGAAGAAATTATTAATAACACATCCCCTCCAGGGGCTGCCCACAACCAGGACTTAACTCCCTCTTCTTTTAGTATAAAAGAGGCAGGGTGGATCTTCAGGACACAGGTCCACCATCTTCTCGGTCTGCTCTGCTGGCTTTCTGAATGAAGCTGCTATTTCTCACCTCGACCACCTGTGTCTTTGTTGACTGGCCTGTTGTGTGATCAGCAGGAGGATGGTCTTGGGCCTGGAAACAATTACACACCTAGCCTAGCATGGAGCAAACTCTGTTAGTATCTGCAAAAGGTGACGGCATCGCTGGGATTCTTCTTCCAGATTCTGCTCGCTCTTTCCAGCTACTGCCTCACCTCCAGCCACTCAAAGGACACTGGATCCTGAAACCAGCCCCACACTCTTGCCTGAGGCAGCATGATGCTTGTGGAGTGGTTGGGAGTTCTTGACCAGATGCTGAGGCAGAGGGCGGTGCTGGAGCTTACCAGGCGGGAGGGGCAGCCATGTCCTGTCCTACAGGGCTGCAGGCAGACCCAGCTCCACAGAGAGTCAAGTCCCCCTTTGAGGCCAAGAGCTCTGCTCTTAAGGCCCCACAGGTGAGGACAAGTTTGGGGCCTGTGACACTGATCTCAGGAGCGGGGGCACCTGCCAGGCTCTTTCCAGCATCATCAGTAGGTCCTCGTAAATCTATTGCTAATGAGTTCTTCTTAGGCCTTCCTGACCCTGTTCAAGGATTCAGCTCTTCAGTCCATAGGGTGTCTCCCAAGGGCCAGAAGCCGTGTGGCTGTCTTACCGTCTATTTCAGTCATGCTCTGATCGCACACCTCTCCTGTCGTGAACATAAACCCTCGCGTTCTATCTGTATCCAGAAAACCAGCTTCTCTTCCACTTTGGGCTCACTCCAGAGCTCAGGAATCCTGCTCGCCCTTGCCCTTCCCCTCCACCACTCTTGCCCTTCCCCTCCACCATCCCCGCCATCCGCAATGACCCTCTTCTCCACGTCTCAGCAGCGTGTCACCTCTTCCACGGTGTGGATTCCTCTCCACGTGTTTCTGGTGAATCTTCTCCATGGGATCCAAGACTCAGAGGTGCAGAGACCATGGCTGGCTCCGAGGATGGACTTAATGCCAACAGCCAGCACAGAGCCTGGAATGTGAGAAGTGCTGGCACGTGTTTGAAGAAAAAAGCGCGGTGAATTTTCCTCCTGCAGAACCGGACAGTAGATTTTGTTTGGTTTCCTTCTCTATGGCACACACCTATAAAAAGATCAGCCGGACCTTCACGTGGCACTTAGATTATTGTGTTGCTTCCGCTGGCTTTTAACAAAGTGTCTTACATGACCACAGGCCCCCCGGGGACTTTCAGTTTTAAATATTTTATCACGATTTCCCCAACTACTAGCTGTGATTCACTGCTCCGCACATGCTGTCTTACAAATTTTCCTTCAGCTTCCATTCAACATCTTTGAAGATTACAGCTCAAACCATAATTATTGGTGGTTCTCTTTTTCCTCATGCAGCTTTCATCATTCTGTGGAATTACCAGTTGCATCTCCTGGGAAAATCTCGCATTGTCCTAGAGTCTCAGCAATCCAGGAGTGCGCTCCAGCCCTGCTCTGTTGATGATGGTCCCTAAGCCAGTGCAGGAGAAGCCGGCTCGGTGATCGTCAGGCGCGAAAAACCAGAATGGCCTTAAGAGAAGAGTTTCCAACTCAACACCCTCCTGCGGCGTCCAGACCTCAACAGAAGGGCCTGGTGGTTCCAGGCCAAGCACACCTGCCCTGAGACCCCCATGGGGATGGCACGTGGGTCCTCGTGCAGAGCAGCACTTTGCGGAGAAGGAGGTGGGCCGGGGGTTGGGGGGAGTGGGATGTGGAAAGAGGTAGGAGGTCTCCGGGGAAAGCTGGATCTCTGGGTCAGCGTGATACCCAGGCGAGG
Organism: Tragelaphus eurycerus; assembly: GCA_935064755.1. Classification (NCBI taxonomy): domain Eukaryota; kingdom Metazoa; phylum Chordata; class Mammalia; order Artiodactyla; family Bovidae; genus Tragelaphus; species Tragelaphus eurycerus. The sequence continues at coordinate 3,958,464 of CAKXYN010000114.1, forward strand.
TCACAGCACACGCCTTGGAAAGCAGGGCTGTGTAGAACTGGAGCTAGCCCTGCAAGGGCCAAGGAAAGGAGTCCCTGGCTGGTCACTCGACTGCCTGAGCTTTATCACCTCGGGAAACTCTGCGATGTTCTCAGGCGGCCTGCAGCCCCAGCTTTGATCAGTGGAATCACGCGTAAAAGAAACGAATGCTTCTGATGGCGAGCGTGTTAAGCACACAGCACGCAGAACAGATCTCATAGTGAAAGGATTCGTTATCAGTAAGCGGTTGCAACTTTCATAAGAAAAAAGCAGTAAGTGGTAAAGCTGAGGAAAGCAAATGTGTGTGTTCACGCAGATACACATGCACACACATACACACGTATCTGTTAACATATATTCACAGGAGAAAAGAGCACAGTGTAACATAAGGCTGCAAGAGCTGCTAGCTTCACAGCACAGATGGGAACCCAAATCTCCTCTCTCCCTGAGTTCTATTAGAGGTGCAGTCTAATAGAACCGGGGCTGATAACACCACATAGCCTGCGTGGCTCACGGCACTGCTGCAGGGGCAGGAAACGCTCCCCTCACCAGCCTGCACACGGGAGGAGCCACTTCCTCTGAGGTTACGTCACGTGACCACAGGACATCGTGCCTTCCGTCCTACGACTGCCAGTAAGGAAACGAAACGTACAAAGGTCTCATGTTACAGGAATTCACCGGGTTTTCAGAAATAAATCCACTCAGCTTCTGGGACCAACAGAATGACTTCTGTGGAAATCTAGGGAAATTTAAGCAAGTTTCTAATATCTGTGCAAAGTTGTTCAGTTGCGTCTAACTCTTTATGACCCCATGGACCATACCCTGCCAGGCTCCTCCGTCCACGGGCTCCTCCAGGGAAGAACACTGGAGTGGGTTGCCATTTCCTACTTTGGGGGATCTTCCTGGGGGTGGAACTCTAACATCTATATACTGAAGTAAACACACTACAAGCTCTATCGCACTCATGGGGCAGTTGAGGATTATTTGGGAAACTCTGCGGGAAAGCACTTTGGGAAAAGCACAGACCCAGCCCCACAGATGGGTCACCACCACCCCTAGACGGCGGCAGTGGGGACAGAGAGCCCTGGCGTGTCTAAAGGAAAAGGAGCCCGCCCTCTGTGAGACCCGAAGCCAGCGAGACCTGGCAGACCCCGCGACTCTCCCGTGACCATGCCTGCCAGAACGCCGGCCCACTGAGATTGGTGTCTCGTCATCCGACCTGGAGAAGGGGGGATCAGAGCAGAAGCGGGCACTTGGCCCAGCGCCCGTCTGGCGCTGCGAGTGCCTTCTACCCTGGGCGTGGGTGCTCATCCTCCACGCCCCCAGCGCCCTGGCAGCCGTCAGAGACGTGGCGTGTTGAATCCAGTCGTGTCCTGCTCTGAGGACGACCAAAGGAGAAGGCGCGGATGAGCACACAGCCGAGGGCAGCGCTCCAGACCCTCCCCTCGAGAACAGCCCTCCACGCCCTACGCGGTGGCAGCAGAAGGCACACAGTCCCAGGGCAGGGCCCCTGACGGCATCTCTGCAGCACGTGCTCCTGTAGGACCAGGGTGTCCCGGGTGAGGTCCGGCCGCTGCTGAGGTTTAGAACACAAAGTACATCTTTCCCTGAAAGCCAGGTGACTTCCTCAGGCCGGAACCCCCAGCAGAGTCCCTGCCAGGAGCAGGGAGCCGGCACTGGGAGGAAGGGGTGGAGATGCGGACAGTCAGGAGGAACAGGGGGCACCGCCATGGGAGGCACAAGGCGGCGTCCGGGACTCCAACTGCGGCCCTGCATCCACGGGAGCGGCCACGCCCCAAGGGTCCCGTGTATGGTCCTCCCCCACCTGCCGCCAGTAGGCCACTCACCCCCAGGTCCTGGGGCCCACCGTGAGCCCACTAACGGGATTCGCTGTCAGAGCGCTGAGTACTCGCACTGGACACACGGACTCTGGCTGTTCCCCACCCTGAGTCACTGGGACCTCGTCCGCCCCTCCTGCTCAGCCCCAGGCATTTGCAGCAGGTCGGCTCGTGCTCCCCCAAAGATGTGCCCAGGTCCTAACACCCAGTACCCGTGACTCTGACCTCAGTTGGCGATGGAGCCCTCACCCAGGTCACTAAGTTAGGGATGTCAAGATGATGTCCTCCTGGATTTGGGTGGGCTCTTAATCCAGCAGCTGGTGGCTGATAAAAAAAAAAAAAAAGGAGAGGCGAGTTCAAGCCACAGGGACACAGGGAAGATAGTGGAGATGCAGACAGGGGTGGGCGGGGCGCGTCCCGGGTCGGGGACTGCGGCCGCCGCCAGGGCCTGCGAGAGGCAGAGGGCTCCTCCACAGGGCCTCTGGAGGGAGCTCGGCCCTGCTCACACCCTGGATTCAGACTTTGGGCCTCCAGAGATGTGCGGGGTGTGACTGTGTGGCAGGACACCAAGGTGGTCACTCCTACGGCTGCCCCGAGGCCCCTGCGGCAGTCATCCTGGGTGGGAGCTGGGAAGGCCCACAGTCACACGGCCGTGTCCTGTCCACAAGCTTATCTCCCACTCACTAACACATGTGAGCGTGCACGCGCACGCGGGCATGTGCGACACACGTGCACACACCTAGCGTCCAGGAGTCTGCACCTCAAAACCCCAGCTGGTCCCAGGAAGGCTGCTGCCTGCTCTCGTCCTGTAAGTTCCCAGATGGGATCAAACACGAGGCCCAGTGACCTGTCAAGGAATACGTGGTCCTCCCTAAGGCTGTCCTTGGACGAAGCTGGAGGGGATGCACCCTCCCCCAAGGAGGAGGGCACCCCGCTCCTGACCCCTGGCTGCCTTTCTTGCTCATCCTTCTCTGTACCCAGTCATCTCACTTTGGCATGCACAATCTGTTCAATGTTAGCAAAGGTCAAAAATTCCTATTTTCATGTCGTGTGTCCAGATCTTTGTGACCCCATGGATTATAGCCCTCCAAGCTCCTCTGTCCGTGGGATTCTCCAGGCGAGGATACTGGAGTGGGTGGCCATTCCCTTCTACAGGGGATCTTCGTGACCCAGGGATCAAGCCCATGTCTCTCGCACTGCAGGCAGATTCTTAACACCTGACCCACCCTGGAAGCATATCGTTGCTCGTTAAATAGGGGAAGGCTGGTTTCTTACAGCAAAATGCTTGCCGTTCTAAGTAAGAGGGACTCAAGACCCAGCAAAGTCCAAAGACGTGGCTCAGACACGGAGCCGAGGCTTTCCTAGCTCTTTGTGCTTGTAACCAGAATTGCAGTAAATACCCAAAGGGCGTGGTGCTGCACTTCCCTGACCGGAAGCCCAGGCTCAGCCAGGAGGCCAAGCCGCAGAGGGACGTCTGGAGTTCAAAGGCAGAGGGTGAGGCCAGGGAGGAGGCGGCCCAGCAGGCAGAAAGGAATGGAGCCTGCTCTGCTGGAGTGTGAAGCCAAGTCCAGGCTCCTCCTGCTGTGAAAATAGCAGTTCTTACAGGTATCAGGGAAAATCTGTTCAGAGCTATAATACGTGTTTTAAAGCCCCAAAAGGAGAAAAAATGCAGTTTTGAGAGGAGGGCGAGGGTTTGGGGGAATTTAGTTAAGAGGAGAATTCCATGAGCAAACAGGGCTAAGTTACAAAGTCCACAGAAAGGTGGTTGGAGCCAATTCAAAGATATTCCAGAACAAGATACGCAAGTCACCGAAAAACGTAGGTCTTTCAAGTCTAAAGTTTTATTTAGCATCTGGGCTGTATAAACAAAGCTAGTACAAACAAAAACCTTTCTTCAGATATACTTTCAACGCAGGCTTGGATGACAATGAGCACATCATTGTCAGCAACACAGAATCTTCAAAACAGTGAAGGAAGCAGTGGATTTTTAGCACAATTCGCAGGAAAGTGATTAAGCTCCTGACTAATTGCTGGCTTTTGCTGCGTCTGATCCGCCCAATGACCTCTGAAGCAGTGACCTAGTTGAAATAGTCAACCAACCAAAGAAGGAGGGTAAAAACAGAGCGTCAAGCTAAATTAACTCACCGTTCAGGAGACAGGGACTGTAGTCTGGGAACTCGAGCTTGAGAGAGAAGGTCTAGAGAGCTATAAACTTCCACTGCGGAAAGCAAAGCGGGCCTCCCGGTGTGGGAGGACGCTCCTACGGTCACAGGTCATAGGCTGTGCTCACCCGCCCGAGGGAACACTCGGAGGTCCGGCTGGCCCTGACCATCCCTGGAAGTTGGGGTCCATCTGAACAGGGTTCTCAGGATGAGCTCTGGGGGAGAGGGGCAGAGACCACCAGCAGCGGACTCTGAATTGGGATCCAGAGGGTCTAGAAGCCGAGGCTGGGCTGAGAGAGACCACCAGGGCCTGGAGGAGAACCTCAGCCTTGCCTCTGGGTCCCTCCCCCACTGCCCTCCCCCTGCCCCTACAGGCACCAGCACTTTCCCGCGGGCCTCAGGAAACAACCCCAGACTGTCTGAGCGAGGCCAGCTGGTATCTGGCGGTGCAGACCCGGCTCAGATCCCCACGTGACACTTAGTGCTTGTGTGGCCTCGGGCCCAGCATGCGAACCGCAGGGGTGACATCCCCGAAAAGAGGTAATTTCCACCTTCAGTCACCAGGGGGCGGTGGCAGGGAGCTCACTCTACCAGCTCTAAGGCCCCGCCTGTGTGGTGACGTCACGAGGTGTGAACGTATAAGTCAGCTCAGGATGCTGCTGCTGCGTAACAAAATGCTATGGATGGGATGGGGCTCAGACACTGAAATGTCTGTTTTCCCAGCCTGGAGGCCTGCAGTCCAAGAGCCCAGGGTCTTCTCACTGTCCTCCCCCTGCGTCCAGACGTCCGCTTTCATAGGGGCATCAGCCTTATTGGATCAGGGTGGTGACTTGCCTTGGATGGACGGCAGGCCGGGCTCATACAAAACCCCTTCACCTCTGCTTCTCCCAGCGTCTCCCAGCAGAGCTCCTGGACGCCTCCAGCTTGGAGCTGGCTCCCCAAGACCCTGCCGAGAGCCAGCAGGCTACCTCACGGACTGTCAATTCTGGCATCAATGTGTTTTGGTTTCTTTGGTGTGTTTTTAAGAAGAATTCAAGTTCATATAATGGAACTAACCATTGCCCCGAATCATGACATTTTCCCGTCTTCTGTTCATGCTTGTTTCTCCAGCCTTCTTGTATTTTATTTATTCATTTATTTGGTGTTGGTTAGTTGATTAACACCCAGGACGTATACAACTGCAGCAGAGGACTGCCACACTGCAGCTCACAGCTGTGTTCCCCCTTCCCCACCCCTCTGCTCTCCGCCCCCAGCTGCCCAGCAACAGGCAACACTGTCCTGAGTCTTGTCTGTGGTTATCCTGATGTGTTCATCCAACAGCGTTGGCAGGATGTGTGTGTGTGTGTCCCTGAGGAGGAATGTTTGGTTCCAATTTTGTTGCCTGTGTTCTATATGTTTCAAGAGCTGTTCTTTAAGTCACTACTTACTAGACTTTAGTCTCTAAACCACAGCAGCTGGGAACTGGAACCCATGCAACTCATGAAAATTCTCGAGCGGTCCCTCCCCCTGCCCCTCCACCCACCTATAAATCAGACAATGTGGTGTGTGGTTCTCCGATCACTAATGAGGGCAGTGACCTCTCAATGTCCTTGCTGGATGTTTGTGTTTTCTCTGCTCTGAAATGCTTGGCAGAGCTTTGCTACAATTTTTTTTCCCTACTGGGTTATCATTTTACTATTGCTTTTAGTTCTTTATATATTCTTGACACTGATTCTCAGTTCAAGTGCACAGAGAATGTTTTCTTCCTTTGTAGTCTGTGTGTTCTCTCTTGATGTTGCTTTAAGATGAACAGACCTTCTAATTTTCATATAATCAAGTATATTTTGTTGAGTCTTATATAAGAATTTCCTCCTTACCCCCAGGATAGGAAGAAAGATACACCTGTATGTTGCACTAAAGCTTTAAAGGATTTGCTCTAGACATGTCCTAAAACCACCTGGAATTGCTTTATAGGCCCCGTAAACTAGGGATTTAAAGCGCAGGCGGCCGCTGTGGGCATGCTAAAGTGCAGGCGGGCATGCTAAGGGTGACCGAGAGGAGCTACCCCACATCCGAGGTCAGGGTCAGAAACCAGGAGGACCCCATGCCTGAAGGGCGGCAGCCAAGAGGAGTTACCCCACGTCCGAGGTCAGGGGCAGAGACCGAGAGTGCCAGACTGCGACAGTGCAGGAATAGCTGAGAAGAGCTGCCCCACGTCCGAGGTCGGGGTGCGGGGGAGGGGCGGCCGAGAGGAGATACCCAGCGTCTGAGGCCAGGGGGCGGCGGGCCGGAGGAGCTACTCCACCCCTCTTAGCCCGAGGCCAGGGGCGGTGGGCGGGAGGACCAATCCCACGTCCAAGGAGCCGTGGATGTGCAGCACAGGAGGGCCTAGAGGAGCTATCCCACGTTGAAGGTCAGGAAGGGCGGCGGTGAGGAGATAGCCCTCGTCCAAGGCAAGGTGTGATGGATGTGCTTTGCTGGAGCAGCTGGGAAGAGATATCCCACGCCCAAGGTAAGAGAAACCCAAGTAAGATGGTAGGTGTTGCAAGAGGGCATCAGAGGGCAGACACACTGAAACCATACTCACAGAAAACTAGTCAATCTAATCACACTAGGACCACAGCCTTGTCTAACTCAATGAAACTAAGCCATGCCCGTGGGGCAACCCAAGATGGGCGGGTCATGGTGGAGAGGTCTGACAGAACGTGGTCCACTGGAGAAGGGAATGGCAAACCACTTCAGTATTCTTGCCTTGAGAACCCCATGAACAGTATGAAAAGGCAAAATGATAGGATACTGAAAGAGAAACTCCCCAGGTCAGTATGGGCCCAATATGCTACTGGAGATCAGTGGAGAACTAACTCCAGAAAGAATGAAGGGATGGAGCCAAAGCAAAAAGAATACCCAGCTGTGGATGTGACTGGTGATAGAAGCAAAGTCCGATGCTGTAAAGAGCAATATTGCATAGGAACCTGGAATGTCAGGTCCATGAATCAAGGCAAATTGGAAGTGGTCAAACAAGAGATGGCAAGAGTGAATGTCGACATTCTAGGAATCAGTGAACTCAAATGGACTGGAATGGGTAAATTTAACTCAGACGACCATTATATCTACTACTGCGGGCAGGAATCCCTCAGAAGAAATGGAGTGGCCATCATGGTCAACAAAAGAGTCCGAAATGCAATCGGATCAGATCAGATCAGTCGCTCAGCCATGTCCGACTCTTTGCGACCCCATGAACCACAGCACGCCAGGCCTCCCTGTCCATCAACAACTCCCGGAGGTCACTCAGACTCACATCCATCGAGTCAGTGATGCCATCCAGCCATCTCATCCTCTGTCGTCCCCTTCTCCTCCTGCCCCCAATCCCTCCCAGCATCAGAGTCTTCTCCAATGAGTCAACTCTTCGCATGAGGTGGCCAAAACACTGGAGTTTCAGCTTTAGCATCATTCCTTCCAAAGAAATTCCAGGGCTGATGCAATCTCAAAAATGACACAATGATCTCTGTTCATTCCCAAGGCAAACCATTCAATGTCACAGTAATCCAAGTCTATGCCCCAACCAGTAATGCTGAAGAAGCTGAAGTTGAATGGTTCTATGAAGACCTACAAGACCTTTTAGAATTAACACCCAAAAAAGATGTCCTTTTCATTATAGGGGACTGGAATGCAAAAGTAGGAAGTCAAGAAACACCTGGAGTAACAGGCAAATTTGGCCTTGGGATATGGAATGAAGAAGGGCAAAGACTAATAGAGTTTTGCCAAGAAAATGCACTAATCATAACAAACACCCTCTTCCAACAACACAAGAGAAGACTCTATACATGGACATCACCAGATGGTCAACCCCGAAATCAGATCAATTATATTCTTTGCAGCCAAAGATGGAGAAGCTCTATACAATCAGCAAAAACAAGACCAGGAGCTGACTGTGGCTCAGACCATGAACTCCTTAGTGCCAAATTCAGACTGAAATTGAAGAAAGTAGGGAAAACCACGAGACCATTCAGGTATGACCTAAATCAAATCCCTTATGATTATACAGTGGAAGTGAGAAATAGATTTAAGGGCCTAGATCTGATAGATAGAGTGCCTGATGAACTATGGAATGAGGTTTGTGACATTGTACAGGAGACAGGGATCAAGACCATCCCCATGGAAAAGAAATGCAAAAAAGCAAAATGGCTGCCTGGGGAGGCCTTACAAATAGCTGTGAAAAGAAGAGAAGTGAAAAGCAAAGGAGAAAAGGAAAGATATAAGCATCTGAATGCAGAATTCCAAAAAATAGCAAGGAGAGATAAGAAAGCCTTCTTCAGCGATCAATGCAAAGAAATAGAAGAAAACAACAGAATGGGAAAGACTAGAGATCTCTTCAGGAAAATCAGAGATACCAAAGGAACATTTCATGCAAAGATGGGCTCAATAAAGGACAGAAATGGTATGGACCTAAGAGAAGCAGAAGATATTAAGAAGAGGTGGCAAGAATACACAGAAGAACGGTACAAAAAAAGAGCTTCATGACCCAGATAATCATGATGGTGTGATCACTGGCCAGACATCCTGGAATGTGAAGTCAAGTGGGCCTTAGAAAGCATCACTACGAACAAAGCTAGTGGAGGTGATGGAATTCCAGTGGAGCTATTCCAAGTCCTGAAAGATGATGCTATGAAAGTACTGCACTCAATATGCCAGCAAATTTGGAAAACTCAGCAGTGGCCACAGGACTGGAAAAGGTCAGTTTTCATTCCAATCCCAAAGAAAGGCAATGCCAAAGGATGCTCAAACTACCTCACAGTTGCACTCATCTCACACGCTAGTAAGGTAATGCTCAAAATTCTCCAAGCCAGGCTTCAGTGATATGTGAACTGTGAACTTCCTGATGTTCAAGCTGGCTTTAGAAAAGGCAGAGGAACCAGAGATCAAATTGCCAACATCCGCTGGATCATCGAAAAAGCAAGAGAGTTCCAGAAAAACATCTATTTCTGCTTTATTGACTATGCCAAAGCCTTTGACTGTGTAGATCACAATAAACTGTGGAAAATTCTTAGAGAGATGGGAATACCAGACCACCTGACCTGCCTCTTGAGAAATTTGTATGCAGGTCAGGAAGCAACTGTTACAACTGGACGTGGAACAACAGACTGGTTCCAAATAGGAAAAGGAATACGTCAAAGCTGTATATTGTCATCATGTTTATTTAATTTATATGCAGAGTACATCATGAAAAACGCTGGACTGGAAGAAACACAAGTTGGAATCAAGATTGCCAGGAGAAATATCAATAACCTCAGATATGCTGATGACACTACCCTTATGGCAGAAAGTGAAGAGGAACTAAAAAGCCTCTTGATGAAGGTGAAAGTAGAGAGTGAAAAAGTTGGCTTAAAGCTCAACATTCAGAAAACAAAGATCATGGCATCTGGTCCCATCACTTCCTGGGAAATAGATGGGGAAACAGTGGAAACAGTGTCAGACTTTATTTTTCTGGGCTCCAAAATCACTGCAGATGGTGACTGCAGCCATGAAATTAAAAGACTCTTACTCCTTGGAAGGAAAGTTATGACCAACCTAGATAGTTATTCAAAAGCAGAGACATTACTTTGCCAACAAAGGTTCGTCTAGTCAAGGCTATGGTTTTTCCAGCAGTCATGTATGGATGTGAGAGTTGGACTGTGAAGAAGGCTGAGCGCCGAAGAACTGATGCTTTTGAACTGTGGTGTTGGAGAAGACTCTTGAGAGTCCCTTGGACTGCAAGGAGATCCAACCAGTCCATTCTGAAGGAGATCGGCCCTGGGTGTTCTTTGGAAGGAATAATGGTAAAGCTGAAACTCCAGTACTTTGGCCACCTCATGCGAAGAGTTGACTAATTGGAGAAGACTCTGAAGCTGGGAGGGATTGGGGGCAGGAGGAGAAGGGGACGACAGAGGATGAGATGGCTGGATGGCATCACTGACTCGATGGACGTGAGTCTGAGTGAACTCTAGGAGTTGGTGATGGATAGGGAGGCCTGGCATGCTGCGATTCATGGGGTCGCAAAGAGTTGGACACGACTGAGCGACTAATCTGATCTGAAACTAGGCATCCAAGGTCCTTAGTTTTTCCACATGAATAATCTCTGCCTGGGGCTCTTTTCTTTCTCTGAACCACGAGGACCCTGAGCTCCTATGGCTGTGGATTTCCAGTTTCCACACTGTCTTCCCCTCAATGTCGGTCAGTCTCTGAGTTGTGTCCTTTCAACAGCTTCATAATACATATTGGTGTATGGTAGTCGGGGCCCCTCTCTCTGCACGTGTTTGCTATTCCTGGACCTTTAATAGTTCATAATTCTTTTTTCTTAGAAACCGCTTGTAAAGGCCCACAAAATGCCCCAGTGGGAGTTTGATTGGGTTTTCATTAAAATGATGGATGAATTTTAGGAGAATTGCCATTTCCAGTGTTGCATTGCACACTTCCTCCAGAAACCTGACTTTTCAGGTCAGTGGGCCCCCCTTGTTCTCAGCCTCTGCCCAAGCTATGTCTCTCCTGTATTTCTCTGCCCTCTGCCTTCCTCCTCTCTCCCCTCGCAGCCCAGCTCATCCTCCCCGAACCTTCTCTCAGGGCTCTGGCCCGTGGGACGTCTCTATCTACTAAGACGGAGCAGCGCTGCTGGAGGAAATTCTCTTGGGTGTTAGCTGCTATGATGGTTTGTAAATTGGTTCCTGATTCACTGTAAGATTCTTTTTTTAGAAGGGCAATTTATTTCCCTTTACCTTAAACATTTCCCCCAAATTACTGTAATTCTCAAAATAGGCTCTTATTTTCTGTAACCATAGCAAAGAGGAGGCTTAGCAGTGACTTCTGAGCTTTCTCACCGTCCACATCCCCCAGGGGTCCAGCTGCCTCCTACTGAATCTTTGTCCCAACTCCAGCCCGGGGAATGTGTCCAGATCATCACTGTCAGAGATTCTGCATCTGAGACGAGGCCCTCGGTCATGAACAGTCGGTCTCCTTTTATTCCGGCCCCCACGCTGAGTGCTGCGCTCAGTCACATCAGTCGCCTCCAGCTCTTTGTGACCCCATGGACCGCAGCCCCCACGGCCCCTATGTCCGTGGGATTCTCCAGGCAATAATACTGGAGTGATTTGCCGTGCCCTCCTCCAGAGAATGTTTCCAACCCAGGGATCAAACCTGTGTCTTTTTACGTCTCCTGCGTTGGCAGGTGAGTTCTTTACCACCAGCTCCACCTGGGAAGACCCTTCTACAGTGCACATAAAGTAATTCAGACAATTTCATGGGTCCGTTTCGCTGCAATAAAAATACCCTAAAGGTGACCCATAATTTTTGTTTCTGTTGGAGACAGTCAAAATTAGTAAATGTTCTATCTGGAGTCACTGATTTTGTTTCCAAAATAAACACACCTACTTTCTGGGTATCATTATAACTGATCTATCTAGGATCATCCCAAGTCATAAACGTGAAAGCGTCCAGCCACACTTAAGGCATCCGCGGGCTCAGCGTGCATCCGTGCTTTTGAGATGCAGTTAGTGGACCATGGCTGAAG